>CADCXC010000009.1:0-1305520 GCA_902806595.1 Pyrenopolyporus hunteri | reverse complement strand
GAGGCGAGAGATCTGGTACTCGAATTCAATGAGAATATGCGGGGCAAGGTACCCGACACCGTCCGATTAAGAAATTTTCTGCCCGTTATTCGGGGCCTTGCTAAAGAGAATCGCGAGTCGGAACTCCTGGCTCTCGTTCGGCAGGCCAAGGAGGCTGGCGTTGAATATGACCCAGCTCTCCATTCCATCATGACCACATTCTTTGCCGAGCGAGACAACATCGGGGAGACGAAACTTTGGTTCAACAAGCCTATTGCTAAAGATCTACCCCCAGCTCCAAATACGTATTATCAAATACTCAGATTTGCTCTCCGTAACAATCAGCAAGAATGGGCTCTGGGTATTTACCAAGATCTCATCTCCAAATTGGAGTCCGGGGCTTTACGTTACAATAAGCCTTGCTGGGATACATCTTTCCAGTGGTCGTATTTGCTACTAGGGAAGGGGATTGATCATATCGAGCACATGCTTACCGTTGCTACCGAACGGACGCGAGATAGGCCTGGTTTACAACCCAACATCGGGACGATGAACAGCCTCGTCAAAATAGCCATTGATAAAAACGACCCCTATCTGGCCGAACGTTTCATCGCACTGGGTAAGAAGTTCGGGCTCGAACCTAACTATAGGACCTATATATTGCAGCTCGAATATCGGATCCGCGCCAACGATCTCGACGGCGCCTACGCGACTTTCCAGTCTCTCCAGAACGAGGAGGTGACGACCAAGGATAAGGAGATCGCGGTCCTGAACGAATTTATTTGCGCCTTGTGCTCTTCGCCGAATCCGAACCACCAGCGAGTTCTTGATGTAACAACTTATCTCGAACGACGGCGCCTTACGTTAGAGCCCGCGACTGTGGTGGCCATTTGTATGGCGTTTCTAAAAAATGACGAGACGTATGAAGTGATAGATACGCTATCGCTTCATACAGTCCACTATAGCGTTGCCGAGCGCTCCATGGTTCGGAAAGCCTTCGTGCAGTACTGCTTGGACAAGAAGAATAGTACGGCTCGCGTCTGGGACGCATACGCCCTATTACGCCAGTTCTTCCCAGAGCTCGAGATCGAAGATCGAGAAGCCGTTATGGATGCGTTTTTTGATAGGCGCCGCGCGGACATGGCTGCGCATGTATTTGGGCACATGCGGTCCCACGATAACCTACGGCTCCGGCCGACGCTGAACAGCTACGTGCGGTTTATGGAAGGCATTGGCAGATGCCCTGACGAGGAGAGTTTGAAGACGGTGCACAACATGTTGAAGATGGACACAACCATCCAACCCAACACGCGCCTGCGGAACGCATTGATGATCGGGTACACGGCGTGCGACTTTCCCTACCGGGCGCTCGACTTTTGGGCGGAGATTACCGCGTCTCCTGAGGGGCCGTCATATAATACACTTGAAATCGCGTTCAGGACTCATGAGGTCACCCCTGACGGCGACGGCCTCGCAACCCACCTGTGGAATAAGATAAGAAGGATGGATATTGAGGTGCCCAGCAACGTCTATATAGCCTACGTAGTTGCGATGGCTGCGCATAGTCACGTCACAGAAGCGAAGAAGCTCCTGGTTGATATGGATGACGTCGTTGGGACGGGGCCCGACTTTTACAGGTGAGTAACCCTGAAATTTCCGACGGCAACATGAATTTGTGGTTGACGGCTGCTTAGTCTTGGCAACGTATACAACGTCCTACAGTCGCAAGAGCTGAAGGACGATTTCGAGTCGTGGGCTCAAGAAGAGTACCCGCGGGTGTGGGGGGAGCTCAAGAAGAAGTACGGCAAGAAGAAAAACGAAGAGGGACTCCCGATATTCAAGCACCGGCGGCCGTGGAAGGCATGATATGGATGGAGTGATCTTGTATAACAACTACCTACTCGTACATCTACACGTCTTGATAGCCCCCCCTTTTTGCCGTCGCTGTATATACATAGTTAAGAAGGGTGTGACGGAAGATACTATATGGGGATAGAACGTTGTACAAATTCATCCCATTCTTATTAAAACTTGAGGTCCTTCTTGACCGTCGCGATGTTCTGCTCGTAGAACCGCGCGTTTTCTCTGACTAGGATCTCCGGGTGGTGGTGCACGCTGGGATGGATGCCCAGGCCGATGGCTCGCCGGATCGCCTTGGCCATCTTCCTCTGGTTCGGCGGCCGCAAGCCCGTGTCGACCGATCGCTTTATTCGCCCGTGGGGGGTCGTGAATTCTGAGATGACGGCGAAGTTCTGTAGCGTGGATCCGTTAGTGCCTAGGTCCCTAGCTATAATACCCAAGACGCATAGAGGCTCCCCCATAAAACAGGGAAGCGAATAAGAGAGAACCGGGGATGGAATCGGACGTACGCGGTACATATCCAGCGGCCTGATGCCCAGGATGTCGACGAGGTCCTTCTTGCGGGCCTGGTTGCGGCGCCACTTGCCCATCTCGGACGGGCTCAGGTCGTGCGGCGCGTACACCTCGCCCACCTTCCACCGCCGCGTCATCTGCCGCAGGTAGTCGTCGTTCTGGTTCCGCATCCGGATCTCCTCCTCCAGCTGCATCCGCCGCTCCCGCGGCCCCGACAGCCGGTCGTAGATGTCCCGCACCACGCGCGCCGACTCCCGCGGAGAGTCGACGTCGAGCAGCGAGGAGGTCGCCGTGGGCAGGTCTTTTCCTGTAAGAGGAGGGGGTTAGCTTGGGCTTCGGTGGGGGGTGATGTTGGTGGGAGGATGCGGTTCGAGGGGCAGCCTTGTGACGTACTGATTTGAGTTGGTCTCGTGGTTGATAGGCTGGCGGTTTGGGCTTTGAGGAGGGTCGAGGGTTGCCGCAGGGCGGAGAGGATGGGTATTCGGGGTGGCATCTTGGGCGGCTGGTTGATATGTCTATCAATCTATGCCTGTGGTTTTGATAGCACCCTTCAATGGCGTTGCGACCGATTGCTTAATTTGGTGCTATCGGGATCGATAGAGGCATCACAGAAATTTGGTCCGCGGAATAAATTGTTCCCGTGGGTACATGGATACATCGATTGTCCGGACCCTGGTCTAGTCTATGCATCGACCCATGCACCCCGCGGAGATTGCAGGGATTAAGCTCTTATCGGATCTTTCAATGTGGGGCGAAGAGTCGCAATCAAAGGGAGAAAAAAAAAGACGAGCCTCGTCTTTGGTACTTTAATTCTTCTACTTGCAACAACAACCCATTGATCTTAGGGACGACCCGTAGAAACCATGGTTCGCAAATTAAAACACCACGAGCAGCGCTTGCTGCGGAAGACAGACTTCATCACCTGGAAACAGGACAATAATCACAGAGATGTTAGTACCATATCGGTATCTTCCCTAGGAGTTAGGATTTACGGCTGACTTCTGGATGTGCTCTTGACAGGCCGCTGTTATCCGACGATATATGATCCAGAAACCCGAAGACTACCACAGATATAACAGGATATGCGGTGTATGTATCCGAATATTCTAAATTATTCTGAGAACAGTTGAATTGACAATTCTATCCGATTAGTCTCTGCGCCATCTAGCGCATCGCCTTAGCCTGCTCCCTCCCGAGAACCCCGTGAGGCGAAAGCACGAAGAACTGCTCCTCAACAAGCTCTACGATATGGGCATCCTATCTTCGACCTCAAAACTGTCTAATGTCGAACACGGCGTGACCGTATCGGCCATGGCGCGCAGGAGATTGCCGGTGGTTATGACCCGCTTACGAATGGCCGAGACGGTGCAGGCAGCCACGAAGCTCATCGAGCAAGGCCATGTTAGAGTGGGCGTCGAGACCATCACAGACCCCGCATTCTTCGTTACGAGAAACATGGAGGACTTTGTGACGTGGTCCGTCGGTAGCAAGATCAAGCGCAACATCATGAAGTATCGCGACAAGCTGGATGACTTCGAGCTGCTATGATCTGGGGCGACGGCTGGTAGGCCTCTTGGTGCTATTACTCTACTACTACGAATAGGGTCGGGGACGTTTGTTTGTACATGGCATGGCGTTCGAGGGTATTATGAAATAGATATAAGATAGTGTTTTGGCACTATCAATTTACTATGGTGGGCTTGGAGTCATACCAGTCTCACGAATTTCCAGGAACATCAAGATCGCGTCCTATGTTATGTTATGTTACCGTGTACCGTATTCCATCTGTTTCAATCCTGGGCCACTGTTTTCCCTCCAAGTATCGAGTCGCGTTATTCTCTCCAGACACAGTAGCGTCGTTTAAAACTATGACTTCTGTTACCGTGGTGGGCTCGTCGCTATAGATTCTAGGGTTGACTTTCAGTACCTATGACTAGAAGTATGACGCGACTATAGGGCACTTATAATCTACCTCCTAGGCGACGGTTCAGCGACAGGAATTAAACGTTGCTGTAAATACCGCTCCCTCAGCAACGCCGGCAGAAATCATCCCTCACCGCCCCAGAAAACCTATATAAATGTGCTAGCCATTGATGCTTTCTTTTCCTTCTTTTCCTTCTCTTTCCACCCTTCATCCTTCCGAGTACCTAATTTTTTGAAACCTCCTACTATCCTACTACTGGGTAGTAGGCTTTCCTTTTTTTCCTTTGTTTGTTATCAGTTTTTTGAAGGTACTCACCTTACCTGCAGATTTTTGGAAACCCAAAGCACCTTTCAGGTGATTCTCTTTTTTTCATTGAATGCTCGGCCTGGTGCTGTGATTCGAAGAAGATGAAGGTACCTAGGTACATATACCTTATCTATAGGCATATTACGTAATAAACGACGATCTCAAGATGCCTTCGCACGTGATCGCGCTATTCATTCGCGAACCAAATGCTACGGCGAGTCGGGCCCGTCCACATATTCTTTATATGGTGTCGCGTTTCCACCTTGAGGACGTGTTACTAGCCACCCCGGTCCAAATGCCAACTGATGCGCCCAAGCCTTCTACTTACCATCCATCTCAGTATGCTTGACTGGGCATCAGTTGTTTAGCCCATGGGTAAGGAAACATGGCTAAGCATCCTGTTTCCATCGTTATTTCCGATGATGAGACGGCTGGGTCTTCGGACTCGCCACATAACCCCGCTACCTTGGCCTCTGCGAAGATAGACACTTCTACCAAGCGCAAACTAAACCTAGACACGCTAGATAATAAAGTAGAATGGAGTGATGACTCAGATGATGTCTATGCAAGGTTTAAGAAGCAGAAGAAGGATGGTCGGAGGGCATCAACAAAAAGCAAGGGAAAAGCCACCGCGAGAGGTCGTCCGCGTAAAATCATCCGATCAGACAAGGCCGCAGCGCTGCAGAACGACGATAGTTTGTCATCTTCGGAATCCGATGTTCCCGAAAAGTCGCTTCCGCAATACATACGAGATCGCCGGCAACAATTTGATCAGAATCGTGAAATTCTCCGTGAAGGCGGACTCCGACTACCCCCCGACTATTCGGATGTTTACTTCTCAGACGATGAAAGGCTAGCCGACTTGGAAGAGAAGCCGCAATTTGACGAAAAAAGCGGCATCAAGCCATGCCGCCCTTATAAGGACGTGATCCTAGAACATTCGGCCGGCGTCATCCCAGCCTCTATCGCACAGTACCTTCGCGACTATCAGATTGAAGGAGTCAAGTTCCTTCATTACCTCTTCGTCTATCAGAAAGGTGGGATCCTCGGCGACGATATGGGCCTGGGGAAAACTGTCCAGGTCGCTGCCTTTCTCACAGCTATGTTCGGGAAGACTGGCGACCGTCGTGATGCTAAGAGAATGAGAAAATTCCGACGGACCAAGGATGACTGGTATCCTCGCGCCCTAATCATCTGCCCTGGTTCTCTGATCCAGAACTGGAAGAATGAATTGGATAGATGGGGATGGTGGGAAGCTGATTTATATCACGGTGCGGAAAGAGACGATGTCTTAGGCGCCGCTCGGGCGGGACGGCTAGAAATCATGATTACCACCTACACCACTTACAAGAACAGTCGCGACCAAGTCAACAGAGTACCATGGGACGTCGTCGTAGCCGATGAATGCCACTCGATAAAGGATATTTCTGCCGGAATCACGCAAGCGATGAACCAGGTCAACTCTCTCTGCAGGATCGGTCTGACCGGGACAGCGATCCAGAACAAATACGAGGAACTTTGGACGCTGCTAAACTGGGCAAATCCCGGGCAATTCGGGACCCTCGGAGAATGGAGGAACACGATATCGAAGCCCTTGACCATCGGTCAGTCGCACGATGCTACTCTGCATCAGCTGAGCGAAGCCCGGAAGACTGCAAAGAAGCTTCGTTTCAACCTACTTCCTCGCTTTTTCCTTCGCCGCATGAAGAGTCTGATCGCTCACCAGCTACCCAAGAAGAGCGACAGAGTTGTGTTCTGCCCGCTCTCCAATCTGCAGCGCGAAGCATACGAGAACCTTCTTAATAGCGATGTCGTCGCACTGGTCCGGTCGGCGTTCGATTTTTGCCCCTGTGGATCGAAAGAGAAGCGAGGATGGTGCTGCTTCAAACTCACTCCCGACGGGGAGCCTTGGAAATCGCTGGTTTTTCCCATTGTCATGTCATTGCAGAAGCTATCTAACCATTTCAACCTTCTCATCCCGCAGACCTCAGACGTTGCAGAGAAACATAGGAGGGAACTCCGGTTCCTTCAAGCTGCCATGCCGGAAACCTGGAAGGATCATTACAACAGCCGGGACTCGCTGCTTAACCTATCTAACCCCGAGTATTGTGGGAAGTGGAAGGTTCTGAGGAAGCTTCTAAAGCTTTGGCACACTAGTGGCGATAAAGTCCTGATCTTCTCACATAGTGTCCGATTGTTGAAAATCTTGCAACAGTTGTTCAACAACACGAGCTATAACCTGAGTTATCTGGATGGGTCTTTAAGCTACGAGGAACGGCAACAGGTGGTCGACGACTTCAACTCCGATCCCAATCAATTCGTGTTTTTGATTTCTACCAAAGCTGGTGGCGTTGGGCTCAACATCACGTCGGCGAACAAAGTCGTTATAATGGATCCGCATTGGAATCCGTCCTATGATCTACAAGCACAGGATCGAGCCTACCGTATCGGTCAAGTCCGTGATGTCGAAGTCTACCGTCTCATTTCCACGGGTACCATCGAAGAGATCACGTACGCAAGGCAGATCTACAAGCAGCAACAGGCGAATATTGGTTACAACGCATCTAATGAACGCCGCTACTTCAAGGGAGTGCAACAAGATACGGAACGGAAGGGAGAGATTTTTGGAATCCGCAACTTGTTGACGTACCATGGCGATCAAGCTATTCTACGCGACATTGTCAACAAGACCAATATTGCCGAAGCTAAGGCAGGTGTCAAGTTGATAGATATCGATATGGATAAGGCAGCCAGAGACGCTGAGGAAGACCAGTTTGTTAAAAGGGAGGGCAACGCAGACGACGACGAGACTGGTGGTCTCAAGCAGCTGACCTCTCTGCTCACCAAAGACGATAATAAGGATGGCATCTTGAAATCGACTGGAGCGCACAAACCCAAACATTTCGACCCAATCCAGGCGATTCTCGCTTCCGAGGGGGTCGAATATACGCACGAGAACTCGGAAGTGGTTGGTTCGTCCAAGGTCGAGGACGAGCTGTCGCGGCAAGCGGAACTAGCCGCAAGTCAAGATCCTGACTGCACTCTCTTCTTCGACAGCCAAAACTACTCGGCCTCGGGCGGCGCTCAGAGCTCCATCGAGTACGAGTATAATCCGCCGGTGGAGGTCAGACAGCGCCAGTTTTGCACGATGGCAAAGACATTCGGTTTCCCCAGCGTGACGGAATTCGCGCTGGCGGTCGAAAGCATGACCCAAGAGGAGCGGCGGAACTGCCTCGAACTATTCTACAGGAAGCGCGCCGAGAAGTTGAAGAACCTGGGCGCGGTCGTCGAATCAGATGTTGGCTCGAAGGCGGAGACGGATACGAAGGACGACGTTAAGACGGTGGATGTGAAGACCGAGGACGCCCTACCGAACCCTGTCTTAAATAATGCAGGGGACGAGACGGACGAGAAAGATATTAAGATGGAGGAGATCAAGCCTAGCACGCCAGATACTAAACAGAAAATCGAGAATAATCCCCCTCTTAGTGTGGATATAAAGAGGGTCAAGAAGGAGGATGAACCAAGGAAGCTTAAGAGGGCATCCATGTCTATCTGGATATCCGACGACGACGAGACGGACGAGTTATGAGTTTGCTTTAGTGATACCCCGCGACATTTGGATCTAGGTTTAGGTGTTTATATATGGGTTTGGAGTTTTACGGGAGCTGTCTAGAATGCTGCCGCGATGCAACAAAGATATAGATATGATACCCTTTTGAGAACGAGAATACGCCTACGGTCGCAGAGTTTGTCAAGCATATCGACATTGTTTGGGGCTGAAGAGGGAGTAATTCCTTGATTGGATCATAAATCCTGGATTTGCATATTACGTTGCGAGTGCATACTACGATAAATGCATAATATTGCCTAAAAGGGCTTCATTGACTCATTTTGATTGACTCGACTGACGATAGCCCCGTAAGCATAAAAGCGATAAGAGATAAGAGATTACATTTTATCCTGCATCTTAAAATCACCAAACAGTAAAATGTCTCCCCCTTCCCTAACCTAAGGGCTCTCCGCGACCCCATGGATATGACTCAAATTCGCGCGACTCCCTCGAGAGAAACCACATGGGTTTGTTAGGTGCACAGCTTGGGCCTTGACGTATGTACCCTGGGTACGCGTACACAGTACGACAAAGTGGATAGGCACCTCGGTAGCGACTTCCTCTCACCGCGTCCAACGTTGTACAAGATCCATTGTTTGGACAAATTGACGTAATAATCCAACGGGATTAAAAGGCAGGTTCAATCCTCTACGCTGTACCATTGTACCATATTGTACCTTGTATTATAAAATAAAGGCTTTGTTGTTCTACTAATTGTGTCATTGTGTTATTGTGCGATCAGCCTCCTTTTCTGCTCGTTTGGTAGGCTGAGGATTAAGAGAATAAAAGTTAAAAAAGGGCTGGGCGGTTCGAGTGGGCATTCCACCACGAGTCGACGATAGCAGATTTCCAACCACCACATTAATCCCCAGCCTACCAACTCTTATCATTTCCCTTTATTTAGGTAGGTAGGTATACTTCCTTACCTCACGAAGAAATGTTCTAATCCCGTTTACAGTCCCTTTACGTTTTCAGCCCATCCCAATCTTACGGGTACCCCTAGAGACGTCATCTTCGTCATACCCGCCCGCTTGTGGAACCGATCGTCAGCCCTTGATTGTCTTTAATCGTGTGTACCTGCAGCGATAGTCTCGGTCTCGGTCTCTCGTTTTCAAAGAAAGGGATCGTTGAATACTCGACGAAATCTCTCAACCTCTGCACCCGTTTAACTCGTCAAATCTCTAGAATCGGCCATAATGAAGTCGCTCACTCAAACTCTCTTATTCACCACGGCCACATGCGCCACACTACGATCCAGGCAAGCCAATGATGGCTGCTGCTTCCAGCTGACCTCGGTGGGAGTGGTCAATGAAACCGTCTTGGAGGATCATGTCGGCGATTTGCTTCTAGGTGGTACCTTTCAACAGGGCGGATTCTGTCTAGACAAGACGACCAAAACCATCCAAGATAGTTTACGGCACAACTGCTTCATGCGAGCGCCGGACTATCAATTCCACTGTTATCAGGGCGCCATCGGAAACACAACCTTTGACATCCTACCTCAGAAGGCAAGCGGGAAGTCGTACCTCACGTACGGTAGTAGTCCTGGCGTGTTTTACGCCTGTCCCATGGGCACCGGCGCTCAACAGACCTACGATATCTATTCTTCGGAGAAAGCCAACAAGACCGGCTGTCAACCGGTTGCCTTGGCGCTCTTAGATGAGACGGCAGCCTGCTCCGCCAGCAACTCGACGGCCTCGACACGTTCTACGCCAAAGCGTCTGACTCGGTCATTACGACGACAACATTCCACCCCAGCATGTTCCGTCGCGTCCTCGGCACCTTCACTCGCCCCATACAGACTAAGACCCGCCGACCCATCCGGCGCAAGCAAAGGGAGCGACACCTCGGCGGAAGCCATAATCACCCCAATTAACAGTACCATCTTCGACTACTCCATCCCCAAAACCTTCCCTCCCGCCAACAGCACAAGCACGTCTTCCCGATGCGCTCTGCAGTTTCGTATGCCGGTCTGCACGTCCCTTCCCAAGGGCTACCCCTGCTACAGCTTCAGCGGGATGGAACAGGAGGTCCTGTCCAACTCGGGCATGACGTTCCACCTCGCGGCGGACGACGCTAACGCGCCGTGGAACAGCACCGAGGTGCACCAGGTGTTCCCGGGGGACAACACCATCATCGGCACTTTCGAGTGCGGCGGCCGCGCGGCGGCCTCCGACGCCCCGAGGAAGATGAGCTGGCACGTCAGCAGTGTCCGGAACTTCGCCCTGGAGTTCCTGCAGGCGGGCGTCGGCCAGGACGCCCAGTTCCACGATGGAGTTGGCGCGTGGATCGTTCCGTGTCAGTGATGGACTGCCTACCTACCTACCTACCTTATCCCAACTCTCTTGTCGATCCCTTTTTACTCTCTCCGAGCAGTAACTACGACTTGCTCGCTCTTCTTGGCATAATATTGAAAGGGTTCCCGGTACCTAATAAATAGATGCGAGGGCTTTGGAGGATATACCACGATTACGCCTGATGCATGCATGCTCTTTACCCACCTACCTACCTACCTACTTACCTATCTGGCGGGAAAAGATCCCATGGCTGGCGGATACTTAATGTGCGACGAAACGAAGGCGTTGGTAATGATAATAATGGCTGCGGTGGCCGATATGCCGTCATATAGATTTAGAGGCACTGCCTACCTACCTACTTAGGTTGCTTACATACCTAGGTAGAGATAGATGAATGATCAATGAATACCTTGAACCACTCTTGTTATTGTAGCGTTTTATAGCGGATTGACGGGGTGATGCATGGAATTTGTGGCGGAAATTCCTACCTACCAAGGTTGAAACCCCCCTTTTCCAACTCCTTATGCTCTAAACCCCACAGCTTCCATACCTATATCCCCTCGTACGGCATTACTAGAATAACCGTCCCCTGTTATATGAAGACAGATATTTGAAGTTTATAGGAGTGAGACTAACAGAGGGTCGGTCGGTTTCCCTCCTTTGTGGGGAGACCGGCGCTTAATATTTAGCTTTAAAGGTTATCCCGGGGTATTGCTGCTATTTATACCTATTTTACTTCTAGGCTAGTATTAAGATGAATGTATTAAATCTACTTATGAGTAATATATCTGAATAGGTCCTTATATAATCATAGGTTGCCTGCCCCTTATTGAGCTGTGTAATCATCTTGGCAGCCTATTACAAGAAACTATTACAAGAGACTAACTCACATATGTATACGATGTTATAGTAATCTGAGAAACGTGCTTCAAAGTCTCATTATAAATGCGCGGCTGTTGAAACGTCCTATCTCGGAGGGTGCTATGGACTAGAACGCCAAGGCGATGTGTTTACTGGAGTGGGATGCGATGAACCCGAGTATGACGACCTTAGAAATCACCAACATTATCCCTCGTAAAATAGCATATCACCTACATAGCCACGATTGTTTGCTCAGTGTTGGAGTTGCGGGGATTTCGATGCTTCGGTTGTCGTGCTGGGAGGAAGATAATTTGCTGAAGCGGACGGCTATCCGAGCACGTCAGGCCGGCGGTAGATGTCACAATCCCCACATCAGGTAGCATCATCGCGACTTCGAGACGCGCTTCGCCAGTCACGACTCAGCGATACCATCCAGCACTTATGTAAACGGCTTATCAGATCAAAGGCATACCCCAGTCCCGGATCCAGCCTACCCCCGTGGGACGGTGTTTGAGCATATTGCGTTAGAATGGTTTGGCTTACGCCATCTACTAGTAGTCCGGGGTCGGCAGATCGCCGCTATCTACATGGTGGTTTGAGATAATTATATAAAGTCCTAAAGGTTAGCGATCTGTGTTATTGAATAGTGCCGCTCCCTAGCTGAAATTGACGAACTCTTGTTACCTATCATCTCGTTCTTGCGCATCCGAAGCCATGTCGCCATCAGCCACAGAGTCCGCCGCACCAATTGCTGAACACATCAAGCAGAAGACAGTTCCCGAAGTTCAGAAGGAGACCCCACAGGAGAGCTCGAAGATACACAGCGGCGCCGCGGTTGGAGAGACAGATTTAGAGGATGAGTTACCACCGCTCGAGACGGCCCACAAGGAACCCCTGAAGCTCAGCGGAGCTCTAGATCAGTTCAAGCAATTCGATGTGACCCCTGTCATCGGAAGGGAATATGTAGACGTCGACTTGGCCGAATGGCTACGAGCCCCTAACTCAGACGAGCTCCTTCGTGATCTCGCCATCACAGGTATGAGAACATATTCCCCAACCCGAGGCGCATAGTGACCCAAGCTAACGGCTGTCCCAGTCTCTCAACGGGGTGTAGTCTTCTTCCGGAAACAGGACAACATCACCAACGACCTGCAGAAGGAGCTCGTCCAGAGGCTCGGCGAGCTGTCCGGCAAGCCGAAGACCTCTAAGCTGCACATCCACCCCGTCATCAACTCCGGACGCGAGCTCGGCGGCCAGGACGACGAGATCAGCACCATCTCGTCGCAGCAGGCCAAGAAGCTCTACTCCAAGAACCTCGTATGGGCCGAGAAGAAGCAGAGCCAGAAGAACCAGTGGCATTCGGACATCACGTTCGAGCCGATCCCTAGCGACTATGCGTTGTTGCGGCTGACGGAGCTGCCGAAGACCGGAGGAGGTATGTGATAGGGAACTTATTTCTTTCTTTCTTTCATTTTTTTTTCTTCAAAAAAAAAAAAAATCTTGTTGCCAAGAGTAGAAAAGGGGCTGTGACTAAGCGACCAAACAGACACCCTCTGGGCCTCCGGCTACGAGCTCTACGACCGGATCTCGAAGCCCGTCCGGGGGTTCCTGGACACGCTGACGGCGTACTACGCGCAGCCGGCGTTCAACGAGACGGCGGAGCGGAACAACTTCAAGATCTACTCGGCGCCGCGGGGGGCGCCGGAGAACGTGGGCGAGGTGCTGGAGGCGGTGCACCCGGTGGTGCGGACGAACCCGGTGACGGGGTGGCGGAGCGTGTTCGCGGTGGGCCACCACGTGCGGCGCGTGCACGGGCTGGCCGAGGCGGAGAGCCGCGCGCTGCTCGACTGGTTCGTCCGCCTCGTGGTCGAGAACCACGACCTCCAGGTCCGCCTCCGCTGGCAGAGCCCCAACGACCTCGCCATCTGGGACAACCGCAGCGTCTACCACGCCGCCACCCCCGACTACGTCGGCCAGGGCCTCGGCGAGCGCTCGGGCTCCCGCGCCGTGAGCCTCGGCGAGAAGCCCTACTTCGACCCCCTGAGCAAGAGTCGTAGGGAGGCCTTGGCTGCTGAGGCGGTCGCTGCCGCGGCGGCGTAGCGTGCTTGGCTTCTTCTTTTAATAGGTGGATAAGGGCATAAGTAGGTAGGCTGGGCGAAGTCCCGTCGTGTTACCTGCTTGACCCCTTTTTACTAGGTGCTTAGGTGCATGGCACGGCCACGTTAGCGACCTACATGTGAATTCCGTCTATCTAGCAGGTATGGTGGTTACACGAGAACGCCTGCCAAGATGCTCGTCCTGTCAACATGCATATGATAAATGTGAAAGATCCGCGGTTTGTGAGGCTATTGGAGAACTAAACGAGCAGATGCAGATGACTAGACTATTATATGCACGCCACGCTCTCCAACACGAAAAGATTGAGCGTCAAGGCATTACTCCGTACTCCATTAATGTTACCAAACACGGTGTATACATCTTCGTAGGAGGGTGGAGGCGGTATGGCTGTTGAATCAGCTTGCTTCAAGCCCCCTTGCAACCTGGGCTTACGGTGGCGAGCTGAGGGTTATCTACCGTAGGTAGACGTAAATAGAACCGTGCTTACCTATGTGGCAGGGCATGACAAGACAAGGCTACGAGAAAAATTTTCGTTTTCCTCATCTCGGCCATACGTTGTCATTGCAACTTGGTATTGTCGCCGAAATCACAACGCGTGGCACCCCTTGCGGCCTTTATGGTGGCTTTCGGGGAGGGGACTCGATGTTAATGGCCCTTCCATTTTAACCCCTTCGAACGTTTAATACACACCTCCTTATTCACATCACTTTATTTTATAGGTTAAGAAATGGAGATAAGAGTTGGTCTCCGAAAATTTTCCCCAATAAGGCGAGCTTTAAGGAGGGTGAAAGCTACCTACTTACCTACCTAGCTACTTAATATATAAAAGTTGAAATTTTTTTAAGTACCTAGGCTCGGGCATGAAGCGGTTGTGTGGTTGTATACGTACGCCGGCAACGCCAGAAACGTAATAGCTGAGTAGGTAGGTACCTACCTAGGTACTTAATCGACAGCACCTCGAATACTATAGGCTTTAATTTGCGATCTCGTGTAACACCTATTAGAATAGTACTTTCAGCTCTGCAAACTGTTTTATCGAACTATTAGTTTTTCGTAGCTTACCGATTTTTGAGCCGCACTTTCATTTCAGCCATTTGGACCAGGGTACGATCACTTTACTTGTATTTAGGTGCTGGGAGGAGTGTGGATGGGATAAATGGACAAGCTTACTGTCGGGTGAGGCTTCTCGTCGTTTATTAAGGGTCGCTGTCGCACTTCGTATACTTAATATCATTATGATATACGCCTAGCCTTTTCATCTTTTCTGTTATAACTCCTAGTATTCTTTAAATAAGAGTACATCTTAATTTTGAAGCTCATCTTACGGCGTTCCTCGGTTGGCATCACCGAAAGCCCTGAGTTATGGCTAGCGACGGCGAAGATGTTAACAGTATCAATGAAAGTTCAGCCACTAATGATAGTGGTGAGGCACATAATGAGAGATCTAAGCTCCTCGAGGACCTTGCGCGTTTTCTTGAAGGACTGCCTCTTTCTTCTAAAGGGGATGATGCCAAAAAACAAAAGCTCGATGAACTATTAGAGCAATTGTCGAAGAGTCAGCTCAACATTCAGGTGGATGATATCTTCGAAAGCACTGTCCTGCATATTGCGGTGGAGCGAGGCCTTGTATGGGCGACCGAACGTCTCCTCGAAAAAGGAGCGTCTGTCTCGACGATTAATTGTGACCGATATACACCTTTACATCTGGCTTGTATTTACGGATACGAAGATATTGTAAAGCTTCTTCTGAAAGATTCTAACATTCACGCCACCGATGTCGACGAAGATACGCCTTTACATCTGGCTTGCATAGGGGGGCATCCAGATATTGTGAAACTTCTCCTGGAACATTCTAAAGTCCAAGTCACCGACGACGAGGAGAGTATCCCCTCACACAGAGCTGCCATGCAGAATCATGGGGAACACACCAAACCCCCACTCAACTCAGGCGCAATAGTTGACCGAAGAAACGCGAAGGGATATACTCCGCTGATGGCAGCGGTGGAGTGGGGATACTATAGTATCGTGGAAATACTATTGCGTGAAAGGGGGTATGCCCAAACGAGAATCCGGGACAATAAAGGCAAAACGCCGCTGCAATTGGCAATGGAAGACGAGAACTCTACGGGCGTGGATATTCTAATAAAATACATGCCTGATGAAGACAAACGCCAACCTGAGCTATACCAGAAGCTTCTTTTGTATGAAGTCCCGATCCACGGCGAGGAAAAACGGAGTTTATCGAAGATGACGCGCAATTCCATCTTAGAGGCTCTAAAGAGTTGCCCGGGAACTTTTAACAAGGCTCTTCTCTGGGCGGCATTTAAGTTTGAGAGGCATGGAATAGCGAAAACACTTCTTATCTGGGGTACGGACGAGGTGGATGAGCAACAACAGTCTTCGGAGCCAAGCGTTATTGAGGTAGCTACCAAACAAGGAAGACCAGACATACTCTGGTGGCTCATTGCTACTTCCCCAAATATGCCCAGAATTAGAAAAAACGTCACATCAGCGCTATCCAAAGCTAAGGAGAGGGAGAAAGCCGAACCAACCCCGGCAAACGTCGGTCGTAGCGGACTGGGGAGTAAGCCCGTAAATAGGGATAAAACTGACGAAGGGGACCATGATGCTACAGCTCCTGCAGATGGAAATCAGCATAGTGCTTGGACGCTCATGAAAGATATCCTAGAAGACCCTCCAATCGCACAGTTTTATGTGGATAGCGCTATCTTGGGGCCCCCCAGGCTGAATCCGAACTATTCTAATCTCATAGAAGGTTTCAAAGCGCTCATAGCTAGGTTCTATAAAGCCAAAAATGCCTCTGGTACCATTCGAAGGACGCGAAACCTGGTGGATACTGTATACGACAAGGGCCCTACGAGAATAATGACAGCGGCAATCTCCAATCTGGAGAAGATTATACAGCAAAACTTGGAGAATGGGGACGGCAACAGTGGGTTACCTCAAGATGAAACCCCATATAGCCATAATAACCTGAAGTTCACCTACATCCACTTACCAGCTACGAATGTATGTATCCCCCAATATCATAGCCGTTAATTCACTAACCCTAGACAGATTGAATGGATGAAGGTAATAGAGATAGCCCATAGATTTTATCGATTCCGAAGATCAAACTAGTTTCTGACATTGTTCTTAGGACCTATTGTTGAGAATCATAGTCGACGAGAAGATAGTGAGTAGCGCTGCCGGTAGCCACGAGATCAACTCATGGTTCCAAAGTACTTGGCTTGAAATTCCGGATCGGAGTTCCGACTCGCGGTTCATGAGACCGCAATTTGTAGAGAGGACGCGGGTTGTATCTGCTAGCGGGCGACAAGATAAAGGCTTAACGTCGAAACGAACCGAAGAGCAGAAAGCGTCGGCTTCTAATGAAGAGCAGCCGGGGGAGGTGCCCGTTGATACCGATCAAAAAACCACTAGCCGTGAGGCCTATACTAAAGAAGCTAACAGACGAGAGACAACAAAGAAAAAAAGGCAGGGAGAAGACAGTTTCATCCCTAGTTCGGCTCTTTATGTGAGCATGCCTCCCTACCCCTTTGGCATTATTGACCTTATACTAGTGCTAACCCACGTAATTATAGATGCCATTTCTATCTTTCGCAACACAGACCGAATACCATAATTATTCTCAGCAAGATTATCGCCAGGGTAACAGTGAAGAGCGAGACGAGCCAGGCAAAAAATTGAAGAAATTGATAGAAACCTATAAAGGTTCGGTTGTTCATAGCTCGGCAACTCTTGATGAAGCCTACTATCACTTCGACTCGGAGGATACCCAAGCTCAGAGCGATAGAAAGCGTCGAAATCGAAATCAAATTGTTACTAAACAATTGAAAGAGGATGCTAAAAACAGGAAAGAGAGCCAACGGTCTAATAAAGACTGGCCACTGCTGCGGGTTAATCAAATTTGGGTTTGGACCATAGCTGACAGTAAGTATGGGGCAGTCTTATTTCCTACATGAGTGTTTTTTACTAAAACTATGCGCTTAGAATGGGTAATCAGCGCTACCTCACATCCAGTCGACGATGTAGAACAGTTGTGGCTTGATGGGTTCACAGAGTACCTCAACAAACAAGTAGAGGCCACAGGGGCTCAGTCGCAACCGGGGTCTGCTAGAGATATGGTGAAAGCAATAGTAGACTATTGTATTGGGTCCTACGAGAGGAGGCGAACTTACAGAAATCCTGATTCCCAGGATCCCAGTCGTGAATGGATAACTGGTCTATCAATTCGCCAACTCTTCTCTAACTATATCAACAATATAGTACGTCGAAATATCTTCGCTTTTAGCGTATTGCCGTTAATTGTCTACTAGGGGCGGGGGGAGACCGACCTCTTCACGAAGCTTCGAAAGCACGAAAACGGACTTGATACTTCCAAGCTTACGGAAAAGTTCAAAGACACGACTACCAAAGCTGAAACGCTATTCAGCGAGACAAACGATATCCGCGACGAATTGAACATCATCAAATCAGTCGTGCAGTATCAACAAACTGTTCAGAAGAAACTCCTCGGTAAAGATGCGGCAGACTCAGGCCTCACAAAGAATATCATTGACGACATTATGGAAATGGAGAGGCTGGCTAAAAGGATACAGTCCTCTGTAAGTAGTTTGTTATTTGAGATTTTTGATGCTAGCCGCTTATGTACTATGATTTCAGGTCAATTCAACGCTTTCTTTGATACAGAGCAAGATCGCAAATCTCCAAGCAGAGGAATCCGTAATCCAGAGCAAAGCAGCAAACACCCAAGCGGAAGAATCTGCAGAACAAGGAAAGTCCATGATGGTGTTTACACTGACTACGAGCGTGTTTGTAAGTCTTCCTTTTTCAGGTTCAAACTTCACAAGTCTTTACTTGCCTAGGTAATTCTCTAACTCTCATTACATAGCTACCTCTATCATTTCTTACCTCTCTATTCGCACTGGACGTTGGTAGTTTCCAAGAAGCTCCTCCCTGGGCTTTTGGGATCATCTGTGAGTACCTCTTTTGAATGACATAATGTCCCACTAGCGTCTCGTCCGTCACTTATTTACTTTTCTTCAGTCGGCGTTGCTCTTGGGTTTACCGCCTTCATCCTCTGTGTTCTCTTTTATGCTTCAATTGTTAAGTCTGGTCGCAAATATTCCCGCCTCCCAATTGATGAGTTCGACGTCTTACATGTCCTCCTCTACGTCAACATCCGTTATTATTCGGTTCTGGAGTTCATTTACAAATCTATCGGTTATATTCGCTCTTATTATACTTCAGTTACCAAGCTCGTTCACAAATATATACCTAGAAAGCCTACTAGTAAGTTCCACTTACCTTGGTATTAAAATTTCAGTTACCTCTTATGTTACCGTTCTTGAAGAAACTAGGCAACCCGATGAAGAAGGGCGGGAGGGTCAATCCAGCGGAACAGCCTAACGGAGAAGATCAGAATAGTCCCGACGGAGCAAACGAGAGAGGTACCAACGAAGCGAACGAGGTGGGCCCTAGTGAAGGAAACGAGAGGGATCCCAACGGAGAAAACGAAAGAGATGCTAATGAGGAGAGGGGGGGTTTTCTGGGTGGGGAGCACGAGAGTGTCACTAATGAAGGAAACGGAGGGGGTCAGAATAGAGAAGATGGGAGAGGTACTACTGAAGGGAATGTGGGAGGATAATGTTCAAATTGGAAACGACTACTATTTGCTAAAGGGCGGACGGGGTGTCATTTTCATTTTAAATTCCATATTAAAATCTGATAGATTGCGGTACCTTACTGGAGTTGGTTATAATAGGAGTTAGGTATTGCCATTCAGCGTTCCTACGACAGCGACATGTCTTGGCGTGTCCATCCCCCCCTTTTCCCCTTTTCCCCTTTTCCGCCTTTTTCTCATATAACTCTTCAACGTCTACAAGTCAAAAGCCTGGTACTTTAGAAAGTACTTACCTAGCTCTCTATCTCAATTACTAGATATTGAAGAGAAAAGAACCATTCTCTTCAAGACTAATGTGTACCCCTTATATCTGGGTACTTAGGTACCTACATATAAGGCGAATATCCTTCTCCTCACACCATCAACTTCCTCTTCCCGCTCCTTAAGGTAGCTATGATAATTACCGAAACACAAGCGGTCCGTCTTAGTGTAAGCCCTCAGTTTTAGTTGTTCCATACAAGACAACGGGTACCCCATTCTGGGAAAGGCCCACATGTAGCCGATAATTCATCCAATTCGACTCGCGTGTCGAAAAAGTGTAAGTCGACTCCCTACAATAGGAATTCAAGGCACCGCATCATGGGGGACATACCAAGCAGGCGCTACTATACAGGCCGACGTATATACTTACATGTATATAGGTACGGAGTGATGAGTTGCACAATCAGGGCAATCTACGTCATGAGACGAAGTCGTCGGAATAGTCTATGTAACAGAGCCTCTCATTTCAATAGTAAGCCGTACTCCGTAAAACAAAAACTAAGTCACCTGTCCATCGCCAACTTCTGCGATTTAGTCCTCTAGTAAGGCCAGCTCAAGGATACACTTAATATCCATAAATCCGCCCCTTCTTGTGTCTGAATTATATGCCACCCGTGCTTATGATGCATATCAGACTGAGCCTACGTCAGTCTGGAAGGGACTGTTGCGCCGCACCAAATTAATTATAACCCGATCTACATCGATCCCACGGGACCTAGTGCGCCTAATCCCCCGAGCGTATGAAAAGCGTAGCCACCCCCAAACTCGTCCACGTCCATGTTTTAGTCCCATAATAATATTTTCGAGGAAACCCACTTCAGGGAGTCCAGTAGCAACTCTACAGTAAGAGAGTGCCAACGAGGGTGAACAGACCAACGATGCCTGTAAGGGCGAGTATGCTCATATCCATCGGTGGAGCTGGCCGGCCGGCGGCGCTATCACCCGACGCAGTCGCAGTCACAGACCCGGCACCGGGTGAGGCGGTGCCTGTCGAGGAACCTCCGGCGTTCTGAGAACCGGCGCCTTTGAGACCCGGTCCAGTGCCAGCTTTCTCGCTCATATACTAAGATTTCGTTAGTTCACTGAATTCGTCAATGGGAATAAGAGGACCTATGTACCTTCTTAGCTCCATCCGGAATTGCAGGGAGCGCGCTAGCGTCCCATCCGCCGAGATCCCAGATATCATCGATAGTAGGACACGGGACGGCAGAAGTGGTTGAAGTGAAGCCGCCATCACCAGTTGGAGCTGGGTATTTGGACAAGGCCGATTCTAGCCTTTGGAAATCCGGCTCTTCCTTAACCTCGCTAGAGTCTCCTGAGACCTCGACGATGCCGAACCCGTTGCCTTCTCTGCTGTACTCGTACACAAGGCCACCCGAGTAGACGGAAGTCATTTGATCACTCATCAATGCGCTAAGCTCCTCGAAGTCGCGGGTGCCTTTTATGCAACCCCACTCTGACAAGAAGATAGGCAGACCGTACCCAGTGAAGTTCTTCACCTTCTGATCCCAACCGGATATTTGGAAGGAGGATGGAGCGCACCAGGAGTAGTCATTCTACAGCCGATATGGTTAGTCTATACGATCCTATCTGGAGCTTGACATGACTTACGAAGGCGAAGAAGTCGCTACGCTCGTCGTCGGTACCACAGTTAAAGTAGTGCGCGGTCTGCATTCGGTTGTTGCTGACGTCGGCTGCAGAATAACCAACGGGGATCTTGCGGTAGCCATGCGAACCAATGTACTGTCTCATGTCGCGAGTGGTGGCTTTGACGAAAGGTGCCGACTTCACGGACTCGGGCTTGTCATTGATGACTTCGTTGCCCGAGAAGAAAGCAAGCGTGTTGTCATACTTGGCAAACTCGTCAATGGTAGCGAAAACACTCTGGAGGTATACGTCGTTATACGACGGTGCCGGGTTATCTCGATTTATAGAGTATTGGGGGTTATTGACGTCGAGAACTAAGTATATCTTCGCATCGCTCAGGGCCTTCATGCATTCGTCGTGGTTGGCCGAATTGTCGACAGAGTAAACACGAACGGTGTTCACGCCCAGTTTTTGAAATTTAGGGATATCTCTTTTGCAAAGGTCGGGATCGGCGAGGGGATCGATGTTAGCGGAAGATCCGCCAGGTTGATAGTCGATACCTCGAATGTAGAACCGTTCTTTACCGGCCCAGAAGGCTACCATTCCTCATCAGCTCTTACATATTATCTACAAAAGGGGAAATATTGCCGTACCATTTCCAGACGCGGTTACTGTGGGAAGAGAATCGGCGCGGTTGGGCAACTCCTTTTCGGTAGCTGTAGGTCCTGCATGGACGAGGCCCGCCGCTGCTATAGCCGACGCGAGAGCGAACGATCGCATTGTGTTACGGGAAGGGCACTAAATAGCTAATTGCTTTCACCGGGTCTGGGGGCTCGATAGCCGGAGGTTCGTGAAGCCGAATGAAGCACGTGTTGCTGTATTTACGATGCCCAGCGAAGGACGTATGAAAATCAGCAGTACGCGGGTTGGAAATCAGGAGATTGAGTTCCAAAAACGATTGTGTATTGGAAGACAAAGCGACAACAATAACGAGTGAGTTGCCGAAGGGAGATGGGAACGAGAAAGCGGTAACAGCGAGCGAAGAAGGATGAAATGGAAAACTATTGACGCGGAATGAAAGGAGAGTGGAACATTTCAAGAAGTCAAGGAAGTGCTTTCCTTGGCTTGGAGATTTGTTATATTTCTTGGGAAGCGCCTACGCAGGGAACAGGGAAAGGGGGAGTGTAGCAAATCAGGAGTAAGGAATAAGCTACCCTAAAGGGGGAAGGAGGGTGTGTCTGCAACGTCTGGTCTTGGATATCGTATCGATGACACAGTTACATATCTACCTTAGGTACCTAGGTAGGTACGACAAATACGAAGCTGCCCATGAGACACTGAGATCTATTGCGTACATGTATACCTAGGTAGGTACGTAACTTATCGCACGTAGGTACCTACATTTATACCCACCTAGGTAGATATACA
This sequence comes from Pyrenopolyporus hunteri, assembly GCA_902806595.1. Lineage (NCBI taxonomy): Eukaryota > Fungi > Ascomycota > Sordariomycetes > Xylariales > Hypoxylaceae > Pyrenopolyporus > Pyrenopolyporus hunteri. Next base: position 1,283,066 of record CADCXC010000009.1, on the reverse strand, counting down.
CATCGCCTGGGCAGGTTAGGTATCTAACCTTACATATCCAAGTTGAGGATGTAGCTCCTGATGTCCGGTCTCGAGCTGGGACGTTGTGGCTTGCGTCGTGTAAATTGCTCCCATACTAATGTGCCTACATACCTAGGTAGGTATATAGTTCAGGTACCAGGGGTTAGAACCGCATAGTACCTACATAGGTACCTATTCAAGCTACTAGGGGAGAGCATTTCATAGTAAACTGGGAAAAGACTCGTTTTTAGCGTGCATAATTTACCTCCGCCGTAACTGAAGACAGAGCGAACAGAAGGGGGCGAACTATACATGGAAATCTAGGAGCTGTATGTCGCAGGCGGAGGGGTGTCATTATCTTGGCAAGATTGGCGGACGTCATTACCAACGCTACCAAGCGGGCGAGTATCCACTATTCAGCGTCGTAATTCTCTATTGGGCCCACTTTCTTAAACGGACGCCCGGAGGAAAAGAAACGACGATGCGAGAAGCAAGGAACGTGGTGGCGTGCGTCTGTAAACCGATGCCCATTTTTCTCAAACTCCAAGGCTTGTCGCCCCATCTGTAAGGTAGGTATAGATACATAGATACCTGAAGAGGATCAGTACATGTAACTTTCTAGCGCTCCATTAGGTCCGGATCTATATACGCGGCGGTTCGTATTCAAAAGCAGACGACCGGAAGTTCCCAATTTATTTTACTGCTGAGTACAAAAACCACAATTCCTATCAAATAGAATTGGATAGTTTCGAAGGGCGTTGCTTGTACATAGTATTGAGCAGCAGTCGTCCTAGAAAATAGACGCACATGCGCTGCTTGACGGGAGACAGAATAGGCCAACCAACCAACCAACCTATTGCTGGTACACATACACACCATACCATACCATAACATAATACAATATGTACTACTACCACTGTTCGCCTTCGTACCTCGCACCTTGTTACCTCCTCTGAGTGGCTCATGCCGGCATCGTACGGATCCTCTACTACCCAAGTTTGAACTAAACCACCGGGCCACTTTAAAACAAGCCAGCCCAGCGCCAACCAGCTATTCGGCCTACCAGTGTTCCAACGACGATCATATTGAGATGAAAGTAAATATATATACCTAGGTACCTATATATCGGTAGCCTTGTGATACCACATCTCATGCAAGCCGCCCATCCTGTATCGACTCGCTAGCAATAGTTTCCGGGCTGAAAAATAACAAGGACTCTCACCCCTAATAGTTCTTCCTGTACCCGTGGTAGCATGAAGAACGAAGCACAGCCACACCAAAATAGCAACCCCGGCACCAATAGGTGACACATACCTAGGTGTAACGGACGATCTCCAGCAGGTTAATTTAGGTGCCTAACCGGGTGGAAAGACCTCGACATCACCAACCAACATCATCAGCCTCCATAAGAGGCCAATGCGTAAGAGACTGAGGTCGTGCCCTCGATTAGCAAAAGCATACGTGCATCACAACGGTTCTAACAATGGAGAAAATGTATAGAGGCACTTCGTGTATAGGTACATTTATTAAAATCTCGCAACACAGAGGTCGATGACTGATTTAAGACTGAAAGATAGGGCCACCCCACGCCAGAGCGAGGAATCCTATAAACACAAGCAAGGTACTTAAGTAAGTAGGTATATATATAATAGCTCCTAGTGGCCTATCGTCCGCCCGTATATTATATTATATGATACAAGTTCCACGGCCGTTCTTTATATAGAATCTCTCAGGCCTCGGACAACCTCTTGCCTTTTACTCCCCTTCGCGTCCCGCGGACAGAGCTTTTTCCCCTAAACGCCCCCCCCCCTAAGCCAAAGGCAAGCCAGGCAAAGCCCGAGCAAGGCAAATACCACCGGGATTAAGGGTCCAACGGGACCCCCTCGTACATCTTCATGGTCATCGTCGCGCCCATGATCCTCATCCTCTCCTGGAGCTCGTCCCAGAGGTACTGGGGCACGGCGCCGCCGGGGTGGTAGGCGGCGACCATGCCCTGGATGACGAGGCAGGCGCCGATGGCGAACTTCATCTTGACGACGTTGGCGAGCAGGGCGCCGAGCATGAGCGGCAGCGACCGGGCCAGCTCCCGCGGGACGCCGACGTCGCGCTCGACGTCCGCCAGGCACGCGTGCAGGTAGTCGTACCCCTGCTCCGCGCGCGACACCTCGCGCGACACGTCCTCGAACAGCTTCCGCCACCTCCGCCCCACCGTCTCGCTCGTCCCGATGTGCGCCGGCGGCGCCGCCATGAACACCCGCGAGAAGTCGTCCATGTCCGCCTCCAGCTCGTCCAGCTCCCGCGACAGGTTCCGCATGTCCAGCCTCATCCGCATCGCCATGATGCGGTCCTCGACCCGGATGGTGCTGGGGCCCGGGCCGGGATTGCTGTGCGGTGGCGAGGAATGATAACCGTAGCCTGAAGATGCGCTCTGCGGTGTGCTGCGTGGTGTGCTGCGTGGTGTATCGCGTGGTGTGCTGCGTGGCGTATCGCGTGGCGTATCGCGCGGTGTGTCGCGCGGTGTGTCGCGTGGTGTGTCGCGCGATGAGGTACTGGACGACGCGGAGAATGGGTCGGAGAATGACGGTCTGTCCTCGGACCGGTACTTGAAACGGAAGTGGTATGTTTTTGTCCCGCTTGATCCCGAATTGTGGTGGCTGTCGTCTTCCCACTCCTCATAATAAGGCTTCTTAGAATATCGTTTAGACTTCTCTTCATGCCTGTTGTCTGTACGACGACGGTTAGAGGATCCATCTCTGGGCGTTGAGCTACGTTCGGGCTTCTTGCTGCTGGCATGGCTCTTACCACTTCGTGCGTCGTCTCCGTTCTGCTCTCTCCGGCGACGCCCGGAATCGTAGTCCTTAGTGCTCTCATGGCCGCTACCGCCCCTATTGCGCTTACGATACTCGTCGTACTCTTTTCTCATGACATCATCGCGAAGGATCTCCCACGCCTCCGCGACCTTCTGGAAGCGCTCGTTGTTCTCGGGCGTGTTACCTCCTTCTGCCTTGTCCGGGTGGACCTTTCTCGCGAGGTCTCGGTAGGCCTTCTTGATTTCGTCTTGAGTAGCCGCGCTCTCGACGCCGAGAGTCTTATATAGGTCGTGTTTGGAAAACCTCGGTCGAGACATGTTAAAAGATGTAAGTGCCTTAAGGTGTGTTACACGGCTGGGGTTAGTAATTGATTGGGAATTTCTGTCCATCTTCGTTCTGTAAATTTGGCCGGCTTATAATACGAGTTTCCTGAGCACGAACATTGCTAGAATGTTTGAGTGTTTCCGAACACAATACTCGTTACGGCTCGGGCATGTTCTTTTTAGAACGCTCGAGGTAGCCAACAAAAAACATCACAATGACCTTGTTCGTTAGAATCCTTTCTTTGTCCCTACCTAGGTAATCACGGGCGGATGATGCAATACACGTGGGATTTTACCGTCAAAACACCGCTTGTTACGTGGGCGTCTGTCTGCTTTTCGGCGTCCCCAAGCCGTCGTTATGGCGCCAAGCCATCGACATCAACTAGGAGGATATGCCGAATGCCGTGTTCATGTGAGAGGATGTTACTGGGTGATCGCGTCTCTGCACTAAGAATTTAGTGACTTCGCAATGACGAGCAAATTCGCAATCCAATGAGAATCGAATGTAGTCGCGAATAGTCTTTTTCTGATCGGAGCGACATTGTCATAATTCGTCGAATGCGTCTACGAACGTGATATATGAGAAATCGCGGCCGCTTTGCATCGCACAAGTTGCGGCTGAAGCTTTTCAAAGGCCAAATGTAGGTTCTATTAATAACATGAGTTTATGCTGGGCGTATCCCGGTCGTGGACAACACATATAAACGAACTTGTAGCTTTGGGGGGAAGTCTGGCCGCAGATTCAGAGACGGCTGTCGAGCAGACAGGGGGGATATTAACCACTCGGGGAAGCAATGCGGGCCATAGGATGTGGGTTAGAATTTAGACAAGGCCTCTTTCTTCGACGTTATTGGGTCTTCCGCCCAAGCGTTATTGCTTACCACTCCCGGCAGGGTCCTTGACAGGACGCTCCTATGTAGCGAATTCGACAATTGGACAAAAATAACTTACTACCTTGTTATCGTGGCGCGTTGAGGGCCCTTAGCATAAGCTGTTGACGGAGATGGCGATGGAATCTTGAAGTCGTCTTCAGCTCTTCTCTTGCCATCTCGGGATCTGTTGTCCAGCGTGCCTAACAGGGGCACAAGGTGTTCTGGGATGGAATCAAGATCAAGACGGATAATTTAATTCCCTTTATGCGTGCTCGTGTCGTTCCCTTCCGGCAATGATCTTCCATATCCACAGCAACGCCTTATATACAAATAGGGTGCTATCCGATCCGTATCCTCGAGGAATTTCCTTGCCACGACTTGTGAGGGGCTGGAAATCCGATCATTTAGAGCGTTGCTGCTGCTTCAACTGCGCCCGACGCTTTAAATGCTGTCTTATTCGTCCATTTAATCTCGACATTGTGAATCCATTCCATATATCTTGCCCAACCTGTTTAGGCAGACGTTAGCCAGGGGTTACTTGGTTAGGTATTGTTTGGCATCGTACTCCAGTAGGCAAACTTGCGGCCGAGGAATTTTCCAGCGAAGGGCACCAAGACCATAGTCAACAACAGCTGCAACTGCTCTAAGCTCTGCTCCCACTCCCTCTGCGCGTCGTAGTCGTCGTCGTCGGACGTGAAGCTTTCGGTAGATGTAGAAGGGAGGGAATCGACTTCGTCGGGGTCTGAGCCGGACGCGTCGGGTATGGCGAAGGAGTCGGAGAGAGACATTATGTGAATGTTATCTAAAAGATGCGAGAAATATCTGCGCTCGTTCCGTTGGAAATTTGGAAGAAAAGCAGCGGGCTATACGCTCCTGCTAACAGATCCGACGCATTGGATGCCGGTAACTTTGGGGGGCCCAATAAGCTTATCCCCGATGCGGATCCTAACTTAAATATGGCAGATGATGTTGAAAGAGTTGTTATAATGTGCTAGCGCGTAAATACCTATAGATAGGGAATGTTGTTCTGTTTGTGGTGGTATTAATCGTCGCAAGCCGGAGATAGATGATGTATGTAAGCTTCCACTGTCGGCCGCGAAGTACCTATGAGGTACGTAAGGTGGGTGGTACAGGTATTTAATTCCTACCCGGAACTTGCACACATACACCCCGTTAATTAAATGTATCTACTAAGTACTTAAAAGCAGAAATATAGACTAAGTCTAGACCTTGAACGCGCGCCAGATTGCTAAGAAACCCCTCAAAATTAACGTAGGCAGCTTAAAAGGTATAGTAAGCCATGGATAAATCTATATTACCATCGTTATATAATTTTATATCGCGTAGGATTGAAACTATTATTAAAGCCAAAGGGTGGTATACGAAATATTGATATAGTAGGGTGTTTATGATGTATTTATGCGAATTATATATTGATTTAAAAGGTAAATTTAATTTAGAGGTGTATATGTACGGTTTCCGGGTAGGAATTAAATGGGTACCGCCCGCTGTACATCTTTTTAGAAAAGACCAGCCAAACACATGGGTTTACCCGCCGATCGACGATGGTTTCATCATTGGCCAGTTTACTTTTAAGTGGGGGAACATGGAGGGGAATGGTGGGATGCTTCAGGTCATGTCTGAGGTGCTGAGTCATGAAACCTCTGTTCAGCTATAGGCAAGAGGTACCTCCGTAAAAGAATTTACACCTATCAGCCCTGCAGCTGTCTAGCTTCTGTCAGAGTTAGGAATCGAGAAGAATTTGAAGCTCGAACCTTACTACTTTGGGTACGTACCCCCCTAATGAGGCGGTACATGTAGAGAAGATTGAAGGCGAACAAGTCGATGCATGTTCTCTCGACATCGTAGGGCACCAACGTCATAGGATACTTCTTCCACCACGCTCCCTTTTTTTCCCTCTTCGTTCGATTCATCCAACTTCAACATCTCGACCCCCATCATTTCAAGAAGCACTCGAGCCGAGCTAAAATTGAAAGACTCTCTGTAACACCCATCTATCAAACGACCAACCACCGCTTTCCGGCATCTGCCCACCACTACCATTATTATCGCCACAGACATCGGCCTACAGCAACACAAGTTTTGATTCGGGCATCGAGAGACTGTGCGACAACGATCGGACATAGTTTGAGAAAAGGTCAAAAGAGAAGAAGTGAGGATACAAGTGGCGAAGATGGACGCGACAGATGCAACAGACACTGTAAGTTTAATTTTATTTGTTTCGTCGTTTTCTGCGCCCGCGCTTGGGATCCTGTATCCGAAGTGCGTGCTACCTGCGCGAGCGACTTCTACTTTACGTGAGGTACTCATCAACATTGATGGACCTTCCCCATATCTCTCCCTGCGAGGGCAGACGTTCCAAGGGCCGGGTCGCCTATCCGTTACCGCGTATACACCTTACCTTGGGTACATTACACACATGTACCTACCTACCTAAGGTGCCTAACCTCAGTACTTTACCAGTGCTAGAGGACATGTACCCCACTACTGATAACGAGGTGGAAGAATAGCGAGCGGACTGCATTTGCCCCTCCAATTCCATAGGACGCCCTTAACTGTGTGTGCCCCACCACAACCCACACTGAAAATTCCGAGACGTTGGAGTCACGAGAGTTAGAGTCATACTTGACCTTATTCCACAACTCGTACACATTCAACATTCAACTCTTCTAGAAGTCGGTCTCCATTTCTGCATCAACAGACCAACCAACAAACGAGCCAACCTCCCTTGTCGGTGGATTCGATCCTCTTTTCGTCCGGATTTCTTTCTTGCACTATTTTCCCTTTATTTTCTACTCGGCCGACGTATTCTCTCAGACTTCATTGACATAATCCTAACTAAGCAGGAACGTCCTCCACTCCCAGACCGTAAACAGCGAAAATCCGTCGTCTTCAATTCCGAGGCCCTCGTAGTCGAACCCGACGGCAAGATATCCACCATGGCTTCCGAAGAGACCAAGGACACTGCGCTGTCCCACACTCCCCGTACGCCGCCGCTCTCAGCCGCTCTTGGCGCTTTTACTGACGCGAGAGAAGCCGCCGTCGATGACGCCGCCCCTCCCGCCGAAGAAGGCGGCCTTGATCTTCTAAAGAAAAAGAAGAAGAAGCCCAAGAAGACCGAGGAGGGCGAAGGAGCAGAGGCTGACGGCGCCGCCGACGGAGCTGGTGACGCCGGCGGTCTGGACCTGACGCTTAAGAAGAAAAAGAAGAAGAAGGCACCTAAGGGTGACGAAGGCGATGAATTCGCCGCCAAGTTAGCCGCCCTGGACCTCGACAAAGAGGGCGGCGCGGAAGGCGCTGCCGAGGCCAAGGGCGAGGAACAAACCGGCGATATGGAAAAGGGTACCGGCATCTGGAGCCACGATGAGACGAAGCCTATTAGCTACGACTTATTACTCAGCCGCTTCTTCAGCCTGCTGGCTCAGAAGAACCCAGACCATGCCTCGAGCGGCACGCGAAGCTACAAGATCCCGCCCCCGCAGTGCTTGCGTGAAGGCAACAAGAAGACCATCTTCGCCAACATCCAAGAGATCACCAAGAGGATGAAGCGAAGCGAGGAGCACGTCACCGCCTACCTATTCGCCGAGTTGGGTACAAACGGCTCCGTCGACGGTAGCAGACGATTAGTCATCAAGGGACGATTCCAGCAAAAGCAAATCGAGAACGTGCTGCGAAAATACATAAGTAAGCCATCCCAAGAGGTGCTCCCATATTTTCATCCCTAGCATTACTAACTAGAAGCAGTCGAGTACGTCACCTGCAAGACATGCCGATCCCCCGACACAGAACTCAACAAGGGAGAGAACCGTCTCTACTTCATCACTTGCAACTCGTGCGGATCCCGGCGGTCCGTTACCGCCATCAAGACCGGTTTCTCTGCCCAGGTCGGCAAGAGAAAGAAGATGCAGGGCTAAGCTATGTCTCGTGTCCCTGGTACAGCGCTTCGTGGTGGCGCTTGATGACTGAGTTCCGTCTAGATTATGACCCCATGTATCAGGGGGTGCGGCGCTAGTTTAATTTTCTAAGGGGGGCTAGGCGGGAAAATAGCAAAAGCATTCACTTATACAGAGAGGAATATAAATTATATGTGACGGCACGCGCGATACGTCTTGCGAATTTGCATGCTGCCCTTCTTGTACCTTCAGTTAGGGCTCTCGGGCTATTTCAGACGAACCTCGTGATATGTCGTCGCTGTTCATTTCCCGATTAGATGTACCTGCCTATCTGTCTGTTGGCAAGCCTCACCAATGCACGGTATTAGATATCAATACATTCAGACGCGCCCTGGCCATTTCCAGAAGAAAACACTGTTTATTATCCTCCCTGAGATAGGAATGGATACATCCCGAATCAACCTAAGGCACCCATATATACCTTATATGCCTATTCGACTCTCCGTAACATCCAAGTACGCATATAGGTCTTAAAACATCCCATTTCGGTACCAACGCCCATGAACTAACCCAGGATAATTTGACATCCAAGATGTTCCTTATTAACTAACTATCAATAGTTACTTGAGAGCTAAGAAATATACAGTCGGTGAATAAGAGTCGATACGAAGAGATATCTCCCCTATGCATCAGGTACCTATCTAGGTTACTTAGGTATGGACAAGGAGAGCTCATAAAAACCAGGGCGAGAAGTAGAGATATCATTCATTATCCACTTCTCATCCCCCATCACGTCATCCAACCTCGGGAGTTCATAACCGCCCAGCCTCAGGAGGGGGACGCTAGCGAAGGGATCAATAATAACATCTCCTTACGCCTTCGGCGTAGATCCGGGCGCCCTCGCTCTCGGTGACGGTCTCGCGCCCGTCGAGGGAGGGCTGGATGACGATGTCGACGATGTCGACGGGCTGGTCCGGGTCGTCGTCGATGTACATGCGCTCAGCCCGGATGCGCACGCTAGGTATGCACCCCTGCTCCGGCACCTCCCATGTCTGCGTCGAGTCCATCGTCTGCATACACGGCACCTCGTCCCAATGATTCCATAGGTATGATAACGCCTCGGTCGTATCCTTGAAGCGTGGCAGCTCCGGAATGCGAGTGGGCAAGGCTCCGAGCCGTGAGGATACGCATACTTTAGTTGCTGCGGCGGCTGTGGCTGGACTTGAGTTTGGGGTATGGTTTTCCGGGTCGACCCCATTCATACCTTTGTTTTCATCTTCGTCTTCAGCTTCGTCTTCGTCCGAGCTTGCGATTGTGGCAACACCGACTTCTCTTACTTCCTGTGGGAGTACCCGCCCCCTGAGGCTCTCCGACCGATCCTGTTTGATTTTATCTGGCTCTTCGCCCCCGATTCCCTGATTAATATCTATTCCGCCCCACGACGCCTCGTCCTCGGCTCTGAGCACGAAAGAGCGGCAGTAGATGGGCAGCACTGAGAAATGAAGGGTGCCGGTACCGGCCGCATAGTCATCCATACGGCTTATACACAACGCTAATCCTGTCCGGCTGTCGTACTCCATCAGGTAACACACAATCCTACCGTTGGCCGGTGGTGAGACCTTAATAACACCTTCTATAGTCAGAACCTTGACACCCTTGGCGTCCCAACTAAGCGTGAGGGGTATACATGAGACGAACCGCCTCACAATGATATCGCCCATACATGGGCGGCGCCTCCGTTGGCTCTCGACCGCGAGCTCACGAGAAATACCGAGCGGCCTTCCAGCGTTAAATGTCATCAATATCTTAGACGTGATCTCTTCATTAACGACAATTTCGCGTGTGCGTCCCATATAGCCACGGCAGCGTACCAGCGGGATTGTTACCAGCTTGAATGAATGTATGTCTTGGTACCCACAGAGTAGCACGGCGATATAGAATTGCCGCAGGTGCGCTATCGGTAGCTCGTCGTCGAAGGAGAACTTTATAAACTTCCACCTAGTATCCAGTATAGGTAGCGTCACGAGCACGGTGCGACCAAGCATGGCGGGGGGCTTTGGCCGCGTCCCTCCGTCACGGAAGAAATACATCTTATCCGGACAACAGACGAAGCGTCCCGAATGTTCGAAGTCCTTGGGACTCTGGGCCAGCAACCCGAGCAGCGACCCATCATCATTGGGGTCCCACTCGAGAGACTCGTGACCTAATATTTGGGAATGGCTTACTACTCGTTTAGATAATTGTGAAGTGACGGCCCCCCAGGCGAATAGGGTGTGGTCCTCGGGGTATATTTTCATTATTTCTTCCTGTAATCTCTGAAACGCGCGTTGTCCTTCGCCGTAGATAAGGGGGAAATTCACGTCGAAGATACCGAGGAGGCAATACGCTGTATCTTCCTCACGTGATGTTTGCCTATTCGCAGCCCAAGACATGCGCTTAGCAACGCTCGCCTCGAGGATATCCCCACCATTTAGGTACATCTCTTGAATACCGGTGATTCTGGATATACAAGCCGACAGCTCTGCCTTCGTCCCAATTCGGTGCCAGCCCTCGGCAAAGAGGATAAGTTCTGACGGCGCTATAAGTTCCTGGAGCGTCCAGCCACGAGTGAACCAGCGGCTCTTAGCCAGTTGCTCGTCGATAGTCGATCTGGTCGAATCGCGTGGCACGTCGGTCAGGTAGGCGTAGCATACGGCGGCATTTTTATACCACCGAAACATAGAGTTAATGGATTCGGAGAGCTCGGCGCTGCTAGCTTTATCGATGCAGCACCTGTGCGGCTCAGTCGGCAATGGCTCTCGAGCACCCTGGGCATGTCTCCATTGAAGGATACTTAGAATAACTCACGTATCAACCCATACCCAACCGATGCCGTCTTTAACTGCCTGTCGGCAGCAATACTCTATCTTTTGAAAGCCCTTTTTGGATCTAGTATTGGGCCAGGGTCCCATCTCCCAATCATGAAACGAGACTTCTTCGGTGTCCCAGGTGTGAGAGAGGATAGCATAAGGAGGAATAGAAGCATATGAAATAAAATATTCCATTTCTCCGCTGCAAGCATTGAGAAGACGCATGGCTCGTAATGGAAGATGCCGTTTAGCTGCTGGACTAGGGAGGCAGAGCTACTTCGAACCCAACATAGCTCGAAGGCTGGGAAGAAGGATAGATGAATAGAGCCAATGGCCCCCGACTCGAGCGTAGCATATAGCAGCGCGATAGCCGCCATTATAATTGGATCAGTCTCTATTTACGATGATTAGGCTGATAAGCCATTCAGCAATAGAGTATCGGTGGTTGGTGTATAAGCTGCGACAGCCTTGTCCCGGAACTCTCTCGGGCCCCGGGGATTTCATGTTGCCACGGAAATGAACACAAGCATATACGCTATGCAGAGCTGAATATTCGGCCTATGGTAGGCCTAACGTCTGGTACCATCTAATAGAAGATGCCTATTGCGTTTATCACTAGAAGAAAATGGTAAACGAAAGCAAGAGTAAGGGCAAAGAAAAGCAGCATATACTAAGGAAGCCATATTTGTTGTTTATGTAGAAGTGAAGTTTGGCGGCGTCGATATAGGAGGAAGGGTTAATTAATACCTACCTACCTAGGTACCTAGGTACCATCGACACTTGCTGGATACCTGGCAGAAGTACCGAGACAGCTGTCAGAAGCTGCCAGCACGCCGGACCATAAGCAATTTTTCCGCCAAACCGCCAATTCAAAGAATTTCCAGATGTCAGACCCACTTTAATTACAGGGGTACGCTAAAGTTATAGGGCTTACAGCGCTATTCTCCCTTACCTTCAGCGCATCCCTTTGTACCTAAGTACCAATTCAATTATGTAATCCACTACCATAAAATTCCCAACTACCTTATATACGCAACGCAGTATACTATTCAACTATAGCGCATTATATAGCTACGAATCTATATAATAAAAATAAGTAATATATTTAATTAGCAGTTAATTATATTTATAAAAAGGTAGGTATCATATGACATAATTGCGTTATGCCGTTGTAATAAATGAATAAACGCGTAAGGTTATAGTAGATATATATACGATAGCCTTCTAGTGATAGTAAGCGCTGTAAGCCCTGTATTTATAGGGGGGTTTAGTGCGTGTATACGCTGTAGTACCCTATAGCCTTAGCGCACCCCTGTAATAAAGTGGGTCTTCAACTTGAATTTCTAGAAATTCTTTGAATTGGCGGTTTGGCGGAAAAATTGCTTATGGTCCGGCGTGTGCCAGACCCAGGTTGTTACCTGCATGTAGGTACCTATGTATCTCACTTGAGAGGTGAGGTGCCTGGTCCATCTTTATACTCAGGTACCTTTGTTAACATATCCGCACCTCTTACACATATAGCCATGGGCCGCACCAATCTATCTATATATTATTGAATAGTTCAATTCTTACTGATAGTTACTTGATTCTCACCTATGCCCGTGGTTCCCTAGATCTTTTCGACATTTCGAGGTGAGAATAATCCGGGTGTGAGTTCTGATATTCTCATCCGTCTCAACTATTTAATCCGGTTTCTGCTTTCCCGCCGTATTAGAGACGAAGAGGTAGTTTGGGAGCCAACATGGCGCAGGCCCAGCTAATTGAGGGCCAATCTGGCCTGCCTGTCGACAATCCGACTAAATCGTACTGGCATAAGGAACCTTCGGCGAAATTGCTAGGCCATCGGACGACTAAGGAGTTGCCCCGCTCCGCCGACGTGGTTATCGTGGGGAGCGGCATCACGGGGAGTTTCGCCGCCCATTTCTTGAAAGAGAAGCAACCTGATCTAAATGTTGTTATGCTTGAGGCGAGAGAGGCCTGTTGGGGAGCTACTGGCAGGGTGAGTAGTTCGGCGTGATTTTCTCTATATTCGGGATGGGGATTACTGTATTAAGCCGGTCTCTGAGTAGAGGGCCGTAGGCATAAACCCCTTTTCACTTACCCCCTTTCCCTTTGCGCTCGTAATGATGGACTAGCAAATGAGTCCTCTATATATCTCTATGTCCTATAAATTAATCATTATCGAGACATCGGTGCAACCTCTTACTTAATACCGTCTTATACTATATCTCATCTCACATCCTTTACAGCTTCACTCACTAATACTCCTATCAACTTAGAACGGCGGCCACTGCCAACCCGCGATCTACACATCATCAGCGCCACACATCGCCTCGTTCGAGCTGCGCAACTTCCTATATCTCAAAAGCCTCGTCGAGGAGTTTTCCATCCCGTGCGACTGGCGCTCGACCAGCGGCGTGCACGCCTACTACTCAGCCGAGCTCTTCGAGATCGCGCGCAACATCGTCGCCAACCTAACGGATAAGTACCCGGATTTGGCCGCCAACGTAGCCGTCGTGACCAAGGGCGAGAAGGGCGAAGGCGACCTAGCCGGCAGCCCGGCGTACCTGCTCGAGGGCGAGCGGCGAGAACTGACGCTCGACGGCCTGCGCATACCGCACGCCGAGGGGGCCATAGTCCAGTGGAACGCCGCGAGCCTATGGCCGTATAAGCTGGTCGCGTTCGTGCTAGAGCGCTTACTCGCCGCCAACGACAACGGGTCGAAGAAGGGGTCTTTCAACCTGCAAGTCCACACGCCCGTGACCGGGCTCTCGCGAGCCGAACCGTCCGCCAACCTCAGCAGTCCTCTCGACGGCAGCAGTAGTTCCGGCACCGCGCCTAAGTCTAACAGTATATGGACGGTCCACACCCCCCGCGGCACCGTCGTCGCGCCGCAAGTCCTCCTCGCCACGAACGGGTACACGTCGCACCTGCTCCCGCAATTCAGCGACCTTCTCATCCCGACGCGGGGCCAAGTCTCCTCGCTCAAGCCGCCGGAAGCCCCTCCGTCCCCCTCGGACCCGCCCCTCGACATCGGGCACACGTACTACCTAGTCGGCGAGCCCGTCGACGCCTTCGCGCGCGACGACTACCTCGTGCAGCGGCCGCCTCCGAGCGCGGAGCTCGTCTTCGGCGGCGGGAGGCAGCACGCCGCGGGCCGGGGCATCGGCGTGTGGGACGACGGCAGCGTCGACGAGCCGGTGTCGTGGTACCTCCGCGGGGAGCTGTCGAACGCGGTGGACCTCTCGCTTTCCGGCCGCCACCACCAACACCCGAAAACCGAGCCCGCGCCCCCCCTCCCCAAGCAAGACCTGGAGCCGACGTACGAGTGGACGGGCATCATGGGGTACACGCGGGACGGGCACCCGTGGGTGGGCGCGGTGCCGGCGGGCCTAGGCGGGGGCGGGGACTCGGGGGGCCTGTTCGTGTGCGCGGGGTACACGGGGCACGGGATGCCGAACGCGGTGCTGTCGGCGCGGGCGGTGGCGGACATGATGCTCGGGGGCGAGGACGTCGAGATCGACCTGCCGCCCGAGTACGAGCTGACGGAGCGCCGGGTCGCAGCCGCCCGCTGCGAGGACGAGGTCCGCGTCGTGGATGCTAAGGGCAGCTTGTACATGGACTTTGGTGCTGTGCGCGGGTAGAGGAGGAGGTAGGGGGGATGGGGAGAAGGTTGTATGGGTGGTGATGGTAGTGTTGCGGTTGGGATTTAGGGGAGAGATTGTACGGCGTAGAGCGGTGGGTGGCATATGAATCACCCATTACACGAGATATAGTTGGTGGTTGAGACAGACCCCGGAGTACATATCAATGAATAAATAGGTACATACTAAATTGTAAATCCAATACGATACTCCATTCAGTCATAGGTAGCTGCTGACTACCTCTAATGCACATCAAACGCTAGTCTTGAATATAGACTCGGTCCGAAGGCTATAATATTGCCGCCGCGCATGGAAAAGAAACACCGAGTCCTCGATTGAGCTATGGGGAACGGTCAAGTCGAAACGAAACCTCGTGTGCATTCTTCGCCTTTCCGTCTTGTTGATCCTCATCCATCCTCCTCCGCCGGGGTATAACAAACTCCATTCGTTCTCCCTGTAGGTCTCATTCAATAAACTCCAACGCAGATGCTTTCCCTGGTTCCGTACCACCCATTTTTAGTGTCAAGATGCCATCCCGTCGGCTTCCTTCCTTGCCGAATTTTCTATGTCCGGCACAAAGTAGGTATACGTCCGTGAGTGTCCAGTATGTCTAAGAGGCCTCCATCGCCCGAAATCGGCCGAGTGTGAAACAAGAGCAATGAAACTAATTCGTTGGTTAGAAAAGAAAAGAAAAAACTTCCGCCTAGTAGGAGAAACTTGGATCATCCTAGCCGAGTCGTGCGACTGAGTACCAATTATCGGTGCCATTAGGACCCATATCTCTAGTCAGCCTCGGCCAGCTGCATTATCAACTTAGCCGCCATGTCAAGGAAAGGGAACGGACTCATGACGGCCTTCTCTTCTAGCAAGGTGCCGTCGAGCCGTTCGTAACCTGTGCACTTGAAGTCCACAAGGTAGACTTTATCCTTTGGGTCCATTTCATAAATTTGGATCTCCATTCGCATCCAAACGAAGTCTTGCTTCCGTTTATCCATGACAGAGTAGACGTAGGTATTGTCGTCCGAAGCAGCTTCGGCGGTGGCATGCCCTGAAGAGACCGAAGTCCTTCGGATATCTACGAGGGGTATTAGAATAGTGCGTACGAATTCTAAACCGGCTAGGTCAACTCACCATCTTTTCTCCAGCGGCATACTATATGCCATGGGTCAGCTGGCAATTTGTAGTATTTAACGGGATCAAACGTCTCCAGGTCAATTTCATCCGGTGACATCCCTTCGTACGGATTGTGCTCCTCTGATCCGTTCGACGCCCTGGTAGGGTATGGGTCCCTAATTCAGTTAGTAATCGGTGTGCTCAATAAGATTCAATCGTTGGCTGGGACACTTACGAATCCGAACCATGCACCTTTTCGTAATCCTCGTCTACAACCCACGTAGCGCCTAGTTTAGCTAACGACTTATATATGCATAACAGGGCTTCAAAGGGGGCATTCCGCGATCTGATGCCGAATTGCCAGCGTACTTGTTTGGTCCTCTTGGGCGCAACCGGGGTCATGGCTTGGGGATGAGTTTGACTATCATCCAGTCTCATAGCGCTCTTAGAGTGAGGCTTGAGGCGACGAGCCGCTTCTTGCTGCTCGGCAGGCGTTCTAGGCTGCAGAGGAACTTCAGGTACCGGTTGAGCGTCTAAGGGTTCGTCGATCCCGGCGTTTTGGCGCTCAAGATACTTCTTATGTAGCGAGGGGAGACTTGTAGGTAAGATTCCAACATGGCTAACATATCCGCGGGGGGAGGAGCTGGTAATCGTCGAGGTGGTAGAACGGGAAGAGTCGGCGAGTGGGCTAGCCTGGGACTCGCTCGGGTAGTCCGATTGAGAATTACGCCTGCTGTCTAAAGCTGTGTTACCCATAGCTTCCGAGACGCTACGCATCTGCTCTTCGGCATCGGTAGTCGGGGGAGATGTTGCAAAGTAGGGGTTATCGGCACCCGTGCCATAAGCAGCTATGATAAATCAGAGAAATTCGCAATTGACTGCAATAGAAAAAAGAAAATAAGACTTACGGTTTACTTGCATAAGTTTGTTCTCACGGACAATCATATACGCATCCTTAATGGCGGAAGGCTCATCGGCTTCAAGGGCTTCCTGGACGTCGCGTTTGCCATAACCCATCGTTTTGCTGATCTTCTCAGTGACTTCGTCGTGAAGCTTCTCCTGGACCTTAGGGGGAGCATGAGGAGCGATATCGCTCGGCCTGATAGCCCTATTGGGGTCGACGCCGGTATTAAAGAATTCCTCGACGGGGGGGGCCAGATAAGCAGGCAGATCTTTTAAGAACCAAGGGTCCTGTCTAATATCGTCGATGATAATACGCTGCACGGGATTAGTCTGCAGCATCTTTCGAATTAGGCTTGCCGCGTCAGACGGGACCCAGTGAGGGACCGTGAAGACACCGCGTTGAATCTTCGAAAAGAGGCTGGGGATATGGTCGTCGTCGAAGGGAAGTCTGCCCACCAGCAGAACATACAGAATGACACCGCAACTCCACACGTCGACTTCCGGTCCCGCATACAGCTTCCCGCTAATAACTTCCGGAGCCGCGTAATTGGGACTCCCGCAGCTAGTCTTGAGAAAATTTCCGTCCGTCATGATGTTGCTCAAGCCAAAATCCGCAATCTTCACGTTGAGGTTGTCGTCGAGAAGCAGGTTCTCGGGCTTCAGGTCTCGGTGCACCACCTTGTGCCGGTGACAGTATTCGACGGCGCATATCATCTGCTGAAAGAACTTTCGGGCCTGGTCTTCGGGTAATCGGCCGTGTTTGACAATATAATCGAACAGCTCGCCGCCGGCATATTCTAAGACCATTATGATCTCGGCGTGAGTCTTGATCACAGTGTAGCTGTCGTTGCTCAATTAGTAAACCCGAATAGTTTCAAAGCTGGAGAGTTTGGACTATTCCCGTTAGCAAATGTCGACTTACAGCTTGATGATGTGAGGATGTCGAAGCAGTTGTAGGTATTCGATCTCTCGCTCCACTCGCCCAACCATGTCTCTACTAATCAACTTCTTACGTGCGATGATTTTGAGGGCGACCTTCTGGCCGGTCGATCTATGAACGGCCAGCTTGACCTTTCCGAAGGACCCTTCACCAAGGGTCCTGATTATATTGTATGCGCCGATACGCTGGTCGGTCTTGGATTTCTCGCGGTTCTGCGATGCCTGGTCGGAAAGCTGGCTACCGGCTCGAGACCTTCCGTTGGAGCCGTCGCCGGTCGGGTGTGTGACGTTGATCTCGGGTACTCGAGCGCCATTGTTTTTTTGTCGGATCAGGGAGGGAGACAAGGACATGGAAAGCTCCTCTTCGTCAAACGCTCGGGAGGCCATCTTGTCGAGGGCGATGGCGTTGGCGTCGGCGTTGGCGTTGATGGTGTTTTCTGAATGATGGCGAAGGTTGATGAGATCGTCATGAAGTTACGTCTAGCAGCGAGGGGCTCTGAACTAGGGACCGGGGGCCGGGGTCGGGGGTACACAGGGGGGTGACGGAGAGTGGAGTATAGGCAATTCCTCTAAGGTTAGGGGGGTTGTAGCGGTCGTAGCGGTCGTAGCGTAGCTGTGCACGCTTGGCAAGACTTTGAATCTTGGCACCAAACGCAGCCTTATTAGTGTGTAGCCGCTAACTGCGCCACCGTATCGAGTACTTGATCCTTTGCCTGGTTCTTGGTGATTCTCGACCGTATCGAATACCTCACGCTCAAGCATCAAAGGGACTCTTTCCACGTTTCCCGAGCACTAGCAATTCAGGAACTAAACCTAAGTCCCTACATGTAAGTCCCTATTTCATGATGAAGGTTAGTTAGATAGTTAGCCTTTTGTTTCCTATCTCTCTGGCTTGTAACCTCGAAGGTCACACTCGATCTCTAGTCAAACAAAGCTTTTCTTCCCAACTTAATCAAATGTTTCGAGGCTATTGGAAGAGGCTTACCTCAACCGTTGATGTCCTCGACCGATCCGAGCTCAAGTACGAAGCTTTCGGGACATTGATACATATGAGTCAAAAGTCGCTTGCATTAGAAAGAGGGAAAGAAGAGAAGAGAAACAAAGAAGAAAAGGAAATAAAAGCTAAAAACGAACTAAATATAATGCCGCACTTGGCTGTTGAGAGAATGAATACCTAACTAACCCTCTGCCCCTGCCTCCGTCCTGTCAGAAACCCCCAGGTTCTTGTGCACGGCGATTTCCTTAAATTATTGCGGCCAAACTCACATGTCAGCGTCGAACGACACATGCAGCTAGATCTTGCTGTCCTACCCTTGGGAATTACCACCAGTCCAAGAGATCGGAGAAAGATCGACTGGCATTCGATGTCACGCACAGCGCGTTTGATTGGCAGGTATCGTCAGGGTCGTGTCTTACAAAATGGTAACCTGTGGCACTTGACTATTAGATAATGGAACTATCTCATGTACCTTTTCTCGCATTGGGCTTAGATGACGCAGGTCTCGGAAGACAAATTTCAACGTTGGTAGCACGGGACGTCGTAACTACCTAGGTACCTAATCATCTTGATTCGGCCGGGATATAAAATGTCTCGGAGCATACCGTTGGGTGTTTGAAGGCCTATGTCGACGATACCTATTCTTGGCTTATCTTGGAGCCGTTTATTTGAATCGTACTTAATAGAGCCATCGGCACATGTGTGTATTGTACCTATTTATAGCCGCTCTAATCCTTCGTATTGTCGTTGCACAATATATTTAGCTTTGCTGGTGATGTTGACCAAGTCAACGTGTCTGTGAGGCTTTTATAAACAAGAACCCAACTGTATCTACATGTCTAACAGGTAGAATATGTAACTAAGCGAAGAACGTATAACTTGAGTGTAATAGGCTGAAGACCTTTTATACGTGTAACAATAGCCACGTACCGTACATGCATGTGATATTGAGTACATGTAGTCCGATATACTACCAATTCGCGTCCTTATTGGGAACAACCTATCGTCTTTACATTTACACTACATGTGGGTATCTATGTAAGTACGTCATGCTTTTACATAATTGGACCTCATGGGTTTCGAACAGACCATTGATAGGAACCTACATGTATATAGGCAAGGTTGTATTGGTATACGTCATGCCTTTTTCTCTTCTTCTCTCAACCTTTCAACGAGTTTCGTCCTAAGAAAATCACTCAGGCCTAGACTATTTTCAGGCACAAGATTAGTTACCGTAGTTTGCTGGTTCCGTCGGGGTACTCTCGAGAACTTACATCCCCTCGTTGGTAACGATACGGTATGTTCCGCTAGGTTGGAACTCTCCTATAATATTTCCCGATCCATCGACCTCGATGCTACCGAGAATATCTTCCGGCCATGCTATCCTTCCATAGTCGGGCGGGTTCCTTAGGTCGCTGAGATGGACGTGTCCTCCGACCCCAGCGCCTCCAGCACCTCCTTGGGCGCTAGCACCCCCTGCGCCGCTTCCGCCAGCACCGCCCCCTCCACCTAAGCCAGCAGCCGTTCCTTTTGTGCCGCGTTGTCTTCGTTGTTGTGGGAAGAACGCGCCGCCCGAGCCGAGGGTTGCTCCACCTGGGCCAGCAAAGGCTTGCGCCTGAGCTATTAGGCCGGGATCCTGCGCGGCATACTGGCGGAGTACGTCGGTTAAGATGGATAGGAATTCGCGGTTCTCGGAGAAGGACTGAGGTGTTGGTGGTATGGTTGAGGTAGAGCCGATGGCTAGTCGATGTTTTGGCGGGTCGGTATCAAGATATGTGAGCAGATGCCTATTATCCATCGCGGCATTGGGGAACACTTTCTTTGAGAATAATCATCATGAGCAAAACTCGACTTAAATTATAGGTACCTAGGGATCTAGTATCAGGAGGGGCTACTGACTATATAGGGATTAGAGCTTAATGTAGAAACACCTCGATGCGATAATATCGTCCTGCATGTTGGGAATATTCGAACCCGTGATAATAACATTTTAATATTATGAATTGGTCTCGTTCCAAGGCGAAAATTCACTCTACTAATGTTATATTGGAAAATTTCGGGGAGAGCTTTAGAGCTCGAAGCTTGGTGACGGAGCTTTAACGAATTTGCGTCCCGCTGACGTATTAGTGTAGGCCCACGGTCGCAGCGCAGAGGAGGTATAAGTACACTAATCTGATGGCGATAAGGGCTAACTTATGAAGCCTTCTTGGTACCGGGAACTTACCTATCAGCCCACTGCCCCACAACGGTTTAGCGGTCCCCTGCTACTCATTAACGCGTATAACGCGCTGAACGCGTCTCCAATCAAAAATTATATCGAAATATCAAACTGTCGTCCCGTAGGATAACCGGTTACAATTCCATAGAAATGATAATTCGGACAAGTTAGCAGCTCTTCAAAATGCAAAGGAATAAACCTACAGCTGCGTCGATCTTCGCGCCGAAAACGCCCGCCCCTCCGAACCCCATTCCGTCCTCGTCTCCAGCCTTCGGAACGCCCGCTCACACCCTCAAACCCTTTGCCATAGCGCCGCCGACCAAGGCGACTATCCTGCCAATTCTCCTCCCTCCTGCGACGTTAAGGCCGCTGGCATTTCGGACATTCACGAAGAAACATAGCTTAACTCTCACTTCGTCTGCGCTGCAAGAATTGGCTACCTTCATTGGTCGGCACTGCGGTTCAGGATGGCGAGAAGAAGGGCTGGCGGAGAAGGTCTTGGAGGAGGTAGCGAAGAGTTGGAAGAATCGGAATGGGGGAGTCATAGTTGACGGCGCCAGCAACGAACTAAAAGACATCCTCAAAACATTGGAGGGGAACATGAGCGGCGGCAGGATAATAACCGGCCGAGAACTAAGTCGGCAAAATAGTCTGGCTCTAGATTCAAGTCAAGAGGCCGAATTGACGAACACGAGATTGGGGTTAAGACCAAATAAGTCTTTAACACGAGAAGACAGCGCAACTAGTTTTGGCATGTCGGGACTCGGTGTCGAAGAGGACGAGCCCGACGACGATGGCTTAAAACATCCGAGGAAGTGGTTGAAGGTTGTAAGTGCCCACGACCAACCACGTCTGTTATACAATGTTACGAAGAAGCACTTTGAAAAGTAGGCATATCGTTTCCCATATTGATTCGGGTAGAAAGACTTACGGTGACCAGAGACCCTTCGAAACCCTCTTTAATGCCACCGGCATCTCATAAGACGACTCTATTCCGGAATAGATATAACGTCATACACCAAAGACTCCTCCGAAATGAATCCTTCCAAAGCTCTACTGTAGCAACCACAAAAGCAGCCCCGTCCTTGAGACGATCCGCGTCGACTAACTCGGCCACACAACAAAACTACAAAATCACGCCAATAGCAAACCTACTCGGTCGACACGGCAGCCACCACATGCTCCTCGGGCTGCTATCCATCCTACCCACGGGCGGCCTTGCAATTAGCGACCTAACGGGAACCATCTCGCTAGACCTCTCGCACGCCGTAGCGATACCGGAAGACTCGGCTTGGTTTACGCCGGGGATGATCGTGTTAGTGGACGGCGTGTACGAGGAAGAAGAGGAATCGATCGGTAAGGGGCTCGGCGGCACCAACGGCGTAGGCGGGATCATCGGCGGTCGGTTCCAGGGGTTCTTCATCGGGCAGCCGCCCTGCGAGAAACGCAAGGCGACGCTCGGGGTCAGCGGACCAGATAATCACACCATAGGGGGTGGGTTTGGCTGGATCGACTTCCTGGGCGTGGGCAGTGAGCGTGCTGCGGGATCCAAGATGCGGAAGTTAGAACAGCGTATACTTCGGCTATCGCGGCCTTCGTCGACGGAAGCTGATATCGATGCGCCCACTTGTGCCCGTATCATCGTCATTGGTGAGCTGAACCTGGACCAGCCTCGCGCATTGCAAGCACTACGCAAGATCCTAGCGATCTACTCGACGGATCCCGAGGGCAGCACGCCCATGTCTTTCGTACTCACGGGTAATTTCACGCAGTACGCCGTGATGGCTGGAGGTGGGGCCAGTGGCGGTAGTGTGGAATATAAAGAACACTTCGACGCCCTGGCCTCCGTACTATCGGACTTCCCCACGCTCCTACAATCCTCCACCTTCGTATTCGTGCCCGGCGACAACGACGGCTGGGCCTCGTCGTTTGGCGCCGGTGCCGCGGTTCCCTTGCCGCGTAATCCCGTCCCCGACTTATTCACCAGCCGCGTGCGCCGCGCCTTTGCCACTGCCAACGCTGAGATTCAACCACCTGATAATGGAAGCGCCAGGTGCCCCGGCGAAGCCGTCTGGGCTAGCAATCCCACGCGACTCTCCGTCTTCGGCCCCCTACACGAGATCGTCGTGTTCCGGGACGACATGTCGGCGCGGATGCGGCGGACGGCCGTGCGTCTGCAGTCTTCCAACGACGACGCCAGCGCCAAAGACAAGCCAAACCAGGAGAAGCACGGTAAAAACAAAAATAACAACGCCGATGACGACGACGACATAGACATGACCGCCGCTCTCGACGGCACAGACGACGCAATGGAGATCGATACCACCACCACCACCACCGCCCAGCAATCATCCAAACCCTCCCCCACCTCCCCCCCACCGATCCCGCACGACGTGCGCACCGCGCGGAAGCTCGTCAAGACGGTGCTGGACCAGGGGTACCTGTGCCCGTTCCGGCACGCGATCCGGCCCGTGCACTGGGACCACGCGGGCGCGCTGCACCTGTACCCGCTGCCGACGGCCATGGTGCTCGCGGACCCGACCGCGCCGCCGTTCTGCGTCACCTACGAGGGCTGCCACGTCATGAACCCCGGGGCCGTGCTGGTCGCCGGCCGGAGGGGCGTGGGGCGCTGGGTCGAGTATGAGCTGGGGGGGGTGGGGAGGGTGAGGGAGTGTTTGTTTTAGGGAATGTGGAGGTTGAAGTCAGCATTACTCGAGTAAACGAGGCCTTGGGGGTGGTGGGGAGAAAAACGACGCATGGCACGTAATCTCTTGCTTAGTACAGTATGTATGTGACTACGGTTAATGATGACGGACCAGCTGGCACACACAGAGAGGCGACATAGCATTGGCAATGGAACGAAATGATCATATGCTGATTTGAATTAATTTGTATTAGAGCCATCATCGCGGCATTACGTTCCCGTCTCATTTACATTATAGCATGACCATCATTCATGCTCTCCTTATTAACTTGCAGCCATCGCTGTTTAAAAAGACGTAGAGGCAATCTCGAATATATACACGGTAGAGAAATCACTTCAACTGGCTACAAGCTCATTCATGCGTCGTCGCTCTCGCCGCATAGGAGCGGTATCCAACGGGCTGGAGCATGGGCGGGCAAGGGAACGTCATCTATCAGGACTTAGATAACGTACTAAGAGCAAGTCAGCGATAATTACTTGACTGGGACATCTCTTGCGAAGTGTACTACTTACCGGGATGAATAAGTATGGCACCTGTCTCTCGTACTCCTTCCACGCCTCGCCGTACTTGTTCCTGCAGCGCTCGATATCTCTCATAGCACGGTGCGTGATCATACACAAGAAGAAGACGGGGTAGAACCAGGGGAAGGGGCTCTTGAAGCCCGTGATCAAACCCCAGCAGATAGCGAAAAAGGCATCGCAGGTGTAGTGCAACTTGCGCGCATATCCGTACCAACCATCGGCAAGGAGCTTGTCGCCGGTCTGCGTCTCGATGGTCTTGGGGTTGTCGATGTAGATCCACGGGAGTGCCGGGAAGGTGTAGCGCTTCTCGAGGTTTCCACGCTCCATAGCCCGGAACGCGTTCTTCTGCCCGTTGGCTTGATCCCAGACGACATACACCGCAATGTAGATGACGTAAAGCAGAGCTAGGGCGTACTTGTTCCAGGCGTACTCGGACGGGTGATGGTTGGCGAGGTAGAGAGTGCAATGGCAGTACGAGAGAGGGACGCCAGCCATGTTCCAGAAGATCAGCATGAAACCCCATTTCTCGTAGTACATGTCCCACGTAGTAATGATGAGCTGCTCGCCTTTAGAACAGGCGTTGGCGTAGAGATAGTGGGCTAGTACTAAAAACATAACCTCGCCCGAAACGTAGCCGTATGTCTCATACTGACGCGCCGCAGCCGCACAGCTCAGTCCGAACAGGATATACCAGGGGATGCGGACTTCGTAGAACATCTTGAAGTCGAGGATTCCGAACATGCGCGGGTTAAGCTCAGCCCCCATGAAGAAATCGTAGATTGGGTAACCCGTCATACGGTGTTGCGCGCCGCGAATCAAAGCCGAGAAGTACGCGACAAACGCGCACAAGAAACCGGAGATGATAGCGACAGACAGCAGGGGGCCGAACTCATCGAGGAAAGTATTTATCTTGAACCAGCCGGTGAAATGCAAGACGCCCATGACGAAGATGGTGAAATAGAAACTAGCATAGGCCGAGCAGTAGTATCGCAGCTGCTTGCCTCCCTCGTGGGGAAGCGGTTTTCCGTAGCCCCAGACGCCGGGCATCAAGCAGTAGCAGGCGGCCTCGAAGACGATGTAGGTCCAGTAGATTCTCCATGCGCGCAGGTGAGGAAAGGCGCCGGTGTAGATGAGATCCCACATGCGCCGGCCGAAGTGGACAATACTCTCTCCATCCTCAGGCAAGGGGAGTTTGCCGTCGTAGTAGGTGGCGCCGATCCACATGTAGTACATGAGCGTGGGAAACCCAATCATGAGGGCGAGAGCACCACAGCTACCTCCAAACTCGAAGACACCCGAGTGATCGACTTTGGGATCCGTGCCTGGCTTCCAACCATCGATGACCTGTTCTTTAGTGTGGCCGTTCGCGTGGCCATTTGAGTGGCCATTTGCGTGACCGTTCGTATGTCCGTTCGAGTGGCCGTTTTGCTCAGTCTTAGAGGGTTTAATATCCGCCTCAGGAGTGAGGACGGAGGCGAGCTTTTCCTCAGGGACGGGGCTGAAGTTCTCTTCCTTCGATGCGGTGTCCGAGTCATCTAGGTTCTCGATGAACTTGCCGACTCCCCGGGGTCGCAGAGATCTCGATCGGCTCGATCTAGATGTGGCAGTTTCGGCAGCAGAACTCGAGTCGCCATCATCGGACGCGCCGTCGATGGGAGGGAACTGGGACTTGCGTCGCGTCGAACGACGGGCAGGAGTTTCGATCATGCCATCGAAGAGTTCCTTTTTTCTGCGACGCGGTGAATCAGGATATCAGCATATAAATATATTCTAGAGGACGCGTTTTCGTCACGCGTTGAGGAACCGATCTTGTTCAATTGAGTTCTCTCCCATCAGACGACCATGAACCACCGACGCCACCGCAGAATAAATGTGTTCCTACATACCTAGGAGTCGCGCGCAAAGAATACCTCGTAGACATTTTTTCCAATAAGCTCAGATAACTCAGAACGGGAGAATGATTGAAAGAATGGGCAACGAGCACCTTTCGAATGCTCGTCACTTGAGGATTGGGGAAAAAAACACCCTAGAGTTGAAAGTCAAACATTGAAAAAGTGTCCCATCTCTCTCCCTCTCAGAATAAATTGTAACTTTCTGTTTTTAAATTTTGGTCTTATTTGATCCTACGCCTCTTGCCCGATTCTACCGGTAGTCAGGGGCAGCGAAGGCTAACCCAGCTTAGTGTAGCCGTCTTGCCAGCGCCCGTGTGGACCAATCAGAGGCTTGGTTTGATGTCCCACTTGCTCCATTAGAGACGTGGGTACTTCTGTACAGCTCACGCAACTCGGTACTTCGATAAATGGATCCGATGAATGTACCTGCATAGCAGCTACCTAGGTACCTATGTATATGGTGGTCATGTACCTAGCAAATTCCACATTTACCTCCCAAACTCTCCCCTCTGTGCTGTGTCTGTGTCTTACCAAACACGTCCATTATTTTCCATCGATGAATTATCTCCCTCCTACCTTATGGACATCCCCATCCCTTAGTCGCTTTCCAATCAGAACACCAAAACACCAGACCCAATCATGAACGCTTCCAACCTTACCAGCTCACCATTATCCACTTCTAGCTAACAGGTGACCCTGCCCTCGGCCCCCGCGGCCTCCGTGGCCGCCTCCTTCCATACGATCCACGATCAGCTTCGTTCCAAGTGGCATGGCTGGTTTCTGAGCCTCCCGACTCGCTGGCTGACGAGTTCCTTATGTGTATTGATGGGGCACCTCGTTCCGACTGCCCATCCAGATAACTACAAGAAGGTATCCGGGAGAGCTCGCTGGGGTTTAACTTGGGCAACTCCGAATCTTTCAGGCTCACTTCAAGTATGCCTTCACTGTGCACCTCCTCCTCTTCCGACTGGGGACGGTCTACTACTTGACGCTGTTCTCCAGGATCCACGATCTCAACTACATCGTCTACGCCGACATCCGGACCAACGTCCTCTGCTGGCCGTTCGCCTATATGCATGTATGTGACGTTGTCACGATCTCTTGCCCCGTCGCTCAATGGGATCTCGTAAATTTGTTCACTGGGCGTGGTCAGTGACGATGAGGCCCGCCGGCCTCTCGACGGGCTCCGTTCCTCTTGAACATAGTCAGTATAAACACTATTGAAGCCCTATTGAAGTAAAGAGCATAGTCATTATGCGTACCAACCCTTTCATTCGATGGCTTTCTAGATATTGATTGCCCGGCACGAGTAGCACTCTCATGAGGGGATATCTCTATTATAGAGTCCGGCTCCGACGAAGCCGCTCGCGTTCTTCGTGCTGCTGGAGCTGGCGGGCCGCGACGCGGAGGCCTTGTGCTTTTTGCGAGGGATACTTCCTGAACATGCGATCGGATCGCCTTCACAACACATCGTTCTAATTCGCGGGTATCCTCCGCAATCTTGTCGTATGATTCTTCCGCAGCAGTTTCCGACGTGCTCTCTGAGGGTGACTTGCGCTTCTGATACTCGGCTAACTCACGCCTAAGCCTCCTAGCCGTCGACACCCAATTTCGAAGTCGCTCCTGGAGCATCTCACTGACAGAATTAGCAGTAGAACATCTTCCTGCCTTAAATATCCGACGTACAGTCTTTCGTCGTTCGCATTCTTCCTTCTCAACTCTTCGAATGTGAATAAAGTGCATAGTAAGGTAACATTGGTCGTCGCGCTTTGCAAACTCAGGCGTAACTCCGGTACGTCCGGCTTTTTCCAAAGCCACAGCATTCGAGCCCAGAGCGTATTGACTGGCGCCGCATCGGCACCATTAATTTCAAGAAAACGTCGCACAAGACGAGCAAATCCCCTTTTGACGGATTTGCATTGCCTTAGAATCTTCCGAACCAGTTCCGCCCTTTGAGAGTTGAATTTCTCGCTCATAGTGTTGGCAGATTCCTTGGCTAGGTCGTGGAAATAACACAATTGGTCGGTAAATATAGAGGCCTCGAGTATAAAATACTCAATATCTTTCGGCGCAGAGCGAACGGTACGGACACAAACACGCAGGTCCTTGGTCAGCTTTACCACAACTCCGGTTAGTTGCAGGATAGCCGCAAGGCCGCCGATTAACGTAAGTGCTTCCGCCATGGTGCCAGCAAGTGTTAGGCTTCAGATTTCGCGTCACCTATTTCTTCATACTTAGGGAGGAGAGTCGCATTGATAAATTCTCTCCGCATCCCCAAATTCACATTCGGAGAAATTCGGTGAGCAGGCTTCTGAGAATCACAGCCTTCGCCGGCCAGGCATTCGCGAGGGGGCTTAGAAAAGAACATGGAGTGGGAGTTCTATCGTTAATTCGACGACGGTGGCGTGAGACTCCCCCGCATATGCCCCAGGCTGACTCCCTACACCAAGGGTATATCCGGATATGGCCTACGACTTTGAGGCTCTATGGCTCTACCTCTGCTGTTGACATACATGCACTCCGCCTCTCCGGCACATTTTGCCGACTATTCGCGTCCTAGGCTGATACTACCTACTCTAAGCTAGAGGAAGATGGGGTTTGCGGCCTTCTTATCGGTGAGGGTGTGGCGTGGTAATGGACGGCTGAATAGAAGGCCAATGTTATTTCCGCAACTTCGCCTTCTCGAAGGAACCGGCTTCGCGCGACACGATATCGAACTCCATTTCAATATTACATCTCGTGCCTTCCGAGACAGTAACACCGCATTGACTATGACTTATCACACACCCAGGTACCTACTTCCAAAAAATAAATATTATATTTCCACGATTATTTCCTTGTAGATTAGAAGATTACGGTGATCTCAGCCAAGCGATCCTTCGAAACGATGACCCAGCGTATCCGGATCCGGAATAATCTTCAAGGCTCTTACACTTATCTCATGTGTAATATGATCTGAGTCATTAAAGGCTTCAGCGCGCGTCTCCTCCGATCAAGTCTGCCCCACACCAAAAGACATTAAATCCTCGATTTGAGCGAGGCATTATCAACAACATAAGATTAAGAGATAAAAGAGCGTCTAGAACTTATCTATCATTGATATCTTTATCGTTACAATATCCGATGGACTGTCAATGCGGAGTTATCACGTCGAAATCTTGCGGCAATACCCGGCTCTCCGCTATCTAGGGTGCACCTATGCAGATATCGTGGTATATCCTTACCAACCCGCCGGCACTCGCAACCGCATGCGTCAAAGTCAGCCGATTGGATGCTGCTTGAAATCACACGCCAAGACCCGTTCGTCGACCGCCTATAGAGTCACGGATAGAAATTTACGCAGAAAGGCGCACGCTTACGAACTTAGCATTCAGGATCTAAGGTCAAGGCCGATAAGAATATCCGCCAAGGGCGCAGCCTTACCCGATTACTCGGGACCCTCAACGGATCGAGACGGAGTTTCTTATGACATAATAGTTTTAACGGCGAGCGATCAAGACGATATCCTATAACCGGCTCCCTGGTAGCCCTCATTCCTTGCTCGGGGACTGGGGACCGATACCCAGGCAGATAGCTGTGCGTTAGCTCCCTAGTTGTTATCTCTAAATGTCATAGTCACCTACCGTATCCGGCAAACTTCTCAAGATATACTACTAGAACAAGCTTGTGCGTATCTTGCGATCCATACGAGTTTTCGGCCAGTGATGTTCGTTCTTCCGAAATCCGATATGTTCCTTGTCTTAGATCTGCTTACTCGTAAGTGAATGTCATAGGTAGGGCGTCTTCTCACTGTTCCACGAACACGCAATTCGGCCAGCCCATAAGCCAGGGGTGTTGGCGATTACATGTCGGGCCAACGAAGCCGACGAGGGCGGAGGGGGGTTTCTCGTACATATATAGTTGGGTATAATCTTATAGACGGGGAAAATGAAAAACTCCTACACCATGATCAATGGCTTCGTCCATCGCTGGTACTAAATTCCCACCATGTTTTGGCTATCTCTCGTTGCTTTGGCAAGCCAGATAGCGCCTGTCTCTGCCTCTCGTCTACCAGTGAAACTTGAAACTCGTTCAGATCTCAGTTCTCGTCTTGCTAATATCCACATATCCTTTGACACTCTTATCGATGGTCCTGTGAGATACACCTACGGACCATGTGATAGCACGCAGCTAAACGAGGCGCATTCCACTCTTGGACATGGTGCGGACAGCAAGGAATCACGGTTAGTTTGGGTCTTGCCGAACGATCCAACTTCGGACGGATGTATCTCGGCATGGGACCAACAGGGGCTACTAATCGGCCGCAGCGAGCCTCAACGAATAAATAGGAGGAGAAAGCTCAGGAGAGCCGGCGACAACAGCATCGGAATGACGAAAGCGAACGGCATCGATGCCTGGGGGCCATGGTTCGACGGAGTCGAGCTCCTCAAGAATAAAGAGATCGGCGCCGTGGATGTCGCGAAAGCTAAGGCGAAAGAGGTGGCCATCGTAGGAGCCGGCATGGCGGGTTTGATGACTTATCTGGTCCTGCACCAAGCTGGGATGACGAATGTCAGCATTATCGAGGCGAGCCAACGGCTGGGCGGAAGAGTCCATACCGAGTACCTATCCGGCGGGCCGTTCGACTACTCCTATCAGGAAATGGGGCCGATGCGGTTCCCGGAGAAGATAGTGTTCTCGAATGAGACCTACAATGTTACGGATCATCAGATGGTGAGTATCCCGGCTGTTCCGGGGTTGGAACTGCATATGCTTCGTTGACTTATCTCCTTCGGACCCCTAATACCCATGTGCTGACGAAATGTAGGTGTTCCAACTAGCCAGTGAGATGAACCAGATTAACAACCACGACAAGAACTTCAGCGTGGACTTCATCCCCTGGATCCAGTCGAATCCCAACGGGCTATATTACTACAACGGCATCAAACTGGACACGGGACTACCCCCGACTGTAGCACAGACTCGCGCGAATTCGTCCCTGGTGGTCTCCCGCCCCTTGGACCCGTCTACGGAAGCGCTGTCTGAAAAGATAAGCGCTATCACGTCGAACGAGACGTTTATGATCGAGTTGGCGGCCAATACGTTTAGGGCGCATAAGGATTTCTTGGGTAAGTGGCCGCGGTGGAACCCATAGGTACCTACCTAGGTAGGTACGCGTTCGCGGTAATTTTTAATGCGATTACAGTTAATGGTCTCGGTGGACTTGGTGGTGATACCTGGTGAGCTTTCATTCCACTAGTTCCCCCCTATTGCGACTTCTGTCAAGTTCATTTTCAAGCATATTTAGATACATAGTTGAGTTTATTCAACTACGGCTACTCTCCTTTTTATGATTGCCGAGCTAGTATGAAATATCAGATGTTAACCCCATAAATAGGTCAGAGTTCGCTTACATGGTGAATTACCTTAATGCGACCATAAATGACACCGATGTGCTTGGTGGTGGTGGAAGCTCATTCTGGGATGCTGTAAGTTGACCATTTGCAGGGACAGCACGAGCCCCTATTGACGTATCTATGCAGATTTACGAGGGCGTGTACTTCGGCGCCACGACTTGGAAGACAATAGACGGAGGTACTCATCCCTCGATATTCCCACAGGTTTCCGTTTCTCACGACGACTATCAGGTTTAAGTCGACTACCAGAGTCCTTCCACCCGCTTGTCGACAACGTAACTTCCATGAACCGCAAGATCGAGCGCGCGGAATGGCTAGACGATACCCAGCAAATTAAGCTGCAGTGGAAGAATAACTACACCGATACAGTCTACCAGAACGCTTCCTACGACTACGCCGTCTTCGCGGTCCCCTTTTCCATGGTCAAGAAGATGAGACTTCCATGTAAGCCCGGGCCTCCCTAACCCCCTTACCTACTACCCCATTACCCCTATTCCCTCCAAGCGCACGCTCATCCCACACGTATCCACCTCCCGCCCCAAACGCACGATACTCACAACGCCTCCCCCCTAGCCATGCCCGCGACCATCAGCAACGCGATCCAGAACCTGCCCTTCACATCGGCCTGCAAGGTGGCGCTCGAGTTCCGGACGCGGTTCTGGGAGCGGGCGCTCCCGCGCCCGATCCTCGGGGGCTGCTCGACGTCGACCGACATCCCGGGCGTCGGGTCGGTCTGCTACCCGTCGTACTGCCTGGGCTGCGGCGGGCCCGCCTCGCTGCTGGCCTCCTACGTCTCCGGCGACTGGGGCCTGCGCTGGGCGTCGGTGCCCGAGGCCGAGCACGTCCGCTACGTGCTCGACGCCATGGCCGAGATCCACGGCCCCGTGGCGGCGGAGGAGTACACGGGCAAGTATAGCCGCCGCTGCTGGGTGCTGGATCCGTATGAGGGGGGTAGTTGGGCGAGTCCGACGATTGGCCAGCATCGGTTGTATTTGCCGGAGTATTTTAGGACGTATAATAATGTATGTCGCCTTATTCCGTTCTCGGCCGCTCCTATTTCTTATTTTTCTTATTTTTTCCCCTCCTCTCCCCTCTCTCCTTTTTAAACTGTCCCCCACAGTTTCCGAGCGACATGCGCCGCCTTCGGGACGAATGTTATATTCAGACGATCACCTGCCTAGGTGATATGAGAGGACACGGTAACTTACACAGCCACTCTGTATAGATGATCTTCGTCGGCGAGCAGACCTCATACACGCACGCATGGATCGCGTCTGCGCTAGAGTCGGGAATCCGCGGCGGTGTACAGCTGCTTCTTGGTGAGTCTGATTGCCCGCATCTCCCTCCTATTGCCCCTACACTTATCCCATCGAACGGGATAGATGGCTTGCTGACGGAAAGATGTGTGTGTAGAACTTGGCCTGGTCGACGAAGCCAAGGCGACGGTCGAGAAGTGGATGGCGCGGTGGATCGACATCTAAGTGACCTGCTCGACCTGAGCGGTTTATATAGTAAGGACTAATAGGTGGTTTGAATGGTGAAATTATAGCTATACTATGTGTTGCAGTATCATCCCCGCGGTGTTTGAGGGATGAGGACACCTATTATCTAGCCTTTGCAAGCTCTATGCCTTGTTCCAGGAAGATGGTGAGATCCTAAGAACTAAAATAGAAAAAAGCTTTCCAACAGACGCATACGTCGATTATCACATAGATCCGGAAAAGTTTCTACTACGAAACACACTGTGAAATTCTTGAAATCATGCAATAGCCTTTGGATGCTTAGCCCCCTTTTCAACTCTCGGCCAAAACCCATGCTGGTCGAGGACTACTCAAATTCAAAATACTAACAGCCCTTTAAGCACAGGAGGTATCTATATAATACAACGCACCGAAAATTGGTATCACCTCAATCTAAAAGCCTTCGTTATCCAATTCTGCATTGGAAACTCCCGTGGCTCCCATGATCCATCAAACATAAAGTCGTCATACCGTCAATATATGGCACCTAAATCAAGGTAAACTCCTGAAATTCCCTTCCCTCCAACGCTTCACCTTGCATTAAACCATGGAGATACGTTCCACCCACAAGATTATAAGTCGACGCCGTCGAGCCATGTTGCACGGGTCGAAGGATCAAAGGCACTCTCGAGCCCTGGACGATCCATATCAAGTCGCCGTTTTGGCAGGACTGAGTGCCACAACCCAGGTATCCGCGCGCTGTCCTAAAGAGACGGAGATTCAAAGAATGGGTAAACGAGGTCTCGTACTCAGTAGCCCTTCGTTTTTCGTCCTCTGATGGCTCGTGGGTGCAAAGATTCATCCAAACATCGAAAGAACCCTCCCAGGGTTGTATGATCGGCACCTTTCCGGACGGGTCCGTGTCGATGAGAAGCGTTCGCCAGAATGCATCTTTGTGGTCTCTATCTGGATACTCTCGCGCAAGCTCGTCGCGTAGGTCTAGCCAATCGTTGCAAGTTTTGGCGTCGTTGACCTCTTCCTTCGTCTCCCCGACTCTACTAATAGTATCGAGCTCAAACCCACGTAGCATTAAGGCGTCTCCATTTTGGACCTTAAAGCACGGCAGCGTCCCAGCGGCGTTGTACCTGGCGTATCCAGTGATTCTAAGCCCTAGGTCTTTCGTTACGCTCCAATCGGGCACCCAAGTTGGTAGCCCGCGGGTCTGCTTAAACCTGTCCCCTTCAGCGTGTGCGAGGATGTGTAAATCATTGGAGATTTCCAGGAGATACTTAGCGGCGTCTGTGTAAACCTTCGCGATACTTTGATCGTAGTCGGGATATACCCCTGGGTTCTCGTAGCTTTTACAGTCTATAAGACCGAGCAGCGAATACACTTTATCATGCTCACACGACGCTCTATAAGTGCGGCATCTAATCAGACTGCGAAGTAGAACGTCTCCTGTCCCAGTGCGGATGTCTTCCCTGATAGCTTCCAATTTTGCGGGATTCTTATACGAAAGGCAACTAACGTCTAGGTCGTCGAAGAGATGTTCTTTGAGGGTGTTCACGGACGTAGTTTTTGCCAAAAAGTGGGATATTGAAACCATAACCCTCCACTCGAAGTCATAGCTGCCGCATAAGATAATGGTATCCTGGGCCAAGACGAGCTCCTGAACCACCCACGCTCGCGTGAACCAGGACCTCCCGAATAATAGGGCGAGCGCCCTCCAGTGCTCGCGAGTGTTCGAGGACCCCAACAGGTTATGGTTGCCCTTATCATCGTAGGCTCGAGGATTAATGGTGTGTACTTCTTTTTCCAATATTTTGCTGAGGCTACCCATCAACTCCCAGGCGGGTCGCGTAAATTTATCGGCTGCACCGAGCCACACAATTACACGTCTTGCCGAACGGTAGATATCAGCCATGATGCTGACCTGTTGAGAACGCTCGGTTTTGTCGCCTTGATTAATGCATATCGCATCGGCCCAAAGATTTTGGTCATGGTGACCGTTCCTCTCAAGCTGTACCAGACAGTTATAGAGGTTTTCCGTTATCGACAGCCGCCTATTATTACAAACGATTGTGTGGTTCTTCTCGTCATTCATGCCATTATTCTGCTCGTACTGGGTCGTAGGTCCCCACGTGTATGAGAGTGCCTCATACCCCAGAGCTTTGGCAGTGTCTAATTCAACTGTGCGAATATGACACGTGAGCAAGCCACCCGTTGTAGTCGGGAGTATACTGAGTAATCGAATGGTTTTAGGGATCGCAACTACGTTTGAATGTATTTCTCTGAGACTCGTTTTAGAGTCGTGACGTTGAATGCGAAGTGGTACGGTCGAATAGGAAAATCGCTCAGGCTTTGTATCGAGTTCAGCAATAGGTCCAGTGTCGTGCTCGGTGTTGGGCTTTGCATGCCTCGGTTTTCGATGTCCAATAATCAGTTGAATCCAGCTCTTCCCTACCCCAAAGCAACCACCAAGACACCACATGTTAGTGTTAGTATAATGGCATTGTTCTCGAGATGAATGTTTGCGTGCGGAAGTGCCATTGTTGCTTTGGAATAGATCGAGTCGAGCAAACAAGGGGCTATTTGTTTGGGGGCCTCGATCATTGTGCAACTCCGGCCGTACATTAATGTGGTGGTATGGTGGCGTAGGTAGTAATGCGCCGCTATATCTGCAGGGCTTATTTTAAATCCGCCCGTGATTCGCGTTGGCGGTGACTATCTAGGACTTAATGTAGGTAACCCTCTGCGTCGGGTAATGGTGTAAGCTACGACCGCATCGACTGGTAAATATAAGACGAAGTTCGGGGTATGGATATTTGCCTACGATGTATAAATTCTTTTTTCTTTGCGGGCTGTTGGCTGCGTTCTTACCTGGCTATCTCTACTTGTATCAAGGACTAATAGGCAGCAACAGTAGCAACATGACGGCCATTAAAAACTTCACCTACGGAGTCGTGCCCGGGCTCTTTTGCCACGACGAAGAGCCCGTGGGGCCACAATTCCGAGCGGTAAGCTGAAACCTCGCGAATGATATGAAAGCTGGGCTTGAACTAATTGGCCCTCTAGACGACGCAACCGGGCCTCGGCCTGATCAATCGCGCATATGAAACAGATGAGGCTTTCGACCCGGCGGGTGAGAGGAGCCAATGGGAACGGTTCGTTCGCTTTTTAGAGCACCAAAACCAAGAGAAACGAGGTAAAGTTATGTATAAGTTAGTCTTCGTCATCAGACACGGTCAAGGATACCATAATGTTAAGGAGTCCGAAGTTGGACGAGAAGCGTGGAACGTAAGTGTGCTTACCTGTTATGCTATCTCATTCTAGAAATGCTAAAACGCCGCAACAGGCTCATTGGTCGCACCTGGGCGGCGATGGCCGCACTTCTTGGTCCGACTCCCACTTAACGGAGAAGGGGAGACAGCAAGCACGGGCTCTGAATACGTTTTGGCAGGATGCGATTGAAAAGACGGGAATCCCGACACCGCAAAGTTACTACACGAGTCCCCTTGCTCGCTGTCTCGAAACAACCAAACTCGCGTACTCGGGGCTCCGTGTGTTACCTGATCGGCCTTTCAAGCCCATTATCAAGGAAGGGCTAAGGGAGCGTTTCGGAGAGCACACTTGCGACCGCCGCAGCACGAGAAGCTGGATCGCATCCAATTATCCCGAATATAAGATTGAGCCTTCTCTCACGGAGGCCGATGAACAATGGAAACCGGACCAGCGCGAAACAGAGAGCGAAATCGCCGACCGAGTGAGGAAGTTTCTGGACGATATATTCACCAACGATGATCAGAGTATCATCTCGTTTACGGCGCACTCGGGACTTATCAGAGCTTTGTACAATGTCACGGGCCATCGCGAAGTTTGGGTAGCGGCGGGTGCAATGGTGCCTATTGTTATCAGAGCAGAGTTGGTTGAGTAGAATGAAGAGATATGGGCTTAAGGAGAAAGTCGAGATTTATATTGAGGTGGATGTTGAAGGTGTTGAGGGTGGTGGCTGTTGCCGATCATCCGCCTGCTTCTTTCTGCCTTCGTATGCGTAGGCAGTGCAGGAGGTACTAACGTCCGCGTAATCTCTAGGTGCTCCATGGGACTGGTAGTTGCCTCGAATACAGCACCTGCCGATAAGAACATGAAATCTTTTATACGTGTAAGGGGTGGAGTTAACTGGGACGTGGCAGGAACGAAGGTCTACATTTCCTAATAGTCGAGGCAAGTGATATCCTCTCCGACTTGAATGCTCCTTCCAACGTCCTAGATCTGATGGGTCACAGTTAAAAGGACTCTTGCGCCCGTCCCCCTCTGAAATATTCCCAGACCTTTTACAACTTAGAATCAAGTCGCCGCATCGTATTCAGCAAGCTATTTTTATGTTTCCCGGTTCTAAGAATTTCTTCCATGTTCATGTTCTAACCCATTTATGAAGGATATATGTATCTTCACGCGTATATCATTCGATTTCATGCTTAAGAATTTCCATTCATCCTAAATTTCTAGACGATCATCATGTTTGCCCGTCTGCACCCAGAACAGATCCCGACTCCCGTGAAGAGTGACCCCCCTGTTCGTCCCAAGCCTTTCAAGCATCGCCTATTTCTCACTGAAGAAGATGATGATATGCGTCCACCCTCCCCCAAAAAGCACAAACGGACGTATTACTCCGTTGCTCCCCTCTTTGATAAATATAAGGCAGCGGGGGCAGGCGAAGAGGACCGGCCCGTCGGCCGCGTCTTTAATCGTCGTCAACGCCCGAGCCCATCTCCTGACCCTGAACCGCCTCTAGTCTTAGAGCTTGGAGGTAAGTCCTTTCATCACTCCCAAGAAACCACGTCTTATCATCTATGACAAGTATATCTTTATGTAATTCCACGGTCAGACGACCAAGATAATGAAGGAAACCGAATGCAAATCGAACCACGACCTCCCCACTAACGCCTGCATAAATAGAACGCTACGCCACTTTACGAGCAACAGTCCACAGCGTCGCTATAACAGGCCTCGAAGAGGTCGAAGCAGAGCTGATTGCGAAGAGCGATGCAAAGATTCGAACTAATAGAGAGAAGATGGCCGTCCTTGAGGCGCAGTTCAGCAAACTGATGTCGCCCCTCCAGGACCTCACCGTCGACTACACCGCCACGGGCGAGGACGGCCGCGAACGCACAGCAGCCGTACCGATCCGCGACGCCATCTCCTCCTTCGAGGAAAAGCTGCGGACTGCTACTACCGAGCTCGAAGGCCTTTGGGCGTCCTAGGAGGAGGCTCAAACCGAGATTGAAGAGCTTGCTGAGGAAATACTGTCGCGAAAGGGGTCGGACCGCGAGGAGGTCGAAATGCGCCCCAACGGGGACAGCGTTGCTAAGGGGATGTCGGCCTCGGGCCCGCACGCCAAGGCTCTCGCAGGATTCGACGCCGAGCTGGACAAGGCGAGTAATGATGTCGTAGAGGAGATGATAGAGTATGAGGAGGTTAGTGTCACGGGCCCGAGATCCCGCATGTCGTAGACGGGCGAAATGTACTGATTGATCTCTAGGAATTTCTGCAGAAGATTGAGAAGGAGGCCGGGAACATTCTGCATTCCTTCCTGAACCGCTGAAGCCGCCGAGCGGGTCATGCTACCCGCGGACGGCGGCGGGAATCGGGACTGGCTTGTGCCGTTGACGGTGCGGGCTAAGGCTCTCTTGAATGCTCGCATGGAGCGTCTTGCTGTTAGGGAACGCATGACTGTTTTGACCAACTAGCCGACTACAAGGAGGAGATAAACTCAAACTAGAGCTATAGATTTCGGAAAACACGATGTACGGGGAATCACCTAGTATATAGACCGTTGCTAAAAATATACTATACGGTGGTGTCAGACGGTTCGCATGAATGGGAATAGCTAGCTGGACCTGTAGGATTATCATCCCAGCTTTCAAATAGAAAATATGCATTTAAACCCGCTATAACACATGCTTTTTAACACACCGTCTTAACCTGTGTAATCCTCTGGCTCAAAGCAGGTAGTAGTAACACGATTTGCTACCAAGAATCCTCGTGCTGCGCCCGACAGAAAACTGGAGGAACTTTAAACCTGGAGGAGCTGAACGGGGATCGCCCAAGACCCATGAAAAAGATGCCGGTGCAACAAACCCCGCCCACGACAGGAAGCTGAAGCTCTAGCCAATGTAGCAGTCGAGAATAGAAAATATGGATCTAGAATGCCGGACGCTCGTAAATGCCATCATCATGCCTCTGCCCGCGCCTCGCAGTGCCACGGCACGAGTGGTGCATGTAGTCAGCTGAAAACACAAGATAGGAAATCAAAGCAAGACAAAACAAAAAAGACGAGAGCGCAATAATAACACCCTAACGCTTATCCTATGCAACCATTATCCAAGGAAAAGTCTCCGAGTGGTAATCCGGCGATTGGGAGATAAGAGGAGTCCCCGTTTCGCTGTTGTCGTCGTGGATCGAATTACAACGTCGCCCGCTTGATTCCGGTAAGTGATATTTGGAATTTCGCTCCACATCCTCCCCACTTCCGCTCCGCACTCTAAGCCGGTACGCACCTAATATGTCATGTACCTCTAGGTGGTTGGTAAGGTAGGTATGCAGCTAGATCGTCGCAACCGCCGTTCCGCTCGACCAATAAACATTACGCGGGCACCAGCAGCCCGGATAGGGTAGAAACACGTTCTAGGGCGGTGCCAAACCGTGACACGGCCTCAGCCGTTGTGAAGCCCAGCGACCCGAAAGTACGAGGGACATCCATTATTTGTAACGCACGAGAGAGGAAGGAGAAGCGGGTAGCCAGGATCCGCGCGTCGGGAAATTAGGCGAGATTTAATGCTCCTCCGGTACCACGATGCCCCATGGGTGGTCTACGTTTCCGTACATGATATCCTTTAGCCAGCCCTTGAGCTTGAGCGTGTAAGGGCCGCCTTCGCCCGCCTTGCCCATGGGGACCTGGACGTCTTGGTCGCGGTGGTGGATGAGCGAGACGGGGCAGACGAAGAACTGCAAACAATTATTAGTATGTAATGCCAACCACTCTGAGGCATACCGTGGAAAACTCACCGCTGTACCAGCCGCAAATGATTCTAATAGCCTGCCTTCTGAGCTGGCTTCCAATACCTCCTTGATGGTATATTTTCTCTCTACCACCTCTATCTCGTCCTCTAATCTCTCGCGAGCTAGCTGTAATACGCTGCGCCTGGTGACACCAGCTAGGATGAGTCTGTCATCCAACGGAGCCGTAACGAGTTGTGTCTTCCCTTCCTTAGTCTTCCAAATCACGAAGAAATTGCTCGCGCCGGCTTCCGTGCAGTAGCCTTCGCTACCGTACAACCATAGGATCTGACCGTATCCCCTTGCACGGGCTTCTTGAGTCGCTAGAAGAGAAGGGCCGTAGTTCGCGCCTACTTTCGCGTATCCGAAGCCACCAACCCAAGCACGTACCATGTCATCCGGCGACGTATGGAGCTTCATACCGCCTTCTGGAGAGTCCATTACAGGCATATAGCTGGCGATGATATACAGTAGGGCCTCCGACGGCGCCTGCACGCCAAGCTGCGACTGGGTTCCGATGAGCGTCGGACGTAGGTAGATAAAACTTCCGGGCCGATCGCGGGGTAGCCATTTCGGGCCATCCACAGCCATCAGTGCCAGGAGCAATTTCTCTACCTCGGCGGGGGGGAAGGACGGCAGGCTGATGCGCATCGAAGACATGAGGAACCGTTCGGCATTGCAGTCGGGTCGGAACAGGCGCAGCTTTCCGTCGAAGCCGCGGTACGCCTTTAAACCCTCGAAGCATTCCGTTGCGTAATGAAGCACAGAAGCTGTCGGCATGAGGCTGAGAGGACCATACGGCTTTAGTTCCGGTGTCTTCCAGCCGGCTTTAGCTGACCATGCTACGGTGATCATGTGGTCTGTGCATACGGTCGAGCCGTCGATGGAGTGGACGCCCGGGGGAGGAACATCTCGAGGTTCCTTGGTGAAAGTATAAGTGATCTTGGAAGCATCCAGCTCGTGGAGGTTCGGCTGAGCTACGCCATTGCCTTGTTCATTTGACGGGGCGGCGTTCCGGCCGTTGGCACTTTCGCTGGGTTGGTCGTTTTCGTGTATTCCGTGGCCGAGGGCAGAGGCAGTCAGGTCCAAGTCTTGTTCACCATCATGGACTGTCGACGGGACGGCAGAGGGAGCCATGCTTTAAGATTACAAGTATGATGAACTTGGTTACGATGAGATTGCTAGGAAATCTGGATCCAGGGATATGTATGGTAAGTCAAGCAACGTTGGGACAGGAAATCGGCAGCCCTAGCAAGTGAACAGTTGAAGGAAGAGATGGATGAAGGGAGGACTAAAAAGAAGAAGATATGAATAGTCCGGACTACTACTTAGCTTTTAAGTTCGGGTTGAACTTGTCATGTCGGTACCTACAGGTATGTAGTAAGATGACTCAATGGCCAATGGTAGACTACGTTTCTCGGTTCCTTGTCACAAACGAGGATTTTGTTTTTCTCGATCTTGTATTGTACCTACCCTATGTAAGCCTGCCAGTCGGCTTGATTGACAAGGCGCATGAAAAGGGCGTGGTCCCTGCCATGGAGGTCTTTGGATCACCGAATCGAGGCTAGACAGCCCAATGGGATAAAGAAACCGCAAATTTTGCAGTCTCTCCGTCGAACCAATTGGTCCGCCACGGCCGATAAAGCTAAGGAGATATAGTAGACGCAGATACCACCTACCCACAGAGTACATTAGCATAGACGAGGTAGGCATGGTTTCCACGAGCCTGGAACCGATATGGGCACTCCGGGTACCCATAGGGAATCTATGATGTCTCCATACATATCTCCATACATGGATACTGTCGAGTCAGGTGAACGAAGTTGCGGGTGACGCTTGTAAGGCTTGGGCAACACGACTTGGGGGGAACACCCGGGCACATAGACACACCGATCCATTTCTAGCAGTAAC
Source organism: Pyrenopolyporus hunteri (assembly GCA_902806595.1). Taxonomy (NCBI): domain Eukaryota; kingdom Fungi; phylum Ascomycota; class Sordariomycetes; order Xylariales; family Hypoxylaceae; genus Pyrenopolyporus; species Pyrenopolyporus hunteri. The sequence continues at coordinate 1,241,540 of CADCXC010000009.1, read as the reverse complement.
CGCCGGTACGCTGGCCCTAGTTGTTTCTGCGGTGTGTGGGCCAAGATGCAAATTCGAAAGAAGGTTCGGTTGCACACGGCGGCTGAAAATCATGTGGAAAGTGGATCGCGGCATGACGCCGTTGATTCGATGCCAACGAGTGGGTGGAAACTTGTTGACGGTAGAGTGGTATTACCGATGTCGAAATGACGGCGAATAGCCTGAAAGATGGGACGCGTTGGCTTCCGTTCCTCGGACCGCCAAACAACTCGTCAATTGAGGACGATGCCCAGGCTGTCTGAGTCAAAGAGCAAGGGGAAGAAGCTGATCCGAAGTCGCAAGGGACAAGCAATGAACAATTTATAAAATGAATATTCCCCACTAAAACACGTTTGTTAAATTGCTTTTTTCAACGAGGCCAGAGCTGCAAGTCAAGGCGGGAAAAAGACGGAGGTGAAAAAAGGTTCCAGTGTGGAATTTGGCCGCGCTTCGGCCCACGGAAACATTGAGAAGGTTTTAGGTACATGTACACCAACCAACATGCGCCTTCTAGGAGGAAAAGCCGTCGGTTGCCGCCCATTGCCTTGGCTGACCGCGCATGCCTTAGTGAGGGGCTTAGCGCAATCATGAGTTGCTGCTGCTATCTTATCATTGGGTCGACAAGGCACTTCGCGCATCATTCCACATAATAGGAGGTACTTACTCCATTCCCGCCCATTTCTCTCTTCCTTTTTCTTCCATCAATTCTCCATACAACGAGGCACGATGCATGTGTATCTATCCGTCTATTTCACTCGTACATACGGATTACATGTATGCGCATATCAATGACCACGTAATGGTTTAATTTGCCCAATGGGTAGCCCTGAGAGCGAATTCAAGCAACAGATCCCTATCTCGAGATATACCTCAAGCCTTGTTCTTGTCCTCTCGGGCCGTCTGTGTATAGACTCGAGGTCAACCCCCACACGAAACTGTCCGCTTCGGATTCGTGATCACGCATTTTCGTTAGACTGCCCCATTCTTCTCGGCCGTTCGGTCTCCATGAACATTCCCGCGTCTAGAATTAGCGCTCGCGTATAACGGATAATCTCGTTAATGCCCTTTCGTCAATGACTCTCTTCGGACCTGGGACCTCAGGCCAACCGCGGAATAGTTAAGAAAGGGGACCTATCCGTGATTTTACCTATACACATATGTATTCCTGGACGGCCGAGACCGATACCGGATCAAAATAGGAAACTCCGGCGATCATGTCCATTTATAAGTTTTCTTGCTTTTGATAGGCATTAGGCGGTCGGAAGTTCAGTCGTCCGAACCTTCAACCCGGGATTCCAGTCTGAACCGTCTGAGTCATTGTGAATCTCCCCACAACCTAGAACGACAGATTAGTATGTCGTAACGTCCAGCCGGCCATTACGAGGCGTCCTCCCAAGTGATTCTTCCCCAAAGTCCATAAACTGTGTGGTCATTCTTACAACGGATTGCGTGTGACGTATCAAGACTGCTAGTAAGCGCTCACCGCATGCTGCCTCCCATACATCTGCAGTGGAAACGAGCAGGGGAGTTGTTGAGACCTAAAGGCCGGTTTAATTCGGCTTGAGCGCTTCAGGCGCTGCCGGGAAGATAATCAGGACCGGAACGGGCCCGGCCAATGTGCTTGATCCAGTACCCGAACCTACTCCTCAGAATAAGCCACCTACGCAAGCCATCTCGTCATTAGAGAGGAGCAGTATTCGTGTCGAGTTACAGACGTAAACAACAGTCGTTACACGCTTGGTACAATTATATATGCATCTTAATATATCCTATACGCCTTCAAGGTACGGTTCAGAGTTAGGTAGGTGGGTAGCTATCAAGACTCCGAGACAGTCGGGTATAAAGAGCATCTGCCCTAGCTCCGTCTATGATAAGGAGACCAATCATAATTGCTACCCTCTCCGTAAAGGGAAGCTGTCTATAAAGCTAAGCTGACATCTACTTAGCTTTCATTGGACTACAACACTACCCACGGCCTTGGTGACGTGGAGGATGTCTACGTCAATGCCTGTTCTAGGGTCGACATACCCCAGACTCTACCCTAATGTAACCACCTGCATGTTTTCGGAGAGTATTGGTATCAGAGTAATCAAGTGTCGTATCTCAAATCTTACCACTATCGTTGGTTATCGTACATCCTTCTCATTGGCGTAATTGGTGTAATCAACGTCATGTGGCCGTTCGCTAAACTTGGCCGACAAGGCTTATACGGAACGCTAGGGAAAATACTTCTATAGCCTTAAAAGCCCGGAATAAGTATGGAATCGATTTTAATACTATACGTAGACAAGTATACGTTATATATTACTAAGATAATCTAGCAACCCTTCTTATATGCTACCCCCGAGCGACAGAGCCGCATGCCCCAGACCCATATTGCCGAAAAAGGGGGCCAGCACGACATCAGATGCATTCAGGCAGATCCGGGTTCACGGCATAAGGGATATTCAACCCCACGTGAGATTGTTGTAACCTTTACCGCGCCTACGTGTTAGAAAGGCAAAACTGTAGAATGAATATCCATGGTTTTTCGGTGAATCTAAGGGATAGTAACTGCGCTACTAAACCGCGACAAGTTGAGTCCTAGAAGGCGATATCCCGTGGCCGCACATCTTAGTCAGGTTTCCGCCGATCGGCGCTGCCTAACTTATCCGGATCCTAGCCTACCTACCTAGGTAGGTTAGGCACCTAGCGCCTCCGGCTTCTGAGCCCCAAGGCACCAAGCACACCACCACAATGCCGACGCGCTACGAGGGCCGGGACGTGGACCCGACGCCTCTCGGGGAGCCTCTCGCGCTGCCCTTCAGCACGGCCGTGGTGCCGAACCGGTTCATGAAAGTCGCCATGACGGAGCGTATGGCGACGTGGGACCCGGACGACATGGACGCGAGCGGGATCCCCACGCCGCAGCTCTGCACGCTCTACGCGCACTGGGCTGACGGCGGCTGGGGCACCCTCGTGACGGGCAACATCATCGTCGACACCACGCACCTCGAGGCGCCGGGGAACATGATCATCGCGGACGCCGCGCCCTTCTCGGGCCCGCGCTTCGACGGGTACCGCGCCCTCGCGGCCGCGGGCCGGCGCGCCGGCGGCCTCTTCCTCGGCCAGCTCAACCACCCCGGGCGCCAGACCGCCCTCGAGCTCCAGCCGAACCCGGTGTCCGCGTCCGACGTGCAGCTGACCAGGGGGTACGGCGCGACGATGCGCTTCGGCAAGCCGCACGCGGCGTCGGCGGACGAGATCGCGCGGATCCGCGCCGCCTTCGTGCACGCGGCGGCGTTCCTCGAGCGCGCGGGCTTCGGCGGCGCGCAGCTGCACGCCGCGCACGGGTACCTGCTCGCGCAGTTCCTGTCGCCGACGACGAACCGGCGGGCCGACGCCTACGGCGGGCCGCTCGCGAACCGGGCGCGGCTGATCTGCGAGATCGCGGACGGGGTCCGGGCGGCGACGGGGCCGGGCTTCGTGCTGGCCGTCAAGATCAACAGCGCGGAGTTCCAGGACGCGGGGTTCGCGCCGGCCGAGGCGGCGGCGCTGGCGGCGCTGCTGGAGGCGCACGGGTTCGACCTGATCGAGCTGAGCGGGGGCACGTACGAGGCGCCCGGGTGGCACCACCGCAAGGAGAGCACGCGCCGGCGGGAGGCGTTCTTCATCGAGTTCGCCGAGATGATCGTGCCGCGCGTGCGGCGGGCCCGGTGCTTCATCACCGGCGGGATCAGGACGGTGGGGGGCATGGTGGACGCGCTGGCGAGCGGGCTGGACGGGGTCGGGCTGGGACGGCCGAGCGCGACGGAGCCGCGGTTGCCGAGGGACGTGCTGTTGCGCGGCCTCAAGGCCTGCATCAAGCCGCTGGTCGGCGACACGAATGTGCTCGGAGGGGAAGAAGCCTGGGGCCATGGCGCGTCGCTGGCTGGCGCCCACATGCTCCAGATAAGCCTCGACGAAGAACCCAGTGACCCGTCAGACCAGGCTATAGCGGACGCCTTTCTCAAAGGTTTCGCGAAATGGGTTGCCGCGTTACGAACGAGATCGACGAGGGAAGTGCTCGACCACGTCAGACTCGAAGGGGTGGCCACGAGAGCTTACGGGGCCGTGGAGCCCTCGGTGGTTTGAGACCACTCTTTCTCAGTCTTCGAAGAAAGTGCACTCGATATTAGAGTATTAGATTGGCTAGAGAATTGCATAAGCACTTTAGTTACCTAGACACTCATTAGTCAATGGCATCCAATCAGATACTATTAAATTTTAATCATGATCCGTAGAAGCACAGAGAATGGGACGCGCCGCTTTTCATCCGCTGGACTACGCCAGTGGCTTTTTAGCTACGCTCTGTTGATTCAAGATGCCTACTCATATTAGGTACATATGGCGGCTATCTCCCCGGCGCTCGCAGTGTATCATTTTGATGTGGAGGGTCTCTACAGCCAGTAGTCAACCGCAATGACAATCCCCAGATCAAAGCAATCCTATATGAAAGGCGTCAATGTTGGACTAGACTATAACCCAGCGTGTTCCCGTACGACGACGATCCCGGGGCGGCCCCCTTGAAAAGATGCAGCTATCCCCAAAGACACCGAACGTTTTAGGGGAAAATATGCGGTACTCCCCCGTAGAGGAGTGGCTAGGTCGTGAAATGCCTAGGATCGTAGAACGCTCTTATCGAAAGGGTATAGGGTGGCTGTTCGCAAGTGAATGTTTTCAACCAACTTGCAGCTTTAAGATCGATAAACGCCTTTATGGGCTCCGAATAGTCGTGTCTAGAAGTGGCCGATTCGTGGAGATACATGGTATCAAGCGTAGCGAGGTTTACTATACTCTTATAACTGCAGGTTGGTTGTCGGAGCTCGAGCAGGACCGCCCCTTAAATGAGCAGACGAATTTTTAAATAGACTCTGCCAAATGTAGGCTTCGCTAAGCAAAAGTTCTATGTCTTTCTCAGTCCAATCGCGAGTTGGCAACGCCTGTAGGAACATCATGATTTCCTGGAAATCCATCTTGACAAGCTTGGCTGACCACTTGACCAGGAAAGCCGCGCACACATACAAGTGAAATTCCGAGAAGCCTTGCTCCTCAGCCTACGTGTGGTTAGCATACAAACGGCCATCCGGGACCCAGGGGGACGACATACCAGATAGGTATCCCACATCCGAATAGTATTTCGGACGCTAATCTCCCTCATGAGAAGGCAATTCATCCAGCGAAAACTAAACTGAATAAACTCAACGTTTTCGCTTTCGAGGTGCTTTGCAAGCCCTTCATCGATCCTAGCGGTAAGATCACGAAGCGCGGCAACTTGCCGCTGGATCCCTGGCTGGGCGACGATATAATGATCCTGGATTCCGTCGAGCAACTTCGTTAGGCACCAGAAGGAGTCGGCTTCTACAGCGTCGAGCACGGCCTTCGGTAATTGCCCCGGATCCATGCCGCTCTCGATATTGTAGTCCGTGATGTAAGCGCCCAAAAAGACTTGCCAGAAGGGAGTCACTAAGTCGTTGATCCCTTGTACGTAGCCACTTGCGGGATGCCGAATCGCCCACAGGTATAGTATTCGTTCTAGGGATCGTTGCGTTGCCTCGTAGCTGTAGAGCTCGATGTGGGGATTCGTTCTGGGGACATCGATACTAATCTGATGCCATATCGCTTCGTCAAGACCTCTCGATCGACCGTTAGAGGCGGGATTGGCGCCTCCCCGTTCGAAAGCTTGGCGCACTCCGTCGAGATATTCTTTGCGCTTTCGCTCAAGTGTTGCGACACGCCTTTCGCTGCTAGTTGGCAAATAGCTCAACAAGAGTTGCCATGTCATAGCCCGGACTTCTTCAGGAACGCCACTCCACGCCGCAGCTCTTAGATCCGTCAAGGGTATTGTACTAGCTTGGAGGATCTTCTTGAATTTGTTGATCTTTGTGATGCGAGAATTGATTGCATCAATTTCCTTCGGGGTTGCGTTGGCCGGTGTCGAAGGATGATCAATAAGATGCAGGGCGTTGGCCGGATCTATTTTGAACGAGTTAACGAGCAGGCTATGAGATAGTACGTGATACTAACCTTTGAGGATATCTTTGTATTGCGGCCTAAGGATCTTCCCTTCGGATTTTTTCGGCATTGGATATGTTGGCGCTGGTCGTTCGATCGCTATGTCGGCACTATTCGAATAACGTCTATTTGAGAGGCCAAACGCTGTCTCTAGCGGGGTCGGCTGGGTATTTGAAGAAGAATTGTTCTGAGCTGCCGCTTCTCGTCGCGACCGCCGTTGCATATTCGACAAGCTCGGAAGGCCAAAGTCGTCTCCGTCGTCATCTTCGTATCCAAGAATATCTTCCCCATCTGGCACCTCAGGATCTCCAACATCCCAATCTCGATTTGTGTTCGACAAGAAATTAAAATACGACTTCAGCGGCGGCGACGACAAGCCAGACGAGGCCCTCGGCGGCGGCGAACTGACATCGCTAGTTCGGGTCTTCGGTGGGGAGGAGGGAGGAGATCTCGGTCGCGACGAGGAGCCAGAGATACCCCTAGCACAGGGTCGCCAAGTCAGCCTCGGAAGCAAACAGAAAGCGGAACTCCAGAAACGTACAAATTGTCAAACTTGAGCATATCTGCGTGAGAATAAGCAGCCCCGACGACCAGGTTAGGATCTCGGCTTGGTCTCTTCGCTGTGCCCTCTTTTTGGGCACGCCAGAATGGCGACGCGGACCTGGTTCAATCTTAGCAACGGCGCCGCCTCAGCGATATTCGGCGACAGAAAGCGACGAGTAACCTACTCAGACCTGTCTGTCGAGGAAAGTGACCTAAGTCAGTAAGCTTGTTTCTTCCACGTCAACATGAGCGCCGTATAAGCGCGTCGCGGTAGTATTATAGATTGAGTAGGTAGCTACACTCACCGACTTGGATCATTTCCTACGTCATGGTCAACAATCAAACAATGTTCTTGGAGCAGGCTTCGGGGGGAATTGGGGAGAGGGGAGAGGGGAGCTTACCTGTTGGGTGGGCGGCTTCTTGCCGCTACCCGAGGAGGAGAACATGGTAGATGGAAATTGTTTAAGCAATTGATTACGGCGACATTGTTGTTTGCGAAGGGAGAAATTCACTCCTGTTACGGGTGTTGAGAAAGGGTGTTGAGAAAGGGTCAGGCCAGCGGACATGTACCTACCTTGCCCAGAATATCGTACTAACATAATAATATAAGGGACGCAGGAGATATAGGTCCGTTGAACGTTCAAGCTAATGCTGTGCCACAATGCCCCTCGATTCTACCTGAGTAGCTACATGTAGAAAGCCACAGCTCCTAGCCTCGGCAGTTACATTTCTCTCCTACGTAGGTACATAAGGCACTAATACATACATGTACTGCATTTTGTGTAATGTATGGATGGGCTTCTGGTGTATTGATTCAATATACATAGGTAGGTAGGTACCTACATGTAGGTATGTATGTATATATAGAGGTACCTATATGATGTACAAGTTAAATAGGTGCGTGTTGGTGGCATATCCGAAGTAACTTCTCTGCGATGTATATTCTCGTGGAGTGGTGAATGGTAACACCATAAGTAGGCCAAGTACCTGTCCTCTTAATCCGTGCTGAAGTGTATCTAGGTGATATACAAACGTGCTTTGAATGAAGCCCTATTATACCTAGGTACCTATATGTATTCACTAGGTAGCGCGCTACGTGCCTTTAGTCATGAAAGAGACCACGGTATCTGCCTAGGTACCTACCCATATGTATACGACGCAGGCGGTATCCTAGGTACCCAGCGAGTGCTATAGGTAAGGCAGGTATATATGGTACCTACTATGTATGCACGTAGGGGAGGTAATTCCACGAGGTGTGGCTTCCTCCGTATGTACGGCCATGAATAGAAGTCCCACATGGCGCTGCAGCTTTGTGCGCTCTGATTGGGGGATATTTGAAAATAAATTTGTGGTCCGTGCACGACTACCTACACTCGGACCAAACCTAACGAAGTTTTACTAACCTACCAAGGGCAAGAGCTCAAGTTGGAGTTTGCCTGCCGTCGACCTCGCGTCTCCCATTGGTTCAAGGTCTCTCACGGCCTACATCCCATCTCGACCAGGAGGCTACGGTTCTTTCCCATCTACACCTCCTCACGACCTTTTTTTTTCTTCTTCTTCAATCAAGTCGCCATTTTCCGTGTCACTTCTTTTCTTCCCCAAACTAGACTAGGCACTCTTGCGCGGCTTCTCATCTTCGCATGACCCACTCTAATCCTTTCTTTTGACAAATTAATACACGGCCGACGGATTGAACTAGATAAACATTACTGCATCAACCGCAACATTTTGCAGTTCAATATCTTAGGTCGAATCCAAGTCAACCTTCCCTTCGTCCTTCCCTCGAGTCTTGACGGTCGCGCTTAGCAAAGTCAACGGCACTCTTCACCATGGCGGACCCCGAGAATTTCGAGGACGATCTCTTCGCTGACCTGTATGATCACCCACCTACCTGCCTACCTGCCTACCCACCCAAAGCAGTGCTTGATGATATTACATCTATCACTGCCTATTCTATTCTACCACTGGATTTGGTATGCAATTGCAGATGTGCTGACTTTTCGCAGCTACGACGACAACGAGGCTGCCGCCGCGCCGGCATCAGCAGCATCGGCCGCACCGGCCGCACCAGCTGCCCCAGCGGCTCCGGCTCCTACTTCCGCACCCGCGCCCATTCCCGCTCCGCCGAATCCGCAGCAATCTGTGGAAACTCCTACCCGAGCCGAGCCTGATCTAGCGCACAACGATGTGGCCTTCACAACCGAGGAGAATGGCTACGGTGATGACTATCAGGAAGAGAACTATGATGATGACGACGACGTGGATTTCAACTTAGGCAATGGCCCGAGCAACGCCGTCGCGACCACCCAGTCCCAGCAAGACGACTCTGCTTCTGGGTACCACAGCACTCGAGGATCCGGTGCTAAGGAGGATGGGTAAGTACCTATATTTGTTTTTAGACCCCTTTGTTTCTTACTTCACGGGCTGCTCCAGAAGAGCCTCTTCGCGTCTCGCCTTTCCCGGAAAGCCGGTATCGAGGGCAAGTTTCGACCATGCTTGGACATGCTTGGATGCGTGAAGCATTTAACGCGAGAGATCTAACCTTCCCGACCAAACCTTTGAAAGCCGAAAGAGTATGTGCTTTGGTATCTTAGGGCTTTGGCCGGGGGCGAATTTTGGTGGACAAGAGAATCTTTTTTTCTGTCTCGCTAGCTGTCTCCGAAGGGATGATCTGGTGATGGACTTGCCAAGTCGGCCGACATTCAGATGCGTGACCGGTGGGTGAGCACGCCAGCCGCTCACATCTCAAAAGAGGTACAACGCAGGGAAGAGATAGGAGATGATGACGAAGGAGGAGTCACTCTACTGCCTTGAAAAAGAGGAAAGCCAGCCATAAAAGTTCGACGATAGTCAGTACAGAAACACACTACTGCCTTCCGTAGCCACTCGTCAGGGATAGGCTCATAAAGCTCACGAGGGACTGTTACTCTGGAGGCTGTAACAATGAGAATTTGGCAGCGAATAGCGCTCGAAGACATGTCCTAGCTTGACGATAGCAAAGAGACGAGAACAAATTCGACATATCAGACATCACCTGCCTTGTTCTTTTTCTGCCGAGCAGTGCCGTCCTAGGCCTTGCTCCTCAGATGTTACACCTCTGGCCCCATGCAATCATCTTCACCACCTCACCTGAACCACCCAGACTTCCATGTACACCACAACATCAGCCACCACGGACACACCTAATACAGAAGAGGAGGAGTGCATACCATCTACCTCGTATAGGACACAACTTGAAGCCGGTTGTCCATCTCTAGACAAAATGCTGCCCGTCACTCAGACCCCCGACCGACCAGTTGACCTCATAGACGATGAAGTCCGATGGTCAGAAGACCGGCCATCCGGGCTTATGGCGAGGCGTGTAGAGCCCAACAAGTTTGCCAGGCAGCAATCTTGTCCGCTCAAGCCGCATATTCTGACTTGTTCTTCGGCAACTACCTAACTTTTCGTTCTCAAAACCATTATCCATTGATGCGATGTGAGCTAACTGTAGTGTTCGTATAGGAAGATGTTCATCGGTGGACTCAATTGGGAGACGACTGATCGTAAGGAACCCCGCACTCACGATTCCGCTCGGATTATCTTGCTAACATTCTGTCTTTAGAATCGCTACGCGATTATTTCTCCCAGTTCGGTGAGGTGACGGAGTGTACCGTCATGAGAGACGGTGCTACCGGCCGATCGCGAGGATTTGGATTCCTCACGTTTAAAGACCCCAAGACAGTGAATATTGTTATGGTCAAGGAACACTTCTTGGATGGAAAGATTGTGAGCCTAATCATTGTCCACACAATCGTTATCCCTGGCGACGGAGTGCTAATTCTAAGTCTAGATCGACCCGAAGCGAGCTATCCCGCGAGATGAGCAGGAGAAAACTAGTAAGATTTTCGTGGGTGGTGTGAGTCAGGAGACCACCGAACCGGAATTCAAAGACTATTTCGCTCAGTTTGGCCGGGTTGTCGATGCCACTTTGATGATGGATAAGGACACCGGTCGCCCACGCGGGTTTGGCTTCGTCACGTTCGAGAGCGAGGCGGGCGTTGAAGCTTGCCTTAGTACGCATCTCGAAATCCACGGCAAACCCATCGAGGTTAAGAAAGCCCAACCGCGAGGAAACATGCGGGAGGAAGAAGAGACCTCACGACGCAACAAGTTCCGAAAGGGCGGTCTAGACGATCAAAGCGGCGCCCAGAATCAGATGGCGAGCCAGATGGGCCAAGCGGGAATGACTCCCCAGGTCATGGCCCAGTACATGCAGCGCATGCAACAGTACATGGCCATGATGCAACAACAGATGGTTATGAACCGAGGCATGGGCATGGGAGCCATGAACCCAGCCATGGTGCAGATGATGCAGATGCAGCAGATGCAACAACTGCAGCAGCAGATGGCCCAAGGCGGCGGCCAGAATTCTCCAAACAACCCGATGGCAGCAATGGCCAACATGACCCCGGCTCTCATGCAGCAGATGCAACAGCAGATGCAGAATCAGATGATGGGCAATGCGGGCGCTGGCCAGGGCCAGGGCCAAGGCGACGGAGGCCAGCAAGGATTCAACGACTTCAACCAGCAGCAGATGTTTGGAGGACGCGGTGGTGGAGGCCGTCGTGGCGGTCGAGGTGGATATAACCAGGGCTACAACAACAACATGGGCGGCGGGGATCCTACTTCGTGGGAGGGAATGTATGACGACGTTCCCCAGCCCAACTTCAACCAGGGTGGTCGCGGCGGCTTCCATCGCAGCCGAGGCGGCGCCCACCAACAGAGTCCCGCCCCGGTCGATCCCAACCACGCTCCGCCAGCCGACGCGCCAAAGGGCCCGAAGAACGCCGGCAAGCCGGGCGCAAATTACCGCGGCGGTGGACGAGGCGGTAGCCGGGGTTTCCATCCTTATGGTCGCTAGAGGCGCTAGGAAAGGCATAGAACTCTCCGCAGATCTCTCCTACTCGCCACGGAGACGCTTATCGGGGACGGGCAAACTCACTAGGACAAATTCTCATGAGCTCACGAGTGGATGAAGTCTCATGATACTCCTGACCTGACATCAGAAACGGGCAACTACAGTCAGGCACAGGCCAGCCTTCTTTCTCATTGATTGCGAACACTGCGGATAACATCGCCTACATGGATCGTTCGCCTGTATTCATTACATTACTCACTTCTATTACGGTCTCGCAAACGACGGCAACCATTCGAGGGAGTATAGTGCCGACCGTGCTGGTCTTTGCAGATAGAGATTTGGGGTCTCGCGGTGGTTGAGCAACGACGCCGCAGCTCGAGGACCCTTGGCTTATTGGCATTCACGGCTTTTAGCAGGCCCGTCATGCGTGGACGAATGGACAACCTAATTGTATGTAAGGGGTCCTCTGGCCTTAATTCATAGAAAATGCAACCCGCGCTCGGGACACACGTAATTGTCTTCATGCTAGATTAATGTGAACTGTGACATGTGAAGCTGGACTTGAGTTTTCTTATTAGGAGTAGGCGTTACGATGAAGCCTATCATGTAGTATGTTCTCAAGACTGACAAGCAAACGGTCTCTCACCTACACAGCTAACTACTAGGGCCATATTCAAATGCCTACCTGGACGCACACCCTAACTTAGATGCGTTGCGGATATTTACTCATAGGCTCTTGGAGGCTGTGTATCTTATGGGCAACACAATAACCAAGGCCCATATGAGGGCAACCCCGCTTGATAGGTAACACTCAATCGTAGTTAACCCCGTATAAATTAATGGAATAGCCGATCATGCTTGTAAGAGGTAGGTGGTATATATCTCCTCTTCTCCTCTTCCCTCCATCCTCCTGGCTCATAGGATCTTCGGAATCCGGTAATTCTAATCTACGTACGTAACAGATATAACAACCAGGGGTGGATTATAACACGCCACTCTAAGTAAAGATATCGTCATTGCAGCCTCTTTCCGTGGCTCCGCCAAACATGTCCGACGTGTCTATGAAATTAGAGAGGTTTGAGCTATTCAGCGACCTTCCGTACGAGCTGCGGGAGATAATATGGCATCAATGCCTCGACGACTACCCAGCCCGGCTCTTCCACGTCAAGGCTCTTAAAAACAGCGGATTCCTGTACTGGCGCAAGCCCGCGCCGCCGCCCGCCGTGCTAGTCAGCCGGGAGTCCCTGGCCGCGGCCGAAGCGTACTACGCCCGGCGCGGGTACCGGGGCAACCGCGGGACGCAGGCGCTCTCGGCCGCGGCCTGGTTCCGGCCGGAGAGGGACATCCTGTACTTCGACAACGACAAGTGGATCCGGCTGCTGTGGCCGGCGTGGCTCAAGGCGGTCGACGCGGACCTGCGGGCGCACATCCGCCGCGTGGGCATCGCCCACATGGCCATGTGCACCACGCACAGCACCCTCCTGACCCTCGGCGACGTCTACCGCCGCATGCCCGCCGTCGACACCCTCTACTGGCTCGTGCCCCAGTACTACTGGGCCAACGGCAGGTCCGTGGCCAGGCGCCTGCGCGAGCCGGTGTGCTGCTGCCAGCGCCCCTGCGCGCTGGTCGACGTCCCCGGCTCGTTCGAGTGCCTCGAGTACATCGACTACGGCCCCGGCGCGGAGTCGCCCGAGGGCTATCTGCAGACGAGGTGGGAGTTCATCAAGCCCCGCATCGAGGACTCGATCCGCTGGATGGCGGAGAGGGGGGATATCCCCCGGAAGCCCGAGTTCAAGGGCATGTTCTTCGTTCGGTCGGAGTGTCCGAGGATAGGGCAGCCGGGCTGCTGGCTCTTTGCTCCGTTTGATGCTACGCGGCGTGCTTGGAGGGCTTTCAAGAGGAATGTCCCTATGACGAAATCTCTAGAGTATTTCTAAATTGTTGGGCTATGGTTCTTATCGTGGTTGTAAATGTGAACTTGGCTGATCCAGCAACCGTAGGGAAATTAACTGAGTAGACTTAAGCGACTTATCTATTTGACTACTCATGGAACTATAACACATCAGCTTCGATGCTCCGATGCCAACGGCCCCCGGACTACCCAGTACATGGGTGTACGTTACTTGATACAAGATACACTTAGTTACCATTTATTTAATCTCTATAAAGCCTTGTAAATCCACCAGCAGGCGGGTGAAGCCAGTTCCTCTCGTCATATTTAGTACCATCTCCCTCAATGACATGAAATGTGTAAATAATCCGCCCTTTCTGGCTCAAGTTCTTCTCGCTCTTATGCAGCAAGTTCCCATGTATCAGCACCAACGAACCCGCCTTCACCTCGCCCATCTTATACTCGCCATCCTCGCTCATACCCTCCCTCTCTCCGTACCCCTCTCCCGGCGGGAACTTCGCCCCGTCATTATCCACAAACTCCGTCCCGCCTCCCTCTGCGCGCACGAAGCGCTGTCGTATAGGCGCCCACCGGTGGCTCCCCGGCAGGAAGCTCAGGCACCCGTTCTCGGCGGTCGCGTCCTCGAGCGCGTACCAGAAGCCCACGGCGCTCGGCGGGTCCGTGTACAGGAACGTGCTGTCCTGGTGCGGCGGCACCGCGCCCCCGATCTCCGGCTGCTTGCAGATGACCATGCTCTGCAGGCACCGCGGGTCGCGGAACCCGAGCGCCCGCGCCACCGCCGCCGGGTGGCTCTCCTTGCGCCCCGCCGCCGCCGCCGCCGCGCCGCCGCAGCCGCTCGACCCGGCGCCCAGCAGGTCCGGGTTCAGCGCGGGGTCGAGGAGGGCGGCGAAGGGCGGCGATAGCGCGTGCAGCGCGTGCCCGATCTTGTTGATGGCGCGCGCTTTGGGCTTCGTGAGATTCCCCGAGCCGTCGAAGGCGTCCTCCTCGAAGAAAAACCGGACCTTGTCCCCCGACGACAGGAAGTAGTCGTCCCCGACGTGCGCGGACTTCTCCCCCGTGCTGAACCGCGTCATGGGGTGCTCGGAGAGCGGGAAGGCTTCGAGCAGGGAGTGCGTCTCGTCGAGGAGGGCCTGCACGGTGGTGGGCGGCAGGGCGTTCGGGATGATCAGGTACCCGTCCCGCCAGAAGGTGGCGAGCTGCTCCGGGGTTAGACCCCCGGTTGAGGCGGTTGCTTCGGACATAGTGAGTGGGTTGGAAGAGGTGTTATATAGCGTTATAGGATTTCGTAGTATAGTATAGTAGTTTAGGTGGGTAAGTAGATATGTGAGGAGTTACATCTATGAACTCATCGGACGCTGATCCCTTGCTCGCTTTTATATGTAATGTGACAAGTGATGGCCTAGATAGTTGCCGAACTGACGATGGCCGCATGCGATAGTGGGGTCGCGGAGCTTAGCGACGGAGCTCTTATCGATATGCGGTTGGAATGAGGGGTCGTGGGTAACCATTGTTACACGGTTTTAAAACGCTCCTGAAATGAAAGGCACCTGGTATTAATCAGATTAGCACCCAGTTAGGTGGTGGTTTAGGCACACTAGCTAGCCTAAGGTGTAGCTCAATTACCCCCTATTCGGCGCCCCAGTACCTAACTCTACGGGTACCTAAATTACCTCCCAGGGGGGTACTTAAATGACCAAATTTGTACAACTTCATAACCCGGAATTTCTTTTCTTAACTAATAATCTACCTACTCTCCTTTTCGTTGATAAGAGCCTTCTACGATGAGTTCGGAACAAGAGGTCCTCTCCGGACCGCCGGCCCCAGAACTTTTAGATGATAGAATCTGGGTTGATGGGTGCTGGGATTTCTTCCACCACGGCCATGCTGGCGCTATGTTGCAAGCACGCCAACTCGGCACCGAGCTATACGTCGGCGTACACTCCGACGAGGCCATACTAGAAAATAAAGGCCCAACGGTCATGAATCTGCGAGAACGGTACGGATAGTTCCTGCCGGATCTTATTTTAAGGGGCGCTATGCTAATTTCCTGAGGTTAAACGAATAAGACTCGCCGCCGTGGACGCTTGTCGCTGGGTCACACGGTCCGTCGCATACGCTCCCTATGTTACGCAGCTAGATTTCATAAGTCACTTCGGTTGCAAATACGTAGTACACGGCGACGATATCACGTCTGATAGCAGCGGCGAGGACTGCTACCGCTTTGTGAAAGCGGCTGGCCGTTTTAAGGTCGTCAAGCGCACCCCGAGCATATCAACAACCGACCTCGTCGGTCGCATGCTACTGTGCACCAGAACGCACTTTATCAAGTCGCTGGAAAATGTGCTCACCGGGAAGGAAGGTAGTGGCACCGAAGCCGAGAGGAAAGCCGAGGGCGCAGCCATGTTGAATCGCATTCATCAGTACGCGACCGACGAGAGCGGGAAGAACCCCGGCGCGGACGTGTACTTTTGGTTAGGCTCTAACGCCGCGAAGATTAAGGCCACGGAAGAGAAGGGCTCGTTTCGCCCATTACTTAAGGGGGTGGGCCCGAAGCCCGGTCAGAGGGTAGTCTACGTCGATGGCGGTTTTGATCTATTTTCTAGTGGACACATCGAATTCCTGCGCCAAGTCGTTTTGACCGAGGAGGAGCTGGCGAGAAAAGAGGGCTGGTATGATGAGCAATCCGTCAACGAACGTCGTGGCAAGGGCAAGGATTACGGCCCGGTGTTTGTTGTTGCAGGGGTTCATGACGACGAGGTTATCAACCACTGGAAAGGGGTCAACTATCCGATCATGAACATCTACGAGCGCGGTCTATGTGTGCTCCAGTGCAGAGTGAGCTGTTCCGAACTCCGAGTCTTCCCATGAAGTGTGGCTAATTATTTCCCGCAGTATGTCAACGCCGTCGTCTTCGGCGCGCCGTTCTCGCCAACTAAATCGTACCTCACGAGCTCTCCGTGGGGAACCCCTGACGCTGTGTACCACGGACCCACCGCGTTCATGCCGTTGTCGTACGACCCGTACGTCGCGCCCAAGGAGATGGGTATCTTCCAGGAGGTCTCCAACCATGAGTTCCAGGACGTAAATGCGGGAAGTATCGTGCAGCGCATCATGAAGAGCAGAGACCTCTACGAGGAGCGGCAGAGGAAGAAGGGCGAAAAGGCCGTGGGTGAGGAAGCACAGCGACAAAGAGAAATACTAGAGGAGGAACAACGACTCAAAGAAGAGAAGCTGGCTTCCTCTACATGAGTGCCTTTATATATCCGAGGGGGGGTTGTTAATCGATTTGCATTAGATGTGTTGAGAAGCTGGTCGGGAATTTGGTATACCAGGTACCTGTTATAGCGCATTTAGTATTGGTGGTTGAGCATATCCGATTCGAGATAGCGCCGCAGAACCATTTTAAGTCAGATCATAGAGAATATACATCCCTCTCCCGTTCCCTTAATATAAATCCTTTCGTCTTAAATACGTTGAGTCAAGTGACATAGGCCATTTCAGCAGGTAAACGGTAAGTTCCTGGGTAAACGAAACATGCACCCAACCACGAACTGGACGGTAGAGTCCTAAAATCTACGTATCTTATGTACCTAGGTAGTGAGCGTGGGGAACGTCTAGGGACCTACATGTAGCCAGCGAGTTACACCGAGAAACAACTGTCTTATATAAGGTTCAGATGATAGATCATCTAAGCCTTGTAACTGTTTGGGCCTACATGTAATAAGATCTAAATAAGTATTATGCGCTTTCACTGGCGAAGTAACATGTTACGAAGGCCCAGCCGCGTACGTATGTCTGCCAGCCCGAGCATCTAGACTGGCAGCTTCGTAGTGTATAATTCACGTAACGTCGACCTTAGATGACATTGATGAAACATCATGAAGAATATGAGAAGCGGGAGAAGTAGGATAGAAGGCTTACGTGAGGCTCGCTAAGAACGAATTCTTAGGTGAGACGGCAGCGTAAAGAATGCAAGCGATTCAACCACATACTATTTTATAGGCCGTCTATTTTTGTCATACGTGGAAACCGGTTTAGAAACCACTGAATGTATTGTATCTTACCGACAGCGTACCTACCTACATATGTGAGGTAGGTTAACACTCAACCATACCTTGTCTACCTAGGTACCTATATATACACTTATATTCGTCACCGGCCGAGTTGCTAAAATGTTGAGTGTCGGTAATGACTCGGTTTATCTTTGCTGACCAACCGGCTGTAATTCATTCCAAGGCTCTATGGAATGACGCACGTTGTAGTACATGTCGGCTAGCCTTGGCTAAGAAAGTCGTTAGAAGAGGGAAAAAAAAAGAAAGAAGAATAAGCGGTGAGGTTATCATGTTAGGCCGTCGCTAAAAGCAAGCCAGCTTACATAAAAGGAAAATCAATATAGGCAATGGATTGCGGTCTTTCGAGTCAGCGCAGTGAGAATAAGCACCTTGTCCGATATCTCGTTACCCCCCGTTCTGCCCGGTTGACGACTTTTAGCTGATAAGTTACATGTACGGGAGACTCTCTATGGGGAGCTCGGGCCAATCGAGCGTTTCCAGAAGAAGCAAGGAACGCCGATCTTGAGCGACGCGAGAAGCAAACCCTCTTCCGCTTGGGGAGACTATTAGGGTATAGCGCCTATTAAGGTACCTAACGGGTTTCACAGCACCTCATTGTTTGCGCTACGCAACCCTTTTAAAGAACATTTGGCCCTAAAGAAATATGATAGGGCCTGGGTGTATCTAAACCAACCGGCCAGCTAGGTTCTTTTTCCATTTTTGTTAGGTAGGATAAGGTAAAGTTACTACGATGTCACCCAGGTGGATCACGTAAACCTCCAAGCCGAGTTGCTTCCCGAATGGTTCGTCGAATTGGATTGCATCATGAAGTAGTACATTATTCTTCTACGGTTGCGTCCAATACATTTGGTAGGTTCATGTTACCTTTGTATGTATATACCTCACACAGGGTCGTGTACATACGTAAAGTTTCAAACGTTGAGGGGTGCAACTACCACCTATATATTATAATGTCCGTATAGGTACTTATGTCTCTGAGTGTTGGTACCTAGGCTGATACCTACCACATGTAATATTACCGTGCGATACCAGGTACATAGCATCGCATTGGATACCGTAGCTGCGCTGGCAAGCTGCAGATTCAAGCAGGTACCTATAGTAGGACACGGATGTCTTTGCGGCCTGTGCGCCCTTCTGGAAGACGCGAAGAACGTAAAGAAGCTTCAAGGAAAAAGGAGCTGGGGCCTCTTCAGGGCCCTTTCACTGAACTTTAACTGGGGAATCGTGCCTTCGCCTGCCCCACTCCCCCGAAATTCCCAAGGGCTAAGGGGGGGCCAAGCGCTATTCGTGATCGTCTTCTTTCCTAGTCCCGAGAAACTCGTCCCCTCAATCGTCATTCTTTTTCGCCACAGATCACTCATGATACTTTTGACCAAGAGCATAAACCATCAAAACGTCCTTTCCGCCTAATACATCCACTTCGTTAAAAGACGTCGTATCTGTTTACCTTTTTCTTTTTCGGCTTCTGTTTGGGGTTCGACCCGATTGAATCCAGTTCTACCCCTCCTCATTTCCGCCTCCTATTCACGATATCCCACTTGGTCATCTCGGAGCTGGAGCTGGAGCTTGTCCTGCTGCTTTGATAAGCGTTAGGCAGCGTAGGCAGCACGCAGGATACTCGACCCAAAGAATTACACACGAATAAGAACCGGCTGTGTCGACCGCGTGCCTCGTCAGTAGTAAGTAAACTGTACCTGCGTCTCTCTATCTGTCACACGTTCATCCGTGCCCATCTATACATGCCATCCTAAGTCATAGCTGTGCCTCCTTTTTCCCATTATCCCCTTTTACTTTGCTGAGATCCACCCTTGTTCATTCAGCTATTGTCCTCCCCCTTTTAATGCCAATATACCTACCCTTTCGAGTTCATCTCCCTCTTCCAACCTATCATCGACCGTCCGGACCATCGCATGCTTACGCAAGGCCTGCAATATTCCCCGTTTTACCCTTTGGCCGCATTTCAGGGCATAGCCTCCTTTCGTGTTGCACCTACTACCATCAGCTCTTCCTAAGCACCCAGTCATCTCCCAGGCGCCCGTAAGGCGAGCTATCGGCTGATCCGAGCTGGATGTGCTAGGTAGCAAATCGAATTTCTAGAAGCGAAAGTTGACAGGCAGCAAGACTCATCTTGCATGCATATCTCCTAGGATCGTCTCCTAAGGTAATAATGCAATCAAGGCCTTGTTCTTTTCCAGTATAGCCCTAGTGTCTTCTCTCGGATTCAATCTGCCTATCCTCTCAACCGCGTTGCTCATTTCTTGAATTTAAAAACTACCTACCTATCTATTGATTATCTTAATTCCGCTCGCGTCGCCTTATACATCATGTCCCTTCCTGCTGCTTACCAAAAGGAAATAGAAGCTCTCGAAAACCAAGTCCGCCTGAAGAATCCGTCCGACATCCTACAGTTCTGTTCCGATTATTTCCTACGTCGTCTCGCCGACGAACGCGCTTCCTACCTAGCCTATAGAACCAGCACCATGTCGGGAACTGCATTCACGAGCCCCTTTGCGGCGAACTCTAACCCATTTGGAACTGATGGGTCTAGAGCCGAGGCTGGAAATGGGTTACCTGGAGGTCTACTAAATGTTACTGAGGAAGACGAGAACGACACGATCACTTCTCCCACAACCCCGTCCTTCGGTTTCTCCAATCCACCTGCCGCTATGTTTCGTGGTCCTTTCAGCCTTGACGGACCCATGGATGGACCTCCATCTGCTTTTAGAACACCGCCGAACCCCGATAGTTATCCAGCCCAATATAACTTCGGTCGTCGCACCTCGGTTTCCGCTGAATCGCTCAAACCGGTAGCCGATGTTAACGATAACTGGACCCCTCCATCGTATCCTAAAACTGCGGAGCAGTTAGAGAGACTGAAGATAGCCATGCAAGGGAACTTCTTGTTCAATCATCTAGACGATGAACAAAACGCACAGATCTTGGGCGCGCTACAAGAAAAGCCAATTCCGGCTAGAGATATCAAAGTATGCGTCGCCGCTTCTGCCTCTATGCGTTTTCAATCTAACATCGTTGTAGGTTATCACTCAGGGCGATGCGGGCGACTACTTTTATATCGTTGAGAAAGGCTCTTTCGACGTATACGTCAACTCAGCGGGCTCCCTCCAGCCTGGTCCGGATGGCATGGGCCAGCGAGTCGGCACTATACAAGCTGGGGGTTCGTTTGGCGAACTCGCTTTGATGTATAATGCTCCGAGGGCCGCCACCGTCATTTCTGCCGAGCCCGGCTGCACATTATGGGCGCTCGACCGCGTCACATTCCGTCGAATCCTCATGGAATCCACGTTCGCGCGGAGGCGATTATACGAAAGCTTTTTGGAAGAGGTGCCGCTCCTATCTTCTCTTACGCCCTACGAAAGGTCCAAGATCGCCGACGCGCTAGAGACAAAGAAGTTCCCGCCAGGCTACAAGATTATCAGGCAAGGGGATATCGGGGATTCTTTCTTCCTCTTGGAAGATGGCGAGGCAGACGTTTTCATCGACGGCGGATCGCAGTCGGTGAAGCATTACAAGAAGGGCGATTTCTTCGGCGAGCTCGCGCTCCTAGACGACAAGCCCCGCGCGGCGGATGTTATCAGCGCTACCGAAGTAAAGGTGGCGACGCTGGGCAAGAACGCTTTCCAGAGACTGCTTGGCCCCGTCGAGGGTATCATGAGGAGAACTAAGTACGTAGGTGTGAAGTCAGGAGTCGAGGATGTCGACCCCCTACACGCCACTTTTTAATTGACAACCCATTTCTAAGTAGAGAGGCGCGAGGTGAGGATTAGATACATGATACTCCTGGGCCGGAGGTAGTTTAGACGACGGACGGCAGCATTCATTTTCTTTTGGAGGAGGCGTTCTCGGAATTACCCTCGTTTTCCCGTATCGAATAGGAATTATGATAGTTATTGATACCGTAGTAGAGGCGTTATCACCTAGTCTGGAGCTACCTCATACAGAACCTGGCTCATTCCACGGCTATAATGAGTATATCGTTATGCCTCCACATGCTCTTCTTTTTTTGGTGTCGTCTTCTAGTAGCCTGCTGTCGTCGTGCTCGAGACTGCCCATTCATCCTTCAAGGCCGTAGTCACCATCATCACCACACATACCAGTATTAAACCCCCTTCACCCTCACTACGCCGCCCTCTGCCTCTCAAGAACCTCCCTCCTCAACCCCTCCGTCGCCACCTCCGTCTCCAGCACCCGCCCCACGCCCCTCCTCCACGCCTCATCCAGCCCCTTCAGCTCCCCGCCAACCTCGTCCTGCAGCCGCCGGCGCTGTATGTTCACCACGTCGATCTCCTTCCTCACGCCCTCGAGCTCCCGCTCCAGCATCCGCAGCTCCCCCTCCGTCTCCCAGTTGCCGACGAGCCACGCGTTCTTGCCGTAGCTGTCGAGCAGCTGCAGGTGCGCCCGCCGCCCCGACAGGTACGTCGCGGCCGCGTAGGCCCGGGAGAGCGCCGCTTGCAGGTCCGACGGGCTGCTGGGCGGCGTGGCGTCGAAGGCCTCGTACCGCGACAGGTCGATGCCCTGCAGAGGCTCCTTTTTGCTGACCCGCTCGAGCTCGCGTGTGATGGCTGCGCTGAAGGAGGGTTCGCGCAGGGGGGGCAGGGTCGGCGGGTGCTCCGGCGAGCTGGATTGGAGTTCGGCGGCGATCAGCGATTCTGCGGCGGCGCGCTCGGCGGGCGTGGGTTCTGGGTCGACGTCTAGGGGCGGTTTGGGTTAGCTGGCGATGGTATAGTGTGGTGTGGAGAGGGAAGGGTGAGCTTACAAGGCAGGGATTCGTGGACCGTCGTTCGTATGGACGACATTTTGGCTATCTCGCGCTTTAGTGGTTTGGGCGGACGTCTGGACGGCTAATGCGTTCGTCGCCAATTGAATGATCCGCGAGTACGGATTAAGTGGTATGTGAACGCGAGGATGGATGATTCGCGATGGGAATTCCCGTCTTGATATCGTTATCGCTATCGCTATCGAGGTCTGGGAGCAGATTACTTAGGGACCACAAGTGGCGACAGCTGTCAATGTTATGTATTGTACTATGGTACTATGGTACTATGGTACTATGGTAATTGAGCAAATCCAGGGGCACGGAGAAGTATCTGGTCGGGAACCGGCAGGTAGAAGCGTCACAATGGACCTAAATTGTCGAAGTGGGGCGTCGCGGCAAGGGGCTGGGCTGCTAATGACGTATCCGTGTCGCAGGTAGGATTTCGTTTGATGTTGCACCTGCGCGATCGGTTTCAAAGAACTCTCAGAGACATCATCACTTTAACTTGCCTTGAATTATAACGGGGATATCGCTAGCTTCCCTGGCTTTTTCATATGAGTAACAAACAGCGCATTAAACCAGCTACGAATCGTATAAGTCGGAGGGTTCGAAGATCATAACTTAGGAATGGACCCGTTATAGCATTTAGCTCTATCCGCGGAACCATCGGTAGATCTGCTAGGGGTACTGTGTTGAATGACTCGCCCACCCGTATTTGGCCAGCCTATCCTGACTAGATATTCTAGGTACTACCCATCGTGTTCAAAGAATAAGATTTTAACTATTTAAGATCCGGCTGTGTAAGTAGGGGATGCGATAGCCAAGATGCCTCGGACCCTAGAAGATGAGAAAGACGGAGATTCCCCGACACTTCCCGGATTGCAACGGCAGCGCGCCATCACTTCTCGGCGCAGTCGAATTTCTACGTTAGCCGTAATTTTGCTCCTAATACCGATATTACTATTGCTTGCGACTACCTTGCCGACTGGCCTTCTACAGAATATCAAGCTATGGTCGTTTAGTTTAGGAGGTGGCTGGAAGACGCCACCGCAACGTGGAGATGCAGATGAGTACCTCATTGGAGTGGGAAAGGCTGATATTACTGGGTAAGCCCCTATACAATTGGAAAGCTAGCTTTGGATATAGACTCATATTTTACCGGGGCAGTCCTTGCGTCGAGATCAACTTAATGGGATACGCGGATCCGCATCAGATCGGAACTGGCTTGCGACAACGTCTCTACTCCCGAGCATTCATCGTAGCCGACCCCGCCAACCCGTCCGACAGGTTCGTTTACCTCGTTCTAGACACGCAGTCCGGCGATACAGCTGTCCGATATGGTATTTTGTCAGGTTTACAGGAGCTTGGAGCTGGGTACGAGAACTACGGTCATCATAATCTGGCCGTGACGGGGACTCATTCGCATTCGGGCCCCGGCGCTTGGCTCAATTATCTCCTGCCTCAGATCACGAGCAAAGGCTTCGACCAGCAGAGCTATCGGGCCATCGTCGACGGCGCCCTTCTATCCATTCGCCGTGCGCACGAAAGCCTCGCGCCGGGACGTCTTAGCATCGGGTCTACGAAGGTCTTCGGGGCCAATATCAACAGGAGTCTTTACGCGTATCTCGCAAATCCGGAGGAAGAACGTGCGAGGTATAATATCAGCTCTGAAGATGACGGATCCGTAGACAAGGACTTGACCTTGCTTAAATTCCAGCGATCTTCAGACGGTAAAAATATTGGTGTTCTCACCTGGTTTGCGACTCACGGCACCTCGGTGCTTGGGAACAACACTCTGATATCCGGTGATAATAAAGGTGTGGCGGCTTATTTATTTGAAAAGAGTGCTCTAGAGGACGAAACTGCGGCCGAGGGTTTTGTTGCCGGCTTCTCCCAAGCAAATGTCGGCGACACAAGTCCCAATGTCCTTGGAGCGTGGTGTGAGGACGGCTCAGGGCAGATGTGCAGTTTTGAGAATAGCACTTGCAGCGATGGCAGGTCCCAGCAGTGTCATGCTCGGGGACCCCTTTTCAGGGAAAATGATGAAGGGACATCTTCATGCTTTGAGATCGGCAAGCGCCAATTCGAACCCGCAAGAAAACTCTACGAGCGCCTCAACCAGACACCAGTTCCAGTTCGTGGAGGCTGGGTGAAGTCTTTCCACACCTTTCACAACATGTCTAATCACCAGTTTCAACTACCCAATGGAACGGAGGTTAGGACGTGCCCTGCCGCGTTGGGTTATTCTTTCGCGGCTGGCACCTCTGACGGACCCGGCGCTTTCGACTTCACTCAACATGATAGCAATGCTTCTAACACTTCGCCGGTATGGGGCGTGGTTGGCAGTATTCTCAAGAAGCCTTCGGAGGAGCAGATTGCATGCCACGCCCCCAAGCCCATCCTGCTCGATGTCGGTGAGGTGTATAGCCCGTATCAGTGGACTCCGAATGTGGTTGATGTGCAAGTTCTCCGCGTCGGCCAGCTTGTGATCGTTGTGAGTCCGGGCGAGGCGTCAACCATGGCTGGTCGGCGTTGGCGGAACGCCGTCCGTGACGAGATAACGACGCTGTTCGCGGACGAGTCCCAATCAACGCCTCCTGTTGTTGTCCTTGGCGGTCCTGCGAATAGCTACACGCATTATATCACTACGGAAGAAGAATACGGGTAAGATATGATCCTTTCTGTTCGGCGGTTTGCATGTGGGCATTCACTACACTCTACATTTTTCCTGTTTCCCGTATTAATCCACACCCTTATTTTCACCATGAAGTATTATCGTCATATTTCTATCACAGATCAAGAGGTTCTACCCCTTGTGGATCTACTATCCCCTTTCCCCCCAGTTTAACTTTAGCGTATGGCGGCTCGAGAGTCAATGACAATAAGTACATAACACTTACACCGAGTGAAAACAGGATTCAACGATACGAAGGCGCGAGCACACTGTATGGGCCGCACACCCTTGCAGCTTACATCAACGTCACCCTGTCCTGGATTCCGTCCCTCAGCTCGTCGGCTAGCAGCCGCCCGCCCAGGGGGCCGGAGCCGCCAGATAACAGCAACCGCAGTCTTAGCTTCATCCCCCAAGTCATCCACGATTCGCCCCCGTTCTTCAAGAAATTCGGCCAGGTCAAGCAGGACGTCGAAGAAAAGTACCAAAAGGGCGCGCGCGTAACTGCCACGTTCGTCGGCGCTAATCCCAGGAATAACCTCAGGCTCGAGCGGAGCTACGCCATCGTCGAAAAGTTCGTCACACCACCGCCACCATCCGCTCATAGGCCCCCAACAGTCTCTGCGTCCGGGATATCTGGCGGTGATAGTGAGGTTCGGGATCAGGATGTCGGGCAGTGGAAAGCCGTGCGCGACGACAGCGACTGGCACCTCGTCTTCCGCTGGCGCCGCACGAGCGAGCTCCTCGGCACCAGCGAGGTCCAGATTACCTGGGAGACGGCGGACCCGTGGGCCGAGCCCGGCCGCTATCGCATCCGGTATTTTGGCGACGCCAAGAGCTTGGCGGGCCACATCTCGGAGTTCGAGGGCGTGAGCGGCGTGTTTGAGTTGCTGCCTTGATTGTGGGTGATGGACAGTTGGCTAGTATACGGTGATCGTCGTGGATCTCTAGATCTATGATGTGCTGGTGGGGACGCACTGGATAGGTGGGTAGTTGGTCTTCCCAGACCTCCGAGTTACCCCACGTATGGTGGTGCGATGGCTTCGTCCAGCCTAGGGTCGTCTATCTATCTGTGCATAATGTACACAAATTGTATTGTGCTACATACTTACCTACCTGAGTATAGAGTTCGGGGGACTGAGGCAGATAGAACTTTGTATGTACGTGGATACGATGATGATAGCCCCGTTAGGTTTCTCGGGACCGGTCGATACGAGCAAGCGGCGAACTTTGGGTTCCGGGAACACGAAACGAAGAGCGAAGATGGAACACAGAAAACAGGAACAACTCCGAGAGTCCGGAATATTAGATAGTTTAGCGTTGTATTAGCGTAGGGGTAAATCGAATACCTGATCGGCCCCTTATTATTCTCTTTCCTTTCGTCGGTTCCTGGTTTTGGGAACAGATTCTAGTCTATTAGTTGATTTTACTCGTTCTATGGTGGGGTGCGATATGATATAATCGATTGTAATACTCGATAGCTCTCCTCGATAGCTCTACCCGTTTAGTAACAAGTTCCCCCGGTAGTTCGATGGAAAAGGTACTGCATGCATGTCTCGCAGGGTTCACCCCTTATCTTGGGGTCTTGGCTTATACCGACTACGGGGACGGGGACACGATAGACGGGTCATTTGCAACCTCCCTTGCGTCGCTTGTTCCTGGTCTACTGCATTGGACAGATGTCACATGGTAGGTTAGTCGGTTACTCAGTCAGTCGACGGGTTAATAAGTTTGCGAGGCTATTTGTTGCTATGTAGCCGCTATGGAAAATAATACGTCGGTAAAGTAGGAATAGGATAGATAGATGGGCACGAGACTTATGTCTGGATCTCACGCGCGTTCCTAAAGCAAGACTGCTAGATATGATGATTTTCAACGTTATCTCTAGGCCCTGTACCCTATGCATACCTAGGTAGGTAGGTACCTATGTGTTTCCTATTTGGACACGCGCATAATATATAGATGTCAAAGATCACATGTAGTAGTTGGAATGAGTCAATAGTAGGTTAGGCTAGGTCAGGTTCATTTAGGTAGGTATGTATGTATGTAGATGCAAGACAAGAGATCCAATGTTAAGATTTGATTTGATTCTGACAAATGTAGCCCGAGGTCCTAACACCGACGCTTTGCAGATGAGGTATGGTATTGTATGGTATGCTAGCTTGCTTGCCCATGCTTTGCTTGCTTGTTAGAATGCGAATGAATTTGTTTGAAACTCGGTATGGCTCTCCTTCCTTAGCCCTACCTCACCTCATATTATTCACCTTCCGCTCTCCTTCTCTTTCCACAGGAACGACTGGAATGTGTAATTTGAGTTTATAGCGGCGTTTAACCCCCGTAACGGTTGTGGTGGAGCAGTCGGGATGGCGGGGGAGAGTATTTGTGTCTCATTGGAGTTGTCCGGTGACGTTGTCTTAGATCTGAGACAATACGCGCGTACCGTCTAGACCAGGGCAACCAGCCATGTCTGAACCGGATCGCGATCCAGACTACCAACCAACTGCGTATCAGAATGTATGAACAGAACAGGAGCCCAAAAATGGGTGGGTGTGAGGCTCCTGAACGTAGGAAGATAATATGTGCATGAGGAGCGAAAGTTGTGAAGGCGAAGGACGGTATGGGTAAACGGGCGAGCTGAGAAGAGAGAGACGGGCCAGTAGGGGGATACAAGGATCAAGATAAATGCGGATAATAACGAATAGTTAGGTAGATTTCAGTATCTTGGATCCCTCCTGGGCCTCGACTCCTTTCTCTATAAGCGATGGGATATGGTATTATGCCGCCGGAACTACACCTTTCGAATTATTCGAGATGAGAATGAATCGTAGAAGCGCTAGGAAAAAATCATATATGCCTCCTTATTTTCCCGAGCTATGCAATGCTATATACGCCTTTGATTATGGCAGCGCTAGGAGCGCAAAGTGTCCGCCGACTACCGGCCGCGCTGTGAACTGGAGGCCGCCGGGGTAATCACCGGTGTCGGCTTCGTACAGATCCGTGAGGGCCCTGTTAGTCGGGGTTGTGTCGATCCAGCCAGCGACGAGGCGGACGATGAGGTCGCGGGTCTCGGTGCTCGCGATGGCCGCGCACCAGAGCATCCAGTCGGTCTTGGTGTAAGTGTGGCGCGTGTCGAGGGGCACGCCGAACTGCAGTGCGACGGTCGGGTAGAAGTTGGATTGCATGTCGTAGACGGAGCGGGGCACGAAGTCTCCCAAGCTCAGCAGCGAGTTGGCGTACAGGTTGTATAGCAGGCCGTGCGAGTTCTCGTCATTGTAGCTCAACTTAGAGTGAGGTGGGTCTGCTGCCTTGTTGATACCAAATCCTTGCCACTGTGAAATGTACGATGTCGCTGTGTCAAGGAACGACTTAGCGTCATCGTCGTTGCCGGTGCGTTCCGCGATCTCCGCCATCGCCCGCAAGCCGATGATACCCTTAAGTCCCAGGTTCGTCTGGTTAGCTAACGGGCCCGCGAAGTCGTCCGTTGAGATCTGCTCCGCCGGGATTAGAGCCTCATCCACTAGGAAGCCGGCCCACTGCTTCAGAATAGGGTAGTGCTGGGAGAGGTAGTCGTTATCGTTGGTGCGCTGGGCGTATGCGAGAACCATGATGATCATGTTACCGCACTCCTCGAGCGGCATGTGCTCGTCGGCGCCATCGGGGTAGCCCCTAGCGACGGGGAACGTGCCGAGATCGTGGATGGAGTGGGTGTTGGGGTAATGGCCGTTCTCCTGGTTGAGGAACAGCGGCTTGAGCAAGTAGTTCACTAGGGTCGGGTTCGTGTACAGGATCAGCGGGATGGCGGGGAAGATGACGTCTACGGTTTGGATGTCGCTGTTGGAGCTGATCTCCTTGAGGAATATTAGGGGGTCCGAATCAGTGCCCGTGAACTGGAGTGCAGCGAAAGTTTGCCTGACGCTAAGGCTGGTCAAGGTCAAATAGTTCGGGCCCGCAGCTGCTAGCGAATCCGAGGCGATTTTGTTATCCAAATCCGTAGATATCTTTGATACCTCGTCGTAATCGTTGTAGAAGAAGGTTAACTGTGATTTATTAGCCGGGATGCTTAGTACATCTTATTGAGACTGCGGCAGAACTGACAGCGTCGATTTCAGAGCTGAAGTAACTCTTCCACAGGGAAGGATAAGTCGTAAGACCATCCCCTTCGCCTAGGAGGTTAATTGCGCCGTCCTGGGTCATGCCAAGCGTGTACAGGGTCGAAACAGTAGACCTTCCAACGGAACCGAGGTCATTGGCAAAAGCAAAAACGGGCCTACAAACGTAATGAGCAGCTGATATCTAGATAGTTATGAATTTTAGTAGGAGGATCCATCGAGACTTACCAATTGTTGTTTACAGCGCGGAAGTTGGTGTCTTTGGTGTTCGGGAGCACACCTTTATTTATGAAAGTGCCTCTTACATCGGTATCGGTACCGCTTTGCCATGAGAGCTATAGGGTTACATTAGTCTTACTGAAGCCATCTTCGCGGATACGTTTCCATTCACATACGTTATCGGTATCCTTGGTGGACCAGTACCAGTTGCCCCAGTTCGCGACCTGGTTGGTCTCGGAAATCGGGTTCTGGCTCTGACGCGCAAATTGATGATACGCAACTCCATCGGCCGAATTATGATCCCACTGAACGATGGCATTCAGATCTCCGGAAGCCCATTCTATGGCAAAGGTCAGTACAGAATCTGTGAGTCATCCATAGGGATTCGTATAACCTACCAGCTGAGACATCCGCGTACAGCTGAACATCGTGGTTGGCGCCATCGAGCGAGTGAACGCCAACTTCAAGGTAGGAGAAAACTAGAGACTGTCGTCTTAAATCGTTCGGGGTCACGGGAGACAAGAAAGTGATGTTCATCTCAACCTTGCCGCCTACGTTCATTACGAACGTACTTCGCGTCGACGTGTAAGAGAACTCGGTCTGATCCACCAAGTCGGCGCCGGGTGGTGCGCCCAGCCAGTTGTATGCTTTCCCATCTACGCGGATAAAGCCTGCCCAACCCATGATTTGCTGGCTGTGTATAAGAGTTAGCCCGCCAGAGTGGTCTTAATCTAAGAAAGTGTGGAGGGGGAAACCGACGTCCAAAAAACCGGCCACTGGCCGGCAAGATAACCGCCATTCCCACCGTCGCTACCGACGTTCAGCCACGAGTTTAAATACGGCGATTTGACGGCCAGAGGAATTGCTGGCGGCCTTGCAGGACTGAAACTCGAGGCGGCGTTGGTTAAGCCCCCGAAAAGGGCCACCCCGGCCAACAGGCTTTTGAGTCCCATCACGGATGGCGAAGTATAAATGAAGTGATCCCGAGGTATGAGAACCTGAAGAAGGTTGAGAAGGGGGGGTGGTAAGGGACGAAGGGCAGGCTCCGTTATTTCGGAAACCTAAAGGGAGCGGGAACGGTTACCGTTGCGCCTGTAGTGTGTGGTATGAGGCGAGATAAACCTAGAGAGGGAGAGACAAAAGTTGCGGACGAGGTTGGGACGAGGCTTGATATTTGAATAAGATTCCGAGTCACTTATCTCCGTACGAGCTATGCAGGCCAATCTGGGATCTAGTGACATACAAGGAGGCAAGATCAGATGGGTAGACGAATAAGGAAGGTTTCGCAAACCTGTGGAAGTACAATGCGGGCAAGGAGCTGGGGGGGAACCTTAAGCAAAGCCAAGGGATAGAGAGAAAAGAAAGTAGTCATGAGACTGGGTGTATGCTGCCATGCATATTCTTGGTCACCATCTAGGATGGCATATACCAGCTTCTTCTCGGCCTTGGCCTACCTCACGTACGGCTACGTAGGATCTACCTCCATAAGAAACTGGGCCATAACCTTCTCACAGGGCTTCTACGGAGGTGAGGAACTCTTTGAAGCTCTGGTGGTTCCGAGCTTTGTGACGACATATTAGTCAACAGTATTATGGCCTCAACAGACCGTTGAGCGGGTCACAAGCCAACGGGCCCTCGGCGCAGAAGAAAGGAGAGTCATACAGCACGCGGCAACTAGGAACCAGGTCGTTGGAATTAAAGAGACCGCATGTGTCAAGGACAACAAGGGTAGCTCACACCACCGTAGGCGTACTATGCGTATAAACTTGGGTGAGAGACTGGGGGGAGCTCTGACGCAGATCGGGCGGCCAACCTCCCATGGAATAGGGTTTACTCTGGAGAGAGCTATTTACCTTGGTTGTCTTCTTGTCGAATGAGGCCGGAATATGCCGGTAGGGCCGTTAACCTCTCCCGCAAAAGGAAGGAGATCTGCGACCCATAAGATGACTACTCGAAAGGCGGCACGTTGGTATGGTCCAGTGACTTGAACTATTGGTGAATCGGGCCACTCGACCGCCTAGAGCCGTCTATTTGCTCTTGCTGTTTCTGATGCCGACCCAAGGAATGATGTATCCGAGGAGCCGGCCAAGACATCCATGGATGTTTGTCCATGTCAAGCATTCTTGTCTGCAGATTCAGGTACCGCGCCGAAGCGGTTGTGAACCCTCATTTGCTCGTGTTTAAGGACGAAAATGTGTGAAAATCTTATGTGTCTAAGCCCCTAGACGCAGATTCGAAAAAGAAGCCAAGCGCGTGTCACGCCGCCACGTCCTACCACGATGCAGGTCCCGGAAGCTTATTACTGCTAGAGCGTGGACAGCTTCGAGGGAAATGGCCCAACACCTATCAGATGCTGTCATCCTTTGAGGCTGTTGCCTATTTGGGCTGGTGTGCACAGCGAATATAGCTAGTCAGTTATTTAAGAGGAACAGGCGTGGTTGGCCAGGCTCGTTCCAACTCAAAGTTAACATGCCATTTACGGGGACTTACCAGTTTAATTCGCCGGGGAAATTTATGCATACTGCTGGTCCGTACCTCTCTGAAAGTCACGGCGCCGAAAAAAAAAAATTTTCCTCATTGTATATCTGCATGTTTCCGGTGGAGTAGGTAAGCTCACATGTGTATTCTCACACCAGGGCCGGATTTACAAGGGCCGGTAACCTCGACGAAGCTGGGGGAAAGCCTCGGCAGCTTGAGAATTGAAAGCGCTTACATCGGATTATTGGGCTGCGCCGCTTCGTAACTGGCCTATGTAGGTAGAGACGGACGAGGGTAGCTCCCGCAGTTCCCGGCTTTTAAGCTTCTCAGGACGGGAATGAAGACGGGGAATCTCTGGAGGTCTGGGGAAGGCAGCCCGACGCAAGACAGTGTAAATTACTGTCTCGATACCGTGTTGTATCGCCCCCGTGATTGGTTACTTTGAGATCCCGTGTCTTGTTTCTGGGGTATTCTTTGCATTGGTAGTCATTTCTGCTAGTTAAGCTGCTAGAGGTTAGTAGCCCCCTTACATGAACTTTGCCTGGCTACCTACCTAGGTATATACCTGCTTGGGTACTATTGTATCCTAGAGGGGAAAGTGCCTTGATAGTCGGTGTAGTCCCCAAGGTTGGTCCCCGGTTCTGTGAATAAAAAGGTAATAAGTAAATAAATTGATTGTTGCTCTCCTTAAACCCTGCGTAAACCCCAACCCAGCCAGCACGTGCGTGGGGGATCGGCAACCGAGACAATAGGTAAGAAGCAGAGCTTGAACAAACGCCCTTCTCTTTTGTTTGATGAAATTTGTCGGTAAATTCGTACCAAGGATTCCGTCAAGGATGACGTCCGTACTGTGTATTGGGTACCCCTTAAGGTGGTTCTCGAATATTATGAAATACCGCTCACGGCTACTTGTAGCACTGCATAGTTTCAGTCACACAGGTTCTCTACTATGCCCAGGTAGATGCTGATTGGAGTTGCTGACAACACATACATACGCCTAGGAATCAGTTAGTTGCATTGCGTGTCCAGCGGTGACGCGATGGCTGGCAAGGTGGAGGGGGACCGCAGGGAACGGGGCCATGGCCGCAACCCGAAGCAAACCTCACGTGTCAACAGATCTAACAGTCTTATTCTCACCTCTGCCAAGTCTTCCATCTTGAGTAGGGGACTTCTCCAGCTCACGATAATCCGGGGAAAACGTCGATAGCTTCCGCAATAGGCTAACTCGGTACCGCACATGAGGTGAAGAAAACATTCTGAGATGAAGATCATGGGATCTTAGCGTTGCATTGGCGCCGCGCACCCAAGACTTTTTAAGGCTCCTCTTTATGATCCCTCTGACTTGTCTCGCGATCTAGATGGCATTTTGCATGCGAATACCGCCGATTAGATGCCGTCCTGATGGATACCGTGCTGCATGGTGATGCATAATAATATGTTAGTATGTGTGCGATGCGTGTAGCTGTGCACCTTGAGCACCTGTAGGTGTGTAGATAGGTGTGTGCGTGTGTGTGCCTCGCAGGACCTAGCCGCCCAGGTGGCCTCGGGATGACGGAGAGACCCCAACTGTCGGTAAGCATGCGCACCCATGGCCAGCTACTATTATATGCCGTGCTACCCCGCAATCTATTCACAAATAGAGTGAGGAACCTGACGCCAAGCGTTTGCCTTACAGCTCTCATCTGTGTTCCCTTCCGAGATTAAGCTGTTAGCAAGGCGTGGCTCCTCAGGAATGGAAGAGAGGCTGCTACACCTAAGCATATGAGGTAGCCACCACACATCTACCAACGTGCATCCAACTCGCTTTCTAGCGAAATCGTTATGGGTTCACTCGGCGAACCACCGGTCTCAAGGAATGACCGGCACATAGGTATGAGGGTCCTCGAGCAGCCCTAATTTCACCTATTTGCGAGTTTCGGCCTTTCGTCCGAATGTGAGGTCCTCGTCAGTTGCGGCCAAGAGAAATATGTCGGTTATTAATTTTATGCCCAGCTATGAACTAGAGGCGGTGTCCATATAGCTCTTAAGGACCTGCCATTTCGGGTTATTTCTTGTCGGGGTAGTATAATGTCGACATAACATTATAAGAAGAAAAAAAAAAAAAAAAAGAGTGCCATACCTACTATAAGAATGCTGGAGCTTATGTTCACATGACGAATGGGTAACCTAACTTGAAGTAGGGTAGCGTTCTGCCAACTTGGCTTCAAATTTTGTAGGATGACAAGGTGGTCATCCGCAATAAGAGCATGCCTTTGAATTGACTGAGAGGTCTATTCACGAGATTTTGGATTATCGGAATTCGGGTTTCTGAAGATAAGATGATGAGACGTCATTGAACAAATGTAGTCTTGTCTGATGCTTTGCTTGCAGAGAGCGTCGTAGCTAGCTGATAGACGACGTCGGTAAATAATGCATTGTACCGCTGCCTCGCATCGAATCCGAAAGGACCGTGGGGGGATTGATATATCACTTTCTTTGAGCCGGTAAGTAGCATCCATAGACCTTAACATCAACCTTACTACCGGGAAATATTCGTGCTATAGGGTTTTAGAATATTTGGGCTTCTTAACGGATCTTATGAGCTGAAAACTTATTGCAGCTTATTTGAGATTGACTAGAACATCTAGAGGATGGAACCCCCACGAGATGTTGCCATCCGGATAGACTAAGTCGAATTGTACCTGGTGATTGACGGGCCAAAGATGAGGGATTCTATTACTTGAGCTTTCACATGTCGAGGCATTTTAGTGCCTGTTGCTGCTCTTGTCCCTTGTTGATAGATATTCCCCTCTCTTCTCCAAATCTCCCCAATTAGTAAATCAGTCTAACAGAGGTAAGCCCAAGGGTAGTCTAAGGCAACAACGCGGATCGATGAGTTAACACTCGGAGAGTTTGCGCGACGTCATAGTGTAAACCGGATCCTTACGGGCAGTAAAATAGGTATGCCCCGGTGATATTCCCCGATCGTAGAATACTAACCTATAGGCAATGTTGGCGATCGGACTATAGGCAAGGTTAAGCGCAGTAGCCCGATGCCGAAAGTCGCGTCGTTGTTGACATGTAACGTGCCACCGAGCGAGTCCCACATCGAGTTGGCGCTTTCTCGAATTACCTATTTCTTGTTGTAAACGCGCCTGTTTGGTGAGGAGCAGCATGGAATTAATGAATGAAAATGAATAAATAAATAATTCGGGTGGGAGGTGGTGGTCCGACACGGGATACATGTATGAGAGATCATCGGCAGGCGAAGGCGCGGATGGCTTCCGGCCGAAAATGCTGCATACTACCTGAACTTCGAGATATCTGGGCAGTAGCCAGTAAGACGACGAGTGTGGCTTCATCGCGCTGCACTGGTCAAGACGGGTGGCTTGCTTGCTTGCGTCAAGTTACCGCCTCATCAAGATCTTGGATGGCGGTCTCAAGAGAGATACGAGGTGGCTTTGCTTGGCTCATGTACGAGAACGCAAGGACGCCATTATAATTCCCACTTATCGAGAAGACGGATTAAAGTCCGACCTGTAGGACTTGTGGCAGCGTGATATAGGACGGTAGATATTGTGAGCTCAGTGATTATCGTGATTGAGCTCATCAAAGTCCGAGAAGAAGTTGATGTTTTCTTGAAGGACCTCTTCGGCCAGTGCCGGAGTTTAGAAATTCCAAGGGTTGGCATTTACCTTCTTACATAAGCTTAGGTGGAGACGGGGAGCTACATGTAGAGAGCTGAGCTAGGAACCCGAGGAGGAGCTCTAGCTAGGTACCTAGGTAGGTAGGTACTAAAATGGGAGTTAAGTGGTAAGCTTTGTCTAGGTAGGTAGGTAGGTACCTAGGTATGTAGGTAGGTGGCTTTCTATTGGCTTAGGGGCTAGGAAAACCCCCTAGGGACCCCGGACTTCACGGCGTCTTAGAGGTATATTAGGACCCGTCTAGGTACCTCTTAGCCACTTCTAATGTCAATTGATCCAATTGACCCCTTGTTCTTCCTTATTTCTTCAAACAACAATCGCCAATTACGACATCGGTCTAGACCTTTGCGATGCGATCGATCTCATAATTCCCCTAAAAGGCTTTCAGCAGACGTACGTAAATAAGGTCGGAATAGGAAAACAAGCCAGAGTTAGGCTAATGCTTCAGGGGATGCTCCATTCTCAAACGCATCCTTCCGCCTCTTCTGTAGAGAATTTCCACGATGGATTCAAGATGCACCGCCACTTTGAAACAGCTATATGACCGCCATCCCGTTTAGGCGTTATCAACTGCCCTTAACGGAGCAGAGCCACAGCCGGCGTACATAATCCTTCCCCCTTATAATAGAAACGGACGTTCTGTAACGCGCACATTGCAAAGTCATTGTGCCTGAGCTACCTATTACGACATTCCATCCGCACGATCCGCAAATCAAACTACGAGACATTTTGGATCTCTTCGTTGAGTTACGTCGCAGGAAACTTCCGTCCTAGTATTGACAGTAGCTTGTGCCAAAACCCACATAGGCAACGAATGCTCAACCTAACCCGGGGGCACAGGTCTGAATTAGATTGATCGTAGACGGGACTTGCATCTTCACCTTTCTTATTGGGAAGTCTTAGCCCAGAAACAGCTACCCAGGAGCGCCTAGAAGACGCAATGTAGGATATTCTCTCTTATCTCTTGGTTAGCTACCATGGCTCACTTGTACCAGGTAGATATTTTAAGATCATGAGCCACTATGTCTGTAGATCGTGCCACTCCGTGAGTGAAAGCCGTGAAGTCTTAAGGTCCTGAGTCCCTCCACTTACATTCGATTATTCAACGAGGGTCGGTGTTTTCTCTAAATTTTTTCATTTCTCTCAGTCTGGTGCTTTCTTTCTCTTGGGCCCGGCTAGCCATTCCTTTTCTCTTGTTGTTTTCAGTACTCTTTTCTGGATTTATACACCTGTTTTGATTTTCAATATGCTGTTTAGAAGAAAAGACACGCTCGCCGCCCTACTTCTGCTTGCAGATAGGTGCTCGGCAAAAGATTTCCGGCGATACATTACATACGTGAATGCGACCACGACGATAACTACCCCGAGCACGATTACCACATATGTAACTGAAAGTTCCTCCGAGACTAGCAGCGCCGACATTTCTACCTCCGAGGCTGAGGTTACCGATGGCACTATCTCCCTTCCGATGGAGTCTCCGAGCTCCTCAGACTCTACCGTGAACGGGTACCCGACAGCAAACCCGACAGCAAACGGTAAGTCTTTCGAGGGTAAATAATTCCGTTATAGCTAACAAGATCTAGACACGTCTTCGGTGATAAGTGATATCATTAGCAGCACTTCGTCGGAACTTCCGACCTTGACAGTGACGGTCAACAGTACTTCATCGTCGACAGATGTACCCTCCTCAACTATCACCGACAGTTCATCAACAGACATTGCTACGTCGACTGCCGTAACCAACAGCTCGTCGACAGACATTGCTACTTCTACTGCAGTAACTAACAGCTCATCATCTACGGAGATCTCATCTTCGTCGACACTGACTTCGCTCGCAAGCCACATTGTCAACAGCACTTCGACGGGCTTCCCTACCCTGACCGTCACAGTCAATGCCACTGAGTCGACTGGTACTGCTACCCCAACCGTGATTACTAACAGCACTATAACATCGGACCCTACCGGCCCAACCATCACATCGCCGCCGATCCTGAACAACTCCACCATCGGCGGCCCCACGCCCCCGTACGGAAACGGTACCTTCAACGGAACCGCGCCCCTGACCACGCTGACGGTCAGCGTCACTTCCGTCTCGACCATCATCTCGTGCGCGCCTACTGTGACCAACTGCCCGGCGGCGTCCGACACGTCCGCGCTCACCTCGCTGCCGACGGATGCTTACTCGACCATCCTAGTCACGAGCGTCATTGACCTCACTACCACTGTCTGCCCCGTCACTGCTGTCCCGTCAATTTCCTCGTCGATTGTTGAGTCCTTCACCTCGTCTAATTCGATTACTGCTACTAGCACCACCACCGGTGCTGCGCCTACTGGGACCGACGGCAGTGGTAACGGTAACGGCGATGGTAACGGCAATGGCGACGGCAATGGAAACGGTGATGGGAATGGTGATGACAGCGGTAACGGTGATAACGGTAACGGTGACGGTGGTGACAACGGCGACGGTAATGGAAACGGAAACGGAAATGGCGACGGTAACAACGGAGATGGTAACAACGGCGGTGATAACGGCAATGGCGGTGGTGATGACACCGGTAACAACGGTGGCGACAATGGTGGAAACGGCGACGGCAATGGTGACGGCAACGGAAATGGCGATGATGGCGGCGATTCCCCCCAGCCTTCGATCGTTACCATCACGATCTCCGGCAGCAGCGAGGTTGTTACCAGCACTGTAAGCTACGAATTACCCTTGTATCTTACGTGATCAATTGCTAACATCCATGCTACTTCTAGATCAGCAAGCCTTCTTCTACAAAGCCTCACATCGTAACGGTTACCGTTGGTAACGGCAACGGCAACGGCGACGGTGAAGGTCAAGGTAAGACCGAGACTAAGACTATCGTCCCGCCCACAGTCACCGTCTCGGCCTCGCAATCCGTCGTTACTAAGACCCTTGGCGGTGGTGACTTCACGGTTACCAAGACCGTCGGTAACGGCGAGGCTGGTACTACCATCGTTCAATCTACTGTTACCATCTCTCCCTCGGCCTCTGTTGTTACTAAGACGGTTGGAGGCGACTCCACTGTTACCGAGACCGTCGGCGGAGGCGAATCCACCGTTACTAAGACCGTTGGTGGTGGTGAGACCGTCACTGAGACTGTTGGCGGTGGTGAATCTACTGTCACCAAGACCGTAGGCGGCGGTGGTGAGTCTACTGTTACCAAGACCGTCGGTGGAGGTGAATCTACTGTCACGAAGACTATTGGCGGTGGAGACTTCACTGTTACCAAGACCGTTGGTGGCGGCGAAGGCACGACAACTATTATCCAGTCTACTGTGACTGTCTCTGCACCGTCAGTGGTCACTGAGACCAGGACCCTAGAGCCATCTACTGTCACCGTCACGGAAGCGCAGTCCACTGTTACCAAGACTGTGGGTGGCGGCGAGGGTGCCACGACGACCGTCTTCGAGACCGTTGGAGGCGGTGCCACTTCCACCGTCATCAGGGTCGTCACCACCACGCCGGATGGATTATGTCCTTGCCCGACCGCCAAGCGCAGCCTCTTCTGATTCTGACGTCGAGGTTGTAGCGCAAGTGTCACAGGTCCTGCGACACGACGTACAAAAATTGCATTTCTCGGCTCGGGGCCTGAGCTGGCTTGGTTTTCATTGATTCTACATCAGCGATATTTATCTTTCAGGTGTATATATACTTCAGAGCGAGTCCTTTGATTCTATTCTATATCGGGCGGGAGCTCCGCTTTTGGGTGCTCAGGAGCGCCATTTACCTTTTGGTTCATCAAGAGAGAGAGAAAGGGGAGATGGATAGAGCGATCCATTTCTTGAACGAGAGGAAGATACGCGCTTACGTGTACAATACATATACGATTGAGGGATAGAGATGTGAGGAAAACGCACACACGCAAGAGAGACCTGGGATTCTGATTTGGGGCAGGGTTCCTGGGCCACAGGATGGCCTACCAACAGCACATTATGCGAAGACAGCTCTCCAATAGTTCAATGCATGTTTTTTGAACACAAGCGTTGTCTCCCTTTCCCTCGCTCCATTTCCGCCCGTCTCTTCCGAAAGGTAGCATGCTGCGGCTCCCTGCCGGTAGTACGTAGATTACGACTCTGCCCAGCGTAGCACGCATGTTCGTATAGACCCTGCAT
Source organism: Pyrenopolyporus hunteri (assembly GCA_902806595.1). Taxonomy (NCBI): domain Eukaryota; kingdom Fungi; phylum Ascomycota; class Sordariomycetes; order Xylariales; family Hypoxylaceae; genus Pyrenopolyporus; species Pyrenopolyporus hunteri. Next base: position 1,201,990 of record CADCXC010000009.1, on the reverse strand, counting down.
GATGTATCCTATATATCCAGGTAGACGTGTATATCCTAGAACCCGGCGGGTGAACACATCCGGCATGACAGGTAATATATGCGCGAGTACCGGCAGCGTTACATCAATGTTATGCCGCTTATGGTCAGCGTGGGCCGATATGTCACGGTGAATGTTACGGGTGCAATTACGGTGAAGCGGGAACAAGCTGGAAGAAAATGTTGCTTCTCGGATGTTGGAGTACGATGATAAGCTAAAATGTGATAGCATGTTGGGTGAATAGCTCTGCGCTGGCTGAACCATACCAAAGAAGCATGAGTACGGTGACGACGACATCGGATATTTTCGCGCGACAAGTCAGCTCTTGTTCAATATACCGTAGTCTTATAGCCCATTCGTTGGCTAAGCGCTTCGATCGAGAAGCTCCGTGTAGGCATAGGATATGATCAATACGTTGGATAATCCGCACAGAACTCTGTCGGAAGTAGTCTTATCCCGGGGCGCAAAACCCCTAAACTCGTCGATTAACTCCTAAGTGTTCCGAGGCATACACTGCTCTGAACCACCGCCCTGCAGTCTCATGCCGGCCGAGTTTGCTCAAAGCTCTTGCCCATCGTGATAGCTCGTGACTTTCCGCAAAGTCGCCCGGAATCTAACTAACTGCATACTCGTAGCAGCGCTCTCCGGCTCTGCGTAGGCCATGTTGAAACCCATCTCGTCAAGTGCATTGAACTGGTACACAGTTCTGTCTATTCTGGCCTATGCCACGCCTACGCAGCTAGCCTCCTGCTAGAACATGTGCGAATCCGCTTAGGCGGCTTCATCGAGAATGCCGAAGGTGAAAACTATGCGTCGCAATTCCCTCGTGCTACTCGTTAGGCCGTAGGGGTACAACCGCGCAGACAGCAGCACCTGTGGCAGACTCTCAGACAAGACGGAGAGGCAGCCGAGTCAATTCGACAGCAGGTCCGCACCGCGCACCATCCTCTCCGCAATATCCAGCCCGCGGCCCTTGTGATCGACAACAAGTGTATGCGTAGAGTTAGTTTTCTCGTTCTTCTAAATGTCCTGCGAAAGTAGCCCGCACGTCATCCTCGCTGGCGGCTTCGATGGTCGGGAGGAGCGCCCGGACTGTCTGTGAGGTTAGGCCTTTCACGGCGCCGGCATCGGTAGTCGCGCTGGTGGTTAGGATGCTGAACAGGAGATGGTTATTCAGGGGTCAGATTTGGGGTTGCGTGGTACCTGCCAGTGTCGTCTCCTTTGCTGTAAAGCTCGATGCGCCACTGGTCCGGGTGAGTTCCTTGCCACGGACGATCTCCACCGGTGTGCCGAGGAAGATGTCTGCTGAGGACGTGAAGGTTACGGGCTTGAGCCATTGGCGAGTCTGTTACTTTGCGAGTTAGGATTGCTTCGATGCGAGGAGATCTGTTGTGCTTGAGTGGTGACCTCCGGCGCTTTTGATACTGTTGATATGTTAGCGCTATGCGCAACAGCGTTATTTGGCCTACAAGGTAGGTTGGTGCCTCCGGAAGCCCAAGATCATTCCAGTAAACTGGGAGGCTAGTCATACCAAACACCACTCGCCGAATCACCAGTCCCTGTGCTCTTTTTCAGTATATGGTTCGCCTTACCATCCGTCCCGATGCCGCTTGTGTGTGATGCCGAAGCCTGGAGCGTTATATCATCCCAACTAACGGTTGTGATCCAACCCTCAAATTGTCACGCTGTTTGTTGAGCTCTCTAAGCTGTGGTGAGTACTCTGTAAGAGGACCGCACATGCGGACGCCATGCGTCTTGACGATTGCTAGAACGGTAAATAGATTCGACACGCCGCCGATTTGGTAAAATGCTCAACGCATCTACCTTGATACTCCACGCGGGTCTAGCCCTGGAGGCGTGTACGGTACATTACCCAAAGCGGACTGTTTCATAAATCGCGTTTGCGCTAATTGATATGGCTGTCTCAGCGGAGGCCATCCGGAAGAATGCGTTTATGGCCGTTTCAGTCAAACCCATAGCTTTCTGGACTACCGGGTGGGAGCTCGGGCTCGTTGGTGCTGGTAAGGCCGGGCCCAGAGGCGAGCAGTGATATTTTTCGGCGGCGCAAACGTCGTTTATACATATCTAAAATCAAGGATGTGCCCTTAGAAGGCTTCGCTTTAATCGCATGGTGCCCCTGAACTCCGGTTACACAAATTTATAGGGGTAAGATAGTCCTTGAAGCAAGAACGCCCAGAGGGCCAACGGCTCGTAATGAATTTAGGGGACAGCAATGAATACCATTGCCTGGCGTGTCGAGAAATAGAGCGGGTGCCGCCCACTCATACTGCACGAAAGGCGGCTCTATCCAGACGTCAGCCGCCCGCAACGTACGAGAGGCTTCAAAATAGGGTCAAGTCAGGGCCCTTAGCCGACTCGTAGACTTTCCTATAGTAATAAAAGGCCGTTGCATCTGGTATAGTGTATCTACGCTGCGTTTTCTTTATTAGATCTCCTTGTAAAAGTAGTAAATCGCAACCTTAAGGAAATTCCATACGCGTTCTTGAAGGAATGGTATAAATCGCTTACACATTTATACTATGGCTCAGAAGCATTTTCGAGCGCAAGATGCTGAAGGGCAGTAGGCTTAGGCATTTACATTATAGCTATAAGATATTAATGTAATGGAATGTTTTAGCTCACTTAACTTAGGGGGGCGGACCTAGTATTTAAATAGTAGCTCGGCATTACTCGTTAAGGGGTATTAGCGGGGGTGGCTTGCTGGTCCTAGGCAAGAATAGAACGAGAAACCAAGCGATCAGTTCTTTTAACCCGTAAATTCTTGGATTTTAATTACCTAGTTTCATCGTCACTTAGGGGCTTCAACGCCGATACGAAACCCTTAATCAGACAAATGGCTCGGTATCTTGATGGTGGGGAATGCATCATGTTATCTTGATAGCCCCTAAGTTCATGAGTATTTGATCTCGAAAAGGGGTATCCTGATCTTCATCTTTTGATTTGATTCCCATCCATCATAATAAAGCACGCTCATAGACATAATCATACCAGCCGTCAAACACATTGGGCCTTCCTTTCCAGAGATTCAACCGTCTGGTGGTACAATAGAGATACATTCCCAATGCCAACCATTACCGGCCTCCCGAGGAGCCACGGCGTCTAGGTGGCTGCTGACCTTCGCATTTAGCCCTTCGCAGAATGCGCCTTGGCTGAAATACCTAACATATCGCAACACGGGCCCAACAAACTCCGGAACCCAGGTAAAATATCCCGCAATATTTTCCCATTGAATAGCGCTTAGATGAGGGACGTGCGTATCGTTGTAGGAATCCGTTTGTCTTCAGGTGGAGTATACTCGGGTTCGACGGGACGCTCGATCAAGAGGCGCCCTAGCCCTGCCCTTTCCAACTCGTAGCATATCTGAAATTCATTTCTCAGAGACATAATTCCTGGAAACATATCTCCGGGTCTCGCCATTCTGCCACCGCGCATTGGAGGAGGTTTTCTTCGGTACATTGGTCTTGACGTTTTGTCATTTTCGAGATTACTCGTTTGCCGGCACAAACTTGCGCGAAACATATCGTGCTTTCGAGTCCCGTATCGTCGATGCATTCTCTGATCTTGTCTAGGGAGCAGCCGTTGCTTCCTATGCTTGCGGCTGTACGGATTGTGTTACCGCCGGTCTCGAGAGGTAGGGCCGCGGCAAGAGAGGCGCATATGGCGAGTATCGTTGCCAGGTTGGGAAAAGCTGAGAAGTTCATGATGTCGGCGGCGTCTTCTTAGTCTAAGTTGCTGAAGAGATCGCCGTTGATGAAGAGAGTGACCAAGACACTTAAGGAGTGGAATAATAAATATGGTAGGTAGTGAACGAAAGTAATTGTGGAATCTGCAACGGATGCGTGGATTGAGGATCTACATTATGACCAGCATTATCCTCTCTACGTCTTTTATATATACATAAAAGAGTATCGATGATCGGAAGAAACATCCCAGCGGAGTCACTCAGGGATGCGAGATCGTGAGGCAGGAGAGTCTCACTTCGGTCGACCATGGCGCGGATCTGAAACCCAACCCCCATCGTGTGCATCATTATGCCAAGACAACTCGATACAATGTGATGACCCCTGCGCCGGACCTCATATTCGATCAAAGCCGGGGGACCTTAAGAAACGAGGTCGCATCATGCTTCATCCGAATGATATGTTTTGTCATATCAGATTTTGTGCATCATTCATACTTCATATTCAGGCCTGGGCAAACCACGGGCTGGGAGCTTGGGTACACACCGAGGACGCAGGTTTTATGGTCGTTTCTACTTCGCTGAAACACCATCACAGCTTCAACCCCAGGTTCCATTGCAACTCCACCCGAGCTCCAGAGCATTTTCAATTGGGAATCACGGATTACGATAGAAGCGATAACGAAGCAACGGAGCATGTTGCGTCCTTGCACGTTAGAAGATCTGCAACTAGGTCACGAAGCTTGGCCTCGTCGCAGCCACGCAACCGACTCGGCGAAATACTATAGTATTCCATCTAGCGCGCGTCGGGTAGCTCCCGTAGCGGCACCAGCTTTTACAGGTCGGGTGTCGTGCCGGGGACGCCTCACTATGATATATAATCTCGACCCCCTTCGTCCGATCCGTAGGCTGCTAGTAAACCTAGCGTGTTTCCACGATATCCGCATCGTTCGACGGATAGCCCACACAGACTATTCTTCACACACTCCCACACGTGGGAATTACGAAGGCGCGTAGAACACTGGATCCGTTACTAAATTAAGGGTCTCGTGAGAGTGCGTGCGTCGATCATTGGTGCGGTATGGAATTTTCTATTATATTCTACTTCATACCTAGGTACATTTAGCTAGTATAAGGCTATCGATGTAACTGATTCGAGATATCACCGGGAAACCGAACGAAGGAGTGAGTTACGAATATAAAGTAGTTGACTAATAGTTCTTATTATCACAGCCTGTAGGTCTCCGTAGGGAATATAGGTATACTTTGATGATACCATTAAAGGCGTCTATGTATAGCACGTCATTGCCAATGCGTCGTGGCTATTGGCGGTGTAAATGAACTTGCAATCGGCTCGGGTGCTTCGGCGATAGTACCGGACGTTGGTCAACCCCGCTGCTGCGAGGAACGTAAAAAGAGACAAACCCCGCGATCCTTGATGCCACCATCCGTAAGGCCCTCCACTATTCGGCATATGCAACTTTGACTAAATTTTAAGCTTGAATATTCACAGACGTCAGTTATACCTTGACGGCAGAGATCATTGCCTAACTAGGGGCCTTAGCAGCGACTAAACAAGTGTTTGGTTACGCCTTTCGGCAAATTCCAACACCTTGTCGGTGAGAGGGCCAGCCGGAACCGGCTTAGCGATGTGTCTTCGGGAAGCAGAGAGATGGGGAAACTTGGGGTATTGCGGAGATATCCTGGGGTAGCATGGAGTATACGATCTAGAAGTCGATCCAGATTGGAAATGATATGAAGAGAACGTGCATAGAGCATGGATAAGGTATGCAAGGGCTCTAAAAGAACTGCCCGAACAAAGAAGCCTAACCGTATAGTAGACGCCGTTGCCACTATTTAAATGAGAGTCCCTCGTGCTGCTGCATCGTGGTAGACACTCACGGTAGCATTGGGCTCCCCGCTGCTTATCTTCGTATACTTTTGCCACTGCGCCTTGAGGCCGCAACCCTACGAAGATGGGATCTCCTCGTAGATTGTTAGGAAGCGTATCGGTGCTTGTGGCTAGACTCGCTATAGTTGATGCGGTAAAGGACTACACGGGCCATGTCAACCCCTTCATTGGCACCGAGGGCCCGATTCCGGGCTTATCCTATAACTCCGGCAATGTCTTTCCCGGGGCTACTCTGCCTTTCGGCGCCGTTAAGGTCGGGATCGATACTTCCCAGTGAGTATTCTTGCAATTTCCTGAGACTCGGTACGAGCGTCGTGCTAATCAATAGGACAGGTGGAATGTCTCATGTAAGTTCACCCTCTAACGATGACGTTTCGGAAATGGGCCTTGGGCCATCCCTTCTCCTATACCCTCATCTTACATTCGCGAGTCAATCGCTTATATTCGAGTTCTTAGTCACTGTAAATGGCGGGTTCACTCCGGACGGCAACGTCACCGCCATCACGATGTTGCACGAAAGTGGTACAGGTGGAGCGCCAACGTATGGGCTTATCCCACAAATGCCCCTTACGAGCCTCGAAGGCGTAAACGTACTCGACAATGTCACTTATTCTCAGCCGAGGGTCGGCAAGGACACTGCCCAAGTTGGATATTACAAGACTCAGCTCCAGAATGGTATCACCGCCGAAATGAGCTCTACTATGCATGCTGGAATCATGAGATACACGTATCCCGAAGACGCAGACGGTCGCTACGTGCTTGTCGACGTCAGTCATTTCCTCCCGAGCACCGGGGATAAGGCGCAGATGTACAGCAATGGGGAGCTTGATCGCAGTGATGATGGGACCTGGTACTCCGGCTACGGTGTCTATCGAGGAGGTTGGGCCTGGGGTTAGTTTTCACTATTTTGATCTCTTTTAGGACGATTTGGCTGATGAACATTAGGTGGTGACTATAGAGTATACTTCTGCGCTCGATTCGACTCCGCTCCGTCGCAGTCCCAACTGTTCTCGGGAAGGGCGACTGATCCATACTGGCCGAACTCGACCCATGTGCAGCCAACTTTCACGAATCAAACTCGGATTGTGGGTGGGACTATAGGCTACCAATATGCGGACAGAATTGGTGCCCTGTTCGAGTTTCCGTCAAACGTGACGACCGTTAATTCCAAAGTGGCGGTATCCTGGGTTTCGACCGACAAGGCTTGCCAGTACCTAGACGAAATTCCACACTGGGATCTGGAAGAAGTTCATAATGCTGCCAAGGACAAGTGGAACTCGGATGTCTTCTCAAAGATAGATGTCACGACCACGAATGACACTCAGCTGGAGATGTTTTACACGGCGATGTATCATTCCCATCTACTACCTTCGAATAGGACAGGGGACAACCCATACTGGGACTCGGAGGAACCGCTCTACGACGACTTCTACACCATCTGGGACACATTTAGGTGTCTTCATTCCCTCCTGACACTCATTCAACCTAAGACACAGATTGAAATTGTCAGAGCTCTGATTGACATTTGGAGGTTCGAGAGATTTATGCCCGATGGACGGAGCCATAATTTTAACGGGAGGGTACAAGGAGGTTCTAATTCCGATAACGTGCTGGCCGATGCTTACGTGAAGGGCCTTAAAGGTGGTATCAATTGGGCGGACGGATACGCAGCTATGAGGTCTAACGCGGAAGACCTACCATACAACAACATCGACCCCGAAGATGTGACCGGAAGTACGAAAGAGGGACGAGGCGCGCTCCTTGACTGGAAACAATACGGTTATGTGACTCCAGCGTATGGCCGATGTCTAAGTAAGACCGTCGAATATTCGTTGAATGACTTCTCGTTATATCAAGTCGCCAAGGGAGAGGCGCCGCAAGATGCGGCGAAGTATCTGAACCTTTCCGCGTAAGTGCCCTCCAGCTAGTACGGGAGCCTTTTGGAAGTATATTAACGAAATGGGTAGTGGCTGGCAAAGAACCTGGGCTGCAGACGTGACATCTCTGAACTTCACCGGGTTTCTCGCGCCGACCTATCCCAACGGCAGCTATCAGGCCTACGACCCGTTATCATGCGGCTTCTGCGAGTGGAGCAGCATTAGTTATGAGGGCGTTCCGTAAGTCACAGTACCCTTCTAATATATCTACATACTAACTATTTTAAAGATGGGAGTACACCTGGACTATCCCATTCGATATGCAATCATTAATATCTCGGATGGGTGGTCCGGCGAAAGCGGAAGCAAGGTTAGATACTATGTTCATACCGGGACTTAGCAGGTCGAACCAAGGCGGAAACAGCATCGGCTCGACCATCTTCAACCCGGGCAACGAGCCTAGCTTCATGACGCCCTTCTTATACAACTACTTCCCGCAGCGGCAGCATAAATCCGTCCAGCGGTCCCGCGAAGTCGTTGATCAGTACTACCACACAGGGCCATCGGGCATCCCGGGGAATGACGATGCCGGCGCGATGAGTAGTTGGTTGATATGGAACCTGATCGGCCTATACCCAGTGGTTACGCAGCCAGTATACTTAATCCTTGCTCCACGATTTAGTAACATCACTATGAGGCTCGGTGATGACGGCCCCTTATTAAAGATCACAGCGACGGGGTTAGAGGCGGGTCCGTATATTCAAAGCCTCAAGGTCAACGGCCAGGCGTGGAATAAAAGCTGGCTTAGCCACGAAGACATAGTCCGGCCTGATGGTGAGGATAGTTCACTGGAGTTCGAACTTGGCGCTGAGAGGACGGCGTGGGACACTGGTGATGTTCCGCCTAGCCCTGGCCACGTTGAGCTGTAAGGCTTGAATGGACGGAGCTTCCGAGTTACTATAAGTAGCGCCGAAGTTATTTTCGTAAATCTTTACGCACTCGAAGAAATCAGCTATATAATGATTTAATCGTTGTTACCTTGGATGACAGACAACCTATGATCCATGGAAGTGATGACGTAGCTATTTGCCGTACGTCGGAATTCAGGGTCTAAGCGCTGTATTCGGAAATTTAATGAGGAACTCATAATATTCAAAAGCATTCCTAGAGTTGACCATGCATCCTTCGCCCCATCAGTTACCCCCCAAGCCTCATTCGAGGAGCCTGCCCGCCTTTCTTAGGGCCCTCGGAGCCCTCATAATACACTCGATAGACACCCCCCTTGGAAGCTGCGATATGCTGGATCTCTTCGAAGCCTATACTGCCGACCTCCAGTGCTGTGAGTGTGGACTGGGCCGACTTGAAATCGGCTCGGACAGTTTGGACGCTACCATTTATACCGCGTTCTCCAAGGATTACTGTTTCATCGTTCGCAGTTCGCTCGTCCAGGATCACGAAGTATGTTATGTCTTTATCGAGCTGACGAGATATATCTTCGACAGGTTGTCCTATAAATGGCGAAGTGAACGGCCCCAGCGGTGGCTTCGATGCCTTAGTAGGCACTTCGCCGGCTGTGGTAACAATGGCAAGACATGGATCGCTATTCGGGACTAACTCGTTACTCCCAGTAAGCGCGTCTTCCAGGAACTTTTCTATTATCTTTTCCGGAAAGGTATTAGTAAAGTTCGATAACTAGAAGATGATGGAGGTATATGCCCACCGGTACCGGTACCTTGGCAGTGCAAAAGACTGGGAAGACACCCATGACTGGTAATCGGAGATACCGTTTCTAGACACTCCGATGTCAGGGCTTCAGATACGTTTGAAGAACGGCGTATGGGTATTGAACGTTATAGTTGAAGCGGGATTCATCTAGCCTTTGAAGACTATTGGTAGTCCGATATATACCGTCTGGGTAGGATTGCCCCTAGTCACAATAGGGTTTAAAGGCCTAGTTAGGCTGACCAAGCGATCCATATTTACCAAGATGTCGGATCCTACCGATTCGCTACTCAGATATAAATCTCCTCTTTTCATCTGGTTGGAGCTGCCCAGAAGTGAAGACATTTATGCTACATAAGTATAATTTCATGAACTGCTGTATTGGATTGTTATCGGTACACTCGGGGTCTTCCATCCCTTTTTATAAAGGGGCTAGATCGGACCCACTGGCACTCAGGTGTGTCCTGACGGGAACGCCACCCGGCGGCCAATACCCATAAGGAACTCTTAAATGACGAAGCTATTAACGATGTGATAGAATACCTACATTCTTTACATTTATAAAATTTCTTCATTTTTTTCCTCCCTGAGAGAAACGTGGTTGGACTGCTTGGTCTGTGCCCACATCGAGTCGTGTTTACTTCGTCTGGTCAAAAGGTTGCCTTATGTACTTGTCGGCGCCTATAGCGACACGAAGTACGCATATCGTATCATCACCTTCTATAGCAGGGCCGTAGTTATTAATAGCATCCCTTGCCTAGGAGTACAGATACGCTAACGATGACCTCATGAGGTCCTTCGAGGTATCAATGCAACTATCTAGATACCTATAAATAGAAGTCGGTATAACGATCTAATACCAGAGTCGGTATTCTCAACACCCCATAGTAGATATTCACATGCCTTATCTACGTCTAGGCGGCACAGCCATAAGGGTTCCCTCCCTACTGTGCGGGAAAGCCGGTACAACTTACACCGAGACATAACCCTTATCTTAGTCCTGAGCGCATTTTTTACTCGCCGCTCCTACGAAGGCATTTGATTCCCTTGCGATGCGATGTCGTCTCTTCTGAAGGGGAACGTGCTACCGAGGTTACATCGTGTATAGTATTGATGTGATGACGACGCCTGTAGGGCTGCTTTGATTAAGCGATAGTTCCGTGACGTATTTATATAAGTACCCGTTATCAGACTGTAGGATAAGGATGCTACTTGTTTCTACGTATGGTCAAGGAGCTGTTCAATTCGTTACAGATGGGTTCCAAGATGCTCATTTATAGGCGTATTCACGCTATATAGCAGAATTTCTCGACACTCAACGTAATAGCAACCGTCTTACGCTATAAGAGAGAATCGAGCTCTTCTATAATGACCTCTAGAGGCGGATGTCCTAGAATAGCGAGAGGCATGGCGACACACGGCTTGGTACTCTAAGCACTGGTACCCAATGCAAACGAAGCCTTTCGATAGGTAAACTGGATTCGTTTGATATCGCCTTCCTTATAATTGGTTGGGAAGATCAGCAGCATGAACATGAACCCCTCTAGGTGGGTAGGTAGAAACTCAAGGGGTTAGCTTACATAACTCCAAGCAGACAATCCATATGGAACATTGATTATTGGAAAATATGGATGTAAGTCTTACACATAGCATATTTCATTAGCATGACAGAAATGTAGTATTTACCTTTGTATTATGTTATACTTATCTCTCTTGACTGAATATAGCGATGGTTCAGGGGCGTGGGTCAGGTATAACGCGCAAAAGGGGTTGGGGGGCTTAATTCATCAACAACGTCGGGCTTCTTATCTTCCTGATTTTTTTTCTTCTGAACTCTTCGAACCTAAATATAATCGGGTTCCGGGCTTCCTCTAGTAGATGAGTATGTTACCATAGTGATAACATCAAGGAATACTATTAAACATAGATGTACGCTTCTTGTATTGACGGGATTAGGGGGGAGTACCTACATGTACCTAGGTAGATATCTAACGTAGTACGTACCACGGGAACTTTGGAGGGGTATTATAATGGTGCCCCGCAACAGTTCGTAAGCTTAATGGTGGGTCCTGTCTGTAGCTTGCGATGGTATCTTTTTATATGCTATCGTGGGTAGAGAATTAGCTCGATATCCTAAGTCTTTTTTGGGATATAAATTTAATAGGAAAGTTACGAACAAATTCCACGATTATACGTACAGGTATCATTATAAGTTAAAGATGAGGTTGGCCGTCTTCCGCATTTGTCAACGTCGCGGAGAAATAAATAGTGGTTATGACCCTGCTAGGTCAGGGATGCCAGGGTAAATCTACCAGTACAGGCCCGCATTTTAAGTCGTGGGGTCCCCTATGAGAGGGTGCGCCAGGGCCAATGGAATTGTGACCGGCATAGCGACCCCCGGAATCTGTAAGGTGGAGGGCCCTGTAACTCCTGTAAATTCGGCGAAATATTGTACCTAGGTACAGCGCCTACCGCCCTTAGCTCCAGTTGTCGTCCGCCTAAACACCAATGCCTGCGGCCACTTGGGCCCATCTCTTATCTTTTCTTCCTTTCTACTTACGAGGCTCTCGCCTCGATTGATTCGGCCCTCAACCGCAGCTGGTAAATCCAGCATTTAAGTGGCCGGAAGAATTACTTCGAAGTACCAGGGAATTTTTCCCGAGACCAACCTGGCTGGTCCACTAGCTGTGGCATCTGTAGCTTCGTCTTCCCCAACTCGCGATCTCATTGCTTCAGCTCTTGGATCTTCGATAGTGGAGGCTTGTATATATCTCCCGTCTCGAAAAAACCTCAAAGATGCCTCCCACGATACCTCCCACGGTTGCATAACTTGCCCGAACCGGAACTCGCCTATACCTGTGGTCAGTATACATGTGGATTTCATTCTGCCGATGCCCCTGCCGATATTCGCTATTCGTTGTCCTCCCATGATAAGCGTCCCGACCAAGACGTAAGCTCTACCTACGTTTGCCATGAAGAGCCCATCGCCCGAGTCGATCCCGATATTAACCCGTTTAAATTATTGATACCGCAAATCACTCGGGAAAAAGCAACCTGTTCCCTAAGCCCACCACCCTCGTGAGGACGTCGTCAATTAGGGCGTCATGGCGACAGTCCAACAGCTTCACCAGGCTCCCGCGCCGGCCTGCGCGCTTGGCAGTACCGGCGCGACGATTCCACCCCTAGAGATGGACATAGATGGGACTGCGCGCTCGTTAGCCATGAACGGGGCCAAGACGACCAGTGGGCTACAGAAGGGCGACACTCGAACAGCTGTCATCATCTACGACCCCGGTCAGGAGAGCATAGTATCGGTTTTCGCCGACGTCTTGGGAAAACCGTATCGCATGGCCGACAGCTTTCTGGGCATAACTTCCGTAGAGCAGGAATTGGTACTTGGGATAGCTTTATCGAGCGCCAAAATCGACATTTCTTCACGAAACCGAGAAGCCGTGGTTGCGATTAATGCCCACTGTGCCAATCTCGGGATGCCCCCAGATCCTCATATATCCGCGCAGTGCGACTACGAATTCTTATATACCGAATCGACGTTCTCCCGCCGGGATTTGGCTCGTTTTATTTCCTTCACTCTCGGCCAGATCAATTATCACGATGCGCTTATGTCCAAGCCGCGCACCTACTTCATCTCGACTACATTCCCCGACGTCCGGGCTGCTCTTCCTAACATAGATATCCTCACGGTTGGTGCTGATGCTGTAGAACTGCGTGTTGATCTACTCAAGGAGCCTCTAAGCGACGGTAGCTTCGCGGCGGTACCTAGTCTAAGCTATGTTGGCGAACAGGTCATGCTGTTACGCCAGAGGACTGAATTGCCTATTATCTTCACGACGAGATGCACCAGGGAAAATGGTCGTTTTCCTATGGACGACCCTGACTTATACTACGAATACCTCTTTCGGGCGATTCAATGGGGTGTTGAGTACATCGACGTTGAACTCTGGCTTCCGGAACATATCCGCCGCAAGCTGTACGAAAAGCGAGGGAGCAGTCGCGTTATGTCCGCTTTTCACGATTTTTCTGGCACATTCAAGTGGCCTTCTCCTCAAGCCGAGTCCATCTTCCTCGAGTCCCGGAAATACGCGGATATCATTAAAATGATAGCGATAATCAACGACCACAACGAGAATTTCGAGTTGGAATACTTCCGATCCAAGATTCGAAGCGAATATCCGGGCTCACCCCCTTTATCGGCGGTCAACATGGGCGAGACCGGTCAATTTTCAAGAACTCTCAATAAGGTCTTCACCCCTATCACTCACCCACTCCTTCCGATTATCGCCGCGCCGGGCCAGATGAGCGCCGCCGAGATAAATGCCGCCTTGTCGTTGCTCGGCCAACTCCCAAAGAAGAGCCTCTATGGGATCAGCAGCCCATTTTCCCGCATTGCGACTCCTTACGCGCCTTTCTACGAAAAGTGCTTTAATGAGCTTGGGCTACCGCATCAGTTTGCTGTTGTTGAAAGGCACACGGAGGGCCCCAGTTGCGTAGAAGCCTTGTGCAACCAGAGATCCTTCGGCGGAGCATATTTAAGTCCGCCAGTATCCTTAGCAAGTCTCATGCACAACAGCCCTTTCTTTGCGAGGCTTGATAATGGATTGGGCCCATCGCTCACTGAAGCAGCTCGCACGATCGGCATGGTTGATACCATCGTTGTCCAATCTCGATCATCGTCCCCACCAACTTCGGCACTCCCCACGACTCCCTCTGGTTCTGACCGAGCCGGCGACACCCCCCCTGGTTCTGGGATTGGCAGTCGCAGCGGGCTGCCGGCGACCTCGACGCTAGTTTTCGACAACGCAAATTGGCGCGGTATTGTCAGCACTTTAACGCGCGATCTTGCGCCTTCGGCTTACTCTGGTCGTGCAGCGGTTGTTTTAGCCACGAACGGCGACGAAGCCGCGTCGGCTATGTACGCGCTGAAGGCGCTCCGAATCGGAAAAGTATACACTGCCGGCTTCAAGACACCCCCTAATCTTGCTAGCGATCTCGAAGTAGAACCCTTTAATAGTCTAGAGAGCCTCCAGCGGGCAAGGATGGTACGCGACAAAGCCAGTCCGTTTGTAATCATATCCGCTCTAGGGCCCGAGAAATCGAACATTGTCGGGATGCTCATTCGTGTCTTTGGAGGATCCCGAGGCTCTTCGACACAAATTCGCAAGGTTTTCCTTGATCTCGCTGATGGACCGAGGAAAGGAGATCCAAGGGCGGTTGCCGAGCAGAGTGGTTATGCCGCATACGGCGTAGCGGACACAACGGCTTTTACAACGGTAGAGACCCTTAGGCTACTTGTTGGCCAAAATGTACCCTATAGCTTTGTACGGCTAGCGAGTGGCCAGGGGATGTTTTAGAGGAGTCGCACATATACCCCGGAGAGTATCGGTTAGAATTCGAATGTATAGGGTTGAATCTTGGATTAGGTATATGCAGATCACCGTTTACCTACCGTGTATGATGCGATTAGACGAATTCTTTCCGACTTTAGACTACCTAACTGCCTCCCCAGGCTGGGGACCCGTCTCGCGGAGACCTAGTCGAACGAACACCCCACGCTGGTTACCTCTACCATGTGTACTGTCTGCGCCCCTTTTGTTTACCTAGGTAGGTAGTTATGCGCCCCGATCCCTGCGGGTCGATGCTGCTAGCAACGCGGGTCGCGTGCTAGCGCTTAATACGGGAAATTCATTAGACTCTAGAAGCCATCTACAACTACTAGCTTCAATTGGATTAGAATTTTCCTCGTTTACTAGTTCCTAGGGGCATTAAAGGTCGAGTGGTACTACGCTTACAAGTCTAAGTCTACGTTTACACTTGCTATAGTCTGGCGACATATTGTGAATACCAAACAACTAGGTACACGCGTGTAAACAAGTGTCGAAAACATTTGACGTACTTGTGCAACAACAAGCAGCCAGTGTTGTCGTCAAGCTTTCTAGGATCCCTTGCCACCCGCGCCTTGTGGTACCCTACCATTTCCATCGGGCGACACCGTTGAAATCTTGCTAGAAATACGATAAAGCAGGATAATCGGCGGCATTGACTTACATGTAGCTCGGGGCTTTGTCAGAGTTTGGGAGGTGATTTTCGTTGATGCGACCTTTGAATTACATACATATGATCCGGGACAATTCCCCGGGTGGCTGCCGAATGTGAGCTGCACTGGTATGGATGGACCTGAGAAATACTACCTGAAAAACTCGCGAATTCTAAGTCATCGAAGTCTATTGCTGCGTGGGTTGGCGCGGCCGGTTGCAGGTATATATATATGTTTGGGCCAATATAATCCCATATATCATCCAGGTATGTCTGATATAGCCCACGGATACCTGAGCGTTGGCCTATGGGGTCATAACAACGCCTCGAGAACGTCGTGCATGATGCGAATTTTCCTATAAGCCAGTTTGGCGGGCTGCTTCATATAGATTATATCCATATGTGCCATGATATGGAGGCTTTCACCGTAGAGCCTGAATGCCAGGTTATATACCAAATGTACCTACGTAGGTGGCCGAGTGGTATTGTATGTACTTCTGGAGCCGAAGCCGCATGCAGCCTGCCGCAGGGGGAAGACAGGGTTGCGCGCATAGGTGGTATGTATATGTATACACACATCGAGACGATGCGGGAAGAAGGAGGGAGTTTTGATGCTCCACAGCGTCTCTCCCGAGTCCGAGCCCACGAGAGGGGATCAATCTGTCAAATCTTCCCACGTCCTGTTGTTCCTCCTGTGGGGGATGGGGGGGTTGTCGTTCGACTTCTACCTGGCGTACGTGACGCAGGTGGAACATGTCAATATTGCGCATTGCTGTTAATCAGGCTGGGTTTGGCCTCCGGATCTGTCACCAATCTAAGTAACCAACGTTGTCACGGCTAAGGAACCGAGGGTTGCATGGTTCGGGCAGGGGAAACAAGCACGGGTTTATAATATTGAAGTCATATCGTCTGATTTTAAACCTTGGTCGATGGGGGCAGAATGATGTGATTTTTTGGACGCACGAAATCGTAATAAGGATCTTCTCTGAGATGGAAAAAGGGAAAAAAGAAAGGCTTAAGAATATAAGCGAAGAGAACAATACGCACGCCACGCCCCTCAGTGTCTTATCCATCTAAGTACCTAGGTACCTGTATATATACGTGAAGATGAATACGCGCCCCTTTATCCCTGTGTGTGCATGATAAATGCATATTATTTCAAAGAAGAGTGCAAATAAACGGCATTCGATAAAGAGGGGCGCTCGGGTCTTCTATCGGCGAGCATTAACCCGCTGCCCTCTTCCCAATTTGCAGCACCTACAGCGGCGTCGTCTCGTACTTGTAGGACCTAACCCTTGCCTTTAGCAACTTCCGGAATACACATCCGCCTCTTCCTCCGAGATGGGCCTTAAAGATCCGAATCAGATACAGTATCCTATATCCGATACGATACGCGCTATTATCGCGATCGAGGTCCACAATTTGCGATCTAGATATATCCAACACATATGTGGATGTATGTGGTAGGTGTGTATTTCAGCGACTTGGATCTGCATCTTACGAGATGTGCTGGAGAACCCTGTATATCTCCATGCCCGAAAGGATCTCGAAGTTCGGATCGGATTGGTTCTTCAGCTCGACTATGGTACGGGTTTTGCGACACTTGAGGTGCCTACAATATATCATGCCACCAACGTCAGTTCGGGTTCTCCAACGCTTCTGAGCTGTCTTAAATATTAACTCATAGATGCACCAACGCTGGATTCCGCCGGTTAGCACCACCGCTTCCAGACTGTCGGTATCCGCCCTCGATAGGACGTCGATCTCACCGAGTCTAATGAGCACAGCTTCTTGGACCGCGACAATAGGAAACTGCTCAGACTTCATTTGGACATTCGCCGTACAACACGTTCCGGCGTCATTATTCTTAAATCGGTACCCCAAATTCGTGCCATCAGATTGCCGGGTAGACCTGCCTGGTTAAAGACCATCGTTTTCAATATTCCCCCATGGCCCGGACCGGAATGAACGCTCCTCTTGCTTCTGGTCTGCCAATTGCTATGTTACTCCATAGGAATAGCACAGGGAGGTAGCTACCAGATAAGCACTCGACACAGGCCATCTACCTAGTTTCAGTACATTCTACATGTAATCTCTCCGGACACGTCTCATAATACACTCAGCACCAGACCTATAGTCATCTGTGCTGATAACGATGGTCCAAACATTCGGGGCTTTCTGTCAATCCATAGCCAATGAACGCGGTGAAACCTCTCGCCACATGCTACAGTAAGCAAGGAGGGCCAATCTGACAATGATAAGTCGCCTATCCACCGACGATTTCCGAAGTCGCGACGCCACGGAGTAGCTTAACTCAAAGAACTTGGAGTGGATTACACCGGGCGAGGTCCCAGAGGCCGGGAACGCTCACGCCTAGACATCTAGAGAACAACAAAGCTGTATAAGCCCATATAATTCTAGCTGTACACTCCCGGATAGGATCGACATGGAAGATTCCGTGTGCCTGCATACTTACCCGCCAACAATTACTTAACCCCGGGAGCCTGTAGGGCCGTGATGGCCCCATCTCAGCCACTAGACCTAGCTTAATATACCAGAGAAACGCGGTGTTTCCAAAGCCCATATCCACCGGTCGTTACGACCAATGTCGAACGGTTTATATCCCGCCGCTGCGTTACTCACCTAGCTGAGGAGCGTCGGAGATCAGTCCAGATCGCGCAAGTCCAGGTCTCGGTTGAAAATACGCCAAGCCGGCTACTGAGGCTATATTTCCAGCATAGCATATTTTTGAACAGCCCCAAGGTCTAATCAACATAGATGCGATGCCACTAGAAACTCGGCGATAGCTAGGAAACGTCTCGCTATAGACAGTTCAAGCCACAGCACACCTAGCCTAGGTAGATCTAAGTGACTTCCCACACGGCAGACCACGCCGACGAATCGCCCACCTATCTAGGAGTTACTAGCTAAAGAAATTCCAGCCGTATAATACAGGTAGCAGGAACCACAAGTCGCTAAGTTGCTAACTCTCAATAGATTATGATGACAAGAGCTATCAGCGACGTTGGCGCTTTTGTCAATTCTTGGAGCGGTGGAGTCGGCGCTTCTACGGCTTCAAGTTCCAGGATATGACTGTTAGTAAAGGTCAGGGAGGTCGAGAGAAATCGATTTCCATTGGTGCGCAAGTAACGAAGCCGTTGTCTCTTGCACGTGGCATACTACTTGAAGAATCCAAGTTGCTTCTCTCGATGATCCCCCGCCAAAAACCAACCGCCACCTCCAACTCTTCTGGATCTTTTCTCCGTTGTCTAGCCTCCGCATTGCGTATAATGTTAGGTTCTAAGCTGAATAGTATTAAGCTCAGGGCTGTCGTGACGGCGACCGGCCCCTCTTATTCAAGCATGGGCCGGGATTGAAGTCTGCAAGAACCCCTTTCTGGTGGCTTTCCGACTCCTTGGTCCGGGTTCGCAACCAATCCCAATTCCACGCTTCTAGTGTGCTCCCAGCTCCCCCTGTAGCCTACCCCAGCAGCCCCAGGTGCCCCATCAGGTCCCGCAATGACAAGGGCCTCACGAGCCGAGTGGATAATGAGAAAGGACCCGTGCCAGGAGTAGGTCTTTTGCTGAGACCCTCCGTAGAATGTTAGCAGGCTAGAAGTAGGTCACTAAACCCAATCGTTCGCGAGCCCGTCTCCCACATCTCACTGTCTCTCCGCACGAACTACCATGTACGCCCCATATTTTCCCATCTGAACGAAGCACCACAAATTTCAACGTGCATTGCGCGGCCATGAGCCGTTCTTCCTCTTATTAGTCGTTCTCCGCCATGTCTTTCCGTGTCTCCAAATCCTAGGGAATCGAAAAGCAGCAGTATTATTGGGCGCGTCCGTACCGGTACTAAGTACAATTCAACATGCAGCGAATACTATAACGCCAATCTGACGCGGAACCACGAAGTAAATCGCCAATTGGTTTGGCGTAGGGAAAGGATGAGAGGTTCATTCGCGACCGAACTCAAGTCTCTACTTCAATAGAGAGAGAGATTAGGAGTAAGGAAGAGAGAAGTAGGATAAAAGAGGAAAAGGAAAAGAGCTTGGTCGCGCCGGGTCAACAACATTGTCGGCTCTTACCAACGACCCATAAGCAAGACTACTCGAAGGCCGCTCGCTTACTCTTTGGCATAATCGCTCGGAAGAAAAAAATCAGTAATCATGAGCGTCGCGCCTATCCCAGGAATCCAGCCCATCATCATGTCGCGACCTCAAGTCGGCATCGAACGACTACCAAGTCGCCGTGTGGGCAACGAACCACGGGAAGCGATGAATTGCAAATCATGCCGGAAACGGAAAGTAAGGCTCTCTTCAGGCTAACGAAGTCAGGTCAAACAAATTACCCGGGGCCTCTTCTTGATCTAACAACTAGTTTTCTACATTAGATTAAATGCAATCGGTTACGCCCATCCTGTGAGGCCTGCCAGGTCTTCCAATGTGCCTGTATATACGGTGAGTGACCGGTGTGTGTTCTCCTTACAGGACCCCTTTTAGAGTGGACCTGGGCAGCAGCACTAATGATGCCAATGGCTTACAGATGCCGTGCCGAAGAAGAGAGGGCCCAAGACGGATGTGTTAGAAGCGTTGCTGAAGCGGGTAGATGGCTTAGAAGCTCAGCTTAAGGATCATAAAAAGGCGGATGCCTCGTCCAGCATAGGGAAACCTTCACTTACCAATGCGGAAGAGACATGTCCCAACGCTGGCCCGGCGGACGTCGAATCAGCCCCCGAGTCGAAATCGAAGCGACCGGCTATAGAAATTAGTCGGACAGCAGAGACAGCTTCCGAGTCTGCAATATACTCACCCACAACCGCCAGCGAACCCTCACCAGGCTTGCAAATAGATGCACTCCTTGACACTTACTTTACTCGGTTCCACGCCAAGCCCTACCATATCCTCGATGAGTCGACGGTGCGACAAAGGCTACAACTGAACCAGTTGCCTAGCTATCTAATATACGCTGTCTACGCCGTTGCTGCTAGGTGTGGTTCTCTTTCACGGCTGTAAGGGTGCTATTTACTAAGAATTGCTAGATGCACGGCAAGTCCCACCGGATATCAATCTGCTGTTAAGTCGAGTGGAGAATACGCATTGCGATCAAGGAGCGAGATTGATGCGGACGAGCCATCCGTCGACGCACTTCAAGCCCTTCTTCTCCTTGTAACCGCGTACACGGCGGCGGGCAAGGGTAAAAAGGCGTATATGCTTCTGAGTATGTTGCTAAACGATCCTGATTCTCAATGCTTGGCTTAGCTTAGCTTCTAAACCTATTATAATCTGACAACCCTATCCAGCAAATGCCATCGGCATGGCTATAGCCCTCGAGTTACATCGGGAAATTGACCTGCAAGCCCGTATAACAACTGTTGAACGCGAAATGAGAAGACGCCTGTTTTGGACGTGTTATCTACTCGATAGATTCATGGCGTGCGGCTCGAAGCGGCCATGTCTTATCAGCGACCGAACAATCCTTTTACGCCTGCCCTGTTGGTCTCCGGGTTCGTCCTCCTTGCCCGTTGAAGGAGACTTCTTTCAGAACGGGTCAAACCTTCAACACATGCAAGGTAACGGGAGAAAGTCACAGGGAAGCAGCGGCATGCTCATCGACATTAGCCGCATCCTAGGGACTACGAATAGATACCTCGCGGCGGGCGGTGTCAAAGGAGATTCTCACTTTCCTTGGCATGCTCTCTCCGAGTTGTCCAAAATCAGACAGGACCTTGAAATATGGGCCTCTGGAACTACCGACGTCTTCTCAAGCGTAGACACCCTCTTCGGACAACCCGACTCGACCATCCTGGTCCTGAGCAAGCTCGTCTACCACCTCATTCACTGTCTCATATACAGACCATTCCTACCGATCGACCTTGCGGAACTAGCTGGAACAGGCCAACACCAATCTTGGCAAATAGAAGCTACCAACATATGCTTTATGCACGCCAATGCTATCGCCGAGTTAGTTGAACTTGGTAAGCAGATGGCGTCTATCGAATGGCCCGCCTTCGTTGGCTATTGCATATGTACCGCAGGTACAGTCCACATACACGGGGCACACTATAATAAGAATGGGGAGGGAGAGAGTATGGGCGTCCTATCATCGTCATCAGAGTTTCTATCTCGAGAACTACAGCAATTGAATGATCTCAGCTATATGTGGGCTATCGTGCAACACCAGCGCGATACGTTACAAACCATCTATAGTGCACACGCGGAACTAGTCAAAAGCCTCGCGAACAACTCAATGCGCTTTTCCCCAGCTTTCAACCTTGAAGACTTCTTTGACCGATATTCAAATATCCGGAGGCCAGGAGGCCGCCCGTTTACTTTTGATGCTGCGACTCTTAGTCCATCGGATTTTGCCGTCGGTCTCGCTACAGACATGTACTCAGGATCCGAGTTATACTCGCCCCGTCTAAGCGGGGAATCGGAACGCCCGAGCCTAAAACGAAGAATCACTACGAGCTTCGGTCGGCGACGACCCGATATGAGAAGCATGACACCTCTAAATTCAGCTGGGAGTGGACCTCTGTCTCCTGGAGTACCTACCCCTAGCGCCCACTCCCGACACTTCTCCTTCTCGGTAGCTCCTCAGACACCGTCGATGCTTCAAAATACCACCTCTCTATTTTCCCATACGGATGGCCTCACCGGAAACACCACCCAATTGACGCAACAAAGACAAGAGGCGACGAACAATCAAATTACTAATAACGCGCCACGCCCGCCATCATCAATAGGATTCGATCCCGCGTCCCACCAACCAACCCAACAACAACAGATGGAATCCATACCTCCAGCACCGTTCTCTCCGTCCTACCACTATGCAACTCCCAGCCCTAGTGGCGACAACGAAAGCAGTCTCGGTGCCGCGACCTATGACCCGATGTTCGGAACCGTGCCGACCAATACCTTCTCCTCCCCCACGCCCTGGCACCACGATGAAGACCAGCGGAAGCAGTCCTCCCACGTCACGGCCGCTCCGAGCCCCGGGGCAAAAAGCCATAATAGCAGCGCGGGCACCGCGCCTGGCGAAGATAAGGACCCGTTCTTAAGCCTCCTCGAGCAGCTCGCGGAGAACGAGCACGCTATCGGGCAGGGGAAGGAGCTTGACTTTTTCCTTGCGGGGGGACAGGGGTAAGGGACGTGATCGCGGGGTTATTGCGTCTACATACCTACCTGGTACCTATCTAGGAACTTACCAAATTTTGGTCACGGCGCACGATTCACGGCGAAGTGAAATAAAAAGGGGTTTGGGATGGTAATTAGGTTCCTTGTACTGTATTATAACATGAAGCTTGCTCGGTGGCGCACTACCGAGAAAGCGAACGAACAGAAAGCGATTTTGGATATGGTTACGCGATTCTACGAACGTCACGTCATGGGCTTGTGCGATACTTTATTGGAATTGGAGAGAGCGATATACCTGCCTGTCTTTACGGAGCGAATGCCATGTTCAAGTATCTATCTAGGTACTTTATGTATTTATAGGCTCGGAAAATAGGGGTATGACGGCGCGCAGAGTACATATATAGGGATATATCCAAATATATCATTACTAGGGGCCAGGAACCCGGAAAGATACTCTGGAGAGCGAAAATGGTGTTAGACTATGACTATACATAGTGGGAATGAGTATGTGAGGCAGGGGTTTAGGTAGCCGCTGTCTTGGATGCCTCCATATGCCGTGATTACGCTGCAGTGTTGATGGTATCTCAAGTGCCGAAATTAACGCCCAGCCCTACGGCTCCTTCAACACGGCTTCTGAGGTTGTTTTAAGACTAGTTCGTACGAGGGGTCCCTCAATGCTGGGGACGCCGGCTCACTAGTTCACACGATGACGTTCGTATTGACTAGCTTGACTAGGTAGCTACCCCTGGCCCAATTCGGTATTTACCGTATTGGCCTGGAGATATATATGTATGCGGGTGATGCTATATGTAAAGGCTTGAAGAGGAATTCATCTCCCGTTATCTTACTTGACTACATTAACAAGACTATTAGATAATAGGTGGGCAATATATGCAGAGGAGGTAAGAGTCTAACGGAATATAATGTCGGGCTTGGAGGTATATGAGAGTAGAAACTAACGGCATACCGACTCGCTAGCAAGAAAGTTAGAAATGGGCTGGGGTACCTAGGATTACGAAGGAGAGCCCCTCGGGAAACTATCGCAAGCAGGTCGAAACGGGGACTTCAGCGTGTTGCCAGAGTTGAGCACGGAATATACCATAAGCTATTCTCGAGACGGATCATCCGCGATGGGAGGGACGGGGTGGTAGGGGTTAGCGGTGCTGCTACAGCTCGCGGAATCTGATAAGAGTCTACATGTAATGCTGTATAAGCCGCTCACTAGCTGATAATCGGGCTTTTCCTACGTAAGCTACTGAAGTAGATATAGATGCATTTCTAGTTGATATTCTTTACTTCTTCATATGTAATCCCACCGCCTATTCGGCCTCTTAAGTACCTAGGTAGCTTAGCAAAATTTGTAGTTCTCATCCTGAACTAACTTATTTATTCTTTCCTACTGATCGATTTGACTTTAAAAAGGCTTTTAATGTTTATTGTTTATAATGATAGAGAAGGATTTTTAACCGTTTCAATCACATTCGTTCCTTCAAACGCGAATAGGTCAGGGTTAAAGTTAGGGTTGGGGTTAGGGTTAGGGTATAAAAGGGGCAAAAGACCTAGGGTTATCAGTCCTCAGTCGAGAGCTATAGCTATAACGCCAATAGGTAATACAGCTATATCGGCATTCCCACTCTTTAGATATCCAAGAGGTAACTATAGAATCTTGATTCCAAGTCTTAAGCGTCTAATATTTTCTTTCGTGATGATATATACCCGCGTCAGGGGTAGCACATGCCTACCCCATGTGGGAATGTCGCCTTGCGTACGATAGAGAAAGGGTCATCAAGGTTCCCGTCGACCAGCTATCGCGGCGGCTGTATCTGAGCAAAGACTCCTATGATCAAAAAGCCGTGGTTGGGCATAGAAATATCTCGTGCAGCATACCCCGAGTTGAGAGACCGTAAATGACTTACGTCGGGATTTTCTAGACGGCCTGCATATGGATCAGAAGATAGCATGTACATGGAAATATTCTAACGTAAACTCTAGGCAGTACCTATAGCCTTCGTGTGTGTTATCTCCCATAAATATCTCATTGAACTGAAACATTGATACGTCTTGCTTCGGGTAACAGCACCTTCCGTATGAGTGCCCTTCCAAAGATGCACCTTATGACTGAGATTCTCGGGATTCCACTTTGTTACTTAGGTAGGGAGGTAGATATGAGGATCTACCCTACCTCATACACGACCGTCTGTGAATGGCAACCAACACGGGAAAGTGAAGGAGGCACACGAGACTGATAGCCTAACTGTATTACGGGTCTTACGATATCGACTTCCAATTAACGGGATCTTTAATACTAGGAACCTATACTATAAATATATAGAGCCAGGGGACCCTTAAATATAACTCTACATTTTGCGATGGCTTAATCTAATCGACGGAATACTAGGACAAGGACAAAGCTGATGGTAGGGCGTGCCCCCTGACTGAGAGGACATAGGCTGGTATACAAAACCTGTATGAAATTGCTACACACATGGCGCATTTGACGTCCTTTACATCAACCGTGAATAAACGGCCTGAATATATAGATACCTACGTAGGTAGATATGGACTTCTCCCGGCTTTACCCCCTCCGGCTATAAGCCTCGGGATCTGCCGGACCGGCGTCGGGGCTCCGGGAATGGGACATGCGTATGACATTTCACTCCGCAAAATAATAACAAATCGCTCAGCTATCTCCAGATTGATAATTCCCAATAGCCCGAGGTAATTGCCCACCTAAACTTACATGAACACCTACATCTCCATCTCAACCCAGCTTATTTCTTGGCACGCTCGGACTAGCCAGCCACATCACACGGCGGTGACGCGGCCCGCTGACGAGCAGATTGAGGAGATAAGTCGCACGAGTTTATTCCAGGCCTACGTCCCAAACGTAGGCCGAAGCAGGTGTTGGGAGATGTGTGATAGCGGCGGGCAACCAGAGCAATCGACGTGGCTTGCCAAGACGGCGCCATAGAGGCGCAGGGCGAATCAGGTCTTCTCAATCGGGCAAGGGATGAGAGAGTTCTAACAATTGCAATGCGCGAGATACCACGCTGGGCCAGTGATATGCGGGCTGCATTGGCCGGTATATTGTCGTGGGCCAGGTGTTGGTGGACGTATCGAAACATCAGGAGAGTATAATACGATACGGTATAGTATAGCAAACTTGAATAGCCTCCCTTATCGTCGTCATCATATGCTTGCGCGGGGCGAGGGGACTCCGACTAAAAAGCAGGGCTAGTGATGGCTATTGCCTATGGACCTCACGGTGCTTGTATATTTGGAACTGTTTGGGATTTGAGAGTGGATGACATTTGCTCAAACGTTGGTAGAGACGAATGGAGATATAAGTGGATTCCTAGAGAGGCTGTACACTATATATCCCGGGGCTCGGAAGAGAAGAACTGGAAGTTGAACGCCGCTCTGCCTTTCTCGACGGAGCTCGAGATCACAAGAATCTCTCACGAAGAGCCGTAGATATCGGGGTACACAGGCCCCAGGGCCCGACTGCGACCTCTCGCTGCATGTATATCTCTCGTTACACACGCCGGGGGGGGATCTAGATTTAGTGAGGCTGATGACGGCGGACGGTGATAGGCTCGTCATCCTGGGGATATAAGATGTACATGTAAGCCCGCGCGTCATCGCCTCGGTCAGCCACTCATACCCTCGGGTACCCCATGGCGGATTCGTTCATTCACACACACACATACACTCCTTGCTGCGGTAGTAAAGTATTTGCAATCACTCGAATCCGGCTTCACCCACGCAACCAAATCAAGACGGGACCGAGCCAGGATCACGATCCTAGCAGCCGCCCAACGAAGGCATGATGCCCCGTCTGGTCAATGACAGGTCGGGGCCAAGACCGAGATGAACTATGGCAGGAGAGAGCGACGCTGGGGGGAGAGTCCGGGTTCGACGTAGGTGACAGCGGTGTCGTCATCGTCGCCCTGCCTGCGCCGGCGCAAATCCCCAGGAATGTAGATATGTTGTTTGCGCGTGACGACTTGTGTAAGGGCGAAGCCTTCCCACGACGCTGTCCGGTTCGCTGTTTGCGAGTCGGACGTGGAGTCGCGTCGTCATGAAGATGACAGTGGATACAAAAATTTTGCGGTTGGTCTGTTTCTTTTTTGCGCCGCGTTTTTTTTTCGCTCAGAAAGGTGGTAAGGAGAGAAGGAACAATATATCCTTATTTGATATTGGAAAACCACACACACGCGGCAAGTGCCGGCGCCGGGTCTGTCTTGTCAATGTGCCGTGCATGTGCAGCCAGCCATTGGCTATATGGCGGCCCCCCACGCGTGTGCTTACCAGTTGCCGGCGCCCCCTTAACGTTTTACCTCTGGGCGTATCCCAAACGTGGTCGCACGCGCCTCTGATTGGGCAAGTCGATAAGGTAGGGCGGCTCGTCTTATGTATAGGAGAATTTACCTCTCTGCGGCTCACCGACCAGGTCGGAGAATATGTAGGTAGGTAGGAGGTAAATTAGGTACTTTTGACAGACAAGATGGTAGCCGTGAAAATGATCTCCGATTGATACCACGCAATCGGACGCGGCGCCTACGATTCAAACCCTTGTTATCGAAGAGCAGGGATCTGGAGTGAGTTCGTGTGAGCTGACCGGAGCTGTGTAATTCATTGGTAATAGGGTGCGGCCCGACTGGCGGAGCAACATTTGGGTCGGAGTCCCCAAGGACTGTACTAATAAGGCATGTGAGTGATGCGCTGAGATGCATCCTGGGTTACGGATCAGTGACGTGCTCGCTGGGTACGCATAAGATATCTTCTGTATTGGGTATTATTATGATGAGGTCGAGTGTGATTTGACCGACACATTGGGCCGATCAAGAATCGCAACGGGCGCCTTACTCATCGTGGGAGATTCTAGCTACAGTGACGCAGATGGTTCGGTGTTGAACGTTTGATCGATATGAGGAGGAAGTCCTAGAAGATAGGATACACTGGCAACCGTATTGAAAGACGTGGTATATGTCTATGTCTATAGTAAGACCGACCATTGATTTCGGGACCATTAGACACCATCACTCCGACATACAGTAAATGTAAAAGTAAAATACCCTAACGCCGTCTACACCAGGTAACACCAATGACTTTGAGTCTCCATAGTCACTCAATTCAACTGTAAAAAACATCCTTAAATTCATGACCCCTGTAAAAAAAAAATAAAAATAAAAAAAAACTACCAACCGAACTGTTCGCAATGAACTTCGACAGCCGGGCCATCAACGCTAATGCAGCTGGCTGCGACGTTTCGTACGATCGTGGTTAGGCTGTCAGGCCCGCAAGCCGCGATGAGGACCCTTTGATTTTTACTCGTGGACTTCACCGCGTTTCTGATCTCCGCCTCTAAGTCGGGCCTGCCATGGAAGATTGGCAAGTCTATCGTGCTCGCTGTCGCCGAAGGGGGTTCTATGTGTTTCGTTGCTTCGGGGTCATTTTCATCCCTGTCGGATTCGTACCGGGTGGCGGCCGAGGATGCGGGGCCGCTACTAACGGCGAAAGTCTCGGTGGCTTTCTCGAGCGGGGAGGGTTCTAACTCTGCGGAGGTCGCGGATGTTGAACGACGTTCGGAAGAATCGCCTTGGCGAATCGAAGGTGTAGGCGTTAGTCTAGTTAGATGCAGCTTAAGCGCAACTTTCGGGGCGTGAAAGTGGCTTCGAAGAGTATTCAGATGCTGAGAGAACCACGTTAGATTATCTAGATGCGAGTTAGTGTACTTGAATTGGTATGCATCCGGGCCGATTCGATAGGACGGTGTTAACCTACCATGACGCTTGACGGCCCAAATAAAGTCGATCTGTTGCTTAGAGTTCTCCGACATCCGCCTAAGCATATCCGCCGCCATTCCAAATGTGAAAGTCGCGCCAGAGCCACCCGCAACCAACACCACTTTATCGAAATCCATGGGGTCGGGTAATGTGCCGTATGGGCCCTCCACTGAGACCTTGAGACTTGCTCCAGGATTCTTCGTAGCGTACTCATGGAGATCTCGGGTGAACCCACTGTACGTGTTGATGATGAGTTCCATTGGGTCACTAGCCACGATGGTAAAGGGGTGCGTTTCAAAGGCCCGAATTTTTGGAAGCCAGACGTAACAGTGCTTTCCCGGGCGGGCACGCAGAAGAGGCTTCTTCAGGACTATTCTGGTACCGCCGTCTGGGAGCGCGTAGATAGCTGCTTCGTTGTTGAAACTATTATAAACTAGCCGACAGAACCGAATTAGACGATCGGCGAACCACAGTGCACCGAGGAACACAGTGGCGGACAAGCCTTGGTCGGGGTTGAAACTAGGGCGATGTAAACCTAGAGTGACGACGATGACGACGAATAGAACCAGGTGTATGACGTAGAAGAGCTCGTAGTTAAACCGTCTCACAATCATGCCAGCCAAAACGGAGAAAAGCATAGCGAATCCAAGAACAATACCTGCGGTGACGACATCTAGTTGGAGTATCTCGATCCTTCCGGCGTCGATAAAGTAGGCGGTGTAGATGGCGGCGTGTAGAATAGTATACAGCATTGTGGCATATCCGGCAATCTGATGTAGGATGTTAAGTCGTTCGTAAGAATAAGCCGTAAGAAATGCTAAGGGGGTATTCTTCAATGCAAGGAACACAACCAAGACCATATTTCCCGTCGCCATCCTAGGGAGTCGAAAGTTAGGAGGGTGGTATGGGGAGCGGTGATGGAAATACTCACCAGCCGAACCGGGCACTTAGATTGGTAGGCTGACTATAATCAATGCGGTAGAAGCTGAAAGTAGCGTTGAGGGCCACATAGACGGTTATGACAATGGCATGTCCAACAGAGGTGAAGCCGGGTAGGCTTCTTACAAGTATCCTTCTGGCAATTCTAGAGATGACCTGTTAGACTATCCATATACCCATCTCTAGCAGTGGTGTCTACTAACCTTGTCGTGGCAATGAAAGGGAAGGACAGCGGGCTACGTGAGCGAGACCACCCGAGTCCAACGAGTATGTAATGGAGCCAATGGGCAATGATGAAGACGCCGATGAGGCCACTTAATGCAGCTGCGTATTGCACCGTTATCTCAACGTTCACCTTTTGTCGTGCCATCAACCATGCTTCATGGGAAGCATCAGAGGCGTGAGTTGCAGCAACGGCTGCCGACGCCGTGCTGGTTGTTGCTGAGGCCATGGGGGCTATTAGGTTGATTATGGGCTACCCAGGCTGTCCACGTTGATAGTTTAGCAATAGGGGAACGGTCGACGAGATCGCTATCGGCAAGACCTCCAAAACCAAACGAGAAGGTAGGTCTTTATAAAACAATGGGATGGTGTGGTATTGACAGCAAGCCTGAGTACGCGTGTACGACGAGGGACACCTTTGTTGTACGTTGATAGGTCGGGACCGAGGGGTTGACTGTTGAGTAATATCACAGTCTCTTAAAGGATGAGGTGGATCAGTTAGCTAGTCGTCGTAGAATGCAGACGTAAGCTATTATACTATCCCTAGTAAAAGCCTCCTTATCCAGAGGAAGACAAACGGGCGCAGCAGATGTGTTAAATCATAGCTGTCTCCAACTAGGCCTTCCAGAATCGTGCAACCCGGCGTAGCACATGTCCGTACATGTATAGGTAGACATGTTGCTATCAACGTAGGAGGCAGTTAATCACAGCCCCCTAGACGAATCTCTATGCCTAAAGGGGAAATACTAGATCTCTACCGCGGAGTCTATTCGTCCATCGGTCTAATACCATCATGATTAACGATTTTGCATGCATGCAAACCCTATCGACTAGGGGGGGTAAGGTGGGCTCAGGTTCACCGGTACTAGCGAGGCGCCTCGCAAACACCCAGACCTGTCATGACTAGGAAGAAGTTTCATTCTGGAGCCAAGTACCGTACCCGATAGTCAGGTGGCACCACGGGACAGAGGCAGAGGCGACGAGGCTCCCACGAACCATCAGTCATGACTTATGAGGTGACTTGAGGGCCTTAGGTAAACTGAGTAGCGCACCTAGACAAGATGGCATGGTTCCGAAGGCTACTGGCATGTCGATGTCTAAGTCGGGTGAGCTGTGGAGTAAGCGGAATTAATAAGACGAAACAGTATTTTATTTTATTTTTCGGGGGATCAGAAGAAGAGGATTGGGCGTTTATTCCCTGGATCCTGAAGACAGCTGTGTTTGGTTGGTATGTCAAAGAGAGGTGGTGAAGGTGAGTTGCGAGGATGAGGGTGAATGTAACAATGGAAAATGCAGAATGCAAATTATTTGGTACCGCGCTGTGGTCTGTCAGGGATCTGGGGAGCCGGGGGTGCTCACCTAGGGGCATAGCTAGGTAAGGTGGGTACCTACAATTAGGTACCCGGCCGAGAGAATAACTCAAATTACAGGTAGGTAGGTACCTAACGTGATGCCTCTAGAAGTACAGTATCGTAGGTAGGTACCTACCTAGGTACCCAGGTAAGTTATCTACCTGGCAGGGGAATTGCACAAGCGTCTAGGTTCTTCGCATCAACTAATCCCCCCATTCCGTCGGTACACTTACGTACATACATCCTAGAACGGGGTCCCGGCCTCCATTTACATAGCACTTACCCCCAATCTGACAGCCTGGATTAGGTGCTACGACGCCTTTAATTTTGGAGGCATCGATCTAAGAGGTACAATCGGTAGGTACCTAGGTACGTACCCCTGGGCTATTAGCGGGACGTCTCACGATTCGTCCCATTTCTTGATTTCTTTCCCTTTTCATCTTTCTATTCTCTTCCTCAATACCCCACGAGAACCTGGCTCGTTATCCCAAACCAGCTACACTACTGTCGGAAGCTGATGGTAAAACGGATAAACACGTCGGTATTATGAACCCCTGTTGACGTTCCGGACGATGCACAACCGCAGGCATCTTTCCATCCCGATTGGGACATGAGTAAGGTAGGTAGGTAGGTACCTACATCGCCCACACGACGACGCCCTTTGAACTGCCAGGTATAATACTACCAGGTGAAGGTGTAATACTCCCTTCACTCCTTGGTGGGGATTCTCCGTTTCAAGGATCGAAGCGCTCAGCCTACAAGAATCTCTCGGGGCTCGGCGCCGCAACCGCTATGCGAACCCGTCTCGAACACCTAGCATCCCGTCCGAGAATCTCGGGGCGCGACGATTCGTTTTCATCGCAGCTCTTCGGGTGCGAACCTGTAGACTGCCGGGTAACGACGAGAAGGGTGATAGTTACCCGTGGTGGGCGCGCTGCTCTCATCAATCCAATTTGGGCTCTTCCTCAGCGCCACAACGAATCCTAAGGTTCTACGCGATTCCTCATCCGACCCATACTATTTACGAGGCGGATTGTTCCGTTGCAAAAAGACCTTAGTAAATATAGCCGCATGTAGGCTGCTTCTGGACCCATCCCTCGAGAGGCGGGCCCGAATGTCAGAACCATGATGATTTGAAGCTTAAAAAAACGTTGCGCAAAGTACTTACCTACTTGCTTACTCAGAGGCTGAAGTCATCATCAGAACATACAACATACGAAAACAGCAGCACTTGGCATCCTCCACATGTCGCTCAGATTACCAGGTATTTGGAAGCCTTGAAGTTCTGTTACGATTTGCTCTTCTGTCCCCGGTCAGCATCGAGTCTATTTTCTTACTTTTCCCTTCATGTCAGGATGTGTTTTATCTAAATGGATAACACATCTCCCTTGCATAAGGGTACCTAGATATCATGATGATTTATAAATGCGGGTCGAGTTTGCGTCAGCGCCTTGTCAGCGCATGTGAAAGACCGCTTCCCATCAAATCTATTTCGCCTGCATTGGGGCAGACCCGAAGATAGGCTGTTCAGACGCGCTCAACCCCTCCATCGCGGCTAGAATATCCCGGACCTGGTCCAAGGAAGAGATTGTTTTGGCCAAAAGGAACCCTGCTGGCTCAAAAAACGACCTTCTCTCACGGAATATGTGGACAGTCCCAGAAGCCCAGTTGGAGTTAATATACATCAGCAAAGCGCTACTTCAACGTTTCCTTAGGCCTGAGCCGCGGGACTCGGCCAATCCGGTGAATAATCGATAACCCCCTCCTAAAAATTTACCTCCATCCGGTGTCTCGTTTAGGCGACCGGTAGTAGGAAACTGAAAGCCGGCGATATCATTCACGTCGGGACCCAATGGAAGTAGAGAAACAAGGATGATTATGCCTATCATTTATCATTGCGATCGTACTACCGAGAAATGAACAAACTGCGTGACGCCCCGACCAACAGTTGTATAACTACGTGCTTTACCAACTATCTTACGCCATATTGCCGGCTTCCTATGTTAGAAGGAGCCTGCTTACCTTCTATTTCGACTTAGCTCAGTGCTGATAACGGGTATTACGCTTTGAAGAAGGCCCCGTCGGGGGGACGAGGTGAGGAAGACTCTTTATATTTATTTCTTGTGGGTGGTATACACGGCCTGCGATATCCGGTAAGTAAGGTGTCTAAAGTTCTTCTGGGTGATCTGCACGAGATCTCAACCGCAAGGCGAGTCCTCCGCGGATTCAGCCGTCGCATTAAACTCACCCTCGGATTGGCAACACCATACTCAAGCCGACATAATACACCGCCTCTCAAGGGTTACGCATTGCCAGTCTATAATATCTTAAACAAGAATAGGTAGAATCATCCACGAGATCAACAGCAGCGAATCGTCCCGGGTACACATACCTGAAGTACAATACCCTTTCACCGGATGGCGATTTTCAGCGATAGTGCAACCCACCCGCAACCCCCAGTCGAAGCACGGTACAGGAGCTAACTCCATAACGAATTCTACACTCTCTTTACCTACTTTTATGTAGATACCTACCTAGGCAGCGATATCGAAAGACTCGCCTCGTCAGCCCTCGTATACTTATTACCGTTATTCACTCATTGGTTATAATATTCTGTCTTTTTATTTCGTTGTAACCCCCTGGCCGGGATCGTTATACCTATTAGGTGCCTAGGAAAATAGCCATGCCGCCAAGTCTCTTCAGCATGCACATTATCTATTTATCCCTAGCCATGTCACCCGGCCGGGTGAACACCACGACTTCATTCACAGCAATTAATTTGCTGTGGGAGCCGACAGGTCACATTTGGGACCAATAGGGAGCGTTCTCCTTGGCCCAAAACCTGGGGAAACCATGAAGACACTCTATAGCCATTTACTTCCCTGAGCTAACAATATACGCAGTCATATAAAAATCCCCGAGGAGGGTCTTTGGATGTCGTGCGATTCGCGGCACTCGCTCCGACAGCCGGTATATCCACGATACCAAGCTCAACCGCATGTCTCACGGTAATTAATCACGTTCCCATTCACCCGGTTATTTTTGATTGCCAATGATCAAGACCTCTTGGCTATACAACTTTTACATAATCGGTTGAGCTTGTTTGAATGGAGTCATGCCAAGCAGCACGAACCGTATAATACGAGTGATCCAGGCAGTTAGGAGGGACGAACGTCGGGAGAGAGCCCGAATGCTGCTGCTCGAAACAACCGCCTCCACCTATAGGAGCCAACTCCCCTTACGAGCTCCCGAGCGCACAACATGATAAACCCGATTCAACCCTCGAAACCTACCGGGAAGAACCGTTCCATCGCCGGGATTCTCATGTCTTTCTCCGTCCCCGCCTCGCAAAGTTAACTACTCGCTAGGTAGGTAGACATACACTCTACGTGTATATGCAGGTATGTGAGAAATGGGGGTATGGTCGGGTGAATCAGAGGTAGAAATATTTCAGGGCAGAATGGTACGCGTTCTCTGTTGGCTTTCGTCCTCATAGGCTAGCTATCTGGGTATTAGTTGATCACCTAGAGGCAATGACGGGATTGGCCTCGTGTTGGTGTTTACGCCTGCGTCTTAGCATCATACAACTGCAAAGCGATCATGCTGGATTTCAGCGAACCCATAAGATTACTACATGTTTCATCAATACGAAGATAACAAGAACCTTCAAGGGAACTCACGTACGATGTAACGGATGCCACTCAGATATTCACGGGTAGATGGCATGGGAGTGTGGCCGTTCCATACCCCCTCTTTTCAATTTCAAACGCAAGGACTTACCATAGTCTACCTAGGTAACTACAGCACAATACCCCAGGGGATCATTACAAATTCTATTAAGCATTGGAATACCTTCCCGCATTAAACCCACCACAAACACGCCTTCCCCTAGAGTACTTCAATACCATCGGACCATGTTCGTTGAGTTGCCAACAGTAACTTAGACCAAATGCATACTAACAAGGGCGACCGCAGCGCAGGGTCGTCGGGGACGACTCGCTCGGGAGCGGGCCGTGAATTAGAGCAGCAGCTGAGTCTTCGGGCCCGGCAAACTGGAAGGGCTCAGGTACTTCTCCCGCGCCTCATCGATCGCTTTCCGGGTCTGTTCATCGGGACAACTTCTAGCGATCTTCAGGAATTCGTTCCACCCGGCAAAGATATGGGTCACGAGATCTACGCGGTGTTGCTGGTACATCTGCGTCCTCGCCTCGACTCTCTTCTCCACCTCTTTCGTCTCGTAGATGTTATACGCCATCCGCGTCTCCGCCAGCAGCTGCTCGTCGGACTTGGCAAGCTCTAGCTTCATCCGGAGCTCGTCGCTGCGCAGCTTCTCCGTTTGCAGCTCCACGGCCTTCGCCGAGTTGTCTATGGTAAGCCGGATGTTGTGCATTCTTATCGCGAGGTCGTCGTTGGGCAGTTCGTCTAGACGGCGGGTGATAGTGGCGATGGCGTCCTCTGCAGAGACCTCTTCCTCTTTGAAGCCGAGCTTTTTGTAGAGCGCAAGGACGTGATGTTGCAGGGCGCCTAGCTTGTTTCTTATATCACAGACCGCGATATTATACTCTACCAGGTTTCTGTCGTCCGCAACCCTATCCATCCACCGGGCAATGAGGTCCCCGGACTCCTTGCTAAGCTCCTTGTTTGTATCGTTAGCCTCCTTAATCTCCCGCAGGATTTTGAGAGTGTCGAATTCCCCGGGTGCTACTGCGCTGGGTCTCGAGCCGTCGTCGGAACCCGGATTCAAAACACCTTTCTCAATTATCCTGTGAAGCTCTTCGTTATTATCCTCCAGTTCTCTGTACTGGAGCTTGAGGTTCCTTTCTCTTCCCCGAGACTCTCTTAGTTGGCTTTCAAGAAACTCATTCCTCTCGTACTGGTCCTTAGAGGCGGTCCTTTCCGCTCCGGTGCTCTCTTTTCGGATGTTCTCGTTCTCTTCCTTAAGTCTGTTAATCTCGCTTTGCCACTTCTCCTTGGAAATGGCATCGGCCTTCTCTAGCTCCAGGATCTTGTTCCGTAGGTTCGATATCGTCGCCTGCGATTTCTTCTTCTCCCGCAGATTAACCATCGCCCTGTGAGATATATAGTAAGCAGCCGAACCGTGCTCTTGGATCAGTTGGTCGAACCATTCTATTGGGGCCGTCGCCTTTCCTTCGAGCTGCGTCCTTGCGCCATCTAGCCAGTCACCAGAGTATAGTTTTCGAATTTTCTGCGCAATATCCGCGCGCTCCTTTTCAGTCGCTTTTCGGCTAACGAGTTCCTCCCACTCTGCAACCGCCTTCCGGATCGCTTCATCAACATTTTCCTCAACGCCGTCCTCGCCAGAAAGGACACCTATCTCTTTGGAGAAATCCTGCTTGGCAGTGGAGGGATCGAAGTCAGGATCGGGAGTGGCAAAGATTTCGCTTGCAGACATTATATTTTCAATGACGATTGTTGGTGTCCTAGCATAAAGAGTTTATAGAAGACCGAGCCTAATCCTGCAGTATGTGATCATCGCGAATTGTTCGATGAATAATTGAGAGCCCTGGATGCATGGCTTCTCGCATTATATACTACTCTAAATGTTCTACCTAATATATCTGATCCATATGGAAGCAATTCGACTGGATAATTAGGTACTCTATTATGTTGTGTCATTATCAGAGACCAACTAAGCACACAATGGATAAGGCGGATTGTGTAGACACCATCAGGTCTTGATGGAAGGACTCATAAGACACAGCACTGGAAGTTACCGTTGCATCCAAATCATGGGGCTATCATAGGCAGGTGAAATATCTGTCTGGGTAGGCAGATATCTTAATCACACTGAGGCTTCACTATTTGAAAAGGAGACCGCCGGGTAATAGGGGCTCGTAATGTCAACTGCGTATGTCTCAGCAGAAGCCAGACATACAAAGCGTTTGACATCGCCGTGACTCACAGCCTTGTTCATAAATATCAGTCAACGTTCTATCTCCCATTCTAGAAATCTCGAGCTATTTTCTCCTTGAGTAGGTAGGCATTCCTATTATATTCTCTCTTATTAAGTCGGCGTGTTCCCAAACTGAAATGTCGCTATAGACAACCCGGTCTGATCCCCTTTGTAATAGACATGACTTGAAAATATAATCATCTCTTCGCTTCTCCCCCGCAACTTTATCACCGCATTGCCAACTTAAATAAGTGTAGACGACATTCTAGAAATTCATGCTACAGCTCTTTACGGCCGAATCATCGAATCACCCAAGTCTACTATCTCC
Source organism: Pyrenopolyporus hunteri (assembly GCA_902806595.1). Lineage (NCBI taxonomy): Eukaryota > Fungi > Ascomycota > Sordariomycetes > Xylariales > Hypoxylaceae > Pyrenopolyporus > Pyrenopolyporus hunteri. The sequence continues at coordinate 1,165,028 of CADCXC010000009.1, read as the reverse complement.
GCCTACATCTATTGCAGCTCTGCTTGGGACAGCATGGAACAGGACTAAAGCGCAGTAAAGGCCGACCATGTTTCTACGGCATCCGGAACTATAACTCTCACAGTGCGCTTATATGAAATACAAGGTAGCAGCTTAAGCACCCAAGAATAAAAGTGGTAGTGGAAGAGCCGTGGTAAGACTCAACATACCTACCTACCTACCTACCTACGGGAGCGCCGCTGATTTTTTTTTTCCGGGTCTATTATAACTCACTAGAACACTCACAGACACACACCGCAATCTACTTCCATGTCTAGAAAATCCCAACGTCCGCTATAAATAATTGGCGCCGTTTTATGAAGTAAGGGATAAACCTACCAACCCCTAACCCATGACTGGAAGCCCCCCGGGTACCAGCGGATAGACATAGCTCAGGCTTCGGCTTAGGCTCGGACTAGCGATGACGATGCCTACCCGCCCGTTTTCAGTCTCACCCTACAATACCCAATAACGCGTCACTGGTATTTCTGTAGGTTAGCGCAGCGGGCAAGGTTTCGGTAACAAGGGGATGGACGACCCCCTAACCCTCTAAGCCCTTAAGCCCCTCTCCTACAGCGCTCCCGCCCTCGATTGGCGGAACCGTATATCCTGAGCGCTTCCCAGCGCATTGTTCTGGTTCGAGTGGTTCTCGTAGAACTGCCACATCTCTTAGTGATGGGGCGCGGACTGGGAAGAGCTCCCAATCACGATCACTGCCGACCTCTAGTGGTTTTTTCAATTTTCTCGTCTGGTGTCGCTTAAACAAGCGCTTCGCATCCGTGTAGATGTGTGGAGACTAATAGGATGAGAGAGACAACGGACATATAACAAACGTAGCCGTAGAACGAGCTTTATAAGTCTACAGTGGTATGTCTACGTCAATTCGTCATGTTACACAAGGAGTCAGTGCCGGCGAGGAGAGAACTGTTCGAGCCGAGCGTTTGGAGAATGGAACATTTATAATAGGAGGCAGGTATTCGGGTTTATGATTTATGATGATTGCCGTATGTATGGTTGGGATCAAGGAGGTAGATACGTGCCAGTGTCATTTTTAAGCGGTCTCTTCGATACGACCTCGAACCCGGTAGTTTGGACGAAGTGTTACTATCTAAAGTAGCATGTCGCTACGTTCTAATTACTACGACGAGGGAGCCGGTTACGAGGGTAGGCTGTCTAGAAATTATTGCTATGAATTCATGTTCAGTCGACAGGGAGAAACGCGGAAGTGTCTGCCCCCTTTTCCTATGTATGTTCATTGAGGAATGTAATTCGTGTTCGAAAAACGACGAGAATCAGCCGTTAAACATAATCTCATCAATCTAATATCTTCTTCGTACTATGCTCATGATATAAGCCGTTAACGAGAGGTGAATAATCCTATAATGCGAATCTAGCCCGGGGCGACAACCTTACGCGATGCCAAATCGCCCAGAATTCCTTAACGCCAGATCCCGAGTGCTCAACGCACTGATGAGAAACCCCAAATGAGCGACTCCCCAGCACCCCGAAATCCAAGTGTCCTCTCTCATTCCCGAATGAACGATATATGTAAAAAGAGGGAAAATATTTAAAAGAAAGCCAAAAATAGCGAAGAGCGGTTAGGAACGCTACGTGCTGATCGAATAATTTACCACCTCAAACCAATAGGGCCTAAAATTCCCCACCGTAACATCCTCATTCTCAGTTCACCATAGAGCATCGCTGTCCACTAGGGTATTTCGAGGAGCTACGGGATAGCGTGGTGTCCTCGGGGAATAGGGTATCGTAAAATGTTTAGAGCGGTTGTAAGTCGTGTTATTTCGAGTCGAGGGCAGTTCATATGGGGCCGGTTGCATAGGGCTAGGGAGCCACCCAGCGAATCTATACGTAGGTCTATGGGACCACGAGTCTCCCAAAACCCGTGCTGGAAAGAAGACTAGTAGGATTAAAGTAGCGAGCAATACCATTAGCCCGTCGAGTACCAGTAATAGCGTTTCCGATTGCGCCATAGAGCTGTAGTAACCCTCTGCGATCACAATAGTTCGATAAGCCGTCCGCAGGATAAGTAATAGGGTCGCGAGTGAGAATGCTATATGATTCGTGTGGGTTAGTAATGTTAAGATCCTACAGACAACTAGTTATCTCATTTAGATACTTACCAAATAAGAAGGCCTTGAAGGACCAACTATTATATATTCCAGCGAACTTAGCGTCCAATGCGTGATGCCTCGTGCGGACAGCAATTGCAAATAGCATCGCATGGCCGACGAAGAGAGCCAGAGCCACAAGTTGTACAGCTAACCCGACAAGAAGGATACGGACGCCTATACCGACCTAGACTGGTGTTAGCTTCGTGATATTCATCTTCAGCATAATTGCAACTTACTTCATTGGGGGCATCTTGAACCGTGGAGACGATCCCTCCAGACAACTCGAGGACCAGCGATGCCAGTGTAAACGCGTAGAAAAGGAAGGAATACCAATCTGGTCTCCAGGAACGGAATTCTTCGCCGTAGACCGTAACAATCCGGGGCATAACGAGGAATATCGCGCCGCAGATCAAAGTTGGGCCTACGACAGTCCCAATCAAGAACAGAATGAAGCCGCTTCTATCGGTCGGGTTATTATACAGCAGAATCCGACCAATATAGCCCACCATCTCCAAGGCCAGCCCCGTCGCTACGGTCGTCGCGAAGATGGAACTCCGGTATTTGATCCCCAGGGCTATAGTGATAGGGGTCAAAATGGCGAATAGGGCGAGGAAGACGGCATTTCCAGCGAAAGCGGGTTCATACGATAGGAAGGCCCCCTCGCAGCGGCTCGAGGCGCAATCCGCAGAACTATCCATATCGCGTGTTTGTCATTGCATTCAGCTGGCAAGAAGGGGAAGAAGGAACCAAAGGGGCGCCGAAGGACGAGGGGGAGCAACAGGAGGAGGAGGAGGGACAAACTTTATGAATACCCCACAGCTCGATCGCGGACACACACAATTAAATTAAGAAGCCTACCTACCTGGTCCGACAACCTGGGCGTAAAAGCTTGACTGGCGGCCGGGCAATAGGCGATGGAGGGAAGCAAGCGGGTGAACCATCCCTCATGCACCGGCCCGAGACGAAATTTGCGCCACGACGAGCCGATGTAGTATTCGCCTACCACCAGACAGGCCTCTAGCGCAGCTTCTACGAGATACAGAGACCCGATCTAGACAGATGTGTTGGTTACCTACCTACTCTCTCCACCGCCCACTCCGGGATTATAGGCGAGATCAACACAGGTAGGGCACACAAACCGCAGATATGCGATGATACCTGATTGAAAGTCCTCACGTTGGGGGGATACTACAGGCTTGGTGGACCAATTTCCGGCCCTTGTACGCTTGTAGATAGATATATATGTTGTGTGAACTTGGCAACCGGTTGTGGAAGACACAAACACAGGTTACCCAAGGGGGCACTTATGTAGAACAGGTAGGCCGGTACCTGGTATATAAGCGAGTAGCTCCCTATAAGTCAAGGGAGCTCAATTTCCTGTTTCCTCTTCAGCTAGTGTTCGATTGATACTGCATCTCAAGCAAGGCGGCGCGTCGTGTTCGGCCGCAAGTTGCTTGGACCGCCTCTCCATGCCTACAGATATCCGACGTCTCTGCGGACAAGGCTTGAGAGTCCTCGTCTCAACGTTTCCTTGCGGAGGAAACAGATCTAGCAGGTGTTTAACCGAGAAGATAATCAAGGTCGATGGAGGGCGGAGGCTGACCCGAGAGTACGGTTCAACTAAGCACTCCATGTCGATAGGGACCAATCATGGGGAGGCCCGCAAACCAGCGCGGCTAATGTCAGCACATCTTTGGTGGTGTTGGACCACCCATGTTTCCCGATTCCTCGAGCGTAGTACACTGTACGAGAAGGATTCGAGGCCGGACTGTACGACTTCGCTTCTCGACGCTGAAGAGAGGGCGACCAGGCCAACGCTACGCCATTTACCGGGTAACTCATCTGAACTAAACCTGGATTTTACATACCTTAGACACCTGCTTACATTAACCGAAGAGTTCCCGCAAACAGTGTGAAGGAGCTTAAAGACGAAACGAGTGCCAGAGCCCCGATGGCGTCTCATCGATAAGGTGACGGTCGGTAGGACGAGATAGGTAATACCAGGTGGCTTAATACAGGTGGACAGCAGCAGGCTGCCAGATCACTCGACAGATTCCACGTCCACAGAAATGATGCGGTCAACGACTATTTGACGCCCAAACGCCCTTTATTGGACACACAGCCAGTCCTGTTTGCTCCGCCCTGCTAGGGGGATAAATGTGCCGAGTGTAACTCTCCGCAAGCATTCGCGTTTGAGACATAACGATCGCTATCCACAGCTCCACAGACGCGGGAGACGCGAGTTGGAGTCCTATTTTCGGCTTGTAAACGTTACTTTCTTTAGTTTGTGAGTTATGATAGACGAGTCGAAATATGCCAATTTTCATGTGAATCCGGGGATCATCTGATGTATGTTGGCTGGAGTTGAGGGTGGCTACCTAACCTAGGTGGTATGTATGAATACGGAAGGAAATTAGATGGCGATGGAGGTAAACACTGCCTGAGGTTGAACATATGCGGCCTGTTATGCGGCCATGAAGAAAGAGAGGGGAAGGAAGATATTCGCAAGTTTAACTCCGTGTAGTGGCTTAAGAGGTCGAAATTGAACGGGCCGCGTCCTTGCAACCCGACGCTATTTTACTAGCCTAAGTACGCTAACACACGATGCCAAGACCCGCCTATCGGTCGGCGGGGAGAGATCTACCTCTAAGCACCTGCTGTGCCATATGGAAAGCTCTAAGAAGCTGAAGCTTGGGCGGGTTAAAGTGCGCCATTTTTAAGCTCTCGCTTGTAAGTGTCTCACCGTAGAACGCGCGGAACTACGTATTCGCATCGTATAATTGAGAGAGAGTCCAAACGAACAACAATACAAATAATCTTAATTCATTTTTTGATCGTGTTAGACTTATGATAAGGATGTAATGGGAAATTGAAAATCCCATGTTGGAGCAATACCTTATACAATTTGTACCCGGATCCAAAGATACGGATATACGTATTGCACTAGCTAGTTTCCGGTTAAACGACTATGTACGGACTCGTTTTCACGCTATCCCGCTTACGTGCATTGTTGTACCTGACTTAATGCATGACGTACAGCGCGGGTCATTCCACAAGTCTCGCGTCAACATTCGCCAATAGTTGCGATAATCCCTAAAACAAGGTTATAATGTGAAGCAAGATATCATTCTCGAGCGCGCTGATAAACACAAGCTGTAGAGTTTATAGAAATGAGTTTATACCGATGCGCTATACGCCGTTATAGGAGCTCTTATTCAACTCACTTTCACCCAACCAACGTCTTATGCGGTTACACCGTCCGTGGCGCTCGGATACCGAGCTCGAGGCATTATTCAGCTCAACCTGAGGACGATCCCAGATTGAAGGATCTCGGGAAGCAGATAATTGATGAATATGCTTACCTCAGAGAGCATTACGGTATGAATTATGAATTCCTCTTTTATAAACTTATACACATTCGAACCTAACACTATTTTCAGCTACCCCTAAATACCCCATAGTCCTTGCCCATGGCTTGCTGGGCTTTGCGGAACTCCGACTCGCCGGAGGGTGGCTCCCGGCAATTCATTACTGGCGAGGTATCACCGACGCCTTGAAGGCTAACGGCATCGAAGTCATAACAGCTGCCGTACCCCCATCCGGTAGCATTGAGCAGAGAGCCGAGAAGCTCGCCCGCGGTATTGCCGACGTTGCGAACGATAAGAGCGTGAACATCATTGCTCATTCCATGGGCGGGTTAGATGCCAGGTACATGATATCTCACCTTCAGCCCAAGAACGTGGACGTGCGCTCTCTCGTAACCGTCGCATCCCCGCACCGCGGAAGCGCCTTTGCGGATTACATATTCGACGAGATAGGCCAGGAGCGGCTTCCGAGCATCTACCAACTCGTCCAAGGCGTCGGTTTCGACACGGGCGCCTTCGAGCAACTCACCAGGCGATACATGACCGAGGAGTTCAACCCGCGAACACCAGACGACCCTAGCGTTCGCTACTTCTCATACGGTGCATCGATGGACAACCCTCCCTTACTTTCGCCTTTTCGCCATTCGCACAATATCATCGACGGTAAAGAAGGGCCCAATGATGGCCTTGTCAGCGTAGCGAGTTCGAAATGGGGCTCGTATAAGGGAACTTTGGTCGGCGTCAGTCACTTAGACTTAATTAACTGGACGAACCGCTTGAGATGGACCATGCTGAAGTGGATGGGCCAAGGGCCAAAGTAAGTCTCGATTACGCCCCCTCTTGCCTGTGTGAGCGCTAATTAATGAATAGATTCAACGCTATCGCGTTCTATCTCGATATAGTTGACATGCTCGCGAAAGAGGGCTTATAATTCTAAAGTCTACACTATGAGCAACAACATAGATATGAAATCTATGAAGGCTGCCGGCGAATGGTACGCCTTCATCTAATGACACTAAGCATGAAGGCAATTCGAAATCTTAGATACCTGTACATACATAGTCTTCTACGTGTTGATGTTCAACTATTTCACATCCAAGGATGGTTTCCGTCAACCCTGCATCCCCTAGCCCAGGTAGTCCATCGTGGCATCATGGCCCCATTATCATCAGCTAGAATTAGTAAGTGAAGTACTACTCCGCATTAATGATACTATTGCTAACAGAAATTTTACCAAGCCCTGGAAGAATTCATCTCCCAGATCTTCCTACAGAGCTTAGATTTACGATTGAGGATCCACTCCTCCAAATATACCAGTGGTCAGGCCAACATTACATGAATGACAAATGGGCATAACCCTTTTAAAGATGGCGGAACCGCCGGCGGGGCGTATCTACGTGGAAGGGGGTAGGGCGCCGTTCGACATGAACACCTAACGTTTCTCTCCCTCCTAACTTCCTTTAACAACCAGTCTCAACCGTTTCCCGCAACGCATAAACTGCACTAGATCTAGTCGAAGCACCACACCGCGGTCCGCGCATCGGCGGTCGAAGCGTGGGTCTTCGGCGAGCGCATCAGGCTCCAGGAGCCTGCGGGACTTCATGGACGGGCCGAGGTGGCATGGCACCAGCCCGTGCGCAAGAGCCGGGGCATAAGGCCACGCGACGCGACGTACCCGCCGTACACGCAGCCGCAAGGGATCCCGCCGACGTATCCGTGGCTGCTGCGCCGGCTGGCGTTCGGCCCGCGAGCCCCTCCGCCGAGACGCTGCGTTCGTCGCCGCCATGGACGGCTTTCCCCGCCCCCGCTGCGTCCTCTGCGGCACTCCAACCCGCTTCCTGGCCCTGCCCCTCGACTGCGTCGATCCGTTCTTCCTCACCAGCAGGGATCTTAGGCTCAGATGCGCCTAGAGTATTACTCTACCACCCTCCCCGAACGCCCTGACGAATCTAATTCCGAGGATGCGAAGTCGGAGACGCCGTGGATGTTTCCGTAGGCGGGTCGTTAAGCCACCCGCGACGTCGACCTGGCCTTAGGGAGGTAGGGATGTAGGTAGATACCTTCCTACCTATCTACCGAGGCTCGACGCCGATCGGTATCGACGGGCGGTTGTCAAAGAGTCGGTGAGATCGAGGCATCGGATGGAACGCTACTTCACGGCACGGCTCACCTATACCATCCCATACCATACCATACCTACCGATCTATGCACTCCAAGCACGTTGGGCGGTCTCCTCACTGATCATCGGGTTAGGATGAGACTGAAAAATACTACCTAAAATTGAGGATATGGGATATGCGGTCGATATAACGTTGCGGTCTGTGTCTCTGGCAGTCCTCATATTTTCGTTTATGGTGTGTTCACCTTTCACGTCAACCACGTTTCTCGTTCGTACGGCGCGTTCGTTTATTGGCCGAGGTTGAGGAGGTCGCATCCGCTACTCTGCGACTCTCTTATGCTGAGTGAGTCGAGCCGTTTCATTGTATCATTGGGGTGTTGGTTGAAGTCTAAGAGTACCTAGGCAGTACGATTACCTGTAACTATGCGTAATTAACTATAGGTAGACTCTTTCTTCAACATCTATTTACTTTTTCCTTTTGATAATCAGCTTGGCGGCGCCGATCGACGTTAGTGACGTATTTCGTCTTAAGCAGGCCTGATATAAGCCGTCATGCTCTTTACCCTATTACTTGTCATTCGTTCGTAGTGATAGGGGTGGCCTAGTTGTTGGAGGGCTGATCCTCTTGAACATTGCTGCTAAGCTTTTTTAACGTGGCGATATAGGATGTCTGCTTCCTACTTGTTCTCTCTTTATCACCCTACCTCCTGGTATAATGACTCATCTAGCGAGATTACGTAGGCAGGAGGCTACGACTTCCCACTAGCAAAATGAAACGGGGAGGATGGAGATACGTCGAGATAGGCAATAAGTGAGCGAGCGAATGGATTACGTATGCCCGCGCAGTCTCAGTCATCTGCCTGCTACGTACCTGAGTCGATCATGATCAGTCCATCCCGGGCCTTTCGTGTCCGAGTCTCGAAGCCGATAAAGCGGGTGGAGTATGCGTATTAAAAAGCAAACACGAAGAACATAATTCCCCCGTACCGTTACGGACTACGAAAGAGAGGGGCGGAAAGGTATACAGGCAATGGAGATCCTGCGTATTATTTGAATCCCACGACTCGTATTAAGTCGGTTCCAGGCCGTGTTTGCCCCGTCCGCCAAACGGGAATGGGATGTGTTTCGAAAGCCAAAAAATAGGGGGTGGAGAAGTACCTAACTTATTCGAAACGCCCACCTCGCACGACTTGTATTTAAGTGAGGTAGAAAGAAACACGAACATAGCTACCTACCTAGGTATTTTCGTATCTTCACGTGAAATGGAAATTTGTCGAGTCGAAGTGTCGGAAATTAAAAACGGTAGGAGATGAGTGTGTAGGGTGCGCGGTAGACTGTTCCGTTAAGAGACATCTCCAAATAGTTACAAGGCCATCCAGGCCTATAGTTCGTCCATCGATTCGTCCATCGATTCAAGCGGTGAGGGTGCTATTTCTCTATTCATACCATCATAATGGTTAGTGATACATGATATGTAGGACCGAGGCGAAAGAAATGGAGACGAGGCGAGAAAAACTTAGGGGACGGACATTCCTACTCGAGGTAAGTCTAGCCGTGCCGGTACGCCTTCAGCTTTATGCGTAGACGGTTAACTAATTCTAAGTGGCTGAGGATTTGCATGATGACCCGGACATCCTACTAGGCATCATCGTTTCGCGGTGCTTCGCTCCGATACCGTCGTTCTATCTTGGATGATTCCAGGCACTCAGGGGTCCACGTACAGATGTATCACACAGCTACATGTCGGATATAAGAGATACGCCCGCGCATAAGCATAAGAGATTCCCGAACACAAGACGGACGTCTGTGAAGCCTAACAGTGCTCGTGTAACTCAACGCGCATTTGTAATGCCTCGACTGACCTGCCTCCTTACTTAGTTAGCCAGCCAGCCAAACCTCAACGTACCTGATAGCTAGCTACCTAGGTATGTAAGCAACGTTCCCACGCCCTAGCTACACGGCTTCGGACGTATTACACATGTAACACACCGGTGGTATGGTAAGTCTGGGCCGTCGGTTCGCCACGCGAAACGTGGGAGGCGAGATGCGAATAGCCTCAATCCTAATTCGGCTTAGCAACTTTGCCTAACAGTAGGGGGCGTAACGTCTCCCGGCGCCTGGACTCGGTTGCTACGCCTCTGGATCATTCTATCGGGGTAGTAGACGGATGCCATACAGTTCGAGCGAGAACCGTGAGGAATTTCACGTGGTTTTGGGGGTCCCCCTGATAGGTAGGACGATCTTGTAACCTTCCAGCTAGCTGTTGAAGGAGAGAATCGATGGAGCGGGAAACACTGTCCTCGAAAGAGTTCAGGCGACTTGATATTATTGGATGTTTTCTGGAGACGAAGACGGAATCGTTAGCAGTTCCTCCATTCGGTTCGGTATGTGAGTCCAGCGTAGCCGGCACCCTACAATTCGTGGTGGCTGGAATGTGATCAGTCACTGGCGCAATAGTCTCGAAACATGCCTAGCCTTGCACAACCAGACGTGTGAGCACCCACCTCGGACGTCTATACATATGCACGACACGTGGCTACTATGCTTTCTCTCTCGCGGTTGTGGCTTTGTGTAGATATAAGAGGATATTGGTGTGCAGGGACTACGAGGTGAAGAAATAGGCATGAAATGCGAGGCAGGTCGATTCCTTGCGGGCCATCTGGCGCTCGATAGGTCCAGTCGGACCATACCACAGATGCAAGAAGGGTAATCTTAATAAAGGGATAGATCCTACGGTTGAGGCGATGATTAGCAAGTTGTCCCAGTAGATAGCTGTGAGTAAGATTCAATCCACTGAGATATGAGTGTCGGATAGGTCACATGGACCCTACTATTTGTTAGGATGTCCCGGAAACTCAGCACTTAATGCTGCTAATTATTCGGCTCTTACTATTCCCAAACTTTCTTAAGTAGTTAGGGTCATAGTATAGAAGCTATTTGGAGAGTACCTTTGTAGATACCCATACCACACGTGTTTTGAGATATGATATATGAAAACCACGCGAGTGCCCCTCAAGACTTCAGCCTGCGTAGGGGGTAGGCATGCAAGATACCGAATCCGCGGGCGGCTCTTCAATCAAGCTAGTAGGCCAAGAAAACACGCGATTATGTTTTCCAACACTGGACCAGCCCCTCATCTTAGCGAATAGCGATTCTTAAGACAAGGGAAGCCAACGATAGCCTCTGGTGTGACCTATCAGGTATAACGTGTTAGGAATGGCCCCTGCTGTATATACTATGCTTAAGAGGCGACGGCCATTGCTCGGACGATATAACGGTATATAAGACACATTATCATTAGTCGGTACGATCTTGGAACTACGCCTGGCTACTAGTGGGTTGCAGCGTGGCAAGCCAGCTGAGCAATGAACTCTCTTGTTGGAACGGGGCGCCGCCATGGTAGACACGTCTTAAATCGCATAAAATTCCGTCCTTTTTTTCTGCGAGCTTGCGGCTGATTAGTTCCTCACTCTTATAACGGCGGACCACGATGGCGCACACGGCCGTCTCTTAAATCCAGTCATGGGGTCATGTGCTTGAGTGCCTAATCCAAGTTTGGTTCAAGAGGCTCTTAAGGTGAACTGACAGGAGTACGGTGGGAGTACCTGTCACGAGATTCGCCGACTACCTATTTACCCTGGAGATTGCAGGCATTGTATTGTACCCAACAGTCAAGCGTCCCCGACCTCCCCCCAGGAACTACACACGGAGAGATCGCCGATTGCTGCGGATTCGCGCGATTCTGATGGAACTCCCGTATTGGATCCCATGCATAACAATATACCGCAGGCGCGTTATGTAGAGAAGCTCGGGGAATGATGATATCCTCTTCACACATTCTTCCTCGGAGGGCGCTTTCTTGTTCGGCACCCGATGGCTCGCTTTGATTGGAAATACGTGTTGTGTCCTGTCTTTCCACTTGTCGACAAGGGGTTCCCTTATAAACTTCGACTTGCCTAATGGGCACACGACACCGACGGTCGACCTCGGCCTTATTTGACCGTCCGTGACTCTAATTGTTCGAAAGCATCAGTGTGGCGATGACTGTAGAGCTGTCCTTAAATTTGCCTACGGGGTGCTAGTTCAGGGACTGTAATCCGATTGTAATCTTCTTTTTGACCATCCGTTTGGATAACCGGCGGACAAAATATGGTAGTTGGACTAATAGTACTCAATCGGCCAGCTGCAGGAATGTGAGATCAAATCGTATGAGTGATCGACAGCTGACATCCATCTTCGCTGCTAGGCCCATAGTTAGATGCGAAAGCGTATCCCTAGGTAGGAATGATAGGCGCATACGCCTCGGTAGCCCTATTCCTTGCGCCTCGAACCTCGTGTCCCTTTTTCTCCTGCTAGAAAAAAAATCAGGACTTTTTCGGCGCCAAAATGAAGCTAAATTAGAGGGATCGAGTCTTCTAGATTGGCAGCTGTAAAAGAAAAAAAAAATTCATAAGCTTGTAACGGTTTTGAAAGAAGCGCAGAGCCGTATAGCGCTCGCGGTCTTACAATCCTTTCCCGCTTGTCACCTTATTCACCCGAAACGTTGTACGGGTCTAGAACGCTCGATGGGGCCGGGCTTTGCATAATCCATGCAAGCCATTCTAGCCATATCTGCAAGCTTGTCTAGAAGAGACAACGGGGTTACAAATTAACTCGATGTATCTCTGGGCAGGAGACTCCACTGTCTCTTTGGCGTGTGTCCGTCGGTAGACGTCTGTGCCAGCAAACTTCGGTGTCTCCAAGCGTACCCAAGTCTACCAAGTCTACCAATTTGTGGGCTTGGTAAGGGCCCGGTTCCGCCAAGTCATTGTGATCGTGTGCATATATCGTTCTGATCTGTGTAATTAGATGATTTCCTGTACATCGGAGAATACTTTGCGGTGTGATTGCCATCTCTCTTTACCGGGGTTATCTGCGAACTCGGGACGCTGTGGATGTAAGAATGGCCTGCTGGCCTAGTACTGGCTGCTGCCCTGCCCTCTGTACCTAGGCGGAGTGTGGGTGTGTCCGTATAGCCACTACCACTGCCCGCACATCCTTTTGGGGGGGTGGGCCAGATTTCTGCTGTCCCTGACAGCCTCCCATCATCGATAACGACAAGACAAAAGACAACTGTCTGTTCGCGTTACGACAATCGGGATTCGTTGCAACAAAGGTCGGTCGCCCATTGTTATATCCGGCCCGGAGCATGATCTGATTCCATAAAAGAGACAAAGGTATAGCCGCCGGCTACCGTTAGCTTTGCGAAGGACCACCGGACCTCAGGGCCTCTTCAGGTGGTTCTAGTATTCCTCTAATGATCGAGGCTCCAATGGGTGTCGCTTCAAGCACAGCCGGACGCGGGGACGGACACAACGACAAGGACAAAAGAGAAGGAGTTCAACCTAATGGTGACCAAGAGAGCCTACATGCCACCAGTCATTCCCAAACGCTTTGGATTCTAATCTTCCGGGGTTATCCACGCGACATCCAAAGCGCCCGAGTCACCGAACTCTCCATCGTCTTTGACGACGACGAGAGCAAAAATCTCACCATCCGAATCCAGGGCCAACACCCGCACTATAGCGTGGATGAGGTGTGGAATCAGGCCCATCCTCGAACGAGACCGCATTTTTTCCGACGACTTGCAGTTGCGACGGTTGAGACTAGCTCGGAGCTCGACACACGGCTAAGAGACGCTATTTTGGGGACTCCTGTCAACAACATCGAGCTGGATTGGACGTGTCAAAGTTGGGTTGGGGACGTGTTGACGACACTGCAAGACGCAAGACTCATAACAGTCGAAGAAGGCGATAACGCACTGAACGGAATGGTCAACTATATCGCGCGCGCGCCGTGGCAATAACGATAGTAGCGTGAGGCGCCACGGTATTCTCTACTCATTGACGAGCATATGGAAAACCCATGGTGCTCAAAGGGCAAAAAGGTTGAGGAATAGGGTTATTTGATCCACTGAAACCGACGGACTAACAGTACGTCCTGATACACCTCAGGTGGTACTGCTGTCTTGAGGTCTGCAGTCTGGTTCAAGGCATGCTGATACTACCATAGTATACGTCCCCGGAGCGAGTACCGAGGTCCATGATCAAGAATTCCGAGCGTGAAGTCGGGATCGCCGGCCTTGCTCGATATATTCGACATATCGGCTTTGCTCATCGGCATACTAGCCAGTCTTCCCGGGTATGATAGGCATCAACTAGCATCGGATACCGTGGCTTTCCTTACTCTCCCCCACCCTTGAAGCAAACGAAGCAAGTAGCCTCCGATGGGAGGGCGTCATAAGAGTGTAATAGTTGCCGCGCAAGCCTCAGAGCGGTTCTCTATGGGTGGATAAATGTGTTAGGTTGGTGCATAAGCCGGTTTCAAATCATGTGTGCATTTCGATGGGGTTCGCGACTGTATGGCATACATAGGAATATACCCGACCTCATAGCTGTAGAACAAAGGGAAGCGTGGTAATGGTAAAGAGGAGGGATACGACGTCAGCTTTCAATTATCGATATCTCCCTTATCCGCCCAGTACACGGTTGGGAATCCGTTCGAACGTCGAGGCGGCGACGCTATACTCCGGTTGCTCGATGGGGTGAGAATAGCGCTCGAAATATATGGGTAACCGAAGGGTTGGGATCCTGCTACTTCAAAGCGTGAGATTCGAGGCCTGACATACTTCATATCACGTCCCGGGGAGCATTTCGTTTTGCTACCAGTGCCATGTGCCTCGACACCTTGGACTGACTGCAAAGGACGCCACTCCGTCACTCAATCCCCACGGAATTCGTTCAACGGAAAATTCGGATATCGCAGAGTCGAAACAGCGTTCATAATGGGTAATGATGGAATACGAAAGGTCAGGGCAATATAAACGGACGTTGCTCTCATATTCGCCGCAGTGGATGTATGATGTGAGACACGAGAGTCATCATTTTCGATTGGGTTGCCATCATGATGATGATGCCCGGTGCGGAAGAAAGCTGCAGGACCAGCATAACGGTGCTTGCAAGACATACATAGGTGGGAAAGAGAGCGGCTGTCCATGCGATCCCACCCCCCGGCTTATTTGGCCTGAATAATATAGGTATATTCCTTACCTTGGTCCGTCCACCTCGGGATATGAGAAAATTTAGGAATGAAGCCGCATGCTCGGATTTGGTACCGAGATATCTCGTACAATACCTACTCTACTCTTGTATCGGGGGGGGATATGCAATATATGAATTACGCAGCTAAAGGGAATGCTAAGAATTGACGCTGCCCCCTCATAATACTATGTACTTGGTAATTCTTGTAGACGTAATTGGCTGTCAGGGGCGAGGGAACCTAATAACGTAAGCGCCCCCAGGTGCCTTTGCCGCCCCTGCGTCTCGGCCGCCAACTGCCATTGCCACTGCCGCATCGATTCGTACAGCCCTTCCCATATTAGCCGCTACAGTAGGTACCTACCTAGGTACTTGGTCCCTGTACCTGGAGTCATCCCGTACTAACGGGTTCAGAGGCCACCTTCACTTTTCATACATTCCCAAGAGTTGCATCTTTAAATCCCATTCCATTATTTCAACCATCGCCGTTCAATTCAACTACCGACTTGCTTGCTGACTTCTGTGCCATTTCCCGTTCGTACGGAGAACCAATAACCCCCCTAGATATCGGATGGATACGTAGAAAACGGATGCTAGAGCCATAATCACAGTCCGAGATCCCTTTTTCGGCGGCTGCAAACATGCCTCCAGCTTCGCTCTGGAGGTCGGCGCGTGTCGCCGCCGGCGCCCTCCTCGGCTTGGCTTCCTGGATGTCGGTAGCCAGCGCCGAGAAGACCGCCGGTGACTACTATGTCCACTCGCTCCCGGGAGCTCCTGAGGGAGATTTGACGAAGATGCATGCTGGGTGAGCGAGGACCATCAAGCGTTTCAAGCCGTGTATCATTCAGACCGGCTTACTGACCCGCTGTAACTTGCGCATAGGCACATCGAGATCACGCCCGAAACGAACGGGAATATCTTCTTCTGGCACTTTCAGAACCGACACATCGCAAATCGACAGCGCACCGTTATCTGGCTGAATGGGGGCCCCGGCTGCAGCTCCGAGGATGGCGCATTGATGGAGATCGGCCCATATCGCGTAAAGGATAAGGATACCTTGGTATATAACAACGGCAGCTGGAACGAGTTTGCGAATCTGCTTTTCGTCGACAATCCCGTCGGGACCGGATACAGTTACGTCGACACCAATAGCTACGTCCACGATCTCGATGAGATGGCGAGCCAGTTCGTCACTTTCCTTGAAAAATGGTATCATCTTTTCCCTGAATATGAACACGACGACGTAAGAAAACCCCCGGGTTCCTTCTATTGCAGTGTGCCGACTAAACCCATATAGCTTTACATCGCCGGTGAATCGTTCGCTGGGCAGCATATCCCCTACATCGCAAAGGCAATCCTCGAACGTAATAAGCAGCCCCAAGCCCAGGTTAAATGGAATCTGAAAGGGCTGCTAATCGGAAACGGCTGGATTTCACCCCCTGAGCAGTACGAGGCGTATCTCACATTCGCTTATGAGAAGAACATAGTCACGAAAGATTCCAGTATGGCGGCCAAGCTCGAGAGCCAATACGACGAGTGTCGCAAGGAAATGGCAACGGACGGCTATACCACTGTAGACAACGAATCCTGCGAAAGGGTATTGAGGGACATCCTCTCTCTAACCACGAAGAATAATGAATGTATCAACATGTACGACGTCCGACTCAAGGATGTATACCCGAGCTGCGGCATGAACTGGCCCCCGGACTTGGAATTCGTTACGCCGTATCTTCAAAAGAAAGAAGTAACCAAAGCACTGCATATCAATGACAATAAAGCTACGGGGTGGGCTGAGTGTAACGGTCAAGTCGGGGGTGCTCTCAGATCAAAATCTTCTATACCGTCCATCCAGTTTCTACCGGATCTGTTGAAGGAGGTGAACGTGCTTCTCTTCTCCGGTGCGGAGGACATGATATGTAATCATCTAGGAACGGAATCTTTCCTGAGCAATATGCAGTGGAATGGTGGAAAGGGATTCGAATTGTCCCCCGGAAATTGGGCGCCCCGCCGCGATTGGACTTTCGAGGGTGAGGCGGCTGGCTTCTGGCAAGAGGCTCGTAACTTAACTTACGTCCTCTTCTACAACTCGTCGCATATGGTTCCTTTCGACTACCCCCGCCGGACTCGCGACATGCTCGACCGGTTCATCGGCGTCGACATCAGTAGTATTGGTGGCGAGCCCTCCAAGAGCTTCCTCGATGGAGAGAAGCTACCCGATACTACCGTAGGCGGCGCTACTAATAACACCAAGTCGGATCAGGAAGCTAAGAATAAGGCAATCAGCGACGCGAAATGGGCGGCTTACCAGAGGTCGGGTGAGGTCGTTCTAGTTATTGTAGTCGTCGGTGCTATTATATGGTGTTATTTCATCTGGCGCGGCCGTCGCCGGACTGCCGGATACTCCGGCTTACCAGCCTTATCCGACCACTCACTAGGGACTGGGCTCGAGAGCTTCCGGAGTAGGAGGGGGACGAACAACCGAGACCTAGAGGCGGGTGATTTTGACGAAAATACGCTGGACGATCTTCACGTCGCCACTCCCAAAGAAACCGGAAAGGAAAAGCGCTACAGCGTAGGCGATGCGAGCGAATCTGAGGATGAGGACGAGGACTCTGATGAGTCAGAGAGCAGCGCGAGGGCCGCGCAGAAATCGGGCGACGGGAACGGTCAGTCATCGGCCAGGAGCTAGAGCAGTCCACCGAGGTCGACAGGTATGAAGCACAGGCGAGCATTTCTCTTGGCGCACGAGAGTTGGGAGTCTAGGTAGCTTTGGCGGTGAATATAGGAAAAGAACGGGAAAGCATTCGCTATTTTTACCACCTAACCCACATCGTTTCTCCTTCCCCTCTCCCCTTTCGTGTAGAACATCTACCGTCATAGCGGGATCTTGGTTTTTTTTTTGGCGGAGCTAGAATTCGGTTAAGAATACAAAGCGTAAATTTTCATTCTTGGCCCAGTGGACTACTGCCACTGCTACTACTACTACTACTACTGCCACTACTTTGCTATTATAGTAACTTAGTTACTGGACATACTTGCTCTACAGGTTGAATAAATGTTAGCTTTATACGAGGATATCGTGTGGTGCGAAGGACATTTCGGAGCTGTGGTCGGCCAATAGTATTGGGAGATGGTTTCGTTGCGGAGACGTAAGATCTCCGGCCGCCTCTCTAGCGTACAGGTGTTCCTTACAGGATTTTTCGTCGGAATAGTCTTTTCTATTGGATGGCCTGTTGGAAGAGCGTATTAGGGCGGATCGGCGTACTTAGGGGAGTAATGGGTGTGTGCCTATTTATATCGAACATCTCTTGACTACCTATACGTAGATCTATCACAATTCAATGATTCGGGGCAGATCTGTACGCTCTTTATCCCGAGAAGATCCCATCCTCCTACGTAGAACATCGAATATCCCACCCGTATTAGCTAGTACTCTCAAGCAGACCGCTTTTCGTATTCTTACATAGTCTCATCTCTTACACTCCAATCGCTCTACATTCTTCCAACACCCGTACCGAGGATCACATGTGAGCCAATAAGTCTAGACACCATCTACCAACTAACGTCAAAACACCCGCTAGACCTCCGCGGGCTTAGCGACTAGGCAAGCAATACATACATACCTAGGTAGGTACTAAGTCGCGTCCCGAAAGATACCCAACTAAATAAACCTACTAGCCCAGCGCAGCCTAAGTCCAAGCTAAATTAGTCGTGGATATCCACCATAGGTAAAGAAAGGTTGTCTGATGGGCTAGTAGGTATCTTCGCAATACGAGGAAAACGGGCCCTTAGTGGTGCGTATATAGGAAAAGCACGTCGAAACGGTAGTTAGTACGTACATAGCCGTGTCTACATAAATGACTCGGCCAATAGGGTGGTGGGCAAGGTGGTAGGTTGGGTAGTTGGGACTAGATGTAATACGACTCGCGTATGGTAGGGAGAAATTTCATATCCCCTTAGGTATCTGTATCCCGACTTCACTTCTACGTAGAAGACGAGGGACCATGCAGATTATCAGAGTAAACATGCTTTGTTTTTGCTGCTATTTTTTTGTGACTTGCTATGCTATGCTGCGCTGTGATGCACTATGCAACCCCTAGGGGATGCATGTGCTATCTGCGTCTTTCATCTCTGCTCCGAAAACATTAAAAACATCATCTACAACCTAATAAGGTCGAGAGAACATGTAGGTACAAACCTTTGGGGGGGATATATGCGGAGGGCCCAACATATTCCACAAAAAGAAGAGAACGACCAAAACAAGAAGTGCGGGCAAAAGCAAGGAGGAAGTACAAACAGCTCCATGTGTATGTGCAAATACAAACGACGGTCGTTATCATAGGTACCACCCGTTCCTTTCCATGCCGAGTCTCGAAAACGCCGTTTAGAAACAAACAGCCCATAGGTAGGCGGATTTTTGCCACTCAGAACACATTGCGTCAAAACGAGTAGAATGCCGTGACCGCCTATGGGCAACACCAACTCCTCCGCTATCTCTCCGGATGAGGCACCTTTGCAATTCTCGTGACGTAGCGTAAAATCATTGCGAATGCCTCACAGATGTACTCTGTAGCGCGAACATAGACCGACGCATTTTGTCTTTCCTGCTCTCTCATCCTGCAATGCCTCTCCGTCTCAAACCAGTGTCCGATGTCCCGGACCAAACTTCCTCCCTGAGGCTGTATCTTCCGTTCCAGCGCCCGACGTTCTAGACGTTATGGCCGGACCGGGAATGGGAGAAAAGACAATTTTATAATGGCATCCATTGAAAACTCCGTGTCGAAAACAACGCATGCAGATGGGGTATCAATCCTGGTGAACGATTGCTGTACTGAACTCCTGAATACCCTTGGCGATAAGAGATAGAAAACAAAAGGAAAAAAAAAGGAAATATAAACGACCGAGAATGCAATCGTTTTATAGACGCTCGCCTATATCGTAGACTCGTGGGGCTGCTAGTATTGCCCACCTAAGTCCGTAACTGGCAATCGCTATCTCTTTAATCATCGTCAATCTCAACGATTTCGGTTTGGCTCGTGTGCCGTATGGGAGCGGCTGCTGACCCAGATGGCGCCTTTCCTGTTCGGGGGCGAGTGTCGTCGTCGCTATCGAATTCGTCATCATCGTCCACCGGTTCCGTGTTAGCTTTCCACGTTCCGTCTGAGTAAGCAAGGATCGACTTCGTGCGTAGGCGGTTCTGCGCCTCTAACTGCGAGCGTACTTCAACGAGAAACCCATCAATGACAAGGCTGTAAGGACGCGCATCGCTGTCGCATAATGGGCACTTCCAGTTGTCCACGAAAGAGGGTTCGCTGGGACAATGTTCGCAGCCTCGACCGTTGCACTTGCTACATGACTTCTTCCCGGGGCGAGTGTTAAGCCATGTTTCGAGATCGAAACACTCGAGGTGAACACAGGCTTTTCCCCGGACGGGGATTTTGAACATAGACGAAGAAAAAGGGTCAGTGAGGTCAATAGACAGATAATCGGCCATACTAAGCTCGTCATCATATATGCCCTGGGTTGACGACCCGGCAAGGCGATTCTTGATTTTCTCTCGCGTCGTACTAGCCGGGAGGCTTCCGAGCGTATGGACCATCTGAAGCACATCATTATGGCTGAGAGTTTCCACAATTTCAACTGCGATCCAGGGGATTTGACTTGGGGTCATCCCCTGCCCATAGGGGACAACGACGTCGAGCTCGTTAATACCAGACTTAACGAATAAGGCTTCAGCAGGAAGGTCCTTGGAATGGTGTGCTTTTCGCATAACGGCCAGTGCTCGGCCGTTTAGCTCCATGCAAATGTGTTGCGGCCAGGCGGTTTGAGCGGTGACCCACTCCTTCTCGGCAGGAGTGTCTGACCTCATCAGACAACACCGTACGCGAACACGTAGAGATCCGCTAGAGAAGGACCTTACAGGCAATAACTCGCCTGGTTTCATTTCATACCTAACCAACTTCCCGAAAACTGAGTCTTCGATATCGAACTTGAGCTTGTATATGTAAGGATTGGGTATGATTTTGACCGGGGTCAGAGCAAAGCTTTTGATAGCCTGATAGTGTTTCTGCAATCCTGCCTCACCCAGCTGTCGGGGAATTCGCTTTGGACTCCTTACGTGGGATTGGTGGAGGGAACTCTCAACTGATCTCTTGTCGTAAGGGGAGGATGGATAGTCCTTCGGGTGAATGCGCATACCTGGTTCGGGGATGAGTCGGCCGGGGTTATTTGGGGTGGACTGAGGGTAGGCGGGCCTTTGGGCTTGGTTCTGGGCTTGGTTGTGGGCTGGGTTCTGGGTTTGGTTCTGGACTTGGTTCTGGGCCTGGCTCACGAGGCGCGCTTGCTGCGGACCAAATTGGACGTTGGGTTGGCCGATATTGGGACCCGGCGCACCGTTATTTGAATTTCGGCCTCCAAGGATTGATAGGTTCGGAGGCCGGCCATATTGGCTCATCGGATTGGGAGTCGGAACCTGTGAGGGGACCCTTCCCGCTACCTGCTGTGGCACGTGATTGTATTGTGTATGCTGCGTGAACGAAGGTCCTCCCTGGAGACTAGGGTTTGCCCGGAGACTTGGATTCGCCTGGACACTGCTATTCGGTGGTTGGGAGAATGTCGTAGACGGCGGAGGCGCCGAAAGTACGGGCGTGTCGCGCTGACCGTAACCGGGATAGAAAGCTCCCCTATGATGATAATGTGCCTGAATGGTGGGGTGGGGGGTCTGATGCGGTGCTGGGTTCTGCGTGGAGTTCTGGTAATTCATGAATTGGTTCGCAGACATCCCTCTAGGGACGAGGTTCTGTGCTGGCGCCGTATGATGTTGAAATCCAGAAGCCTGGGACGGACATTGCTGTGTCTGATGGTTCGCCGCCGCCTGACCAGCTCGGGGGTTCATCTGTAAAGACATTAGATAAGCCCGGGAATTTGCCTGATGCCACTCGGAGTCCATCTGCAAATTGGTCCGAGGATCTCCAACGTGGTAGGACGGTAGTTGCGGGACGGCCGGTTGCTGGACGTCTGCCTGCTGGATGGTTGGTTGTTGAATGGCTGGCTGCTGGACCGCTTGCCGCTGGATCGCTTGCTGCTGGATCGCTGGCTGCTGGACCGCTTGCCGCTGGATCGCTTGCTGCTGGATCGCTTGCTGCTGGATCGCTTGCTGCTGGATCGCTTGCTGCTGGATCGCTTGCTGCTGGATCGCTTGCTGCTGGATCGCTTGCTGCTGGATCGCTTGCAGCTGCATGGGTTGCCGCTCTATAGCTTGCTGCTGAACAGCATGCTGAGCTCGCTGTTGCATGGCTTGCTGAGCTCGCTGCTGAATAGCTTGCTGAGCTTGCTGCTGAATAGCTTGCTGAGCTCGCTGCTGCATGGCTTGTTGTTGTATGGCTTGCTGCTGCATGACTTGCTGCTGTATGGCTGATTGTTGAAAAATGGGAGGCTGCTGACTCCCTTGGTAGCTTGGCTGGGCCATGATCTTTGCAATGAGGTTCTCGTAGCGAGCGATGATGTTTTTGTTATGTTGCTCGTACTTCGGAGGGGGAGGGTTTTTGGAGAAAACATCCGGAGCGTTCTGGTGGAACTGCTGATCCTCCTTAAATAATGCTTCTAGCTCTGCTGAATGGGGTCCATCTGCGATGCCTAGATCTCTCCTCGATGCTCGGAACATTATTGCCTGTAGAATCGGCGAAAAGATTAGGAAATTGTCCAAGAGTTCGCCCACAAGAAAGGGATAACGCTTCTCTCGATGTGCACCATGTACCGTGGCCCACCTATCACGGACGCACAGAAGAAACCCCATCACCTGTCTCAAGTGGCTGCGGAAGACGTTCTGATTCACCGCCTGGTGTATAGGGATAGGAAAATCAGCGAGGTATTCGAGATGTTGCGTTCGAAGTCCAGAGTTACTCTTAAGAATGACCTCCATGGTCCTGAAAGCCTCATCCAAGCCTGCAACGTCTCGCGGGTCTGGGGGTAATGAGCCATGCTGTTCATTCACGCATAATTCATGAGCCGTAGACTTGCGAACGGTCCAAATACAAAAAATCTGATGGAATACAACAAAGAATAGATCACCCCCTTCACAGGCTTCGAGCACAAGTTGGTACCGAGGCCGCTCGACTTGTGGGAGTAGGGAGTCTAGTCCACTGAGACTATCTAATCGAAGTTTTAGACGAGGAGCAGCTCCATAAGTCTCGAGAAATTGAGTTGCAGGTTCCCTAAAGTGAGATAGTGTTAATTATCCATCTTGACCACAGCCCCGAGTCATTTTCATTATTGGTGGATCGGCGGGACATGATACATACCCAAGGCGGCGTCTTTTAGTAGGACGCGTGTCGGCGGGATTTTGTAGTTGCTCCGAAGAGGCAGGTGATGGCGGGTCGTCGATTTCCATCTCAAGGCTAGGAACTATCGAAGTTGCCCCACTGAGAGATGGCGCAGACGCTACGAGGGGAGATGCCTGAAAGGCCAAAACTCCTCCGTCCTGTCGAGATCCAAAGCTCGAGGGGCCGACAGATGCCAGGCCTTGAGCTGGTTCACGACCGTCATCCGAGAGCGCACCGATGGCAAACCGTGATTCAGCCATGGCAGGCGCGGGCTGGGGGTTCGTGGCCCCGGGGCTGGGTTCGTCGCTTGGGGCAGGTGACGGAAGTACAGGGCGTGTAGTAGAAGTCCTAAAAGATCACGCAATGCAGTGATTAGTAAATATAAGGCTATTTCCTTGCGGAAAGGAAAAAGAAAAGAGGAATGAGAGCAGGAAGGGATCGGGTGGCGTTTGGAGAACGGCGGTGGGAGAATGCGGGGTGAACGCGATAGGAAACGCGACGAAAAATGCGAGACCTGGGCTAACAGGCAGCAGAGTAAGTCACTTACGATATTTGTTGTATTTGGGCTGGTGCAAGGGCCTGCGTCGATGATAGGCGACGAGGTTGTCGAGGCAGCTGAAGCGGTTGGGGCGGGGCCGGAGTCGTTGCTGGGGTTGAGACTTGGACTGAGGCCGGCTGGGTCGTCGCGACGACGGGGCGTGCAGACTCAGTGGTATTAGGTTGCCTACGAGCTGGCTGCGCAGGACGAGGAGAAGGCTTCACGGGCTTTCCGTTGGCTAGCCATGATGGCTGTCGGCCTCCTACCCAAGCATTCAAGGTAGAATTAGAGGCCGCAACCTGCCTGTCCGACGACGCGTTCCCATTTACGTTCGACTCCCCGTTCGCCGTTCCGTTCGCCGTGCCCGACCCTGTGCCCGTACCCGTACCCGAGCGATGTCCTCCGGTTGGCGCCATTAGCCATGAGTTAATGAGTACCTTGTACGGGCCTGTTTACGGCTTTCTTTACGGCTCCCTTTACGACTTGGCCTTTGCGCCCCCCTCGGTCTCGTAGGCGTCGAAGCACGGAGTCCTATGATTAGGGGTCAACATGTTAATAGAGATTAACTGTGGACGAGTTTTCTATAACACTACAAGGGAAAAGTAGGAAAGTACAAGGTAGTCCGCTCAGCAGGACGGGCGCACCATATATAGATATAATAGGGAGTGGGCTGCTGCGCGGCAAGTGCGGTAACGCAAATGTGCATTTGGTAGAAGACGGCGTGTGTGCAGTTGTGTTGGTAGTGGTTCAGGGTTCAGGCCGTGATAGTCGCGCTCGGCGGTGGATGGAAATGGACGGACGTGGAAATCCAAGTTTACGGCGGTCGCAGGCGGCTGCAGACAGCCTAACTGGCGGGTTTACCCTGCAGGGATGCCAGCCGGGTTCAGCCCGAGACGGATCGGTATACATACGACTTTGATGTATAGCAGGTACGAAGTACATGAATAGGTACATACGGCTTTTAAAAGACTCAAATGAAACCAAGCCTTGGGGTCTTTGGAGATACCCAGGTGTTGTACATCCACTTCCTAAAGCACTACGTAGGTACATGTGCCTACGACCGCTTGGTAGATATATGTAAGTGCCTAATATCCTATATTCAAAGTACCCAACAGCACATGTGCGCAGATATGATTACGCGCAAGCACCTATATACACAGCATGCCCCCCTATGAATTCCTAAGTTTCCCCCCACTCACACAAAATACCTACCGACCTAACTTGAATTATGTATACCTAGGTACCTAGGTACATAGGTATCTGTATATAGGTACTATGCCGTATCCCCGCTTCTTCGTTTGTACGTACTATTGGCACGCCCATTAGGAGAAAACAGAGAGGGGAGAGCGAAATCGCCCAAGTACCTCTTGCTCCATATAGAGATCAGGTCTTTTGCATGTGGTTGGCCCCGTTGACTGCTTGTTTGTTTAGTGTCCCTTGTGTTGAGCCTCAGTCCATTGAAGGTATGTCAGGCCGTTACCCGAAAACTCCAATCTGAAAAAAATAGGTACCACGTAGTGATAAAGTACAGGTAGTTGTATCGCGCCGTTGCTTTATGATTGAATTATGTAACTTATCCAGGTACATATATCAGAGCAAATGTACCTAGTTACCTATCTAAGGCCCTAGGTAGGTACCTAGGTATACGTCCAAACCTATTCGATTCCTTATAAATGCGGTACTAGTGGCGTGACGAAAGTCTGCCATTGCGGCCAAACTTCCGCTCAACAAGGGGCAATTTGCACAAGCTTAAGCATATCATGCGCTTCAAGCTAGCAACAAAGCCATACACAGATCACACCGTGGTTTTTTCGGGTTGTTTTAATGCATTGTGTAATTTGTTCCTGCATATTATTATATTCATATTCTTGGGTGTGATTATAAGTTCGTTATTTGTTATAAGCCACCCCTTTTCAGGATTGTAAATTACTTTCATAACTTATAATGTTTACCTAAGGAGGTACTTAGAGTTCATTCTCTAAGTTGACCGTATAATCAACATTCCTTCCACAACGCCTATAGACTTATGTATTTGTAATACCCCTTCTATGGTTTAAAGAGATTAACTTCATCGCGTCGGCGCAATAGACACATAAACTAACTCGGAGAAGATAAGGTGCTTAGGCTAGCTTTTAAAAGGTCAACACCAAACTGGGTTACAGCACCGGCCCTTGGCAATCTTGAAATGGGGCCCCCGACCTGCATGTCTGTCCCGGAGGTAAAACGGTATTACACATCTCTGTGTTTACATACTTAGGTACCTACGTAGGTAGGTAGGTAGGTACATAACTTACCTATGTAGTCTGGCACATATGTTTGGGACATATGTAGGCTGTATGAGGAGAGCTAAATCGCCTTGATTGATGCACGTAGTCATTTCAAGCTGCTTATGAGGAACTTGTCATTTTACGTTGGTCGTAATCGGATCATTAGCGGACCTAAATGCATCCTATAACACGTACTACAAGATATTAGTTACACCAAAGCTTTACGCCACACGCGATACCTATATGCAGTGCTCAAAAATATGGCCCTGGCATCGTAAATATGAGCAAATGGAGAACTAAACACTGAACATAGCCGATATTAAATTGTTTAATAGAGTGTTCGCTTTTAAATCCATCTTACTTTTCCGACCAGATTCGAGGTACCTAGTACATATTTGGTATGCAAGGCAAGAATGACCAAGCAGAACACTGCGGCGCGTCCCTTCTTCAACACGGTACCCCGGCTCACCTTTGCCCAGGGGGGTAAGGTCCTGGCGGATAAGCACATACATACCTTTTACAGGTACCTATGCCGGTAGCCTAAGCGTACCTGATGCTGGGTAGATACACAGGTACTTACTGCGTACATGCATACATGTATGCACACACTGGACATCCTAGCAGAACTACTACGGTACATGTAGAAGAAAAGACCCCTCACTGCTCGCTCCGCGATCCGTCCGTCGAGCCCATCCTTATGGATTGGCTTCCACTCATCCCCATCTATTTGCACTCCATTCTACGTAGTACATACAGAGAGAGGTTCTCAGTTCAAATCCGTACCTATTTTCTCAAATCAATTCCTAAAGGGAAAGACGACATCATCATCGTCTAGATTTTCGTTCGCCGCATATATTAGTCACATCCCTTTCCTTATTTATTTATTTTTAACTCTTTTTTTTTTCATTAACCTCCTATCTTCACCTGTATGTGCCTTTACAAAGCGACGTAGGCTTGCGCCTCGTCCATTCATTTCCCCGGCGCCTAGGCTTTTTTTTCTTGTGCCCACGAATTCGGTGCGACCAGCACGGCAAAAAAGGAGGGAGCATCCAATAGGAGGACTTTTCTAAGGTTCTAGCCAGAACTCTCGACTCCCAAACCCGAAGGCTGAAGGCGACGGCAGAGGCGACATAGATCCACTGCCAAAATAACACGAGACGATTGTACTCCCGCCCGATTGTTCCTCGTATATATTACTTCGTAGCAGGTCTTTTTTCCCTCCCCCATATCGAATCGCCGTTTTCATCGATGCATTTCGTCACTATTGGGACATTGGTCGAGTCAAGTCTTCCATAGACTCTGTAATCCGTTCGGATCAAGGAGTTAGCGATCAGGATCGCCACCTTTCCCTCGTCCCCGGCGTTATCACGGCCGTTGTTCGATGCCGCTCCCGCTCCCGCTCCCACTCCCCTGAGCCCGACGCGATCCTAAAAATC
This sequence comes from Pyrenopolyporus hunteri, assembly GCA_902806595.1. Classification (NCBI taxonomy): domain Eukaryota; kingdom Fungi; phylum Ascomycota; class Sordariomycetes; order Xylariales; family Hypoxylaceae; genus Pyrenopolyporus; species Pyrenopolyporus hunteri. The sequence continues at coordinate 1,137,758 of CADCXC010000009.1, read as the reverse complement.
CTTGCCGCCGCGCAATTACGTCGTAGATATCATGGCGAGACCGGAAGTTGGCGATATTCTAGTGGTCATCCGTAAGTTCCGACCCTTTCTATCGCCCGCTGCGCCCGCATTCGTACGTTGGGCAGAAGGGATAGACGGACATTAGAAGACGTTGGCGCAAATGAACGAATTCCATTTAACATGGCGAACCTATAGATGACTTCCAAGCTAGAAGCTCCGACGAATTGAGTCTAGCAAAGGGCGACCGTGTCGAATTAATTGAACGCGATGACGAGTTCGGCGATGGGTGGTTCTTGGGGCGCCATATGGTTAATGGAAATAGTGGCCTGTTCCCAGAAGGTGAGTGGTGCTGTAAGGAGGATAATGGCGGGGATAGAGTCTAGGACGTAGCCCGGGACTGATCGATAGTACTCTACAGTATACACACGACCGGCGCCGAGGAACGTCGCAGCTTCGCCTGTCGCTCCCAAACCGATCGCAAGTCCGCTGTCATCCACTATTAATGGAACAACATCCGTAGCCAGCCAACCAGCATCGATCCCGCAAGCCAATTCTGCTCCGCCCGCGACAGATCCCATAACCTTGCCGCTAAATTCCTCTAAATCAGACGGGAAGACGACGCCTACGCCCACGGCACCCCTTGTAAGCAAGAGTTTCGCCTATGGAAGTGGGAATGAAAGTTCAAGTCGCGCCAATGCGCCGAGCCAGGAAAACCCCGTCCTACATGAAACTCTGACCGTTATCGACGAGCATATAACCGATCTAAACTCCATTCCACAAAATGGTATACTCCATCACACGACGGATTCTGGTAGTGAATATAGTTCCCATCTACCAGATCGGCTTTCTTACATCCAAGGAGAGGAGACAGACGAGGAGGAGGAGGTACTGCATACCCGCTCCGAGGTCGAAGGCTGGAACGCCGATGATGTTGCCGAGTATCTGTTCACTGCCGGCGTAGAGAAAAAGCACTGTGAGGTATTCCGAGATCAAGAGATAACAGGCGAAGTACTTCTAGGAATGGATCAATCATCCCTGTTTATCACGGCCCTCGATCTTGGGTCCGTAGGTCGCAGATTGAAAACGTGGCAGAAGATTAAATACCTACAGGATGAAGTAAACGGGCCCGGAACTCTGACAAGGCGAAGCACGCAGACGTACGGGAGCGAAGCAGGGTCCGAAGACCAGAAGATTGGGGGAAGAGTAAGGAGCAGATCGAATACTCTAACAAACTCGCAGAGACTTGTCTCTTCCGAAAGTCGACCGGGCTCGGTTCACGCGAGGCGCCTCTCGCAAACGCCCAAAATAGATGCAACGGCTCCTCTCACCCCGGCCTCTCCCAGAGGTATGCAGGACAGCCCGTCGAGATCCTCACACCATAAACGGCCTTCCGCGGCTTCCGTCCGAGAACTCCATCATTCACGGCGACATTCGTCCACCGACTTCAGACTCGCCCCGTCGACCAATGCCGGAACTCCGAAGCTCGCGTCCTCGGGTACGTTCCCGCAGGCGGAGCCATCGCACAGAAAGCAGCCCTCGTTCGACCGCAACTGGACTATGGGTGGTGCAGCTTCTTCTCCTTATCTTCAGCGGCCGCTGTCGTCGGCCGACACCATAAATAATTCCGACACAGACGTTGCGCAAAACCCGTCTCTCGACCTGGATCGTGGTTATTTCTCCGGGACCGAGGTAGACGGCCGGAAGCGCAATGTGCTCAAGAAACGCGATAGTACCACCCCGCATTCTCACAAGTCAAGCTATACGGAACAGCAACGCGTAAGAAGCGCAACCGCTATTGCGAGGCGTTCTAGGTTCGGTAGCATAGACTCGACTAGGGAATCAACACCCCCAAGCGCCGCGCAGGTGTATTATAGCCTTTCCGGAGACCATCGGCGAACGGCCTCTACAAACACCACCGAATCTCTCCGACCAACCCCCCCGGCGAAAGATGGACCTAGCCCGACAGTCACCAAGCTCGACGGTTCCTCACCGACCTCGAACCGACAGGGTGTTCACGGCGACTGGATATCGACCGCCGGGAGCAAATTTGGTGGTCTGAGAGCAATATCCGACGCCATGGTGGGGAACTCGAAGCTGGGCTCGCCTACCGACTCCTCTACCCAGGCCTCACCCATGCGATCACCCTCTAGGGCAGGTTCTAGTACCCCTTCAGGTGGCCAGAGTTTTGAGATCGATTCGCCTGACGCAGGAAAGAGCCCATACTCAGCCACTACTGCTGGCAGCCGCAAGAGCGGGAAGAAAACGAAGAAGGAAACCAGTGCTTACCTCCGCGGACTGCAAAAGATTGGCCCGCGCGAAGCGATAAAGGACGCGGACTATAGCGGGTGGATGAAGAAGAAAAGCTCTCATCTAATGACAACTTGGAAGCCGCGGCTATTCGTCCTTAAAGGAAGACGTCTAGCGTATTATTATTCAGAGGACGATACCGAGGAGAAAGGATTGATAGATATCTCGTTCCACCGTGTGCTGCCGGCCGATAACGAGCGGCTTACAGGACTACACGCGACCTTGACCGGTGCTAGCAACACCCCGATCATGCCGGCCGACAGCAACCTCCCAACTCTTGCAGATAATGCTACTGCGTCACCCACCGAGAAGGGCACGGACTCGATGTTCATATTCAAACTCATGCCCCCTCGTGCCGGGCTTTCGAAGGCAGTCAATTTCACCAAACCGACTATCCATTACTTTGCGGTTCCCAACCTGCAGCAGGGACGGACCTGGATGGCTGCCTTGGTAAAGGCGACCATCGATCGCGACGATACCCAACCCATGACGACGACGTACCAGCAGAAGACCATCTCACTTGCCAAAGCACGTGCCATGCGACACCGACCTCCCGCCCTGATGAACCTCGACGAGAAGGTGGAAGAAGGCGCGAAAGACGGCGGCGACGAGGAAAAGAAGAACGGCCTGGGTATCTCGTTCGGAGAGGTTGATAGTGCAGTCTCTGGCCTGGAGAAGTTGGGCCTTTCAAAGGTTGACAGCGCAACAGCCAAAAAGGCATCATTAGACGGCGAGAAGAGCGACGGCGTCACTTTCTTGGCCTCACCTCAGAGTGCCTAGCAATCGTCGTGGGCTCCGCAGCGCCAACGATCCACTCGAGTTCCCTATGTCAGGTAGCAACTAGACCCATCCGTTTTATCCTCATGTTCCGATATCTTAGGTCTTCAGAGGAAGCAAATAGGTACCTTAATCGTTTCTACTTGGTGTCACGGCTCTCCTTTTTTCGGTAACGGGCTAGCCAGTCCAAAACCCATAACCACACAAACAATATTTCCTTCCCTTTTAGCGTGATATCTATTCCCCTAATTATTCCCCCAATATCTTATTTTGTCCACACACATCCCCATCGATACCTCAACCACATGAACGAAGCGAGACACGGGTCCACGAACAAAATCATACTAGCTAAACCCAATGACCGAGCAACCGGCAAGGCGGAGAGGAGAGGAAATCAGAAGAGAGAAGAAAGTGAAAGCTTCCCCGCAGTTGGTATCTGGGCACAGAGCGCGGAGGACTGGACGTAGGGCATGGGTTATGCGTGCGTAGGTAGCGCAGTAGGGGACGTGACAGTAGGCTGGCGATGTCTTGGCTCTTTTCCTTTCTTGTCCTCAGTGAGAAAGACGGAACCCTCGACTCTGGCTCGCGCGGATGGGACAGACGGACGGACAGATAGGTACCTAGATGGACAGACCAGGAGGCCGATACAGCATTACCTACCCCCCTACCTACCCCTTTACCTAACCTGACTTTACCTTACCTACCTATCCTAGGAAGCAATAGATAGATAAGTCTTAATACAAAAATGTACCATGAAGCAGAGTGGCAGAACAGACAGGCAATCAGACAACCAGACGGTAAGAGACTGAGAAAGCGGACGATGGGATTATCAAGATGTTGAGAAACCCAGAAAGAAATATATAGGAAAGGGAGATAGAAAGGAAGAGAGGAAGACAGCAAAGAGACGCTCTTGCTGGTTGATGTAATATGTTGTGATGTTAGGCAGTCGATACCCATCCTATACCTATCCTATACCTATCCTATACCTATCCTATACCTATCCTATACCTATTACCTACCTGGTACCTATCCATCTGTCTGCGCAGGCTTCTAGAGCTATCTATACGTGAAATTGCTGTAATTACCCACCCGCCGAGGCAGTTAGCAATAAACACCTCGCCCGTCTTTCAACAGCCTCATCCACACCAACGGCCTAGGAATCCCTGTTAAGAGTCTACCCCCTTAGCCATTATATACAGTCACATAACCCACGGATTACCCCAAAACGAGAATAACAAGAAGGCCTGGATGATCGAATCGAATGTCTTTGACTACCTATACCATAGCATACCATACTACAGTAGCAGGTAAACACCTCCATACCCCCAGGTACCCAAAAGCAATAGTTAACTGCTTCCACGAACAAGCGAATACCCGTTGTGGCATAAGAACCATGTCACAACCAACCCGTTTCGGCACGGAAGTTTGAAATCATCAAGCAACCCTTTAAGCACCCCGAGTATTCCGAGGGCCTGGGATTCTTCGGTTCCTGGCACCTAGGCATATAACTACCTACCTAGGCAGATAGGTACCTAAACTACCTGCAAGTGACCTATATGTGGGCACGCATCTAGCCCGGAATATGACTTAGGTACCAGGTAGGCATCTACTATGCGGACGCCGTAAAAAAAGAGGGGGTATCATAACCGTAGCATTCCGCCTCACAACCAACTCCTAGGCCTAAAGTTGGCCTTGTCTCATGGCCTCTTCCACGCATTCCCTTCACTTCCCTCCCCTAGTCAATGCAGCGGCCGGCGATACCACCGCTCTACTTCACTCTACGCCTCAACTAACCCCAATCTAACTCTGACCCCAACTCTTCTCGTTCACTCTAGCTTAATCTTCAGCAACTCGATCCACGCGCCAATATCCTCCATAGTCTCGAGGGCATTCGCCCAATCCTGGGGCGTCCTCTTCCTATTCTTCGGATCGTCGCGGAGGTGCCCGTGATCGTGGGCGAAGATATTGTCGTGGACAATGTGGACGCGGCCGCCGAGCTGGATCTCGATGACTACGTTGGCCGTGTACGACTTGAAGGGGAAGACGAGCGAGAGGCGGGGCACGGGGTGTGCGGTGAGCGTGATGTCGACTTTGAGGACGTCCGAGGAGGAAGATTCGGGGGTGGGGAAGGAAGTAGTAGTAAAGGAGGAAAACGATTTGGTGTTCGTCTGGGCCATGAATGCCGCAAATTCCTCTTGCTTCGTGCTTGGCACGCGCGAGTCGTTGTCCTTGTCTGCTTCCTTGGCGGTGGGCTGGTCCTCTTTCGGTTTGAAGCTGTTGGTGAGTAAGAGGGATAGGAAGGCAAATTGGCGTAGTAGCGGTAGCATTGTCACCAGATCCTTCGGGTGCGAAAATGGGACCTGGGTCAGAACTTGGCCGTAAACCGGCTTGTATATGAATAGTGTATTGCGATGCGCTTTCAGGATAGGCTCCTCCTGAGGCTTGCCCTGAAGACTGCCTGGGAACGTAGGAACAGTCTGTGTAAATACTATCTCACGAGGCTCGCTGGGGTCGTAGGGGCTCCCGCCAGTAACGGGGAACATCAGGGCATCAAATGTGATATTTGATAAGGGTGTGTTCATTGCGGAAATCTTGAAGATCTCCATCGCGACAGCGTGGGAAACAACAACTGGCGGGTCGAAAGTCGCAATGAATGCGACGTCAGGGGGTTTAGGACCGGATAGGTTTACACCGCCCTCAAGCCCAGGCTCTACCTTCGTCTCCTCCGACGATGGCAGAAGAGTGCTGGGTGGCTCTAGCCAATCTAGGACAGGGCCAGTAGATGAGATTAGCTCCTCGTCCGTAAGGTTAGACTTCTCGATATTATCTCCGATCCATTTATCGGAGACGCGTATTGGGCTATAAACCATGCCATTGGTAGCTGCACACTCGACCAAAAGTCCCCAGGTTTGGGCGTCTTCAGTGTCTACCGTCGTAGATGGAACCTTCCTCCTCTCCTTCCAGTAGTCAAGACTCAATCCAACCCGACCCCGGGCATGCATAAGGGGGCATCCGTGGCGAAGACAAAGAGCAAAGACCCTTAGGTTTTCATCGGATTTCTGACCCAGGCTTGGATCCTCACGGAGCTTCTGTACATCCCACCTGTGCAGTTTCTCCAGGCTCTCCCAGATGCCTGCTATGGCTTCGTGGCAATTCAAGCCTGGAGAAACGCTCAGCTTGTCTAGTGTGGCTAGACGCTCGAGATTCGCTCGGAACTGGGTCAGTCTTTTGGTTAGGGGGCTTTGACCAGGAGCTAAAGAAAGGTCTTTGAGGAGGATAGCCGACGCCCTGTCCACGTGCTTATCAAGGCTCGGTATGGATTCGCTGTAGGCCAAGGAGGCTTGATGTACGATGTGGTTGGTGATGCCGACTTCGACAGCCATGGTCTGTCCTGCTATGATCAGAGTCTTGGCATTCTCGCCGGCACCTTTGACGTCTTCCCATAGACACTCGAGATTCAGGTGAATGGCCAATCTCTCAAGGCCCTGGTTGCTGACCCGACTGCTGTTCTGAGCCTACACAGACTTTAGCTCCTAGTTCCATTCTTAACAGTACCAGGTTTTTTTTTTTTTTTTTTACCTACCCAGAGAGCGGCTATAACAGCCTCCATCCTCTTTCGGCGATCCTCCTCGTCTGTCCGCCCCGCAGCAGCAACTAGACCGCCAACACTGATATTATCCAAGTTGATATTATCAATCCCCATACCCATACTCAGGTTATTAAAGGCAGCAGCGGCAGAGGGACTGTCGAAGTTAGCGGTTGTGCCGGTGCCAATGCCCATCATAGTGGCTGTAGTGACCGTCGCAGGCGACTTCTTAAACTGCTGCGGTGACGACTTAGGTCCGTGAGGGGAGAATACGCCGGCTGTCTGCGGGTTAGAGAATGGTGTCGAGGCTTGCGGTGTAGGAGCCGCGGCGGGATGTTGGGAGGGCGTACGGCCCTGCTGGGAGGGGCCATGGCGCATTGGAGTCGACATTGTGAAGGCGAGGGTGATGGCGGTGTCGGAGTTGGTACTGATATTCGGAGCGAGTTGAGGATACTCTGACTATGGGAGACGGCAAAGAGATGCTACCTAGGTCAATGCGATTAAGCCGAGAAGGAAAATACCCATAATCTTCACCTATCAACCAAGAAAATTGAATGACACCGGACGGAAGATGAAGCACATTCTTGCGTGTTGGCAACAGAATTTATAGTTAGAACCTACTCCCCTTTCATCATGGCCGTCGCCCTAAGATGGCCTTCACGATTTGAACCTTAGAAGGTCGAATCTTTGCCGGGTTGTTTGAGAAGAGAGGACTGAGCTTATCCCGTTGCCTTGAACGCCAGAAGCTGAGGATTTAGGTAAGGTGCTTGGAGCTTCCGCTTGTTTGGCATGGTTATGGTGGGGCCTGTACTGCGAGGTACCTACCTAGGCTCGGCGCTGCAAGGGTATGGTGTTATGTAAGCTCTCAAACGGAGAAGCCATATGGGGGTACGAGGTACGTACCCGGTACCCCCACCAAGTTATGCGGTTAGAAGCTATTACTGGTTAGCACGATAGGTATTTAAAAGATCCGATTCGTTCGACCCTCGAGGAGTTCACGATCCCTCCTTCAGCCGCATCAACTACCTACATATACGTACTCGGATAGCGCACTACACATGGTAGTATCAATTCATTCTTAATAAAAACGAGTATACTTATCATTCCTCATGGTTGAGAAAAGCGTTCCGTTCGAAGCCGATCAGCCTACCCAAGCATGTATTTAACTGCCCCTCTACTACCATAGAGATGCTTACGATTAAGTTAGTAGATGCGCCTCCAGTCGATTTTTCTAGATTTACTCCTAGGACCTGCTGTTACCAAGCCCTGCTTGTTTACGAATCTTAAGTCGGACCCGACGTATTAATGAACCGGTTGTCTATTCTGTGCTTAAACGCAACTACCTAGGCGAACTAAGTTGCTCTAGCCTTCAGTGGGGGATGAACTATTCGTTGCCCCCCCTCTTCCGCCCTTTGACGGTGTACAGGTTCAGAATAGACAGCCCGGGTATGCTGAATTTCGCGCAGGGTACAACCGACCCATGTTCCTCAACTTTGGAGTTTTATCTCTCCAGCCAAATCCTAGAATCCAAGCCGCCCAAGGCGGCGGCCCGACCTTTCCAGGGAAAGATGCAACAGCGAAGAATGTGAAAATGAACTAGGAACAATGCAAATAAGCCTGCTACCAACTCCGATGCTGACGAGCCAGGTATGAAAAATGACGAAATCAAAGAACTCGAACTTTTCCTGGCTCCAAATACCACTTCCGGGGGGTTTAGAACTGCACCGCTTGCCAGACCCCCAGCTGCTGGTGGAGGCCCTGCTCTCTACCTATTGAGCTTGTCAAGAGATATTTTCATGTGGAAGAAATTCTGCTCGGCCGTGAATAGAGAAATCTTCATGGTATTCGTAATGGCGTGATCTCGTCTCAAACGAATATTGTGAAAGAAGGTCAACGACGCTTTTGCATCTACTAGCCACCTCTTCAACAAGGAAATTTAAGCAGCCTTCTACGGCCCACCGGGCCCCTTTCTCTTGGCAGGGACGCTTTCATGAAAGATGCTCAAAGTTCAAGAAAACCGCCTAGAACTCCTGAGGCATAATCGCATGGGGTGCCGCGGGCCTTTGGGTAGGAGCCCCATTCGCCGCCATATTAGCGGCAGGTTGATTACGCTGGCGCTGGGCACGTTTTGCTTGGCGCTCGCGGCACTGGAGGGCATAGTTTGGGTCTGTGGCTCGTCTCTGCTCTAGGTACTCCTCATATGCTTGTTGCTGTGAGGTGTTTATATAAGGACCCTTTGGCTTCCTGACAGGCTTGGGGCCGTAAGCCATCCTTGCTTGGGCGTACAGAGGCAATTGGCTTGGGTTTCCAGATCCAGTAGAGCCCGGAGGTCCGGGGAGCTGTGAACTTGGGCCGTATGGCGGCGGCTGGTGCGCGACTGGCTGCGTAATCGACTGCCCAGCCTGTTGGGGTGCGATTGGGAACTGGGGAGCTGGTGCACTAGGAAGCGCATCGGAAGCCGTAAACTGGGTAGGCTGGTTGGTATAGTGCTGAGTAGGTAGTATACCAGCCGGCTGCGATGGCGGATAAACGGCCGAAGCACACATGCTATGTGGTCGTGGTGCCGGCCAACCGCTGAGTCCGGATCCGAGAGACGAAGCACTCTGAAGGTTCTGAGATCCCCCCTGCCCATGTGGAGCCCCGCTCAAATTAATTCGTTCAACAAGGCCCTCAATCTGCTCGAGGTGACGCGAAAGAGCAGTCTCCATAGCGTTAGAAGATTGCCTAGATTCTGCTTTGATCTGTGCCACCTGGGCGCTTAAGTCTGTTACTAACGCACGTAACAATTGCGTGTCTTCAGACTGGGTTCCGCCGCGGGGGATATCCGTCGAAGGAGAGAAATTGTAACCATATGGCTCCTGATAGAAGTTCTCCTTCTGGTAGAGCGGCTTACTTGGCAACTTGTACTGGTTGCAAATATGCGGATTCGAGCCGCTTTGAAACTCGGAAGCCATAGGGTTCAATATAGAACCACGTCTCGCCGAGTTCTGAAAAGCAGCAGCATGTACCTCGGAATCATGCTGGAACGGCCTGCTTAGAGGGATATTCTCATCTGTTCTTTTAACCTGGCAAGGTGGCTTCTCGTCGGTGACCGGTGGCGGGTAGACACGGTTCGCAGATGATTTCTGAAGCTTGTTGATGAGCGCGTTGAAGCGCTCTTCATACTCGGCGGATTCGTTTTGGTCAATTTCTGTTGAGTAACGCGACTTGTGACGTTGACCAACGCCATTCTCTTGTACTGACTTGGGTGCTAGAGCACGTTCGCGTTTTTGGTACTCCTCTCTGAGCTGCTCAGCCGGTAGGCCAGCTGTGCGGGGAACCTCGAGTTGGGCAACACTCTTTCGGATGTCGTCATGGATGCCATCCCATCCAGCACCGCTGAATCTTTTCGAGTCTTTGATGGCCTGTACAGCTGCAACTGGGAAGGTGAGATCCTGGATGCGCTGAGTATTCGAGTGAATGGGTATGGCTCTCAATAGTGTGTCGTTATAGCCGCCGTTATGGGCACTGTTATTCTCCCAGGTCTGGGTTTCCAAGAGACGCGTACGCAAATCCCGTACCTTTCCGAAGCCCTCACGGGAGACCGGAGTCAGTGATCCAAGTTGTACCACAGGCGTCCCGGCCATCCATGGAGGAGTATAAGGCTCAGTGGTGTCACTAGAGTTATACGACTCCTCCCCGTTGTTATAGACTGTGCCGTCTTCTACAGTCTTGTAGTCCCTCTTGGTTATGGGAGCTGTGTGAATAAAATCGGGGTCAACAGGTGTCTCTCGATAACGACGAACGGTGTTTTGGTTGGCTAGACTTATATCTATACTCAACTTCTTCGTCGGCTTACCTCCAGTTTTCTGGAAACTTGTATTCTCGGGCCCCGCAGTGGCTGGGGCGATGAGAGAAGCACCACCGCTAAGAGGAGGTACAAACGCTTTACGGCGGTTGTTTCTCCAGTCGGAGTTCTTAAGAGCCTCGCTCACCTTCGTCGCAGATTTGTCAGAAGACAACTCAAACTGCAGCTTGCGCGGTGGAGCCGAGGCTATCTGCGTAAAGACTAATTCGCCTTCGTCACCAGGTGCACAATTATTGCTGGCGACGTCGGTCTTGATCTTTAATCCAAGCATATTCGCTCGGCTAGGGACTCCACCACCGTTCGTGGCCTTGGCGTATTGAGCAGCACGCATATTGACCTGAAGTACGGGGACCGAATATACGCTAAGATATTGTTAGTTAACATCTACATGATATAATTTCCTCCACTGATCGCATATAAAGTGAAAGAAAGTCAATGATCTTACCTGGTGTTATGCAAATGCTGCGATAGAGGTGTCGCTGAACAGCGTCTTCAAGTTTCAAGGTACGCGCGGTGCTTTTAAGCCATTAGCATGCATCAATATACTATTAGTTGGATGATAAACTCAGTAGGTCATGTATCATGGACCTCCTCGGCGGTATGAAAAGGAATCTGTGGAAAGGGTAAAGCAATATTGTCAATAGCTATGTGCACGTACCTGTCGAATAGTTATCGCAGTTGGTCTTAGAGGAACCCGGCACTGCTAGAAAAGAGTGATGGGCTGAAAGAAACTCTGAGGTGGGCGCTCTTAAGAGAGAAACTCCAGGCGTGTTTGAAGACAAGAAGAGAAACTGTCGGAGGATGGCAACCAAATCTTTTTCACTTTGTAGAAAGATGTTTGCCTGAGCCGAACGATTTAGAATTCCAAGGCTGGAGAAGAGTTGGTGCAGGTGAAAATCCTCGAGGCTGGTCGGCGAAAGGTTAGAAATTTGAATGGTACTTGCGATGGAGGGGGGAGGGTTAGAAAATCAGGACTGACTCTCTTGTGAATGAATGAACAGGTGGGCAGGTGGTTACGTACTGCTGAGTGAAATAATAAGTACCTTGTAGACGGCGAACCCGAAGTTGATAATCGAGTTTGAATATTGATAGGGTACCTCGCTGTCGAGATCTTCTAGTCGCTTGATCAAGAAATGCTCCTAAGCTGGAAAAGATGAAAAGGTTGAAGGACTCGGAAGGCGATTATGGTGGAAAGGAACCAAAGTCTTATCCTCCAAAGGTGTTTGAAGGAAGTTCTCAAAAACCTGGTGGAGGGTAGAAAATAAATATGAGCGCCGTGGTAGAGATTAATGGCGATGGGAAAAGGTTGCCGCTCAATGCTCGGACCCTAATACAGTAAGTACTCTGAGCAAACTAACTCGTGAAGTCCAAAAAGGGAAAATCAATCCAAAAAAGCGCCTCTTGGTTATCATCAAAGAACGCTGCAAGCCTTATGACTGGACGACGATAAACCGAGTCAGAAAATAGGGAGCAAACCTCACGAAGTTGAGTCGTAGCGCGGTCAAAAGCCAATCAGAGGCGGCCGCGCCGGTTTCCTTCCCACTGTACGGTTGTAAGTAGAGGCAGTCGCCAGCTTGCGGTTACCTAGGTACTCACAATTATTCAGGCAGTTACGATGGATAGATTTGTTCTTACGGTAACCGTCGTCTAATTCACATGTGATGTTTGCTATCCATAGATACCAAGGTACTTATATTGGTTGTAAAGTTACCTAGGTGGGAAATTACCCCGTCAACAGTCGAAACTCCAAGTACGACTCCTTCATTCTGTCTTTCTGCCCAGAGTAGGTCAACTACCTACCTAAACAACTAGGAGAATTGGGGGTAGTAGGTACCCTTCCTCCTATCCTTTTTCCCCTACACCTTCTTAGAGCAACGCTACCGTTAGCTACCTATATTGAAGTGTACCCTCGCTCTTTTGTATATATCCCTTAAAAGACACGAGGTAATTGATAATTCTACTCATAGATGCGATCTAATTTCGCGGAAAAAAAGTTATTGGCGCGCCTATGATGTTCAAATTCAAATGTGTAGGTACTTAAGCAGAACTTGCTTTGCCTCAGGGTGTGATTGGGGATAGAATGTAGATGACCGTAGCGACAAATCCCTACTTAATGGGATAAGAGGGCGTTGCAACTCCTGGAGAATATTGAACTCCTGTTGGTGATCTGGGTTAGACTCCTATTTTATGCTCTAGAAGCGGTAAACTATTATAGCAATAATACCGTAATTATCTGACTACTCTCAATTTATGTATATCAAACTCCTAAAGAAAGCTAAATTATCATGGATCTTATTGAAGACGTCGTAATATTAAGTAGGCTATGGGGAAATAACCACTTAGAATCGACTTGTTGTATATTTACTCGTCCCTATACTATCAACATAACCTTAATAGGAGATACGAATGAATTCCCCCGAGAATCCGCTGTGACTGTCTGGGGGGTCTGCTCAATGCGTTGGTATATAATAGGCAGGAGAACAGTATGTGCCATATAATTTACATCATCTTACTACTAGCTAGAGCATAGGAGTAAGGGAGCTGTAACGATGTTGTTGATCTACTCTTAGAATTATTTTGATTCTTATGAAATGTCTCCTTTCACGTAGACTAATACTCATAAGAGCAATTTTGAGGGGATATTTGCTTTCATCATCGAAGAAAACTCCTCTGTTTAAACGGTAAACCAGGCTACAAGGGGCTTCTCTTCAGAGTATTTAACTGCCCGCTTGTATAACCGCCTAATGTTAATGTTGATATTTAGATCAAGAGTTATAAATTCTCCGTGAGACTTGATGTTCGTCAGTTGGTCAGGTGATTTGAAGTATTTGTCAATGTTGAATATTGACGTTTCTCTGAAATGGGGAAAATAACTAGAGCTAAAAGTTAAGAGTAAACTTTTTCGATACTCCTATTTCATCATCATAAATTCGTTTCGATTGAGCTACAGGTGGAGAAAAAGACATATTCAATACATGAACCGCGAGACGCTACCCAGTCCCTTACAGACACAACTAGAAAGGACTTTGCTCCTCAATATCGCTATAGAAATGTCCCCTGCAAGCTTAAATATTACACCATTAACCCACAGATTTACGGCGGCGCGGCGTTGCCCGTCATATAGGCGCTGAATGCTCTCTGCATAGTGTGTTAATTGACCGAATTCAAGGGTACGAACTTGAAATAGAGTAGTGGGGACGGGGAAAGGAGACAAAATATCACTTACCGGATTCCTCGTTTGGAGGAACACAGTGCCAGGCCCCGTAAATCTGCAAACAAGGCCTTCTCCACTGGCAAGTCCCCCCATGATACCGCCGCTGGCCACGCGCTCCATGACGTACTTGACGTTCCAGGCAACCAAATGTCCGTTATCGACGATATATTTCTCGCCATCAGCGAGGTCCTTGCGGATGATGGCGCCGAAACTGGTGATCCAGAGCAGGCCGACACCACTGATCTTGTGGACCCATAGCCCCTCGCCGCTGAACATGGCCTTTCCGAGGCCCTGGCGTTTGTAGTCGCGCGCAACGCCCTGCGTGCTGGCAACATACGCGTCCTTGCCCACGCTCCACGATTCGTCGCCGTTCAGGCGGATGGTGGTCATGTCGCCGAGCATGCCCGGCGCAAGCAGCAGCTCGCCGGGGCCGGTAAATGTCGAGTGACCTAGCTCGCCGCCGCTGGCCATGAGTTTCTTCATGCTGAATTTGTACTCGCCCTTCAGCGTAATGGTCGGGCTCATGGCGATTAACACGCCCGGCTTCGCATTTATCGGACACCCCATTGCTAGCTGAATTGTAATGATGGTATTGCAGTCCCTGTGGCTAATGCGGTACGAGCCGCCGTTGAATGTGCCTACATCATCTAATGTCGCGGCAGCGCCTTGGAAGTGTGCGGCCGAAGGTGCGGATGCGGGGGCAGCCGCGCCTGACGTTGTCCGCGAGTGAGACGGCCCCGTTCCTAAGATGCTCTGCGCCTTCTCGTTCGGGTATCCCTCTGGGACGTTCGACACCACGTCTCCATATGCGGGCGCTGCCCCGCTCGGCGGGGTGAGAGCTCCGTTATTTCGGATAGGGAGAGCTCCATGTTGCGCCGGCTGGGGCGGTGGAGGTTGGTATACGGGTGTTCCAACCTTGGGAGGCGGGGATACGCCCTGTTGCGGCGGCGCGGGGTAATTCTGCTGGGGAGGAGCCGGATAGGTCTGTTGCGGAGGTGTAGGATAGCTCTGAGCTTGAGGCGGAGCGTAGCTGGGTGTGCCTGGGGGCGGCGGGTAGAACTTGGTCTGGTTCGCGGGAGGAGAAGTGGGTGGTGGTGGGTAGCTCTTTTGTGATGCTAGAGTTGCTTTTATCAATTTACTGTTCCTTGAGCGGGTTATGATGTTGGACTACGAGCTCATACCTGTTGTGCTAGCCGCACCGGGAGGCGCTAGATATTCCTTGTCAGCTACGCGATCTGAGGCTGTACGAATGTAAGTTGACGAGATCATCACATACGTGGATAGTATTGAGCAGACATTGTTGCTCAATGACTCTCAGCTTCTTAGTGCGGAGTTATTCGAGTAGGGTTAATATGCGAAGGTGAGCGCCGAGTGCTGCTAATTGTTTTGATTTAGTATGGGTATAAGACCGGGTAAGTTGAGGTGGTGTGGTTGGGGCTGGTCGTGAAGGATCGCCAAAAAAGAGTGGTGGCGCCCCCTCCAACGCCCGCTCGGCTCTCTACTGACATACCAGGTATGGAATAGCTATGATAACTAGGGCCTGTAGCACCTTGCTTATACTAGAGAATTTAACGGCTTTAGATGATGACTTGACGCGAATCTAGAAATAATACAAAAGATAGAGCCTCGAAGTCGGAGATGAGATGTCGACGGGTGAAGTGGGAACGACGTGTTTCGAAGGAGCTCGACAGATGGTCGCTTTTTTGGCCTCCATCTTGAAAGGGGCGATCGAGCTGCATACATATGTAGGTCCTGTCGATACCTACATAGATGCTGGCGGGAGGGATATCCCGCAGCCTGGGTCTGTGCCTAAATACGGAACGAAGCTCGACCAGCTACTCGGCGTCGGTGAGGTTGTCCAATCATCGATGAAGCTGGACAGTTGTGCGGACTCCATAAATCTCATGAGACCGCGCGGGGAGCGTGGCCAAGCGTTACGCTACGGTGATCGGCGCCAAACTCAGCGCTTGCACGCTGGCCCCCAGCTGAATTACGAGCTGTGATTGGTCGGGAAGTTGGAGAACTGACCTGATTGGGTGCCTAATGGGTTGGAGAACTCGCGCGATTGAGGCACCCAGAGCCCTATAACTTCGCGGAATGGTCGGGGCTTGAGGGTACCTGGTAGGCACGCCCCGTGGGTACATACATGTAGGTACATAGGTACCTATGTACCTAGTAAGATGGATGGATGTTTCCTTCCAGGTTGTACCTACAAATGCCCATATTCAAACTTTCAGGAAAGATACTTCGAAACTAACATCTTTCTTCTCGGCATTCTACTAAAGACATGAATCTATAAGGATTATACGTATTTGTAACTCCCATCGTGAGCTTCCACGATATGTAAAATCGATCACTCGTACCTACTGGGAACATTAAACTTATAAATAACACGACGTTCCTGTCCGAGAAAAGCTCAGCCCCCATTGGCCCTTATGCCCGCTGTTAAGACACTGATATCGGCGTTTCTGCGTGTGCTTCTTCTAAGTATTGCCCCCTCCCTCTCATCCGTCGATAATCATCCTGCATAACGGGCTCGTACTTGACAGGATGATTCGCGTCCGTGCAAACAGGCAAGCATTCAATAACAGCCTTAGGGTCGGGTGAGACGAAGTAAGGAATCGAGTACCGAGGCCGAGTCATGAACCCTTCATTGATTCCCAACTTATCCTGGATGGGCGGCAGTGTGACACGGTGAAGGGTTGACTTTAAGAAGTCTTGAACTCTCTAGTTAGCTCTCTTGGAGCGCCGTGCGCCTAATCGGGGAAGCGCATATGTCCTACGCACCGTTGCTCCATCTCATTAACAAGTCGCCCACATTCATTACCAAAGCGTCCTTCATGGGCGTCGCGTCAACGAATTGCCCCTGTTCATTGGGATTTTCAACCTGTAAGCCTCCACAATCATCTTGGAAGAGCATTGTGATCGTCCCCCAGTCTGAGTGTGGTGGCATCCGAGCGACCACGTTGCTGGAAAGCTTCTCTGCTTCGACTGGAGGATAATGAAGTAGCCGCAATTGGTTATTCTCACCGCTATGGAAGCGCAGGAAGAAGTCCTCGTCATCTAAACCGATGCCGATCGCCAAAGCCCGCAGCAGTTCCTTCGCCGTCCCGAAACACGTCCAGTAGAACCCTGTCATGAATTCGCGGAAGCCGGGGAGAACGTCTTGTGGGAGCCAGACATTAGGCTGCGTTTTAGAGTCCTCACTGCCGATTTCATAGCTCTCCTATTCAGGATTAATCCATCATCTCCAGGATGTCCCGAACAAGAATTCTCAGTCTATGAGGGTATGACAGACCTTGAAATCCGATATGTTCCGGTTTTCAGCCTCTTTAACCTTATCGCCATCTTTAATGATATCCTGAGACACTTTCTCTAGACCGGGCCACGAATACCCGCGATGAACGGTCGGGCCTAGACTATAAGATAGGTACTTACCCGCCCAATCGTTTAGACGTGAGCTATGCTTACCTGGAGGATGAGGAGCTAGCATCTTCATCTCGTGCGGTAGATCGAATAACTTCTTGGACCAGAAGAAGGCCTTTTCGAGCAAATCACTGGGCACGCCATGGTTGACAATGTACACGAAGCCAACTTGGCGGCATGCATTGGTGAGTTCCTGGGCGATGCGTCGCTTATCCTCAATCGAGCCATATGACCATGCGCTGAAATCCACCACCGGAATTGCGCCTTGCTTCTGAGCCATGACGGTTCTCCCGATGTTTTCCAATCGCAGAAAATCGCCTCGAGCCCCACGCTGTAGGTGAGTATCAGGGAGGCGATAGCTCGGTGCCGGTTGCTGGACTTGAAACAAATTAATAATACTTCGAGCTTGATGTGGCCCGAGTCAAACACCCAATTCTACGAATGGTATCATCCAGACGGTTTGTTATCAGGCGATGCGGGGTTGACATGCGCGCCAGCCCTCTTCGGTTGTAATGCAAACAACCTTGATATGATCTTCAACGCCAATCATTCTCTCAATCAGTTGTCATCAGAAAGATTGAGTCGTCCGATAAGCTCTCATCGGCTTGCTTCCAGCCAACTGTTCATGCCATGTATTTTGTACCGACAAGCCCTGACTTGCCTAAGCGCTGCTCGTTTCCGAACTCGTTCTAATCACAACTCGTTGGGCCTTAGAAGTCACTTGATGAAAAATTCAAGTACGTTCAAATAGAATATTATAAGATATAATTAAGGTATGTACAAGTTATCCTATGGCGCTTTAGGTTAACTAAGGTGGTATCATGGAAATATGGACAAGAATAGCTCTATACGGTTACATTGACTGGTATGCGACCTCATTGACTACATGAGTGTCACTAGATCGCCTTCCCCAACAGCCCAATTTGGCAACGAAAAAGGGCTGAGCCTATAGAATTTAATCGATGCCGTCTTTGCCACTAAGCTTCGGGTGCGATAACGTTCCGGATCGAACGGCTGCCCGAGCAAGACCCTCGTATGCTCGTCTCAATGCTAGGGACGGCGCTATCCGGGGCCGACCGGGCTGTAGCGTAGCGTTGTTAATCGACCTGCGGAATCGTACCCTGACTATCTCGTAGGGATGTCGATTTCATGCAAAACCATTTCGGGATTTACACTGTGCTGACATATCTCCATGGAGTCGACGCGATCATTGACGCCGAGATAGCTCAGCTCTTGCTGGACTCGGAAGCCCCGTCATCCGGGATGCCGTTCTTGGCGGGCTTATGGATGAGGCCCTTTCTATTCGCCTCCTCGATTGCCTGGACAAAGATATGGGCCATCACCTTGTAGCCCTCTACTGTGGGGTGCGAGCCGTCGGGTCCGATCTGGTCTGGTGTGGGAACGCCGGCAATGCCTTCGCTGGGGTGCATCTCGGCTAGGACGACTGGTTTCCCGTCTGCTTGCAGTTTCTTCGCGACTTCTCGATACTGCTTGTTCATATCTAAGACGGTAGTCTCGAGGTCGCCGACTTTGTTCGTGAGCATGGTACTCAAGATAACCGTTGAGTCCTTCGATGCCGTCAGGAGGTAATCGATTAAATCCTCCATCTGTGCGCCCACCTTGTCGACGTCCTTGTTCTGTAGGAGGTTGTTCGTCCCTAGATTGATAAGGAACAGGTTTGGTAGCGTCTTGGGCACGGCCTTCTTGGCGTAGTTGTGCATCTCTAAGATTTTCTTGCCTCCGTACGCTTCAACGTCGTTGTCGTCGAAATCGCCGAGCTTTACCGAGCCCACCATGTTCACCGTGAATCCCAAATCGATTAGTTCATCACGCATGGGCTTACGAAAGCCCACATACCCGGGGGATGTCTCCCCCTTGACAATGGAGGCGCCGAGAGCCATTATCCTCAAGGGAGTATCGGTCGAGCCTGCCCCGGACTTCGATCCGGATGGCGTATCTGATGAGGTGCTTGATTCCGAAGATGTAGATGTAGGTTTAGTGGATGACGCGGAAGTCTTCTCTGACGTAGTAGATTCTGATTTAGTAGACTTAGATGTAGTAGACGTCGCTGTGGAAGGCGTCTCCGTGGAGCTTGGTGTTAGTGTTGTGAGTTGGGCTTCGCCGGCAGCCGCTGTTGCACTCGTGGTCGCCACAATCACAGACGTGGGCGAAGATACAATAGCCAACTGTTCCTCGGACTTGGGTTCATCGGATGAGCCGCCGATATTAACAGATCCTGTAGCAGCGAGAGCTGGACGAGTAGGCTCGATATCAGTATACGTAGTCTAACCGCGGGGTCGTTACGATGGAGTATATTTCTAATAACGCACCAATTACTATAATCGCCGCGATGAGAACAGCTGCCATCCCAGTGAAAGCTGCAATTCCTTTCTTGGAACGCATGAACGGCAGACGCGAAGCCGCCGCCGGGCGCGGCTCTGGATTCTTCTCCAGATTGTCCCAGGCCATATTGTTCACTCATCCGGTATTCAGATGCTCCTGGACGGATGAAGGGAAACTGGGGGACAACCCCATTTTTAGAGTGACGCGGGACTTGGGAGGCTATTTCAACCTCGTCGCAGCCCTACCTAAATCATGACGAAGTATATGGACTAGCTAATTCCATGTATGGGAAAGGAGATTCGCCAAGGCTGCTAGATCGGTAGTGGCCAGGGGTAACGGCCAAATCCTGCTTCACTGATTCGACTGCTCGATTCGCTTTGGTGTTGTGGGAACATCCGATCCTGTGCCAAGAGAGGCTTATTTGCTATACTTGAACCCGTCCGGATACCGGCACGCAATCGACAACAGCTTTAAGCTTAAGAGAAGTAGTGGGAATTAATTGTCCTCGCTATATATGTCTCTTTGGAGAAGCTCGCCGAATATTCGCTCTCATAGAACATAACTGGAAGGTAAGCACCTAGATATCTTGGAGAACTATACCAACTAAAATACTCACCAAAGCATATACATAACTCGGAAGGTTGATAGAAGCTCAACAAAATTACTAACTACAAAGGAAAAAGTAAGTTGTTTATCGTACGGCGTATCCAATTATTCTGTTTGGCGCATGGTACCCCTGACAGGCTGACATGTTTCTCTCCACACCAGGCACCATCTTTAATTAGGTATCTGATACAGTCTTCCTATCGGCCGTTTTCTATTCCTCGCTTCCATTGTAGCAGATTGAAAAGGTAGGTACCTAAGCAGGTAGCGAAGTTACTTGGAAACGCCATGGCTTGAGTCTCCCCGAGATGCTGGACTGTTAAACTTACCCCGTAGACCGTAACGATAAAACGCTGAAGGATCCATGGCGGAAAGATAAGAAATCCCCCTGTAAGCCTTAAATAGCTTTCCTTCCAGAATAGAGACTGTCCTTATAACTGGGGCTGACTCTTGGTCTTGGCTAGCAGACAACAACGATTAAATACATATGCGACTCTAGAAACATCACTTCCCATCCCAGCCGTTCAGATCCAACGACTAAGGCGAAGCCGTAAAAGCTGCGACTCGGTAGGAAACAACATGTTTCGGCCAGATTATCGTTCTGATTGCCGATCAATCGACCGTCGCATCCATCAGAACGCTGCTTAATCGCTTAGACGAACGGACCCCAAAACCCGATGTAGCCCCTTCGTAGTGCCGACGTTCGTAAATCATTCCGTGTACTACCGCCCAGGACACTATGAGACATTCACGCAAGCCACATGTTATCGAATACGCCCCGAGCCCTACTTTTACCGCCGGAGTCGCGCGCAAGTGCTCTTGCGTCAAAACACGATGCTCTATCACATCTGCGTCTTTTCGTTAGTCCTTTCCCTCACACGGTCGAGCTTAGATGTCATCGACCAGGTAAACCCAATTACGACAGCCCAACGGTAGCACGACACAGCGACTTGGATGCATCATTCACCATGCGAGGAATCATCTAGTAACGAAAAGGACGTAGAGTAAGTTGATAAGAATCTCATTGAGGTCAGCCGTCAAGTTTCTGTGAAATTAATATGCACCATTATTTCCTTTCTAACCTATAGGACCGCGGTGAACGCAATATATATTTTGTCGGACGAATTGTGTAGGTAGGAAATTGCGTACTAGTCAGCGCCACCGGCCTTGGATCGGAGAGTAATGGGAAATTATCCTGTCTACCTAGACATCTAAAGTATATTCTATTTACCACATTATCCATTATTAAGCCAACAGGGTGGCAGTAGCCCAACCAAAACCTCAATTACAATAGCGCTTTTCAAGCTTCCGACGGCTCCCCATTTGAACTCTTCTGTAACTCGTATGTCTCTGCACCTTCTACTTCCGAGAAGCCCTCGCGACCCTTGTTGAAGATAAGCCCGGGATGGGAAATCATGAGGCAATACACAGCGGAGACTACCAGGCTATCTCCAAGTTAGCAACAGCCGTGGAATCAGTACGTCGGAACTTACACTCCCTCCAAGCCAATGAATAGGGGCTCATCATGGATGAGTTCACCCCTATACCCGTCACGTAATTCGACAAGCCGGTACGCGCATCGGGTTAGGATCAACGTTATAGCCAGCGCCATGAAGCCAAAGAAGAGTTTCAGCCTATTCTTGTAGCTCACCCCGGACGTTTCCCTTGCTAAGCTCGCTTTATACTGCACAGACCTGAAATACCGAGCGAGGTAATCCGCAAAGAAGCCGCAGAAGATGACCATGATAGCGACTTGCAAGCTAAGGCCGACAAGCGCCATGTCGACGCCGATTTGGCTCGTACCCGAGGACGCGGTCGATAGACCACCGCCGGCTGCCTGGAATATCAGACAGATGATGTCGCTGGGGATGAAGATCCAGTAGAACAGGGTGGGCTTGAAGCGGGACAGCGAGGGCGAGAAGTCTTTGATGCTGTGTGTATGTGTTAGCTATGTGGAAATATTCGAATTGGTCATATGGTATGTCTTAGAAACGAGGACGTCACATACGCTGCTGCGAGGGTCACGTATATCGCGGCCGAATAGTAGACGGGACCACTAGTAACACAGACTACAACACGTCAGTAAGGCTCCCATCCAAGAAGACATCGGCTAACCCAAGGAAAGGGAAACGAACTGATCTGAATCATGAAAGCAGCAAAGTTGAACGGGTTGTAGTACATGGCGATCCGGCCCGCGTAGCCCAGGACGGCATTGACAGCACCGAGAACCATACACCCCATGAAGAACCACGTCTTCCATCGAATGCCGAGGTAGATGTGTATAGACGCGGAAAGAATGTACAGGCACAGGAACGTGATGTTCGCCGCGAGACTCGGTCGGTAGCCGTATACGCTGATCTCCACGGGGCAGATCTCGAGAGTGCAGTTGCTGCCGGGCCCGAATACCTTGGTGTATGGCGGCACGCCTGGTGGAAGGCCGGTCGACATGGTGTCGTGGAAATGGTAATCCGGAGAGATTGATGGAGAGGACGATCCTGAACTTTCGTGAGGTGGTTATTAAGGTCGAGCCAAAGCTGTGATATATACGCTTAAGCCCAGGGGCAGAGAAAGCAAGACTGGGCTGTAGCCATGCTGGAACTCAGATATTGGATAGGGCATTATATAACAGGAAAATGGCAAGGGGTCCGTTCATTACCATCGACTTCGATGGGTATTATCATATTTCTTGGGAGATCGAAACGATATTGCGACCCATCTCCCATGAAGGCCGCGTGGCATTCCAGCAACATTTACTATCTAAACGAGAGTCCATAGTCAAAACCTCGCATAGCCTTATGATGCCGATCAACCTTAATTAAGCGGCTACCCGTAGCGACCTCCCTGGCGATCGACTAATGGCCACGCACCCGCAACGACCCCGTTTCTCATTGGTCCCGGGAGGGTCTAGCTCTAGTGGCACGGCACTTGGCGATGAAGCGAATGCGAGGGGGCCGGGGTGCCGATTGGGTATATCTTCGACGCGGATGAAGATTAGGCCGACTACAACTCGATTGTGAGGCTATATTGCAAGTTTTTGTTTGAAGTTGGGGATTGACCTGTTCGTCGACGTTGGGTGTCCCTGAAATGCGAGACGGCACCATCGGATATTGTCATAAGGGGGTATCGCCGATACATTGATGGCAGTACTCATAATAACGTAGTACGACTTTACAGACCAGCTAACAATCTATGAAGCATACCTATCTGATATTGGTGTCGTTATATATACATATCTCGTAGTTCTGCGCTTGATGGATAGTGGAATACGAATATAATACATTTCTCTATAATACCGTTATGAAGTACGCCTAGCGGCCTAATATCCTACCAGTAACGCCCCAAGACTCCATATAATATATACTTCGGCTAGACTCACCTTCGAGACAAGATATATACTCCTTTAATATACCTACTCAGTCCGCAGCTACGAAGCAGCAAGCACCCGGCTCGCGCACAAACCCCTCTTCCCCACCTACCAGTCAATGACCCAACAACATACCTAATAAACCGTCTGAATCGGCTGGTCCCTCACCTCGTCCACCCAGCGTATCCTGCGGCCCGCCGCCGACGCGCAGGCCGCCTCGCGCCTGCCCAGGATCTCGCCGATCTGCACGGCCTCGAGCGCCTCGACCACGTGCTCGCCGGGGTCGACGGCGAACATGCGGCCGGCGCGCTTGTCCCGGCGCGGCGTCCGCCGCGCGTGCCGGCGGTACACCAGCCGCTCGTACTCGTCCGCCCGCGTGTACGCGCGCGCCAGCGGGTCGTAGCACGCCCGCTGGAACCGCTCGCACGTCTCCATCGCCGGCCCCGCGAGGCCCGCCTCGAGGGCTAGCTCCGTCGCCGCGTCGGCTAGGTCTAGCGCCGCCGAGTACTCGGCGCGCGAGGGCGTCCGGCCTGCTGGGCTGAGGATCGCTGAGGCTTCGGCGTGCAGCGCGTTGATGCTTTCGAAGACGGACATGGTGATGGCGATAATGTGGATGGTGTGGATACTGCGATAGTGGGAGATATGAAACCTTTATGCTGATTTTACTTACTGTGTCTCCCTTCGCAGATAATGTTGTAGTGGTGGTTCTGAGGAATATGTTAGAAACTACAGCCATGGGCTTAGGTTTAATATTTGATATGTTCCTTTCACGGATAGTACAATGGCATTGAATTGAAAGAAAGAGGCCTGCTTAGAGCTCAATATAATAGTGAATGTGCAAAGCCTTTATTGAGAATTGCACCGACTAAATTGGACTTCTTGGAATTGGCTCTAAGGAGACATTTGCTTTTCCGCCTTCTCTTCTATATACCCCTTTTCATGACAACCTCTTTGTTCTTTCCCCCACGGTTTACATATTCTACGCGGATGGGTATCCCTTTTGCGAGAGTTAGTCATGCTAGTAAAAAAGAAAAAGAAAGATGAGGCCTTCCTCTCTGCATGTTAGATTAGTCGTGTCACAGTACAGTGTTAACACACGGATTGTGTTTCAATCACTAAACTCACCGCAATTACATCGCGTCCGGCACTCTACTCGAGGAGGAGTTAATTTGACTCTGACCAATCATATGATGTCCTCGGCCTAATTATCGCTGTGGCTATTGGCAGTAGACACACTAAACCGCTGCAGCCACTCAGAATCAGTAGCATACTTGATTTGATTAGGTATCGGCGGCCGTTTGGCTGGGAGGTAACTTCACCGAGAATCGTGGGAATTGTCTCATCGTATTCTAAGTCTTCTGAAGAGTGTGTTACCCCTTGCCTATCGAGTCCTAGGCTCCAAATGCAACCTTATCTCTCCGAGTGCCGCTTTTCGCGCCTCATGCCTACTTCGCATACCGATGCCAAGATATTCAAGGAGATCTGTGGCTTATGGGATATTGAACGCGCTCCATCCTAATATGCACACCCTTTCAGCTTAGATGGCTTGGGCACGGCCTCTCGGGAGGCCAACTACTACTACGAAGTGGTCACCTTTGGGCAGGCCGTCCCCCACAGGTGTAATGTGGCTATGCTTGCATGAATCCCCGGAGGATGAAGGTCCAATCGGGGTCAGAAGGCTTCGATGCTCTGGCTTGTGCCTAGTAGTCTTATCCTTCATTATTTCCTTTTTTTCTCCTTCTCTATCTATAATGTGAGGTGGGCCTCACATAGTCGAGCGACGACGAAACGTTAAGTATTCAATGCGGCTCCTCCACGTTCATACGAGACAATTAGAGGAATATAATGGAGATTTTACCCCGCCATATGCTATCCTTGTGAGTATTATTTACGTGGATACCACCCCCTGTCTTCCCCAGTTCAAGGCTTTACACGGTTGCCCCTCCCTGAGCATAACTAAGAGAAATAAAGCCAAGCATGAAGATCGTGTAGTGACCTATTGCTAACGTCGAATCTCACAGTCCCATACCTGGTGTAATAATGAGATAACTTTTCAGCATCTTTCCAATCCAGGCCATAGGAGCTTAAAGGAGTATGAAAAGATAGCAGGATGCTGTCAACAAGCTGCTCAAGATGGGCTAAGCTACGTTTGGATAGATACTTGTTGCATAGACAAGTCGAGCAGCGCCGAGCTCTCCGAGGGCATTAACTCAATGTTTCAATGGTATAGGAAGTCTACAGTTTGCTATATCTATCTATCCGACGTATCAGCAGAAGACGATCCATTCTTGAACCCTTCGGAATTTCGGAGTAGTCGTTGGTTCACAAGAGGTTGGACGCTCCAGGAGCTACTTGCGCCCAAAGACTTAATATTCTTCGATAAGGCCTGGACCGAGATCAATGTTGGCCGACTTAGCCGATCCTCAAGCCCATTTGGAGCAGATCGGAACGAAGGCTACATAAATCGCCTGAGCCTTCTCGGCCTCCTCTCCGATATAACGCATATCCCGAAGAAGGCTCTAGCTACCGGGGACTTCTCCCAGTTTTGCGCCGCGGCTCGGCTGGCTTGGGCTGCCAAAAGAAAGACGACGCGCGTTGAGGACGGCGCATATAGCCTTTTAGGTCTCCTTGAAGTCAACATGCCTCTACTTTACGGCGAGGGAACGAAAGCCTTTTTGCGACTCCAAGAAGAGATTGTTAAGTCCCGCCACGACGACAGTTTGCTGGCGTGGGGGTATCGTTTGGCGCCCCAAGCGAACCCTATGTTTCGATCCGACAGCGTCCTGGCCCGGTCGCCTGCCGACTTTACTCACTGCCATAGCTTTGAGAAACTCGAAAGCAAGGAAACAAGTTCAGAGGTACCGTTAACCACCTCCCACTCTGCGATGACGAACATTGGCGTGCAGATAGCAATCCCTATTCGAACGATTGACCTTAAGAATGGTGTATCCGTTGCGATACTTAGATGCCGTGTCGCCTTGGATGGCCTTAGAAGTCATCTGGTTGTTCCATTAGTCCAAACTCATGGGGGCGATAAGAACCACTTCAGCCGAGCGCCGGGTAGCCCGCCGTTCCTCATCCACAGAGCCAAGTTAATTTCTCTCATCAACAACTCAAAATTCTTGTTTAGTCTTACGCGTGTGCCGTTTTTATGGAAATGTTTTATGTGTAAAGCGCCACCGACACCCATTTATCTGCGAGAGAATCCCATTACGACGGCGCCGCAACTCTCTTGGCCGAGGTCGAAGAGGGGGGAGTCTAAGGGGATAAACCTGCATATCGACGAGTTAAGATCGGCTGGATACGGGGTCTCGTCCTTCTACCCTCCCCGGATAAGCGGAAAGTCCGCCAGCGGTAACTGTCTTGTCCTGACGTGGGGCTCGCCGAACTCAGCAAGGTTCATGATCGTATTCTCAAGACCGAGGGAGTTTTCAACAGGATATTTATTTTTTGCCGTCTTTATAACTCTCGAGTCCTTTACCGTCGCAAGGGTGCACCACGGTTCGTCTTTGGAATACTTGATGGAACGAAGTCGAACCCTACAAGTTGAGATGAATCGCCACGGCATTACGCAGACGGAGCTTAAGTTGGATGAGGAAGCCGCAGACGGGAGCGTTCGGTGTCTTCATCATATATCATTCCAATACCTATTCGGCGATATTCGAATTAAGTGTGAAGTTAGACGCACCTACGCAGAGACTAACAACAGCGAGACCGAGGATATCAAGGAGTCCAGTCAGTCAGAGCTAGGGACGTTTTCGTCAAGTAAGGAAGAGTACCCGACCATATTCCAATAGGCTAGATAGATCCTGTTTTAATATAGTAAACAGAAGGCATATTCATGTAGCTTCACAGGACTATGAGATAGGCATCACATAACTACCTACCTTTGATGGGAGCTTTTGGACAAACCGAGATGAAGAGTACCTAATACATTGGATGAGTTCATGTGGCCTCAGGGCAGGATACCTGGTGTGCAGAGCTAGTAAATCACCGGGGAAATTTGATGCGCAAATCGAAGGATTCGGGCCTCGTTAACGGAGCGAATCATAATTCATTACGGTATGCACTGTAACGTATTTTACGTCGAGGGAGAGCCCAATAGACGTGTGAGGCTGCGGGTTGCCGCGTAACGCGACGATAAGACGCGCCACAAACTCGCTTCTGAGATTCGCGCTTCGCAGCCTAGGAAGGATAAACACTGGGAAGGGTAAACACGCTCAGCACCAAGACGTTTAGGGTTTAATCCGAGAAGGACGAACATACCTCCCAGTCAATATGAGTTGGCGTCGGAGAACGTATTCCTACGTTCCTCGGGGGTGGCCTAGTACGTTCGAGTCCTCTTGGCTGTGAACTAATGGACGCGTAACTAATGGTATTGTAGACTCGGCGGAGAGCTCACAGAGTTTCTCGCAAAACAGCTTCCCGAATATTCCTCCTGATACCAGATCGAGTACCTCCCAGAATGGCTTCCAGAGCAACACGCCCTTGTCTAACGGCTGCCATTTGTCCCTTGACCTGATGGCCAAGGCGGTCCGTGATGCAAACTTACAGTACTTAGACATCGTTAAAGATTACTTGCAGTGGTGGGCGCGGATAGGCCGTCGGAATCAATCTAAGCCGCCCACATTTTCCAAGGACGACCGTCAGGAATTGGAATACGCGATAAAAGCGCACCCGCGGTCGAAGTTGCCTACCGTCACGGAACTTCTTGGAACATTGGAAAAGAAGTCGTATCTGGGGATATGGAGCCGGGCGGCTGAGAATATAGCGTTCTTAAAGACGCTTCGCACTCACCAAACGCCGAAGAATCAGGAAACCTCAAGGAAGCGGGCCTTGGAACTCAAGGCCTGTCGAGTCAAGATAGGGGACAGCTTCTCATTAGCCGAAGAGGAACTGCGACTCGCCGGGTACGGTCATATTTGCAATGCTATCGTCGACAAGATAAACGCGCTCGATAAGTATGAATATGCATACCCCGTACCCGAGGAAAGCAAACGGGGCCCACGTGTCCAGTCTAAGAATTCTATTCTCATCTCCATCAGTGTGATATGGACCCTTTTTTCCATCATACCCTTTGGCATAGCCTGGAGCAAATCGGACGGCAAACGTGGTTCAACCGAGGACCCAGATTTCTTCGTGCAGGTTCAAAACGCGTCCATGCAGCTTCTTAATATCTTCATGAGCTCCTATACCGCCTACCAAAAGCTAGCGGGGGATGGCTTCGCTTTGAAACTAAGCTACGTTCTCACGGCTCTCGGCGTTATATGCACGCTCGCATCACCACTCATATACTTGTATAAAACCTCTGTGTGGAGTTCTTTCGCATTGCTCTGCGCGGCCATTATACAGGCACTCATGACGGCTAGACTAGGTGAAGGCGAAGAACGTCTGAAAGAGAAGGAATCCTAGAGAAATTACCAATCTCTACTCTACGCTGCCTCCTTTGGCCACAGTACATTTGGTATAGCTACTGGCACACGTCAAATCATTAGATCTTATTAGTTCTGGAGGGACCATGTTGAAAGGGGGGAGGGGGAGGGAGGGGGGTCAAAGGGGTGGAATCAACGGGTTACTATCGTTAAATTTTAGCATAGGGGGAAGTTATCATATCCAAGTGAGTAGTCTCGGCCTTAGATGGTTAACCATCTAATACCTCTCATCAAGCAAGGAAGTAGAGAAAGTTCAGGGGTGAACGAACTGCTATCCACAACTGACGAGTGCCTGGTAGGTTATAACTGCCCGATGGGCGCAATAGTAGGCTCCTGGAACTCAACGCTACATCGCGGCAGTTCAATCCCATACGCCTCACTAACCAGCGTCGTCGCATTACTCTCCCCCGCCGCCTCCGGCACATAATACCACCTCCTATTCCTGAGATCGCCATCCTGCGACTGGTCGAAGAAGTTCTGCGGCGCGAACATGACGCTGCTCACGGCCTCCGAGTACAGCGTGACGGGCACGTCCTCGCTGCGCGTGAAGTGGTGCATGCCCAAGTTCAGCCACACAACCAGGTCCTCGCCCCGCACGCTCTCGCCGTCGAGGAACCGGGCGAAGTCCTGCTGCGGCCGCCACGGCATGTTGAGGTTCTGCACGCTGTTGCCCCACGGCTCCGTGTCGTGCTGCCGCGTCACGAACAGGTGCGCCTTGGACAGCGCCGTGTTGCGCCGCGAGAACGGCGACCCGAGCGTGCTCAGCCGGATGTTCGACTTGCCCGGCACGATCCGGTACCCCCGCGGCGCGCCCCATCTGTTCGTCGCCCGCGCGTGGTTCACCGTGTACATGACCTGCCCGTTGTCCGCCCAGCTCAGCGCTTGCTCCGTCTCCACGTTGCGCGTCTCCAGCGCGATCTGCTCGAACAGCCCCAGTTCCGGCCACCACGGCTGCGTCGTGTTGACCACCTTGAGCTCCGTCACCTGCAGGTCGTTCTCCGTGCCGAGGATGTCGAAGTCCGCTTTCCACGTCAAGACGTGGTCGTGCAGAGACCCTTGCGTGGCCTCCTGAATTCGAGGGCCCCATGCCCCCTGGTCCCGGAAGAAGAACGAGGATTGAAGATATCCCGAAGCTCGGACGGTGATTTCTAGGCTCCCGTCCACGTGGAACCCGTAGTCGAAGAGGTAGTCGTAGTTCCCCACCGTGGCAACGGAGCGCAGCGTTAGTAGCGACGCCTTGACGACGCCGAGATTGGAAAAGCCGTAGTCGTTGGGGACATCCCCGTCTCGATGCCGAGATAAGGGGAAGCCGGCGTCAGACTCGAAGATGCAGATCGAATTAGGGTTAACCGTGGTCTTATTCCCGTTGTGGACAGTTACGTTCCAGAACGTAGAGCCGAAGGGACAGTCGAAACCTTCAACAAGTGGGAACAAATCGGCCCCCAACTGGAAGTGAGTGTCGTGGTATAGCGTCGATGCGGATTTCGGCTGAAACCCACCGTACTGCGCTGCGGCTTCCTGCATCGACAGCTCATACAGGACCCGTTCCCCTTTAAAGCGTATGTCATATAGCATAATACCGAGGGCCCGCGTGTGAGCGACGTAGAAAGACCAGCCCAGGTATTCAACGTATTTCTGCTCCGAATCCACCTTGTACCGTTTGCCACCTACTTCAAGGCTTTGCGGTGCGAACTTCTCTTCCAGCTCGCGGGTACCCATTTCCGGATTATATTTCAACAGTGCCCAGTCGTCGTCCTCCGGCTGATAAAATTCCTCGGCCAACTCGTCCGCTTCGAATGCGGCGCGGAGTTCCGCGACAGTGGGAAAGAATCGCGTATTGGTCACCAGACCCTTCAGCTTATACAGTGAGGCGTCCGTGCCGGTAACATCAAGTATGATGAAGAAGTCCAGCGGTCTTAGATAAGTAGCGGAACCAGGAAGCCTGAACATAATCACCTGGAATGCCTGGTTTCCATCGAAGGACGTCGGGGTAGTAGTAGTCGCAACCAGAGTCGACCTAGGATCCTTATAGCCGTGGAAGACGCCCCCTAATAGGGCCGAGGTGATATCAGTGATATTGGACGTTATAGAAACCAAGAGAGGTGCGGACGCCTCAACACGCTTTTGATCGAAAAATCGCCCATTGAAAGGTACGGAGCCCCCTGTCCCGCCATTATATACATAGTCCAACTTCTGAATAGTAGTCTCGCTAGAAACAGGCAGAGGGCCTATCATATACTCCTGGGACACTGGTTCGGGTTTACCACCCTCGAAGATGATAGCCCGAGCCCAGGAACTAGGCTTCCGCTCTGCTCTGTCTATGTACGGGAGCGCGTCAGACTTATTGACATGTACCGTATCGATATACCATACGTAGTTATCGTTTACCTTAGCCGTGTCCGGGTCGGTCAGGTTCAACTGAGACGCGGGGTCGTGAAGCAGGTTCCAGACGGCGAGGTTATCCTCGGGTGATATTTGCGCCCAGATATTCGCTTTTGGAGCTACCACCTGTTCCGCCTGCTCTCTTAATGAGCATGTCGAGCGTGTAGTCGTTTTGCTAGATCCACTGTTTGGGGCGAACTGGGGTAATGGTGTTTGCCTCTGGTGCTCTCTCGGTTTTGCAGCATCCGTGAGTGCGAGGAGCAATGAGATCACTCGTAAAATATGTGACAACATCCTATAGACCTACTAAGAAAGCTATGGGGCATTCAACATAGTAGAATAGAAACAATGCTGGATTCAATATCCGTCGCACGTTAATAGCGGTACACAAAAGATGCTTCTATCTCTATGGCTACCAGTAGTACTACTTGAAAAAAAAAAAAGAATCACTGGTCACATTCTAATATATAAAGCGAACGAAGAAGATATCATTAACAATAGTATCCCAGACATTGCGTGAGACTAGGAATTCAACGGACACTACCGTCTCCCTACCGGTAGATAAGGGTTTGCTACTCAAGAGGGACGACTGCAAGCCTTGACCTATGGAGGTAAAGATATATATTAAGCCGCGGCAGTGATAGGTGGGCATAAGGGGAACGATGTTGCGCCGCTGTAACGTAGTAGGGCTTCTCCGACTTGGCAAGATATAAGATAACGGCTCGAGTTATAGGAGTATAGGTAAACCTTGGCGAGGTCATTCTATCCAATAGCGGGCGCCAAATCATGATAATAGTCATAGTTATTATATCTATAAGACCATGCCGGACTATAATCAAACGCATAACCTCGTATAATCAGAGGGTTACCTCTTCCTAAGGGGAGTATGAGCTTGGAACATTCGCGGCAATGACGTCCTTATTTACTAGCACCTAAATATTAATTATCAAGTTCTTAGGAGTAGATTTTTACTTATATTATAATAGTTATCTACCTTCCTATTATCGCGTAGCCGGACGGAACCACGTAATCATTCGCGCCTTCATTAGAAACGCATCCGACGAGATAAAACCTTACTATAGGCACTAATTGGGGCCGATTCTAATCTAGAAATTTCCATTGCCTGATTACTTAGGTTGCGTACCTCCCGCCACTATACGGTACTCGCTTATCACGACGGAGGGGTGATTGTCGAGGGGTCTCTGCTCAGGTATCCGTCCAGAGATCCCGGGGGTTTAATCAGGTGAGTATTCGGGTGGATCTGTCTCACTGTTCCTTGTTGAGGAGGAACTTGGGCAGTTGCTTGGGCTAGCGGTTGGCCTAGCATTTGAGCTCCTTGCCCCTGAATGAGCCCTCCCATCGGAATATAAGTTATCGGTTGGCCTGCCTGATTTACCGGCGGTTGCGCCGGCTGTTCAGTCAACGGCGGGGTCGCCTGCTGAAACGCCTGCTGAGGTACCTGCTGGAAAATTTGCTGGGGAACCTGCTGTGGTGCTTGCTGTAGTGCTTGCTGTGGTGCTTGTTGTGGTGCTTGTTGCATCTGTGGGACCGTCTGTTGAGGAATCTGCTGAGGAATCTGCTGAGGAATCTGCTGAAGGATTTGCTGAGGGGCCTGCTGGAACATCTGTTGCGCTGGCTGCTGAGGAACCTGCTGAGGGATCTGCTGAGGAACCTGCTGAGGAACCTGCTGAGGGATCTGCTGAGGGACCTGCTGAGGGACTTGCTGAGGGACTTGCTGGAGCACCTGTTGCACTGGCTGCTGAGGAACCTGCTGCTGTGCTTGCTGGGGCCCTTGTTGGAGTACCTGTTGGGCTGGTTGCGGGAGCTCCTGCTGGGTTGATTGCTTAGGTTGTTGCTGGGGCGCGCTTCCGCCTTTTGATGGAGTATTAGGCGGATATGAGGATTGAGGACCACTTCCGTCCTCTTCTTCAGTAGATTCCCTCCAGCCTGACAACCGCTCCTCCAGTAACTCGGCACGGAAGCGATTGGCACGAGCCCTGGGGTCCTCAGTGAGGAGGCTATACCACCATCCAAAGAAGAGCAGAATGGCGATAGATTTAGCCACCTCGAGGGCAGAGTTGCTAAAGAATTTTGCCTCGGCGATTCGAAAGCAGGCAACGTCAGCAGTCGCGTAGAGGGGGTGCCAGAAGAAAAAGTCAATATATCTGAGGAGGGGTCGACCACGGTACAGCCGAGCAGGAGTCCTCCAGTGGATCATGATAAATACGATCCACCAAGCCAAGATGGACAGGCCGAGGTCTATGGCCCAGCTGCGTCGGTACTGGACGACTAAACTCGAGGCCCTTATTAGGAGGATCGGTGTAATATTAACCAAAAGGTTCTTTGAGGTGAAGAGCGTGATGTAATCTGACATCTTGTTGAGACTTAGATGACTGGCTAATATATTTATCTGTGTTCAGTTTATTTAATAACAGCTTGGAGGATTCGATAGGCGGATAGTATTCTGTGATATAGGTGCGTATGTTTATTGGTGTTTTGCAAATCTTTTGCTTCACTCAGTGGAATGGCGAGCCATTGTATTTATTTTCTTATTTTTTACCCCTTGTAAAGCAACAAACTTCTTGCTACCTAATAGTTATATGTGTTTGTGAACAATGAGCATTTTTTCAAAACAAGAGCCAGGAGCAGTGATGATGTCTACAAGTAGGTATATATACCCAGTAATAGTTCATCGAATCCGATTCCGTAACCCTTTAACCTAGGTAGGTAGATAGGCAGGTACTTAGCCTGAGCGGCAAAAAGGGATGTTACAGTGAACTGATTCAGATTGGCAGTAGAATATAACAGGAGACTTTGGTTCGTCACGGCATAAATACAGGCGGGGAGAACTCCTTCCGAATTGAAGATACAACACGGTATTAAAAGCCCCTATCTCTTCCATATCAAATTCCCGCTACTGAAGGCTACGGCCCAACAGGACGGCGGAGAACGACAAGTCATAGCATATGACGACGATTAGATTAAGTTTTAGTCTACGATATAGGAACTTAGGTAAATACAGTAGTACGCTTACCCCTTATATATACTGGTGGCGCAAAGACCGACACTAAAAGATACACCATTAAGCGCTACTAAGTCTTTGTTACTATATGGCTTACTATATAAGCATAGAGATTCTACTATAATTATATAGCCCATTGTTCAGGGACAATCCTTTAGTGCATCTCGGGAAAACCAACAGAACAGTTACGACATTCTTCAAGTTACATGCCTACTTAATTGCGGAGATAGGTGCCCAAATATATCCTTCCCAATAACAAATCACATTTTGAAGACTTCATATACCTACCTAGGTATATGAAAAGTCACAGCATTCAGACTATACGTATTAATATGTCAATTAGTTTTCACTGATTACTATTTACCAGACATTTCCTTAATTTTCCGTGTCTGGCAGGCGTAGATATGTATTAGTTCGGACACTCTTTATGAAACTCAGACTTAAAAATATGAGATAATAACTCGCCAAAACAGATATTTAAGTTAGATCCTAGGACTATCTTCAAAATAAAGGGTATTCCTTTTAGCCCTTCATGGCCAGCAAACTCGCACTAGATACGTACATCAAATAATTCTATAGGGCGCAAGTTAATTATACTTATCCTTTTTTCTAGTTGCAAGCATATTTGAGTGAAACCGTCTATTTCCGTCGGAAACTTCGTCGCCGCCACACAA
Organism: Pyrenopolyporus hunteri; assembly: GCA_902806595.1. Classification (NCBI taxonomy): domain Eukaryota; kingdom Fungi; phylum Ascomycota; class Sordariomycetes; order Xylariales; family Hypoxylaceae; genus Pyrenopolyporus; species Pyrenopolyporus hunteri. The sequence goes on along the minus strand of CADCXC010000009.1, from coordinate 1,102,781 downwards.
GCCACTCAAGAGATGCAACGCCTAATAGGCAGGTTAGGCCAAAAGTCATTAATTGCGCGGATATCTTCCTACCTAGTACCTAGGGAGTAGTTTCCGGAGTCTCGGTGTTTAGTTCAGTCTCAGTCGCCACCTCGACATGCGTATGTGGTTCTGAGTCATTAAAGTCAAGACCCCATCCAAACTGCTGAGCAACCGCGAAGCAGATAGCAGAAACAAACAGCAGAGGGTGTATGCAAATCAGCAGAGAAGAGCAGGCTACAATGGTGTAGCCGAGCGCAACAACCTTGCATATACCCAGCACCGGTTCGTAAAGTAGCGAGAGGGCTGCCAGGTGGGCGACGAAAAGCCACCCATAGGCGAACTTGGAGATGTTGATGTAGTATTCGGACATGGCGGCGTATGATAGCGCGGTATTTATTTCTTAGCAATATCCACAGGTATGCGACTTGTGGAATTTCAGAGGAGTTGTGTTAGTTGTCGGCTGCGTCGTGACTTAGAGCCTATACTTGGAACGCGAAAGGAATATATGGCTAAAATACCATCCACGCGCAGATACTGTTTCACGAAAATATAATACAATTTGTTTGACCGGCCTACACAGAGTCTTTGAGTGGGAATATTTGTCCTTCAACCCGTCTTTTATTCAAACCCGAGGATAGGCTGTGTTGTTTTCATTGATTGGGTAGAGTCCCTATAGTTCACTTATCCAAGAGAGGATAATGTGACGAGATAGGTCTTACTAAGGACAATTTATGTTTTATTTTGAGGAAGTAGAATAGGAGTTACTGACTACAAGCTCTTATGGTCATACATACGCGGCTACATGGTTAGACCTACCCCTGGCTGGGTATTCTAGAGTCAGCAAAGCTAGCGATCCGCGGGGAATTATTCATCTTCTCACGGCCCATGGCCAACGATAGATGACGTACTTTTCGCGGGAAGAAAACCAGGCTCCCGAAAGTAGCGACGCAAATAAAAACATCATTTAGATTTTGAAGGTTCATCCAGATTACCAGGCTTCGTAGCTGAAATAGCTACGTAATGCCAGTGTTCACGTCCTCTGTACGACCCCACCCCGGCAACCGTATTGATAAAGTAGCGCTCAAGCCTGAACAAGCGAATGAAGAAATACGGAACAACGGCGAGGAGGAAGAATATTCGAGTCATGGGGCGAATATTGTTAGAGAAGTCACGGACGACTATATCTTCAAAGCCGGCATCCTCCAGCATCTGCTTGAAAACACCAGGATGCGATATGGCGTTGGTAGGCATGGCGGCATACTTGTTCACCTTTGCCATTGAAGCCGCAATGTCTTGGGGCGCGCTATCGGGTGCGTTGTGGTCGTACTCAAATTGAACAAGACGGCCGCCGGGGCGCAGAACCCGGTAGAAGCCGGCTAGGACGGCCTTGGGGTCAGTCGCGTGGACGAAGGTCTCCATGGTGTAAACGCCGTCGAAAGAGTCCGCAGCAAAGGGCTCCAAATGGTGGTAATCCATCTTGCGCACTCGAATTGTGCTTTCCGGCACACCCGAGCGCTCGACATTCCGTCGGGCCTTGGCAACATGGTGGTCCACGATATCGATGGCGTCGATGCGTAATCCATGCGTTTTCGCCATGCGGAGCGCTACGTGGCCAACGCCACAACCGGCGTCGAGCACTTGCGAGCCTCGAGGCAGTGCGAGTATTTCGGCTAGCTTGTCTTCCATGTTGCGTAGACCCTTGGACAGAGGGAAAGGCCAGTAAGTGTCATGGTCCCAGTATCCGAAATGTCTCGTGCCGCCTAAAAGAAGCCTGTACCCCAGTCGCGACTCGAGTGAGTAATAGTAGGACTGGAGTTGCGGGTTCGGATTGATATGTAATGCCGCCACGTCGGCCTCGTGACTCTCATCGGCGACGGATGACATGGGAGAGGATCGGATTTATGGGTAAGATATAGGTAATTCGCGCGCTATATTCGTATTATATTTGATGTAGAAAATCGATTATTAATTCCTCACAGTAATCGTGAATGAGGACATGGAAGTATAAGCTCCTGGGATTTATAAGGGAAGAAAAGGTACTAAGTACCCCAAAGCGGGTGTGCCAAATTACACCTAGGTAGGCGCAGCATCAGCGCCTCGCGCTTATCCACCTATTTTATTATAGGTACGGTTAGATGAGCAGGATCTAACCGCTCTGCATAGAAGCGTTGTCGGGTCTCGTTAGCGCTATCAGTGCGCTGGAACTGCTGATTAAGTAGTACTAAACAATGCTGACAGGTGCGATATTTTAGGTACATTACACCAAGCTTGGATGCCTATTGGCGAGCTTACTTCAACCCTCATGGTTACCTACCTAGGTAGGTACCTAGGAAGTTGCCATTAGAGGTAGCTACCAAGTTGATAGAAAACGGATTTAATACCGAAAGTCGAAGAGAGCATTCTTAATATCAATGTTGCGGCAATTTGAAGTTTCATAATAAAGTAAAGCACTGAAGAGGGCAAACCTGGGGGGTCGAATAAATTTCAAAGAACCCTTATATCCGTTCAGCTTTGTTTGGTCATTTTTTGAGTCATAGACCGACAAATTGAAGTCAACTTGTATCCTATGGCTCAACACGTATGTAGGTAAAACTCGTCACTATAGCATGTTTGTCTTAACAGAAGTCTCTAATATAAAAGAGAAATATACCTAATTTAAACTCTCGGAGTCCGGGCCTTAAATGCACATGTTAGTGAATATAGTTAAGCTACGACCGGCCTACTACCAATGTATTCGTGTGTCTAGTGACTCCCGATTTAAAACTACGTTGTTCTACATATATAGGTAAATTCACGAAGAAAATAGTCATTTAACTCCTTTGGATGGATCGGAATAGATAATTCTAGAATAATAAAGCCTTAATGGCAACTGGCTAGGTACTGTGTAAAGAAACCCGAAAGCCCGGGTCTGTGCAGAAAATCATAATCCATAATAGAGAAAGCAATCTAAAGTTGTCGAAGCCGAGGGTCGAGTTTGGGGCCATGTTATTGAGGTGGTTTAAGAAATGCCTCGAGGCCATTGGCTTCTTCTCGATCTGAAGCCATTTTCCTTTCAGCCCACTAACAATTATAAGGCAAACCATCTAAATAATAGAGACTCGATGCCTCAATACCGCTGCCTCGATGGCAAGCAACCCACACCCATAGTCTTGGGGACCAGAACATCCAGGTTTAATAGGCCTTTTAAACCCTCGGTTTCTTTCAACCAGGTACCTACAGATACTCAGCCTTGACACGCAACCACATCATCAGATTGTTTTTGAATGGTGGGTTGCCGGAGCCATCAACTGCGTCAACCATCTTTGAAGCCTAGCTAACTCTTATCCCACCCTGTCCCTAGTATTATCAAGGTACCTCTCTGAGCGACGGGTGCTCATAATATTCCCTAACGTTTCCTAGTACCAAAGGCGTCCGAGAGATTCTTCTGATCTTTCCTAAGTACCTGTCTATCAACAATACCATACAGGGTTGACTACCTACCTACGAGCCTAGACCGGAAGGGAGGCATTTGATTCTTAAGCAACATTGTATACCTACCTACGTTGCTGACATTTCGCCCATAAGGCCGAAGCGACCGCGACGCCCTCACTTCACTGACCAACCAATAGTCATTGTCTTATCATCCTTCGGTAAGCTAGGTCATGTTTGTGTATAGGAGGCTTATGACTGACGTGCGGCGACGATGAGTTTATCATAGTTTTATCATGGAGGATATCAAATCCAATTGGGCATACACTCCGGAGGATGAGCTGGTCTATGTGGATCAGGCAACAGGATTCCCCATGGATAACATCGATCTCCAGCCATACGGCCCCTTGATCCACGACGCCATGAATGACTGGGGGTGCGCGAATCAAGGCGCCGGGCTGCAACCGCTTGGAGATGTTCAGGTGGTAACTCCAGTACACGGGGTGGCCCCTTTACACCATCCCTATCCCTATCACCATCCCCATCTCCATCAGCCTAGTCAAAACCGGAACACAGGAATAACGCCAGCTCAGACGACGGTACCCCAACTCGGCACAGGCCATCTCCCATCAGGACCGCTCGATACACGAGGATCTCTACCATATACCTCTGGGGCAAATGATGGTGCACCTGCTAATGGTGAGTCATTGCTTCAGCCTGGTCGATGATTCGTAGCTCCGCCTCGCTTCGGGCAATAGTCATTGCCGCCTGAAATAGTATAAGAGAGATCGCTAATATAAAATCTTCTAGGAGCTCAAAACTCTCGATCGGGTTTGGGGGAAGCGTATTTGCGCGACCCTAACTGGACTTACGCGGTTGAAGTTCAGCCGGCTTTTGATGAAATAGGTGAGTTTTTTTTTTTTTTTTCTGTTTGACGTTACATTTTTGTTTCTTTTGCGATTTCCCCTTTTCTTCTTTTGCTTTTTCCATTTTCCATTTTCTTTTTTGGAGCCTAAGCCCTACTTAGCGCCTACGTACCTACATATATACCTACATACTTAGGTACATAGGTAGCTTACGTGGTACCTAATCCCCCCCCTTTCTGGGTACCTAAGCTGTTTTAAGGTACCACTGCCTTATATGTACTTTGCCCTACCCTACATTCAGCCCAAGCCCAATCCAGCCCCGCAGAAAACCAGCAATCCCCCCCCCCCTACGGCCAAGATCTACAACGTCCCTAGCAGCCCTAGTACAGATCGGGGGGCCCAGCCACGATTCCTGAGCCATAGGCTGTGTCACCCAGATTATATAAGCCAATCCGTCGGCTCCGTCCGTGCGAATTCGCTTCGGCTGGGAACTGTGGCCAGCTTCAACTCCCAAAATCAACCATTCAATCGCTCATTTCATCCTTTCAATCCCTCCCCCAATCTTGATTAGTACCTTCGTATTGGCGTTTCAGGCTGCTAACATTATTTTATTTTTTTTCTCCTACATCAGGTCAGAAATACGTCGCCAACCATATAACTGCCATCGCGAAGCAGTTCAGGTCCCGAGGTCTGATCTACGGACTCGTCTTCACCGAACCCGTCGAACAGCCCGGCGAGTTCTGTCGTCAATACACCCTTCCTCAGAGGGACCGGTTCAACGAGCGAGTCCGTCTCGAGTTCCTCCAGATCTTCAACGCTGCTCGCAGCTATAACAGGCAGCTCCCTGGGTACAGCTTTAAAATGAGCGTCGTGTTCAAGGATCGCGACGTCCTTCCCTCCGGTCACTATCCGCCGGGCCTCGATCGTCACGATGAGGCACCAACCCTTCTCGAATATCCCCAGGCGGATGAGGCAAGCCTGCTGCCGGGTTCGCCCAGCTCTGCCAGCTTGAACTCGCCCAGCCGATATCTTCAACCTCTCACTCCCCGACGGCCCCTCAACCCCGGTCCAACACGATAACCCCGCCCACCGCGTTTGGGCCCCATACCGAAGCCCGACCGTCCGGCCACCAAGAATCGCGAAGGTAAATACTGTTGTACATATCCCGGATGTACGGATGAAGTAAAGGTGTTCAGTCGCAAGTGTGAATGGAGGTAAGTCGCAAACCCTCGCGTCGCGCACAAAATAGCAACCTCGGCTCATGTTTTCCGTAGCAAGCACATGGACAAGCACGATCGGCCATACAAGTGCATGGCCCCCGGTTGCGAGAAGCTCGCCGGGTTTACGTATTCCGGCGGGCTCTTGCGCCACGAGCGCGAAGTGCACAACAAGCACGGCGGGCCCAAGAACCCGCTGAACTGCCCTCACGGGAACTGCAAGCGCCACGAGGGCAAGGGGTTCTCGCGCATGGAGAACCTAAACGAGCATCTCCGGCGCGTGCACACCCCGAACGAGGCCAACAACGGTCCCGCGGCCGCGCAGTCGCCCGAGGACGATCTTGAGGACGGCCTGGCGGCGGCGAGCCAGGCCTCCCCGGGCGGGGAGAAGACGGGCGAAAAGCGCAAGCCCGACGACGACCTCCGCCGCGAGTTCAAGCGCATCGTGCGGGAGAATCAGGAGCTGCGCGCTAAGGTCGAAGCCCAGAACCGCCAGACGGTCGCGATGATGCAGCAGATGGCCGAGATGAACAACCGCCTCAACCAGCTTAGCAACGGTGGGGTCGGCGCCGCCTCCGCCGCGAACTCTAACAGCGTCCCGTCACCCGGCCCGACCCAAGTCACAACTCAGGTCCCGAACCACCAGACGCCCCGGCCACAGCCAGGAGTGTAGCATATTCCTGGATACTACGGCTACGGCACTTTTCAACTATGATTTTCCACCTCTTTTCTCCTATGTCGTTGTTCTACGAAGATACCCCACTTTTTGGTCGCGTTCCTGCATGGTCCCCGGTGTTGGCGGCTGTTCGTCCAAGGATGAATCGATTAGTATCGCGTTATTTCTGTTCGTCCGTCCGTTTCCTCCGTCCCGGTTTTTCTTCGTCACACGAGCGAGCGGCGGAGGCGGCTTTCCGGCGTTAAGGGTTGATATAAGCATTTTCAGGCACGGGCAATTACCTCTCTCCCCTTCACGTGTCGCACGAGGTTTTCCCGTTTCCCTTGTTTTCTATACGATTTTGCGCACGGAAGGTTGGATCACATGAATTGGATTCATCACCATGTACGTAGAGGTGAAGGGCAGGAAGTTTGGCGCGCGGAGGAAAGTAGGTTAAGTAGGCGGGCCTAACCTGGCCTGGTATCTTCGGGTTTATAACTGATGAGGAGAGTTTGTATTTTCTTTCATCAGATGAGACGCAAAGTGCGTTCTATGTATTCACCCTTTCACTGATATATCGGTTCACTCGAGGTGGCTCGGCGGTGCGCATAGACGGGTACCTACCGTATATTTACTAGAGGAATCATCGATACTTGCTCTTAAGACGCCGATGGTAGAGGTAGTTAGGGCACCACATTGCAGTCTACGGGATATAGACGTTTCCTACCCCATCCGTGGCTACTCCCCGCAATAAAATACCGTGCCTCACTCCTCAACTGCTTGTCTTGATTACTTGATATGCTCTCTTTGACTTGCTTGACTTGGTACTACTTCCCATGTTTCTCTGATAGGAAACTCAGACCTGCCGGCGCTTCTACGATATTCTAGCTTTTCTCAACATAGGCCCGACCTTACCGCGCTTTCTAAAACCTTTGACTTGTATGGGTTTATTTGCCTACCCTAGGTAGATGTATTCTGGTATGTGATCGCGTCTCCAGCGCAATAACTCCCACAGCCCCCGTTTACATAAGCGAGTCAAGATCTAAGCTGGGGATTAGGTTACAACTACCCAAGTACCTACATCCTATTTTAGGCAGGTACCTAGTAGTGAACACATACATATATGTAAGCACTCACAATTCGCTTGACTTCGTTAGCGTACTAGCTATCAAGCAGTACCGTCATTAGCAGGTTCGCCGACCAGCTTGAAGCAGGCAGGTAAAACGCCAAAACGTAGGCGACGGCGGATACAGCTTGTAGGTGGATTAGCTACATAGTATGATAACGCACATGAACTTGCCGAGACAGTCATAGGAGGTCGTTATGTACCACGAGATACAGTGGTAGGTAGTCTTACATCGGGTACCAGGTAAGAGTCACTCCCGTCCCAGGCACATAAGGCATCCCCCATGCCTCTTTAGGTACATAATCTAAGGAGTCATACGGAAGCCGGCAGTCCTTAAGCTGATTAGTACACATGTACCATCTCAGATCAATGATTTACATTCCGTGCAGTTCCAGGCCCGGAGATAAGATCACTATCAGCCGACTGATGGCTACCCATGAGGTCCTCCCCACAGGCTACCTAGCGTGGAAAACTATCCAGAATACGAGAACGACGGCTAGCAACGTTCTCCAGACTTTACAAATCGGTCTTACCCCACTAATTAAGCCCATGTGAAATCTCCGTAGGCATATCCACGGATGCCTAGATCGTTTCTAGTTCCCAAGACATGGCTACCTATGGAGAGTTCGATGACTAATACCCCCTCCCCCTTCCCCTATTCCTCACCCCTTTATTTGCTCTTTAGAAAAGCACGTGGATATAGAGTGCCCTGCACATACTCTACTCCCCGTATCAGTCCTCCTATCAGAGATGACTCAATACCTAGCCTTGTTGAGCGTACCGTCTCGGGGGTAGCCTTATATGTAAACCCCGGGTGTTAGAAGATCTCACCGAAGACGTGTTGTACCTGGAGATCGCGGCTCAAGTGGGTTAGGTGCATGCATACGGCAAGGACGCCTACATACTGCATATCTATATCGACGACCTGCAGTATACAGGCCGGGAGTGCCTCGTGCGCCGCCAACTTGGCATCGTGATACTCCGTGACTCAGATATAAACCTCAACAAAAGCTCCACGAGCCTCACCTCTAACATCTACCTAGACTCTTAGAATAACCCCGTGATGAGTGGCGCCGGAGTTGAGGCATATACACCACGACATCAGCAGCTTCGGGGCGCGATATAAATATACACGCTTACATTAAGGCTCAGTTGAGTCACCGTGCGCCAACTTCACTAGTATACGTCTAGGGGCACCGTACGCGATGCTGCCTAACTCCGGTACATGTAGGTAGCACCATTTGCGCAAGCCACGTCTATATCGCCGGACTATCTTTTAGGTCCGGCTACCTAGGGCGCGTTATCTACCTAGGTACCTACCCGCCTTCCGGAGAGAATATATAAATCAATAAAGACGTTGTGTAATGACGCCTTGTGTAATGTAGAATATGTGTCCATAGCCGTGGCCGTATTAATTACTACGTAAATTAGCTATGACTCAGTTCCTACCTAGTCTTACCCGTTCTAAGATAGATACTGACGCCTATCGGATAAGGCAACAGTGCGAGAGCCGGCTGATAACATTACTCCCGTGTCGGGAGTAGTTCAATACGTACAGCTGAGGAGAGATAAATATATATAGAAGAGTTACCTAGCTCGCGAATTTCTCACAGGGAGGGCTAGGTCGCGACTTGTATGTCGGTCGCGAACCGCACCATGCTTAACCAGGAATTTTAGCATTCATATCGACATCCAGGCAGCGTTCCCTCTGTCAAAGTCGTAAGATGTTTCCACGAGAAACCCCAAAACTAGGCTACTATAGAGATGTGAAGTTAGATTTGATGGTAAGTATTAGAATAACCATCTAGATCAAGGGAGGTGCCCGGGGGGCAAGGGTTAAAACACAAAGAGAAAACGGCAAAGAGCAAACGCCACAGCATGGGATAGCGAAATGACGATATTGTGCAATCGGATCCTACCATTTGCTGCGAGGCCTCTACCTGCCCTTCTCGGGCGCGCCGTTGCGAAAGAGGGAGTTGCTTGTTGCCGGAAGAGGTGGTCCGGGGGGCCTGCACGGAATTCTTCTACCAGGTGGTAGGTTATATATTTAGATCTGCGGCGTAGCACGCCTTGGATTTTCTGGGGTGTTGGAGTGGCTGACGCTGGTTGCCTTTTGATATGTATATTCATATTTGTGGGCTTCTACGACCGCGTACGTTAAGTAGATAAAACGGTTGTTTTACGAAGGAAATATAAATAAAATAATGTATAATGGATGCCGCGGTGGTTGAGCCGTCAGTTGACTGTTGTCCCACATGCTTCAGTCAGAAGAGTTTGAAGTCTTAGATTCTAAGAGCGATGGCGGTTTAGAGCAGAGATTGAGGTCACTAAGTCGCGCTATCGACGGTTTTATTGGCTGCTGCGGCCCGTAGGTGCAACATATTTCCATAACGGACCTAACGCCAAGGCGGGTGGCCCCGCTGGTGCTTAGTGACCTGCTATAGCGATGCGGTTAGCAATGCATTAGCGCATCAGAGGCGCTCTAAATTGGGGTAGCTGCTAACAGATTTGGGGGATTTAGTGGGATTCGGTTGGTTTATTCGTACCTAGATCTCAGGTTTGACGGACCTACCAGAAACAAACACCATCACAAACACCATCAATATGTCGTGATGACCCCCACCTAAATATTGACTCTCATCATCTTCTTGTCAATAGTTCGTAACGTCAGCTCGGTATGCGATATGAGCTAAGGTAAGTGTGAAGATACTATATTCTATCACATCTCAGAAAGTCGTACGTCTGGCACGGATATAAACAAGTTTTAGTTGCTCTTCGCCCTTTTTCCAACCCAAAACCCAAGTCAAGTGGCTTCCTCTCTTCTCCCCGATCTGAGCGCCGTAGCATCCAAAGTGGGATGCTAACGCAACCTAATGATGCGTGGATCGGCGCGGCGCACATAGCTGGGGCCAATTCGCGGCAACCGATGCGCTTTCGATGGCCAGCTGAAGTATATTCCCTAGGCCTTGACTACCGAATCTAATACGTATATTGTTACTTTGCGTACGGGGAACGCGAAATGTCGTGATCTGCCAAGTGACCTAAACTCGTCTGTCTTACCATTTGCAGGAATATCAGGTAGGGATCATCTGTCAGGGGCACGCTCAACCCGCCGATGAACTCGATTTTGCCTACCCCATCCATACCTAAACAAAGGTCTCTGGTGGCTAGCTATAAGACCAGGCGCTTCCGCGTCTTCTTACTCGCGTGGTAGGTCCTATAGAGGTATTCCCAATTTCTCAAGCGCGCTACGGTAGGAAGGACTTCAAGGAGTTAAGGCGTCGAGTATATATTATACGCAATAATCATGAAGAACATAATCGCCCTAGGCGCCCTGCCATTACTGTCCCTCGCTGGGGCGACGAATCTTAAGCCTCGCGACGACACAACGACCTACGATGCGATTATAGTCGGAGGTGGTCCTTCGGGACTAAGTGCCTTGAGCGGTCTTGCCCGTGTCCGCAGGAACGTTCTACTAATCGACTCGGGAGAGTACCGCAACGGTCCGACCCGACACATGCACGACGTGCTCGGTTTCGATGGTGAGTAACAACTAGCTATCTGCCTCGCCATATCGCTTAGTTTCCCGTATAATTAACGTCGCAACAGGCGTCACACCGGCATACTACCGCTGGGCCGCCCGCGAGCAAATTTCCCACTATGATACCGCGTACGGAATCAACGGGACGGTGACGGCCATCGAGCCGCTGAACAACAACACCCAGTTCAACGTCGCGACAACGTACCCCAACGGCACCCAGGGCACCCTCAGCGCAAAGAAGATCATCCTCGCCACCGGCCTGCGGGACATCCTGCCCGGCACCCCGGGGCTCGAGGAGAACTGGGGTAAGGGGATCTTCTGGTGTCCGTGGTGCGACGGCCACGGTAAGCACCCTATATACCTACCTGCATAAATCCACCACCACCACCACCACGATCCCGCTAACGCTCCCGCAGAACACGCCGACCAAACCCTCGGGCTCCTCGGCCCCTCGAAGACGCCGCGGGGCTCGTGCGGGAGATCTCGACGCTGAACACGGACATCGTCGCCCTCGTCAACGGCACGGACACCCCCGCGGCGCGCGCCGCCGCCGAGGCGAGCTTCCCGAGCTGGGAGCGGTACCTGGCGCTGCACGACGTGGCGGTGGAGAACCGGACGATCGCGCGGATCGAGCGGCTGCGCGACGGCGGCCAGCCCCCCGCCGACCCGAGCCTGCCGACGGCGCCCGAGCGCGACCTGTTCCGGGTGCACTTCGAGGAGGGCCCGCCGCTCGAGCGCGAGGCCTTCTTCACCAGCTTCCCGGACGAGCAGCGCTCCGACGTCGGCGAGAAGCTCGGCGTATGGTTGTACGGCGGCCGGTTGGCGGCCGACAATGCGAAGGGCCTGGCGACGAATGTCCAGGGCGTGTACGCGATCGGCGACGCGAACTCGGATAATGTCACGAATGTCCCGCATGCGCTCTTTACGGGGAAGAGGACGGCTGTTTATTTGCATGGTGAGTCTTTCTATAATTTTTTTAAGAAAAAGGGGGGGGTGAGGGCGTAGTTTGTGGAAACGCTGCTAACGGGACGGCGCAGTGCAACTTGCCCGCGAAGAAGCCGAGAAGGAACTCGCTGGGAACGGAACTGTGACGAGGCGCGAGGAAGAGCTCAACCTGCGGTCTATCTGGGAGCAGATGAACCCTCGAGATATCCTCTACGCTGGCGAATTCGACCAGTAACTGTAATGTTATTAATATCTGAAGTTAGTTTGGGAAAGATAAAAGGTCTCCTGGAGGCGAAACGTATGTATAGGTACCTATGTAGATGAATCTGTGATACCATTGTATAAATTCTATTTCTACAATAAACTCGAGAATCGGTCTCTGACTACCAAGTAATAACACGATCTCCTGGTGACGAGATCTATATTCATAATATCACGAGTTCACCTATTAGGATCTCTACTTTATTCCTCCTTTATTCGGGAACCCCAAGTACGAAAGCCTAGAGGACTACGAGAATAACCTTGGTGACGCTGTACGTACCAGCAGTAGTATCTACGTCGGTAGACATATCGTCTTCATCTAGGAAACTGAGGCCCTTAAACCCGCCATTTAATCAACGACCTTTTCAAGCGCATCCATCTATAGTGTTGACCAAGGCATGTTGACCTCTTTTCCGTCAAAACCCTAGGCACATCAACCAACTGCTAGCCAAACCTAGAGTCCACAGTAACAGCTGCCGGGTGGAAAGGTCGAAACAGGTAAGAACGAGTTCAAAGTAAACCCACGAGAACGACTCTTATATTCTAACGCGGTAATGCCATCATATACTCATACACCTGTATCCGCGCATATCATCCATGTCCTCATATTCCTAACCCTACTCCTTCCTTTCATACCCCACGATCATTATCGAATAATCCCGACTCTTAAACCTCAAACCTCAAACACCTCGCCAGCACTATACCCTCCCCCACCCCTCCTAGCATCCACAAGGTCCAACCTCCAGCCCTCCCAATTCTTCAATCCGCGTTTGAGCTCCCTCACCCTTTCCAGCCTTCTCTTCGCATCCTCCTCCTGCGCGCGCCGGAACGCCTCCTCGTCGAACTCGAGATCGTCATCGTCGTCCAAGAAGCCGTCATCACCGCCAGCCTTCTCGTGGTGATGGTGGTGCTGGTGAGCCGGCGCCGCGCCCGTCAGCGCGTTGAAGAAGTCGCCGAATCCTCCTCCGCCCTGCTTGCGCGCAGCGCCCTGTCCCGCGCCCCTAGGTCGATATTAGTAAACCCGACGGGGCTCTGGAGCGCAGGATCGTGCTCGCCGCCGGCCCCGTGCTCCATGTCCTTGCGCCGCTGGTGCCAGATACCGCGGCGCAAATCGTACACCTCGCTCTCGAGGTCGCGAATCTTCTTCTCCATGCGCTGGCGTTCCTCATCCTCTAGCTCATCCACGCCGTCATCATCGCCGCCGCCCTCGGCCGCGTCCTTCTTGCGCAGGCGCGCGTTCTCCGCCTCCAGCCTATCGATCTTGGCCTTCGCCTCCTGGGCCTCCTTCTCCGCGCGCTCCTTATCTTTACGCAGGGCCTGTGTTCGGCTATCGTTTTCCTTGTGTAGCGTGCCGAGGGCCGCGACCTTCTTCTCCAGCGCCTCGACTTTCTTCTCGAGATCCGCCTTCTCGCCGCGCAAGCCCTCGACCTCGCGCTCCAGGGCGCGCAGCTTTGTCTCCGCGCTCGTGCGTTCGCTGCCCTCCTTCACGGCGCGCTCCGTCGTGCGCTCCAGGTTCCGCTTCAGGTCCCCGAGCTCCCGCTGCGCTTTCATGGCCGCCTGCTCGGACCGCGCGAGTTTCTCCTCGAGAGCGGTGATCTGCTCCCGGTCCGTCCCGCCGGCGGAGGCTTGCCGCTCGGCTTGGGCGCGCAGACGCGAGATCTCGAGTTCCATGGTTTCGATGGTCGCGGACTTGGACGCGAGCTGCGCTTGGAGTTCCCCTGGAGGCGAGGACATGGAGATGGACGGCGACGAGCCGTGGCGCTTCGAGGCGGCGGATTGGAGCTGTGAGTTCTGGCGCTGGAGGGCGGCGATCTCGGATTTCTATAAGGTTTAGTCAGTTTGCGAACTGGACAATGGGTCTATCCCGTAAGAGAATTATCATACAAGCTTCTCGACTTGGGTATCCGAACCATCGCGGTCAGCCTCCCGTAAGTCAGCTAATTCCTCTTCGGCCTTCTGCCATCGCTTTTCGGCGTCGGATGCTTCTTTGGCGAGCCTCTTATTCTCCTTTTCCAGATCGTCTATGCGCGCGACTTGCTTTCGGTATATTTCGGGTGCCGTCTCGCCCTCGGGGCTAAGAGGGAATCCGGTTGGCGACACTGTTCCTTGGCGGAAGGACGAGGAGCGGAGTTTGGACTGGTGTGAGAGCGAAGTTGCGCTGGGAGTCGTGGGGGATACTGGCGGTTCGGCAGGGGCATCTTCAACCGCGGGCTCGTCGGCGGGGGCGGATTCGGACTTGGGTTCGGCAGCGGTAGCTTCTTCCTTGTCCTTTTCCTTGTCTTTGTCCTGCTGCTTCGAGGCTCCTCCCTTCTTGGCCATCTGCTTCTTCCTTTGCTCGAGCTGCGGAACATGGCTTTTAGCATTCAATTCGTCACGGCACAAAGCTCCCCATGCGTGGAATCAGATCATACCTTCTTCTTAGCCGCAGCAAGCTTCTCGGCCTTCGCCTTGTCCTCGTCGGCCATGGTGTCTCGGCGTAGGGAGGATTCCTCGGGTAATTTGTTCTTATTCGATTCCTAAGAATTACTAAATCCTATGAGCAAATCGCTATAACATAGGCACCGTCACGATATATCGGTCGCTCGGGTCGTTGACAGTTGACAACCTTAAAAGAAGTAGAGTTTAGCTGCTTAGGTGTCCAGAAAGAGACCGCTAAACTGCCCCCGGACCCCCGTGGATCTCAAGGTTTAATCCACGGCAGCAACTAAGCTAACAGCCCGCGTGCACGAGCCACTTTACCGCCGAATAAGTACCTCATACATTAAATTCTAGGCACGGGGTACAATACATCTCGCAAGTACCCTATTGCACGTCAGAAGGAACATTGCAAACGAAGTGCGCCTAATCTTAAGCTTCAACAACTCCTCCTAGCTTTAGTAAATATAGCATTCATTACTTTATTTTATCTGTCCATGTAATTCCCAACTGTCAATAAATCCCCTCGTCGGAACCTGGGGTACGTGCTAGATAAATCATAATAATATCCGACTTCTCCATGAAGTCACTATTCAGCACGATGGCCAAATCTGTCTCACGTTCGAAGCGATTCGCCCCGCTCAGGGACGCCACAGCTGAACACCATGAGTTACCCAGGTTACAAGGAGTGATATTCGACGTCGACGGTACGCTCTGGTAAGTGTCGAACATCAGAGTTCAGTAGATTTTCACTTCGCCATTGAGGGGGTAAGAGATATCTTAAGAAAAACTCGTGACGGCCGTTACATTTAAGATGAGAGCATACGAGATTCTACGGCCTAAAACCGGCTCTTATATACCACTCGGGAGCAGATACTATCTCAGTACAAGACCATACTAACCCCCTCCCTCCCAGCCAACCTCAAAACCACATGTTCACGCAAATGCGCGCGGCGCTGCAAATCCCCGCCACCGTCGACATCCTCGAGCACATCTACGCGCTGCCCACGGCCGCGCAGCGCGAGTCGGCCATGGAGGCCGTGCGCGCCATCGAGCGGCGGTCGATGGTCGAGCAGGAGGCGCAGCCCGGGCTCGCGCGGCTCATGGCCTACCTCGACGCGCGCGGCGTGCGCAAGGGCATCTGCACCCGCAACTTCGAGGCCCCCGTCGCCCACCTGCTCGGCAAGTTCCTCGCCGGCTCCGTCTTCCACCCCGTCGTCACCCGCGACTTCCGCCCCCCCAAGCCCGACCCCGCCGGCTTGCTGTACATAGCGCGGACCTGGGGCCTGGTCAGGCGCGTGCGGGGCCCGCGGGACGAGGACGCGGTGAGGGGCGTCTTGCGGGAGGGGGCGGGCGCGGGGAGTATGGGGAGTGCTGGTGCTGGTGCTGGGGGGGATGGTGCGGAGGTGAGGAGTAGCGAGCGCGAGAGAGAGGGTGCTGTGGGACGTGATGGTGGGCATTTAAGCGAGGTGGGCGATGCGTCGAGGCTTATTATGGTTGGGGATTCGATCGACGATATGACGGCCGGGCGACGCGCAGGCGCTGCTACGGTGCTGCTGGTCAATGAGGCGAATCAGCACCTGGCTGAGCATGAGCACACCGACTTGGTGATTGAGCGTCTGGATGAGCTAGTCGATGTGCTGGATCGCGGCTTTGTCGGTAGGGAAATACATTAACACCTTTAGCTTAAAATTTACATTAGAGGGCTTATCTTAATCGGAATACTGCAAGAGGGTGCGTATGGGTGTTATGTTGTGTGCCGATATTTGAAAGCTACTGGGTCGTGGTGACAGGGTCTAAACTAAACTCATCAGCAGCTAGAGTCTTCTCATAACCGGGCTTACTCGATATTGGGCCTCGAGCATGACGGTTATCCTTTGGGTAAAACACTCATTAAGTAGAATACTAGACTTATCACCCGTTAAGGGGATTGCTACGGACACGCAATAGTTAGACGTCCTCATCATTTGATTACCTAGGTATCTTCTCGAATTTGTACTAGGAGCCATTCGGCTCGTCTCGACCAGATCGTTAATTACGTCAGGTATTTAACGCTTGTTACTTTCCTCCAGATCGCTTCATCTAGCCTCCTTCTACCATTCCCCCCTCGAAAAGTGTTCGATGTACTCTCTTTGATATGAGGCATGCTTTAGGGCACGTAAGAGAGATGAGGACTGGTATATATGGGATGAAAGTCAATGCGCTAAGCGATGCAGACGCTGGCAGTTGTACTCCTCGGTTTGGGTAGAACTAATATGCTCAAAAAGCCGAAACTACCTAGGTAGGCATAAGCCTGTGCGGTAGACGAGACGGTAGGGGACGGATGGTTCACGGGAGACGTGGTGCAATTTTATCGAGATGCATATCCTGCGCCTCCATAACCTCCATTCGACGGAGGGCCGAATGTCGCCTGCCGTCTGTTTTCCTTTCGCAGCTCATCGGGCGTCTCTTTCCTTGGGGGAGGCGGCGGCAACGGTCCACCAGGTGCGGGTCTGACCGGTAAGGCGAACGTAGATCCGCCGGTCGGCTGTGAGAGGTCCGCCGTCGTGATTTTGGGTATGGACCCGGACGTCGCGGCTCGTTGTCCGAGCCCGGGATGGTGAACGGCGGAGGCGGACGAACCGGAGGCACGACCGAGACTTCCCGCACCGTTTCTCGTGGGCGATCGGTTCTGGGCGTGGCCTTGATCTCTCGGCGACGCAATGGCACCCGCGATCGGAATCTCTCCGGAAGTCGGCGTATAAGCAGCGTTACCGTCGTTTTGGAAAGTAGGGGACTCGCTAGACCGTAAGAGATCACGAGTAGCCGGTGAAAGTTGAGGCACCAAATGCGATTTGCGGTTGTCTTTCTCCATAAGTCCGACAGCCCATTCCCTCAAATCTACTGGTGTTCGTTTCGCCGCCTGAACAAACGGATCTCGATCCTACATATCGTTAGCGCTGACACCAGCCGTTGGACCAACCATTAATTCGGTTCAGAAAATTATTACTCACCCAGAGTTCCTGAGGTGTCGGGCGCTCGTCGGGATCCTTCGATAAACATTTCTGAATCATATCTTCCAGTATCGACGGGAACGCGTCGCTTTTGGGAAGTTTTGGAGCAGGCTCGTGCACGATCTGCTGGAGGAGATCCAGGATACCAGCAGGTGCGCCGTCGCCGTCCGATAACTGTTCACTAGCAAATGGAAATTTGCCAATAGCCAATTCCATTATGGACAGACCGAAGCTCCACACATCTGACTTAACCGTGTACTTCTCGCCCTGAATTCGCTCGGGCGCCATGTAAGTCGAGGTTCCGACGAAGGTATCGGCGATGGAGTTAACTAGTTCGCCGGATACGCCAAAGTCGCAAAGCTTAATGTGTCCTCTGGAGTTTACGAGTATGTTGGAAGGCTTGATGTCT
The DNA here is from genome assembly GCA_902806595.1 of Pyrenopolyporus hunteri. Lineage (NCBI taxonomy): Eukaryota > Fungi > Ascomycota > Sordariomycetes > Xylariales > Hypoxylaceae > Pyrenopolyporus > Pyrenopolyporus hunteri. The sequence continues at coordinate 1,084,924 of CADCXC010000009.1, read as the reverse complement.
CGGTGCATAATGTGTAGCTTCGAGTATAAGTAAGTCAGACCACCCAGTGTTGCTTCGGCGATCTTGCCGAGTACGTCGACGCGAATCGGTCCAAAATGGCGCGACACTCTGTCCAGAGATCTATGATCATCCCGTTAGAATCATAATATTTTTTGTTTCAACCCGATCTCGCTTACCCGACGTCCATATACTCCATGCACATTATGACATCGTTGTGATCGTTCAGGAAAGCGCCGTAGAAAGTGACGATGTAATCGGAGTGGCAACCGTGCATGATTTGGAGTTCGCGCACAATTCGCTTTCGAAGCTCCTTTTTGGCCTCGACGTGAATGACCTATGTTGTGATTAGTGTCTATCCTCGTGACTCGTTCATCAAAATAAATACCTTTCGGGCCATCGTGGTTCCGGTGGGCAAATGCTTAACCTTACTAACAGTGCCTCCATTTCCTGAACCAAGCTCTTTCACGATCTCGATATCCTCTTGTTTGAGGTCCAGATTAAACTCTATGCCGATTTCGAGCTGAGCCTCCTGGCCAACTTCCTCGGCTCTCGATCCACCGAAACCCCAGCCCGACTGGCGATCGTTATTCGACGATGCGGACGGTTTCGGGGCGGCGGGGGTTAAGGCTAGGCCCTTGACATTCTTGCGCTTCATAGAGCGCGGGGCAAAGGCGTCGGTCATGATGTACGAGCCCGTAGGGTTACTCTGAGATGTCTAGGATTTGAGGTGCGGGAACTCGCACGCTATGCAGGATACTTAAGACGACGGTTTCGAGCTGGGCGCGAATCGGAGGTGGCCAGGCGATTTACATGTCCGCCGACAATGGCCTAGTTCGTGGTCGTTGGGTATCGTTTTCGGCGTTGGTCCAATGTGGTCCAATGTGGTCCGCGGCGCCTATGTATAGGTATCTTCGCGCGTAGATCTGTATGCCCCTCACGGACCCCGAAGTTAGAAAATCAATCGAAACCCGGCCTGAGACCCGTGTTCCTTTCTCTTCTTTTTCTTTTTTTCTCCCCTTCAGGAGTAAGTATTGTAACAGCTGTATGACTATGCACTATTATGCAATACACCGAGAAAGGGTCCACGGGTATAGTAGCCGTCAAGAAGCCGCCAACTGATTCAAGTCTGCAGATGGAATGATTCGGTGTTGTGAGAGGGAGATGCAGGAAGATGCTGCTGTGCAGGGAGGTACGAAGACGTAGGTAGTAGTGAGTACCTACATGGGGAGAGAGTAGCAGTATTGAGTTAGGTAGTGGTGCTAGGTCAGGTAGGGTAGTTGGTAGTGGGGACCACGGCTAGTTTGACCGACTATACCGAAAGGAATCTAGGCCACCATCTAAAGTATCGTTAGATAACTTAGGCGGTACTTTGAAATACCTATGGAAATTCAATGACTCCAGGGAATTTCGTCTAACCGTTGAGAGAAGACGAAAATCGACAACTTAAGTTGGTAAGCAAGGGGGGAGGGGGGAGGAAACCACTAGATAGGAGACAAAGTAGTTTGGGTCAAGTGAATCTTTTTGATCGTTCTCACTGGAGAGCGATGGTTTGACGATATATACAGTACCCAGAGAGGTACCTACATATCTCGGCCCTTTGGTACTGTAAACGTAGGATACCTTGTATCAAACGTAGTAGAGGCGCCCAAGTGGGATCAGGGTGGGTGAGGGTGAGTGGGATATGTTCATGTACAGGATTGGATGATGGGATGGATGGCGAGTGTTACACAAGAGTAGAGGTATGTCAAGTAAATCTCCCTCAGGTACTACTAATAATAATAACAGGTAATAATGAAAATGAAAAATGGAGATGGAGATAGAGATGGAAATGGGTACTTGCCTGAGCTATCAAGATTCGAAAATCAGAGGCTGCGGGCTGTTTCTAACACAAAGTTAGCTGCTATTGTCCGGAGACGTACGTGAGGTATGTGAGGTATGTGAGGTATCGTTTCTGCATACATTGCATGTAGGTATGCAAGAAAATCAATAGAACCTCTATATGCAGTCAAGGCTTACCCAATAACTAAGGTGATTGGCCTTTCGCGTATAAAGGACAATGAGCTGCAGGTGATATTGACAGCCGCCTGTAGACGATCGCTACAGGAAATAAAGCAGGAATCGCGGCAGTATAAGAATCTGGCGGGAAACCGGGTCTTAGAAGCGTTAAGTGTTCGTGTTTGACACAAAGGAGTGGGAGTACTAGAGATGGATCGATCATGCTACGTAGGAGATTTTGAGACTTGAAACCACATCGTCGTGCTTTGGTTCAAAGCGTCTAGGGACGTGATATGAGTGGAAGAGTGTAAGAGGAGTGGTTCTTGTTGAGGTTGGCTGTGGCTGGAAGCCTTCAAGTTTCCACTAAATAGATCAGCATCTAGTATACTCTACTTATGACTCTGACTATAAGTTGCAGCTGTGAGCAAGTACTGACTACCTAGAATAGGGGGCCTGGCGGAGACCGCGGGGCTCGACCTTGCTAGAAAGGGGATGTACCTAACAGCACCTAGCAGCAGCTTGCGTACGTAACATACATAATTAGAATCTCACCATCCTACATACATTATTTGTACGTTGACTGGGAATTGGGCATTTTACATATATTAATATGTCAAGGCGCAGATACAACTTTTACAACTCCAATGTGTCATTCATTTATTAGCAGGCGTTCCCGGATGACGTTTTTTCAAATCTCGCTTTCAGAACGAGATCTATTTTTCTATGCAAGTTCTACAATACAGTCAGAACCAAGTAGATTCTTGCCACCCCCTTTTCATCATGGCCTTCCTTTACATCAGGCCAGGCCCATAGTCATCTGAAAAGACCCTTCGACTAGTATCCCTTTCATCTACTCCATACGCTCGGTTTTTTTGGGGCTAATGCATCCTACCGTCTTGAAGCACACGTTTATCCACCCCTGGTTGCTCCAGATTCGCTATGGCCCCTACCTGTTTGGGGTCACAGTCTAGCAGACAAATTCGGCGCGTCACGTCAGGTAGATATCATGATTGGTCAGCCGGCCCTTAACCGATGCCATATATAGGTAGTTGCCTTTAGATCCCATTAATTTTTGACCACTCACGCACATAGCTCAGTAGAATGCGTTGAACAATCTGCCCAGTTTTGTAGGTGCTGTCCTAGTTTTGCAAACAGCTTCTACTATGTCCTTAAGCAATATAAATTTTCGGTTTATCTTGGGTTGAAGAGCGAAGCAACTTTGGAATCTCATAAAACTCCATGAAACCTACAATATATTTAGTACTTTTAATACCTAAGATATTCTGGTGGTTTTCGCAATCCGCATGAGAATCATGGACATGATATACTCCGGTCCAAACAAGACTATGCAATGTTGTGTCCTGCGATGATACCTATGTACCTATAATCATCGAGCTAGGTAAGCACCTACCTATAAAGTGAATTACCTAGGTCCCTAACTCCGGCTCTGGCATATGCTGAAAGAGCCAACCTAACTAGATGATTACCTAATGGTGGTCACTTTGATCCCTAAGAATTGTACCTGGGTATCTAGGTACAGTATATTGTACCTAACCGCTGGTACATGTAGCCCGTGCATCTCAACTTGCGATTTCACCTGGAAGCTTTATTACATGTATCTACCAAGGTACCTATGATTTCATAGTTGGTACCTAGGTACACGTAAAGTACTCCCATAGATAAGCAGACGGAAGGCAGCCAAATGAATGCTTCAGCCACATCAACTTGGGAATTCTCATTAAGCTTTTAAGTCACAAAAGTACCTACCCATGTTGACTCCAAGAAATCTTGTATATTGAGAATCTTCCCATAATGCTATCCATCAATGAATTCCAGCGATGTTTATCTCAATCATTTATGATATTGTTGCTAATTCAATTCATCATATTATCTGTGGCGCATGGCACTGGATGTGGCTGGGCCACTCCACTATCAGCTATCAGTGTAGCTCACGTGATAAGTGGGTCCCTCACCGTCTCTCCCCTGTCTAAATTTCTCAGCGCTGCTAGATTCTCAGCCAATCCAACACAGCTCTTGTCCAATCGCGAGGCTGGCAGTCGACGCGATCTAAATTTCGTACCTTCCCAAGGCTAAGGCAACTTCGACGTTTAGTCATTCCATTCTTCGCCTTTTTCCTTACCTTTTCTCTACCCTTTTCATCTGCTCAAAACTCTTAGCGGGGTCCAGCGCCGCAATAATCTTTACCAACTTTATCAAGTTCATCTTGTTTCGATTTAATACTTACCTGGGTACCCTTCAATCATTAAACCCGCGCTTACCTCCTTTCCATCCCGAGTTTCATCAATATGAGCGGTTCCATGCGAGACCTAATCTCGGGCGAAGCCGAGCTCGACGACGAGGAGGATGATGAATCCTTTGACGAAGAGACCGGTGAGACCCGAGAACGATCTCGGAACCGAGACCAGGATATGGACGACTCGAGTGAAGAGGACGAGGATGACGAGGATGAAGAAGAGGCGCGAAAGGTAATCCATCCCCCGGACCATCCCGCTTACCGCTATACCCGCAGACCCTATTCTACCAGACGACTGACTATTCGTTATTCTATAGATCCGCGAAGGCTTTATCGTTGACGAGGACGAAGATGAAGATGAAGATCAAGTTGAGGATGATGACGAGCGTCGCAGGCGAAGAAAGCGCAAGCGCCGACAGGAACGTGAGGAGGAAGCCCAGCTGGATGAAGAGGACCTTGACCTAATCGGCGAGAGCATTCCCGAATGGGAACGAAAGCAGCCTTCGCAGGTACGATATGCCACCAATCCCGAGATCGAAACTATCTTATTCTGACGCGTCTTACTAGGGAAAATTCAAGAGACTCAAGCGCGGTCACCGCGATGATGACGCCCGCGGAAACGAACGCCGTGGGCTCGATGACATGTTTTCCGATGAAGACGACGAGGTTGCGGACGACCAACACTACTCGCGTCCTAGTCACCGCGCTGCTGCGGGCGAGTTCGATGATTTCATTGAGGAAGACTTCCCCGAGGATGAGGACGAGCGCATGCGCCAGATGGAGGATATGGAGGTTGCCCGTCCACGAGATAAAGGCATAGCCGGACGCATTGTCGACCGAGCCGGACTAGATAAAGATGCTCTAGAAGATATGGAGGCCATCTTCGGAAATGGCGAGGACTATCAGTGGGCGTTAGATCTAGAAGAGGAAGAAGAGGAGCGGGAGAGAGAAGAGCAAACTCTCGAGCTCAAGGACGTCTTTGAGCCCTCGCAGTTGGCGGAGAAACTCCTGACCGACGAGGACAACGCCATTCGTTTCACGGACGAACCCGAACGATTCCAGCTCGACCGCAAGCCCTTCAAGCACCTCAATATCCAAGGCGAACAGTTTAAGGAGGAGATACAGTGGATAGCTGATCTGATGTGGCCGAAAAAGCAACTTTCCGGCGACCTGCATGGTCCCTTTCAAAAAGCCGTCGGCAAGGTGCTTGAATATTTCGTTCTTGAGGATCTCGAAGTACCTTACGTCTTCCAGCATCGCAAAGACTACCTCATCCACGCCCGCAAAACTCGCAATCCCGACCGTCTCGACGACCCCGAAGCGCCAGAATACATTGTCAATGCCGAGAAGTTACTCACCCAAGATGACCTTTGGCGTATCCTTGAGCTTGATATCAAGTACCGATCGCTTTTCGAGAAACGAAGCGTCCTTGAGAAGACTTGGGATAACCTACGAGAAGTCGCACAGGTGAACGACGACTTGATCCCGGAGATGTTAAATCAAGCTGTCACAATGGAGGAGCTCCAAGACCTGCAAGATTACATCAACTTTCAATACTCCGCCCAGTTAAGGGACGTAGCTGTCGTGAATGGCGTCGCTAAGGGGACTAAACGTCCGGGTGCTAAGTCGTCCATTTTCGAACGGGTCCGCAAGAGCAACGCGTACAAGTTGGTGAAGGCTTACGGTATCTCCCCGGACCAGTTAGCTAGGAATGCTTCTCTTTCTAGAAGCGAGAAGGTTATTTCAGATGACGAGCAAAGTCTGCCTATCGACCTTGCGGATCGCCTCACAGATAGCGATTTCCCAACTGGTGAGCAAGTCTTGTACCAGGCAAGACACATGTACGCGGAGGAGCTCTTCATGAGCCCGAGAATGCGGAAACATTTCCGACAGAACTTCTACATGATGGGCGAGATTAGCTGCCATCGAACGGATAAGGGCCTTCGAAGAATCGATGAGTCGCATCCGTATTACGAGATCAAATATCTCATCAACCAGACAATTAGCGACCTCGCCCGACGACCCGAACTCTTCCTAAAAATGATGAAGGCTGAAGAGGAAGGATTGATTGAGGTCAAACTCCGACTGCAGAACGAGAAAGATGTCCGACGACAGCTGCAAGGGGATTTCATTTCAGACAACTACAGCGAACTTGCGGACGCCTGGAACGAAGAGCGTAAAAAGGTCATCGATATAGCCTTCACCAAACTCGAGCGGGTGGTAGCAAAGGGTGTTAAGGATTCGTTGCGAACCGCTTGTCAGGAAGAGCTTCTGAAGCTCTGCCGCGAGGAATATTCCAAACGACTAGACCAAGCCCCTTACAAGCCGAAGGGCATGGTGTTGGGCACAACCCCTCGTGTCCTTGCGTTATCGAACGGTATGGGCGATCCGGCTCGCGACCCCGTCTTCTGGGTCTGGGTCGACGAGGACGGCCGGGTCATCGAGCATGGCAAATTCGGAAACCTGGCTCGTGACGAATCCCAGCGCGATGCTTTCGTCGAATTAGTTGAACGTAGAAAGCCCGACGTCATAGGCGTTAGCGGTTTCTCAACCGATACCCATCGACTAGTGCGCGACTTAGAAACTCTCGTGAGCGAGAAGAATCTTACTGGCGCCGAGTTCCTGGATCCAGATTCTGACGACTACCGTAGCGAGTTACTAGAGGTCGTCGTCGTCAATGACGAGGTCGCAAGACTTTATAAAGACAGCCCCCGAGCGCAGGCCGACCACCCAACCCTCAACTCCAACACACGATATTGCGTCGCTTTAGCAAGGTACCTCCAGAATCCTATGAAGGAGTATGCCGCTCTCGGGAAGGACGTCACCTCCCTACTATTTAATCCTTGTCAACACCTACTTCCTCAAGAAAAGTTGCTAAAACATCTTGAGACATCCATGGTGGATATGGTGAACCTCTGCGGCGTTGATATTAACGAGGCCGTCGGCGATGCGTATACGGCTAACCTGCTACCCTACATTGCCGGCCTAGGTCCCCGAAAAGCAACAAGTGTTATCAAGGCCATCAACACGAACGGTGGTGTCGTGAACTCTCGAGATGAACTCGTTGGAGACCCGGATAACAATAAACTGCCAGTTGTGGGCCCCCGAGTCTGGAATAACTGTGCCAGTTTTCTTTATATCGAGTACGACGCCACAAACCCGACGTCGGAGCCCCTGGACAACACACGTGTCCACCCTGAAGATTACGAACTCGGTCGCAAGATGGCGGCGGATGCGCTCGAGTTAGATGAAGAGGATGTGAAGGCCGAAACCGATGAGAACGGAGCCGGTGCCATAGTCCGCAAGCTATTCCGGGAAGACGAGCAGGAGAAGGTTAATGAGCTAATCCTGGAAGAATATGCCGAACAGCTAGAAAAGAACTATAACCAAAGGAAACGGGCTACGCTGGAGACTATCAGAGCGGAGTTGCAGGCCCCATATGAGGAGCTCCGTCGAAATTTCAGCCCTCTGACCCCCGACCAAATATTTACCATGTTCACGGGCGAAACGAAAGAGTCGCTCGCAGAAGGCATGATTATCCCGGTCAACTTACGGGTAGTTAAGGACGATTTCGCTATCGCGAGGCTCGATTGCGGCATTGAAGGCCGGATCGAAGCCCACGAAGTTAGCCATCGAAGTAACGTTTCTATCAGAGACGTTATTTACGTCGGTCAAACCGTCCAAGCCAAGATCACCGACCTCAATCGCAAAGACTTCCTGGCGAAGCTCACCCTGCGCGAAGATGCGCTACGGCGACCGTATAAAAAACATAACGATCATGACCGTGGCACCTGGGATTTCAGATTGGAAGAAGACGATAAGGATGCCCTACGTGAGAAGGACAAAACGACCGGCCGAGCCCAGCGAGTTATCAAACATCCACTATTCAAACCATTTAACTCGACGCAAGCAGAAGAGTATCTGGGTTCCCAAGGCCCAGGCGACGTAGTTATCCGGCCGTCTTCGAAGGGCAACGACCATCTCACGGTCACTTGGAAGGTCGCAGACGGAATTTACCAACACATCGATGTCCTCGAGCTGCAGAAAGAGACCGAATTCTCGGTCGGCAAGACACTTCGTATCGGCGGTAAATATACTTACACAGATCTGGACGAACTTATCGTAGACCACGTCAAAGCAATGGCAAAGAAGGTCGATGAGATGATGGGTCACGAGAAGTTCAAGAAAGGCAGCGTCGCAGATGCCGGTAAGTTCCCCATCGCATAATGTAGAGTTCAAGGTAACAGTCCTAACTTCCCCGCAGAAAAGTGGCTTACATCGTACTCGGATGCCAACCCGAACCGTTCGGTCTACTTATTCTGCATCAATCCCAAACGTGCCGGATATTTCTATCTGTGCTTCAAGGCTAGCAAGACTTCGCGTATCAACATGTGGGACGTGAAGGTAGTGCCCCATGCGTTTGAGATGATGGGTTCGCAGTACCCGCACATGCTCGCTCTCTGCAACGGATTCAAGCTCAGGTTCAACAGCGAGATCAGCAGACTTCAACAGATGAGAAGGTGAACGAGCCGTCAAGAAAGATGCGGCTTCCCCCTTACTTGCATGTATCACCAGGGCGTTGGTTCGGCATGTTAGCTATTCGAAACCCGAGGACACTGGCAGTTACATAGAATCCTGGAGAGGGATACGAGGTCCGAGGACCTACGTGCTTAGGTAGGCATTCATATCATAAGCGGTCCCAACTCTGGGGTGACGGAACGATCGAGGCAGCTCCGCGCCCATCTAATAGACCAGGAAGTAAAACGAAAATGCGATTTTATTCTCAATGCGCTTGTCTCAAGATTCTAGGTACCTAGGTAGTGAATCAAGGTCTTTGCTTTGCATTATTACCCAAAAATATTTATATGAACGTACATACGTACCTACCCGGCAAGACGCGTTGAAGCCACGCCCCTATCTCCACGCTTACAGGTACCGTAGCCAGAATACTACGAAACTAGCAGTATCTAATTCGACGTAATAAAAGCCCTTTAATTTACCTCATAATAACTTCACGCTAAGCAAAGTCCCTTCTTTTCCCAAGACTTGCACATACATCCCTGTCCGATGAAGCTCATGGGCTAGGATTACAAGGTGGCCAATTGGAATTCGACCAAGGCCTCGTACATACTCTTTATGGAATGATGTGCACCGTTTTAACCAATTAGGCTCGAGTACCATTTTGTATTGTGACCGCCTTTAACTATACTTACTCGAACGTATATGGAAGATCGTAGGTGTAAGTAGGGGGTTTTCAGTTTGAGGGAATAGTGTACCTAGACTAGGTAGGCAGGCAGTATTACAGATATTAGACAACGATGATAGCATTCTACGATCCCCTTAACGACACACGAGAATAACACAGATAGCAAGGGGACATCTTCATAAGCGTCTCGGAGATATGTCAAGCCCATCGAATTTTCAACTACGTGGACAACACGCAGACAGGCGACTATCTACCGACCTACTCCTACCTAGGTACATTAAACAACTCGATCCTCTTACTTCACATTCCCCCACACCCTCCTCACTTGCTCCCCGGCCGCCAGTCCAGACCCTTCAGCCAGCGCTCGTACATCTCATCCCGGACCTCCTTCCGCTTCTCCCTTTTCTTTTCGCAGCGCTCGCACATTACCTTCAGCGTGCCTTCCTCGACCCGCATCATCCCGGACTCGCACCGCCCGGTCGAGCCGCCCCGGCACTCGCCCGTGTGGAAGACGATCTCCTGCTTGTCCAGGAACCTGTAGCATACCTGGCAGTGTATGGACCGCCTTTGGGTCAGGCACACGGTTGGTGAGGGAGGTGGCGTGGCGGTGATGCGCTGTGGGCTTTCCATGGTGGGCTGTGTATGTACCTATGTATGTATGTATGTATGTATGTATGTAGGTATGTATGTATATATAAGAGAATGGTAAGGCTTGGATAGATAGATATATGGTTCCTGGGTAGCTACCTAGGTAGCTTAGAAAATAGTAGTGATGTTGTTGTTGACTGGTTTGTTGGAGGAGGAGTGTACCAGACGGGGCGATGTTAAATAGGTACCTTCTCCCCGGGGGGCGTACGACCGGCGTGATAACAATGTCATAGAGGTTAAATTACATTGTTCACCGTGTCATTGTATGGATTGTTCAGGGAGTAGGTATTCGCCGGAACTCGCTCTTTATGACTGGAACAACGATACAAAAACATGACCCGAAGTATGTTTCCGAATCTCTCTAGTGGGCCGTTCAGCGGTTCCAGATTTCATACAAGTCACAAAGGATCCATAGTGGTAAGAATGTTTCAATTAGCTCCTGAGAAAAAACTAGTTGCTCTTGACTACGAGTGAAAATAACGTTGTTTCCCAACGGATAGGCCGCGTCGGATGTTCATCGTATCTTGGTCTCTCGGACGCCTTCCTTAGCCCTCGTTCTACGGGTGATCCCGGTCGACGGCCGTCCTCCGACCGTTCGCCGTTTCTGTAGTAGAATCAAGCTACCCGGGTCCAGATCACGCTTGGTATTGGAAAGAAAGTGTCCGATGTGGGATAGTGTCCGTGCTTGGGAAGCATGCTAACGGCCTTCTTCTATACCGTCGGCTATGCGTTCCTTTTGGCAGTCGTCGCATATATAGTTCATTCTGGTTTGCTCGACCGGCTTGTCTTTGGAGTTGCAGAGGCCGGTGCGTTCGTAGGGGCAATCGTCGGTATGGAAGGTGAACCGCTTACTTCTTATGTAATCTCCGCAGTCTATGCAGTAGGTATGCTGGATTTGAGTGACGCACATCTTGTCCATTTGTGTATTGATGACGGCTCTGTTGGGCGGTTTCCTGGAGGTCCACGGTAGGCGTATGCTAGGGGATTGAGATTTGTGTAGATAAGTCGAGTTAAGTAGGCGAGGAAGTAATATCCTGCGGTGTCCGGTTTATTAGAGGAGAAAAGAAGCTTAACTCCTCCACCTTATACATATATTTATTTTTCCTGGCAATATTATTTGTATAACACAAATATGCTTGAGCTGGAAGTGTGTTGTCCATAGTATCACGACACCGTTGGACTAACTGCTCTGATCCCCTTTCTAGTGACTTCGTGCAGTGTAGGTAAATCCACCCCCCTAAACCTTCCAACTCACTATATGGATCACTATGGTTGCCACTAGCAGTTTATGACTCCTGTTCTTAGGACTCTAGTCCGATATCGATAAAAGCCTATCGTTACTGGGAGATAGATAGAGTTACTACAATCGTAAGATGATTATTAGGGTTCATAATAAATAATTCAGCTGTGAGATGGAGGTGGAACACTATATACCTACCTAAGCTAAATCCCCAAAAATAGGGGTTAAATAAGTAGGTTAGGGAGGTGAATCATTACCTTGACTATGTTGGTATAGGAGGACATGTTCATCAATACCTAGGTACCTAGATGAAATAAGTCCTCAGATGTCTTCGTTGCTACCCGTGTACCTGTCTATGGTTCTTCAATAGCGCCAAGTAGTCCTAAAGGGTTTGGTGGATAAATGCTACAAGCGCACCTGTTGAGCCGGAAGTCGCGGCTTCGATATATTTATCTTTCTCTATCCGATTCTTCCTTTGGTCGACTTAGACTTACCACTAATACGTACACTTCATCACTCACTCGCCTATCTAGTCTGGAGAACATAAAATCTTTGAAGCATGGACTGCTTGAAAATACTCTCTAGGGAGTAGCTAATGTGTTTTAGCAAGGGATCACCTAAATTAATATAGCAAGAAACGACTTCGGAAGGTCTGGATATGTTCTGGAAGAATATTGCTTAGATCGATGCCGTACTAATCCATGCTTAGCTAGCCCATTTGGTAACGTTCCCACCTTCAGAGAAAAGGAATTAGTAAAGCCCACACTTCGGATTCGATGTGGAGACATCATGATTCGAATGCGCCTATTGGGGATTAGACGTATGCTCCTATTTCTATACTTGGATTGAGCGGAAGTCTGACGAAGAAAAAATTAATTAGATTACCCTCAAAATTGTCTCGAGGTGCTCAGTAAATAAGTAGAAATACAGGGATTTTAAAGGGGTGAGTTATTAATAACGTCGAAGCCCTGAAGTTTTGCGCCACAGTCTAGCCGTTCCAGCCTTTTTCATTAGGTACGTCTACCACAGTACCAGGTACGATAATACCCACCTACCCACCACCTTATTTAAATTAGCCAATACGCTAAGCCAATACGGGTCGTGCCAATGGGTTCTTTCCAGCAACATTCAACGCGTCTCCGTCTATCCCGCTACTTGGTACCGCTACTTTCAATGTACCGATACTTTCCTCAATTTACTTGGTACAGACAACTTCGCTTTTAGGAGCTGGATTAAAAATTCCCTTATTTCTTTTTGTCCCTACTCGTGATTCAAGCCGGAACAACATTGACAGCAAAACCGACAGCTTACGTTCAGTTCGTGCACCAGGGATCACGAAGTAGAAAAAAAGAGGGTGTTCTCCCATCGAACCAAAAGTTGCACTGCCGTCATTGCTGTGGCTGGGGGTTGAATCCCAGCTATCCTTCGGTACAATTACCATAGATCAGAGACCAGCGATCAGCGATCAGCTTATGGCCGTGGAATAGGCAGACGTATTATTTTCTGGTCGACTACCTGGCGATTTCAACAAACCCGTCTTCCTCCTTTTTTTTGTTTTTATTTTTGTTCCTGACAATTGCAATTCATACGAATTCATAGAAATGCTGCGACTAGCCTAGGAGCAATTACCTGCATGCTAATCGCCCATTGATCGTCTGCGACCTCCAAAATGGCGGGGATAGAGCAGCTGGAAATCCACAGCAAGGTACGAACTGCTCTTATCTCTCGAGTCGTTGGGGGTGTTGGAGACACGGCCGTTCCGCGAACCCCGACAGCTAACACCTGTTCTAAAATAGTCCTATATTGTACGTTGGGTTAAGGTTGACGAAGGCCAAACCATCTCGTGGAGCGTTCAGCCTCATAAGAAGTCGATGTAAGTAGAGGATCCCCCTGTCCCTTTTCCCCGAAATAACGTCATGGCTCTGACTCGAACGTGCGTCACCAGTAACTTCGGCATCGTGAAGCACCCCGGCACCGGCGGAACCAATATCAACCCAACCTTAGACGCATCGAACACATCTGAACAGGTCGATGGCGCTGGGAACCATGGAAAAGGCGGTCGCTTCGGGAAGAAAGATTCCAGCACGGCACAGGAGCAATTGGCTAGCAAGGGATTCATCCCCATCAAATGGTATGGGAAATGCGAGGCCGACAAAGTGTCCATGGGCACATACGACGTGCAGAAGGGCCAGGGCGGCATGTTCGGCCTGATATTCGACAACACCTTCTCCAAACAGACCTCCAAGACAGCCACCGTCGTGCTCCTCACCTATCCTACCGGCGCTCCGCCGCAAGGGACACACCATCTCCCAAACCACCAAGCCGGCTCCCACGCAAGCGCCAGCAAGACCAGTTTAGGGAAACCCAGCCCAAATATGGGCACCATTCCAGCTGAATCCACAGATAGTCTACACTCTGCCGGTGGCCAACGGGCTAAATCTATAGCTGGTCGTAGCGATGTGACAACAACGTCAAATACTTATACAGGTACTCTGCTAAAGAGGAGGAGAAAGAAGGGACAAGGTTACGCTCGTAGATTCTTCTCCCTCGACTACTCGTCTTGCACATTATCCTATTATCACAACAGAAACTCATCAGCACTTAGGGGCGCTATTCCCCTGAGCTTAGCTGCGATTGCCGCAGATGAGCAACGAAGAGAGATCAATATTGATTCCGGAGCCGAGGTCTGGCATCTGAGAGCATCTAATGCTAAGGAATTTAACGAATGGGCACATGCCCTAGAAAAGGCGAGTAGAATTGCGAGAGGGCTTGAACCAATGCTTGAGGAGCCTGCGCGGGAGAAGCTTACTGTGGCTACCCCAACGCAGGCTAACCTGCCGAATACGCAACAAGAAGAGGATCGGGAATGGCAACAAGTTGAGACATTGGTTAGTCGTATAGTCGGAACGCGAGACGCTTTACGCCGGTTGGTCAAAGATTTAGCAGCGGAGAAGCAACAGCAGCAACAGCAGCAGCAACAGCAGCAACAACAACAACCGCCGCGGCCGCAGAGCTCACACGTGTCACCAGCTTCTCCAGCCATGTCGGAGAACGGGGACGGTTATTTTACTCCAGCTGCACAGGATAAGCGCCCGTTTTGGAAGCGCAAACAGAGTGCGTCGCCTCTGGCTCCGGATTCCTTGGCACCCACGATCTCGTCAGCTTTGGCTGTTCCCACTCCGGGCTCGGTGGGTACGGTGAGGCCCAATGGTTCGGCAAACTCGGGAAAACCCAGCCATGGAGATCATGGGGAGCGAAATACGCACGAGCATTGTGCCGTCCTTCTGAACGACTTAGACATGGTTGTTGCAGAATTTACGAAGGTCCTTGCTAATAGCAAGAGACGCCGCATACCAGCGCCTACCTCCTCCGTGTCTAGGAGAAGTATTGAATCAACTGCGTCCACCGAGGAATTCTTCGATGCCGAGGCGGGCGAGACGGACAGCAAGACGCAGGTCATGATGATTGCCCGCCACGAGAGCGACGAAGAGTCCCACGAGTCGGACGGGGACGCTACGATAGACGATTCATCGTCGATATCGTCTGTACATGATGACGAAGGAACTGCCGGAGCGAGCGGTGTAGCGGCTCTATTCCCTCCACGTCCCAAATCTCTCGCTCCCTTGCCGGTTGATATCGCAGTCGATCGCCGAAAGACGATCCCCCCCGCTACCGTCCCGCCGCCCAGCCTTATCGCATTCCTTCGCAAAAATGTAGGCAAGGACTTGAGCACGATTAGTATGCCTGTCTCGTCCAACGAGCCTACGTCCGCCCTGCAGCGTGTTGCCGAACAACTCGAGTACGCCCAGCTTCTTGATAAGGCAGCACAACAGAGGGCACCAAAAGACCGGTTGCTATACGTAACGGCTTTTGCTATCTCACAATTCAGCGTCACCCGTGCCAAGGAACGTGCTATGCGCAAACCCTTCACTCCTCTCTTGGGTGAGACTTTTGAGCTTCTCCGCACCGAGAGCGAGGTACCCGGCGGGTTTAGGCTCATAGTCGAGAAAGTGACGCATCGTCCGATGCGCCTTGCCATGCACGCTGACGCTGCAGCTTGGTCGTTCACCCAAAGCCCCGCACCATCGCAGAAATTTTGGGGCAAGAGTGCGGAGTTGGTTACCGAAGGGCGGGTCCGCGTAGCATTGCGACTGGCTGACGGAACCGATGAGTTGTACTCGTGGAGTAGTGCTACCATGTTTTTACGAAACGTCGTGATGGGCGAGAAGTACGTCGAGCCCGTTGGCACAATGACCGTGTCCAACGACTCCACCGGTACAAAATGCAACATCGAATTTAAAACCAAGGGCATGTTCGGCGGCCGAAGCGAAGATGTCGAGGCTGACTGTTTCGACGCCGACGGTTGCCAGCTTGGATATGGTCTCGTGGGCAACTGGACATCCTCACTGCGCGTCGTAGAGGGCGGCAAGCCTACCAAACAGGAAATATGGAAAGCCGGCCAACTCGTACCTAACGCGCCGAACACTTACGGCCTGACGGAATTTAGCGCCTCGCTCAACGAGATCACGCCGATTGAGGAGGGTCGGCTCCCGCCTACGGATACTCGGTTGCGTCCCGACCAGCGCCTTGCGGAACAGGGCAAGCTGGACGAGGCCGAGGAGTGGAAGGTGATTCTCGAGGAGGCACAGAGAGCAAGAAGGAGAGAATTGGAAGCCAAAGGTGAAGAGTACAAGCCAAAGTGGTTCGTCAGGGTGCCCGAGGCGCCCGACGGAGAAGAGCTGTGGAAGTTGAAGCTCGGAAAGGACAACTACTGGGAAGAGAGGGCGAAAGGAGAATGGAAGGGCATTGAGCATATATTCGAAGCTCCCGCCGCCTGATCAACTAGTATACTAGTTTGACTACCCAGAGGAACGCGGCTATGTTGACGATGACGGCGATATCGTTTTCGCGTGAGAATGTTCCGTGAGAGAGACGCGGTTGTTACTCATGCATACTTGACGGATAGGAGTTGTACAGGGCAGCCAGGGCGCGTAAATAGAAGAACCTCATTTGCATTAGACCTACGGCATTACTCGTTGTGTGTGTACATGTTTTAATCTGATATTAAGATCATGGTTCTCCTGTGTGGATGCTAGATTCTAATTTGCATCAAGTTTTCTAAATCTTCGTCCCGGTTACCGTACGTCTCTCCGTTTGCATTGATATCGTATTCGGCGGTCATCTACTCACTTAGAGAGAACATCCCCAGCCTTAAATGGAGAGAGGCGAAACCACAAATATTAGTAAGAGGAGATCGAGGCGAGATACAAAATACCAACTACTAACCTGCCTTCTAGTGTCCCTCCCTCGACTCCTCCACCCCTCTTCTGAAGTCTAGATAAGTCTATAATAAACATCCATGGCTGCTACTGTGGAGCTAGGGCAGAAAGATAGATTGCCTCTGGCCTTTCAACCGGGCCTTGGTAAGCCCAGGAGGCTATCTACGGGATGTAACGTTCTTCCCACCACCAAGCCCGGATTTCGAGCTCTTTTCTAAAAAAGACCAAGACCCTCGCACATATCTACCTAGGTAGGTATCTAGTCGTATATAGCCACTGACAATGCGGGGAACGAAGATGGGGGGACCGGTTGTATAATACCCCGGCTGTTTGTGCCTCCCATTCTTCACCGACGCGGCGCCCTTCGAAAACCGCGAAGGTAGCATAGCATAGTATAGCATGCTGGGCTGTTACCGCCGTTCTTCAATTCCTGCACGGGACACGACATGATAGAAAATGCGCTGGCATCACCCCCTAACAAGCCTGCTCCTAACCCTCCTTCGCCCGGCGTGGGCTTCCGACTCCAACTCTAACAACAATGCGCCGCCAACAGCCACACGATCAGCCGCCGCGCCGGCGTTCACGTACGACAGCCGCTCGTTCCTCCTCGACGGCGAGCCGTACGTGATCATCGGGGGGCAGATGGACCCGCAGCGGGTGCCCGCGCGGTACTGGCGGGACCGGCTGACGAAGGCGCGGGGGATGGGCCTCAACACGATCTTCAGCTACGTGTACTGGAACCGGCTGGAGCCGCGGCCGGGCGAGTGGCGCGGCGGCGGCGGCGCGGAGGGCGACGACGACGTCGCCGAGTTCTTCCGCGTCGCGCAGGACGAGGGCTTCCACGTCGTCCTGAGACCGGGCCCGTATGTCTGCGGCGAGAGGGACTGGGGCGGGTTCCCGGCCTGGCTGAGCCGCGTGCCGGGCATGCGGGTCCGCGCGGCGAACGAGCCGTTCCTGCGGGCGGCGGAGAGGTACCTGACGCGTCTGGCGGAGGACCTGAGGGACCTCCAGGTCACGCGGGGAGGGCCGCTGATCATGGTGCAGCTCGAGAACGAGTACGGGTCGTACGGCGAGGACCGGAATTACACGCAGGCGCTGAAGGACATCCTGCTCAGGAACTTCGAGGTCCCGCTGTACACGAACGACGGCGGCGTCGACTGGACGCTGAAGGGGGGCCAGGTCCCGGGCGTGCTGGCCGCCATCGACGGGGACCCGAGGTCGGGCTTCGCGGCGCGGGACCGGTACGTGAGCGACGCCAGCTCGCTGGGGCCGCTGCTTGACGGGGAGTACTACACGTACGGGCCGGACTTCTGGGGGTCGGCGAGCCCGCACAACAGCGCGGCGGGGCAGCCGTCGCAGGTGCAGCGGATCGTGGACGACGTGGATTACGTGCTGGGCGCTAATAATTCGATTAACTTGTATATGTTCCACGGGGGCACCAACTTCGGGTTCAGCAATGGCGCCATCTGGAAGGGGTACACGGCGCCCTTCATAACGAGCTACGACTACGGCTCGCCGCTGGACGAGAGCGGTCGCACGACGGATCTGTTCTATGCGCTGCGCGAGACCATTCGCAAGTATAAACCGTATCAGAGTTTACCGGCGGTCCCGCCTGACGCTCCGCTCCTCGAGACCGGAAACATTACGTTGTCGCCGTTGGTGCCGCTGTTCGATACCCTGGGGAATAAGACCAGCAGTGTCGAGCCGGTGACGATGGAGGAGCTGGACCAGGCGTATGGATTTGTGCTGTACGAGCACAAAGTCACGACCGCTCTCGAAGGAGACTTGCAGCCTGGAGATCGAGCTAGGGATAGGGTTATCGTATATGTGAACGGAACGAGGCGCGGCGTCATTGACAGCACGTATAGCCAGCCTGCGAAAGTTAGTGTATCTCTGCAACCGGGCGACACACTGCAGCTGCTAGTCGAGAATCTGGGTAGGGTCGACTACTGGTCCCGGGAATCGGGGACGTTCGTGGCGCTCGAGGACCCGTACAAGGGTATCAAAGGAAATGTGACGATCGGATCGGAGGTAGTAAATGGATGGGACATCTACTCACTCCCACTTGATGCGCCGCCAGCCGTCGATACGGCGGTCGTGTCTGACACCGACGCGATAACGATAGGCTCGCCACCTGTATTCTTCCGCGGCACGTTCCACGTCGAGCTCGAAGAGGGTATCGGCCGATCGTCTCTGGACACTTTCCTGGCAGTACCCAACGGCGTGAAGGGCAACGTCTGGGTGAACGGGTTCAACCTGGGCAGGTACTGGATCGTCGGGCCGCAGCAGTCGCTATACCTCCCCGGATCGGTCCTCATTCCCAATGCCGACAATGAAGTCGTGATCCTCGAGCTGGAGCCTAATGGCGATTCGTTGACGGCGTATGGCTCTGCGAATAGGACGTGGGCGAATTATCCGGATCCCGATCACCCCTAACTTCTGCGGGCTTTCCTGGTTGAGGATCCTTTTTTCCGGATGGAGGTGAAGAAGTCTCAATTGCCTCGATATAAGTAGCTTCTTACTTTAGAATGCGAATGACATTTAAATATGATATATTTGAGTTTAGAATTGGTTCGTGCGCTGAAGACGGCTTTATGAAAATAGGGGTAAGTATCTGGATAACTTCCTCAGATTGGTGATGCTTCGGTACGGCAAAAGTTTCAACGCTATACGCCTTACTATTTACGTTAGGAGATACCTATGTAATATGAGCATATATAGTTAGCCTTCGCACGACTATCATGTAATTTGTCCTGTAGAGAAGATTCAATCTACGTACATTGTTAACCCGACTGGCTCCCGTAGGGCGAGAACCATCGAACAGATTATTACCCCGGATGTATGAACGATGTTAAGGGCCCCGGTAAATAAGATTAAGCGCCTGGGGGGAGCGCTAGATGGTCTTACCACATGGCTAGGTACCTACGCAAAGAAATTGTAGCGCTATACCGGTGGGATAACTAGTAACGTCTGAATGTTCTGGTAACGAATGTCCGCCCCAATCCAAGCAAATCAAGTTGGGGTATGTGACGAAAATATGTCTTGACGATCTTGAATTCATGCAAGGATATCATCTACCCGGGCTGCCTTGTTGCATTTCCAGTGGGTGTAAGAATCGCTTCAAATTTCATTATATTCGGCGCCTATAGGTTCCGTTTACGGCGCCGTATCCCCGTGATCCGCATTACATATTTACCTTATGGTGTCGAAATACGTTACCCCTCGATGCTTTTGGGTTCCTCCTTAACTTCGGTGACCCTAAGTGTGGCTATTGAAACACTCGGCTGGCTAGCCTACCAGGTCTAATGGCCTTGGTTACTTTCAGTTCTGGCGATCTGAGCGTAAGCGGAAAAGCGTTATAAGCCGTCGACCGTTCCCTCTGTATGCTTTATATTCGCGTTAGCAATGCTATTTCTTAATCGATGTAACGAGAGCCTCGACAAGCAGCATCTACAGCAACGGACATCCGGGGTATCGGAGACGATCGCGCTTCCGATATTCCGTGCTTCTTTTTCTTTAACGTCAACGCGTCAGCCCTTCAAGCCCTATAGACATTTATCCAATCTTCTAAATCATGTGTAGCCTGCTGGACTACGCCAAAACCGCTCTTGTGAGTTCGTAGCTTGAACTATTCGAAGATGAATGATAGGGGAGTGTACGTGGTGGCTCTCATATTGCTCCGTAGAGACGCCTGGACGTATTTAGGCATGGATATTTCTCCGTCGAATATTGCCATCATATTATCCTTAAAAGGGACGACTGAGGACCTGATCTGACACATTTGATCTTCAGGTGTTTCGATCTCCATCGTCATAAATCTCTCATCTTGGGTTCTAAACTCATACTTGCTCCTTAAAGACTCGCTCGGCCAACATAGAGTTCCCATTAAACGCGATGCATAGGGGATGCCATCCATTGGTTATCACGTTGGCCCTTGTTACTGGAGCATCGGCAAAGACTGTTAGTTACGACTGGAATGTGACCTGGATATTCGCCAGCCCAGATGGATTCGGGAGGCCAATAATCGGGATAAACGGCGCCTGGCCGTGCCCGACTGTTGAAGCTAATGTTGGAGATATCGTTAGTATCCAGTTGAGAAACCAGTTAGGGAATGAGACCACTGGCCTTCATTTCCATGGCATCAACCAAATAAGTTCTAATTCCATGGATGGTGCCGTGGGCACCAACCAATGTCCCCTACCGCCGGACTATTCTGTCAAGTACCACTTCTATGTAAGCAGCGCTCGACCGACGTATAATATTCGATAAGGCTAATAACGGATGCGAATAGGCTGATGCCCCCGGCACGTACTGGTGTAAGTTGACGAGGTTACGACGGTTGGACAGCTCTTTTATACTGATAATGATGGGAAAGATCATTCCCACAGCATGGGACAGTATCCTGATGGTCTTCGCGGCCCGCTCATCATCCATGACCCAGACGACCCCTATAAAGATGATTATGATGAAGAAATCATCCTTACTCTTTCTGACTGGTAAGCCTGAGCATATACTATAATAAGGAAGTTTCGTAAATTTACTTACGTACTGCTTAGGTATCGGGACCAAACACCCACACTCATGGACGCGATGATCAATCCTAATAACACACAATTCGCACCTCCGCTCCCTAACAGTACTATCGTCAACGACGGAACCGACGGTCACATTTCGGTTGAAGCTGGCAAGACTTATCGTATTAGGATGATTAACTGGTCCGCGATGTTCTCTACATTCATCCAGTTCGACTCCTTCGATATGGATGTTATAGCGATAGATGCGTCGTACGTGGAAAGGCAAGCCGTGCAGCAGTTGCGTATATCTGCTGCTCAGCGGTTCGATGTCTTGATAAGCATCCCTAAAGACGCCGACCGGAATTACCCGTATTTGGTGGCTTTGGACGTAAACGAAGACTTTGCGGATAAGAACCCCCCGAGGCCCATCTTATATCCATTCAACGTTACGGGGATGCTGGTGACCGACTCGGAGAAGGACACAAGCGGATCTCTCACCGTTCAGACGTTTGAGCCCTTCGACGACACGACTTTCCAGCCTCACGATAACGAGAGCGCTTACGGTCCGGTTGACAAGCAGTTAGTGTTGAACTTCGATTACTGCTACGACGTCAACGATTATCCCAGGGCTTGTTTTAATGAAACGACTTACATCGCGCAGAAAGTACCGGCGCTGTATTCCGCAGCTTCATTAGGAGACGACAACGTGCAGACCGAGGCGTACGGTCAGGTAAATGCCTTCGTTGTGGAATACGGCGACATCCTGGAGATAGTTGTGAATAATCACAATGACGCTATCCACCCCTTCCATCTCCATGGGCACCAGTTCCAAGTTCTAGCACGCCCTCCAAGTCAGTCGGGGAATTGGAGTGCTGATGTCTCGCTTAACGGCGTGCCACCGAGGCGGGACACGGTGGCTGTGAACCCTAAGTCGTATGCAGTATTTCGCATCAAGGCGGATAACCCGGGGGTTTTCTTGTTTCATTGCCACGTCGAGTGGCATGTCGAGATGGGCTTGAGCGCTACCCTCATCGAGGCCCCCGACAAGCTGCGCAACTATACGATTCCCCAGGACCACCTAGACGCTTGCGCTGCTATGGGAATACCTACTACGGGGAATGCTGCCGGAAATGAGGACTGGGATGACACTGATGGCTTCATCACCGTGCCCCCTACTACTTATACTGGGTGAGTCTCGCCGGGCCTAGACCCGCGTAAGAATTAGGTGCTGACGTTGACCGCCTAGTTCTCTGTACAACGGGACGAGCTGAAAAGATAACGCAGGCGAGCGCCGCGGTTCGGAGTTTCGGTTTGAAATACCGAATATAGGAATAAAGGGTTCCCTTGATTCCCTACGGCAGTTGTTTGAGTCAAACGGCGTAAGGCGCCGTTATAGTGCTACTATATGTTGACGGTGATATGCGCTGTCATTTAACGGCTTGTATTGCTTCGCTGAGCAATTCTTAAGGTATAGCTAGATATGCCTGGAGAATCTGCTTTTTGTCGTTTCGAGGTGATAGTTTGCTAGGTATATGGGGTTGGTCTAGCGGGTAGTTGGGCTGGCCGGGGGGCGGGCTGCTCATGTGAAGTTTTAAGAATTCAAACCTGCCGTCGGATATCAGCACTACGGGCATTGAAACTAACTCTCAGCACGCCTGGCTAGTCGGATATTTTACCTAGATGCTGAATCAAACACTTTGTTACGTGAGGTGTGCATTTTGAAATACTTGCCATTGACGAGGATTCAGCTCCTTCGAGTTAAGCATCGCGGCCGCGCGCTTAGACTGTACTGTATGAGAGCTTTGATGCTGCGTTTGCCATATCCCCGTACTTCGATTACCTCCTATAAGCTCTAGCTAGGTAACCTCTATCATTACTATCGCCGGTGGCCCCGGGCTGTGGCCTCGTTAGCTTTTGTCAGCAACACTGCGATTGAGGCGACGCTGACTGAAACTCTGTTCGTCGTTAGATTCGCGGGACGGAGATTGTTACTGGTGGAAGAACACTTGTCAGCCTTATGACCGACGGTACACTAGGTACCTAGTTTCAGCTCCGTGGAAAGGGATATTAAGCTCGCCGAAGCGCCCCTTTACGTGGGACTGGACGTCGATATTCTAATTGTCGCATGTCGTTACACGAGATCTCTTCTCAGCTTATGCTTAACTCAGCATTCTATTTCTCTGCCTACGATAAGTCGGGCTGCAGAATTCGGCACTCTAGAAGGGGGGCTATCTGAGGACGTCACGGGAATAAGATACCCAGTATCAACGACATCAGCAAACTAGGGTTCCCTTGGTCCGAGCCGAGACGGGCATGAAGGGTCGCGGAGAGGGTGGAGGGCACCATCTCGAACGCCGATACGAGGGTTAGATTAACTCTGCGTGATACCTTTGGCCCCGCGCATCAGCAGAGTACCAAATGTTGAGATATAACTGGAAGCCGGGTGCATCGCACCCGTCCTCCAAACTCTAGTTGATGGCTGGATCGTATCGTCAAGCCAAAAATCTAGCTCGATTAAGTTGCGGATAATTGCCGGGCGCATTCCTTGGCCTGCCGTCGGCACGGTTTCATGCCCCTGAAAGGAGAAAGGAAACCTTAGAATACTAGATGACATGGTAATATAGCGTGATGAATTATGGGCTGATAGATTAGCTGTTCCCGTATGACATAAGATATATTATCCCAGGGTACGATGATACCAAGGTATACACGATGGAGTTTCGTAGATGGCCGTCGGCGAGATCTTGCCTACATGAATCTCGCCGACTCCGAGAGATAAGAGACTTTCGATTGTAGCGAAATCAGTTGCGAAAAATAATGCGTTAGAAGGCGAACGTAGGGTCTCGGTAGCTGGCCTCTAGCCCACGGCCGAGCCGTCCAATGCGGCTGGGACTAGGTAGCTTACCTAGTGACCCATTAGATTGGACGCGGAGAAGTTAAGGGAGTATAGGTATCCCGCAAGATTCGAGCATGCCTCCATGCAGGTCACATCTATTCGTCGGCCCGCTGAGCCTTCGACAGAACCAGGCCAACGGGTGCGGCTTCGTTAGCAGAAGCATGGGACGTGCATGAGGCACTAGCAGAATGGTACAGAACTAAGCGGTGCTGTATCACGTCTCACCCTGAATGATAGAGCTCTGTTAGGTAGTCGGCTTGCATGGTGAATTCGGCTCAGGGTATCTGGCCTGAATTCTGTACGATAATCGACCGGAGGTCCGGTAGTGACCACCTAGTGGAGGCGGCCATACCAAGGCTTCCAAACGCCAATCATATTGGCCACATCCCCGTTCAAGGGCATAATAGAAAAGTTCGGATGAGGGTCTCCTCCCGGAGTGGTGGCCTACATCATCGCGGCGATGATGGTATCGAAGTCGTCAGATTCAATAAGCAGCAAGGCCACTGGCTGAGCTCATGAGAGGGAGTAAGATAGGTAGTCAACGGTCTTAGGGTCTGGGTTTATGCGCATTATAGCACGTTCTAGGGAATGATCTTTCGAGATTGGGGGAAATGATTACATGGCGGCGCGAATCCCGCGGATATCCAAGGTATGGGAACTGCTTATATCGAAGGATTTTCGAGGCGTATCATGGATTTGTAAGATGAGGGCTTGTGGATTGTGAAGTTATCCGCAGAGAGAGAGAGGACGGACTTGGACTTACGGAGTTTTTTTGGTACCTGGTCTATCTCACGTGGCGCGCTGGACATGATACCTAGGTACCTAGATACTTATGTACCCAAGAAACCTAAGGCAAGGGATCCCTATTCGGGGGCTGGAATAACGTTGCCCCGGCCACTAAGAGGACCGGATGAGGACCGGACGGATACGTACCTAAGTACCTGGTACCTAGGTACCTAAGATATATATTTATACATGTGGGAGTTATGCTCCCTAAGAGCTCCCCTGAACAGGTACATACCTACCGACCTGGTCTCTTAATAAAATAAAAATGCCAGAGATCCCAGCTATTGGTTTCCAGGGAGGTAATAGTAATATACACTGTCCTACCTATGCTAGATGGAACCTTGGTGTCGAGTCAAATACAATCCATACTAGGTGTGGCACAGTTCGCGGGTATCGATTTATGCTAGATTGCATGTATTTTCATCCGAAGCTTAGGACGCCCCTATAATTATGCTAATCTAGCGCACATATCCAGATAATCAGATATAACTGCAAACCGAGGCTGAAGCCCACATTTCTTTTCTTCTTTTTCTCTTCCCTGTTCAAAGCCCAAAAAGACGCGACCTGGACCTCATTTTCTTTTTTCTTTTTTCTTTTTTTTCTTTTTTTTCTCTTTCTTCTCTTTTTTTTGCTCCTATTTCGACCCTGACAATTCAAGCCGATATGTCAGAGACTTCCCAGCCCTCACGGACAACGCCAAAGCTAGAGTCTAAGTCTGGCATTCTATATTATCATGCTGAAACCCCTACGCCACTTCTTAAAATGGCTAGGCTTAGTCCGTGGATACCGGCATGCCGCTGCAGGTCATCGTCTAAATAATATACTTAGAGGCGATGAGTGTGTATGGTCAGGCCAGGCCTATGGACAGGCATGGTTGAGAAGAGTCCACACCCACGCCCACGCCCATGCCCATGCCCATACCCATACCCATGCACATGCCAGAGTACCTTAAGTTCCCTTTGGTTATATGGAATTCCGAGACAGTGGCGAGAGACATTGTACACATTGTGTGCTCCTGGATGTCATCGCAAGACATTATAGCATAGTCTCGGTCGTACTCAACTCAATACCTTACCTATAGTCAGGTACCTACCTGCCTACCCGCTAACCTGAGCACCTACCTACCTAGGTAGGTATGTATTCGTTAGTGGTGGGTGTATAGGCGTTAGCCTTCAGATAAACCGACCTTCGAGATGTTTGATCTGGACTAAGCTCTATCGAGAAAGGTTCTGATGCGGCTCCTTTGCGCTTCTGCTGGCGCCCTGCCGGCTAGCATCGCTGTGGCTAGCATCGCTGTGTATCGGTAATACCTTAATGAGGGGAAAGTAGAGGCATACATACATGTCTACATAACCGGCATCGACATGGCACGACCGGGGTTTTCAGGTCGGATGCGCCTGGAGGCGGACGGGTCGCTATCCATCACTTGCACGTACGGACGGTGGCGCCAGTACCGTGGATCATTCTTATTCGGTGAGACACGGCGATTCCTTTACAGTGGGCTTGACCTCATTCGCCCTATTACAAATATTCCCTTTTCATTTTTTCTTATTCTCGTGGCGGGGATTTACTGAATATGGTACAGGTTCTCTCATTCTCTTCCGTCCTGGCGTGCATCCAAAGCTTACTTGTGCTGCACTTCTCGGCGGACATCCCCAACGGTCAACGATCAGTGACCCACCGTCTGCCGCCCAGGTAAGATTAGCAACAATTCATTCGAATACCCGGAAGAAGAGAATATACAGCCTTCCCTCACATAGTTTCCCAGATGCTGTACCCTTTGTGTCAGATGCTCCAGGGAGGTTTCATTATTAGCACGTGTAAGGGAGCCCCAAGTTACTCAGGGTAGCAGAAACAATATTTTCCCGAACAATACGGGTCCATTAGCCAGGTTACCTAGGTGTGCAATAGCTATTGAATTGGACTATGCTGCCACTTGTGGAACTATTCAGTCCAGAATAAAAAATAGATAAAAAAAAAAAGGAGGTCGATATGTTGCGGTTTACCTCTTATCGCGACCCGTACCCTTCGGACAAGACATGGAATAGCCACCTCAGCTAGGTCACAGCTCTATCATCCTATCACTACCTCCTAAAATGGAAATATAATGCTTATCTTCCATGAACCTTCGGTCACCGAGAGTCGAATGACGCCGGACTAATGGAAGAGGTCCTGTATGGGATGTTAAAGGGGGTGAGTTCACACTTTCCCTCTGTACACCCCCTCGTGGCTTATAGTCGTAACGCCTGTGGTACAATGGTAGGTAGATATCACACATGAGACTAGACACTGTTCTGGTGTTATATTTAGTTCAGTCTAGCTTCATGCAACCCCTTGTCCTGTTGATCTGATATAGACATATATATATGTGTCAAAGACACCTCGGCCGGCGCTCTGGGCTTGAAATTATATTGTAATCAACAAACAGGACCAGCCGCAACACATCACAGACATGATGGCGGACCAGATGTCATTCTTGCTCTTTGGGGATCAGTCCCTCGACACCCACGGCTTCTTGGCCGACTTCTACAGACGAGGGAACCCGAGTGTTCTATCGAAGGAGTTTCTGAGGAGAGCTGGCGATGCTCTAAGAAATGAGATAGACCGACTGCCTCGGGAAGAACGCCGTAAAATCCCAGTCTTTCGAACACTACAACAACTAAACGAAAGATACCACCAACAAAAACAGAAATTCCCCGGGATCGACAGCGCATTGTTATGTGTAGCCCAACTCGGACATTACATAGAGTATGACAGCCTGGGCGAGACCCTTTGGCCATAGACCCTTACTGACACGGTGAACTAGTCGCTCCGAAAAGGAGTACGAAGATGTGACCGACCACAGGAACACGAAGCTCTCCGGGCTTTGTACCGGACTCTTCGCCGCGACTGCCATCGCCTCGAGCTACTCGCTTTCGACGCTCCTCCCGATCGCTGTTCAAGTAGTCTTAATGGCGTTTAGAACAGGATCTCATGTGGCTTCATTAGCAGAGAGATTAGCCCCTTCGACTGAAGAGTCGGAGAGCTGGACGTACGTTCTACCTGCCGCAAAGGAGACGGAGGCGAAGTCCATTCTTGCGGAATTTCATAGATCAGAAGTAAGATAATCCGGTGCATACTACCTTTCGCCGCGTCTAATTCTTCAAAAGGGGATTTCTCAGGCGTCTCACGCGTACGTGAGCGCGGTTTCCGCCAATAACATTGCCATATCTGGTCCGCCAGCAACGCTGCGGTCTTTATTTAGCAAGGATCTTTTCGAGTCGAGGCCAACCGCCATACCCGTATACGGCCCTTATCATGCGAAGCATTTGAATGGATCAGTGGACATTAAGGACATGCTTCGACTCGATGATGAGGTTGTCACAGCGGCTCTTGCCGGGTCAAAGCCTCGAAGCGTTGTTATATCCACCGTCACTGGCGCGCCGTTTCCAGAGACCGACACGAAGGCCCTCCTCACAGCCGTGGTTCATGAAATTTTGAATGAGCCTTTAATATTCCACAAGGCTCTGAGCGGCAACGCTAACGAAGCGCGGGGCTTCAAGGGATCACGAATCCTGGTGATTCCGTATGGTCCGACTCAGGCGGCCAGCACGTTGGCCAACGTGCTAAAGTCGCAGACAAAGGCGGAAGTGGTACTTCGACCACCTCCACAAATCTCTCGTGAGACCACGGCGACCTCAATTGGGAACCATGGATCTGTGGGCAACTGCAAATTGGCTATAGTCGGTATGGCAGGTCGCTTTCCAGATTCGGCCAGCCACGAAGCCCTCTGGGAACTCCTCGAAAGGGGCATTGACGCCCACCGGGTTGTTCCAGCTGATCGGTTCCCGGTCGACAGCCATTACGATCCGACCGGAAAAGCGATAAACACCAGCCACACACCTTACGGGAATTGGATTGAGAACCCCGGCCACTTCGATCCCCGCTTCTTTAACATGTCGCCTCGGGAAGCTTTCCAAACTGATCCGATGCAACGTCTAGCCCTGACCACTGCGTACGAGGCTCTTGAGATGTCTGGTTACGTGCCGAACCGGACGCCGTCCACAAAGTTGGACCGTATTGGTACCTTCTACGGCCAGACGTCCGACGACTGGCGTGAGATCAACGCCGCCCAGGAAGTAGATACATACTTCATCACCGGCGGTGTGCGCGCTTTCGGGCCAGGGAGGATCAATTATCATTTTGGGTTCAGCGGGCCTAGTTTGAGTATTGACACCGCTTGCTCGTCCAGCGCGGCGGCACTTCAAGTAGCCTGTACCGCCTTGCGGGCGAAGGAGTGCGATACTGCTGTCGTAGGCGGCCTCTCTTGTATGACGAACTCGGATATTTTTGCCGGTTTAAGCCGCGGCCAATTCTTGTCCAAGGAGCACAATTGTAACACCTTCGACAATGACGCGGATGGCTATTGCCGAGCTGATGCTTGCGCTTCCGTAATCGTGAAGCGGCTCGATGATGCGTTGGCAGATAAAGACAACATATTGGCGGTGATCTTAGAGACGCAGACCAACCATTCCGCCGATGCCATTTCTATCACGCATCCCCATGGGCCAACACAGTCCATTCTATCTTCGTCCATCTTAGACGATGCTGGTGTAGATCCGCTCGACGTGGACTACGTCGAGATGCATGGCACGGGAACTCAGGCTGGTGACGGTACAGAAATGGTTTCCGTCACAGATGTCTTTGCCCCAGCCAACCGACATAGGCCTATAGATAGGCCTCTTTATCTCGGCGCCGTCAAGGCAAATGTCGGCCACGGCGAAGCCGCCTCTGGTGTAACCGCGCTGATTAAGGTCTTGATGATGCTAAAGAAAAATGCGATCCCGCCACACATTGGGATTAAGAAGGAGATCAACAAGACCTTCCCGACAGACCTTGGTGAGCGCGGCGTCAACATCGCCTTCCACAAGACACCCTTCGTTCGAAAGGATGGGAAGCCTAGGCGTGTTTTTGTTAACAACTTCAGTGCGGCTGGTGGCAACACCGGTCTTCTACTTGAAGATGGTCCTCGCTACAAGACTGCCACTGTAGATCCTCGCAGCCAGCATGTCATCACCGTCACTGCCAAGTCAAAGGCGGCTATGATCCGAAATGCGGAGAACCTCGTCAAGTGGATGGAGGAGAATCCCTCTACTTCCGTCTCCCACGTAGCGTATACGACCACGGCTCGCAGAATTCAACACTACTGGCGCATGAATGTAACAGCTTCTAGCTTGGCCGAGGCCCAAGAAGCGATCAAGGAGCGCCTCAAGTCCAACTTCGTACCCGTCTCTCCTGAGCAACCCAAGGTGGCCTTCCTATTCACCGGCCAGGGCTCCCACTACGCTGGTCTTGGGAGGGACCTTTATGCTCATTACTCAATATTCCGCCAGGCCATCAATGAATATGATCAACTTGCCCGTATCCATGGCTTCCCATCTTTCCTCCCTCTTATCGACGGTAGCGAGCCCGAGGTACAGAAACTATCTCCCGTCGTTGTCCAACTCGGTTTGGCATCCTTCGAGATGGCTCTCGCCAAGCTCTGGGTTTCCTGGGGCATTCAGCCCAGCGCTGTACTAGGCCACAGCTTGGGCGAATATGCTGCGCTTAACGTTGCTGGCGTCCTATCTGCCAGCGACACAATCTACCTCGTTGGTGCCCGGGCCCAACTTCTGGTTGAGAAATGCACGGCAGGCACTCACGCAATGTTGGCCGTCCAAGGATCCGTCGAGACTGTAACAGAGGCGCTTGGTGACCGTGCGTCTACGACTAATACCGCCTGTATCAATGGCCCTCGGGAGACGGTTCTCAGTGGAACATCTACTGAAATCTCCGAAATCGCCGAGCAGCTAGATGGTGCGGGCTTCAAGTGTACTCAACTGAAGGTGCCCTTCGCTTTCCACTCTGCCCAAGTAGAGCCCATCCTAGCCGATTTCGGGAATCTGGCCCGCTCTGTGCGCTTCCAGCAGCCCAAGATCCCGGTCATCTCTCCTCTTTACGGTAAACTCCTTGACGGCGAACCCATTAACCCGGCATACCTACAGCGCCATGCTCGGGAGGCTGTCAACTTCCTCGGTGGCCTCGTTTCCGCTCAACAATCCGGCGTGATTGATGAGAAAACTGTGTGGCTAGAGGTCGGCCCGCATCCCGTCTGTGCTAACATGGTTAAGGCAGCCTTTGGCGCGAGCACAATCGCTGTACCAACGCTGCGTCGTAACGAAGCCACTTACAAGACTCTTAGTGCAACTCTATGCACACTTCACTCAGCGGGTTTGAACCTTGACTGGAACGAATTCCATCGTGATTTCGATGCGTCGGTTAGATTATT
This sequence comes from Pyrenopolyporus hunteri, assembly GCA_902806595.1. Taxonomy (NCBI): domain Eukaryota; kingdom Fungi; phylum Ascomycota; class Sordariomycetes; order Xylariales; family Hypoxylaceae; genus Pyrenopolyporus; species Pyrenopolyporus hunteri. The sequence continues at coordinate 1,053,799 of CADCXC010000009.1, read as the reverse complement.
AGACCTTCCCGCGTACTCCTTTGACTTGAAGAACTATTGGCTACAGTACACGGGTGATTGGTGCCTCACCAAGAACCGTGGAGCCTTGGCCGCTCCCACGAAGGCTATCGAGCCCAGCAAACCGAAATTATCAACTACTTCGGTCCAAAGGATTACAGAGGAGGACGTCAAGGGCGACGTCGTCATCCTCGAGACCGAATCCGACCTAGCCGAGGAGAACCTCCGAAAGGTCTGCTCGGGTCACCGTGTCAACGGTACTTGCCTCATCCCATCCTCCTTGTATGGTGATATGGCCATGACTATATGCGAATACGCCTACAAGCTGCTACGACCCGACACCAAGGATATTGGTATAAATGTTGCCGCGGTGGAAGTCCCTAAAGCCCTCATTTTCGATCCGGAGGCGTCGAGCCAGATTTTGCGCATGAATGTTGAGGTCAATGCAGCCGAAAATGTTGGCCATATCAGTTGGACTACGGGTGAAGGCGCCAAGAAGTCTGAGCATGCTCACTGCAAGGTCTACTTTGGTGACAATCAGGAGTGGCTGAACGAATTCGAACGTGTCAGCTACTTGATCAAATCACGCATCGACGCGCTCAAGGCCGCTGAGCAGCGCGGCGATGCTTCCAAGATCGGCCGAGGCCTCGCTTATAAGCTCTTCACAGCTCTTGTGGACTACGAACCACGATACCAAGGCATGGAAACTGTTGTATTGGACAGTAAGACTTGCGAGGCCACGGCTAAAGTCGTATTCCAAACTTCGCCTGAGGACGGCAATTTCCATAGCGCTCCATACTGGATCGACTCACTCTGCCATATTTCTGGCTTTATTGTTAATGGCACTGATGCTATCGATTCCCGTGAGCAGGTTTACGTTTCTCACGGCTGGGGAAGCATGCGATTCGCCGAACGTCTCAGCGCGTCGAAGACATATCAGACCTACATTCGCATGCAAAACGTCAAGGGCACCAAGATGATGGCCGGAGACGCTTACGTATTTGACGGTGATAAGCTCATTGGACTTGGTGGCGATATCCGCTTCCAGGCCGTTACCCGTAAGGTTCTCAACGTCGTCCTACCTCCCCAGGGCGCCGCTGCTACTACTACTTCCACCCGCCCTAGTCCTGCTGCTAAGCCTGCTGCCGCCAAGGCTCCTACAAAGGAGAAGAAGCAGGTTACCAAATCTAACCTCCCAGCTGTTAACAAGAAGCTCGCCCAGACGTCCGTCGTCGCTCAAGTCATGAACATTATTTCGAAAGAGACCGGTGTTGGCCACGACGAATTGGCGGATAACATTGCCTTCTCCGATCTTGGTGTCGACTCTTTGATGGGCCTCACTATTAGCGGCCGTCTCCGCGAGGAATTGGAACTTAATATCGGTTCTCATGCATTCAACGACCACGCCACCATCGGCGCTTTTAAGAAGTTCCTCGCTCAGTTTGAGTCTAGTACTGCGCCCGTTGTCTCGGAGTCCAGTGGCTCAAGTGGCAGCTCTGACAGCGACGACGATATAGAATCGGACTCGGAAGTTACAACTCCGGGAGAGAGTGACAAGGGGTCGGTGAAGGGTGACGCCGGAACAGCTAGTGCTGGCAGCAACAGCGAACTTCAGCAGATCGTGCGCGAGACTATCTGCGGCGAAATGGGAGTTGATGTGGAGGAAATCATTGCTGCCCCTGACTTGGCTGCACTCGGCATGGACTCGCTTATGACCTTGTCTATTCTTGGTATCCTCCGTGAGAAGACTGGTCTTGACATCCCCTCCGACCTCTTGGGCCATAACCCTTCGCTTAAGGATATCGAGCGGACTCTTGGCATTGAAGGCAAACCCAAGCGTGCCGCCCCCGCTTCCAAGGCCACCTCCTCTAAGGCCACCTCCTCTAAGGCCCCTAAGGCTAAGGCCCAGCCAAAGGCTACGGCTAAGACCGAGACTGTAGCTATAACGAAGTCCGTAGCGGTCGCTGACCCTTACCCTCACCGCAAGGCAACATCCGTCCTACTCCAGGGCAATCACCGCACCGCCACCAAACAGCTTTTCATGATACCCGATGGGAGTGGTAGTGCCACATCTTACACAGAAATTTCTCAGCTTGGACCCGATGTTGCCGTTTGGGGTATGTTCTCTCCTTTCATGAAGACTCCGGAGGAGTATAAATGCGGCGTGTACGGAATGGCCACCAAGTTCATCGAAGAGATGAAGCGTCGTCAACCACAGGGTCCTTACGCCGTGTCCGGATGGTCCGCCGGCGGCGTAATCGCCTACGAGATCGTCAACCAACTTACAAAGGCGGGCGAAGAAGTATCTCATCTGCTCATTATCGATGCACCTTGCCCTATCACCATCGAGCCTCTACCTTCTGGCCTTCACGCTTGGTTCGCAGAAATCGGTCTTCTCGGAGAGGGCGACGGACCGGAGCAGAAGAAGATTCCGTCGTGGCTTCTTCCTCACTTCGCAGCATCGGTCACCGCTTTATCTAACTACACCGCCGAGCCGATCCCTAAAGACAAGTGCCCCAAGGTTACGACCATCTGGTGCGAGGATGGTGTCTGCAAATTGCCCACGGACCCGCGACCTGACCCGTACCCTACCGGCCACGCTCTCTTCCTCCTCGACAACCGAACCGACTTCGGTCCTAACCGCTGGGACGAGTACCTCGACATTGAGAAGATGACGTTCCATCACATGCCGGGCAACCACTTTTCGATGATGCACGGTGAGCTCGCGAAGCAACTGGGCGGTTTCTTGAAGGAGGGCCTCCACGCCTAGAGCTACTACACTCTGGTAACTTCATTCACTCCGGTCTTTAGCTGCGTCTAAGACCACGTAACATTCATGATGTATATACTCTGTCCGACGTTCACACTCATTTCTTATTCTCACGTTTCTTTTCACGGCTAACGAGGACTGGGACTCATAATCCTGTCTGTTCTTTTCGAACCACTAAAGGGAACTCGGCGCTGGATATAGGACGAAGATCAGGGATTACTTATAGATACGTGTTGCAGCTGCGGGTCGTTTGTCCATGGCTCTTGGGCTATCACGATGCACTCAGTCGACTTCTCGTAGATAAAGAAGCTCAACACACAAAGTTATAGCATCAAGAAGCTTATATATAAATATAGATCCTTTTTGTTCTCTATCTTTGAATTGTCTTGTAGCGATGAACCCTCTGTCATGTTTTCTGTGGCAGTCCTACTGCATTGATATCGTTTGACATTGGCGTTGATACTGACGTCGTTTGATTTATTTGACATAACGCAGTCTCGCCCCACGGCGTCGTGTTTTATTCATTCTATAGATCATGCTCATCCGTTCACTGTATTCGTTCATAAGCACCGCTTGTATCATAACCTCTCGTCCACCAAAGCGTTTCCCATATGATTACTGTACGCTCTGGTCGTCTCGTAGAAGTGGCGTTCGTCACTTCGTTCGGGCCCTGATAATCCATCCGCCTGTGCTACTCGGGGCCCAGCGATATCTCCGTGCGCCCCCTATGCGTTTGTCTGCTCGCGTTTGCGTTTCCTTTCGAAACCGGATCTTCGGGAGCCGCACCGGAGCGCGCAGGATCTCGATGCAGGGCCCCTCTCCCCTAGCCCCGGCATCGCAGCGGGATTTTTTTTTAGAAGCCATTTATCGCCATGATCTCCAACGCCAACAACGCCTCCCATTTAAACCCACAGCTGCGTCGCCAAAGGTGCCTTTCGTGGCGCTGCTGCCCTGTCCCCATGATCACCAAGCATTTGGGTACGATTGCAGGTATGTCGATAGCGAAACCGCACAGCATTCGGGTGGCCGCATTAGCAGAGTCCAAGTGAGAAATGGCACAGGGTGCACGGCATCCACCCCTCGGGTGCCCTCGACGCAGACCACGATTTGGCGTGAAACCCAACTGCGATTTTTATAGTAGAAAGGTGAAAAAGAACATGCACGGAAGTAAAAAAGAGGAAGTAGATCTACAGGTGGGTGCGCACTGCGAATACGCGCTGAATTTATACGTGCCATTACCTATCATAACTATATGATATCTCGCTTCTGCTATACCCTCTTTCGCCTGTCGTACCCGGCATCCAGCAGCGGCGGGTGATATGATATGATGTGACAATCTTGCTTATACCTGCAGCCCAAGACAATGGGCCGAATAGGGGTCTCTCTGCGACTGCGGCGCGGGCAGGAGATTCCGCAGTTCGCGCTTCGCGAAGGAGCGCGAAGTGCGTCGTGTCGCAGGCATTCGTCCTGTAAAGATTAACAATCAACCTACCGTAGCACAGCATTGCATTCTTCTACATGCTTGCCTCCTACTCATCCTCTATCTCTGTCTCTCCTTCTCTCTCTCTCTCTCTATCCACCCCCTAAGCGAGGGCGATCCGTCGCACTCCAGCAGCGCCCCCCCAAGAATGCCGGCGTGGCACGGCAGCGGGCGCCATGCGCGGGGAGAAACACCACGTTTCGATGCGACCCAAGGCTCGCTGCGCACGACATGCCGGCTCGAGGAATGCAATAAATAAGATAAAGCATCTGAGGGATCATAACTCGATGGCCGGGCTCCCTCCCCGTGTAGGGCGTCGAAGCAGCCACTCCCAGGGCTTCGCTGCGGGCCGGAGGCGGATCGAAAAAAGGAAGAAGAATCATGTGCCACGACGGCAAATAGGCTCGAGAGCTATCGATGCGAATGCCACCGGGCGATGTTCAATCAAGCGCATGGCACGAAAGCGGAAAGGCGAGATAAACATATCGAGGAGTAGCAGCAGCATGCTATACCTTTGCCCCTGGGGGCGTGTATTGACGCCCTCCTTCCCGCGTCTGAGATATCTAGGTACCTATCTATCTAAGGTTAGGATGTTTTAGAAGTCAGCTCAAAACCGGGATCCCTTCTTTGCCATTTTTGTTTCCACACGCCCTCGGAGTTCGAAGTCCTCGCGCCCTTGTGAAACCGGAACCCCTCTGCCGTGTCTTTCCTTTGTCTAGTAAGTAATTGACGTCAAAGACATGGGAAAGGGCAAGACAAGCTTCGCCAATCGCAGCCTCTGGGATGCCAGCATAGCCAATATCGCGAGCTGGCCTGTACCATTAGTATTGTGTCATAGTGACCGAGACATATTTCTAAAAGGTATCCGGGATAGGAAAGCATACAGAAAAGCATATATTAACACACATAGGAGTCGAGCTGCCTGCACGGCTCTCTCCCCTCTTATTTTTTGTTTCTTTAGTCCTCCGTCGAGGGGCTCGTGCGTCGGTAAGGTACGAGCGAGACGCGGCGAAGCGCCCCCCCTCCGTCCCCGCTGTAGATGTCCGTCTGCCGCATATCGCCGTTGCTAACGCCCTCAACAAAGTAACGAGTGATCCGAGAAAGGACGTATGTATGCGGAGTGGTCGGAGGCGGCTTGTAGCCAAGCTGCGCCCGTAAGGTTTGTGAAGAAAAGGGGTAAAGGTAAAAGAGGCCAAAGAAGCTCCGGGTAAGAAGCATATCGGGTTCTAATCTCGCAGGCTCACATGCTACGGCACGGCCGACAGCGCGATTACGATTGGTGCCCACGAGGACACGGAGCAGTTGTGCTGCTCTACGATGCTACCGAGAGCCAGTTGCCCTGCCTGGATGAGCCGACACGGTGTTCCACGAAATCTCGTGCCGTCGTGGCTGGTGTAAGCTGAGAGGCGGTCTTGCAGGTTCGCCCAAGCTTGAGATGTTGCGCAACCGAGGGTGCTTGTGAGTTCTGGGATAGCCACAGCTCTAAAGTCGTCCCGTCTCCCATGTACCAAGCACGCGCTAGCGTTTCTGATAATGCGTTCGTTGTCTTGTGATAGTACATTCGTGTGGATAGACTTGAGTCTAAGGATTCCTAGGGGTCTGGGATGGTTATGGATACCAACCTACCTAGGTACCTAGTAAACCAGACACGGCAACTTCACTATGATTTCTTATCAATTTGACTGGATGATCGCTAGAGCATTGGGCCTACGGCGTTTCTGCCGTCTAAAGCGCTTACACGTGTAATAGCATGCCGATGCGATAGCCACCACGCTTTGAATAAGCTCGGAATCAGCACACAAGAAACCCTACCATCGTAAAGGGTTAGAGTGAGTCATACCCGCTGTGTATTTAGACACCTAATGCTCCTAGAGATTGTCGAGGTGAGTACACCTGTACACCTAAGTGACCTGGATAGTGACGACGTATGTCCAATTCGATGCGGACCTCTTCCGACTTGGAAGAAACACCTAGAGAAGGAACCTGGCGAAGATTGGAAGCCTGTATTCTAGATTAGCTTTGAGATCTTCAACGCTAATTTTAAGGATAGGTCCCTGTTCCGGACCTCGATAGTCACGAAGAGTTCGAAGACAATGGTTCAGCATGAGGATCCATGATCGTTCATGCATTGACGTCAAATCATTAAGGGCTCATTTAATGGACTTTTATGTGGTTGACGTGATATGTCGAGTTGCAGATCACGGCTTCGACTTGCTTCCGCAGTAATGTTGTCCTAGTATACACAGCATATTGACTTATCCGAGCGCGTCAAAGGCAAGAGGCATGGAAGATCATCATCTTTAAACGGATAATTGCACTGATTAACGTTGGTATCCAATGGGATCCATCCTAGATCCGTTAAATTTTAGTATCACGGGCAGCGGCGATTTCAGTCAAAGAGTACATCAGCCGCAATCACATGTTTTACATTCTGAAAATCTTCTGACATCTAGCTGTGGGCTTGTCTATCCATAGGTTTTGAGATTATCCAATATGAGAAGTGTTGGGGTTATTAGGTCAACGTCTGCTGAATGAAGTCTCTTGCTGCGAGTTTTAAGATCCGGTTATCAATGGATGACGCTAACTATCTCGGTTCCTGGGAGCTTAAATACCTTGGGGTATAAGAGTAAATCTTAAGAGCACGCGAAATCAATAGCTTAATGCGCTACACGGGTTCACGGTCCCAGCTAAAGACCCTTAATGACTACAGCGTCTACCGACAAGTAGGTCCTTACTAATCGTACCAATAGCATAGTAGCGCGACGTCGAAGCCGAAACGGGCTGAGAGTTCCATGCACGATAGAGCAAGGGTGTCCCATGTTTTGTCAGGGTCGTAGGGCGTGGTGTGGACAACCAGTCGCTAGCCCCTGTTGAACGTCTATGCGTGTATCCTCAAGCTTCATCGTGCTATTATGGTGCCATATATTGGGCAACCTTTCAACTAGGGTTAGAATCTGGAGTGGTCCCATCTAGACGCGTGAAAGCAACACAGGCTTTCATAGCTTCCCATATCTATGTAGGTACGGATCTAGTGATGAACTGCTATCTCGTAGGTGGTGAAAGCTTAAACGTTATCTAGAGAGCGAGTCTTGCTACGGAGAGTAAATTGTTGTGGAGTAGCTGTCTTGGCCTTATGTGGCGTGGGAACAGCATAATTCTTAAGGAAAAGGAAAAGGTGCGGAGGCATGTCATAAAATTTGTTCACTGAAGCGTTCCGGTCTGACGTCCTGTAGATCCACTGCGGAGATATGTGATTATGATTTGAGTGTGCTAGCGAAAGTGGTTATTCGAAACATATCTAATGAAAGGACTATCAAAGCAGTCCCATTGTCCTCGATTTCGGCCAAGCTCTACCGGTGAGGGTTGTGTATTGCGTTGAGAGGCGGCTAGGAAGAAATGGCATCGGCGGTGAGTGATGGTTACATAGTACAGAAGCCGTGACCTACGTGTAGGGTCAGCGCGCAAACAAAGCATTAGCGGAACAAGGGGTAGTCTGATATCAAGCCATAGGTGACCTAACTGTAACTAGATACGCTCTAGAGCACGCCTAATCGAATCCCGAGAAGGCTCTAAAGAAATTATGTTAACGATCTAACGGTCTCAGCGATTTTCATTGGCCCTCAGGTGCCCTTCTCCTCAATATTGCGCCGAGCAGGCCGTGTTTAAGGCCTCGAGGCGCAATCTAAGCCAATTCAGACTGGTGTCCCAAGTAAACTAACTCGCCCAGTTTAGATGAGGCAAATTCATATCTCCGATGTCAATCTCTCTAACAACGCCAAGTAACAACGGATTTGTAAACCTGTTCAGGTTGGGCTGGGCGATAAAAGCTATGTGATACGGGCTACGAGATCGGATGAGCATCGCATAGGATCCGAGGCAGAGGCTGTGGTATAATCCTACATGGAATTTGTCGATCGACCATCCCCGTAAAGGGTTGCGGGGGTGTATTTCTCACGTCGGACAGACAACCTTCCTGCCGATTTGAAGACAAATTCGCTTGAGATGACCTGTAACTCGACTGGGTCTTCTGGTGAGGGGCGGAGGTCCGAGAAGCTTGAGGTAGCGACAATAGAGCCCACCATATCGAGAGTGCTGTTTGGGTAACGATAAAACTGACTTATCAGAGGGGTATGAGTTGCGAAGGCGTGAAGGAGTTTTGTAAATAAACCGAAGTAGAACAAGCTCCGGAAGATATAGATAGCAGAACCAATCATAAGCATGGGAGCTTCACGACTGCTTGGAGCGTCGCTCAGCTTGCTCCCTCGCGGCGAGTTTGCGATAGCAAATTCGGAGCATGAAGGCACCGATTCTCCGGCAGTCGATCGGGATGGGGAGTAATAAAGGAATTAAGAAATAAGAGTCCTAGGAATACATTGCCATCACATTCGATGAAGACCTCCGTATTTTCTTACTGGGTGGCACTGAAGGATTGGTAGGGTTAACGAAAGCTGAATAGAAACATCGTACAACTTGAGGATTCCTTAATCGATATTGCGGATAATAAAAAGAAAAAAAAAAGAATTTCATGATAAGTGCCACGAATTACACATCATCGGGAGTTGTATCCGCGATGTCTGATCTCTATGAGAGTAAGTTTCTTGAATGAGGTGAGGCTCGGTGAGAAAGTTGAAAAAGGTCTATGAGGGGATCGTGAACTGTAAATTACAGGTTCTCTGAATACCTTGGTACGTGCCTCGTTGGTTTCGCGTTCTTCATGTTGGTTAGCGGTCTCCTGCGCAAGAACCATACACCCCACCTACATCAGCCACATGTACATATTTCACCGGCCACACTTATTGATAAATAGGTAGGTATGTAAATACTTTAAACGATGTTATAAAATATCAATATTATCGTAATTGGAGTGTATAGGTCAATGAAATTATAAATAAACGTTTTATATATACCTAAGTTATTTTCTAATGTCAGAAAATTTTAGGAATGAAAAGGTTGACGAGAAGTCTAGGGGTTGGTGTGGCTGAGGCATTTATTTTGATGCTATTCTGCTACATGTAGGTTCATATTCATTGATCTGTGATCAGAGGTACCTAGGTACAAGGTACGTACGAGAGCTCAGTAACGCGGGGAACGTGGACCATCATCACAGCTACTTCTAAATCTTGAAGTCACGTAAGTCGCGAAACTGCTTACGGTACAGCGTCCCCAGCTGCTTACACCCCAACGAGAATATGCATTTATTCGGATAAGACCGAGCGCCTCTGGATTATTACATGCAATGCCCACCATACATAAGCTTTCACGTTACTCCCTCCCTCTCTTTTCTCTCCCCCGCCACGAAGAAAAAAACAGAAGAAAAACAATCCGATAGACGAAACGTAAATGTGACTATCTATTACTATCACAGCTAGTCATCACCAATCCCAATTGGGAGCCAGGAATCCACTAGACATCCTTTTTCTTCACTTTCAGATCGGAAGGTCTGCATCCTTCCCGGGCTTGGATTGCCGTATCAGATTCCTTAGGCACTCTTCTCTTCCTGCTGTGAGACTGTCGACCTCTCGGGCCCGAACCTCATCTAACCCCCCCCAAAACTGCAAGATAGCTCAGGGACCCGTCTGCTAAATATCGAGCTAGGTATTGACGTCGTCGCTGGCGAACCATACACTACCCTTGGTCTACTGGAATACACCTGCATAAGTCTCTCCTCTACCTTCAAGTCTATCCCGTTCCGGGTCGGGACAGCTCTACCTATAGCCTTACTCGGCCACCCAGCCAGCCAGCCAGATGTTTATCGTCATGACCCTGTCCATGGCACCCCTCCTCGGGTGTTGTATCGACCATCTGCGGGTTGCTAACCTATGTGTAGCACTGCTGTCGCCTCCTCATTGCATACCTACGTTACTGCTACTCTCTCCCTCCCTCTCCGCATACCATTTGTGATATTGCCGTATTCCTAGCATGGCGTCCCAGTTGCGTGCTAATGCACACACCTGGCGCGGATTTCGCTTGACGTGCTGGACACCCATTTCTTCTGGTAGTTCTCCATGCCAGATCTACCAAGGTACCACCTTGGGGTTGGACGCCGTTACACAATGCGCATCAACTGCGAGCCGAGTTCAGCCCATGATATCGGGACCAATCAACGGCTATCTCCTTCTGGGATATTGCTATTCTTCGATTTTCTTCAAGCTTGAATCGGCTCCAGGCTCCTTCTATGAAGACCTAGACGCCCCAGCCAATACCTATCCGACAAGTTCGCAGTAGGCACACTCGTTACCATATAGAGAGATTTATCATAGTGATACTGCAGACCTCTTTTTACGCTTCGCAAGTTACCTTGTATCGTTACTAAGAATTAGGTATTGTCTACCTATGTAGTTCACTTCGACTACCTAGCCATTCTCCGTCCCTAGTAGCCATCATACCCACGTACGCGTACATTTCCTATGACTCTGCTCACGTTGGCTGCTTTCCCCGAATCGTCGTTCTTGTTTGTATTGTCAGCAATTCACTACAGCTGGGCAGCTCTGCGAGTCGAGTTCATATTTGAACCTGGTCATCTATATGGCCACAAGCGCCGCCGACTTCCATTGGGCCTCTACCACGCACCCTTTCTGACAGCCTACGTATTCCATGTGGGTCTATCTCTTACTACCTTTTTCCAAGACCAAATCAGGTTTTAGTCAGTCCCCTGAGCCTTTTTATCTGGGTCCATGTACGCTCTAAGCAGACTCCCTCTCATCTCTCTTATGCCTCCACTCATATCTTATATCTTTCGTAAACACCCGGCTTGGCCACTCAGCTCCATCTCCGTACATTTTACCTTCCCGTTCGTCTGGTACCGGGCATAATATACGTCGTTTTTCCCCCGTCAGTGTCTAACCGGTCTAGTTCCCTACTCTATCTCTGCTGTGGCTCTCAAGGTATAATATCGGGGGCATTGTGCTACCACCATAAGGGCTATTATACATATGTCTATTTCTATAATACTACCCTCATAGCGCCTATTCTCGCGTTGTTTCCAAGGACCCTCCACCGCTAGTCCACTTGAGAACTGAGATTCTGAGCCGGGGACTACCTGCCTATCCCGACACCGATAGGAACTAACACAACGATGGCCTCCACAAAAGCTCGCCAACCCCGGCTCCGGGCTTCATGCGACGGATGCTTCTTGGCGAAGGTCAAGTGCTCCAAGGCCCGACCGATATGTTCCCGTTGCCTGGCTTGCGGCATCGAATGCCGATACTCACCTTCCAGCCGGGCTGGTAAGCCTAAATCTGAGCATAGCGGAAGCTCTCACGCGAATACCTCCCAAGATATGCAACAGATGCATCACAGGATGATGGAAGATAAGAATATCACATATTCGGCGACACACCAACCTCCACCTGAACACATGTTTAGTTTTGAGGCTGGCTGGACCACACCTCCTAGTAATATTGACGGTAATATTAGCCGGAACGCCTCGATTTCTACGGGTCTTGCTTTACTCGGAGTCGACGATAGGGCCATAGGCGAACAAGATGCTATGTCTGCCCCGCAGGAAATGTATTCCTCCACGATACCTTGGACTCCACCTACGGATCTTTCGTGCGCGTCTTTTGGCGATATCCCCGTTACCACCGGTTCCATGCCCGGTACCCAGATGCGATCCCACTCGTTTGACTTAGCTATGTCCACGCCGATGCCGTGGACAGACCAGGTCGCACAAGATGTGATCTCATACCAAGTACCTACTCCTACGAGCATGTCTTCGAACTACTTCCCTAGCCCAACAACTACCCCTACGATGAGGTCAACCGGACCGCGCCATAGGTCGCCTTCGTCGACCGTCAACGGAGGTTCTTGTACTTGCTTTACAGCCTGCCTACAATCGCTTCAAGAGTTGCATAACGCTTCTGCGCCGGAAGCGCCCTCCTTTGACTTCATCCTGTCTCTTAATCGGAAAGCGGTTGAAGGATGCGCAGCTATGCTATCTTGCTCTAAATGCATGAGCCGGTCCGGCACCCATACCGCTACAATGCTCCTCGTCACCGTAATCGGCAAAATCACGTCATTCTATAACACCGCGTCTAATTCATACTTCGAGTCTGGTAGCATGGGTATGTTCCAGAACAATCCCGGAACCAATATAGGGGTCAGCCTTGGCGTATACCAGCTCAATGGAGAAGATGGGAAGTGGCTGGAGCTCGAGATACTCGCTAGAGAACTCCGTAAATTGGAGGAGGTTTACTCTAGATTCCGAGAGGTGGTCTGCACTGATTTGTCCGATACGCCTGAAGTTACCAAGGCTATGATCGGTTACCTTGGGCAAAATCTCGGTACTACGCTCGAAGTCATCAGCCATAAAAAGGGCGACATACCTTTCTTGGCTTGAAGTCAAAACTTTTCAGTCAAAGAAACGTTCTAGGCCCCCTGCAATTCGCGCACACGCAGCATCAGAGCGCATGCTACCGAATGATATTACGATGCGACGCAGAAGAGGCCGAGACGGCCTATGTAGTAAGATATACGTTTTCAAGATCCGCTAATCATAATGTGATCTTCAATTCTCTTGTCATCTACCAATGATCTCCACACCTCTATATTCGGCTATGGTTGGCACAGGGTTTACCGCCAGCGAAAGCAGACCTCGGCGCTTTCAGGCGGGCCGTATATTCATGAGTAGGAGCAAACCTACCTTTTTCTTTTTCTGTTTTTCTTTTTTTTTTCCCTTCCCTTCCTAACTGGGAGTATATTACGTGCTGGATATGGACGGCTGATGGGAAAAGTTGAGCTACCTCCTCGGAGCACTACCCGGCATCTTGGGTGGCAATTTGTACTGCTAAGGTAATTGGCGTTTTGATGGTTGGGTACAACGGTTAGGTAGTGAGGTCTCCGCTGTTACGCTGTTACGGTGAGCATCAAACTATTCCCCCCTTTGCTCTTTCTAGAGACACGCTATGTATCGGCGTAATGATGCACGACAAAGATGAGAGATATTTCCGTTCTCGAGATCCGCATTTTTAGTTAGATGGAAACTTAGGTTTCCAATTCAAGCTTCAAACGCAGTTAATTTCACACCGCCAGTCTCAAATAACGTATCCTGTCACACGGTCTTGTTGAGGCTCCTATCCCGTTGACCCAGAGCAACCAAGATTTATCCTGTTTCTAACCGTACTCTGCCATTGGCCGCCACGGCACCCGCAATTGTTTATAGCAAGACATACAGAAACGGCCGGGAGTTGTTCAGCTGCAAAGATACCATCCCCCGCATGAGCACCAAGAAGGCAATAGTTTGCTAGAAACTCGACCAGGTTACCTTTGGCCGTTGGCGTCCGCCATGTCATCAACGTCACATTGGTCATCTTTCTGCGGCGGTCTTACCGCCACCGCTATCGGCACGGGGAGATACCTTAGCACGACAAGAAAGATCTTACCGCGGCGGATCTAGACGCGGGATGTCGATCGCGAACGCTTTTGAACCAGGGTGGAGTGGCCACTAACGGCAGAATCACGTCAAGCACGTCCGCCGCAATATACGGTTACCACGAGAGCCGCGCGCCTGTCCACGGGAGACCAAAATTCTCTATATCTTCGCGTGATATACTAATCTGCCGGGGTACGCGACCTGGTTCTTCAAGTAAAGCTCTGCACTCAGGGATTTCAGCTGCTGACGAGCCATCTAAGTAGAAAATATCATGTAAGTCCTCTCTTTATAGGATGTCCATCATTGATCAAATGATGTGATGTATCATCCTAGCATGTGGGGTTTGCTTATTGAGCATCCGGCCGTGAGGTGCTCGTGGAGAACCCAAGTCCATCCCGGACCGCTAGGGTCGACTCCAGTACATACTATTGGCCTATATCGTCGGGTCGCCACGTCTGAGTGTCCAAAACGCAAGTATTTGGCGTAGTAGCTCCTCCTGTATGAACCGCATGCTATGCATGAGAGCGAGCAAGTCCCATGGTATGGATGCATTTTCAGCTTAGATTAGGTATCCCAGGTCAGTACTTTATTCAAATCATTCCAAAAGTAGGGGTATCTGGCTGCTCACTACCCGTCTAAGTCCAGCACGCTTCCCGCTTTGAGGCTTTAGGGCGTCAAGCCTCTCCGAAGTAGTATCTTAGCTTTGAAGATCTCATCTCCGGCACATATAGCGTAGTGCGGCCTCATAACGCCTCTCATTATCACAAGGGTCGTACTAGGGCCGATCATACGGGCAGAGTCTGAGTCGCCGCCGCATTCGAAGACTTGGCAAATTAAAACTACCTATATTTGCGGCGTCTGTGAGGCGGGGCATGCACCGCACCAACGACTTCGACTCTTCGTCGCTTTGGTGATGCCCAGCCATGTTCCCTAGATACCTAGGTACCTATATATGAACATATCGCTAGGTGTTTATGAGGATGAAATGTAAGTAACGGAAGGGGTCTCTCGAAAATCGTAGGTAAACACACTCCTATCTTCATCTTTTTCGTGTCTGTTTTTACTCCTTTCTTGTTCTATTTTTTTTTTTTAAGCGGCTTAATAGAAACGATCTGCCGTGAGTGGATTAAATAGACTCTATAAACCCTGCTGTCTCACGTATGTACAACATGAGGCGGCCAGCAAACTACGTATGTCTACCTGCGCTTCTGGTTCTAATATGCGGAGCAATTGGCTCCAAATATATTAGTCTTGTAGTTAGGATGGAACTTGGGCCAATACCCCTGAACTCTCAGGTAAACATAATCTCAACCAAAGTCGAAGTTTAAACTCATCTAGGGAGACTTGGGATAAAGCCTATTCGACCTAATTGCCAATACCATTGGTACATGGGTGTAACCGCGAAGGCTATATTGTACGGTAATTGCATACCAAGTCTTTATATAGTTCTAGCTATGTTTCTTCAAAGTATGAGAGTATTGTACATGGGCAGGTGGGGATACCAAGTTTACCCACCGTCCCAAGTACATCATAGGGATCCACTTCTAAGCTTTGCGGGAGATAGTAACCCAACGAAAACTATTGGCTTGCGGGCCAAACCCGGCTGCAACCCTTCGAAACCTTATCTTGAGGGAGGACAAGTCTAACCTACTTAGTCTTAGAGAGGATAGATTATGTAGATCGCGGGGCGGTAGGCACGTAGCCTTTAAATTTTCATTTACTGAGGTTTCACTTTACTCGCCCTCATCCCGTTCACCCTGGTTCGAAACTCTCCTCTCCCTTACATCTACAACATCGCGTATTCCACTCTCCCCAACCCGCCGTATGGATATCTCATGCGAGATCTCCTGGTCCGCTGGAGTCTTTTACCCCGGAACCGAGTCTCCAAAAGTTCATAATGTCTGTCAGATTCCAAATTCCCCCATCCGTAGGGCGTTTGTGGATCTCTTGGTAAAGGATCGTCAAATCCTCACAGACACACCTGCATGGCATGACACATAATTAGACCGATAGGGCCGGAAGAACTATGTCGCAAAATACTTACTGAACAAGAAACCACGCTTCTCTGCTGTCTACCTACCTACCTACCTACCTAGGTACATATGGAGAAAGACGTTCGCCGTAATGTCCTCGGGGACATTTAGTCTCCACACACATATTAATTTCTCACTACACCATCTTCTATCGCGGATGCTTCCCGCGGGTTTCTCGGTTGAGCTTCATGCGAGATGCTTGGCCAGGTAAGAAATGGGCGAACTGCACTTGCAGAATGAATTACCTCGGGTGAGAATTAAAAGGGTCCTGCATTATCTGGTCGGAGCTTAGAACGGTCTAGAGACGACGAGCGAAATACTTTTGGAAAATCACAGGAACGACGAGCCACATCGTGCTCCCACCCCGTCGTTATTCAACTATAACGTACTTATTGCGAGTAGTAGGAAACGGCCCGGGCCTGCGAGGCGCCAGCCGCTTTCCAACATACCCCCACAGACAGCGGCGTCAGCTCCTGGGTCCCTTCAATCGGGTCGCCGTTGACTCCTGCAATCCTACTCTGTGGCTTCATGGGGCAATCCATCACCGACACCGGTCAGTCAGAGCAGGCATACCACGTTTTCACGCGTGGGAAATTCCTCAGCCCCCAATTTATGCCCCATGTGTCACATAGTTCCGACACCTGTTTCTAAACTACGACTCGAGTTTGCTGTTGCAACGCTGATCGTTACACATTCCATCGAGACTGATGACACGAGATACCTGATTCCGTTGCTTGGTGGAATGCTGTCGTCTAGCTCTACCCCGAAGCTGAAAGGTTCTAGAAGGGGGCAAATTTCCTCCTCTAACCTATCCTGCAATACATCAATGAGCTACTGCGATACAACTACCTTACCCAGCTTTCCGGGAAATCCCATGTCCCAAGTTTGTGGCCCGCACCCCAGAGATGGTTAAAACAATTACAATCGAATTTACTCGGTGAAAACTGAACATATACTGGAGGGATGATGACGGGCGATCTCGGTAGGGATGCTTTCTAGGTTTCGTGACCATCGCATGCGTCGTCAAATCGGATATACTTTCAAGCAGCACACCTAAGTAGCCTAGTCCTTCTCTGCAAGCCTCAGAGACGACTCTGACCCATCTATGGTTGAAACACAGGCCTATCAATACTCATGATCCCCCATACGAGCTGTCGGCAGACAGACATCTATGATCTACCCCATCGTCGCCCTGGATTGCAGGTACGTACGCTTCGACTTTATGGGCGGAAATCGACAGAAGTAAACCCCAATAGTTTCCAAGCCCCGTGCAGGATGGCCACCTTTTTCCTGGAAGCGATTGTTCCCATCCTCCGGTACGCTCGCAGGTACATAGGAACGTCTAACTGACCTCATTTTATGCTGCTCACATGTCTCGGCTATCGCAGTGAGGTACACAAGCATCCTCTGCCACATGGCTTTTGACGAAGAGCTCGGGTAGTTGCTCCGCATTAGACCATCTATTTACAGACTATCTACGGCCGCGAGTCGGTACTTTTTTACACAGTCTCATCTACGGCGAATATCACGAAAATAACGCATTATCGGACTTATTCGGCGAGCATCGTTCGAGCCATGTTTATGCGTTCCTATCGAGAGCATCAGCTAGTTCCGAATCCTGATTTCCATTGATGCCGAGATATCCATCAGGCGGAAACGCGACGCACCAGCTGGATTTAATGACTCCTGCCTTACTAAAGCCATGCGGAGAGTCCATTGCCAGCCGAGAATCCGAAGCCAGACCGAGTGGTCAACCCCTGGCGCATGCCGAAGATGCATCCGCTTAGTATCTAAATGTAAAGCGCCCGGTCGGGCACTAACCAATAAGACAATTTACATGATACAGATTACGTGACGGGGCCATATCGCAAGGCTTACCTGATTCGTCTGTCGCATGGTAAGCGGGATCTTCTGCGGACCGCTAGGCGCAGGTCTAATGGCGAGAAAACTTATTAGTGGAACACAATTCAAATCATCACCAGCATCCTTCTAGGAGTTGGGGTTGGGACCAGCTCGGAGATAGAACCACCTTTGAAGGGTGACAGTATACGTTGGACGGTTCGTCTATCCCCGTTGCGGTCGTTCAGCTTGAAGTGTAGGTCGGCGCCCCGTCCATACGTGTAACAGAACGGTCGAGATTAGATAGCCTTGCAGAGCATCACAACCCACGTGGGTTACCTTAGGTACCAGGTAAGTTGTAGGTGGTATACAAGCGATTTTTGCGGTGCTGAATCTACTGTACTTGAAACGTTCGGGTGATTATCATATCCTTCCTTCCTTCCGGCCCTCTTTTACCCCCTTATAGTCCTACGCCAACCTTCTCGCATAGTGGCATTGTCGTGGGGTTATTTTCTACTGTGCCCCTTACTCACATCAGCCTTGTACGTAACCCGCGTTGTTCCAACAGGTACATCGTCACCGGTTGCACTATATGCGGCTTACTTGCGGAGTCACAGATGTCATTTTTTTCATCCCGCAATGCACTCCAGCACTGCCACTGCGCTTCATATATGTTGATTTCTCCATTGGATGCCTGTCGTACACACCCTATGTTCCATATAAGTACGATCCATTCACGTCAAATATGCTGACGAATATTCATTGCACAGGGACGTATGTTATTGAGCTGTGGTGCATCATCCGAGTCTAGCGTAAGCACTCAAATACTAGGGTAGCATGGTAAGAAGCTCGTTGCATACGGAGATACCCACGGAACCTTATCATCGAGTCAACCAAAAAGCCGGGCTCGTCGCAATACTTACGGCAAGTCGATACGAGGACGGAAGTATTCCATGCTACGATAAGACGTACTGTGCATACTAATCACACTCTGGCCCTATGAACCATACTTCTATGATATACGAATATCCAATTGCCCTGGACTAAGTAGCATGATACCTAATGCTTCAGCCTCGCTTTGACCTTGGCTTTCTCACCTTACATCAGTCTCATTTATGAAGATCGTCTACCGGTAGCTTACAGAGCTGCTGACGAGATATAAGATACATGCTTAGGTAACCACTACCTAGGTCGATAGGTAGGAGACTAAGGTGAAGGAGGCAAATTGCAGGAAACTCCGATATTCTCACCATTTACCCTTTCGTTTCTAGATAATTCCGTTGAGAGGCCGTCGCTTCCGCTTCCACGTCTACTAATTGGCCTACCAAGAGAGACTCCTATGCGCTTCTATCTTGCATCTCGATGTGGGGGGAATAGTAACGGAGTCACGTTGCATTTTACTCTTCTCTCGGTGGCTGCTTCGCTGCTAATCGGCCCCCAAGTGTGTCTACCATCGAGATGATGAGCCGGAAACACGGGAGTGGCAGCCGAAAACTTCACTTTCCATCCTCCCACATTAGTTAGCCCGTCTTTAGAGCATAGAGCGTACTGGCCCTAGGACAGATGTGTGTCGTAACTGGCATAAACAATACCCAACTATAAAGCCGGGGATTTTGAGATAATGTTGCAATGGAGATGGGATATGCGTATCACGGGGTACTCGCATTGGCTGGTATCTAGCAAATCAGTCTCAGGGAACCGTATTCCTACACGTACCACAAATACTAGGGGTGTATTGATAGCCATGAGTCTATCATAGGGATCCGTACATTACCGCTATTTACTTGGATACCTAGCTAAGGTTTCAACGATAGTAGCAACGAGACTGATGACAAGAATCATCAACAATACAGAAGTGAACCCATTTCTATGTAAGCCGTTACGCTAAATAGCACTAACTCAAGAGATATCGCTTCGTGTACGGTTTAAAGGTTACCTAGGTAGGTAGTTACATTTGCGGATTGACTCTCTCAGAACCTTATGTCTTTACACACTAACACTCAACTCCAACGCCCTATACATCTTGGCGATTAAAGGGGTAGTGGATTTAAGTGCCACCGCCAGAAGCACGGATCACTTGGCCTAAAAACAGTCTAGTCAGCACGGGAAACGCCGAAGCAATCGCCACTCATGTAGACAAATTCCAGGGGACTTACCGTTGATCCATTCGCCTTCGTCGCTGACAAGGCAGTAGACGACCTTGCCAATGTCGGCGGGGACGCCAACCCGGCCTAACGGGCACATCTTGCGTAAGCCCTCCTTGATCGTCTCGATGGGCATGCCCTTATACCCGCCAGGCACGTAGTGCCAACTGTTCTCGTCGAACATGTCAGTCTGGATGCCGCCGGGCGCCACGGCGTTACACGTAATCCTCTTGCGGCCGCAGTCCACGGCGAAGGCGCGCGTGAAGCCCTCCACGGCGGCCTTGGACCCGGCGTACAGAGCGTGGTTGGGGATGCCGGCCATCTGGGCGGCGATGGACGAGGTCAGGATGATGCGGCCGCCCTCGCGGCAGTGCCTGAGGCCCTGCTGGGCGACGAAGAACTGGCCGCGCGTGTTGAGGTTGAAGACCTGGTCGAACAGCTCGGGCGTGACCTCGGTCTCCTCGCACCAGACCTCCATGCCCGAGTTGGACACGACGTAGTCGAGGTGCCCGAAGTGCGCCACCGCCTTCTCGAACAGCGCGACCACCTCCGCCGGCTTCGAGATGTCCGCCTGCACCGCGAGCCCCTGCGACCCCAGCTTCCCTAGCTCCGCCACCACCGCCTCCGCCGCGTGGGAGCTCCGCCCGTAGTTCACCACGATCGAGGCCCCGCGCTGCCCTAGCTCCAGCGCGATCCCCCGCCCGATACCCCGGCTGGCGCCGGTGATCAGGGCGACCTTGCCGGCTAGCGGCTTGACCTGGTTGCTCATTGGCCCGTTGGATGGCATGGCGACGGAAAGCGATTGGCTTGAGACGAAAGTCCCAAGAGATCCGCAAATAAGAGAGAGAGGGGAAGATGGGACGAGTTTGGGGGTGTTTTCGTCTCGTAGGACTGTCAAGACACTAGGGTAGAGAGAGAAAGAGACGAGTGGGTGGGTAGCTGACGTACATAAAAAGGCTGCTTGGCTCGTATGTTTTATTAGCCCCCTTTTTTTTCTTATAGCAAGCTAAACCCCAAGGAGTTCCGAAACGCAATTCGGGGGGAAGGAAAGGTCTAAGGTCCCGTGCTGCATCTACGGACTGCGTCGTGGCGGACGGAGACGGGGATTACGGAGCGGACGTACGGACAGTCAGACAGGGAGATGGAATGTTGGGGGAGAGGGAAGGGATAATTGTTATTGACTGAGTAAGTCCCTTACTATGATACATGGCGCGTAAATCTACTGTGGATTCTCAGAACAAAATTGCTTTATATTACCCCGGATATAAGCGCGTTGGAAACTTATGAGTCAACTCGGCCTATTCATCAACTCGCGAGACGCGAGGGAGCTCTAGAGACGAGAGCCATCGAGCCCCTACATTCATAGGGATATTTTTTAGCGGAGAGATTTCTTTTTATGGCGAATGATATGGCGTACTCCCCCTTTCCATCCGGAGAATCAGATACTAATAGAACATTACCCCTCTTGCCATGTCATGTGACTTATGGCTGGCCATCCGCGATGGCTGTTCACATGTCCCGGAGTTTCGGGGGCTTCCGTGGAGGAGACGGACTAGCCCTTAGATAGAGTTCGGTGAACGCCCGGACGGAGCGATATTTCCGCTGAACGCTATGAAAATTATTCCTCACGATGGGGTGAGTATCAATGTGACGAAGTCATACTCAGCATCAATATAAAAGATGGTAACGGCGGCTTAAGGGATGCGCTCAGCATCCCATCATAGTCACAAGCAAATCTGAAACTGGCATATTGGTAACATCCCGCGGTTGTTTAGTGAGGGTGGCATCAGACTAGGTTACGTTGGGTGGTACCTAATAGCTACTCCGTTATGAGCTGAGATGCGGCTCTTTTCCACCAGGGGGAAGGCTTGGCCTACGTGCTGATTACTTGTCCGATGTCACCCCCCATCGGACTTCCGGGCACGACGAACCTGTGCAAAAATGAAACATAAATTCTACTCTGCGGAATGATCTACTTATATCAGCGCAAGTATTAGCTGAAAATGTGGCAAGATCCGGATCAGAAGTAAGGCGAGCAAACGTCCCTGGAGTAACGTCAGGTAACCAGACGAACATGTGTCTCACGGTACCCGCCTGACCCAGATGTATTCGGCATATTCACTTCTGTTGGAGATGGGCAAGAAAGAGAAGTCCCCATCAACTCTTACCTCCTTGGGATGAATGAATGTCACCCCGAGAGGGAGGGCCAACCTAAAACCTACCGACTTGGCCTAGTTGTCCCGTAATAGTCTAGGCGCGCCATCTACGTCCAATTCTAGGTGTTATCCCACCATATCCGGTCGGGCATATTTCCTCAATCGACATGCCCATAGCTATCGCACGCGTACATGGCATACGGGGGACTTGAGCCGGAGTATCACAACCGGCGCAATGCGACAAGCTCGCTGTAGATTTCGGTCCTCGTAATTCTACGATCGCGTCCGTTGTCTAAGAATCCGCGGCTACAACTGGCTGAGGGAGAGGAACGGCACTTGAGGCCGAACGTACATGCGCCCGCCGTAAGGATAGGCAGTGAACAACGCCCCCGCGATACCATCACTTGCCGGAACTGTAGGTAAGTAGGGGCTTACAAGTAAGATGGTGCGAATTCACTATCGTCGGCGAATGGAAAAGAAGGAATCTTGTCTCATTCTCAGCCATTGTCGTCGTCGTCGCCACCGTCGTTCCCACCGTCGCTCCCACCGTCGCTGCCACCGTCGCTATTCGTTGCCCAATCTCAATCCGCGGGGCTGGAAATGACGATGGATTGAGATCAGTTTAAGCTCACAGCCGCATTGAGCTTCTCCTCGGCAATCAGTACTTAATAAGGAGGAGCTAGGGGTTTCGAACCGCTGCCCCTTGTTCTTCGACCCCTGTCCATCCCGCCCTATATAATGGATGACGGAAAACAGGGATTGAGTAGGATTCTTCCCAAAGACTTACATAGATACTACCTACGTACTACATACCTATAGGCTGGGTTGGGTGGCTACGAGTCTAGCCTAATCTACCTCCAGCTTGTATATACTCAGATTGACATTGAATGTTACGAAGATCTCTGCAGGTCTAGTCCTATGACGTTTTTAGATAATACATAACTCTAGACTCGCCCATCACCCACTTTCGAGGAAAGAGAACGCCGTCGATCTCCCGGTTGCAGATCCAGGCAAACGAACTGGACCCTTCCATATGTAACGGCCGAGAACCACACCATCAAGAACTAAAATATGATATGAGATCGAGCGATCATGGAGTTGCCCAATGGTGCTGATAGGAAACAAGCCCAAACTCCCTAATATGCCCGGCCGAATGTGCCCGTCAGCGCTATGTTGGCGTATAGCATCGCACCATCGCCGTCTCCACGGGTGGGGGGTAACATTCATCTTACTTTGCCCCGACCTGACTTGGTAGCTACGCACCGCACAATCTATCCCGAACTCTATCAGTTTTCCCGGGTCGTGAGATGCTTCCGCTTACGTGCTTATCTCTTCCCGAAAGAACAAGGTACGGAATCCTCAACTTTTATAATATTACTTCATTAGGAATTTGTAAGCCAAGTAATTATAGGTGGTAGGCTCAGTAATCCATATACCTATCTACTAACACAGATATTTACGTACCTACCTAGGTACCTACACACGGGAGATAACGAGTGAATCCGCAAGGAGGCGGATTGTTAGGACGAGCTCCTCAGGATCTCGCTACGCGGAGTTAGCATTTCGTGGGCGCTCGACGTCTGTAACAAGGGTTGGCGCATTGCCTCAGATGTACGCGCTCTCACCCCACCCCAAGATGTGTATCAGACTATTGATGTGGGAAAGATTATCGGAACCGACTGCCGGCATCAAGGAGCTCTGCCTTAATATACTTACTACCTACCTACCTACCTACCTACCTATGTACCTACCTACGGAGGCCGTCTAGGTAAGTACCTAATGGGGGGGGAGGGCGGGATATCTGACACACATACACGCGCTGGCGCGGACAAATACCATAGGCCTAAGCTACGGCGCGGAACGAAACCCGCGAGTTGTGTCCCGAACGAGGGCTGAGGTCAGCACACTGATGCGAAAATCCCCGCACCACCTACCTGGCCGAGGCTAAAATATGAGACGGCGAGGACAAACGCGCTCCCGAGCAAACACTGGGATGAGGGTGGTTCGACGGCTGCTACACGTTGATGCTGACCTTACATGCATAGGTACCTACCTAGGTAGACGTATAATCGTGTAGATGTGTGTGTGTGTGTTGTGTGTGTAGGTAAATAGGTAAGTATGTATGTATGTATGCTACACCTACAGCACATAGCACCCCTAAGCACGTATACCCACGCTACTGGCGGGAACCAGCAGCTGGCGTAGCATCGGCCGCGCCGGGGACGTGGGAGGCAGGCTCGTTGAAGGGTGTCAGCCGGTAAGATTCCGAACCGTCGCTGAGCCCAGACCCTTCCAACCTGTAGATGCGTACGTACGTGCTGCGCGGTGTAGATTAGGTACAGCATGCCGGTAAGCAGGTTAATCAATACCCCTACTAGTACGGGCGCACACACATACAGCTACACCTACGGCTACACCTACGTCTACACCTTTACCTGCGTGTATACCTACACCTACATACGAGAGGCGGGTAGGCGCTTGGCCCTGGCGGTCCTTAGGCAGATACGATACAATACGAGATAGACACGATACGTCCGATAAACACGAGGCATCTCGAATGGGAAACTGTGGCTTGCTATCCTTAATTAACGCCCAGCTTTCCCACTCCCCCTCTCTCCTCTCTATTTTTCGAACCCAACTCGCGGCGAGTCGGAAGCGAGAAAGCGTTACTCGAAGAGCGCCACAGGCCGAGGTGGGCTAGACTCGGTATAATTAAGCGAGATCGCCCCATATCAATCGGCGCCACGAGGAAGCAATGGTTTGCTACCGGTGTAGAAAGGCAGAGATAAGTAGGTAGGTACTAAGGCCGTTTGGGAGGATGTTTGAGGAGGGGGGGGTTGGACAGCGGGGAACCGCGGAGAGAGAGAGAGAGAGAGAGTACATGTAAGCGTGGCTGGCGGAGTACAAACGACAGCATTGTGCCATATATCCATCCCTTCGTGTGATGCCGAACGAAGCGGGCTGGGTACTTTATCAATGGCTGTTGTTTGGCGCTGGTATGTATGTACCTGCCTACTTACAGGACTTGTGAGTTGATAAGACGAGTTACGTCTGCTGCCTAGGAACGGCGAGGGATCAAACGGGTGAGGCAGCTGCAGATTATCAACGCTGTCTCCCCGGGTTTATCTAGGTTATACTGGACTTCGTATCCTCCGCTGCTTGTAAGATCACGCGAAAAAGCATGGGGAACGCGCCTAACCTGGGGTGCAGACTCTCCGTACCCAGGTAGTAGTAAGCTGGGTAGGTTAGATTTGTCAGGTTGCATGTAACGGAGATAATATGCGCGTTTGTATTTTTGCGTTGCAATTCCCGCAGGTTTAAGACCAGCTACCTCATTATACCTATTTCCCATCGTGTAGACTCATAAGGAGTAACGAAAGCAAGAGATAGACAGGGGTTAGGAAAGAAATGAAGGTAGAAAGAAAGTGAAAGGTCTATCTCAGAGTTAAGCAAGCACATAATCGCTGTATAATTCCCGCTGCCGTCCCTGACCGGGGACGGGTATACGGGGCCGCATAGGTATCAACCACCTTGCCTACCTAAGCAGCCCCTGTTCTACCGTTTGTTCATAGCACGGTATCTTTTAGGCACCCGTAGCTCGTCGTAAACGCGTCTCTTCCCGCTTCCGAGCGTAGAAGAATAACCTTGCCGAACGCCTAAGAAGCCTAGTACGCCTACGCCCATGACGCCCACGCTTCTACCCTCGTTACCGTGACGAAAATATACCCCTAGGGATACAGGCCTGGGCATAATCTCAGCCCGCCCCTTTCCTCCCTAGGTAGGTATTTTCTGCTTCATCGCTCGGTATATTTGCAAGCGCTGATATACTCCTTACCGGTCCCTTCGACTCCCCCCGCCCCTTAATGCCGCCGGAATGAACCGTTGATGCCGTGAGCCTAGGATCGGTCGTGTATATTGGCCGGAGAACGTTATGTGAGTTTAACCATATGTGTCGACGGATCAATTCTTTTGCTCCCAGTAAAATTATGGTTAGAAGACCCCTGTGCCCGTAAAAGGAACTTTCCGCTGGGAAAGTAAATACTCGAATAAGACATCCATGAATCAGTATGCAGCAGCAACAGCTGCTGCAGCTTTACTAGCATATACTAGTAGCAGGTGCAGGTAGGCTCACGCCGGCTGCTCTGTTGTGTAAGTCGGACTGCCAAGCTGCGTCTAGCCTGTGGAGCTTCCGGCAGATGCCGTCGCATAGTCGGGTGCTGATGCCGTCCTCGATCGTCTTGATGCCGTGGCCGAGCACGTCCTTGGGGTTGTCTAAGCTCACGTGGGCGCCGGTGCGCGGCTTCGTGAGCACGGGCACGCCGTCGCCGCCCCACAGGTACGCGATGAGCGCGGGGTCCTCGGGCGTGACTTTGTCGATGGCTACGGGGGAGCCGGCCTCCTCGCGCTTCTTGAAGTTGGGGTCGAGCCGGGACACGCTGTCGGTCCAGAGGATCAGGGTAGCACGGTAGATGGCGGCGCTCCACCAGTTCGGGCGGCGGTCACGCGGCATCGAGTGCAGCAGCCGGAAGACCTGCCCGCAGTGGAAGATGGCCTCCTCGCGTTGGGAGATGCACCGCTTGTGCCGCAGCGACAGCTCCCAGTAAGACCCGTCGAAGCCTTCGCGCCGCGCTAGCCGCTCGATCTCGGGGAAGTTGGTGACCGCGTTGAGCGAGATTAGGTGGTAGAGCACTAGGTTGGTCTTGCTGACGGCGCAGGCGGGGTTCGCCTTGTACAGGCTGATGGTCAGCTCGTACCACCTCTGGAGCAGCCCCTGGATCTCGTCACGCCGCGCTTCGAAGGATGCCTTGATCCCCACCCGCTCCCTCGCGCGCCGCGCACCCGACATGTCCGAGAAGCAGGACAGCATCTGTGTGACATGGTAGAGGCATGACTGGAGAGGGTGAAGGAGCAGTCGTAGCTGATGGGGGGTAAGGCTAGCTTGTCTCTTGGACAGGTTTTCGTTCAGAAGGTCCTGGAACAAGTCGTAGAGCGAGGGTGTCGGCGGAGGCGTCCCGAGTAGCTCCGGCGTGATGTTCGTCGTGCGACCATAGATGTTCTGCAAGGCTAGGAACCATAGGTCGGCGCTGGTTGATACCCATAGTATGTCGGGGCCAGGCAATGGGGCGCAGAGCTCGCTCGTCGGCAGCATGGGTGCCGTGTCATGGAATAAGCTTAGTTCCTGGTCGACCATGACAAAGTTGTACACCAGTCTATTGAGGAAGATCAGCGTACTGCATAAAACTATTGGTTGGGCTGCCGCATAGGGCGGCGCAGGTAACACACCTATTTTGGGCTTCCCGGTGTAGCCACGAACGCCATTGGAGCTCTATGTTAGTTGAACCATCAAGAGACGGGATCATGGGGGGCTGGACTTCGAGCATCCCAGCATGCTTGAGCATCTATGGGGGGGTGTTTAATTCAGTTAGGGGTACCTTACCAAGCCAAGGGAGAGCCGTGCTATTCATAGGGAACTTACCGAAATGTACATCCCGCGTTGTCCCATAGCTATGTCCATCAGCCATTTGTCGCCGCTCCAGGCCCCTAGTAACGTAAATAGTAGGGCGCATCGGAGCGCAGTAGGGTCGGCGCTCATCTCAACGTTCTTCTCGATTATGTCGAACAACGAGATGCGGCAGGTCTCAACCAGGCCGGCTGAAAGAGCTCGCGCTTCCGCCGTAGGAACTGCGGAGGCGCCTTGCGCGATCATGAGCAATAACAGAAGCGTGGCGGCCTGGTTGTTTTGAAGCATCTCGTTCGGGTCCACGCAACCGGACGAAACTAGCGAGTAAAAGAACGTGAGATCTCGAACGTAGCTACGGAGGAAGTACTCTA
This sequence comes from Pyrenopolyporus hunteri, assembly GCA_902806595.1. Lineage (NCBI taxonomy): Eukaryota > Fungi > Ascomycota > Sordariomycetes > Xylariales > Hypoxylaceae > Pyrenopolyporus > Pyrenopolyporus hunteri. The sequence continues at coordinate 1,026,178 of CADCXC010000009.1, read as the reverse complement.
ATATCTTGGATGGAGGGAGGACTAAGTAACTGAGCAATCGTGGGTTTCCGTATACCTTGCCTTGGCTGACAACCCCTCCGCGGTGAATCTCGAGGGCCTTGTGGAGGAACGTTTGCGTTATAGCGAGCATGTTATCGCGGGTACGAGGAGTTATAGGGACAACAGAGCCCATGTCGTTTGCGTCCCAGTCGACCTGCGCCAGGTACTGTTCTAGGGCATGCCAGATCCCTTCCTGTCTCGACTTCTGCTCTAAGCATTCCAGGTGAATGATGGCTGTTCTGGGACACGCGTTCGAGAATACGAGCGGATTACATCGAGCTAGGGGCCAAGAAGCCTCGGCCGCAATAACAGCGTCGAACTCGGATATAGTAGTGTCGGTAGGAGCGTTCAATCTCATGTCAACAGACTTGATAGCAGACTCCAAGTCGCCCGCAGACATTATGCTAGTGCTTCTTGTGTGTATGGACCCTCTCGAGGAACTTATATTTTCTGAATTAGAGGACATCTCGCTGATCTCCGTGTAGGTAGGCATGGGGACGTCGGCTTGGGCGAGAGGCATGCTCTCGGCATACATGTCGAGTTCCAGGGGATATTCCGGCCATGATAACAAGTCTTGATAAGTTGGCTCCTGTGGTATAAAATCGCTGCCTAGGTTGAGGAACTCGTTCATTCCTTCTAATCTTTGATGTTGTTGCGGCGATGGGAAATCGTCAGAGCCTATTTGAGAATCCGCCGACGAGTTCTTCCTGGGCGGACTCTCGTGTTGCTGTATTCTGGGGTCGATAGTGATATTGTTACCGTTGTTTTCGGACGACGTTGGCGATTGCATAGGCGGTTCTTGTTTAACCACAGCCGGGCCTATATCCATGAACGCGGGGTTGACTGTCGTGGCCGGCATCGACGAAGCTTGTGGTGGTATAGAGACTTGGTTCTGGTTATTGTTCAACGCAGCAGATGCCTGCGCAGCCCTAAGAGCGGCTTTCGAGGAACGCCGGGCGAACCGGGCCTGGCATTCGAGATTCTTGTCTGCGCAACGCGCGCATGGGACTCTCTTATCACAGCCTGTCTTGGCTTGCGCGCAGTTCATGCAGGCAATAGGTGTTCGCCCTGCTACTGTAGGAACACCGCCCGGGAGCGGTTCCATCGGATCTCTTGCTTCATGATATGTGGAGTGGTGTCTTTGCAGTAAGTCCCTATAATATACGGATGAGTATGCGGAACAGCCGAGGTGAATGCGTTGTAGGGGAAAGTAAAGGGCGAACCTTCGAGCAAACGATAGTTGACAGGCGCTGCATCGGTGCGGTTTTACGTTCGTATCTACGACCTCAGGGGTTAGTTTCTATGGGCATGCGAAGCGAGTGAGCACCACTCACGGCTGGGTATGTGCCTTTCTAGGTGCTCCTTGCGGGTGAAGCTTTTTCCGCAGTAGGCACAATATACCATGGTATTGCAGGTCCAATAGGGTCAAGAAGTTGTTTCTGGCCTTTTTTCTTTTTTTTTCTTCTTTTTTTTAACGCCCTCATATAAACGATGTTTGGCCTCCTGTGACAGGTCTCAAAACATCGATAGGCTCGGCGATGTTAAAATAACAACAGAGGAGACCGTCGTGTCTAACAATAGTAAGGTGAAGCTCTAAAGCTAGGCGTCGGGTATCGGATGCCAGGTCGAGGGGAATATAAAGGAGACAAGGTCGGCTCGAGGCATGTATATAAGAAGGACGGCTGAGATCCAACGATGTGGATACTCGTAAGGCAATGGAGCGATACGTGTACGCATGGATAAATCGAGTGAGGCCATGGATGACATATGCCCGGATGGTGGCCTTGTGAAAATGAGGAAGACCTGGATATTTCTATCGGGATCACCAATAGAGCATAAGGGTAGGAGCAGCTTACCCATATGCAAAGGTACAGAAAATATACAGGGTGTATATGTGGGCCAAGGTGATGCAGCTCTACATGTATGCTCTTGGTACCGTCCCTGCCATTCGGGAGCGAGGATTGCATGTACTTGTGGTAGCTAGGGGAGTATCCTAAGACACGGGGGGTTGTGATACAGCTGATGAAATGCCCGGCCCAGCTCAGACATTTTCAGCCGCCATCAAATAACCTATCCAGGTACGGGTCGTTAGCTAGGATCCCCCCTCCTTGAGGCACGGCGGGGGGGGGGACATAATAACGACGATGTGCGTAGATGGAAACAGATACGTTTAGCAGACAATAGGACAAATCTTGAATCGTCAACTAGCGGTAGATAGAGCCGGGCGGATTTGATGCTACTCTACACTAATGTGAGTCTCTAAGTTTGAATAGACTCATGTGATATCGCAACCCGATCTCTAGGGGAAGCCAATAGGGATAGCAATGGGAATAGGTGTGGATGGGTGTCCTGCGGCACTAGCCAAAGCTTGGGCGACTTCATACATAGGTAGGTAAGAGGTAGGTAGGAGGTAATCAATGTGCTCATACTTAGATATGCCCGGCCCAAGTGGCAAAGATACCATCGCCATCGGCAGGGAAAGCCATCCAGCAGGGACATCAGGGTCAACTTGTGTAGGTATCTATTATCTGCGGCCTTTTCGACATGACCCATTGTACTTCGTTCTCGGGCTATTCTAGATGTCTATTTTCTAGGCATCTACTTGGGGAGGGAACTGGCGGCCAGCCAATTTTGACAGCAGTTAGACGAGGCAGTTGCGAGGGCATGATGGCGTCAGGGGTTATTCCCTCGCTGTCACCTAAAGGTTGGCAAAGTAAGAGGTAGGTAAGTAGGCGAGCAAGGGGCGAAGAAACAAGGCCTATGAATTCCTCGTCTCTCTTTCTCCTTCTTTTTGCGATATGGATTGCAATGGGCCGAGGACTGTTCCAGGCTTGGTCAATCGATGCTGAGGGTGCTGGTAGTGGTCGAATTGGGCCTCGAAAGGTGGGTTGAGGGTAAGATCAGAACTCGTGGTTGCATGCATAGTTCCCAGTACCGAGACGTGCAGCAAAAGATCTGCGCTTCCAGGGCCGAGAACGAAAGGCCTAGGGGGTGGTGTTAGCAACCCGGCCCGGTTACTTTCTCCTTGTTGTCGTTTCTAGCGTCATCCTTTTTTCCTACTATGGTTTTGAAATTCGGTGGTATCATAATAATAAAAAATTATAAAAAAAAGAGAGAGAGGAAAAGCAATAAGCTGATCCGTCTGTTGTTATCGGTTTGCTGAGTCGCACAGCCCGCCAAGGAGCAGCTGGACGCAACGCAACTTGGGAGCTTTTAACTCCGGCTTATGTACCTATGTATCAGTTGGTCCTATCCTGCGCCCCCGCCATACACCCGCTTCGCTAGTATGAATTTATCGGTGTTAGTCGAGATTCGGGGAATCTCAAAGCGTTATGATACATCTAGGGACTTTTATCTGACTTATACTAAAATCTCGCTTTTCCGCTATCCGCTAAATAAACTCAAGTCAAGTTGGAGAAACATTAGCCATTTCAGGGCCTGTTTAGAGGTGCGTAAGATTTGCGGTCTTAAGTTTATTTAGCGTTATTGGGCGCGCGCAAACAAATATAGACAATATGTAGGTAATCTCTTTTTCGCTCGAATTATAAATCGCCACGGTTCGTTCCTCACCCCTAGTTACGAGTACACGGTAGATTAGGCTAAGTTATTGACGTGCGCGAGAGCACAATTCCTGGGTTATATACCTCTCTTGCGTAACACTCTCTGCCCTGGCCAGGTACCATTTAACCGTGCACTACTTTTACTTTAATACATCTCCATGGTCACTGACGATTTAGCAGATCGCCACGATGTTCGGGTTTAGTAGAAGTTAATCCGAATAGGGGGTGACTGTTAGTTAATCGACCGACTCGTAGTCGTCGTTACGGTTTTTAACCTGTTAGCAGCCTCATTTGAACGATATATGCGGAGGTTAGTTGATTATCGCCATTTGTATAAGCAACGGCCGTTGGAGAGTAACTGTGATAGAACCAGCACGTCGGGCAATGTGAAGGAATTTACCTAACCCGGTAATTAAGCTACCCCCAGTTTGCAGTATACCAGTCTACGCAAACAGCAGACAGCAGCGTGACCAAACCGTCGGGTCGCCCTATCATATCATGTTGTTTATATTCCATATCCCTGGATATTCGTCTTCCATTACGACTCCCTAAGTACCTACTCTAAATCTATTCTTAGCCGCCCACGTCGCGCAATCCGGGTTGTTCTTAAGGTTTTTTTTTAATTTTTTTTCTTTGTCACATTGTTGTTTTTGTTGTTGTCGTTATTGTTGGGATCTCCTCCTTCTTTCCGGTACCCCTTACCACACGAGCGCCTATGATCACAGCGAACGCAATTCTCGCGCGTTGTAAGCACAACAAGCACATTGAAGAGAGGTTAAATAGGATCCTTAGCTTCGGGAAATACCCCATTAGCTCGACCTCCACATAGCTATAGCGTTTTTCCGCCAGTTTAGGGTTACTCTACGGCTACAGCTAGTGGCAACACTGACACATTGTTTAAGATTTTAATTGCTTCATGCACGTTATCTGCAGGGCCAGCGCTTGGCTGAGCGCTCGTGTCAATATAGGCTTCATAGACTTGTATTTGTGTTGAACTCGCATGGAGTCTAAACCTCGCTACCTTGTTATGCAACGGTCTAAGTATGTTGTGAACCGGTGGGCTGGGTACACCTCAGGCACTCTGCCAACAGAATGTTTACATCGCCAACGGGATAATTCTCCGCGATATTACGTGGTGTGACGACTTCCGTCCTGATTTAGAAATCTTGCGCCTCGTTCGCTCTGTATAAACATCTCACCGGTCCGTCAAACTCCAGCAATCAACTCCGTGCTGATCTCCGGGGGACGAGACCCGACGAGGCGTGCAATATTCACCATGGGACGGTGACCGAGCCCTCGCCCGCAGATCGATATTACACGTGTTTAATATACCTGCTAGTGATCGATATATCCATCCGGGCGCGAAAAACAAGAAGAAGATCGAAGCGAAAGTAGCCGAACCATTGCTCCCCCTAGAGCGATAGGCTAGCTAGATCCTAGGCTAGCCCGCCTCTCCCGTGTATGTATCCCGCCAATGTTTTAGAACTTGCGCCACATCGCCTTCGTACGCCTTGGTAGCCAGGATAGCGTGGGAATCGGCGCGCCTTCGTGCAGGGTTTAAAGCGTCCCTTAATCGAAAATGATACGTGTGAGGCGTCGGGATCTCAACGCCGCAGCCACAACCGTAATTTCCACCCCCACGAGTCCTCACCCCCCCTGGCTCGAAGGGATAGACAGATAGATGATCAGCACTTTCCCGTCTTGCAGTCGTTATGATGTCGGCGTATTGCAACGACCTGATACGGGAAGCTTGCTCTCGTGAGTCTCAATCTATTTCCAATAGTTCGTATACGGATGCCAGACGGGTGAACCACAGCAATATTGGTCATTTCACTCTCCGAAACTTGCGGTGACTCGAGGACTTCGGACTTCGAATTCTCCCTGTGTTCTGTAGTACCGCGCAGAAGCTGAAAGGTCTTACAAGAACTAGGACTGGGCGAGTCGCACCACAGTGCTTTTTCTCCAGAAATTGATGTGGTGTCGGTGGGGATCCAAGGCAGCTAAGAAAGCCCTCCCCCCAAGATCTGTTAGCAACTATTACTTCTTTTGCGCCCTTCTTCTCTTCCGATAGGCCTCCGACCCAAGGGAAGAAGCAAGGGACGGGCGCGTACCCGTTCTGCAGCGCAGGCGTAATCGCTCACCCAACAAACACGGCTGGCCACTGTAAGACTGACGCCCTTTTCGGGATGACTAGCTAGCTGTCGGCGCCGCATTTCGTGCAGATGTAGTGTCACCAGATCAGATAATTCTTTTTTTTCTCATGCCCCTACCAACAAAGTGCCGAGTGCTGAATTGGCGGGCGGTAGAGTTATGCCTCCGGTCCCGATGCATCGCTAGCTTTGCGAACCCGATGGTGCTGGCTTCGCTGTGGGGGAGGGGTCACGGGAGTGGCGTGGAAGCGTGGGTAGTTACTCAAGGTGTTGTTCTCGAGGCATTTTGTGATATGCCTACGTAGGTACCTTGGATGGGGCGCAAGGAAGTTGATGGTGTTCAACGAAAACAACAGCTCTGCGAGCTGTATCTTCGACGACACGTTGTAACGCTTCGGGTTTTACAACCCGAACGAGTCGTAAATCAAGGTAATGCGGCTGCCTACTCTGTTGATATGGTCGCGCGTCATCCTATTCCTGCAGGCCTACTAGGCCAAGTACGCGTCTCTTGGGAACTCGACGGCACGAATGATGCTGGATACCGTCTAACTGGTCATCCCTGGAGCTAGTTGTGATGTGAGAAGCTCCCGAGCGCCGCAAACCAGATAGATGATAATGTGAGCTGGCTTTCACGGCCTAAATCCGTAACTTGAGAGAAGACCAACAATACCTAGCATAACAGCCATGCTTCCAATTTCGGTCCGATTCTTCGACTCCTTAAGTGTTCTCGTTCGTATCGACCGTGTCTAGAACCAGCTAGGCGCGAGTAAGGCGAGAAGATCTAACGATTCGGCAACGTAGGACGGCTTATCGTGCTGAGAGAATATCGCCTTTCCCGCTAACTAGTGCATAAGCAGCCGAATTACGATGCGATGATGGAATTGAAGAGCTTCATGGCTGCTATCGGGACGCTGGGAATCCTTTCTTTCCTCTTGGTGTTGCGGGAAGAGATCCTTCGGGATAATGGTGACAGACGTTTCAAGATATGCCCGCTTCAGTGCAGTGCCTTTATTCCTCAGCATACAACCCTCCTAGATTCTTTGACGCGTAAGCAATAGATCGGCATTCTCGTGGTTCTCGGGCAGGTCTGTCTCCTCCCGTGCCCCGGACTCGAACGGACGACCCACCCCGGACCCCCAACTCTCACTAGAGGTCTGTCACGAGGACCGAGGACATCACCGGAAAAGTGCAAATGAACTCCACCAGGACAGGTCTTGCTTCGATTTTGCCGATGGCCGATTCGAGCACAGGGATAGCTTACGAGGTCCAGCCGGGGATGTTTATGAAGGTATGATGGCATCCAGCATCTATTAGAAATCGTCTACCACCGCCTTGGCAACGAATTATGCCAGTATCAGACCACCGGGCATGACGGAAGTAGTCTTCGCCGAATACTCCAAGTCATTGCCGTTCCGATGCGGGTTTTGTGAAAGGGGGCCCCTCCCTTAGGTTCGTCTCTGATTCGTCGATTATGTGAGCATAGTTACCCAGCTTAGGCGCTCGTTCTTGACAATTTCTAGGCAAATAGTATATTTAAACCATCGAAAACGGAAAGATGGACCAATTGCAGGTTTAATGCTACTTCTAATCATGAGAGTACGCTGTCGGTATCGAGGCCACGGCCAATTAAACACCTGATACCACGTCCGCACGTTAAAACACAGCACAGACATGAATTATACCTATTCCTGTTTTAGAATTATGTAAACCACATATTTCACGTTTATGTATCGGTGCTCATTATGCCCGTCCGTCGACGAGAGATGCCGACTTACCGACTTACAATTCGATGGTGCTGACTTCTGGCTTCAAGATTGAGTTATGAGGCGTCTTACTCGGTCCAGTGGGTGTGCTTCCCCATGCCCTTACGTTGCTTATCATAGATCTTGGACGCCACCAGGAAACGCCTTTACGGTAAGCCCAGGTGCCACTAGAGAGTTGCATTCCTCTCTTATCAGTCAGCTAATGTCTAGCTGTATCGAGTATACAAAACGCACTTGAATCACGTAGGAAAGATGGCCCGATTACTTCACCTAAGCACTGTATATGCAGACGGGAGTCGCAGTTTAAATGCCCGATATACGGTTTTGAATCAGCCGGGTCAGCTGCACGTTAAGCCTTTCTTATAATGATGCCAAGTATTGGATGATAAGGGGTTATTAATTAGTAAACCGAGGGAAAAATACTAGGCGATCGCTTGATGTAAAAATTACGAAAAGAGGTTATATTTATTATGTTTATTTATATAAAAATATAATTAGTTAATTTTACATTAATCGATATTTATATATTTTTTTAAAATATATATTTTAAATTTTCGTTATTTAAAACGATAAAATATTTAATAAAAATATATTTATTATTATTATCGTTACGATAAATTTTTTAATATAAAATTATATAATTATATTAATAATTTTTTTTTTCGTAGTTTTTTTTTTTTTTTTAATTATTAATAATAATAAATTTCCTTTTTTTTATTTTTTTATTTATTTTTATAATTTTATCGTAATATTATTTATATTAATAAACGTTTTTAACGTTTTATTAATATTATTTTTCGTTATAATATTAATAAAATTATTTTTTTTATAAATTTATTTAATTTTCGTTATTTTTTATTTTTTATATAATTATCGAAATAATATAATATCGATTATAAATTTTTTTTTTTATAATATTTAATTTAATTAAATATTTATAAAATAAATAAAAATTAATATAAATAATAATAAAAAAATTTAAATAATTTAATTTTTTATTAATTAACGAAATTATTATTTTAAAAATTATTATTATATTTACGTTATATATTATAACGTAAATTTCGTTTATTAAAACGTTTCGTATAACGCGTTTTAATTTAATTAAACTTTAATAAATAATATTACTTTTAATATTAAAAAATAATTTCGAAAATATTTTATTTATAATAAATATAATATATTTAATTTAAAAATTTAAATTTTTATTATTCGTAAATAATTTATCGACGAAAATAAATAATTTAATAGTTTTTAAATTTAAAAATATAAATTATAATTTTTAATCGATATTTATTTTTTATTAATTAAATCGTTTATTAAATTTCGTAATTTTGATAATTTCGAACTTATAATATTAAGTTACTTCGAATATATTATACGTAATTTTAAATTAATAAATCGACGCGATATACGTTTTACGAATACGTTATTATACGTATTAATATATTATATCGTTAACATCGATTTTAATAAAAATAATTTTTTTTCTTTAATTTTTTTAACGTAAATAAATTATTCCGTTAATTTTTATAATAATAATATATTTATTAAAAATAATCGAATGATTTATAATTAAATATTTTTTTAATTTAATTAAAAATTTTATTTTTTTTCGTTTTTAATTTTTTATTTAATCGAATATTTTATCGAATAATTCGAAAATATCGTTAATTTATATATTTATTAATTCGAAATAATCGATCGATTTTAATATTAATAAATATAAATTATATATAAATATAATTATTTAAAGTTTTTTTTTATAATATTTAAAATATATAATTTATTAATATATATTAACTTTTATTATATTATATAAAAATTTTACGATTATTATAATTATATTAAAAAAGTATTTAAATATAAAAGTAAAAAATAATCGAATTAAAACGATACGATTTAATTTTAATTTTAATTATATATAAATTTATATAATATCGCGTAATTAAATTTTTATTTTTTTTTATAAAAATAAATGTTAATATTACGATTATTTATTAATTTAATCGTTATATAATCGATGATTATATTAATATTATTTTTTTATTTTCGTTATTATAATTTTAAATAATAAATTTAAATTTTTCGAAAAGATATAAAATGTTTTTTTTTTTAATTTTTCGAATAATACGAAAATTAAATAATTAAATATCGTAAAATTTAACGAAATCGTACTTTTTAAATAAAAATATATTTTTATCGATAAGTTTTTTAATTTTTTTTATATTTAATTTTTTAAAAGATTTTTTAAAAGTTATAATCTTTTTTTTTTATATAATTAAACGGTTAAAAATTAATTTTCGCATTTTTTTATAATTATATAAATAATAATAGTTTTTTATTTATTTTTATTATCGAATAGTTTTTTACGTTTTTATTTTTAAATTTTAAATGAATTTTTCGATGGTATATATATTTTATTATCGTTATTTTTTTATTAATCGAAATTAAAATCGAATTTTACAATCGAAATAAATTTTAATACGTTAATTATTATATTACGATTATACGATTTAATAATTATTATACGGAAATTAACAAGTTTATTATTTATTTTAATAATATATATTTCGTCGTTTTTAATAATTAATATATATAAGTTTTTTTAACCGTTTTTTTTACGGTAAATACGTATTTTTAATTATAATAATAAATTTAATATATCGAATATATTTAAATTATTTTTTATATTAAAAATATCGATTATTTATTATTTCGTTTTAACTTTATTTATTTTAATTATAATTTTTTTAATCGTCGTTTTTTTAATTTTTAAAAATAATATTATAAATAAATTATCGATTAATTATAAATACGCGTTAAATATTAATAACGTAAGTATTAATTCGTTAAATTTTACGGTATTGTTAATAATTTTTACGGTTATTTATAATACGTATTCGAGTTTTATATTAAATAAATTTTTAAATATAATTTTAAAAGTTTATCGTAACGATTTATAATATTATTTTAATTTATTTATTAAATTATAAAATTTAACGGGTATTTTTTTAATTATAATATTTAAAACTTTAATATTAATCGTAAATTTATTAATAATAAAATTTTTTTCGATATCGTAAATAATATTATCGAATAAATTTAAATAAATATTAATTTATATTATTTATAATATATTTTAAATATATTTTATTATTATATTTTTTAAAAATTTTATAATTTAATATATCGTAATTTAATTAATAATATAAAATATTAATTTTATATTAATATACATTATATCGACGAATATATTATAATTAAAATCGACGTTATTTTTAATAATAAATTTAAATCGTTTTAATTAATTATTATACATTTAACATTAATAATAATATTTATTAATTTTATCGATTAAAATTTTATCGAAATTATTATAATTTATTTTAATAAATAAACGATATAATTTATTTATTATAAAATAATCGAATCGTCGATAAATTTAACGAAACTCGATTTTTATAAAATAATAATAAATAATTATAAAATTATAATCGTTAAATAAAAATTATAAATATTTTCATTTATAAACGATAAAATATTTTTTATTTTTATATATAAATATATTTTTAATATTATTAAAATATATATTAAAACAGTTTATATTTTTAAAATATAATAAAAACGATATATTTAATAATATAATTTAAAACGTAATAAATTTAAACGATATAAATATATAAACGATATTTAAATTTCGTTATTTTATATTATTATTAAATCGAATAATATAACATTTTATTATTTCGATATTTAAAAATATATATAAATATAATTATTATAAAACTTTAAATTAAAATTCATTATTAAATAAAATTTCGATTATTTTTATATTTAATATAATATTTTAAAATATATTAACGTATCGATTATTAAAATAAAACGTAATATCGTATAAAATATTATAAATCGTAAAATTAAAAACGTCGATTACGATTATTATATAAAACGTTATTTAATTTACGAATATATTTACTACGTTTTAATTATTAATTTCGTTATAAATAATAAAATAATAATTTAAAATAATAATCGATAATTTTTTATTATTTTTATTATTTTTTTAAATATATTAAATATCGTAATTTTATTTATCGTCGTTATTATTATTTTTTTATATATCGATTTTTTCGTAATCGAATAAAAATTAATTATAATTTTCGTTAATATTTTTAAAATTAAAGTTTTATTTTTATACGTAACGTCGTTAATTTATACGTTTATTTTATCGTTTTAAAATAAAATATTTTATAAATTAACGTCTCGTTTTATCATATATAAAACATTTTTTTTTAACGTTACGATTTTTTAATACGTTATAAAATTTCGCCGTATAATCGAAATTAACTTTTATTATTACGATAAATTCGATTAATTTAATATTAATTCGATATTTTTTAATTATAACTTATATTATATAATTTAATACGATATATTATATCGATAATAATTCGAAAATTTAAATAAATATTATTAAATATATTTAATTATTAAAAAATTATAACGTAAAAAATAAAATATTTTTATATAATAATTACGATATTTTTTTTAAAGTTATAATCGATTACGTAATTAATAATTAATTTTTTTTAAATACGTTAAATTTTTTCGATTAATAATTTTATTTAAATAAATAAATTTTTATTAAAGTTTTTTTTTATAATTAAAAATATTATCGTTTAATATTATTTAATTATATATATTTATTAATTTTTTAATAAATAAAAATATATTTTCGTATATTTAATTATATTTTAAAAAATATAATTTATATCGATTAATTAATCGTAATAATATTATTATATTCGTTTTTTTAACATCGTTAAATATATATTAATATATATATATTTTTTAATTTTAATTTTATAATATAAATTTTTAAAAACTTTAATTTTTTCGTTTATAATATTATATTTATTACTTTTAAATTTATAATTATTATTATTATATATTTTAACGAAGTCGATAAAAATACGTAATAAATTAAAGTTTATTAAATATTAATATATTTATTAAATTAATTATAAACGATATAACGGTTATAAATTTTATTATTATTATAAAATAATATAACGTTATTAATCGAATTAATATTATAATTATAATTATATTAATTATTATATCGATTATTATTAAAAAATAATATTATATTATTAATTAATTTATTATTAAAAAATAATAAAAATAATAAATTATTATTAATTAAATTATTATTAAATTAATTATTATATTATAAAATTTTAAAATTATTTCGATAGTTATATTATAATATTTTTCGTATCGTTAAATATTATAAATATTATTACGATAATTTTAAAAATTATTAACTATTTTAATTACGTTTAATTTAAAAGTTTTTAATCGATTAAAAAAACATATTTTTATTAAAGTTTTCGTAAAAAAATAAAGTTACTTTTATTAATAAATTCGTTAAATTATTTTTTAATTATTTTTTTAACGATATTTTTTAAAAATAGTAAAAATTTAATAACTTTAATTATCTTCGTTAATTTTTTAACGTAAATACGAACGTTTTTAATATATACGTTATATTTTTATAAATAATTAATTTTTTTAATATATAATTATTTAATTATATATTAAAATTATTTTTTATTTTAATTATCGAAGTTTTTTTTAAATCGTTATTATAATCGAACGTTAAAAAAGTTATTATTATACATTTAAAAATATTTTACGAAATAAATGTTTAAAGTTTTTAATTTTACTTTATCGAAATTAAATTTTTTAAAATTTAAACTCGCATAATTCGAATTAACGAAATTTTTTTAAATTTTATTTATTTTCGACATTATATAAATAAATTTTAATTAATTAATAAATTTAATATTATAACGTTTCGTCAAAAGTGGAAAAAATTTTTTTTATTTATATAAAAAAAAAATTTTTTAATTATAATTATTTAATAATAATAATCGATATAAAAAAAATAAAATAAAATAAAAAAAAATAATAAATAAATTAATTTAAAGATTTTTTCGTAAATAATCGAATTGTTAACGTATATATATTTCGAATTTAATTAATCGAAAATAAAAATTTATAAAAATTAAAATAACCGTTTTTATATTCGATTAATTATTATTAACGTAAAACGTTTTAAATAATTAATTAAATACGATAATAAAATTTTTTATACGTAATAAATGTAAATTTATTAACGTTTTTTTATATATCGTATATAAATATTATTTAATATATTACGTACGATATATTACGCTTCGAAATTTTTAAAATAATATAATTAATTTTATATTTTTAAAATTTATTAACGTAAAACGCCTCGAATTTTTAAAAATAATTTAATAATTAATCGCTTTTTTTTATTAAAATTTATATATTTAATCGAATTTTAATATTTTTTTAAATTAAATTATAATAAAATAAATAGTTTCTTTATATTTTAAGTTTTTTTAAATTCGTAAATTTTTTTTAATAAAAATTTTATTATTTATATTTAATTTATTAATTAAATATTAATTAATATTAAATAATAAAAAATTATTAATTAATAAATCGAAAAAAAAATATTAAACGATTACTTAATATAAAAGTTACGAAAAAAAATTATATTTATTATATTTGTCTATATAAAAATGTAACTAATTAATTTTATATTGATCGATATTTATATACTTTTTTAGAGTGTATGCTTTAGGTTCTCGTTACTTAGGGCGACGAGGTACCTGATAAGGGTATATCCACTGTTGTTGCTGTTACGGTGGATTCTTCAGTACAAAGCTACATAGCCATACCAAGTGACAAGAGTCATGATGCATGAAACAGGGTGTCACGTAACTCATTTTATCCATACCTAGGTACAACTTATATCCGTTGAGAACGTTCTGTTCCAAAACCTAAAAGGAGTTATATACGCTTTTAAGGCGGCTATAAAATTTCCTATCCGGATACCCGGAAATAAACACACGTCTTGGAATTTAACATCCGAATTGTGTTTTCCATTGAATATACAACAGATAGAGCTCGCATATACCAACTCAGTGTGAAGTCTATTATCAGTTTATAGTCATCATGAACGAGTGACAGTCTATAAGCATACGAGAGGCAGCGTGGAATAACGGGATATGTCATACGCGACTGTTTACGCATGCCATGCAACACCTAACCAGAAATATTTCCACAGCTACCCTCATATCGGATTTGTCGGTGGGAATAATTCGTCCGGATCAAGTAGAGGGTTTACGAGGCTCACCGCCTCTCCATCTCGGCAACTTTTTAATAGACTTAATTAATGACATCTATAACCTAAAATACTTACATGCGGTCAACGTATGGCATCTCAGTATGCAAGTCTTCTGCAACGCACCTGCTTGTGGAAGCAGACATGCGTACGTAACATGGGAAAATCCTGCCCATTTCAGGGGCAAGAGTGCTTCTGATACCTGCTAGTCGGCTCCGAGACACCGTTGTGAGCATACGTGCTATGTCTCTGCCATCTGCGGTGTAAGATACCTCTTAGGCATGCTGCGGCAGGCGACATGCCCGCCCGTTTTTGTCCAACTGCCTTGTGAGATACTTTATGACGGAAACCAGGGGTCAGCGAGAGCCGGTTGACCTCCGAGTATATCTAGATGAAAGCACCCGATCTACTAGATCCCCTTGACTAGACACTGATATGTAGAGCCAGCCCTAAGGACGTCACCAAGCACACACGTACCACAAACCGAGTGCCTCATAGCGCCACATATGGATTCCAAAGGAAGTATTCGATACCGAACAGCCCAGGGGAGGTGAATCACGGACAACAACATTGGTGGCATTACGAAGAGTAAAGGATTATAACTCAGAGAAGAGAACATAATAGAGAGTCAAGAGTTGCTCAAAAAGGGGGTTGCGTCAACCAGGGAGTGAGTGAGATGGCAGAAAAGGGGAGACACTGCGCTCCTATGGTCTGGAAGAAGAGTAGGCTGAAAAGATGATTAGACGGGGGAACTATTTGGGGTCTTCGCTCCGAGAGACACGACAACAAACATCGAACAGCCATCATCATTGCGAGAATTCACTAGCATACGACAATGACCACAAGTGGGGGAAGAACAGATAGCACAGACGCGTGAGAGTAAGGAGGTCGGTTGACGGAAGTCTTAGATGGACCGGCTAGGTGACGAAGTATTAGGGGTACGAACCCTCGCCGCCGAACCCCTGAATGTCGAAAGCCACCCATCCAATAACTTGAGGCCGACTAGCGTCAAGAGCTATCCCAGGTTTCCGCCAACTATCGTCAGGCCTCAAAACTTGATACCCAACCCGGCAGCCCTAACGGACCGGGCGTAAACATCGGACCACCAAGCCGAAGCCCCCTTTTCGGCCCACCAGAGCCACCCGCTAGCGCATTTACCCAACCAAACCTAACCTAGGTACCTACGCAACTCCAGATCAAGAACTCAAGCCATGCACTCCTTCCCGCCGCCGCACCCACTCCCGACCCGGTTACCAGGTCACCGTCAAGGAGGAAGGGCACGAGGCGCCGTACGCACGCACGCACGCACGCACGCGCGGCGGGAGCACCCGCGAGCCGACGGGCCTAACCCGTATATGGAGACATCGCGCCAGGCCTGCGCAAAGCACACCATCGTGCGTGTTCCCGCCGCTTCCACGCATGCGCCCCGGGCTCGGTTACCCTCTTACCCCGGTTTAGCGCAGACTAGTGGCGGCAGTGGTAGTAGTAGCTCGGACGGCGGCGGAAGCCATGGAAGGATTCTAGATGGGACGAGCAGCGGAAAGCCCGTGTGTATTAATGTTTAAGGCAGGTCTGTTCGTTTACGCGGCTCGGTGTCTGTGCTACTAGCGTGGACGATAGGTGAGTAGAGTTCGGTAGTGCTATTTTTTTTTTATTGTTTCGTATATATTTCGGAATAGGGCCATGCGCTTTGACGTCTATAATAGTATATGTTGGTGCTACTTGTGCTAGGCTAGCTTGAACCCTCTTATTCGCACGGGGAGGGGTGCTATAGCAATGGATATATAAGGAAAGAGGCGTCTCGGGCTTTCAGTTATTGACTCCTGAATGTAAACAACCTCTCCTAAAACGAGGCGACACAAATTATTCCTCATCTATACTGGGAAACGAGCAGAGGAATATGATCGGTCATAAACAATGGCGGCCTGGTCGAAACTCATAGTTATAAAAGTACCTATACCTAACCGGTAGCTCAACCCCCCTTAACCGCTTCAGCAATCTGTGAACATGAAATAGGGGTTCGAACGAAGATTATCTCACAAGAAGCCTCGCATAAACACAATAAGGTATTTTAAGAGCCCGTGATGAATATTCGCAAATGTACACTATGGGTATTATATTGGTATTTCATAACCTCCTCGACAACGGCTGGTCGTGATCAAAGAGCGAAAAGGGTACCTAGATATAGTAGCTATGCCTTTCATAATACCACTTTGAACCCCCATGCCACTTAGAACTTAACTCCTTTTACCACAGTCTGCTATATCTTAGTCCGCTTCTTCCCCTTGCCGAACAGGTCCTGTTCCTCCGCCCACGCATCCTCGAAGGCGGTTGGCAACTGCTTGAAATGCTCATCCCTATGGCCCAAGTACCGTACCATTTGGAACGCGCCTGTTCCGACCGACATGGTTTGACCCATGATGATCTTCTCACTTACGCCCTCGATGCGGTCTGCCTTCATCCCAGCCGCTGCGTCGAAGAGATGGTCCGATGTTTTCTCGAAGGACGCAAGTTGTAGTGTGCTGTCTCGCATCTTAGACAGGCCGAATCGAGTGATGCCAAGGATTTCACCCTTGTACGTCATAACATCAGCCAATAAGTCCATATGCCGTGGGTCGATGTCCATGACGCCCATGACGCTTGTGATTTCCGCAGCGATGGTAGTTCGAGCTGCTTCGATGCCCAAGACATCGCGGCACTCCAACACGCTGTTTGTACGAACTTTGGTGCCGATGACACCTTCGGTGTTCATACACTGCCGCAGGCCGTAACCCTCAACCAAGACGGTGTAATAATAGCGTTCCTTGACCTTCTTGTCTTCTTCGGTTTGGATAATTGCACGAGTAGCATCCGGATATCCCGAGATGGGCACCGACGGCAACACGCGCTTGAGATGGCTCACTCGGACAAGCAAGTCCGCGGTGGCCTCTGCGATGGCAGCTTTGCTTCTGGGAGCTCGCTTGGCAGCTGCATCTGCGTCTGGAGGTCTCACTGTCAACTCAATTGATGCATCTTGTTCGAAGACTTGAATATCCGTCGCTTGTATCTTTAGCTTCTTCTGCTTCACGATGGCATCTTTGATGTGTTCAAGGCCGATACCAAGATGCATTCCCTCTAGGGTCTCCATGTTGATGTGGAGGGTAATGAATGCCCTGTGCGGCTCCCATTCATCGTCGACGTAGCGAAGGATGTCCTCGATATAAGTTTTCTCGATCCTAGCTCTCACAAGATGTGCCGCCTCTATCTGTCTGTTATTCTGTAGAGGGCAAGTGATGACCGGCGTGCTAATTAACTTCGAGGCGTTGATGATCTCCTTGATACGGGGAACGCCCTGTGTTATACTCATTCCTGCGACACCCGCAAAATGGAAAGTCTTTAGAGTCATCTGCGTTCCTGGCTCGCCGATGGATTGAGCGCCCACAGCTCCTACAGCGTGGCCAGGTTCTACGCGGGCCTTTGAATATTTCTCTAGACACAGCGAGATGAATTGCCTGACTGTGCGCTCGGAGACCTTCGCCACCCTCTCAGACGCAAGTCTCGGGACTCTCCCTTGTTCCTTCATATTAACTGCTGATAGTGGTCCAGAGGGTCTAGTAAGCATAGGGTCGAGACCTGCAGCGGCCCGGAACTTGGATAACTTCTTTGCCAAACCCTCCATATGTCGATAGACGGTGTCGAGGAAGGCCCGAGCACTCTCGTGCTCGTCAATAGCGTAGTCGCTCTCATCATAGTATTCTAACGGCTCACCATTCAACAGTCCTCGTCTTCGATAGCGTTCGCGCTCCTTCTTAAGGATGGAATCGCAAAGCTCCAGAATTTCGAAGGGCAACAACGCCTTATCGGAGTTTTTCCAGGTGAGATTCTCGGCGTGCGACCACGTTCGTGAGAAGTTGACTGGGACGGCTTTACCCTCCATGTCCACGGGATCAAGCTTGTCCGCTCCGAACTGGAACTGTACAACACCTCCGCCGGAGGTTCTGACTGTGTCGTCGTATTGGGTCGAGAGATCTTCCAGGGATTTCATCAAACGACGAGACATATATCCGGTCTCCGCAGTTTTGACGGCTGTATCGACTAGACCTTCTCTCCCGGAAATAGCGTGGAACAGAAATTCAGTCGGAACCAAACCAGTGTAAAAACTGTTCCGGACGAAGCCCTTTGCAGGGGCCTGGCGGGTGTTCTTATGGAAATGCGGAAGGGTTCGATCCTGGAAACCATCAGCGACACGTTTTCCTCCAATGATCTGTTGCCCGACGACGGCGACCATCTGAGCGACGTTAATGACAGAGCCCTTGGATCCGGACGAAGCCATGATCCAGGGCGCATTGTTTTTACTGAGAGTCTGGATACAATAGTCACCCGCAGCCTGTCGGACTTTGCTAAGAGTACCAGAGATCTTGTTCTCTAGGGTCTCTTCCATATTACATCCAGCCGCTTTCGGTAGCTTGCCCGCGTTGAACTGCTCGATAAAGGCGTCGCACTGCGCATATGCTTCAGCTACGAGTCCTTGCTTCTTCTCGGTAAGGGAGGCCGTAGGGAAAACGTCCCCGATGCCGATTGAGAAGCCTCGATTCGTTAATACTCGGGCGCAGAGCTTTGCCAACCGGTTCATTGTTTCTACGGCTGCATCGGGGCCGAAATCTCGAAGGATGACGTAAAATATAGACTCCTTTTTTCCTGCTCCTACGGTTGATTTGTCCATCCTGCCGCACATGACTTCCGAATTTCTCACAACAAGCCATCCATCGTTGGGGCACATGTCCGGCGCCATCGGCTTTCGACCTGGCCCGGGCGGTGCCGGATCCTCGTATTCTTTGCATTTGGCATCGAGGTTGACTTTGACCGGCGATGCCTTATTCGGCCTCATGAGCATGCTGAAAACCTGCTTTCCAGTCCAGAGACGCTTGGGAGCGAGGATTGCTGGAGGTGGCAAGTCCAGGTGAGTGACACCGTCCATCATCTGCATGACGATATAGGTGAATGTTTTGCGATCGAAGAAGTTGTCCTTGCTACTAAGTAAATAGGCGGCCGTAATGAAATCTTGTGTCGCCGCAATAATAGGCTCCCCATTCTTTGGTGTTGCTAGATTATTCTTGACACCCATAAGAACCATTGCCTCAGCACGAGCTTCTTCGGTCTGAGGTACATGAAGATTCATCTCGTCGCCGTCAAAATCAGCATTATAAGGTCCACAGACACATTCGTTCAGACGGAATGTTCTCCACGGTCGAATTTTAGCGAAATGACTCATGATACTAAGTTTGTGGAGCGACGGTTGTCGATTGAAGAGAACGATATCGTTGTCCTCGAGGTGGCGCTCAACCACGTCTCCTTCACGCAAATCTCTAGCTGCCGATTCCTTATCGGCGAACCTCAAGGAAACTTTGAACGACTGTTCGCCATCCTGCTTCAGGACCGCCTGAGCACCTGGCCAAACGTACGGGCCATTTAAGATGCATTGCCTCAATTTATGGATGTTTCCACGGTGAACTCTCTCGGGATATGTAAGGTTCTTGGCGACGAGTTCCGGCACGGCCACCTGGTTAATGGCTAGATTTGGATCGGGTGAAATAACGGTCCTACCGGAGAAATCGACACGCTTTCCGGATAGGTTGCCACGGAACCGGCCTTGCTTGCCTTTCAAGCGCTGGCACACACCCCTCATGGTTTTCATTCCGCTATTCTGCAGGCCAGGAACATCGCTGTTGACGTATACCGCAATTTGCAGTTGCATATATTCCCACTGCTCCATGATCGTTTGGAGAGCAGTACCCTTTTCCAGCGCGGCTCGGATGAGACCACATGCCCAAACTATATCCCCAAGGCGAGTCGTCAGATCATCCTCGTTACTCGCGCCCTCCTGTGCGACTGATGGCCGGATGCATACCGGGGGCGCGGGGAGGTACTGCCATATAAACATTTCGGGTCGGCCCTCCGAGGGATCAAGTCCGAGTAGCTCGCAATCAGTAGGGCTGATCTGCTTAAACAGATTTAGGACCCTGAGCGGGTTCAGGTCCTCGAAAGCCTTCCTAAGATGCTTGTCAAGGTCATGAACATGCTTCTTGGCTTCCAGGAAGGAGTTATCAAACTCGATCTTGCTAGGCGGAGGCTGTTTCTTTTGCGAAGTTGACTTATTATAAGCAACAAACTTGTCGTGAACGATCTTAAGAGCTCCCACTTTCCGAATCTGCCCATTAACCGCACCGCAGTAAGGGCAATTTTTGGCCTTTCTACACTGCGCATTAATCTTCTTGGCGATAGCGCTGCGTCGCATGTTATCAATGAAGGGTCGCCTAAGCTCTTTAAGAAACATCCGCCGCTCCGCCTCAGTCAACAGCACCCGCGAACAGTCCTTGCATATGTTTTGTAGGATCGTTATTGTGAACTTGATATAACCGATGTGAAAGGCGGGTAATGGCAGTCGGACGTGACCCCAGTGACCGATGCAGTCCTGTAAACGTAGGCCGCAGGTAGAACATGTGCCTGTCTTGCTCGAGGTTCCCTTGAAGACAGTAACGTTAGCGACGGCCTGAAATTAATGAACTTAATTACGATTGCCTACCAAACGCTTGTCAAGCACTCCATTTTGCGTTGGCTCCCTGCCTCTGTCGATATCGTACAGGGATCGATCAGAAACTTCTATAACGGCTTGGTTGACGATGTCCTGATTAGACTGAATGCCGAATTTGAGCTGTTTGAATTTCTTGGGCAGCTTGTCCACAACCTGATGCTTGACGGGCAAGGCTGAGCCGGTGACCGTCATTGTGGCCATTTTCGCGACGTCTGAGCGCTCGAGGAGAACGGTGGGATTCGAGATGGGATTCGAAGTCAGTCGGAACGGGATGTGCTATTGCGCGAGTCGATCGCTGTACGCAGGAAGTGCCTCATCCCATATGAAAATTGCGGTACTGGCTACAACATAAGGGAAGACATGTGCGCAATAAAAAAAGGCTTGCTATGCGTTGGGATTGAGGTATTGAGTAGAAAGAAACTGGAGGTCGATAGATGGGAAATTTTTAGTTTCGCGCGAAAACTTGAGCTAGGTAAGGTATTGTATTGTACCTGAGATATGGTTAGAGTCATTTAGTCGTGCCCCACCATTCTATCGGAGAGTCTAGAGGGACTAAAATGCACAATTGTGGCTCATGTGCAAGCCTCATAGCGGGGTGACGAGGTTATGCTAGGTACTAAAAGGGCTAGAATGATACCAGGACAAGGTCACCTGTAGGCACCAGAATTTGTGCTGTCAATGTACCCAAGATAACCAGCATTAGCACATGCTTTCAGGTGGCGTTCCTCTTTTCAGACGGACGTCTTAGCGTTATGTAGTCGTCATAGTAGACAGGGGGGCCATTACATATTCTGCACAAACCTTCCGCTTCCATTTTAAGGCTGACAAGAACATGAAGATCCAGTCAACCTCCAACTTCGTTACCATGTGATACATCCGTGCTACCGTGTACTATTAGATATTCCTATTCCCACCTCCTAAATAGACGGTGCGAACGTGCACTTCATTCCTTCAAAAACCCGTCAATGGTTTAACAGCAACCTCAGCAAAGGGTTGAATACATACCCTCATGTATATTATATGAACGATCTCGTCTTTACCAACAACCTCCTCAGAGCCACGCATTCTTGACCCAGCCTCAGCCCCGTCTACCACCTGAGGGCTACTTATAAGCGGGCCGAACGATTGATCCTAATAATAGATCGGGATACCTGACACTTTTGCATTTGCAGTTCGAGCATCCAAGTTCTCACAAGTTCTCAATCAGCCTTTATCACCCATCAAGTTGGCGAATCCACTGATTCTCGTCTGTCCATACTCCAGAGGCGCCTATACACTCTTCCTACGACCTCCCAACGGTCGATTATCTAGCATCCCTAAGAGACAAATCTTCGGATGGCCCCTCGGCCGCTCCAGTAAGATGACTCAAGGGAGCAGTGATGTCGCTGCACCCAACGATAAGAAAGAGACGAAGAAGGTAGAAAAGTCGTATCTGGCTAGCGCAGTAGATTCCATCAACCCCTGGACCACGAGCCGGAGTACTACACCAACCCCGAAAGATGTCGCCCCCAATACGAACAAAACAGTACCTACCAAAAAGGCCGAGGATCATAGCACAAACACCCTTTATGGCCAGAGCTTTAAAAGATACCCTCCCGATTGTCCCCCGCTAAATGTCATGTGGTTCCATGCCGTGGATGTGAGTAATGCCACAGCTGGACAGCTTCATCCAGAGTTCAAAGCATAATCTCCTGACTCCTTTATTCACAGGTCCCCAAACGAAAACCTAACTTCCTAAAGACGAAGAAAAAGGACGACGATGGGGCCAAACCGACGCCACCGAAGAAATTCGTCGCTTTCTCCAAAAATGATTCGAGGTCGATCGAGAACGCATATCAGAAACTCTTAGAGGAGCTCGAAGAGGAACGAGGCAAGGGTTCGGTGAATAAACAAATGCGCTCTAGCTCACAGCGTAGGAGGGCTGTGTCGGCAGAAGATAATCACAATACCAGTATCGACGGAGAAGGTGATAAGCAGCAAGGTGGTCTGCGCGTTCCAGTCAATGAAGATTTCTTATTCGATGTCGATATAGAAGAACGCGAATTGGCGCCAGTGTATTGGCTAGGACCTGTTTACGAAGTCCGGCGCGGTACTTGGTTCTACCAAGAAGGATCTACGCTACGACCCTGCGAGGAGAATCTAGCGGCACAGCTCGAGGAAGGCTACCTGAAAATCAAGCCTTGGACATATCCCGCATCTAGGATTCGAAGCAACTCTGGGATGCATGATATCACGCCCAAACCATCTACGGAGAATCTGAAGGCAACCGCTAAGTTGCAGGCTGATAGTTCGGTAAAATCGCAGCCTTCCCAGCCTACAGCGCAGCACCAACCACAGACCTATCGCCTCTTTGGCACTTACATGAACAGCATAGCCACTTACCAAGATTCGAGCACGGCGTGGTTATCTTCGGAGAGCGTTTTCTCCTGGGTAACTTCAACAGTATATCAAAAATTCGCTGGCGGTGGTTACATGAACGGTGTAAAACTCGTACGTGGTTATTCGGAGCCCGGGAAGTCGAAGGATGGGAAAATACCCCCTACGCCCACCACAGCGACTTTCCCCCCCGAGAAGGTAGACGACAAGCAGGAAAAGTCCCTCAAGCGAAGGTCTGCTCCGCCTAGCGCGCGTTCAGATGCTGTATCCGACCGAGACACAGAAGACGACGAAACTACAACGGAGACCGAGCGCCAGGGGAATCGTTTAAAGCGCCAGTTTTCATCTTTTATCGAGACTTCAGATGACCCTGAAAAACAGGAGGAGCAAATAAGGAAGCGCGAGGAGCAAGAGATCCAGGACGATTACAATGACCAGGATGGGGAGTCACAGGGGCGTGATATCGAGCATCTCGTTTTGGTTACTCACGGCATTGGACAGCTTCTAGGGCTTCGGTAAGCACCATCACCCGGTTAAAAAGGGCCCATCGCAAGTACTAATCCGCGCTCCCAGGATGGAGAGTGTCAATTTCGTGCATGATGTTAACATGCTGCGGAAAACTATTAAGGCCGTCTACGCTCATTCGGCCGATCTGAAAACTCTTAATAGGGAAAGCGAAAACGGGCCAGGCAACTGCAAAGTCCAAGTTCTGCCCGTTTGCTGGAGGCATCTGCTAGATTTCCCCAAACGAAGAGAAAAGAAAGGCGAAACCGACTTAGGCGATGTTGCAGATGAAGAAGACGAATGCAAGTATTCTCCTTCGAGTCCTTAGCTCCCTAGACATGAAACTAACATCCATCCAGACCCATCTTTGGAGGATATTACTATCGAGGGGGTCGCGTTTGCTCGCTCTCTTATCTCGGATCTTGCCCTTGACGTTCTTCTTTACCAAAGCGCCTACCGAGAGCAAATCGCCGAGATTGTCCTGAAGGAATCAAATAGAATCTACAAGCTATTCTTAGAACGCAATCCTGACTTCAAAGGAAAGGTCCACGTCATCGGCCATTCATTGGGTTCTGCGATCATGTTTGATATCCTCTGTAGACAGAAGGAAAAGCCAAAGCAAACAGAGACGTTCCGGAATCCGCTGCGCTTCTGGCCTTCTTCACAACAACCGTCTGTATCATCATCCCAGGGTCCCCAAGAGCTTTCATTCGACTTCGACGTCGAAGATTTCTACTGTCTAGGGTCACCGATCGGACTGTTCCAAATGCTAAAAGGGCGTACCATTGCAGCCAGGGGCAATCCTAACGCAGCTCCGTCTGAAAGCCCACTCAATCCGGAATACGTGGAAGACCCGTTTCTCGCCTCCCCCGTGGCCGCGGACCAGCGGGTTTCAGCTATCACCGGCCTTCCATTCTCAGTGTCGTCGCCTAAGGTGGGCCAGTTATTCAATATCTTCCATCCGTCAGATCCGATTTCATACCGTCTGGAGCCGCTGATCTCGCCGGCAATGACGTCCCTCAAGCCTCAAACCCTACCCTATACCAAAAAGGGGATTTTTGGCACTGTCGCGCCGCAGGGCTTATCAGGTCTCGGTGTCAAAGTAGGGCAGAGCGTCAGCGGACTTTGGTCTAGCTTCAGCGCCGGCATCGCCAGCAGCATTCTCAATCGGAGTCTAGGGCTGACCAATGAAGATGTCGCGAACTTCAATGCTGCGAATAGTAATAATTCATCGCAGAAGGTTCCTTCAGGGGCCGGTTCGAATGCGGCTTCAGGCAGCGTGATCTCCGATACCAACGCGCAGTCCGAAAAGGCAGACGCGCGGAAGAAGGCTCTTGCCCGCCAGAATTCTTCTGGCGGACCCGGTGGTAATTCCACTTACGACGCGACACTCATCGACGATGAGCTAGAGACCTTATACGCACGCTTCCAGAAGAAACGTATTGAGGAGCACAAGAACAGCGTTAGCCGCGCGGAGGAGGGCCAGGAGCTCGGTGAAGCGTGGGCTGCTGAAGAGTTAAAGGCGCAGAAGCTGCGCAGGGAGGAAGCGAAGGTGCGCGCCCTGAATCGCAATGGCAGGGTTGATTACAGCATTAAGGAGTAAGTTTATTTCATCCCTTTCCTGGAACGGCCTTCCCCTTTACGGAAAGGGGGACTAGATGAAAATCAATGGAGTAGTCCACTTTTACTAACACGCCACTTAACTACCTAGGAGCGCCCTAGACTTCAACCCCATCAACACCATCGCCTCGCATATGAGCTACTGGCAGGACGAGGATGTCAGTCACTTCATGATGTCGCAGCTCCTGTCCAAGAAGAAGGACGAGGAGGAACGGGCACAAGAGCAAGCCACACTTCGTATTTGAGCGAGTGCACCGATGGTCTACTATTACAGTCACGCTACGTTGCATGCACACAACCTCAGGTCCTTAGACATTTGTCCAACGTATAGTGTCGTATCCGCCGCCGACATCAACACCGCTGCCGCTACCCGTACAAAACGAGAAGCCGGGATACGCTACTGTTGGCCGGGTACTTGGGTAACACGCCCCAATCTACCTCAACCCGCGACACGAGACACGACCTACCGTATAACAAACCAACAACGGCCGCAATTCAAACGGCCTAACCCGTCCGGCGACCTGAGCCTTCGTCGTCCACAACTTATCCATTCTTGCCAATCATTGAACCCTGCCACGTTTATAGAAACATAGATAGGCACGACCTACATAGATTCAGCCTCTTTCTGCCCACATCATACCACACCACACCAACCCCCCTATTTCGCTTGGACAACAGACGGACACGGAGTTTTGGACTTGATTACCCTGGATGGCATTCATAGATTAAGTAGGTAGGTAGGCTACCTAGGTTAGGTCCCTACCACCTACACCTCACACGACTACCGAGGTTTCGTGTATCTTACCCAAGACACCTCTCTACATAGATAGATACCACTCTCAACATGGAACTCGCTAGAGTAGGGCTCGCGGCCCGTAACGAACGGAATACGATGGTAACGCCTAAGAGTGTTAATTTTTTCCTTTGACTTGTGACGTGGTTTCGGAATACCTAGGACAGTGCAGCAAATGACCACCTCTTCGTGAATTAACCTGAAACGTGCGGAACTAGGAGGCTACGATTGTTACTTGCCCGGAAGCCTTATATTTCTTAGTATCTAAATCTACGCCAGAAAGCCCTATTAGAATTCACACGGGTCATTATGCGAAGTTAGGCTTATAGAATGGCGGCGTCGCGGCGCAGCATAGACCTCGAGATATAAAAAAGGGTGTGCTCAAGACACCGTGTACCGAATAATGCAATCCATTTGAATTCGGTGTCCCTAACTTGGGAACAAATCACTACCGCAGCCATGTATCTGTAGATGTGGTGATAACGCAATAGAACCGAGAAACCCTGCAAATTGTTGCACGATCAGCGTCGTGAAGAACATGCAATATCCCTAGCAAAGCAAAACCATGACTCCGTGTTCCGCGACAGAAACTTTTCCGGGTCCAGGCGATATTTCCCCCCTTTTTTCCACTGTTCCGTGAAGTCCGTCCAAGTAAGATTGCTCGAGTTTACCAAGTCATGACCGGCCGTAGCAACCCACCCGCTTGCGCTGGAGGTAAGCAATAAGAGAAATATACAAAGGGTGTTTGTCGAAGATTACTAGAGATTGACCATCCCAATCATCCACTGCTCTGGCAACCTTTCCAAAGGCCATGGTTGCCGTCCACCTTTATAACTTGTCGAAGAGAAGAAGAATTGTTGTGTGGTAAAGCTATCGCGTCGTAGAAATAGCCCGAGGTATCTTAAGGGGGTTGATTCGCTTAGTTGGGGCACTGAGACTGGACGTGTCCAGGCTGCTGGCATTTGTAGCAGATCTTCTCGCCTCCGGTTGAAGCCTTGGGGCAGTCGCGTGAGAAGTGACCATTCTCGCCGCAATTGTAGCATTTGCTACCATTAACGCATTCGCCTGGGGATGAGTTAGAAAAACAGAGCACAATTTCTCAGATCTAGACGCTCACGAGACATGTGGCCGTAACCACCGCAAGAATAGCAGGTCTTGCCTCCTTGACTTCCACCTCCATTGTAACCACCGCCGAAGCCACCGTAGCCACCCGAACTGTATGCATCAGGGCAGTTTCGTGCAATGTGACCAACCTTGCCACACTAGATCCAGAACATGTCAGTTCCGTACTGATAGATAATCAGATAAGATAATAACTTGCCTTGTAGCACTCCTGGGAACCACCGCCCTGGCCACCACCTTGGGCGCCGCCTTGAGGGCAATCACGGCTAATGTGACCGGTCATACCGCAGCGGTAGCAGGATTTGGTCTCCTTATGACCATCGGGGCAATCACGGCCTGGAATTGAATCTTGTTAAAGGCGGTTTAATTTGGCCTTGGGAAGGCTATGAGGCTTACTAAGGTGACCTTCATTGCCACAGTTGTAACTGCGATAGGATTAGCAAGAAAGATCAAATGAAATAAGCGGGAAATTGCTTACCACTTGGGTGGGCCACGGCTGGGGCATTCGCGAGTCTTTGGTTTTCTAATTAGAATTCATGCCAATAGGATACAAGGACGCTTGAAGCGGTTATTTCTTCTGACATACCTGGTGTCCAGTCTGGCCGCCTATATAGAAAATGTCAGATCAGAGCATCGATACGGAGATTAGACAAAACAAGATGACAAAACCCAGGATACTCGGATAAAGCTTCAAGAAGAATGAGAGGCCCGCTTTTATCTACACGTATAAAAATGAGGAAAGTTGGTGAAGGCGGCTGTGTGGAATAAGATGGCAAGACTCTGATAGCATGTTGATAACTGGACAGTTATTACTGAGCAGTATTGAGATGTAAAAATCATGAATGTAGGGGAGTGAAATAGCTAGTTGAAGCAAAATCTTTCAAAATGGGAAAATATAACTCACAAGTGTAGCAGGCACGGGAAGAACCTTGGAAATCCATTCCGTCTCGTTGACCTAGAGTGACGGGGAGGGAACAGGACCTATGAGCACACAAGCAACGTTAGTTGGCGGCGAACGATATAAAAAGTTAATAACATGGTGCGCAGTGGCCGACTAGCCCATGCAAATGATTTCCGCCCCAAACGGACCGAGCGACAGCGTAAACACCGTTTTTAGTCTTGGACCGGCCCCGGGTGTTGCCCGTGACCTGGGCAGTTGGCAATAGGAAACAAATATGTAGACGATATAGGGCAGGCGAGACGGGCAAGACAGACGAAGACGATGTAAAGCTGAAAGGGAGGCCAAGCCGTCATGAAATGCAGGGTAACAAGTGGGGAGAATTAGGTAGGTGATAGTACACAAGAAGCATCCATGCTGCTGTTATGTGCGTCGGGCAGTGGGGTCACGTTCAGTGTGCGGAGAGGGTCATAATAAGGAGGGGTTCACAAGTTGCCAGCAAATGGTAGAACGAATTTGATTTTAGGAGTTGAAGCTTACTGACCTGGGCTGATATGATGCGACGGCGTGAGCTTGAGGCGATTCTTAATCGCCAACTTCAGATTTGATATTTTGTCGTTGAATCGCAAGTTCCTCAATAGAAACCAACGTTAGTAAGCACACCGGTTGAATAGAATTCGCGATACTGAGAAAGATGTATCGCGTCGTCGCGTGGCTGCGTTGTTGTTCTTGTGATGAATGTGGTAGGAGATTTACAGGAAAGAAAAAGTATGTTGAAGGATGGTGGGCGGGTGGGTAGGTAGGTTTAACGATGGAGGAATATGGTGGGGTGATGGGCAGGTACGTAGGTCCAAAAACCAACAGCGTGGACAACAGAAATTTCAGGGTAAGGCATGTACAGTACCTAACAGAGGGGACGAATCGACAGAAAAAAAAAAAAAAAAAAAAAAAAAAAAAAAAGAGGCAAGAGGTACAGTACAATATTAAATACATTGTATAGAGGTAGACATGAAGTCCACAGAACTTACCTGCGGATAGGATGATCTAGAGAGGACACCAATGTAAGTACCTAGGGTATAGCAGGTGCCTAGGATTAAGTAGATGTTGGATCACGTAGTTCTCAAAGAGAGTTAAAATAAGGAGGAGAGACTTTTGGAGGCGGCAATGGTACAATACGTACGGGAAGAATCTTTCTACTACCTACACGTAGGTAAAGTTGTAGTGTTGTAATGGCAGTTGAAATTGTAACGGTGCTTGATTGTTAACCATAAATATTTTGTGGGAATCGCTAATTTCCCTTTGGAACACCAGGTGGCTATTCTGCCACTTTAGCGCCTAAATTGCACGTGCTAGGCTTTACCGCCATTCTTTTTGTCTAAGGGAAATACTTACCTATGCAGCTATGTACCTAGTAGGTAGGTACCTACATATCATAGGCGCTACCTGCATGTACGCTAAAACGCCTTTCATTTACATATCTATATGTCCGTACTTTAGGTTTATAGTATCTGATAACCCTACTTATCATATTCCTAAATTAGGAAAATTCAGGTTCATGAATTAGATTAATGGTTAATAAGAAATTCTATAATTAGAATGCCTGGTTAAGAGATTGTGTGTATTGAGAACATTATACTTACCTACCTATCTACCTTCACTTTGTTGCGATGTTTGTTCGTCAAATAGAATGGACCTTGGTAACTTGCCTAGGTGGTACCTAAGCATCACCTACATCGTCACATCTCAAAATCGAGGCCCTCTTTCTCAGACACAGGTATCCGTCTTTGTGCAAATGGCTTTTTTCGTTCAGTTTTGTGTGGATAACTGTTTTAGGCACACAGATCTATCAATCGTAACGTCCAGCCACTTCCAGTGCCATATTCCTACCAAGGTAGGGATTTTCTCCCGGGATGCCGGCTCGCCTCATCCTCACACATCTTCTTTACATTCATCAGAAACACTTCACTCTTCTATGTTGACCGCATTTTGTCGAGCTAGGTGGCTTTTTCTTCTCATACAAGTCATATTACTCCGGAGTCCCATTTCTTAACGTAAGTGCCATGGTATTGACATGGGGGAGCGTATTACCAGAATCTAAAAGCCTTAGGAATTTTAGCGAATGTTGTGCCTCGCTGAAAATTCCTTCGGCAACGAAAGACAGAACTTGAAGACCTGCGCATAGGCTAATCACTTTGGGTTCCATCTCATGGAGCATTCCATGTAGAGACGCCCAACTGCGCAACTGATATTGAACGAGGAACTTAGCATAAGAAGGCTAAGCGTTCTCCTCCATTCCGTTGATACCAGACGTATGCTATAGGTTTGTTGAGATAAGGGCGATAGGGTAGAATAAGCGATTGCATGCAATAAAGAATCCCACCGGGGGTTGTAGATGATGGTCCTGTTCTACAGCCTCCATTCGGCTTTTTCTCGACGCAGCTCTAATATAGGTATATCGAAGAGGCGGGCTAGATTTGCTTCTGCCGTGATATCTACCAGATTGCCCCATAGTAAAGTACGGTTTACCAGGACCTTCAATGATAAATGTTGTACAAATCCAATATGATCTCAATAGGTAATAGGTATGTTTTGATGTGTTCGAATTGTATGTCCCGCCGTTCCGGAATACAACTCTCCGAATTCTTGTAAAGGAAAAAGTTAACCTAAACTTATGGGTCTTTTCAGACTTATCCTAAGTGCTTGAGCTAAGCTCTTTGCAATGACGAGCCGATTCTCGACGTCGCATCGGCATATGGAGACCCGAAGATGTGCACACGCTATGGTGTTATACGTGGGCCTTGCAGGAATGGGGGGGATCGTATGCAGCCCTATTCCGATGCTTGATCTAGGTAAACTTAGGTACCCATATCCATAAGTCTAAAGCTGGAAAAGGTGAGGGTGACCCATTCTGCCGATTCCATAGCAGCTGCATTGGGCGCGTCTGCTGACTGGTACTGGGGTTCCAACTTAACCAGAGCCGCGATCACGAGTCTCGGATACATCCTAGGTAGGTAGGTAGGTAGGCACGTATGTAAAACATGGAACTTGCTATGGAAGAAAAAATTGAACAATTTTGAAATTTAGTTTTCCACTGATCTTTCTTAATACTTCTACCTACCTAGTATGTATAGTACCTACCTAGGTAGGCAAGGGGTCACGTACTATACGTACCTAAGTACCTGGCAGGTAGGCACCTCACGTATCCTCAAAATTGGAAGTGTCCCGCTGGTGGGGTTTTGGTAGGGTGGGGCATGGGTCCAAATCTGACTCAATGACGCGGAGGAAGGCACATCTCAGCGCGTGTCCCTTCTGACGCGCGCGATTCCAACTCTTCTCCCATCACTGCCAGTCTCCTTCTCATCGTTTGGAATCCGCAGTCACCTTACATATATCCACACCCATTCCGGTGAATTGGATGAATTGTCAAGCCCCAGTCATGCATTGAAAATAAGGAAAAGAAATAAAAAGAAATTGGCGTACGGGGACGGCTTTTCTCGACCTGCGTCCATATGGAAAACTGGTTCCAGGATGTCGGCAGGCCTGCCCTATTCCGTGCTTTAGCTGAAGCCTGTGATCAAATTGACAACGACCTTGGCGCAAGTTTGTGCAACCTAATTCGCACCTCAATGCCGGTGGAAATACTGATTTACAATGCAGGTCTCAAATCGTATATAGAGGAGAACGCGCGGCTTTCCGCCGAGCTCGAAAGCTGGAAGGGCAAGGCCTCTGATGCGGACCGCTGGAAAGAAGACGCTATCTCGCTAAAGACGGAACTTCAGGCTCTTAAGGACCTACATCATACGGAAAACCCAATTGTAAGCCGCACGGGTACCTGCGACGATGTCAGGGCTTTTCGGAGTCCTCTTGCACCTAGGTCTGTGAACCAAGTTTCAAATTCCAGGTTATCTACCAATCCCGGCAAATCGGCCCTTAGTGGAATGAACGTCGCCGAGCTTAGGGAAGAATGCCATAAACTAGAGGGGAATTATATGAAACTGCTTAGGAAGTATTCGGAGCTCGAGGATGCTCATGCGAAATTGAACGAGCGACTTCGGGATAAGACGAGGGCCTATAATCGATGGATGGATCATGCAAACCAGTTGAGCGAACTATGTCAAAAGCGCAGTCGGATAATCAAGAAACTAGAAGCTAAGTTGGAGGGGGCGATAACAACCTCCGAGCCTTTCGGTAGAAAATTTTCTCCTGGCACCTCTGCTTCGCCTGCGAGCGAACCTCAGGTGGTCGCTCATGAACATGTCGCTTCCAAGGATCCCAACGAGGCCGACTCTGTAAGACCTGATCCTGTCTCGAGAGAAACTCCATTAATATGGCCACCTATTACTTCTGGTAGTACCGACCACGATTCTCTTCGAAGCACAGCCTCGCCAACCTCGACTGAATCGGAGAGCGGTCTGCACATTGACCAAAAGAACGACGTGCCGAACCCGATGAGTCGTATTAGTACCGAAGACGGAGAGTCGTATTCATTGCCGCCTCTACCTCAGGACCGTAATACACAGTCGACAGAAGTCCTTGTCAAGAACGAGCCGTCGTCAGACACCCCATTCGTGGTGTCGGAGCGCTGTCTACGCAAAAGGAAGCACGACGACCAGAAGGAGAATATCGGAGCTTCCGCTAAAGTAAAGACAGAAGATGGTTCCGACCCACTGATTACTGACGAACGACCTCATTTTATGCCCCACGAGAGTATCGATTTTGATACTGAAGGAGGCATAGTGGTTACACCAAGGAAGCGCAATAGAACCCTCCTCGAACTTGAAAATGCGCCCGTTGGGGGTTCGGTTAGGATTCCTCGGCTGCATACCGACGATGGCCGGCTACCTGCTGAGTGGGAAGACGATATAACGCACGGCTCTGAAAAGCGGAGCCATTCCCGTTCCCGGCTACGATTGGATGGGAGCCCTAAAAGCGCGATCGTCGACGTTAGTAGAGTGGCACTGTCTCTACAAGCCCAGGAAACTCGTTCTACACTGAGAGCGTTAGACCATAATATCATGTTACGGCAGGGGCTTGGGGTAAATCGCTTGACAAAAGAAAAGGAACTGCCGTCTAAACGGAGCGGTATGGCTAATACTATGGGAGACAGCGATCTGGACGGAACTCCCAAACCCTCCACGAAAAGGGCGAAAACAGGTCGCCTACAAACACTTCTTAATACACCTTCACCAGGACACGACAATATTACATCATTATTCGGCACACCACTAGATCGTGCTCGAGGCTCGAGAAATCTAGCGTTCCAAGCCCCAGAGAGGCGTGAACTACCTTTCAACAAGAATAGTACGAAGAAAACTAATAAGCCATTCCAATCCGATGGAGCTTCGGAGGCGCCAAGCAAAAAGCAAATTCCTGGGAGCTTAGGGGTCGCACGGACCCTTGATAATGGAACAGCGGATAACGTAACTACTGATGCTCGGCGTTTACGAGAACGCCCTAAGTCCGAACTTAGTCTAAGCGATTTCAAGATTAACCCTAACGTCAACGAAGGTTATGATTATGCCTTCACCGACGTTGTTCGGAACAGGGATGAACGGGCTAGCTTAGAGGGCTGCGTCCAAGAGGGCTGCTGTGGCCAGACATTCCGACTACAAGCGCGTGCTAAACGTCCCCTAACTAGTCAAGCTGAGTTCCAAGTACTATTGGAAAAACATCTGGGCGATGAGGCCTGGAAACTATCGACCATGACCAAACCGGAGAAGGAAGAATTATGGGTCGAGGCTAAGACGCGAGAACTTGCCAACGAGCACGGCAAACACCGCCATAGATTCCATCGCGCTGCGTCTCCTGTAGGTTTCTGGCGGGCAGATTTTCCAAGTACCCAAGAGGAGCAACGTGATAAAGAGGAGGCGGCTAGGGCAGCACGCCGGATAGTCGACGAGAGATATCGAGAAGCTATGCGGCCAGGTGGAAGATGGCTCTTCAGAGATGAATAATCTCCCTTTCGTTTATAGACTTCGGGGATGACACAGGGGCAACCTTGAAATTCATCTCATGTTTGCTAGCGACTAGTTCAAGGGCGTGGAGCATATCTTGGTAGGCGTCTGTAACACATTGTTGACATGACATGCTGGAGTTGGTGGCAGTGGGCGTTTCTCATCGAGCTTATATACACGAACAGCGAAATTACAACCGGGGGATTATTAGTATATAAATGTCTTTATTGCTGCGAATATCGTCTGTTATACCTTAATGATAGCTTATCCCTTTTTATTTCCACCTCAATTGGCATGGACGGTCGAAATACTCTCGGGGCTAAAATCATAAATAATCTATAAATGGTTTGAATGTTAAACCCCAGAAGATTTACCGCGAACACATGTATGTAACTACGGTAGGTAGTTATACGGCTGGGGGGTGGTACATATGGTACAATATGTACATGTCAGTGTTACCACAAAGTTAGGTCTAATGCGCTTACCTAACATCTACCGCACGGTTACCCTATACGCGCGGAAATAGGGTCCGACGCATGTGGCTAGTGCGCTGTGCTGTGGCTGGCGTATGACCTAGTAGATGGGTTCCTTCCCATCTGGTAGGTACCTAACCATGCAATCTCAAAGGGTCCGAAAACTTTCGAAAAAGTCAGAAAACAAATTATTGCCGTTCTTCTCGATTGACCATATCCTGACCAACTGCTGCCATCTCAACGCGCAAAACATTTGGGCCATACCGCACCCTCGGGCTCGATAACCTAAGATACTCTTTGACGCCGCGCATCCACTTGGGGCCATAATTATTCCGAACTCGATTCACTTTCTCGAGTTTCTTTTTATGAGGCAGTGCCACTTGTTTCCGTCGTCTCTCTCGGCTGCGGAAGTGGATCGGAGCTGATAACACAACCTGAGGCTTGACTGCCACCTGCCTCTACTACTCCACGCGCTGCCACCAAGCAAACAACAACAGCAGCAGCAGCAGCAGCAGCAGCAGCAACAATAACAACAACAACGACCTTGGCTTATCCGTTCCTTGCGTCCCTGTCAATCGAACTTCGATTCGCGTATCGGCGACAATACCGGTCGCGGAGGCAGTGGATAGCCACTGCTTCAGCAATCCCAAGCCGGCAAGATGAACGGTAGTCATCTGCCGGCTGGGCAGCCTATGCCAGGAGTTGTTGGCGGAGGACCGGTTGTAGCGCGAGGACAAGTCGATATGGGACCGGGCCCGGGACCTGGGAGACGGCGGCAGCAGCCCCCTCCGTACCAGTCCCATCACCAGTACCATCACCATCACCATCAACAACAACACCATGTCAATCCCATATATCATGCCGGCTACATGGCCCACTATCCCCAGACCTACTATCCTCAAGTTCAGCATCACTACCAGAACAATGCCATGGCCAACGCAGCATACATGCAATACAGCCAATATCCTCAGCGGTCCCCTCCCGCGATTCACCAACAGCAATACGCCCCTATCGTATCTTCGAGCATGCAACCTCCCCCTCAGCCCTATACCCGACCACCTCCACCACCACAACAACCCTCACCAGCCCTTTCAACCCCTCCCCCTTATGCTGTAGCAGCACCACCCCAACCCGTGCCCGTATCAGTACCCGAGACTCCTTCCTCGTCGCATTCATCCCAAGTCCACCCAGCTCCGCTGACGCCTCCCACGCCACATAACCAAGACCTCGCCCCCGCCACGCCAGATATCGAACTGCGGCCTAGTCAGTCGCCTTTTAGGCCTCCGGTAAGTCATGGAGCGCTCTGCAGTCATCCGATGCTCAACCTAACGCATTCATTCTAGTTGCCCTGGTTGTCACGGCCCGATCTACCGTTTCCTACGAAGTCTGCTCGATCTAGGAGAAGAAGACGGGCTCAAATACCCAACGCCGAACATATTGAGTTACCTTCGAACCAGATTAAGGGTGCCGAATCTGGAACTGTGTCTCACGAGGAGGCAAATGCATCCTTACCTGAGACCCCTACCCTCAAGTCCGTCGTTTCGGTTAGCGCCAACACTGGATCATCAATACAACCCGAAGCTCCGTCGACCGAGACTACGCAACCGGCTTCGTCTTCGGCTCAGGCTGTTCAGGCGACCCAACATACTACAGCTACATCTGCTACTCCTAGCAAACACCAGAAGAGCGCCTCTCGCGCGGCTATACCAGCCGTTCCTATCCTCCCCGCGATTCCCAAAGCAGGTCCTAAGGAGGCTATTGTACCTAGTACTGACGTCAAGCCAACGGAGGATAAACAAACCACAGAGCAGGCGATAGCAGAGAAACCTGCTGGAGTTACGGGAGCGCCCTCGGAAGCTCCTCAAGCCGAAGCAAAACCCGAACCAACCCCTGTTCCCGTCAAAAATGCTCCAAAACTCTGGACTGGATTATTTGCGCGTACGACGCCTACCACTCCCTCTCCGGCCGGTGCCACCGGCGCAGCATCCGCGGGCTCCAGCACTTCGGCGGCCGGCGTCGCCTCTGATGGTACGATTCCGAGTAACGGGGGTGTGGGCGTTGGCAGTTTCACAAAGTCAAACACCAGTTCTCTAGCTGAGGCTCTCCGGGGTTACCTAGTGAATGGTGGTGAGAAAGTTTCCTTTCTTGAGCCTAGGGGTCTAATCAACCCCGGGAACATGTGCTATATGAATTCCGTAGGTCACGGTGTCCTAGTCCGTCCCAGCCTTTGACTAACAACATTCAGGTTTTACAAGTTTTGATTTTCTGTATTCCATTCTATGATTTCTTGGATCAGGTTAGCAAGAAAGCGGCGCATAGTTTCAAAAGCGAGACGCCTTTAATTGACGCGATGTGAGTTTTCTTGAAGCGTCCCCGCAGTTGATTATGGACGAAGAGTCTAATAAATTTTTGATGTCAGGATTATGTTCATGCGCGAATACAAGGTGATTGATTCCGCGGATTCTGCTGAACTACTTCGGCGGAGGCTAAAGAGCGAAGAACTCGAACAATACGGAGAGCCTTTTACTCCTGAGTTTGTCTACGAAGCCATAAGGAAGCTACCTAGATTTGCTAGCATGAGGGTAAGCTGTTCTCTCTGCACTCATATTGCAACCATCTAACGAGAATCTAGCGTGGGCACCAGCAGGATGCTGAAGAGTTCCTGGGGTTCCTTTTGGAGGCACTCCACGACGAATGCGCCCACGTAATGCGTAACCTGCCCGACTCATCAGCCGTCACTACGGCTGCAAACTCGTTAACCGCCACTCCTTCTGCATCTTCCCCTACCAGCACACCGGACGCCAATGATTGGCTAGAAGTAGGGCCTCGCCAGCGCGCTACTATCACTCGCTCCTCTGGACATCCCATTACTTCGTCTCCTATCACTAAGGTATTCGGCGGACAGTTAAGGTCCGAATTGAAGGTCCAGGGCCTGAAAGATTCCGTAACTTTGGAGCCCTTCCAACCTCTTCAGCTAGACATCGGCTCCCCCCAAGTGCATAATATTGTTGATGCATTGATAGGGCTTACTAGGCCCGAGCCTCTGCACGGCGACTTCGGGTCCCCAAGGGGAAAGGACGCGCCAGCCACAAAACAAGTCCTCATCGAGTCTTTGCCACCAGTTCTCATCCTACATCTGAAGCGTTTCCAATTCGACACCGAAGGTACCGGTACCGTTAAGATCTGGAAGAAGGTCGGATACCCACTCGAGCTTGAGCTCCCCAAGGAGGTCTTTTCGCGACAGAAGAGGAACGCTCTCATTGCGGAAGGCTCGGGTTTCCCTAAGTACCGATTAATCGCCGCTGTTTACCACCACGGCAAGAATGCAAGCGGTGGACACTACACCGTCGACCTCAGACGTCAGGATGGCCGCGAATGGATCCGGATGGACGACACAGTCATCCGACGAGTCAGGAGCGAGGATGTCGCTGAGGGTGGTGTTGAAGACGACAGCCCTAAAACGACAACCCGTGTTGACAAGAAGGACAGTGTTATGAGTGCTTCTGGAAACAGATTCGAAGGGATCGGAGACGACGAAGCTGGAGACGATGGGGGCTGGAATAAGGTCAGCGCCCCAGTTAACGGGGCCAAAAAATGGAGCTCTGTGGTTAATGGAGTATCGAATACCGCCACAAATCCCAAAGGAAAGCAGATTAAAGACAGCATCAAGGATAACAAGGTCGCTTACCTATTATTCTATCAGAAAATCTAAGAGCCTATATTGTCTCTGCACGAGGTACGATGCGCTGGCGGTTAGCTGCTGGGAAGACAAAGGGGTTATGTTCGGATGAGGGATTGGTATACCCAGTGGCCGGTGCCGTTGGCGTCTCATGGTCATGAATGTGTATCAGAATTGTCCGCTTACGGCAGGGGACATTTAAAGGCTGGAGGGGAAAAAAGGGGGGGCGCAGGGGTGGCTGTCTATTCGAGCCGCCGGTGTCTTGCCGTGGGTATGAATGAATGGTCCGCCGATCTGGCCATAGTATTTACACAGGGGGGGCGCGATTTTTTAGGGGTTTAGGTATGGTATCTCCTGATGTCATCATACCCCGGAATCTTCATCTCGCCTTCTATTGGTTCCCTAACAACCGATATGGGAAATTTACCGCCCCCCTATATTGTAGAATAAGGAAAAGTTATTCACGGGCCTAATAGACACCATGACATCGAAGTACTACGTCGGTTGTTACTCGTAACTACCTATGCTCTAGGCGGATATCCCTAGTCCCTTTTACGTATAAACGACCCGACGTACAGAAGCAAACGCGAGGATTTATCTTCGCTGAGGAACGCTCGTCCGACCTTCACTCCTCTTCCACCTCAAAGGCGGGACTCCGCGCACGACCCATATTCATATCACGGTCTGATATGACATTCCATTGAGCAAGCCAGGCCCTCAAATGGGCATCCGCCCCAGGCTTGTCCTTCTCATAGCGCTCATACAAAGCCGGCGGCCCCTCCCCATTCACCGCTGGCAGATAGATATACGTTAAGGGCGCCAGGATATGAAAACTATCCGCCGGCCCGTCCCGAAACTCGAAACAGCAGTGGTACAAGTCCCCCCTCGGGTCCAGCGGCAGCCCCCGCAAGTCAACCCCCCGATCATACTGGTCCAGCCACCGCGCATCCCGCAGCGTATCAACGACCCGCCGCACCGCCTCCTGGAACCATCTGTCCGCCTCGCTCGGCCCCCCGGGCCGCCGGCGCTCCCACGTCTCCGGCAGCCGCACGATTACGCTCGGCACTAGCACGCGCGCCTGCGTCTCCCGCCACAGCCGGCCCCGGCCCCGGTACCATTCCCCGCGGTCGTCTAAGTCGGCGGGCGCAAGACGCGCTTCAATCGGGACGCCGAGGCCCCGGTGGAGCCCGAATTCGCGCCGCACCACGCTCGCGATCCCCCGCTCGCACGCGGCGAGCTCCCCCCGCAGACCGGCTAGGATCCCGTCTGATGTCCAGAAGCGCCCGGTGCGCGACTCGAAGCGGCCGTGCGCGCGGCTGAGGAAGGTGTCGACCATGAGAGGGCCGATGGATGGGGAGGGGAGCGGGAGGGGGAGTGTGCCTGGGGGAGGGGGAGGGGGCGAGGGTTGGTAGTGGTGGTGCTGGCGGGTGTGATGTCGACGGGAGTGGTGGCTTGAGGACATTATTCCTAGGGGGGCTCTCGTTGGGGATGGTATTAGTCTAGCTTGTACATTCACGGGATTGGTTGAGATGAACGCCTAAGAGCGACTGCGCTGAGGATAAAGGGGTAATAGGGGAACATATTAACACTGAAACGGCTTTAAATAGTCTTACGTGAATGAGGCGTGTAATGACGATATGATTCAGGTTATGGTGGGAGATTAAGTGAATCGCATCTCGAAATTTCTGGTGCGCTACCATCTCTTGACAAGACATGACGACTCGGGACGAAATACTGAATCACTCGAGTCTGGATGGTTAGGTGTTACTCAAGCCTCCGCTGGAGCAGACCACCTACCTTACCTACTTAATTTGATTCTGATCACGGACCAGAAGATTTTGGAATCACTTACAATCTGGAGGCGTCCTCCAGTCTCTAAGAATTGCTGTTTACGATTCATATCTGGGATATTTATTAACATCTACTCTCCAGTACGGGAACAATTTGTACAGACGAATATACTCCAGCTTCTCAATATGTGTACGAAATGTCCAATCCCCGAAAGTCCACGCAAGGAGAGGCGTATTAAGATAAATATAGCTTCGTACTTAAACTCACATACGCCCGTAATGAATTATCTATAGTAGTACTACTATCATTTGGTTATGTGTCTAATTTCGCACATAGTTAATTATCTTGTTATATGTCATTCACATAATAGTCATATGCTTAGTACTAGTAGTTACTAGATAACACTCACTCTAAACGGGTGCGGAAAGAATATCACATATATAAGGCACTAAATATCGCAATTAAAGTAACCCACAGTCCAGACAGGTACCCAGCACATGAGGGAGCTTGAGGGAGGTTTCTATTGTACTTCAGTTCCAATGCTCTACTACCAGCTGAGCTGGATAAGTTTCTCCCCCAGAGGCTTGAGAACGTATACGAGAATTTAACTAAGAGGGAAAAGGGTACTCCAAGCAATCTCAGTTCGACAGTATTAGTCCAAGAATATTTCGGGTCCAAACCCGTGAGCGACAGCTACATTCATTGCCCTTGAAGGGGAATTCTATACGTTAAAATGATTTAAATATAACCACATCTGACCAGGATGTAATCTTATATATCTTGTCCTCAACTAACGCTCGTATATCTACACACTATTTCCACATTATTTTCCCCCTATGCCCAGCGAGTTCTGCTGCATATCCAAGTTTAGCCCCTTTTCTAGTTAATTCTCCAAATAAGCCTAACGCAAGTTTCTTAGATACCCGGGTAAAATCCTGGACATGCTCTCTTCCTCTTAGATCTCATATCTAGGGTATATCCTTGGCTTTTTCATGCGTATCAAACCATTCCCGTCGATTCGCGACTGCCGTATTTGACGTCGGCGGGACGTAGTGATATTCCAAATTGTGGCCTGCCCTGACTGGCGGGTCTCGGAAGCCTCGAATCTCCCAGCGAGGCCTTGGGCTACCTGGCCCTCTAAGGTGATTCTGAATATCTGGGTATATAGGGTATCTCTGCTATTAGAACTAGATTTTGTCCGTCACCCAATACAGTCGGAATTTCCTAGCCCGGCCCTCTGTTCCCCTGTCTACGGCCTGGACCGACTTGGGGGATCTCCAAGCTATTCACCCCCCTTGGTCCCGTACCCGCGTGTCGGCCTTCCGAATTATTAAATCTGGCTCCTCCCGACGTATCCTGCGTTTCCCAAGCATACGGCGCCTCCTCCGACACAGGCGAGGGCACCACATCCAACCTCTCGTACCGCCCCGCACTTCTGACCGAAGCAGACGAAAGCGAGGAAACCGTAGAGCCCCTCCTCTCCAACGGAGCCGGCGAGAGAGCCGTGTCCTGGGCCGCAGGCGCCGGGTACGCCTTGGCGCGGTCCCTCTCCTCGCGCTTGAACTCGGGGTACTGCTGCTGCAGCTTGTCGTACGCCGTGGCCTGGTCGAAGTACGCGCGGCTGCGCTCCTCGCGCAGCCGCTCCTTCTCCTTCTCGCGGGAGCCGCTGCACCGCTTCGCGATCCACAGCGGGATGAACAGGCCCGTGGCCGCGGACAGCGCCCGCCCCACGGCCCGCCCGTAGCTCGGCTCCTTGGCCCCCCTCCGCTCGTACTTGCGCTGCCGCTCCCGCGAGCAGAAGATCGCCAGCGAGGCCACGAACGTCAGGCACATGACCGCCGCGATGACGATGAGCGGTATCGCCCAGACGGGGATCACCTGCGAACTCGCGGCCGCGGCGTTCGACTGCGTGCTCGCGGCGACCGTTGGTGTGGTGGCAGGGCCGGCGTACGGGTTCGAGGAGAAGCTTGGGGTTACGTGCGCGTCGGCGGCGGTGGCGGAAGGCGGCGATTTGACATCGCCGCCGCTGTCCGCTGTTCGGAGCGGTTCCGGCTCGTCGGTCTTGGTCCTGGGCGGCCCGCCCGAGTCCGGGTCCCAGGGGTCGTCCCCGAGTTTCGGTTGCGGTATTGGGTGTATCTCGCCTGGCAAAGAACCGCCGCCCGGCGTGAGGTGAGGGCCTTCGATTTTTGGGGGTTTGGGGACGATGGCCATTTCGCTCACGCACGGACAGGGCCAGACTCTTTCTTCACTTCCTTCTTTCGCCTACGACTCGGTGACGAACGGGGAAGTTACAGGTATTTCAAGGAACTAGAGTGTCTAGGCCTTGGTTTGCATTCCGGACTATTGAGTGCATGCCTGAAACGAAAGGCGACGTTTAAGCAAGTTCAAGCTTTATTAGGGCGGCCGTAAAATTAAATTGCGGACCAACCTTCCAACATATTTCCAGTTTTGCGGCACAGTCTATCATGTATCAGTAACCGTACAGATGAGGCGCAGTCGACGATCATGCCTTGCCTTGCCCCTAACCCTAGTCTCCCCATGGTAATACTGGAGCCGAAGGATTGATTGGCATCTTATGTACGATGGTAAGGCCACGAACTATTGACTCGGGCCTGTTTATGAAAGCTCTATCGGATTTAGGTAGTTGTCATATGGGGGTATTGTACGAGTTGTGCCTTGTCGACCATGCACACGGCGCACCTTACACATGCGAACGCGATTATCGCCGTAACCAGCAATTTGTTTAGTTTGGGATGAAGTGCCTTGAAACTCCCCCTTACAACGAGGCTTGTTTAACGCATGAAGACGGATAGTTCTGTAGCGGGTCAAGGCAGAATATATACAGGGCGCTAAATGATACCAATTTGTCCTAACCAACATCTATATATTTATGTAAGAGTTTAGGTATAAAGGATGGCGTCTTTAACGTATTGTTTACTAACTGAGCACAGGCCGTGAGATCGTTCGATCTGGTCCTATATCGAACTACCGAAAGACTAGCGCCTGTCTTCAACAAGGCTAATATTTTCGTGATAGGCAAAAATGAACTGGCATCTAAGGATTAATAGAACTAATATTAATACCTACGC
The DNA here is from genome assembly GCA_902806595.1 of Pyrenopolyporus hunteri. Lineage (NCBI taxonomy): Eukaryota > Fungi > Ascomycota > Sordariomycetes > Xylariales > Hypoxylaceae > Pyrenopolyporus > Pyrenopolyporus hunteri. The sequence continues at coordinate 982,571 of CADCXC010000009.1, read as the reverse complement.
ATGTTTATCAATTATACTTACCGCGCCCATTATCGTATTCAAGGCCTTGTCGAGTTGCTTGTAGCTGGCTTAGCTCTTGGCGGGTAAGCAGTGCCTTGACTGCACCCCTTGTAGATGGGGTCCAAAATCAGAATAGAGACTGGGAATAAAAAGCGGTAATCAAGAAGCACTAGCAAGCGCTAACTACCAACAACTAATCGATCGAGAAGGCATATACGATAACTACAGCAGTGATAGCAGCGGCATGGGTATTTGATAGACTATAGTATCTGGAGATTTTAGATTACCTAGGAGATATTTTTTTCCAGAGTCATGACATTAGGCAAATAGCCAATAACCCTAGTCATGCTGTGGACATATGAGAAATGTACGTCCCTCCGTCCTCATTAACTCTACAGGTTAAGCTGTCGTGCCACCCCCTATACTATAACCTCAGCCTCCAGAAACCAGCTCTGTTACCTGAGTAAATACTCCCCTATTAGCACAATCATATATCGACTTTAAGCTAACGCCGACTCCCGGGCTCACCGGGCCCCGAAATTCGGTAACCATGGCGAAAAGTGATATTCTCCTATCGACGCCTCCGACACGGCGGGCGCTCATACATCAACAACATTATCAGATATCGGATTCCATGAAACGCGGTGTTGAAGTCGACTAGTAATATCTCTATTGAATCTAGAACCACAAATCCAAACTTTGCACGTGGCATATCCCAGCCGTACTCCTATCTACGTGTATCCTGCATTCTCGGAGCTCCTACCGTATCCTCTCAGCGACCCGAGGCCGTGTAACAGCACCGCCTCACCGTTCTATAAGAGAAAAGGGCGGTTTAGTGGGACTCCTATAAATCCCGAACATGGGGCTATTATCCTCCTCAAAAGCCGTTATACACATGTCTATACTTACAATTAAACTCTGATTTTCGGTTTAGATGAGCATGTGATTTTGGTTTACAGGTTACGCCCGTTGAGGCCGATGTGACGGAGTTAACACACCAAATCATAATATTCTACGGAGTTATTATAGCGGATACTAAGCTTGCCTTAGCAAGTAACTACCTACCTACCTACTCACCTACGTAAACATTCCATACCCCAAAATGCCAAATGGTTTTTACACTTTTCGAATTAGGAACTCCACACAGATATACCCACAACGGTGGTACCTAAATGCCTAACCTAGGAGCGGAATTTGTGAGGATATTGGGTTGTGAGAAGTTCCGCTTTGATGTGTTAAGAAGGCTATGCAAAATATTAAGGGGCATCTGATTGGTAATACAAAAGCCCCTGAAAAAGGGGCTCAGTTAAGGAATTTCCTGACCAAAACACCGCAATATTTTCGAGGACATATATTTTAGTATAATGAATAAAACTAAATGTAGAATCTTAGTAGGTGGGTTGATTTAGCGTCTAGGTAGTTATTTAATCTCTACAAAGGGGCTCATACAATCTATCGCCTTCATCTTGTACTTGCTGATTCATTGTATTTTGACAAGCGTTCCGAAGAATCGTCCCGAAGTCCTAGATCCTAGGTCTTTGATCTAGGTATCTATGCCGACTTCCGTCCTGAGAACCAAGCGGGCTTACGGTTGTTCTGAGCAAGTAAGATTAGAATACGTCCCCATCTAGTCTATCAGTCTAGCCAAGTGCACGCCGTCCCAGAGCGGAAGCAAAAACGACTCCAGACGGTCATTCTCAGCCGCTAAGGAATTATACTCGCGGATACTAGCGACTAAGCGGCCCTCTACACCGGCATCATAATCGGAGCCCCTCCAGGGGTTGTCAGAGCTGGAATCGGCGACTAGGCCGCGGCGGAGCGTGTTGTCCGCCACGATGATGCCGCCGGGCCGGAGGAGTCGGTTCTTGGCTCCCGGGGCCGACATCTCCAAGATCTGACGTAGGTAGCCGGGGTAGCCGGTCTTGTCCGCATCGATGAACACTATATCATAGGACTCGCTTGGGTTGGCGAGCTTTGGAAGACTGTTGTTATTGGAAGTTAGAGAATTAACTGTATAATAAAAAAGTAGAAAGAGGGAAAGAAGGACATTCGCTTACGTTTCCGCAGCGTTGCCGACGTGCACCTCGATGTTGTTGTAGCCTTGTTCCTTCCAGACTTTCTCTGCTAACTGGGCGTATTCTGCGCTGTACTCGAGGCCTGTAACCTTGCCCTGAGGTCCGGTAGCGTAGCTCCAGACCACTATAACAATAAAATTAGCGATTCTTATTTCTGGGAACTAGGTTATTGAGGTATATCTCAGAAGAGGTAGCCTCCCAACAAGCACGGCCGAGGGGAACTAGCTGGGTAGGTAACTCCCGAGACAGGCTAAAAAGCGGTAAATAACCCCCGATATTACTTACTAGCCGAGTATCCAACGTAAACACCAATCTCGAGAACTGAAACTTGTTAGCGATATTTGAAATCGGCGGGAGCTTTTAGTGGGCTATATGTTTATAGTAGGGGGGAGGGGAGAGCTTAGGGAGCGGGGAGAGTAACAAACGTACCTCGTTTAGCGCCGATGGATCGGGCGAGGAAGATGAGAGCTTGAGACTCAAAGGTGGAAATCATGTAGTTGGAGTCACTGCGCTCCTCATAGATTCGAGCATGATAATCCTTGAGAGGCTGAGGGAGACTGAGAGAGACCGACTCGGAGTATTGGGTGACGCGTTCTCCCAGCTTCTCGGTGGCGTAGAGACGGGTAGCTGCCTCCTTCATTGTGTCCGGTTTGTTGGTTTAATGGTGCTGTAGTTGATGTTTGACGAGAGTAGGAAGCTGATAATTCATCCAATGAAGGCAATCGACCAAGCAAGATGGATATGTGATGGAGAATGCTAGCTTACTCGAAAGTAATGATGGGTAGACAAAGAGAGGTTGAGTGGCTTTGAAGCTGGCAGGAGACTTCTAGTTTATAGATGAAGAGAAAAGGAGAAAAGGAGAAGGAGAAGAAAAAAAGGATGGGGTGGTTTGTTAACAGCATTTGATTGTCAGAATCGAGGAGGGAAACGTCAATACGGGCAAGCGTTGGAAAGGAAGCCGCTACCTGCCTAGGTTAAACACATCGAGCAAATAAGCTCGATTTCCGAATAGTCCTATGGCGTCACCCCCCGCTAGCATGGCTCCTTGTCACCTTCCACGCATGTTACAACCCTAACGACTAAAACGTTGGATACCTGTTTAGGCACGCAAGCCGGAGGAAGGTCTTGCCTTACAAGGCACCGATTCTGGAGCCGAAAGGGCCTGGCCAATCGTGTTGGGCGAGCCCGACGGATCAAACCCGACCTTCGAGACACAACGTGCGCGTCCGGATCTGATAAGATTCGATTAGTTATCTCCGAACTTGGCGTGGAAAGCCGCGTTGGACCAATTATCACACCACGTATTTTGCCAGTTTGCTGGGAATTGGTGTTTGAATATTTATAAATTAGTGATCTTGTAGGGCTTGTTATCGAATATGGAATGTAATTCATCCAGCGTCTTTTTCTTCAACGCAAAGTTGAACCCTAAACGCAACCGTATACCTGAACCCATTCCCCATTGTAAAGAACGTAGTACGGTGCCCACCGAAGCGGCGCTCGCAGGCTCGGAGATCCGAGAAGCCTCAACCAAATTTACACGAATGTTGGTAAGCACACCGAAGATGTGTTACATGCGACTTCACCTGTGGGATCTGCGCAATTGGTTAATGAAACGTTCTATACTATGCTAGACGTTAGTGCTTACGCACCCTTTAACCTCGTCCACCCACGTACCGAGTAACACTCTAAACTCAGGCATCACCGAAGAAACGAGATCCGATAGTGCTCCGACTGCTGTCTCTATTCGCAACCTTGGTCGGAAGCATCCGGTGTCGATCGTTGAAGCTGCTGAAGTTTCGAGCGTAGTGGATCTTAAAGGAGCAACTTTGAAGAGAGGGGGAGAATAGTGCCTGTAGTGGCGCTGCCGTGGGGGAGACTATAAACCCCGCCTCCTCCCATCCCGTATTATTGCAGCAGCATCATAGCGGCTGCCAAAGCGATGATAAACGCAAGCGTGGCAGTTGCTGATCCCCTAACGGGGGTTGCGCTATTGTCGCCATATGGAATTAAGACGGGGATCATGAGAAAGGGTCGGTCAGGATCCAACTTCGTATGATCGGGCGTTGATTCCTTGGAGAGTTGATCTTTCGCGGCCCGTACATGTTTGCCGGATTGTGGGCGATTAGGTGCTTCCCGATCAAGCATGCTGGGCAGGTCTGGCCGCTGTCCCTCGTCCTCATCCTGGGACGGAGATTTGTCCGTGGGACGTACCCACCTGAGAGATATAGGGTGTGGCCATAGAAGAGGGAATAGCTGCTGTGAAGTGGGCAGGGGGAAAGAATTCCCCTCTAAACTGTTGGCGATGATATCGCTATCCTTCGGGCGGGGTATAGCCCATACTAGGCCGACGAAGATGGCGGCTATACTAGTGGCGATTGAGACCTTCATCCTTGATGGCAATTGACGCCTTCACAACAACCGCGGCGTGGCTGAAAGTCCTAGTTTATGAAATATAGTAGACGACGAAAATGAAACAAAAGGAACTGGCCGTGGAGGTTCGGGTTTTAATACCTCGTTACTGGGGCTGTAATTATACTGCCCTGGGTTGGCTCTTAAGAGTATAAACAAGCAGCCGCGTCACTTCGGCGTAGAATAGTTGAGGCAGCCCTGAAGCAGTTGCACGGACGGGTGCCCGGGTTAGATGCACGAAACTATGAAACGATATAGAGCTAACGAACTCAGATCGCGTTGTTCGAGTCTCGTGTAGAGCATTCTGAAATTTAGCAATACGGCGTGACCTCACTTGAGTTTGCACATCGAATTCTAAGTCTCCAGGCATAACCGCGTTGGTAACCAGATAAGAGTCGATAGCTTCTGCCTCAGACCAGAGCAGATTATGACATAGATTCTGTCCGTGGGACCACGAGCTCCGAGATATGCCTAACCCTACAGCGACGATATCTGCACTATTGATAAGAGCATGGGTAAGGTCAACGGTGTTGCTTCAGTGCTGAGAATAATCAGAGAACTCGGCTAGGGAAGGGACATCGGAATATCGGAGCGGTATACACGGTTCTGAAATAAGGCACTTTTTCCTGACTTTGTTTCCTATGGCCGAATGTTTAGTTTGGTTATTGCCCCCTTGCCCCTTTTATTTATTGCCTTCTCGTTGATTCGCTGCCCCCTAGTGAAACCCGCGACCTCTCTTGGACGCCAGGACGAAATACGCTTGGTACCATCGGTCTTCAGTCTTCCGGTACGCCGGAAAACAAGCCTACTCTCATGCGGTGACTCTGCGAAAATCACGCGTCAGTAACTCTATTCGAAGGTGACTTGGATGTGTTTCTGGGAACGCACGAAGGGTAGTTTCGGTATGACTACTGCTAGCACGGCTAGAAAGTTGATGGTGAAATATGTGAGGTCGTAATGGGTATAGTGCGTACTCAGGAGGAAGAGCACAATGGGAACGCTGAGGAGGAATTTCTTGGCCGGGGTATATTGTGCGCCGTCGTCTATTTGTTCCCACATATTTAAATTATCGTAGGCGCCACTGTTGAAGTCGAAGGGAACGCCACGGACGTAGTGGAACATAATGTAAGAGCCGAACATGTACGATATATTGGTCAAGGTCCAAGAAGTCTCCTGGGAGACGCCGGGTATCACATCCCATAGAATCTTGAGCGCAACGATAAGAACAATGTGGATGGTCCACGCCCCTGTCGGTGTTCCCCTATTAGCTTGGACATTTCTCATACCAGAGAGACTGGGGGGAGCTAAAAGCCTAGAACGTATCCCCCCTGCAGCATCTCGACATACCTTTAGCGTTGACCCAGTTCGCATTGAGATTTGGGAGAGTGGACTGGTCGTTTAGCTGCTCTATTGGTTCCTGAGGCTCCTGATAGATCTGAAGGATACTGCTGGACCTCCGCCTCCTAGCGGACTTGGAATCGTCCATGTCGAGGTACGTATTCGTCCGTCTCGGAGGATTCGTACTGGCGTCGTACGAGACGGTGCGCGAGAGGAGGATTGGGGGAGACACTTTGGCGGTATTGGACTGGGAATTCGGGTTGGATTTTGTAGTTGCGGAAGTGGCCGTCATCTAGACAGCTCAGCGACTTCAAACAGGTTTCTCCTCGCTTTGGCGTACCGGGAAGATCGGGATCGGGCGAGTTATTCGTACTACGATAGTCGAGGACGAAGAGTAAGGGAGCAAGTTGCCCGGTGGGTTAAGCTGCCAGACGAGGGGGCGCAACGGACAGTAGATAGAAGAAGCCCGAATAGTCTAGAGGGTATCGCAAGAAATGCAGCAGATGCGGTGGAGTAAGGAAAAGCTAGAGAATGCTGCCGTTAGGGAGAGAGAGGAGTCGTAAAGGACATGAGGGATCGAGGATGCGAGACGGGACCACGAGACTTTCTAATACCGCACTTCCGATGAGAGGAGGGGAGGCTTTGGGAAATAAATCGATTTGGCGACGAATACAATTAACTGAAGCGTACTACAAAGAAGGTGCAAGATCACGAAGTTTAGAAGAATGTTAGAAAAATAGGGCAAGGTCAAGGAGGTAGTGGTAGTAAAAAAAGAGGTAGGTTACTCTATGTAGTAGTGTAGACGTAGACAGGAATGGTTACGGAAGGTGATGATCAAAGAGTGGTTCAGCAGTAAGTTGGAACAGTCAGCGACAGATTGGTTGAACTGAACAGAACAAGGAACGCAAGGACAGGTTTACATGTACATGTACAAGTACTACGCAGGTTTCCAGTAAGTCTTAGTATGTACCTACAGATGTACCTAGCGTACATGCCCAGTACAAGGGCCGGGTTAGTAGCACAAGGCCTAGAACTTGGAGACTTTGATTGGACAAAAAGGGGAAGGTGACCCGGCTACCTGCCAATTTACCAATGACCTTGCCCCCAATTTCTGGCTTGGGGGGCTTGCCCCTTGGCCGCGTGGCTTAGAGAGGTACTTGAGCTAAAGATTTCGGGGTCTACTGCGTAAACGAGTCTCCCGTCATTTCGATGATGCGCCGAGCTAACATGCTAGGTATTACCTCCTAACTTGCTCAAGTACATACACCTACGGAGTTATAAATATACGTACCCTACGTAAGGTACCTTAGGTAGGTAAGGTATCTCGCGAGACCGCGTGATTCAGCGTTTACATGTGCAGTAGCCTTCCATTCCTTCCCAAGCAGTCGGGGCTGTATGGAATTCAAAGTTGCATTCCTAGGAGGTTCTCTTCGGGGTGGTACTCGTATAGGTGAATAGGAGAATTTCGATAAGGGGATGCCTTCAGCTGATAAGGGCTATTTTAAATTGGTTAAATGTACCTAGGTACTTAGCGTATCGTATCTACTTTAATCTTGAATTTCTGTAGATTGCCACCCGGTATCAAAGCAACCTAGGTACGCAACCGTACATCTACACAGTATTATACGATGCATACACACGGTATGTCGCGTGTCAACCAGGATGAATTATTTTCTAGAAAAAAAAAAAAACATTTGAAGAGCCGCATCGTCAATATTCATCAATTCATCAATTTGATGCACTACAGTCACCTACCCACATTACCCACCGAGGCGATTAAAGACGCGGTCTTGAACGTGCGAGCCTCGGGAAGAGGTCCGTCGCATTGTTAAGCTTGAGCGAACCCAGGCGGTACCATTGCCTTGGTACCATTTACCTAGGTAGGTACCTAAGGTACCTCGAGAGTGGGAGACCCGAATTGTTAATCTGGAAAGCATAGTAATTCCTTCCGATCTACTTGCTTGTCCTGCGCCACTACCTTACCTAGTACTGCAACTCATCAAAGAACTCGGTACATACACTAGTTGCGACAAAAAGGCGGCAGGTAAGGCCCAGACAAGCGCCATATTCTTCTCATCCAAGGCGCTTAACACATTCTGCCCCTCCAAATTTTACTCTTTTGTTTTTCTTCCCCCCTCCCCCTTTTCTCGGTCATAGCGCTACCGGGCTTCATCGCTAGGCTACATCACTAAACTATGATGAGCGACGCCGCTGAAGCACCCCCTCCTCCCGCCATCGACCAAGGCGATGTTGGTACGCCTAGTAGCCTATCGAGCCACAAACGGTCACGCGATTACGGGGAGCAGTTGAAAGGACTACCTCCCTCTGATGATGAGGATGGTCAGAATGGCACTCCATTGCCGGCATCAAAAAGGCAGAAGCAAACCCATTCCGACGGCGACGCCGGCTCAGACTTAGATGATGGCGAGATAGTAGAATCTAGTCTGGGTCCCGACCCCCCTATGTCGGCAGATCACCAGTCTAACACTCAAGCCGCCCATGAGCCTTCCGAGGATGGTGAGATTGATAGTAATCTGACTGACTCCCAGGAGACTGAGGAGCCCGACCAGGCTTCTTTTGTCGATGAATCTGGGGACAGGCGCACGCAGCACTCAGGCTGGAACCGGGGGCTTAGTCTAGGTGCCAGGACGTCATTTGGGAAACCAGCTACAACTTTATTTCCCACAACTACTCCTACTAAGGCAGACCAGGCCATTTCTTCCCCGTACTTGGGGCGTGGCCAGGAAGATGGTCACAGCAATGGCGTTGAAGAGGACGGCGATAATGATGACGATGATGAAAAAGATAAGGATTATCTACCACCGGCAGGATCGCCAGGAATCTCCGAATCGAGGCCCCCTACTACGTTTGATGCGTGTGGAGATACGTGGAATTTCCCTCCTCAAAGAATTCGAGTTCGGAAAGCCTCGCAGCCATCTGCTTGGAACGACAGAATCCAGCAATGGATTACTGGGCTGCTCGAGGCAAACGATGGAATGGCTGATCGCATAACGGCTGAAGTTGTCCGAGTGGGGTTCGACAGCCATATGGCCCGCAAGGGAACTAGTATTTTACAGGGCAACAAAAAGTTGAGGAGAGCTGCTTACGATGCTGCTGAACAGGCTATCGCGGCCATGGATCTCGAGCCTCTAATTCGGAAATGTTACAACCGGATCGTAGCACAGAAGGCTAAGGCGGCAAGGAAAATCCACGTGAAGAGTCTTGGAAAGCCGTTAGACAGCGACGAGGAATTGCGACAACAGCGGATATACTTCCCGGGTGCAGAGGACCCATCTCAGCACTGTCTATTCTGCTCGGCGATTGGACACAATTCTCGCGAATGCCCACAGCTGTATTGCAAATTCTGCGGTAGCCAGGAACACGCCCTGTTTGGCTGCCCCACGAAACAGAGGTGTTCAAAATGCCGCCAATTGGGGCATACTAGGCAGAGCTGCCAAGAAAAGCTTGCTCTTGCCTCAGAGGAGCAAGGAGGCTGCGCGATCTGCGGCGCTGACCACGCAGAAGAATGGTGCTCTGAAATATGGAGAAGCTTCACTCCGCTTACCAACTCCAATAAGAAAGTCAAAGATGTTCCCGCTTTTTGCTATACCTGCGGCGCTGCAGGACATTACGGACCCGAGTGTGGGCTACCAGATCGAGGAAGCAAGGTTACGGGGACAACGACATGGTCGCAGGAAAATCGTCTTCTCTACGTGGATCACAATAGTCAAGATGTTGCTATCGCCTGGGTTAACGTAGATCAGAACGAAGAGTTTCACATTCTTGGAAGGGCAAAAGGGCGAGTTCATACTCACTTCACCTCAAGCGAAGAGTCGGAGGAAGATCTAGTTCACGCGCCTATCAAGAAGCCCGAACGCCGAAGTCAGATCAAGATAGCAAGCAATATAGGTTCCTCGGGGCAGGGTAGTAGTATTAGACCTCGTCACAACGACCAAAGCCAGAGGCGTCAGGGCGAAAGAGAGTTTACTCCTCCGCCTCCACCTCCGCCTACATATGCCCAGGTCGATGGAAGCTCGTGGCAGCCGCCCCTCCCATCGGGTCCGCCGCCTGGTCCCCCAAGGAACGGTTTCCAGGGATCCTTGCCGTCCGCACCCACGTCTCTGCCTCCACGCCCGCCTGCGTTCAATCAGACGGGTAGTAGGAGCGGGCCGAGCCATAGGAGCGGCCAAAACAACCGTGGCGGTCGAGGCGGCCGTGGTGGTGGGCGTGGAAGGGGCCGGGGACGAGGGCGTTAATCCCACCACTCTAGTGACATCCTAAATACACTGATTACTTCATGTTCGTGCCGCGATATTACACGCGTGGCTGGTGCCCTGATATGAGATACATAGACGGAGCCTGATCGTTATCTACCTACCTACCTAGTTACCTAGGTATGTTAAGTACCTAGGTAGGTATATTAGCCGAATGAATTGGTGTACCCATGAATTTAGGTCTCAATGAGAATTGCATTTCTACAATCCAATACCCTATCCATACCTCGTATATCAATCACGAGCGTGGGTGTTTAGGGTCAATGTTAAGCCTCTAGTTCCTACTCTTATACGAATCCGAGAAGTCTTGAGCTTTTAAGCAAATAGCTCCTCAATGAGGCGATCATACTCTATACTAAGAAGCTGAGGTCGCCACCTCCTTATATCATTCTCCTATGCATATGGGATAGCTGCCTCTCATATTTTAATAGAGATCGAAAGAAGCTGAGGTCGACGTCATGTCGGATTTCCAATCGTCACCCATTCAAGGGTGGCTAGCAAGCGAGAACGTACCAGTCTACTGGAGTCCAGAACGAACAGGAAAGCGATGAAATAAGGTAGGTATGTAAAAGCCATCCTCTAGCAAGACCTGTACTCGCGAATACTTCGTCCTCCTGTCAAATGACTACTCCGTGTGTATTAGTGTGATAATTACCACACCCTTACCCCTTTTGGAATCGGCCTCTATAATCGCGCATCCCAAACAAATCAACTACCCCTAGCATCATAGGCGATCCCATGGTTCTGATAAAGTGAAGGAGATTTGTGTGATCCTAAAAGATAAAGAACTAGCCACGACTTTGAACCCTGCTTTAGCACTCTTTCAGAACCATAATATAATGCCATTGTCTTAATTCAAACAATAACAGCCGATGCTTTGTCGGTGACACCTACACGGACAAGCCACTGAGGACCGTTTTTCAAAACGTTTCACTAGTTAGGGTATATAAGGGAGGTAGCGCATATGGAAAATATATGCGCAAAAGGGTTTATTTCGGCATCATCAGCTACTAGATGAGGTGGTTCGTGGCCGTCGTCATATAGATCGCCACATTACTCCGGCATACTTCCGTTTTCTTCCCGCGACAAAGAGGTAGATATAAGCCAATTCACTTGGGAAACACCTCCGCGCAAGTATTTTATCTAGAGTACTACCTATACCATGGCTCCTAATCCTGTCATCAAATCCCGTCGCAGGACTCAATCAAAGAAGACGTCACTGACTAACCCTAACCCCAACTTCAACTCCAACCCTAACCCCAACCCTGAACTCAACCCCGATCCCAGCCCTAACCCTAAGCAATCCCCTAAACCCAACAACCCCAACCCCAACCCCAACCCAAGTCCCTCCCGCAGACGCACAGCAACCCGCGCCCCCTCATCCCTCCGGCACGCGTACAACGCCGACGTGCCCTTCCCCGCGTCCGGAGAAACACCCAGGCACGACGGCGAACACCACCAAACCCAGCCCCAACCTCAACGCGAGCAATCCCCGGCACCGCTCAGGCTAAACCCGATACTCGCGCTCAAGCCGAAGCCGTCGCCGATGCGCCCGCTGCTCGCGCCGGTGCAGCCGCGGGTCGTGACGTCGGCGGAGCGCGCGATGGACGGCTCGGTGCCGAGGGGGGCGTTGGGGAATTATGCGCTGTTTTGATGGGGGAGAGGAGGGGATATGGGATAAGATGTTGTTATGTCCGTAAGTACGTAGGTGAGGTCCCTTATCCCGGGGGGTGTGTTCTATTAGGTGCCTACGTACCTAGCTAGGTAGGTAGGTAGGTAGGTATTCTCTTAGACTACGTTACCTCCCAGATAATCTTAGAAGGTAAGTGAATAGGTAAGTCATCATATTCACTCTTCTGATATACCGAAATAAAAAAAAACATATTGCTCTACTTAGTAACTTGATCTTTTGTAGCTTGTAGGACGCAAACGTGTAATATGGTCTTTTGAATATACTAGACACGGAGACTTCCAAATCCATGTAGGTACGCCTGAAAGGAGAAGGGGGTCCGGAGGGCGAGGGGATGCGGCCTCTGACTTGATGGGCCCCATGACTCGTGTACAGTTAGGAAGGAAAGGCTAGGGATTCGTCATAATGGTTTACACTGGTGCCGCGTGGTATACCATTCCGTGCGCAAAAGAACACTGCAGGCAAACTGTCGATCTCTTGGGATCGGTATTGGTTGTAATAGTTCAATGGCTTTGTGTCGTCGGTATTCTCTAATTGGTATCTATGTCCTTTGTGGCCGGACTAACCCTTTTGCCATCACGGGGCCGGAGATAAGCTTCTACCAAGGGGGGCAAGATACTTTCGGTTCTCTGATATTGCCATTAGTAGCATAGATATAACATGGAATCATAATAATAGTAGACAGAGTTTAGGTAGATGCTGACAGCTATGTTGGCCATCTTTGGTGCTCTCGCGCATAATTTAGTAACTGACCGCGAAAGGAATCCGAGAGATTTGGAATATACCCCTGGATAAGGATTCGTAAGGTAAAGATGAGAGACTGCACCTAAGAACTATCACGATGACATACGGTTACCGACAGCAAGGCGGGGGACGGCTTCATCGCCCCGCTAGGATGTATATTGAACTTCGCAGTTCTGCGAGCTGTAGTTCGTTTTCTTCCTCTTGCTTCCTCGTAGCTGCGGCGAATCTTAGTCCTAGTAACGACGTTCCTTCATCGTGACAAATTACGACAATTACGGAAAAGGAGATTTTGGTAAGACTCCGCGATCCTTGGCAGGTCAGGAAGAACGCAATGGATGAGGATGAGAAAGGAAAAGATCTAAGCCACGATGTACACTCGTATCCTAGACGGAACTGACTAGTAGGTAAGTGGTCCCCTACGCGTCTGTACCTGCCACAAGTAGGTAATTATACTGACTGTTGTCTTTATGATCTTACTTAATGACTTTGGCCGAAAGGAGAGGCGATATGTGAACTGGACCTTTTCCAATGCAAGTCGAATCCGTTCGTAAGACTCCTTAGTGTCTTAGCTCATATTTCGCTCGCCGAGCCTGGTAAATACCTACTGTATATAGGTACCCAAGCAGGCATGCGTACCTAAACACATAAACAAGGCGGTTTAAAATAATAGGGGGTACCTAGTTGATCTGACCTCTCCATCTTCAGACCATCGTATAATCTCGGAAACGTGTTAATCATGCCCACCTACGGTAAACCTTGGGCTTCTTAGGCGCAGTAGGAGCCTGAAAAGAATTTCGGTTCGTGCGGTGTTTCGCGCCATGCGGTTCAACGAAATCGAAATATCACCGAGAAAGCATTAGTAGGTACCAGTTAAAGAAGTCATTGGTTTTCGGTATCGTATAAACAGCCAAGTCGGAGCACTTTCCAATTCTGACGATATGTAGGTTTGGTAGAGTGAGAAAAGTCCCTATGTTTGCTGTGGTATATCCGAAGAGTTCGGGTGAGTGGGTAAAGCTAGGGTAGCTATTGACGTATGGGGAAGAAGGGGACTTTTGAAGGTTCTTTTGTTTCGCGAATGCCGCGTTTCTGACCTTGCATTTAATGATTCGCCGGATCTCATATCGACCAGAAAAAAAAGGTGCATGGTAACCCAGTCGGTACGGAGAATTTCCAGCATGCATCAGCCAGAACCCGGAAAGCATGCGGATCTCGTTAAATGACACCTACAATAGGCCATAGGAAAACCCGCACGCGTGCAAGCCGAGCCGGCTGTCGAAAATTAGTCCCTTGCATCCGTAGCGGTCCCACAACCCGCTGTCTACAGATTACTCTCTTAGTTCTAGTTCGTCAGCAACAGGGATAGTAATTCCTCTCCTCCCCGCGATTCTTTAAGACCCTGGAGTCCCCCGACGTAGTATCATCGATTCTATATATATACAATGATATTGGGGACCTACAATTTGGATGCATTGAGACTCCTTGACGGATATGTCTAATGTTGTAGTGCAATATCGTGGACCAGGAGCTATCCGAAACATTTCCAACATGAGCAGCATCAGAAACTCAATGCTCAGGCATTGGAGGAACAATAGCCTGTCCCTCGGTCGTAGCGGAAGTAAGAAGGAGAAGGATGGCGAAAAAAGTTATAAGAGACGGTCCACTCACATCGTTCCCGCCGACCCCACCGCGACGAATTCCCTCGAACCTCGAACAGAAACGACCGCCCCCGAAGCCGCCCAGAAACAGATGGACGATAGTGTTAAGACGTCGGACGACGCCGCGCCTCCGCCAAAGGGCGTCAGTGTGCACGTGACGATTTGTATCGCGCCCGAGAACGTTGAGAAGTTCCTAGCCGCTTTCAAGACTATCTTCGATATCGTTGTTACCGAGCCTGAGTGTCTATTCTTCGAGGTTTACAGGTCGATAGAAGAACCGGGGAAGATAAGCTGGATTGAAAACTGGTATGGAGTCACTTAATATCTCCGAAATAATAACCCCGAACACGTACTGACTGAATAGTAGGTCGAAGGATATGCCATGGCTTCTAGAGGTTAGCTTCCGCCCAACCCCCTCCGACGTGAAAGAGACCACGCTAGGATTAAACCTAACTCGTGTTGAAGAACCAAATAACGAAGCCATACTATAAGGAATATCTCGAGATGACCGAGCCCTTGTTCCTTAAACCACGGGAAGTCCAAATCTGGGAACCCTTGGGCCCTGGATTCTCAGTCGTCAAGGGGAGCAAGCTCAGCCCACGAAATTAATCCGCACTTGTCCTTTTACTACGGCGATAATTCCTACCGATATCATTTTATCATAATAACTCTTTTTACGAATGACGGGGCATCTCTATCACTCAATGTTAAGCGGGCGTTGGGGGGGTCGAGGTGATAGATGCGAGGCTAAAAATGGTCGCCCGATTGTATATAGCGACATAATGAGCGAACAGCCAAGCTAACCTTCTTAATTCCTCTTCATCCTACGACAAGGATTCCTAGTACTCGAAGAAACGTGTGTAAGCAACGCCCACGAGACGAGTTCCCAAACGATAGCGCAGAAGCATTGTCGCCGGTCCCGCCTCGGCTGCAACACGCCGTCCCAAGCGATGGCGTAGAAGCACTGTCGCTGGCGAGTCTTTGGCTGAGGATCTCGAATGACAGCGTATCCAAAACACAGATGGGGTATCATATGCAAGCGCCAAAAAAAACAAACCTGTCCGGAAAATATGTGGAAACAAAAACCTCCCTGTGCGCCACTTCCCACGGACGGGAAAAGAGCGATAGCGCTTCAGCATTGTCGCCTTACCCGTCCTTTACCCAGATACGCCATCCCTGACGATGGCGCAACGGCACTTTCGCCCGTCGGAGTTAAGCCTCCGCATGATGTGCGTATCAAACCCCCGATGGGTGTGATTCGAACTGTAAAGTTGTAGTAAAGACAGGTGAAATCGAAACGAACAGTAATAATGGTAGGTTGAACTACCCAAATCTCGAAGGCTAACGTCGCCAATGGCTGAATGGCCGGGATGTTGAATATTACGGAGTGTAGCCATGGCCCGCTTTAGAGTACGCCAGAGCGCACGATTATTTCTTGTTCCACCACATGCGACCGAAACCGCGCTGCTGAAGCTCACGACGAGCCGCTCCGTCTTGGAATCCATCCGAACCGTCAAGTGTGGAGCTTCCGCTGCTGCAAATTTTCTGGCTAGGCTTGTTGCCGACGATCTTCAAAGCGGCGAACATGACAATGCTGCTCACTATGCTGACGCCTAGAATACCGATCATCACCAAGTTGCTTCGACGGTATTGATGAGGTCCGGCAGCGGCATCCGCCGGCCAACCCGTGTATAATGCATAAGTTGTAGTGATACTGCCGAGATTCCCCAGACCCGAGACTAGCGCGGATGCAGCAGCGACGCCAACTTCTCCGTGACGTTGTTGGAATATTTCGTTGGTCCAGGTCATACAGATGGGGACTGTTGGACCGAGACCGAAGCCTACCATGAGAAGTCCACCATATCTTGCCCAGGGGTTCCAGGTAGGGGCGAATGTGACGGTGAGGAGCCCTGCGATTTGAATGCATACGGCACAGGAGAAGAAGAGAGGGCGCAAGCGGTGGAACCGATCCGAAATAGGGGTAACGAGCAAGATCGCTATTAAATCCATCTGCGAAAGTAAGTAGATGAAAAATGGGCAACCAGAGAATGCTAACTTACGATCCAGATGGGCGCAAAGAGGAGACTGAGCTGCACCCCAGTGAAGGATGGATTAATACCGCGGATAATCACCGTACCATAGAGTTGCGTGCCTATCCCGACTCCCACGACGCCAAAGTACATAAGAGTCAGGGGCCAAAGTCTCCAGTCGATAAGTACATATCCTAAATCTTTCAGAGCCCAGGGCCTCGGGTGGTAGACTCGCTTTAGGTCTTCGTAATGGATTAGAGCATCTTCGCCCGTCAAAGCTTCCGGAGTCGGAGGAAGCCATCTTACGAAACCCGAACGCTCCCTCTTTTGTCCTGGAGGGAGTGGACGTTCTGGTAACCACCATAGTAAGGTCCAACCGAGGATTATAGCAAGGAGTCCATAAATGAGAAACATCCATTGGAAACCGACGAGTCCGCCAGCGCCGTCCATAAGCTGGAACCCCGCAGACACTAAGCCGACCACTGCGGCTGAGACTTGCGCAGCAGTGAAATACTGCCCGATTCGCTTACCGGTTCTCGAGGGTGGATAGAAAAGGGTTAAATAATAGGACATGCCGGGCCACATACCAGCGATTACCACGCCAAGCAGAAATCGCAATAGCCTAACACGAATCATCAATACTAAGCAGCATTCGGATCGAAGTAGCACCCACTCACTTCAGGCTCCAAGCAGATCGGACGGCGGTGAAGCAAGCTCCTATTACGCCGACTGCGAAGACGATTCTAGCCATCCAGACTCGCGGGCTCAGCTTGCTCATGACGAGGTTCGAGGGACAGTCGAAAATGACGTAAGATACATAGAAGAGGGCCAGCGCGGTGGAGACGTCGTTGGATGAGAGCCCCAGCATTGTCATCAGGTCGTGCCCGACGTCAGCGTTCATTGTCTGCGCCAACCCGATATTAGAGCGGATGGCAGAGCAGAGGAAATATAGGATCCAGAAGGCTGTTTCTGAGTCAGTATAGGCACTAGTAGCTGATGGAAATGAGTAATCCTACCTGGAATGATGCGGAGGTCTAGTTTCTTATAAACGGCCTCTATTCGTTCGATGTCGTATTCCACTTGGGCAGGCTGCGCTCCTTCTTCCCTCGCTTCTCCTTCTCCATTGCCCGCGCTGGTAATGATGAGGGCCTTATCCCCCGCCGTCGGGGGTGGATTGTCAGCCATACTTCGACTGTGAAGCAATGGAAGCGCGTGCTACCAGTCTTTTCAAGCCAGGAACCCGAAGTCCCCCGAACAGAATCAGCCGGCCTTATCTCGGGCTCGTTCGGAATGATTCGATTGCGCGCGTCGCAAACACTTCCCGGGCTAGGATTATCAGATATAGAGATACAGAACAAGTATAGATGCTCAGGGGGGAGAAAATGTGTGAAGAGGGAAAAAATAAGACATGCAGCTGGATGCTCGACAAAAAATTGTTGATTCGTTGAATAAAATTCAGCCAATGGCATTAGTCGTTTCAGAAAGCCCCAGCGGGGCGGTCACCCCCCTTACCTCCCCTAGGTGTTATCTAACTGTAAGCGGATAGTCTTAACTCTATTACAGCATCACTCAGATATCAGGAAAGCTAGTGGTGAACTATAAATGTTAGGTACCTTATTATGTACTTGCCGTACATATTAGAAAGTTAAGACCGATCGATTTGTACTTTAAAATACCGTATTACTTTAAAGGCTTCGGAAGCCGTCGAGTTCCTAGCAATAGTCATGGCAATAATGTGGCTTTATGTGGCTGGCTGAGAGTTCCACCAAAACTCCGGTACGGTTCGAAAATGTTGCCAAAGAACCAAGAGAAATGGACTAAATAGGATTGTGTCCGGCCTACTATTATGTGAAGTTACCTTATCCTCAATTGGCTTAACCTGGCTTGAATCCGCCCGAATTGGCGAGTTGAAGAAGCGGATGCGGACAAAGATTAGGAGGCTAAGTATCCGTTCGGCTTAGAAATGCGGTACGAGCAAGAAGATACATAACATCGAAATCGTGCAGTATCTCGGACTTCGGAGTCCCGAGAGAGAGCGTTCTTATGGGAATTTAAAGGGGGGGGATATGAGTGGGCGGATTTGGTACCTTGGTAATAAAACCCATTCCAAGTCAATCAGGTTACCAGTCTCAAATTTTCGTCCAAATTATAGAATGTTAATAGTTTAAGAACACACATTATTACACTACATGTTCATTCTTATTCTCTTAGCCTTCGTCACTAACGGATGTGAGTGGGAGTAAACACGTCAGAGGTTCAGCGAATATTACCTATCGTCTCATGAGGACGACTTAGAGCAACGTAGTTGAATATCAATAATTTACAAGTGGACAAAGACGGTATATAACTTCGCCTTTGATTTGAAAGATATTGTATTCTGACAGCCACGCTACCAGTTAATAATCTCTCTCAAAGGACCTGTAATTTGCAACGTGGACGACGCTAGTAGGCCGGCTGAGGACAGGGGCTCGCTACAACTTTTGCATATAAGGGGCGCTATGCGGCCTTGAAAGGAGCTTCGAAGATCAGGGGCGATTAGCTCAAGGCTAATAGCCCCTACTCACCAGCTATTTCTACCGCCGCGTCTTGACTATCTTTGTCGTCGACTCACATCCAACGCTATTCCGCTTTGTCCGACGAAACCCGCCGAATCGTCGCATATTTTCTTTCAGTACGTATATACTATACCACACATTGCTGTGTTGTTTTCCGATTACTACCTATATATTGGAGGACTAATAATCCCACTAAGAGGTATCTGGGAGCAAAGGCTATATATAAGGTGGATTCTGATCGGGTATGTATCCGGGACTTTCCTAATTATATATAAGTTATGCAATTGGGGGTATTGAGGTAGGTGTATACCTAGGTAGGCATTGAGGGAGGTAGGTTTGGGGGGTTTAAAATTGATATTTCAACAATGGCTTCCGTAATACTTGAATAATAGTCCGGTAGAGGGCGGCTATGAGGTCCCGGGCTATTTTTAAACCATCTCATTGTTAACCTTTGCGTGGAATAGCATGGTAAAAGAACCTTTGTAAATTATTAAGTGACCGTTACCGTACCTCGTGCTATTCGTGTATATATTGAAACGAAACGAATGCGGGTTTACAGTTTCCCAGATACACATCAGTAACGTCAACTATGTTCTCTCTTACTATATTCACACAGCATACCTGAGTGGGAACAGGAAGAATGTACCAAACTGTCTCGGAGAAATATATTAAGCGGGACGTCCAAAGTCGAGTCATGGTATCCTCTCTATTGTAAGCCATCTAGAATCCCAGCTTCTCACTGGAGAAAGATAGCGATATCAGCAACCGGCATCTTTGTAACTACCTACGCAGACAAATCTAAGTAGAACCATTCACTCGTAGGTACGCTCCCAACTAGCTAATTCCAAACATAAACGTAGGTACGTTCGAAATGTGTACCGTCTATCAAGAGTTCCATCGCCCGTGCGGGCATACGGGCAACCGCAAAGTCAGCTGGCACTGCGCTTCTAAAGGTGGAATATGTTGCTACCACAAGACAGTAGACCCGGTGCAGAACGTCAATACCAAGTGTGTGACTTGTTCTCGGAAAGAGTTACAGGCTCAACGGCTCTTCCCACATTCAGGGGAACGAGTGAGCGAGGAAACAGTGCTGCTTGAGGAAATAAGACGAAGGCTGGGGGGTACATAAATATCATGGTCGCGTAACCGACTAACACTCAACAAAAATACCGATATACCGAGATGATTGGTCATATATCCTCCATACACTAACCATCAGCCTCATAGAAAGACCAGAAACCTTGTTTTGGGATGACTCCCAGGGGCTGGCACTTGCTAGCTCATGGGGACCATCCTTCAAGACTTAGGTATGTTTTTGGTAAGTTTTAGGGAGGCTAAATCGCGAAGAATAATATATGTCCAGAATATTTATAATGGTAAACTGTCGGTAGAGGATTGTGAGAATTAGATCCACTCTTCAGCAGTGACTTTCGTGGTAGGAGGTAGCCCCCCTCTGAATAGGGGTAATCATCTCGTACGTAATATCCCACATCAAAATTGTCCTTAGAATAAACACAAAGAAGACCCGCGTGAAATATTAATATTACTGTCATAACCTTCCGCTCAATTCTTCTAGAAACATTTTCTCTTCGGGTGACACGTATAACTCGTCAGGAATAGCCACATGCCCTCGCTTTATGATTATAATTGGCTCCTCTACAACGGGCCTTCCTTCTTCCATATGACGCGTCCTTGTAATCTCGAGTTTGGCTCCAGTATCACTCCCGCTGTCGCTATTGTTGGCTTGGTCCTGTGGTTGTTGCTGCTGATGCTGATGCTTCTTCCTTCGGCCTACCTCCGCTGGAGTCCACCAATAAACGGGAAACCGGCGTTGGATATTATTTAACAGCAGAGCAACCGACAGCATCAAAGCACATCCGAGTAGAACAACAGGCAGCAAATACCACCCCAAGTGGGCCACATCTTCGTCGACTACCGCGAGCAGGGCCGTGGCGCCCGCAGGCGGGTGCACAGTACCCGTCAGAGCCATAACCGCAACGGAAGAAGCGCAGGAAAGCGAGCCGGCAACCCACGTAATTTCCCTGGACATTTTACCCAGCGCAAAAAGCTTCCTGATAGCGACACCGATGAGTGACGAGAAGAACTGGCCAAGGACGGCGTTACGCGGCTGTGCGAGGGGAGACTCGATGGCGTAGAATTCAAGGACCGCGGCGGCGCCCTTTAGAACCACGTTAGCCGACCCTTCTTCCCGCGAACTCGTGGCGGTGGCGCGAGACAGGTCTTAGACAGTCGGAAAAGAACTCACAAAACTACCGATTATAATGGGGGCTCCGTGTTCCTTGAAAGAGGGGACAGCATGGCTCGCGGCTTCGATGATGAGGATGGCGCAGAAGACTCCGATGAAGGCCCAGAAGATCATGGCGAGGTTGCCGAGAGGACGCTGATGCTCGGGCCTGTGGCCCAGGAATCGGGATACGGGATACGGGATGTGCTTCCATGGTGCGGGAGGTAGCCAGGGGTTAAGGTAATCGTCTATTTCGAAGTGCCATTTTGCCGGATGGAAGGGCATCTGTATTCCCAGTCGGACGAGTCAGGACTCTAACAACGAGGCAGTAGAGTCGGGTATCGAGAGGATAAGGTTAAGAGAAGGTGTTGGCACGAACGGGAGTAGGGTTATTATTAGCCAACGACAGCAGCGACCCGGGAACGCGGCGCAAGGCCATGTTCGCAGCGAACGGATCGTGTATTTATTGGATTCGGCGATGTCTCGCTGGTGCCACTAAGGGGGTTTGCACCGTTTAATTTTCTTTCCCCTTCCATCGTTGGGCATAGTAATATGGTGTCATGGGTGTCATGAGCGGAAGCGCGCACCTAAAGAGAAGCCCAAGAGCGACCCAAGAAGGATATTTACACTCTGTGACTAAGAAATTCAAGGTTATTCGAGGTTCGTCAGGGATACGTGAGGCGCGATGACCAATTGGCCGTCCACCTGGCGTCATATTGGGTAACGAAAATTCCCAAAATGGACCAAGTCACTGCGGTGGATCAACTAGCACGGCTGCTCCCTGACTCCGTCTCCCGAATGCCGAATAAAGTGGGTCATCTCCGGACGACGTATCTCCGCGGAGCGCCCCTTTTCTATTTTATATAGGCGAATCCTCCTTCCCTCGATGCGCAACAAGATCGAACTGCGGAACTTCAACTTTATATAGGAAACTCAACACACCCGGAGTACCCCCCCCGACACGATACATTCCGACCGAACGAAGGGACTCCAAAAAGAGGGGTCGGTCAGCCCCCTGAAGGTCGCATTACCTATCTGTAATTACCTGCAATTCGGGGAAAAGAGAGGGAGGGAGGGATGAAGAAACAAGTGATGAAGAGAAGAGGGGAAACGCAGCAAGGCTTCTAGAATATGTACGATACAAGCGAATAGAAGACGCCGGATTGGGTAGGTCTTATCAATAGGTACCTACCTACCTTACCGGTAACTCACGATCCGAGGCTCTTCCGGATACCTGTCACATCGCATTCTCTTTCCTTCATAAAAATATTAATTGGCATTCCTATTATTCTATACCGAGTAACTGCCCTGCAATGATACTATGTCGCTAGAACCGAAGGGGGCGACAGTAAGAGCCCTACTGCGAGTAGTGTCACCCCAGCCCATCTGCTTGATCCGGATCAACGAGCGTTATTATCCTTAGAGGATTCAGCTCCCATGAAAGTATTACCAGCTGAGCCATAATTCGTGTATGGGCCAGGCTTCGGTGTGCTAGGGTTGGGTGTCATTAATTGGCTGGCTTCATTCATAACCCTCACGCGCTGCGATACGGGTGTCGAGAGGAGTAGGCCCTGAAATGCATATTCGCCGGTGCCATAGGCAGGCTGCTGGCCCTGAGAAGACTGATTGGAAGACATGCCTCTGGATCGGATGAATAGGAGGTTATAACTGGAATACTCTTGTTGGGAGGCTTTCTCTGGGTTCGTATTGTATCAGTTGCGCTCTGAACAGTTGTTCTGCTGTGTACTCTTATCCGAGTTTTACTTCTTTTAATAGCGAATCCGGAGAGGAGGAGAAAATCCATG
The DNA here is from genome assembly GCA_902806595.1 of Pyrenopolyporus hunteri. Classification (NCBI taxonomy): domain Eukaryota; kingdom Fungi; phylum Ascomycota; class Sordariomycetes; order Xylariales; family Hypoxylaceae; genus Pyrenopolyporus; species Pyrenopolyporus hunteri. The sequence continues at coordinate 959,751 of CADCXC010000009.1, read as the reverse complement.
AAGGAGTCTAGTTAAATATAAATTACACACGATAACTTTTAATGATGTTCTTTGGATGTATGAGATCAATCGCCGTGACTGACTTATTGTTTGCCTATAATAATAATATTATAGTTGAAGGGACTCCATTAACAATCTCTTTGTCTGCTTTCTTAGGTTAATATTCTAGTCACAGTAATTACTAGTGGCCCTATTGTCTAGGTCGTCTACCTTTCAAGCTCTCTGAGCAGTTGATTCTATAGTGGAGACACGAGACAGTTATCCCTCGATGAGTTAGGTGACAGCTAGATAATCTTAATGAAGGCTCGAACGCATTCATATACTCGGGTGCGTACGTTATTCAGGTAATAACGTCGATTTATTGTAACATGAATATGTATCCGTATTTACGTAGGATATAGAAACTACGGTAGGAATAGGGTAGCTAGATACGGCAAGACTCGCTCAGGACAACCCTTATTTAAATTATTAGAGTTAAGAATAAGTCGTACCTTAGTCACGCTAGCAAGCAACTCGTCGTCAATGCTATGTGGACGGTGCTCATGGCGAAACTAGAAAGTGACATTATTTAGTACCATGTCAGTTTACCCCCCTATTCCTGCGCCGCATTCTTATCGGCACTCTGCCCACAGGACGCGACACGCCGCCGCCAAACCCTTTGAGCGTAAAGTTCTCCCGTACATGCCTGCCCTCCTCCAGTATTTCGCAGTCGAACAGGCTTACCATCAAGGCAATAGTGAGTAATATCTGGCGTTTCGCAAAATGCCGACCGGGACATTGTCGGGGGCCCCCGCCATAGGGGATCCATGACCCTTCGAGCTCTTTTACGGAGAATGTTGGAGGACGGGCAGAATCGTGAGGTTGGGTATTACCATGGCCGGTTTTGGTAGGACATTTGAGGAATCTCCCAATCCAGAACTGGTCGACGGGGTGTTCGTTATTTGGGCCGGTGTTCCACGCTTTAGAATCCAGGTGCGCGACCGTCGTCGGCGCGACGATGATTTTTCGCTTTGGTATGATCCAATCTCGGATATTCATGTCAACTTTGTCGGGCATTCTAACGATGTAAAAGTGCATTCTAAGGCGTAGGGTCTCAGCGTAGACAGCTTGAAGGATTGGTAGTCGAAGCAATTGGTCGATGTCAAACCGGACACGACCGTCTACGCTCTTGAGCGCGCACGCATCGACTTCGGCTCTTACGCTAGAGAGCAAATCAGGATCTCGATATATGTCAAAGATAGCCCAAGATGCAGCAGCAACAGAGTTCCTCCCACTGCGCAGAAAGTTAGCCGAATACAATCCAACTTCTCGATACGGGCGCCGTGACTTACGCCCATATTGCTCCGAAGTCCTGGGATGCGATGGCGTCATAGTCGAAGCCGTCCATTTCGAGGAACATTTCGTGCCTTTCTCGAAAGAAGCTGCTCCCCCAAAACGGATCATTGCCGTCGGCATCAACAGCCGAGTCATCGTAGTGGTCTCTTGCATGCTGCTGCCAAATTTTGACGGCATTCAGCGCCCTTTTTCGAGCTGCGTAAGCCCGTGGAGCGAGAAACCAAGGAATACCCTGAAGATAAGTCTGTAAGTTCTGGTCAAAATCCCAGAAGTCCTGCAGGAAATGCGGGTTCAGCTTCAGGAGGTACGGTCCACAAAGAGCATTGAGGAGTGAAATGGTACTCTCATCTTCGACGAGCTTCATCAAGTCGGGAAGATATTCCCAATCGGACCCAATGCGATTATATAGATCATGCAATTGCTGCGTGATACCATCTGTGAACCTATTCCAAAAGGGCGAAAGCCCTTTCCCCTCCAGAAATCGGATTAAGGACTGATGCACACGGTAGTCAATACGATTGCGGGCCTCCACGGTACTGCCCGGGTAAGGCACATGGCCACTACCGGAGTCATCCTTGTCATATAAGCTCAGTGCCTTAGCTGGCAAGCCGAAAGAGTATCCAAGAGCAAATTTGACGAAGGGAATTGATGTACACGCCCAGGAATTCTTAAAGAGAGTCTTGATGTTCTCTGGCCCGCGGACCACGTAGAACTCTTGCGTGAGGATCTTGACTAAAACAGGGTGCGCAGTCTGGAAGAAATTGCTGTGGCAAGATTAGTTGGGGGTAAATAGACGGCGGCGGTAATAATTAAGCCACTGCGCTTACTTAGGGTTCAAGACAAAGGCTTTCGGATTCCACAGATATGTGATTGGCAAGCTTCCTAATAACGGGAAGATGTAGGGAAACGTTAAGGGGGCAGCTTCAGCGCCGTGGCGCTCTTCGTACGATATGAAACTATCACGCCAGGCAATATACCGACGCCACAGCACAGCGATTAGAAGCAGAAAGAGGGCACCCAGTGCCCCCGGGTTGGCTATATGCAGTGGAACAAAATCGCAGAGCATGGCTTGAATAATTTATCCTCCACCTCATCTTAGGTATGACGGAGAAAAAGTGAGGGCAGACGTAGGACGAAGAGCGGTATTGTATCGTATCTGCAGCCCCCATCCAGGGGATGCCGTGCCGTAGGTTGGTTCGACTCCGGTGTTGGGGCCAAGCTACAGCGGCCATTTATTGGCCTCCGTACCCTTAACCTTCCCAAAAGTACCTACCCAACCTCAGACTTACTTTTTCAGATTCGTTACCCTCCCAACGCTATCAACTTCTAGAGATCTTGAAAGAGGCTACAAGACTCATCGAGTCTCCTGCCTAGATTCACGAGCATGGCTTTAAGGTAACTGTTTGACCCTTAGCTGACCCCGCGTTTTATTGCTTCGTGGCGCGGATGGCCGTGCTACTTATGTACCGAAAGCGGCCACGCGTAGACAACGGATTTCTGGTTCTTGTCGCTACCTGCCTCTGTGCCGCTCTGTCCACCCCACTAATGCACCTCTCACCGACTGAGGGACGAGAGTCGTGAAAAGGGTGCTTCTCAACGCAATAGAGGGTTGAGAATACAATTACATAACAGATCTTAATATGCTAGCTAAATAAAACAGTGGTATCTAACAATTGGATGCGTTGACCTCCTTTTCCGCCGACGCCATTTCCTTTGAATTAACGCCGTAGCCAAATCTATGCTATTTCCACATTCAATACGCCTCAGTATAGATATCAGCAGATATGAAATATATATAATTACAAGGACCAAGATTAATCACTGGAGCTCCATGTCGTCTCCGGCACGGGATCGCAGGTTCCCCTTTGTCCTCGCCGTAAATATTAGCCCGGGGTGAGCTACGGCCAAACAATAAAACGACACAATCACGAGCCTATCCGAGTATTAGCTACAGGCCGATAGTATGTTTGAAGGGCTAATGGCCAACTTACACTCCTTCTAGGGCAATGAAAAGGGGCTCGTCCTTGACCAGGGCGCCGTTGTACCCTTGATTCAACTCTACGAGTCGATATATACTCCTCACAACGGTCAGGAACATCGCGAGGAACATGAACCCGAAGAATATCTTCAGTCGGGGGCCGAGGACGGTAATAGCGATCTGTCCCTCCTTGGATCGGAAATACCGAATAATAAAATCAAGGAGGAAGCTGCTGAAGGTGATGATGGTAGCAACTTGGAAAGCCAAGCCAGCGAGCGCCAAGTAGGTTCCCAGGTCGCTAGATCCAGCAGATGAGCTCGACAAGGCACCACCGGCAGCTTGGAGTGCCAGCGATACCATATCGCAGGCAATGAACCCAAAGTAGAAGAAGGCTGGCTTTATGCGGCTTAGGGAGGGCGAGAAATAAGCGATACTACGTAAACCAGGTTCCGTGAGTTCATGCACCGTCCCAAGAGGAGCCAATGCCTTCCAGAGTTACTTACGTTTGGCCGAGGATGACGTAGGTAGCCGCACAATAGTATACCGGTCCGGTCGTGATGCAGACTATCGCGGGGTTAACACGGCTCTATAAAGAGATCATCAGGGGCAAGGGTTAAGCCTACTCATCTGCATCAGGAACGCTACAAAATTAAACGGGTCATAGTATAGCCAGACGCGGCCACCGTAACCAATACTACCATTGATGGAACAGACGATCATACAGCACATGAACCACCATGTCTTCCGTTTGATACCAAGAACAGTATGTATAAGACCGCCAAGAGCGAAGAGAGCTATGAAGGCGGCGTTGCCGGCGAGAGACGGTCGGTACCCGTAGACGGTCCATTCGATCGGGCAGGTATCTAGCGTGCAGGTAGCATCGGGCCCAAATGCGATAACGCCGGGAGGTAGAGACATTTCAGTAGCCATTCAAATCTTATTAGAAAGAAGTGTGATAGGATGAATCCGATAAACCCAAGATGCCGAGCTGATGTGAGTGGATGAAATAAGAAACGAGTATTTATCAAAATTCTCATTAACAACTCCAAAGTATTCTGACCTTCTTCTAACGATATCGACCGCGACATTGAGGCTGATATCTCTATTATTTAAATACACGAATCGGATGGCGATTCCGCCGAGTCCATCATGGCATCTGGTGTTTGAAACCTGCTGAGCCGATACCTGAATATCGGACAGCACACGAACCTGCATTCAACCCCGTTACAGCTTTGCCATGAGGATTACTATAATCTCGCAGTTTAAGCGACTTCAAGTCTAGAGAAAACGACTTAACCGGAGGGCAATTAGCAATCCTTCGACCGCCTGTGGCTGTGCGCAACATGCGTCGGATATTCCTAAGGACTCGGATTCGCTCAGCTACGTAATACCTAGCGTTCTCGATCTCGCACTCGGTTAGGCGAAGCTGAGAGAAGACGATTGGCCGCCTAACTCTTGGCGTTACCGGGTCATAGGAAATGTATCGTCGCGATGGAACCACCGATATAAACCGACGAATAAGCCCTAACGCATCCCAGACTACTCTTTCTGGAACGATAGAGGCTACTTGGCCAATCGGGTTTAAAACTTTTAATAGCTTGCTACGATGCGACTTCGGATGAACGTGGGCATGAGACTGGTCACTAATGACAAGTCGCTGTTCAAATTCACGAACGAGATGCATATAATTCGTTAGATCCAACGAGTCCCTAACTAGCATATGAAACACATTTCCATGTGCCCAAATATATAGATAGTGTTTCAATGGTTAGGGCCCATATTTCTGTATTTAGGACTGGGCCGTTTGAGTTGGAGTTGCGGATGAGTTGTAATGGCTTTCTGGGGCGCGGTGACTAGAAGTCGAGCAGCCGACGCATAGAATATAAATGTAATTGACACTATGGTCTATCACGTACGACCATACGATCTGGAAAACTCGGGATCCCGTCCGCTCTCCCATAGATAAGCCAGATACGGCTGGATTAGTAGTTGGGTCGGTGACGACCAGCGAATACCCAGTGTTGTACGTATAATTTTTGGTTTTTTATTATTTTCCTTTTTCCCACAGTTAATTAGGTACCGTAGCCCCCCTTTACTTCGCCTTTTTTACCCTTTTTTATTCCCTACTTCGTTTATCCAACCCACGGAAATATGGAAACCTCCCCGCAACCCCTATGTCTTGCCCCTCGGTGGCACTAAACATGCCCCCCACGTCCACCGCCGGCAGGACGCCACGATCTCGATGGGAAAACATTCAAAGAAGTTTAATTCAAATAATTGGTCGGGGTGTTATCTGAATACCCTAATTATTTTTTCATCACAATAACATTAGCTCTATCCCACGCCCTTATTTGAAAGTCTCTGCCAAACGTCTTCTTCAAGGAGCCCCTCCCCCGCCCCCGCGCCGATCGGGTCGCCGATGAGTTGCCAGTTGAGCCTCGGAGATCCGATATGTATTCGCTAAGCCTGAATGCTCCCGGTCGGAGATTAGAGCTCTCATCCTTGGGAGAGGGCTCGGGTTGATCGTATTATCTCGCTTCGGAGTAAGACATAGATAGGGTAGAATGAAAGCTACAGATCAACAACGCATAATCTATTGGTTCTAAGGATTTGCAGCGGGATGTATAAAGCAAGAATTAACCCCACGGTGGGAAGTCGCTCTCTTAATAGATCGGCGATCTTCTTAAAAATCCCATAGCCGCTCTTCGGCCCCTTTATAGAAATTAAGTTACCGCTTATTATATGTCGGATAAGCTTCAAAGGGAAGTAAACTAACGTGTCTCCGGAGATCATCTATCAAGGACATTCCGTACATAATTCCAAGTAGAGGTAACTCGTTTACTGCAGTGGCTTAGGAGAATTTCATCTAGCCACGACCCACTCAGCCATGTACCGTCCCAGCTTAGGTACGTGATAACCCCATAGAAGCCTTCTAGTGACGATCACCGCTGAAGTCACCGGCTATCATTGCGCCATGGCGCGGACAACTATGCAGTCATGGCAGCCCGCAGATAGAAGATCTCGTATTATTGCGAGATCAGTGGCGGCCTTGGCAGAGCGATAGCCATGCAACTTACATACGTTGTTAGCGGGGCACGGAGTTGTGAATATGAGATATCAACTGCAGGATATCAGGTGGCGTTAAACACTATCGATGGGTATCTTTGATATTGTTTATTCCCGGTGGCTAGCTGATGCTATACAAAGTACCTCTGGGTAGAGGTATTGGCTACAAGGCCGCCACCTCTTCAGCTTGCAGATATCCTCCGTAGTGCCGGCGATCAACCCGTCTGGGCTATCATATTGAATTTCCCCCGTGTAGTGGGGTACAGTGGGAGGAAATTGGAAAATTATCATTAGTGGCCAGATTCGAACGGAACTTGGAATGGGCCCCTGATAGTCCTCCTAATGACGATGCTGGGCCGCTAGATATAATAACAGGAACAGGATGCGGAGCACATGAGATAACAGGCCCCCAGGCTCGCTCGACGAGTGTCACGGCATCATTGACCGAGTTTCCCAAGCGTGCCCGAAAATCTGCAAGCCAGGGTAGAGAGGCCTGATAATGTCTTCCACTTCTCTTCCAGTTCGACCCCCATGACTCTACAGTACGAAGGTCTCCTGACAGATCATATCCGTGCGGATGAGGCTACAGGCCACACATTACGGGTATTGTGCATTGGGCTGGCGCCATAATCGCCACTTTGACGTTATTCCTGGCAGTCATGAGACTATACCCGGTGTTTAGACTCTGATAAATCAGTATATTTCTATCCCACTGTTGACGACTGTGGCGCCTGAATAATCATCTGTGGCATTCATACGTCTACCCTGTGTCTTATATTCATAAACCTCCGACAGCTATACCGTTTCATGTAGTCGTTAACGTCTATCTAGGAGAGAAAGTTGATAGGTGCGAAGCCGGTCTGGTAACTTGCGACATTTGAAACCGCCCTCCCCTTATCACACATACGCCTAGTACGCTCACTTGAATTCGGTGCCCAGCTACCTAAGCCTTGATATATCTGCTAAAAACGAAAATATAGGGCTACTAGTACCATCCTCATTAATCATGTAACCTTCTACTAGTGTGTTTCTCTGATATCTTGTGTGCGCCTAAATGTGTTCGTAGAAAGGTTCGTGCGGAGTGGCGTGGTGACTGGTCTCGTATTGATAAACATCAATACGGCGTTTCGTCTTTTCGGAGAGCATCCTAGGTAAGAACTCAATCATATGTGAATCAACATCGCCATGGAGAGAGCCTGTAGTTGGTATTGGCCCGCGAAAACCTAGCAATTAAAGCAATGACAGGAACCCCCTAACCCAGTCAACGCATTCGAACAGGGTGAGCCCAGCCTAATTGAGAAGGAGGATGTGTCTAAAAATACCGCCATCAGGTTAAGACATACTAGAACATGTTTCCCCTAAACTGGGAAGAAGCTTGCCGGAAACCCTTTTATCGTTCTAGAATCCTTCGAAGCATGGCAATTCTACGCCCTCGGGGACGAGTGTGTACTTACGAGTCGATAGACGAACCTTGAAGAGTGCTATAAGCCACGTAGGTGACTTTGACGGCATCCACATTAGGGACGCGATCTGCGGCCAGTTGAGCGCTGGAGATGTAGGAACTTCTCTCGGTCGATATGCCTTGGTTCGTGGCTATTAAAATTTGGATGCCCCTCGTCTATTAGTCTTCTAGACACCAGCCCTAGAAGACTTTGATGATTATAACGTGACTAGTCCTGGGCTCTTCTCGCCTTCTTACTAGCGACAATAATACGGCAATCCCCCTAAAGACATAACGCCACATCCTACTAATTTTATCAGCCAGACTCATGTAGACGAGCATTGAGCATCATGGACTGCTTGGGTTCTCTCTTTGCTGATTGGGAAGTCAAAAATAAGTTAATATACTCGCCGTTGCAGTTAAATCGATCGTTCATAAACGCAGTCATCTTCTAACAGGTCACCTGTCGCCACTCGAAGGATCTAAGTTAACAGCACTTAACCCAAAAATTCTAACGAATTTTATCGTCTGCAACCCTGATTATCCGCTTCCACCCCATTGATAATTTACCTGTGTGGCTGAAGAGCTTCTTAGCCCGAAGACGCACCATTTAGCAAGGAGAGCCTTCTCGAAAGAATTCCAGAATAAAATTCGTCTATTTTTCTAGACTGGCGCCGTCATCTAGCCACAGTAGGTACCCGTTTATATAGGACACATGTATTTCTTCACAGGGATACCTAGAAATACAACTCGTTTTCGTGTCCCCACGCGATTGTGTTCCCATACAAGCCTGACCTGCCTTATAGGGGCTCAACCGGGCGCACGCTAGCAAAGGCCTATTCATTCTAGAAGCACATGTAATATTGAATTGTATAGCTATACAGAGATGTTGAGACAATTACAAGCCTATCTAATATTTAAAGCATGTCTCATCTCCATTTGCGAGCCACAGAAGATGATTCAGACCGCTATGACAGTCACCATACCTACCTACATACATGCACGAACCTCAGCCGCAAACGCCATCATGAGATTTTAAACGGGGACATGACGTACCCCGTCGATCCATGCGCGCACCCGTGAGTATATAGCAGCTAACACCGGGCACCCACCGCATATATTACGCGCAGACGGACAGCCCCTAAGCGCCGTAAGTGGCTCGAATCTCGTACCCTCACGACCGACTCATGTACTGTCCGATCCCCGATACGCTAGCTCCCAAGTTAAAGCAAAGGCAACTCGCTTGAGGTGGATTCCTTCTCTTTTTTAAAAAAGAAATAGTATTATACCTTTACCTACAAGTAGCCTACTACTTACGCCGTACCACTAAACAAACGTCCTACGACCAACGAAAAAAACGATGGAAGTTGATCGCATTCATACAGACTATTAGATAGACCAGACTGACGTGTTTACGCGTAGAGCATGTGCAATCAGTAGGGACACGTCGGACAAGACAATAATATGGCTAGGCGCAGGGCCGCCAGCCCGCCACGAGGAACCGTGCATACCCAGTTTGCCCTACCTTCCCTACGCCTGAAAGCCGATCTGCGTCGAAAGCTGCATGGAAGGATGCTCTACATAATGCCTGGGGCCGAGTCGGTGGGCTGGCGACCTAGGTAGGTAGGTACCTATTTACCTCTGATGTACCTACCTATGTAGCTAGGTGGTCATCTTATTGTTTCGGAAGCCGTGGAAGCGGGACGGGGGGAGGGGCCTAGGTAAGTATGGGTAAAGCGACGGCGTGACTTGGGGTTGCACAGGACACACTGGAGGCCGTTGGCCATCGGATGGCTGCATGGGAGGCGTGGTTCCTGTGGCAGCTCGGGGAGTGGCCGTTGTGGTAAGTCCGTCTGTCAGCTTTCGCGCTAGGTATCCTACCTATGTTCGCCTGCCTATGTTCAAGTTCCACTGATGGAGGAGCGTCGGTGCCTATTGCAGGTAGTAGGTACCTAATCTACTCAGCTTAGGCCGTGTCATAAGTTCGTTCATAGTGTGCGTACTATATATATAGCCTTAGAAACTCAAGCTCATCGTATCTGCCCTACCGAATACGGGGACAGGTATGTTCCACGATTGTGGGAATATATATACGTAAGCCCCGAGAAACCGCTGCCGTTAATCCCGAGTTTGTGATGCCTTACTTAAGTAGGTAACCCGCTCTCGTCTAGGCTTCGATAAGCGAACCGTGAAGAATAAGCCCTAGACTTTCTAGCCGAGTAGGTGTCGGGTTATATGCATATGAGTACCTAAGTCATCTTGTAAGTTTTACTAATGGCGGCGCATGTCTCATCCTAAACCGTGCATATTATACGAGCCACACGCTTGAAGAACGCGTCCCCGCAGGGTTTCTAATGCGTTAATTAGAGTTAACGTATGGGCCAGTGGGATAGTGAAATAAGGAGTACTTGGGTAATTTGATGTGTTCGCCCGTTGGTACATGGGCATTCGGCCCGCGCTTCTACACTTCAAAGACTTCCGGCAGTCAAGCGGCAGAGCAAGTAAGAATTGAAGCTTGATGGTACTAGGAGGTGTATATATACCTAAGTACCTTACCTGCGTGATCTCGGTAAGTACGTACGTGTGGGGGCCGGAGGGAACGGGATCGGGGGCGCTGACGCGACTGGGCGAATTAGTCGGGAGAATAGTTCGAGGTATCTTTGGGTAAGGTGACAAAAAGAAGACGTCAGCCACCAGATCTCACGTACGACGGCTTTTCTATGCAGCGCGGCTAAAGGAGAAGCAAGTCAGATCGGTATATTTAACCACTCGGGAAATTACAAGCTTTCGCCACTTAGAACTGTCCTGATGGATGGTGATATATGCGGTCATTGGGCTGGTATGAGTACGTTATCGGGACGGATCGGTAATAAGCTTGCGTGTGTCGCCGTAGGACGTTGGATTTACTCGGGGCCGGCTATCTCCTGTAAAGTGCGGTATGTTCCGGTTAACGGACTGGGGCATTTAGTAGCGCTTGCTACTATCCCTGGATCATATGGCGTGCCATCCAGTGCTTCACGCTACGGTCATGGACCCGTGGGTTTGATGTGATGGCGCAAGACAGTTTGTGAAATGGATTCCCCGCGTTAGGATCGACATGAGGAATGCACATACGTAGGTAGGCAGATCAGTGGGCTCAATTGCTATAGATCTTACCTATCTGTTGTCGACATAATAGCCATGAATCTAATTCAGTTCATAGTGTGTAAGTGGTACTTAAGCAGCTAAGGTGGCCGGCGATAAGGCGGTCGGCACACCTCCAACGTACTCCTCCGTAAGCACCCGCTAACTATTGTGGCAAAGTGCAGGATGGGTGGCTTGGAAGGAATGCGAATGGCACGCTACAATAATCACGCTCCGTCTTTAGATGGAGACGACCGCTGATACGACCTCCTCGGTCAGTTAGATGATGGTAGGTGTCCTATCAGATCATCGAACGAATAACGTATGAATTGGTACACGACAAAGAAGCGAAGACATTGGGTAAGGCTATGACTCGGGGTCTTTCGGTTGTCTTACGCTTAAGTCCTACCACACAACCCATGTGGAAATACTGTGTGGGCACGACTTATAAGCCACCCAGACGGGCGATTGGTATAGTTGAATCAAGAGATGATCGCGACGCTCGCACTGTTGGGTCGCACTAAAACACATGTATGGGGGCCAGCTGAATTTCCGGTAGGTAATATGTATGTCGTACATAGGTGCACAAAAGCCAGATACATGTATATAAAAGAGATGGGGAGACGGTGACACTTGCGCCCACCGGAAATGTCATTTTGAGGCCTGTCAGTACACACGGGCGAGTCATTAGAACGGTCTTAGGCGGTCTGGATGTCTAAATAAATAGCACGCACCCGCAAATTGGTATTCTACTGTTGGTTCTCAGCGGGACATGCGCATCTACTACGTAGCGGCGAAGGATTCAGTGAATCCTGCTTGTTGTCCCGGATCGGCAACTCTTTTACATATGTGTATGTACCTATATTCTGTAGCATGCGGTCGAAGTTGTAGTCTATGTATCCCTACCATAATCTGTTTATGATCGGCTGTACGTCAGATGGGTTGCAGCCAGTAAGCCACAAAGAGACATCCAATGTTTTGGAGACTCGGGCCAGCATTCGAATCCTACAACCCACCGACCGACTTGTAGACAGAGCTTGGAGTTTATCGGCTCTGTTCCATATATAGTACGCGTGGCGTTCTAGATACCGTAGCACCAATAAGCTTGTATGGCAGTGTGGTAATACAAATATAATTGACGTCGTTGGAGGTAGTAGATGAAAGCGATCGTAGGAATTCGTTACGTAGTAGTGGGGAGAAAAACGTAGGACTACCTACCTAGGTATTATATGAAGATGTAACTCGGCCCCTATCTGATCCGTATAAGTCGTGAGTCAAATTCGTGAGCTGCCGTTCAGCACACCGCAGTGCTCGGCGATATGCAATCTTATTCTTGTTTCCTTTTGTGTATGAAGCACTTTAATACGAGGGCTGGGCTACCTAGGTTGTGCATATACTGAATTCTGTACCTGGCAATAGAGCGGTCTCTACCTACTGCGGTCATGATCTATCTCGTCATCCTCCGATGCGACGCTATATATCTCTACATGCAGACTCACCTGCTAGGTACCTTGGCTGTTGTGCACGCATACCTCCCTACTCACCTACCTACCTACCTACCTTAGGGAGCTTACATCCGTGGATACTGCGGTAGTACTATATGTAAGTAAGCCCGCCGCTCTAAAGTTCGTGATTTAGATTTTGATAGACGCTTTTCGGTTTTACTAACGGCGTAGCCCAAGTATTAATTATTTCAGCAAGTATATAAGATCTATAGTAAACCTCTGTTAGCAACCCTGTAAATGGTTAGCATGCCGGCGGCCCTGTCACTTTCCGCGTGTCTTTGCTGCACTAGTTCGGAATCACCAACCGGATTCGAACAGGCAGAGGTCGGTTCCTCTCCACTTCCCACGAGATCAGGACCCTCCACGCCTCCACATGCGGGTTTGCGCCGTCCCCTGGGCAATATCAAATTCTGCGCGCTGTCTGTTCGATCTCCACCCCTTGAAGATCCAGCCCCTTTTACCGCTGCTATCGTTTTCGAGCTGTTCGAAACTACCTAGGTCGGGTACCTGTTTTAGAATCTCGATACAGAGTAGGCCCTATCATACTCTTTTCCTCCCCTTATGATATTTGGACCCCACAAGTGTTATATAGTAAGTGAGGTCGTAGGTTGTGACGCGACTGCTCGTCAGACGCGAACGGCCTCGGAGAGATCCAGGAAGTATATTCAATACCTGATTCGCACATACACACAGATAGGTGCCCACCTAGGTATATACGCGAGCTGAAGGGGACGCCGTTCGGGTGAGGGGAAACATTTCGTGGACGTGCGACCCGGGGCACGTTTACATACCTACTAGTAAGGTATATGTGCACGATAAATCTCCGAGATTCCATTTTGAAAGATTGGCCATGTATTAATTTGTATACGCTCACGTCAATACGCATATCAATATAAAGCGATGTTGCGGGTATACTCTCTTGCATATGTACGGCGCAAAAACCCTATAAGACCCTCACGAGATGTCAAGGATGCGACATGTGCTGAAGATGCGGATATATCCTCCTCGGACACCGAGGGATGATGGAGAACACCGTTACCTAGGGTTAGGTAGTCGACATTGTCGGATCGCATATAAACGGCCTTCGCTGCCTTACGTTAATAGTCTACCTAGGTACCTTTCCGTATCTCGGTATTCATTATTCATTATATCGACGATGCGTAGTAATAGTCATCGTATGTGTGCGTATATGCGTGTGTGTAAATACGTTCCCATTTGCTTGCGGGGCTTAGAATACTTCAATAATTCTCGAGACTCGGACCCTGGTTCAGGGGTGCATAACTTCAGTAACGTGCTATGCAAGGTCTAGATGAAATGGCCCAGCACGTTACTACCTAGTATACCACATTCCCTAGCTCCTGCTAAGGTATTGCAGTAGGTTGCTTTTAATCGACTCCCCGGAGCTGGCATCCCTAGGTGCATGCAAACAAACTGACAGGGGGGCGAGCTCAACTTATCCTAGATGAGCTTAGCGAGGTAGGTAAGCTAGATAGCTTCGTAGCTAGCGTTATTACCCTCTTATGAGCCCCCCCGGGCTTGGATGGGGCGATATGCGGTACCGTGCTGTAGGCCATGTACGTATTACAAACTTATGTGGATCATATCTGAAGGCGACAGGGTAGGTACCTAGGTACCTAGGTAGGTAGTATCCGCATTTTCCCAAGGTGGGATGTCTTGTACCTACCCTGTCCATACTGCCTGCCCATCTGCTGCTCTCTCTCATAGTGTAATGGAAGTTACAAGAGGCGAAACGTTTGAGGATCGTTCTTTGTACCTGTTTACTTCTTTGGGTACCTCTTTAGGTACCTCTTAAAGGCATTAATTCCTTCGCTCACGCCTTGTCCGTAAAAGACTAAAAGTAGAACACCACCTATTAACCTATCTTATTCTCTTCTCATCCTATTTCCCGTTCCTATCTTGCTAAACGTTTCCTTCTATTCATACATCTTCTTTTCTCCAATCCCCCGCCGGTTCTTCTTCCCGTGTAGTTTGATCGAATTTTTGACCAACAGGTATCATTAAACCAACCATCGACCCTTGCGACAAACATGAACATCCCGACATATTGATAATCCTCGATACGAGCCTGTCAACCCGCCCGCTTCCATTCGAAAGGACCCGAAAGATAACAGTAGGCTGCCTGTGGCGCTTTTGCTTCTTCCTCCTGACCAATAACTAGGGTATGTTGGCCGATTTCACGCCTGCCAATTGCTTTTTTGCTTTTCCTATTGTCTTCATCGGAGCCTCTTACGGTCGACCGGATCGCAAGATCTGGCTGCGTGCTGTCTACATTACCTGGTATCTATCTGGCATCTACCTGATCTGCTCTATTTACTTCCAAATGTGATTCCCCCCAGTCGACAGGGGCCGGCTAGTTCGTCTACGAAAAGCCTCATTCCCATGTTATTTACAGAATAGGGGTTTGCAGACAAGAGAGCATCAATTGTCCGGCTACCTGATCAATTATCGCTTTCTATTGCCCTAGTGGTCATTGAAATTAACCCAATTCATTCCAATTGCTTACCGCAGGTTTCCCATCACATCACATGTAACATCATCGATTATACACGGCGTCATGACGACTCCTTTACCCTCATTGATATCTTCATCAGCCAGCTAACAGGACGTCACCATGCGTGACTCATGAGCAAGTCGTTGACGGTCTCGAACAAGAGATAATTTCCATTTGTACATCACCTTCACAACGAGCCTGGACTCTCCAGATTTCCCCAGTCTTACCGCGGAATGTTTCGTCTGCGGGCTCCCATTCGTTCGATTTATTCAATGATCTTCGTACACACTCTCTCTTTGCCAATTGTTTCGGTGTAATCCTTCTAAAAGCTATTTTCTATCATCTATATTGTCTATTTCCTAGGAGAATTTGGCATTAATATTCTATATTCACAGCTCCTACGGTGCCATAATTCGATAGTACCCTTAGGCTGCTCGGACCTCGCTGCAGACCAAAAAGTCTGCGCTCCTTCGTTTCATCCTGTCGCCTCACCCCAGTCAAGGCGACCTACCGGGGTCTGCCGTTACAACAGACATTCCGATTGAGACTTTTCCCGGTCGCGACTCCACCATGTCGAGTTCTTCTTCGGTTCCCACCGCGAACTCATCGCGACATGTTCGTTCCAGGACCCAGAGCTTTTCGAGCGATCGACCATCGACAGTTGGCCACAACCTCATGTCTCCTCCTCTCTCCGTGTCGCCAGAGGCGGCGTTCATCGCCGCTTCTGCCGCCTCGCAAATTGTCACTAATGACCATGACAGCCATTCGGAGGCGTGGTACGACCAGATAGGGGTCGAACCTTCGGGGCAAACCGCGTTGGTTTCGCGCGGCGCGCTTCAGCTCGCTAACAACTTCGTCGACCAGCTTCTATTTAATATCATAGCTGTAGCGAAGTCTACCTCCCTGTCCGCTCTGCGACCGGCGGTTAGCGAAGTCCTGAAGCCGAAACTCGCCATGGATGCCATTAATAACGCGGATGAGGAGCTCCGAGAATACCTGGGCGGCGGTGAAGTCGAGGACTTAGCGCATTCTCCCATCACAGAAACACCTGGAGATTGGGATCTGGAGCTTGTGTGGAAAAGGACGAGGCTTCGATGTATGGTCTACTCGTCCCTCGGTGATATGGAAGAGGAGGATGAAGACCTCTATATGGAGCAGGAACACCTCAGGGGAGAATCGGATGATCTCATGTCGGATATCGTGTCCCCGGCGGTCGCTATCTTCTTGACCTCGATTCTAGAATTTATGGGTGAACAGGTTCTTGTCATAGCCGGCCAAGCGGCGTTTAACCGCCTACGCATTAAATACGAGAAGGAGCTGAAGGAAGGGACGCGAACGCCCGGAGAGTTCTTTGACCGTATTGTTGTCGAGGAGCTGGATATGGAACGTGTCGCTTTGGATCGCACTCTCGGTCGACTTTGGCGTTCTTGGAAAAAGAGGATTCGGTCACCCGCGGAACCTAACTATTCCCGTCCCTTTTCGCGCAGCTCAACAGGCGCCTCCGGTTTATCGGGCCAACGACGTGGGAGCGCTGCTACAGCAGACCAAGTACCAGCACTTCGGACACCCAGAGATTCGGATCTTGCGCTCGAGGCACAGGAAGAACAAGGTGCCGAACAGGTCGACAAAACAAGCCTACAGACGAATCCGAAGGCTAACCCGGCCGATGTGCCTCTACCAGACAGCGATGTCGAGGCTACGTATAGCGATGAGGAGGGCAGTGAGAATGAAGGAGGTAGCGTTGCGCGGCCGAAGAGTTTAATCGTGCTCCCTACGTTTACGCGTACTTCGATTCGGCGTGCTCGGTCTCTTCCTACTCGGAAACGCCCCCGTTACTCTTCTTCCTCACCCTCCGGCCGGAAAGTCGAACACCAAACCCAAGAAGACGTCAGTAAAAATGGGGAGAGCCCGGTCGACAATCCGACCCCGCAGGTAAAGGCCGGTGACCTCCATACAAACAAGACTACGGACCGTAGCGGTAGTTTGAGTGACAACTCTAACCGAGCTCGAAATATATTTGGTAAAGCGCAAGAACAAAAGGCGACGGCCACGGACGGGCCAATTTCGCAGGTCAAATATGCCGCACCTGTGGTATCAGCGCCCTCTAGTACTGGTACTCCGCTGACCGAGATTGAAGAGGATGAGATAGAGGAATTTGCTGAGGAACCCGAAATATTAACTTCGTCACGCATATCCATCGGAGGCAGAAGTGCCTCTCCGGCTACCTCGGAGTCTGGCAAGCCCGCTCCTCTCCTGCAGGGGAGATCTAATAGCGTTCGTTCCGTGCGAGTTATCGAAGTGCAGAGCCCCCGCAGCCCGACGGTCGGTGCGCGAGCGAGCTTCATGGACATTCAGGATCCTGCTACAGCGGCCCGTAAAACTTCAACCACACCTCCCATATTGGAAGAGAACGAAGAGCAGATACCACCTAAGAAGAGGAACGGTGTTATTCAGCCGTCGTTGAACGATTACCGAAACGCGAATACCGCTACATCTCAACGTGCCCGGAACCCGAGTCCAGCGAAGAGTGCCCATTCCCAGTCATCCTCTCAGCTCTCGGTACCTGCTAAAATGTCGAATGTAAGCGGCTCTGACGCGGAGGAACCCGTGGAGGAGAAGCCGGTAACTCCCTCAAAGTCATCGAGAAACCCCACACTTCCAACGTTACCCGAACGGACTACGAGCAGGCCATCATATGGGAGATCAAGCTCGAACGATGCTTCGTCAAATATCTCCGCTAGACGTGGCACGCCCGAGTCGCCAAAGATGTCGCGCCCTATGCCAAACGAGTCGCCTTCTTCCGTGTCAACTAAATTCAAAGCTGTTCGCACTTCTGAGGATGGTAGCTCTCGACGTTCTGAAGACAAGGCTCGCGACTTTGAGCAGCTTATTAACAGCCAAGAAACCCTGCAGTATACGCTCACGCCAGAAAATATGCGTGACATTGATGTAAGTTTCCCGACCATAGTTCATTATGAAGCCGGATCTGACCCAAAAAATAGTCCACCTCATCTCAGCACACTGGAAGCCCGAAACCTTCTACTAGGTTCCATGGGGGCGAGGAGACAAGATATGCCGAGCGCTCGCGGTCTTCGTCTATCAAGAGAACCCCGTCGATAACTAAGCAGACGAGTCTGGGCTCCCATCCTCCTACTGACTTCCCGCTCACCGGGAAGTTCCCCGGATCAGTTCCAAGCATACCTCTCTCGGTTCCCTCCAAAGGTCGGTCAGCCGTTGCGCCGCAAGCGAGAGAGGCTCGAATCCCCCGAGAATCGCTGCAAGACTTTGCCGACTTTATCCGATCAACGGGACCGGCGGGTGAACGCAGCGCTCAGCAAAAGAGAGGGCCTCCTGTTCGAGGTCCTAAAGGCCCTACTCACGTAGGCAAGAGCGCGAGCGTCGATAGCCGCCAGACTAATATAAGCAACCGATCGCATTTGCAAGCTAGGGATGCCACCGTCAATCCCAACAGCGAAAATTCAGATCTCATCGATTTTATTCGACGAGGCCCGCCTAACAGTAATGGGGACGGCCCTCGGATTCCTCGTCATGTTGCTCCCTTCCGTTCTACCATGGACTCTGATCAGATGCAAATGTCCGGAGCAGTCGGAGGTAAGGCCATTGACGCGGTTATCCCGAACATCCGGAGCAGCGAAACGTCGACGAATGCCACAGAGGCATCGGCACCATCGTCGACGACTTCTCAGAGCGCACTTTTGAGCAAGACGAATAAAGTACCACAACAACACTCCGGTAATAATTTTGACGACGATGACATGATGCCAAAGCGAACGCGACGACGGGTCCGTGACCCTTATGCGATTGACTTTAGCGACGAAGAAGACGATGACTTGGATGCGATGCCTACGCCGAAGGCAAAGAAGGAGGAAAGCCTGATTGATTTCCTCAACAGCTATCCGCCTCCTCCCGAGCCAACGCCCCAGCCTATCGCTATCCCGAAGAAGAAATCCAGCGCACCAAATTTGATAGCCCGTCTAAGATCGGGCGGAAGCTCTATGAGATCTAATTCAATCTCCAAGAGCATCAATGTCACCGATACTAGGTCCCTCAACAGCCGAGCTGGCACTAGCAGAGGCCACACTCCTATTGTCATCCCGACAATGCCGCCACCAATGCCTGACCAGTACGCAAGCGAATTTAGACCACCACCAACCGCTCCCGCCAGTTCGACCGGCCGTGTTCCGATGAAGAAATTTGAGGCACGGGATGCTGTATCCAATAACACTAGAACGTCGGACCTAGCTAGCTTCCTACGTGATTCTGAACCTCCGCCGCAACCAATGATGCCGGTCACTTCTTCCAACGAGAACAAGAGTAGCGGATTTTCCCGAATGTTCGAACGCCGCAAGAAGTCGGCGGCATATTAATTAGATTTGCGAATTCTTATTCGAACATTTCTTGTATAAATTTACCGAATTTACCTTTCCTTTTCCGATATACGGGGCTTTCGAAAGAGTCTAGACTTTAGGTACCAATTTGGGTCGGGCGGCGGGCCTAAAAAATCTTTTATCTTCTTTGGCGGCGAAGATACATCGACCGATCGAATCTAGGCAGATTACGAGATATCTTAGGTGCCTGTTTATCGTCGACACCAGACAGTTCGCTCTCAGCCCTCTCACCATCTCTCTTTAACCCCATCCCCCCGCCAGCTAGTTGTTTAGGAGGTAATCTAGGTGGTAGTTTACCTTGGGAGGCCTTGTTCAGTTGATACCACGCGTGTTGTTGTTGCTGTTTCGTCCCTTTTTTACATTTTGCTAGCGGAGCTTAAGTGCGTGGGATATAATGCGAGAAAAAAAAAGGGCCCGATGGCAAGAAGAGGAGGAAGGGGAGGAAGTGCAAAGCAAATGGCCAAGATCGGGTTCCGGGTCATACATTTGTACTCTTTGATATACTGCCCGAGAAGAAGATGACTGACCGCGTCGAGCTGAGTGGATGTCCTTAGCATTTAATAGAGCGAGATAAGCAGTATGCTTGTAAACTTTACTTGATACGTGCCTATGTGCCTCTGTTCTGCTGGGTTGGACTACTTGTGATAAGAAGAAAATACATGTCTAGGTTATTATTTGTGGTTCTACTTGTAATGAAGCACTCTCCCGGTTAACACGATAAGGAATGTATACGAAGCGACCGCTATAGTCGGCTACCACTGCTAAGGGAAGTCTACCCTTAGGACTTATATTTTACAAGCTAGTATGTGTCAATCCCAACCTTTACTCTAAGATAAGTTCTAGATGGTTCTTAAATGATAGTCTTTCTATCACATTTACTTGCCATCGCTTATCCCGTCTTAAATCCCGGTCCTGTACGGAATCTACGGCTATCGTCCCCTCGATCGGGTATCAATCGCGGTAATACGTCCTCGGGGAGGAAAGGCGTGAGTGGGTTAAGAGTTCCCGAACGTTTATAAAATACCGCCTCGTCATTAAGTCGCCGTCTCGCTTAGTGCCCGACGCGGTTCCGCCGGCTTGGGCGAGTTAGAGCCCATGGCGGAAAGATGAAGAGTACGGTACCTTAGGTGCTCAAGTTAGCTAGCTATATTCGTCAATTGGTATTAAAACAGGGGACCAAAGAAGAGCATTAATATTATAAAAGACGATGTAGTTTCCAGCCAAGCACTGGATCGACCTGGAGCCCTAGCTCACTCCTACTCCTGCTAATGATAACGACATTCGTCAGAGCCAGGCGGGAAGCACGCGTTGATTATGTTCCGTGGGCGTAGATCAGCGGATAGAAGCACCTGAGACAAGGAGATATTGGTGTTCGACCTTCTCTCATAGTCGGTCGGTCGGTCGGTTCGTCCGTTTTCGTTCCCGACGAGGGTGTCCTATCCGCGTCCTCTCTGCGATCGCGTCCAGCTTCACGTTCACATCCAGCTCGCGAAATCGTATGTTTGGCCAAAGCTCGTGCTCAACCTAGCTCTGGTGTTAGCTAAGACAGCACCCTCTTCCTCCTGATAGTCATTATCCCCCTCCTCGTAGTCATCCACCTCAACCTCCTCACCCCTCCTCCGCATTACCAGTCACAAGACAGACTGCTTCGTCCCATTACCTCCTCCATTATTCTGATCTTCGTTTTCAATGCATATCCTCCTCATAATATCAGCCCGAAAATGGGCTAAAAATGGAGAAATGAGATATGCTCTCCTCTCTCTTCTCTGATCTCGTCTCGTCTCCGGGCCTAGATATCCTCCGGCTAGTCGCCCTGGCCTACCAGCCTATCCGAACATCAAACGAAAGAAGAACCCAACTAGGGAACGCTTAATCGATCGGCGTCGTGGTGGGCTTCGGTAGTAACGCGGCCTAGTTCTAGTGGCGTAGTGGGCAGTTGACTTCGAGGAAGAGGTCGGTGGTAGACTCCGGTGGCGCTTAGATCCCTTCTTTCGCGAGCGTCCACGGCGGTCATATTCAGACTCTGAGTCGGAACAGGAGCATGAACAGGAGCAGGAGCTGGGGTAGGAGCAGGTACAGGATTCGCCATTTGTATCCGTGAATGAATCAGCGGCTCTGCTCATGCTTCTGCCTCTGCGTTGGCTTCCGTTCTGGCCGCCGCGTTGTGGAATGATTGGGCGAGGAGGAAGGATTCGGTCATGCTCGATTCCGACAGGCATGCCGGAGGGACTAAGGGCAGCGCTGGCACCAGCAAATATAGCGGCGGTAGTGGTAGATGGAGCGGCGTAACCAGTGTTTGCTTGGCGAAGGCGAGGGCGAGATCGGGATTCTGGTATGCCTGCGTGAGGACCCACGCCTTGGGAGCTACGGCGCTGATGAGATTGCTGGTTCGGGTGAGGGCCAGGCTCCTGGACGTCGAGAAGATGTCGGGATCGGCCAGAGCGTCCTAGATACCTATCACCATGGAAATGAAAGTGGCTGTGGTGATGTCCATGGCGATGATGATGGACGCTACAGGGGACGAGGCGTGTGTGATGGTCGTCCTTATCCTTATCCTTATTCTTATCCTTGACCTCGTCTGTATCCTTTTTGCTGTGCTGTCGGCGAGCATCACTGGGGCGAAGATGCTGGCGCTTGGATTGCTCAGCGTTGATTCTCTTCTTACGCTCGGCATCGGATGACGAAGGCGGAGTCGGTGGTTGAATAGTGATTCGGGGGGTCGATGCATACAGCCCTTGACGGCGAGCATCCTCGGATTCGCTTCCCGAGATGTAACTCGGCATAGGGGGCCACACCTTTCTATGGTCGGCACTCATGGTGAAAGAGAAAGTAATAATCGGAATAGGTTATTCTGGGATAAAAGCTTTGGTTTTGGTAGTATTTTCAAGGAGAGCTATTGGCGATTCTGCAAATGAGATTCTGTGCAATTCCTAACGGGAATTCAGAAGTTGTCGATGATAGAATGGTCGTATTTGATTGATGGACGACGGTGCTTGGGTATTGGAAAGGTGAATGTGATTAGGTGTAAGAAGATGAAACCACGCGCCGTTTAAGTAAAGAGAAGAGTTTTTTTATTTCTTTTTTGCGTCGGCACGAGAAATAGGTACGTATATATATTAAACCCTCTTGTGGTAAAGCCCTAATGGGATAATAAATCACGAGTCCATGGCAACCGCGTTTCCCACTCGTCGAGGAAGGTGCGATGTTGCCTAGGTAGCTACCCCCGCGGTCTTCACCCCTTTTATCGCCTTGAACCGCACCACAATCAACCATAGGGGGCAAACATTCGTAAAAAATCTAAGGTCTTGGTCAATTCTATTAATCTTCTAGGAGGTAGGTAGAGTCTTATCCATATTGTACAGAGGTATACCTATTATCGTTTAAAGCCTGAGCACTTTGCCCTGTTGGTCTCAGCGTGCAAGTGCTAGGATGGGCAGGGAGGACTGGAAGACCAGGAGCTCGACTCACTTCAGATATAAGGAAGCCTTTCTATAATACCTTTAGCTGTGTCTGATCATACCGCTCAGTAGGAGCACATCTCATCCATACTCCTTATATCGCTTGCTAAGTATCTTTCTTATTCGTAGTCGCGATGAGAGCTCCCTGGTGGTCCCTTCGCCTACTCTTATTGCTGCTGATCCGTATCCTTTGCCCACTTGAGGCTATTTATTATACCACCCACAAATGAGCCCTTTGCTTTCTCTGTCTTCTCTTCGACCTTGGCCGTCGCTTCGGAACCCTTGGCTTTCGCGTCGGCATAAGCGTTCTTCGCGGCCGCGGCTACGCTTCCCACCTTCTCCTTGCCCTGACTTAATGTAGCTTCGGCGCCGGTCTTTAACTTCGCTACAGTACCCTCCCCCTGCTCTACGGGCCCTTTTGCGTCACCGAAAGCTCTGGCCCACAGCCTAGCAGCCGCCAACTCAAGGTCCTCGCGCACTTCATCCCAATCCTTGTTCTGGGCCCAGTGGACGGCGGCTTCTATTTCAGCGTTCCAGCGATCCTTGGCCCTCTCGATAAAGTTGGCGCGCTCAGCTGCTGCAAGCTCAGCTCTTGTAGGTGGTAAGGTGGGCGGTAGAGGGTCGATGATGCCGGACAGGAGACGGGTCTGCTGTCTTAAGATAGCGGCTTGGTATTCCCGGTTCCGCTGATGCGCTAACACGGTGAGGTATGCTATTGAAAGGGTGAGGGTTACACCTCCAGTCTATCAACAACTTCTTATCAGCCTATGATCCGGAGAGTGAGACAAGAGCTGGTGCCATGGAAGAACATACGAATCCCGTTGTGAAGCCCATGATGAGCTACTCGGAGTGCGCACTATGGCGCAAGAATGGTTTCGAGGCCAATTAAGGAGATATAAATGAACTATTCAAACGCAGGGGCAATTTATGGAGCTCTACTGCAGAATACTCAACAGAGCAGAGCCCAATTGATCTCGGTAACCGTCTTCTGAGGCTCTATTAGGTCGGTACAAAGTCGAAATTGAGGTTTAGTAGTTGGACGAATGACGAAAGTCATACTACATACAATAAATAAGTGGGCCCGTCCATGCCAAGACCCAATTAATCCCACGATCACGGAAGTACCTTCGTACCCTGCCCATTACCTAAAATTCGTCGAACCTCAAAATCACGATCTCAATCTTTGAGCCTCACGACAATCCCCCAACCACACAGCCCGAGTCCGAGCAGAGAGCTCAATCGAATCGAAGGATGGCGGGAGGTCTAGTCAAGTACCGACACTTGAGTCGGAATTCCGCTCACCGACAAGCCCTGCTTCGAAACCTGGTCACGTCCCTCGTCCAGCACGAGTCCATCCGCACATCGTACGCCAAGGCCAAAGAAGCGCAGCGCCTCGCCGAGAAGCTCATCACCCTCGCCAAGCGGAATAACGAGACCAGCAAGCGAGCAGCCACTGGTATATTATACGTACGTCCATGCGTCCCTACCCTCTTCCTACCAATGCCTACCCCGCAGGAAGGGCCCTCACATAAACCACAACCATAAAATAAGAATAAAAACGAAATAAAATAAAATAATACAAAGAGGATAAGCTCATAAACCCCAACAGACCCCGCACGACCTCCTCCCGAAGCTCTTCGGCGAGCTACGCAAGCGGTACGCGAAGCGGCCGGGCGGGTACACGCGGGTGCTGCGGACGGAGCCCAAGTCGCGGTACGACCAGGGGGAGTCGGCGATCCTGGAGTTCGTCGACGGGCCGCGGGACCTGCGGTTCGCGATGACGGCCGCCGCCGTGGCGCGCGACCAGCGGCTCGGCCGGCCCTCGCAGCCACTGACCCTGCTCAACAAGGCCAAGGTCACCCGCTTCCGCCGCGGCGGCGAGGCCGCCTTCGACGAGATGGTCCGGAAGGTCGCCGCCCTGAACCTGACCCCCCGCGCCAACGGAAATCCGACCGGGAAGCTGCAGGGTGGGGACGAGGCGCGGGCGGGTTAAGGATGATAGCGGTGGTGGTGGTGGTTATGGTGGTGTAGAGAGAGGGGAGGGGAATAAGGCAAGGCAAGGCATGATTGGTTCGAATCCTCTTCGCGGGACGGAAAACTTGCAGGCGTTATGATAGTCCCTTGTTTATAAGGGCGTCGGGAAAGTTTCATGACTCGAACCCCAAATTTCGAGTCTTGATAACATAGAGCTCCAGAAGCACAACATATACATGCGCCGCTACGGTCTAGGCAAGGAAGCATTGAGTGGCTCAAGACCGGAACACTTCTCATGGCTGTACAAAATATGTACCATAACAGCACATACGAAATATTAAAAAAACTACTCGCTCACAAGTCCATCCCGTCGAAGCATCTATGAATCGATTCTTCCTCATTATCTGGTAGCCTAACGCACCTACCCCTATCTATCTACACCCTCCCTCACACAAAATCAAACGTATCGCCCTTCTCCCTAATCATCTTGCCGACCCTCTTCGAGCCCACAATCCTCTCGAGCCTCAACAAATCATACTTCGAAAACAGCACCCTCACACTTCCCTTCCCGGGTTCAATCTTCAAATCCTGCTCGCTACGCGCCAAGTATCCCCCGACGATCTCCTTGTAGAACACCGGGTTATCCGGGAGCCCGTACATAATCACCCTACGCACGCCGCGCAGCGCGTACCGGCGGAAGTGGTGCGCGCGCTCCGTGTACAGCAGGACCTGGTGGCGGCCGGCGGCGAAGTGGGAGCGCGCGCGCGAGGCCTCGGGCACGTCGGCGTACTCGGAGACGGCGGCGAAGGCGAGGCCCGCGCAGGCCGGGGCCGTCGAGAGGTAATTGCGCACGCGGACGAAGTCGAGGTACGAGGGCACGAAGAGCAGGGTGCCGGCGATGTCGTTGTGGCTGTGGGCGGCGCGCTTGGTGAGCGTCGGCACGACGGCGCTGACGAAGTACTCGAACCGGGCGTCGGGCTCGGCGGCCACGGAGGGCGCCTCGAAGCGCGAGAATGTCTGCTTGGCCCTCACGGGCAGGTCCTCGATGGCGCCGGGGTAGGATTCGGGCTGGATGCGTAGACGCCCGGCCCAGTTGACGCCGTGGCGGCGGTGTAACTCCGCGAGCTCGGGGGTGTTGAAGGCGGAGAGGACGAGGGTCTGGCGGAAGTTAGGGGCGAGCTTGTCGAGGTACCACTCGCGCACGCGGCTGAAGTCGCAGTCGTGGGCCTCGCGCGGCTGCTGGTTCAGGTGCTCGAAGATGAACTCGACGTGCTCCCAGTTCTGCATGAGCAGCGCGTCGGCCTGGTCGACGACCACGATCTCGATCGAGCTAAGGAAGTCGAAGTCGACTTTCTTCTGCTTCTTGTCTTCCTCCGACCCGATCGCCATGCGCAGGCCGAGAGGGGAGGCTATTAAAATGTCCGAGTTGTAGAATTGCGCGAAGTACTTGATGGTCTTGCGAGTGAACTTGATGCCGATGCGGAACATATCGTCGTCGTTGCCCTCGAAGAGCTCACGGAAATCTTCGGGGCGGTCCGGGGAAAACTTAGCCTCCTTGTCAAGGTAGGCTTCGTCGAAGCGTTTCCTGTTCTCCTGCTGCTCTGGCTCACACAGGGAGCAGATGGCGTTGACCATCTTAACAGCAGAATTTCGGGTCGGAAGTAGCATCAGAACTTTTGGTCGCGTAAAGCCTTGGTCCCTCGGCTCAAAATCGCTGTTCTCGCTCTCCTTTGCGAGTTTAGCATTGTTTTTAATGACTCGGTCTCGGGTCCTGGGTTATAGTTAGTTTAATGTGATTCCCCCACTCAGACATCTCGTAAAGGGGCTCATACTTGAACACATGGTTTACACTATGAAGACACGCCATTCGTCGCAAGTTTTCAGCGTTCTTCGTTGTCCGTCCGCAGAATAAGATGTCGTGATATGCGAAGGTTAAGGGGTAAAGAACTTGCTCCAGCTTATCAAATGTTGGGCGTTTTCGATTGGCCGTTTCAGCAAGTCTGCTCTTGAGCTTCAAAGTTGACGGTCCTGAGATGGGGGACGGAAGTGGTGCTGATTGACTAGCATCTTTGCCAGGGAGATTCCGTATTATCCTCCAGCCGTTCCGCTCTGAATGCGATTGAGAATATTCGTTGGCTTCGATAGCTTTCAGGCGCTTCTGTACCTCGGCCTGGTCCGGGTTGACGAAATGAGTCTCAAACGGGTCCGACGAATCTGGTATATCGTCCTCATCATCATCCTCATCACCGGCTACCTCGTCGTCTGGCCCCTCCTCCGCTTCCTCCACGCGGTCAATATCCCGTTCCCCATCCTCATCTTCGTCAACTTCCGTAGTCTCTTGCTGGTTAGATTTCGTGGTTGGCTTGACCTCCTTGGATTGGTTGTTAAGTTTTCTCCTTTTAGCACTAGGAGCCGATGATTCCTTTGACAAGCTCTGCATCAACGCGAGATATGGCCGGCTGAGAGTTTGCTCCTTTTCATCCTCTGACCCAGAGCCGCCATCCTCAAAAGCCTCATCCGATGGAGGCTGTTCCTCTTGGAACCCGTCCTCTTCTACTTCCCTATGAAGAATGTTAGGTAAAAAACTTTTGATCTTATAAAAGGGGCTGATTTGATTATA
Source organism: Pyrenopolyporus hunteri (assembly GCA_902806595.1). Classification (NCBI taxonomy): domain Eukaryota; kingdom Fungi; phylum Ascomycota; class Sordariomycetes; order Xylariales; family Hypoxylaceae; genus Pyrenopolyporus; species Pyrenopolyporus hunteri. The sequence goes on along the minus strand of CADCXC010000009.1, from coordinate 932,330 downwards.
AAACTCCTTACTCGATATCTGCGTATCTCGCGCTGTCAAACTTAGGGCCTCCAAAGGGTCTCTTCCCCTTCGTCTTCCCGCCCCTTCCTTTAGGGGGCCCTCCCCGACGGCTTCCCCCTTTGAATTTACCTGGCATAATCTGAGGCCCAAGTAATTCAATGCCACAGAGTTTGCTTTATTTAAAGAAGGAATTTAATTAGTTGTTATGGAATTCTCATATCAACGTTGGACTGAATAAGAAATTCTAAGAATCCGATATCAGCCTTGCAGAAGTTCTTGCGCACAAGCCACAGACCCGTATTTAATCTTTACGCCACATCCCACTAATTCGTCACCAAGAAACGCCAAACCCTTGTCGACCAAACTTTTTTTTTCTCTTATCGTTATCTACCCCCCATTCCCTCTCAGCCTTGCCCACAACCCGCTGAGTACCCCACTACGCCCAGAACGTGAAAATTACAACATTTGTCCATTAAAAAAAGAAAACTAAAAAATAAAATAATAAAAAAGTCCATTGATCGGATTGAGAGACAACAGGATCTTGAGCACCCAACCCTAATCAATCCGCCTCTCCTCCGCATACCGGCCTTCACATACCGCAATCATGGCCGTGGATACGGAACCTTTCCTCCATCTATCGCGGCCTCTGGCGCCGACGGCGTTGAGTTTCCAGAGCAATCTCTCCCCGCTCTCCGTCAACATCCAACCACAAGTATGTCTGCTTCTTCTTCTTCTTCGACCTCCTTTTCATTGATAACCCTCCTGTATATCCTAGCCCCTATTATATATACTCCTTACCTAGTTCGGTTCGCTAACCAGGGCGGCAAAAACACACTAGGCCATCCTCTCCATCCTCGACCATGCCACCCGTCGTGACATCCGACCCGCTCCGACAAGCTCGTCCCGCGTTATCGGCGCGCTGGTCGGGACCCGGACCGAGGACGGAAGCGAGGTGAACGTGTCGTCGTCGTTCGCGATCCCGCACACGGAGAACGAGGACCAGGTGGAGGTGGACGTGGAGTACCAGAAGAACATGCTGTCGCTGCACCTGCGGGCGCACCCGCGGGAGGCGCTGCTGGGCTGGTACACGACGTCGCACGAGCTCAACAGCTTCAGCGCGCTAATCCAGAACTTCTTCGCGAGCCCCGAGACCGGCACGTTCCCGCACCCGGCCGTGCACCTGACCGTGGCCGCGGACCCGGGCGCGCCCGTGCGCACCCGCGCCTACATCTCGGCCCCCATCGCCGTCAACCCCGAGCGCGCCTCCGAGTCCTGCCTGTTCATCCAGGTGCCGCACCGGCTGGCCTCCAACGACGCCGAGCGGTCGGCGCTCGACCTGATCTCGAGCGCGCGGGACGCCGAGGCGCGGGCCGCGCCCGTCATCTCCGACGTCGAGTCGCTCGCCCGCAGCCTCGAGCACGCCCAGGACCTGCTCGAGCGCGTGTCCGAGTACGTCGGCGGCGTCATCGACGAGGAGCGCGAGCCCAACAACGCCCTGGGCCAGTACCTCATGGGCGCGCTGTCGCTTGCGCCCAAGGTCGACCCCGCCGGCGTCGAGGCCGACTTCAACAACCACATCCAGGACGTGCTCATGGTCAGCTACCTCGCCAATAGCATCCGCACGCAGATCGACCTGAGCCAGCGCCTGGCCACGGCCGCCCTGGCCAACGATGAGTCCGGCAAGACCGACGGAAAGGAGGGCGAGAAGGAAGGTGGCAAGGGCGAGCGCGGCGAGAGAGGCCAGCGCGGCGGGAAGCGAGGTGGTCGTGGAGGCGGCCGAGGCGGCGGCCAGCGGGAGCCGCGCGAGAACGGCGAGTGAAGCCGACTTCGACGGTTCGATTAACGACTAGACGGACGATTCGAGCGCCTCGTATTCACTAGGGAAGAAGCGTATCATGTACCCTGTTTTTGAGAAAGGAGATGATGGGTGTTATCCTAGCATAGCGGCGAGGGAACGGAATGGTCAAAAGGGGGAATAGGCCGTAGTGCCGCGTCTCGTCGTTATTGTTAGGTGTGCGTTACTACCTACCTAAGGGTAGGTACGCAACTTACTGCATATACGCATCGGCAAAGGAGGGCGGGGGGATAATAGGCAAGGCATTTGAAAAAAAAGACAAATAAAAAGGTCGCGAGTAGGTAGCTTGTGTGTTCTACGACGCGCAGGAAAGCCCCAACAACAACCTTAGGCGTTCGCGTCCGGTTTACTTTACTTTTAGAGGACCCTCCCCCTGAATTTTAGACAGGGAATGATATGATTAGTTGCAACAATCGGACGCGAGAAATGATATGAAAAAGAAAAAGAAAAGAGAGCTCCTGATCATGATCATTTCTATTCTAACTGCAAAGTTGTCCAATTTATTTTTTGTGTATAGGTACACACTAGCCTAAGAGCAACGACCGTCATAGCGGGTGGAATACTGTAAATTTGCTTGCTTGCTTGCTCGCTCTCTTTACTCTACTCCCTATAAAGCAAATACTATATCTCGTGGCCCCAGGTAATCGCGTGGCCTGGGAGCGCTCCGTGGAGGGGAGTCCCTTTTTTATCTCGATGGAGCGGGAATAATGCCAGATATCCCGTCCGACCTCGATACCCTTAACAAACAGAGGCAGGGGAGACCCCGTCATCCCGCCAACGTACGTCTCCGCCGGGGATGGAGGGGGAAGAAATCCATTTCGCCATAACGCCAGCCAATGATATCGATACAACAACCCGCCAATTTTACGCCGGTGTAGTTGTCTCTGTAGGTTCCCTGTATCCATCCGCCTTAAGTGTCAAGTCCTCGCCGAAAAGAATAAACACCACTAATGCTTGCTAACTTTTCATGCACGTGTTGCCTTACGCGAGTTTTCCTCTAGATTCCAGTAGGGGGTTTCTGCGGCAGGGTGGCCGGGTTGCCGTAGGTAGGTAGATGGCTGAACGCCTGCCCCGGTCCGGTCGGCGGCTGGATGCTTGGTTTATTGGGCATCTGAGCCGGGACCTGAGGCAGGTGCGCCGATGGGTGTTGGGGGATATGCTGGGGCGCGTGGTAGGGCGGCAGGGAATTGTTTGACCCTTGCCGACTCATTCCATAACCCGGCCCGTTGACATACTGCTGCGGCGGAGCTGGGGAACCGCTATATCCGCTATAAGCCAGATGAGGTGAGCCAACTTGAGGGCTACCGTGACCGCCCATGTTATAAGGGGGGAGCGGAGGCTGAACCTGCATCATGCCGTTACCAGGCACGAACGACTGGGTCTTAGGGTTAAATGCGTGGCGATTGTAGCTACCGGGTATCGGGTGCTGGCTCTTCGGGTCATGCGGGTTGGCGTTCGCGGGGAGCTGCCCGAATGCGTAAGGAATACCCACGGGCCCCGGTGTCCCCTGAGCCTGGGGCTGAGGCGCCCGGCTCTGATACGGACTGGAAGATGGCGCCGGAATGTAACCCGGCTGCCACGGCTGATGGGGAGGCGTTTGAACCGGGCTACCATAAGTAGGTATGGTGGTGTTAGACGGAGTGTATCGCGGCGGGGCAGGCTGCGTCTGAGGGGGGTACTAAATAGGATATTAGCTAGACGTAATACCTAGGGGGTTCGTATCAAGACGGCACTTACCACTAGCATATTACCGTACTGGGGATATGCGCTGTTAGGCATCATGGCTGGATATGGCTGTGCGGGAGGCGCATATGCCTGGGGCATCGGGCCTTGGAATGGCTGCTGAACGGGACTGCTGTACTGTGGGTGCCCAATAGGGATGTAATGAGGCGTCCAATTCGGCTGGTGGGGATGGTAATATGGCTGATACTGCGAGCGAGAGTCGAAGCTCTCGGAATCATCCCTGCGCTGCTTGCCCGTCTTGCCTCGCTTTCCAAGGGCCGACTTGTCTTTAGCAGACACAGAGCTAGCTCTCGAAACGCCGTTTGCATCATCGTTATCTAAAACCTATCAGCGACTTGAGAGCGTCGCGACTAAGACGTCAAGCAAGTAGCTTACCTGGCGTCGACTCGCCGGGCTTGTCCGAGCTGCCGAAGATCCTCTCCCGGGCTTTAATGTAAGCTACTTCGCGTTCCTCTCTGGTAAGCCTGAAAGCATGGTTAATATTATACACACGTCTAGTCTTCGCGGTACTTTACTTTTCTTTTGTTGGAGCAGACTTCTCTTTGCCTTCACTCCCAACTTCCGATGTTGCCTTAGACGGGCTAGTACTAGCTTGTCCTGATCCGCCGTCTTCGCCACGCCGCATGATCTTCTTTGGTAAAAGCTGCGGGGGCGTTGTGTTGGTATTATTATTAGCGTTGCTTTCGGCAATGCTGGCCAAAGATGGAGGTACTCGGCAAAACGGAGTCCTGAAGATGCGAACAGAGCCTTGAACAGCTTCAAATGAGTGCGTCATGTGATAGTAATCAGCGAGTTTATGGGTTAACATCCTGCAGAACGAGTTATTCGGCGGAAGGTCCATATACGGCTCCCTAAATCAACGTTAGCTTCTAAGAGGAAACCCGCCGACACCACACAAAGGCCGCATGTATGTAGACTTACTTGGAGGACTGGACGAAATTGATCACTTCCTGCTCCAATCGCAGGAGGAAAATCCGATCCTTCGGAGATTGCATAGCTTCTAGCAGCTTCTCATCAGGGTTCTGACCGTACATTGAGGTAAAGGCGTCGGATGATCCATTCACAATACCCAGGGTCTGCGGCTGTTCAGCAGGGGGCTGTTGACTAGAGACGCCGCTCTGCGGAGTGGCAATGCCTTGATCCTGTAATTCAGGAAGTATTTGGACAATCCGTCTTTCAGGCATATCGCCGATCCGAAGCCGATGAATGCGAGCCACTTCAGAGCCTATCCGGGAATTAGCAATCAGAGAACCCCTCACCGAGAAGGCTTCGTCATTGTCTTCAGCAGAAGCTTTCACGCTAGCGCTGTCATCCGGGCGTAAAGACTCCTTCTCATCCAATGCGAAGGTAGTTCCCGAAGTTATACTTTTCCCGTCGAGACTGGGCGCCTTCGTACCCATTTCTGAATTAGAATCCGCCCGTTGCGAAGCATCATCGGATACCGATGCTCCATTGTCGGTTTTGCTCTGCGGTTCGCCTACAGAAGAGGAAGAACCGTTCACAACGAGACTAGGTGTGGATGAAGCGCTGGCCGCAGAAAGGGAGGCATGTCCATCCTTTACGCCTTGTGCCGGTTTGGTGCTATTCACCACCTCGGCACCGGGAGGGGTAGTTGCGACACCGTTTTCTTTAGGAGCCGGAGGCTTACTAGCAGCTACCGGGTTATTTGTAGAAGCTGCCGTTGCGCTCTTACTAGTCGCAACCGGGCTTGCGGAAGCGGCAGCAGGCTGCGCGCGATGCTCCATAGCCGGTACGGCGACTCGGGGAGCCGAGACAATGGGAATATTCTCTTTAGGTTTAGATGCAACAACCTTGAAGCACATGTCAGATATGTATTGATAAGAGGGAGAGGAGAGGGAAGGGGGGGTAATGAGCAAGCACGCATTCCCCTCGGCTGGAGCTCTCGGCTCAACATACCTTCGCAAAGGACAACTTCTTGGGTCCAGCGGTCGCCGCTGGTACTGTCGCCATATTTTGTGCGGACCGCGTTCAAAATAAGTAAAGTGGACTGGGAGGGAGGTATCACTCGTTCTTGATAATGACAGAAAGGAAGGTAACGACGGTTCTCGCAAGCCCTACTAAACCCCGAACGAACAAATGTGCTTAACGATCGAGGGATCCGATAGCTTCGGTATAACGACGTCAGAACAGCCGGAAATCACGAAAAAAAATGAACAAAAGCAGCCCTCGGGGAGTAGGAAATACGGCTAATCATTGTCGTGATCTGGGTATCTCGAAAACGTATCGTGAAGTTCTAAGCTCGAAGTCTCTGGGAGGGGAGGAGAAGGAGAAGAAGGGCGGTTTGAAGGCTTCCAGGCTACCGACGATGAAGTATGTGCGTCTGTGCGTGTTTTATGTGAAGCACCGAATAATGGTGGTGGGAATGATCGAGACTAGAACAGGGCTGTGGTCAGCACGGGAAAAGGAAGATTGGGGCGGGATGCGGGATGGGAGGTGAAGGCAAAGGCAAAGGCAAAGGCAAAGGAAGGAGATCGGTAGGCGAGGCGAGGCCAGATCACATCAGTTGGATCAGCGAGCAAAGCGAACGGGAACTGGATTGGTTGGGGATAGTGGAATTGTTAGAGCGATAGTAGAGAAGTCAGGTTGCACGCACAATCCCAGAGGGTAAAAAAGTCTGGATTTTAATATAACGGGCGACTCGGTCGCAAAGATTAGATTCTAGGATGATGCGCAGATGGTTGTATGTCCGTATTCGGGTATAGTCATCAGCCACCACCTCAGGCAGCGACGTATTCTTCTGACCGACGAGATTCCTCGGTGGATGAAGATGAAGTTGAGCGATGGCTGATAGCGTGACCGAGCGAGAGGGCGAATGAGTGAGGCGCGATCATCGACCTGCTTCTCTCCCTCGCTTTTCCCTCGTCCGCCTTTCCGTCCTTCGTACGATTCGTCTTCTCGTTTCTTCTTCCTCCCTTATTTTGAAGGTATAGGTATGCGTATGCAAATGGCGATCCGTCGTCGCACTCGTCCCGATTCTCCTTTCTATTTTCCCTTTTTATTCTTCGGTAGAAGAGGGCGAGGCGACTCTGAAGTCGTCGTCGTCGTGTGGCTCCAAAATATGAATGACAGAATGAGGCTTTGGGGGGGGAGGGACGTTGTTAAACTGGATAAACTTTAAGAAACCGGGGAAAACAATTGTGACCAAGAGATGTAAAATCAAGGTTTCAATCTTCTTCCAGGCCCGGGCCCTGTCTCGGGACTAAGTGGTAATGGGCATTGGAACATTAAAATGGGCAAGGGCTTTTGGAATAAACCTTGGGGAGGCGCTAGTTAGCGAGTTAGCGCCTCAACTTTACCAAGTTACCTACCGGTAGGAGCCGTATCCCCTGACTGCGGCCGGCTTTGGCTTTGACTTTTAGCAGACCAGTTTTTAGCAGACCACCTAATATCTGACTAAGTCGGTTACCACCAGGTACACGTTACCTAGGTAGTAGTCTGTGCAGGCGTCAAATTCAAATTCTAGGTACGGATTAGTTATTCTAAACTTTTAAAACGTGGGGCTTAGGTAACTCGTGGGTTTTATTTCATGTTTCTCTACCGCTTGTATAGTAGGTAGTACAGCTTTGTGGCTCAGTTAATATATGCACTGCCACAGATGTTCAGAGATACATTACCCGCGCAAAGGAAGGTACACACGCAGTACAAACCTCATCCTTAATACCCACCTCTATGTACCTACATACTATGTTGTAGGCTTTAACATTCAGTCTTAGTCTCAGTCTCAGTCTCTCAACTTCAACATCGCCAGTTGAAGGGAACAATCGAAGACTATTAAGCATTCGGTTAAACGCACTCATTCGAACAATCTATAATCTATCAAGCCCGTTCCACTCTACTCAGACCCAAGATTCATCCATCGCCTTTCTTTATTCCTTAAACACTAATCCAGCCCCCTTCCTCCTTCGTCTTACCGCGATCTCACGAAAATAGCCCGTCAACCTCGCCACCATGTATCGACGAGGGCCCCCAAAATCCACTCCCGCAAACGTCCAGTGCCAAAAGTGTCTCAAGAGAGATATGTTCTGCCCCACCTCCTTTTTTATATTCTTACTAACATCCGAAGCACGTCACTACTCGTACGAATGCAAGGCGTCAACTCAAGAAAGACCATACGTCTCACGCCCATCCCGGACACAGCAGCTTTTCAATCCAAAGCTAGTTCCGAAGCTAGCCAGTGACGCGGCAGATAGCCTTCAAAAGCAGTATGAATAACTCCAATAGAGCAGTACTGAGTTTCAGGGACTAAATATTTTATAGGAAAGGCGTGGCCGATGAGGAATTGGCTAAGCGAGAAGCGGAGAGGGCCAAGAAGCGGGAGTTGGAAGAAGAAGACTCGGGTAATGAGTCGCCTAAACGTAGAAGATCAGCATCCTACGATTCCGTGTCTTCCATCTCTACAGGGAGGTCTGCTTCACCGCCACCTCGGCTCCGACAGTCTTCCATCGATCGCGGAGGTCTTGCCAGAAGAGAAAATGCAAGCCCGCCCCCCGTCAGCCATGCACCGCGAAGACGGTCGTCTAGTCCAGCTAGCGACCACCAGCGGCGTTATTCGCCAGAATCACCCCCAAGGCCAGTCAGGGGTGACAGCCGATCAGATAGGCTAAGTCGGCGGTCAAGGTCGCCAACGCGGGATACCAGTCCAGACCGAGATCGTTACGATGCCAGAGATGCGGCGCCAAAACAAGGATCTCCTCACAGCCGTCGTAGGAGATATTCTTCAAGCCATAGCAGATCCCCGGCACCAAACGAGCGACGACGATTTCGCTCTAGATCCCCGGACGAGGCCAGGCGGCGCGGCAGAAGTCCTCCGCGCTACCACGAAAACCGAGCAGGCCGAAACGCCGCACCGGCTCGTGGAAGTGATCGAAGGCGAGAGGAGGCACCGCCGCGGCGAGAACAGCGAGAACGCAGCTTAAGCCCATTCTCTAAGAGATTGGCTCTAACACAAGCCATGAACATGGGCCGTTGAGTTTGGGTATCATAGTTTTCAGCTTAATATAATAACAAATTCTACTTGAGCTTATACATATGTATTACAAGTAATCCGTTTTCGCCGATGCCGTGACGTGAACCAAACGCCGTAACCATGCAAATTAAAGCAGTACAATAATACCCTCTACGCAAGATCTTCATCCTCGCGCTCTCTCCGCTCCTCTTCCTCCTCCTCCCTCTCCCTCACCCGCACGCCCTCGACCAACGCAACACCATCCATGCCCGCGGCCTCGGCGCTGCCTTCTTCTCCGTCTTCCCCGTCGCCATTCTTCACTGGTTTAGCCGTCTTCTTCGCCGCGGCCTGGGCGTTCGCGATGCGCTCCCTGACCAGCCTCGCGATGGCGTTGTCGGTGCGCACGTTGAGCACCTCCAGCTTCTTGTCCAGGTCGCGCTTGAGGTCCCAGTTGGGCTTCTTGGGCTGCAGCTTGAACAGGTCGATGCCCTTGTCCTCCTTGGCGTCCTCGGCCGCCTTCCGCTTGATCTCCGCCTCCACCGACGCCGCCTGCTCCTCCAGCGTCGGCCCTTCCATGCCCTGCGTCGGCGGCGCCTCGAACCCTAGCTTCGGCCCCTTCGTCTCGGCGTCGTAGTTGCGGCCCGACAGGTGCAGGCGCGCGACGCCCTCCGTTTCCGCGTCTGGGTGTTGTTGTTGTTGCTCTTTCTCTTTCTCCTTCTCTTCCGCGGATGGGGGCGCGGGTGCTGTGGGCGGCGACGCTGAGCGCTCGGATTCAGGGGGCGCGACCTCGTCAGCGGGTTGCTTGCGCTTCAGGTTCTTGAGCTTGGCGAGCCGCGCCTTGCGGTCGTCGGCGGCCGCGCTGAGCGTCGCGTGGGAGGTCGACATTGTTTCGCGTCGTGTCGTGTCGTGAAAAATCCTTGGACTTATGGCTCAAGAGAGGCGACGCCGCCTAAGGAGAAACCTGGAGAAGATGCGGTCGTTTTGTTATGAAGCTCAGGGAAAGTCAAGATAGAAGTGCACAGGATAGTTTAGTAGGTACATAGTACATAGTACGACATGCTGATCTGATAGGTACAGTTAAGTTTATCGATAAGAGATAAGAGACGGAGCCCCGATAAAGAAATTTAGCCCCTGTCAAGGTGACCTAGCATTGAACCCTTGCGCCGAAACTTAAACTTTTAGATGCCCTTACCTACGTCTACGAGGTACATGATACCTTCAACCCAAGATTTTATCGTCTTCCAGGTTGCGATATTATTTTAACATGTTACAATCCCGTCCATAAGAGCTGTTGACGCACTGGGAATATCTCGCCAGCTACGTTCTATAATAGCCCTTAAACCATTGGCCATCCCCGATTCCGTACTATTCGAGAGCTATGCCCACCAGTGGCCATGAAAATGCCTAATCGTCAACCACGTCTTGATCGAATCCCTCTGCTCACATTGGCGACAGTTTTATCCTCCCGACAATGCCAACATCATTCATATGCCGCCAATGCATAGCCAGGCTTACAAAATCCAGCACTTCGCAATTCAAACCAAAGCGTTTTCAATTACACACTCAAGCAGCGTCCACGTCAGCGCCGCCGCCGACATGGCCTTCTCCGGAAGGGCAACGGCAGGAATATCCAATGAGATACGACCTCCCCGATAGCCACGGAGTTCAACTACCTCCTTCTGAGCCCTTCCCACCGTTACAAGAGCCTCAATTCGAGCCAGCCGTAGAACAAAAGCCTAGTTGGGATGGGCGAATAACGAAATTCGTTCCCCGGCCGCGAAAGGAGACCAAGGCAATAGCTCGCGAGCCACCGGCTAGAGGCTCGCAGGAGCTAAAGGATAAAATACTGCGAGCCCTAGGGGATTATAACGTCGTTCGCGATGATCTGATGCGCATATATGGCCTATCGCGCGAGGGAGCCCGTCACACAGTCGGCCAGTTGGAACGGTTGCTCTGGGGCCGAAACTCCTCGGTGGAAGCAGGCTCGCGGCTCGACCAGTTTCACTTCTGGAAAAAGCATTTCAAAGAACTATTAAACATAACCGACGGTTGGCGACTGGCGCCTGAATACGATGACGGTTCGGCCAGAACAGATGCCTGGACGTATCTCGAAAAGCAAGATGTAGAAACAGTGAAGGATATTTGGCTGAGACTAGAACGAGACAGGCGGCAGATGCTGTGGCCGCAGATGATAATATTGGCCTTCCGCTCAAACCCTAGCACGCTACTAAGCCTTGTCCAAGCATCCTTCGAATCCTCATGGTGCCCAAGCTATATCATCGAGGATATAGTTTACCTCCTTTCCCGGACCTTAGATGATACTCAAGCCGGCAGAAGCAAGCACCGGGCCTTTTCCCACCTCGTCTTTTTCCTGTTGAAAAACTCTCCTCCAAGATATATAGTTCTCGAGCAAACGGCGGTTCGGAAGACACTGTATTCGGTATCCAGGTCCAAGGCAATCGAGCTTTACGAGGAGTTGCAGAGGATCGAACATCCGCTTCACCCGAATACACTGCTGCATTTCGCCAGCCGTTTTGCAAGCAGTTCAAGATATAAAGTCCAGGCTGCGGACATCATACACCATCTTTCCACTATACCCGGGTTTGACATCAACTCGCCGGCGGCTGCAAGCGTCTGTACTTCCCTGCTTACAATAAACGAAGGCGAAAAATTACCAGACGATCATGCCGCTCCAGACGAGCTATTTAGAATGCTCTTGGAAGCCGGGTTTCGTCCGAATATATTGAGTTTGTCTGCACTCATGCGGAATTTCTGCGTTCGTGGGCGGGTTGAGGTCGCGTGGAGTATATTCGATCTCCTAATCGAACGTGGTATCGAACCCGATGTGCATGTTTATTCGATGCTTCTCAATGGGGCAAAACGCGTCTTAGATATGGAGTCTATTCGACACCTGGTTCGCATGATTGAAACCCACGACGTATGGTCCGTTCACCTCCTTAACGACCTTTTAGAGACCATTTACCAGTTCAACGAGTCTCAGATTTCAGGGGGGCGAAGGCAACGGAAAAGGCACGCTGCAAATGCGTGGCGGCTAATGGTTCAGGTGTACGCGAAGTTTCTAAAACTTGCTCCGTTGCAAAAGTTCACTCTCTTTCCACTGGAAAATCTACTTCCCAAGAACGTAGAAAACTTCTCACCCCATCTAACAGAACTTAACAAGCTGGCTGTCTTTTTAAAACGACGGCCAGATGCTCGGTTGATAGAGCCGGACAGCGTCACTTTGGCGGTGATGTTGAGCGCCCACTTTCGATCCATCCAAACACCAAGACCTCTAAAAGCCTACTACAACCACCTCGTGGAACTCCTACGTCGGGGTGATCGAGAGATGGTCAAACTGGTCAGGGAACAGGGGACTAGAGTTTACAATATCTTGCTGCGGGACTTATTGCAGTTCAAGTCAACCCTCCAGGACGGCGTCAGCCTAGTTCAAACGCTGCATGACAACGCGAAACGCGAGATGGAGAGGTTCGGCAGGAACTCGCTCCATCCGCCGCCATCGGTCGAAACCTACACGATACTCATGACCGGCCTCAGAAGCCACAGAAACACCCGAGGCGTCGTCACGACGCTCAACCTGATGATCAAGGAGGGCCTGACCCCGAACATCGTCACCTGGAACGTCGTCCTCGGCGCCCTGCTCCGCGACGGCCACCTCACCCGCGCCGTCAAGGTGCTGCGGCACATCCAGCAGATCGGCCTCGAGGCCAACAAACGCACCGCCCAGGAGATCGCCCGCCTGTCCCTGCGCAAGCGCAAGCGCTTCGCCGAGCTCATGGAGGCCATGGCCAAGCGGCCCGTCGACTACAGCAACCAGCGCCTGTTCGTCAAGTCGCTGCTGCGCATATGGGATAAGAGGGAGGAGCGGGCGGCCCGCCCGCTCCCGAGGATTCATCAGAGGTTCCGCGAGGCGCGCAAGCTAGACGCGCGTCGAGCCGCGTTGACGGAGACCGCGGAGGATACCGTGGATAGAGAGGTGCGCGAAGATGTGCGATGATTTCAACGATTGGGTGCTGTGCATGAGTATTTGTACGGTTGGTCCCTTGTGTTGCTGTTGTTACACTCCCCCCTTGGTAAGCAGGCAAGGGGACATACTTGCTTACCGTACCTTACCTAGATTTGTTCCTTCAGGGGATAGATAGATAGACTTGGCTAGAAGAGAAGGATATTGTGATTAGAAGGTACATACTGCTCGCGATGAGAGGCCCCCTTGGATGTCCTCCTCATATATACACCCGCCTACCTATATACATACCTAGGTATATATATCCTTCTAGAGCATGTATATTGTGCCTATGTGTTATACGGTACTTAACCACGACCCGGTTTGATAGGAACCTACCTATCCTTTCATCATCCCGGCTCACGCAAACAATTGACGTTTCCCTCAAGCCACCACTTTCTAGTTTCGCGATTGTCCTTGTGAGTTTTTATTTGGCATGTTCCACTAGGTGCCTTCGTCCGGTAGTTGATATAGTTGTGAGATAAGCACCGTAACTCCTAAATAACATAGGAGGAATTAGTCTAGATAGGGTGAAATCCCTGAGCTATCTAAGATGTATGTATTTTTCGTGCGCTCCAATGGTATACACGCGTCCCACGTGTATGTGCATACCTCCTAGTGTAAATCGAGACGGCAAGCCCCGCGGTATGCTTCGATCTCAGCAACATTCGAAACATCGTTCGCAAGGAGGGGAGAAGGCGATATTACCGGGCTTGGACACGATATGAAACTAACCAATAGGTAGAATTATAAATCCTCATAAATCAATCGCTATTTTAGTGCGGCGAGTCCGCTTCTTTTGGTAACTAGATAGACGCCCGGATGCCCTCAACAACGCAGCCCGGAAGTCGCCCCCCAAAGCCGCGCATAGGTATCTATGATATACAAGGTAGGCGTCGACGAAAAAGCAAAGGTCTAATGTTAGGTAGCAAATACGTTCCCGCGTCATTCGTCCCATATTCAGGTACTACTGGCCTTAACTATAGCAGCAAAATTAGCATATAGTCTGTGGATCCGTCGCCGACGAAGTTCTAGATGGGTTTTAGATGTCATGTAGTATGCTTCTAGATGATGAAACACAATACTCTCAAGCCCGCAATTTAAGGTACGGCTCTGAATTCGCTGTCCGACCTATTATTGAGGAGAAATTGGTCGATTGTGCCCTAGCACCAAAAAGGGTCAGTTTCACAGGCCGAAATGATAACGGGGTCGTCTTACCCAGTCGACCGCAGTATTATTCAGGACCGTATCCAGCGGTAAACTATTGGTAAAATCTAAGGAGAAATCAAAAGAGGGTATTATATTGTCAAACGGGACGGGCGACGGAGCGGAGGCTGGTTGGACATCGTTAAGCAGACTGGCCAGCGAGCCATCCCGGACCTCCGGTTTCGGTGGTGGCGGTGGCGAACGGTGGGCGGCAGGATCCTGCATTGACACTTTACGAAGGATTGCGCCCACGACCCGGGTAGCGTGCGCGGCGTCTTTCGAGCTGTGCTTTCTCTCGGACCACATCTTATAAGATGTGCCCAGGGCCTTTAGTTTTCTCGATCGCTCTATCTGGCTGTAATACGGTAAGCAAAGGAGCGAGAGCTAATGTCGTCTAGACTTACCTGCTCGGCAGGTTCTCAGTGAGATCAAGACATAATATCATCGACGCTATCAAAAAGTCGTGAAGTGTTAGGCCCGAGAGCATGTATTTATCCTCGTATAGCCGACCTCCAGGTCTGCTCTCCTCTTCATACTCGGCGTGTAAATCTAGGATCTTTAAAGCAGCCTCTCTGCACGTGTTCCGCGACCTATCGAACACAGGGTTATCCTTCTCACGGTTAAGATATGGCCGGTGTAGTACACAAAGGCTCTTGAGATACATCAACTCCAGCATCAGGCGATGCACTATGTCGTATGTCTGGTCTGTGAAGCTGTACGAACGTATCGGCTTAATCTGTAACGAGGGAGGTACTTGATCATGATATTGATGAAGTTCGTCATCCAGCCTGATAACTTCTTCGTACGGTGGAGGATGGATCGATAATGCTACGCGGATCACTCGACGCAGTAGTCGGCACAGCTTCGACTTGTGACTTAAGTATAAGGCGGGGGTCGGCTCAGTGGCCGGCCGGGGCGAAGGCAGAGCCATAACGTTCTCGTCAAAGTCGGAATCAAACAGGTTTCCAGGCGACTCGGTATCACACTCGTCGTCGCGAATAATCGGAGGCATGCCTAGTTGGAACGAAAATATGACGTCGAAGACCTCGATAAAGAAGAAGGCTCGCCTACGGAGCTCGCCTTCAAAAGGCGTGATGTTAGAGAGATACTTTGGGTCTCTGTGATATCCCATGCGCTGCGCAAGCCGGGCAACGAGCCCAAACTTAGCCCACAAGCTACAGTCGACGTCCGTATTCCTAGTATTCAGCTCTACGGAGCTGTGCAGGAGGAGCGCCTCAATAGCGTAAGGCTTAGCGGATAGGTAGTCACCTGATATGAGACATTCGGTCGCCAGCGCCTTCAACTTGTCCGGCAAGCTTGTTACCGATTCGTCAGTTTCGCCTTTCATGATAGAAACCGAAGCGGCCACCCATAACATAGAAGCAAGGCAACTCAGCCACAACAGGCTACGGGAAGACGGATCATCCCAGAAAGCGTCATATTCTCTCTGGAATTTCGTGGTGTGAATATATGGAGCCGTCATGAATTTGTGGCGGAAGTAGACCAAGATGAGCGCATCCGTCTTGGCCTTGGGTGGTAGTCGCGCGACAGCTTGCGAAAGAGTTATGGGAGGTAACCCACCAAACATGATGTCTGGGCTGTCGAGGCCCCCTTTCTGGGGTGGAGGCGACGGAGTGGGAGGCTCATCCGTCTCATTCTGGAGGATGCCTTGAATGTCGTGAATACTATCCAAGATCGTGGCCCAGTGGGTACCCCCAACGTAATTATTCTCACCGAGCGCGGCAGGGAGAATAGGACCTCCGGAACCCGAGCGCGCCAAACTTGGTGGCGAGCTCAAGTCAGAGCGAGCCTCAGCTTCTGTTCGCTGATCCGAACTTGAGGGCGTATCGAGAGCAGGTTCTCGGTTACGCGCAGTGTAAACTAGGCCATTGACCATCTCCTCCAGTTTCTGGAGACGGACCTGAAGGACGGGACGGGACATAGGCTCATGCCTAGACCGAGCATCCACTTGCGGCCGCGAATCCGTGCGCGCCTTGCGAGAAGCGCGAGGCGCATATTCGCAAAAGTTGGCCTCGCCACTTTTGATACATCTCTCACACGGCTGTTGGCGATCGCATTTCACCCTATCGAATGTGGGGAGATGATGAGCCGAGACTAATACATGGGGGGGTGTGGGAACTCGGAAGTACTACTCACTTGCGTGTCCGACATAGTAGGCAAGATACAGGCGGACGATTGCGCTTCTGGATTTTGCGCTGGGCCCCTTCGGTCGGTTGTGCGCGAAAGACACTTGTCTGGTAGCTACCGGGCCGAGAGTCCATCGTGTGTGCCCGGGTTAGAAGTCTCAAAGCGCCAAAGTCCCAGTCGGCGGATGGAGAATTTGGATTGAGACGGAATCGGAAATAAGCTCTAGCGGAAGTCAAGGCAGGGGGAGAGGGAATAGAGGTATCCCCCCCTCTGAGGGCGTGTGTTGCTCGAGGAAAAAAGAAAAAAAGCCAGGACTTAGGAGAATACCTGATTGAGAAGAAGTCAAAGTCCGGTAGTACGGGGGGGAAGGGAAAGGGAAAAAGGGAAAAAAGTAAAAAACAGATTAGCACCGACTTAGCAGTTTACCTAAGGCAAGGTAGGTAGTAGCTAGGTAGGTAGGTATGTATGTATGTGTACCTATGTATGTAGGTATTGTACAGAGATGCTCTCTCCCTCTCTCGCTCTATGGATGTTGCATCAAACCTTGAACCATTTGCAGTTTCCCAGTTTCCCCGGTGCAAGATGGTGGCCGGAAACAAGGGAGGAAGTACGCCTGGAAACTCCGTTGCGACTATTCCCAGCTAGGCAAGCATCCAGCATTATCTGATGTCTTGGCGCTGTCCTGTTAAGAACTTTACGACCTACGGAGTTACTCCGGCTGGATTTAAAGATAGCTCCTTTCCCAAAATGAATGGGGCCCAAAACGCCGATCCGCCGTCGAGGTCCACCCTAACTCGCCTGTCTCTGGGCTTTTGCTTCGGGAGTTATTTTTAAACCTAAACTGCCCCCTTCTTTTCTGACCTTTGGCGACTCTGTGATTGGGAACTGGAAATCTCGGCCATGCGAATTGGGAATATATACTACCTTGAATGATGTCCTTATTCATTTCTTTACGTACAGTACCGACTTAAGCTCCCTACAAAGTATATTCCCGCTTCACCCATCATCCCATTTTCAAATTCTTACCACGACGATTTTTCTTGGTATCCCCATCATTGGCCAGACGCTCACCACAGCGGACCTCGCAGTTTTGCACGTCGCACATTAGCGGCCCAAAGGGGTGGTCAGTGAATTTCCTAATGGGGTATCTCTTACCTCCTCCAGAGCGCTACGAGTTCATCTCCGAAGGCGGGCGCGAATACTCCCTAACCCAAGGTATATCAGATATGATAGTCATACAACGCCTTCTACCAGCGACCTTTCAGAACGAGCGAGAATGAACATTGTCGCTCAAGAAAACATTCAAGCGCGATAGCTTTCCCTACATACATCTACAATACCCAAGAGTTCCTGGATCGAGATCCGGTCTTTCATCTCGACCTGTCTGGGCCCCACCCACCACGCCTCCTCACCCATACCTCCCCACAACAGGGTTGAGATGCAGCCCGAGTTGAGAGATGCTGGTCCCGGAAGCCGCGGTAGCTAAAATGCCGCCCGGTAGCATTCATTCCGATTATGGTTCACCCGATTCCCCAATCCGAATTTACCGGTGCCCGGCATCTCCGGTATTAATACTATTGGCCTGGAAAGCTTCAACCGGTGAAGGGATAACACGATATAGAGCATGGCCAGTATTGATAAACCATCATGGAATCCGGGAATGGCTCCGATGCCAGATCCTTTCACCGAACTGATTATACGATATTCGATGACATAAACCTGGTAGCTGCGAATCAGTTAACTCCCTACCCTTATATTATTCAACCTCTTAACTCCTAACACCGACAGGAGTTATGGGTCCCGCTTAATTGCTGTAGCGAGTAGGATGCAAAGGATCTCCATGAATATGACATGGAAAGCGTTTAGATGACATCGCTAACAGAAGCCTTATAGACGACAAGTAAATAATGGGACAAACGCATACGCTCTTGTTGAGAGTTAAACAGCGAACAGTCGGCCGTACGTTGTTGCATGCGGTGCAGATCGCCTAAGATCATGTACGTTGGTTCTTTTGGCTATCTAGATCTTATAGAGCTCATAGCTCCCAAAGTCGAAGAAGCCAGTATGTTATAGAGCCTTTCAGCCTTACCATCTCGATGTTACGGCCGCACCCTATCGGTACGAACTATTGGACCCTAGGTGAAATAAATACCGACAAACACCGCCTTCCAGGCTCACTCAATTTGGATGCATACAGCCCCTGCTCGCCGATCTTATTCTATCCCCTATTAAACTTCGGTGACAATTTCGTACATAGAATTATATGTAGGCCAAATGAAGATCAAATCAACACATCCCGCTAGTTCCGTGATACTTGTCAACTTATACCACCAGTTTGATCGAAGGTCGGGTGAGTAATAACGCACGACTAGTGTAAGCGCAATTCTCACTTATAGGGAGCTGGCTAAGAAAACAGCAGGTTAACGGATCCCTACATTTACAGATAGGTACCTACGTTTCCTCTTTTTCCTACACGCAAAATAACGCATGTGTGTTTTAGTGGAGAAGAACTAGCAAAAAGAGAAAAATGTAAAAAAAAATTAAACCAACAAACTGTGATATTCAAATAGAACGAGCTCAGCAGGGATCGAACCTGCAATCTTCAGAGGACTGGTTCTTAGACCGAAATCTGACGCCTTACCATTAGGCCATGAACCCGATTGATGGAAATTTTACTGTAGACAATGCTCTTGTACCAGTCACGAGTGGGCACAGTGCTAGTGGCCGCAGACTCGGCTTGCTGGGTTCTTTGGGCAGACGAGCGAGTACATATAGCAAAACAACAAAGTAAGCCATCACGTACGACCATAGGATCTAGAGAACTCGGGGTCCCGTCCGCTCCCCCTTAGATAAGCTGGATACCGCCGGATTAGTAGTTGGGTCGGTGACGACCAGCGAATCCCCGGTGTTGTACGTTTTGTTTTTGTCCTTTTGGACTGTTTTTTCTTTTTTCTTTGCTTTCCACTTACCATTTAACGTTGGCTATATGAGCTATATCCCAACAATACTAATATTCCATCGAGTGGGTTTGCTTTGGTAGTATACCCATAGTTGTGTTGGCGGTGGTCTGAAGCCTAGTACCCACTGTGGTGATAACTAAAAAAGAGTCCAAGTATGATATATGTTAGTCCATGTAGACTTCAGACCGTTGCTAATATTAGTAGAAGACACCATGGGAGCGATGGAGTGAGTTGTTGAAATCATAAAGTCTAGGACTCGACGTTGCACCGAAACCTCACCCAACACTCAACAACCACAAAACAACTTACCGCATTTGGAATTAAACATACCTTAACTCTACAATAAGTTCAAGATCTTCCAAATAGTACGGTCGATCAGACTTCCTCTAGACCGCCTTACCCCATAGTAATCACAGCCTCGGCTCAGAAATCGGCGGGACCGGGTCCTTGCAAGCTAGAATTATTACATAGAACGTACGACTATGAACCCACACTTATTCACGCAGATCACTACTTTCTACCACGCCATAACTATATGGCTTTTTCTTATAGGTATTCTCCACTATACGCATCGCCGATGTCACGATGCCGAGCGTATAGTAAGGGAAAGCAACTTCGTTTTGCATGAGCTGCTGAGCTATCTTACCTAACCGAGCCCTCAGAGAACTGGGTATCCATGAAGGGCGGGGACGAAGAAACACATGCCTCATGTGTCCGCATCCCGAAAACCGAAATACTTCGCTAGGTCGTAAGTAGCACTGAGAACTTGGGCGACGAATAAGAATCCTATATACCTACAGGACGGCTGCTATCCACCTGCGTGACTTCCTTAGGTAGGTACCTAACCGAGCTATCCTCCTTTCTCAAAAAATACCAAATTCTCGAGGACATATTTTGAAGGGCAACCCGGAATCGCTATAAATGGCTATTAAGGGCGACACCTTAGCTAAAGTAAATACGAATATATCCGTCAAGTGTTAATATTTGTACGTTTCGCAAGTCCCACGTCAAGTCCTAGTCTTACAGTAGAAGTATGATGCTTCTTGGAGCTTAAGGGGACATTCACCAACGTCATGTTACGGACGTACGAGATCTACGTCACTCTATCCTCTTCTAATAAATATATAACCTTATGTACACTGGACATCTAGTCTGGTTAGTTTCGGTTGCTCCTACAACAATAGAGTTGTCTCCCCCACCGTATGGTCGGCTAGAACCAACTTATGCTTAGTCCTCAGGGGACAGTCGTAGTATGTCCCATCTGAACCACAAACTACAGCTCCGTTTCCTACTATAGCTACCTTCTCTTCAACGACTCTCACGCTCCTGTCCTATGGGGCCCATCCTCTTCGACAAAGGGACACTTAGATCTCGTCTCCTCTATAATAGCCAAGTGATCCCAAACATCTATTTACCCAATTTGCCCTATCATATAGCCTCGCTGACTTCTCATCGAGCTCGACAATTCCAGCGTCCCCTAAGGTACAAAGTTCTGTATTCATGTTACGTCGGGTATCACCTCTCCTGAAACTTGGCTCGTAGCTAACAGTTAGTGGTTAGAATCCGAAGGATAAAGAACTTGCTGACTAGCAGAGATTTTCAGGGGTCATCGAAGGTACCACCTGATAATTCTGGCCCTGCGGGTTTGGCGTCGATTTCCTAGGGTATAGGGCTCTAGTGTGGTAGAGCTAGTTATCTAGAACTAAACGGCCGGCCGTTAAACTATTATATAATTCCCTGGATTATATAGCTCTAATGTTGATTACGCGCAAATTATATGGGCCTGAGTTTCGGTATGTAGTGTAATTAAAGGCGGTATCACTCTCCGAGGTAGGTTATTTAACGTCAATTCTAAGGTTTGATGCCTCTATACTAATACTATAAAAAGTATCAAATAACCGGGACACCGGATGGCCATTCCAATCCTAGATGCAGGGAATATCATCAACATCAACCTCAACACTCTAAGGTACCGGACTCCATATTGCCAAAATCTAGGATCGTAAAAAACAAGATGGTATGATTTCTCGATATAACATAATTAGAAAATACTGCGGGTTCTATAGACTCCTCATTAATAGGTCGTTTTCCCAAGGTCCATATATCAATGTTGTTATTTCCTATGTTTTTGGAAACTCCGATTAGCTTAGTATAAGGAGATAGATAGAGGCTATTGTAATGTGAACCTCCTATGATAGCCATAAGCGAGGTGAAGCTTATAGAATCCTATGCTACGTTACTAAATGCCACTTTAGTACTGTTTGATTAATGCAACGTAAAAAGGCTGGCTACAACGGCCTCTGGTCATCTATCTACCCACCGGCCCTTATTGCTATCATTCCACCGGATCGTATCCTTACGAAGGACGTATAGTTAGCTAAGTACGTAATGCTCGGATTACAATATCAGGTTAGACCCGAAAACGTAAGGATTATTAATGATTATATAATTAATAACCCGTCCAGCCCATATAATTCCGGTAGTTTGGAAGTAGGGGGACGACCCCGAATCCTCGGAAATACCGAATAGGAAATCTGCTAGGTAGCTTGGCCCCGGGGGTAGCTAACCTTAATATGAGGCTGATGGGGGATATTAGACGTTGCATATATTACGTATAGCTTAGCTGCGTAACATCAGGATTCCAAATACTCCTTTAGCCAACTGCCCGATAACGTAGAATTCCATGCCCTCCCCAATTAGCCTAATATATCCCAAACCGAGTCATTTTCAGTGCAGAATCATATGCCTTTATCCATTAGCAATTGCTTACGAAGTCTTTTCGAATCTTAAGTCGCTTAACCCCCAGTTGATGTTATCAGTATGTAGGTACTACTCTGCCTAATTTCGTCATTGTAGTCTCTCTTACCTCTACCTTCCTGTACGTATCTCGTGGGGGAGCATGAGCTAAGCCATGTAGTCTTTAGAATGAATGACATTAACAACACATATAGTGGAGATCTGATATCGGAAAGCCAGAAGGCACCAATAGGAAAAGACCCCCCTTAACTTGAAGTACCTAGTCTTTGATCTTATATTCACCTTTATTTGAACGTAGTTAAGACTTGGCTATCGTCAGTGATACTAAAATGAATCCTTCTAGATCTACACCCAAATAGGCAATTATAGTGCTTCGGCTGTTACTTAGTTCTCGTTTTACCTACCTACCTACCTATATAATAGAATCGTGAAGAGGTATCTATTATATTTTGCAGTGATACCCGCGTTTCCCCAACGATTCATAGCTAACGATCAGAATCCGGACGCGAATGAGTTAGATCCATCCCCCCATTTTTAAAGGACTGGTATCTTCCTGCGGGCAGGCTTTTGTAAGTAGTTACTTAAGTCTGGGGACTGGCATCGAAATGGGCTGGCCTATAAGACTCGGCGATCTGGTATGGTTCTCAGAAACTCGTCGAGCTCATCACGAGTTAGGGAGTTGGAGACATTTTGCTTCCGTCTCCACTTCGAGTCAACTGATTTGAGGCAATCCTAATGTGACTGGAGGCCTTATTACACTTGATAATGATGAGCGGCACGACTGTCTCTGACGAAACACACTTTGTGGTTCTCTAGCGCCATTTTTGATAAGTCATCTCTGAATTGTGATGTGCTTGTTAGGTTATCTGAACCACCAACCTTGCCGTAGATACTTGTTTCACTTGGTGTGTAAGAGGACTAGCGTGCCCGTGATCTTAGCGGTGTGAAGAATGATGAGCAATCTCTCCAACCGCCGTGAGGCAGCAAGGTAAAAGGGGGAAACGCAATTTTGGTGAACTTGAAACAACGGCAATAGATGGAGATGATAACGGCCACCAATGAATAGGGGTAGGTTGAGAAGGGCCGATTCTATTGAGGGAGAATCGAGTATACGAGCGAAACAAGAGTAATAAGCTATAAGTGATCAGTTATAGTCACGTAGACCGAGTTGAGCGCGCTTAGAAGAGTTGTAACTTAGAGAAACGCTTTGCATACGGGTTATATTGCGAGAAATGGAAAAATTACTCAAGATCACGATCCGCGAGGTGACGTCTAATTAACACTTGCAGCCCGTGAGCGGCTGCAGATTGAGGCTCGATCCTATTTTAGCAAGCCCCCTAAAAATAAACGCTCTAGCAGATCCTTCGTGGTACGGAATCTCCGAGTGAGATACGCTGCAGGCAGTAGCTAAGGCTGGGCCGCAAGGGGCACGGCGATAATCTTGAACACCGTTGGAACCTTGAGGGTTGACTCGGCCCTGTACTGTCAGGTACACCAATAGGGGCAATGTGATGACCCTACGTACACGTGCATGTGTCTCTAGTGCCAGTAGTATCGCGTAAGGCAGACCAGCACCATGGTACTCGGTATGGTTGCGGCGAACCTCCAACTCCTAGCTCTGATCGCTAGGGAAGGCTTCAACGAAGGGTAGCCAGCGAATCAAGGCCAGGTAGATGGGCCGCGGGCGCTTCTGGAAGTAGCAAAATAGGGGATGATGCGGAGGAGACGTTTTTCATAGTAGTGATGGACACCACGCAGGGCTCCCGTGCATAATGGCGAGACGCCCGCTCTCCTAGCCTTTTCCCCAGACTTCAAGTACTTAGCTAAAGGAGGGCAGTGTCGTATTGCCGCCTTGGTACCTTACAGATAGGATCACGATGGCGCCAGTCGGAAAGGTATGACAAGCAGATTCCCTGCAGGTGATCTGGGACCGAAATAGCAGGCAGGGTTAAGACAGGGTTGGGCGGGATGCAAGCAAGAGACGCCTACAACGTCGAACTAGGCGCGTCGAACTGCGGGCACAGGCAGAGGAAATTTTCTCGAACACATGCTTGAGCGACGAGCGATGCCATGATGTCAGGGCGCTTATAAGTTTAGTCAGTAGGCAGTGGGCGGCTATTCAAGACTGGCGGCCTGCTATTGGACAGACGTAGACGGGGGGTGAGCGGTAAACTGGTTGTGATTTGTGAATGATTTCTTGAAGCGAGTTGGGGTATTTTTGGGACTGCTCACCTTCGTTTCTACACTTCTCGCATACGACTAGGGGGAAATAATAGATATGATATTAGTCTATGAACCTAGCTAGGGCAATCTTTTTAAATTCGGTATGTTGTCGCGGAAGATATATGGTGAGGCCCAAAAAGTAGCCATTGTTGTTTATGTTTACTTGGGTTACTTGGGTACCTATTTGGGCCGGCCTGGGAAAAGACCTATTACCTCCTAGCGCGTGTGTGTCATGTGACCTATGGGACAGGCAGTAGGCGCATGTACGCATGTACAAGAATACATGCGCTTTCGATGTTTGGTACATGTACATGTACGCACGCCCGTGTTGGCTTGTCGCTTAGTCACGAGTACCCGAGCACAGGTACCTAGGTAGGTATACATAGGCGGTATGTAGGTACCTAGGTAGATACCTCCTATACACGTACTCCATTGTGTCAATATTTCTCGAGAGGTAATTACACTTGGAGTCAGTATTCCATGTTACCTAAATGCTGTTTCACTCAAGAGTCGGCTTCAGACATGAGCCACAGTTTACATCAAACATGGACGCATAAACGATAATAAACAACCTGCAGCGCTCAAATTGCTGTAATAACTCCAACCTTCAACACATGCGCCCACACGTCCGCACATCCATACATCCATACATGCGGTAAGGCGAGAAGGCTTGGGTCGGTTTGGCGGAGTCCTTCCATGCTACCAGAGCCAGCCACGAGGACGCTACGGACCAACGTCTGCCTCGCACTGCACCAACATTCGATCACCCTTGTGCTACCCTACACTATTTACCATCGTCCATGTCGCTCTAGCCCGTGCTGCGACGTACGTATAATGTATGAGGTAAGTAAGGTAGGTTGGTAGGTCGGTAGGTATATATGTATGCATTATACAGACGCCACCGGAGTTTATAGGCAATGCATATCTTACATACTTCAACATACATACACACAACATACCTGCCTACATACATTACTTACCTGCCTACACATTACATGTCTTGGGCAACGTGGTCAAGCTCGTGACTTGTCACATTTGTTAGGCCCCCGGCCTGGCTGTCGGTAACAAAGCTATTACCTAACAAAACGGATTTACGCCGAGCTAGCAGCACCGAGAAATCAGGATTAACCACCACCAACATAACATCAATGTTGGTCTGGCACTCCGGCAGTATACAGTATATGCGAGGTGCACCTACATACATGTACACGGCCGACTAGGTACGCACTTACGCTTGCCATAACGCCAGAGTCCGTTATTAACACTGGATCTTCTACCTGCGCTTCCGCTCACCTGGACGATCCCCGAGTCGACGAATCCTTCGCGAACCCCTTGTACAGCTTCTCACTGGCATTCCGACACATAACCACTCGGCCGGATCTCAATTTCACTTCTTTTTTCTTTTTCTTTTTCCTTTCCTGTTTCTTTTTTTTTTTTTTTCTCTTTTCCCTAGTAACGGCCTTCGATAGGGTCACCTCCTTGCGTGGTAAGCCGCAGTCTCTGGCATGATAGGTAGGGAACATGGAATATTTTATGGTTTGCTGGAATTTCTTTTTATTCTGTTGCCTTCCCGTCCCTGCTAATCCTACGTATATGCCTACCCAGGTATGTATGCACTGTACATTCGTGGTTACGCCTCTTCTTGTCGAGTATTGTCAAAGCGCGGTCGGCCTCCGGGGCGTACCTCGCGCTTATTTTTATATGACGGCCGGCTGTTGGACGCGACCTTGCAGGCTGACGGTAATAAGGGCTCTAGCAGGGATAGCACCGGACCTTTTTCCGCTTTAACTAGTGGCCCGGCTTTCTCACATCTCCAGCTCCATCTTACATCGGCATGGCATACTTCCGGTATTTCTCAAGAAACTTGCGCCTAAGTCGCACGCGGCCTGCAGCATGCTCTCACGCTCTCACAAAGGCCGGGTTTAAAAAGGCCAAACCGAAGAAAACCCAAGGTCCAACATTTGGCGGCATGGTCCATGATATTTATAATTATCATTATTACCTATTTGACGACCCAAAGTGTAATAACATCTACTTATATTGCACTTTCGTTCTGGGCCCAATAGGATTTGTTCCTCTTCATCATTTTTTTCCTCTGTGGAGGCTGGCTGCTACAGCCCCCAACAGCTGTCTTAGCGTAATAGACCGAGAGCTTAGTTGAAGTCATACTGCATACTCAGTAACAACATGCGTGAATCTAGGAGGATGGCGAGAAAAGAGAGGAAAAAAAAAGACAGATCTCTTTAATAATCACCGACCGAAGCCATCCGTTTACCTACTTCGGCCTCCAGGACACCCCCCCCCCCCCCCCCCCCTTTTTCTCCTCTCCTGGCTGACTGACCTCGCCGTCAGCCTGACACAACATTATACACTTCCACCTCCGCTTTCTAGTGTTAGCGTCATGAGGGGTAGTAGTGAACCTTATCGGGGGTCGATGCAAGGAGACCGGGGGAACGATAGTGTAATATACGTGCAATAGCCGCATGAGAATCCTTCGCGTGCTTCAAGCATGCACGAGTCTTGGTCGCAATACCGAATGCCTGCTTTCCCGTATCGCAAGCACGTTACCAAGCTTTCCCAAGCGGGTCGCAGCTTCAACCCAAAAATGTTCCGGCCATTTCTAAGAAAAGAAACCCCAATCTGAAGATGGGTTTTATGTGCGGACGCGGTTGATCGAGTTTGTCTCGTCTGATGTTTGGCTTCCCCTTGTCGTAAGCCAGGTAGGTTGTTGGTTGCTGAAGGTTGCTGAGGGTTGCTGCCTTCGACCAATAAGCGACGGAAAGCCGCTTATGGATCGATCACCTTCCCGAACGGCGGCAAAAGGTATCCGAGCCAGGTCTCGATGATTCGCGACAAGCGCTTTGCGCTCGCCCCACAGATTGTTGCTCCAGACAGGTAACTCGGAAACCAGCTACAAAAGAAATGCCGGGATCATAAACAATCGCGGCCCCAATTACTCGATTGGTAGGACGAGGATCCACCAGGGTGCTAAAATTGTTTCGTCCGGGTTGCCCACAGGTCCACTTGGTTCTCAAACTCGAAGGGACAGGCATTCGCACGAGTCTCCTTACTATAGAACGCGCTTTTCGGACGAAAGTAAATTGATGGTTGCTATGCGTCAGACGCCGAGTGTGGGATTGTCCCGTGCGTGCCGTGCGCGAACGGAGTCTCAGGCCCACGGTTCTAAGGGTGTTATCCGGCCGGGCAGGGTACATGGCAATCTACTATATTCAAAAATGGAAGAGTTCTCCGGAGCTAAACAGGTCAGCACGTGCAGCGCCCGGATCGATTACGTCGCAGTAAGATCCAGGGGAGAGGATTAGGTAACAGGAGGCATTGCCACGAAGCGTTCCGCGCCTGTTTGCTTGGGGTGAAGGATCCATGTAGCCCTATTTCTTCTTTCTTGACCGAGGCATAGCCCGAGACGAGATGATGACCTACACCAGCTACGTCAGCAGTACCCGGCGGAGGCCGTCGTTTTACAGAGCGACACCGCCGCCATTCCGGGGGGAGGAAAAGGGGGGAGTTAGAAGTTCGAGCTTCACTACGATGAACAACGTCCTCATGACCGGGGCCGGAGGCCTGTTGTAGTAGGGGGGACTTTTCTACGCCTTGGTTTTACGTTTCAACTATCGGGGTCAAATATTAATGTAACTCGCACGCTAATACGAGACATTTGTGACAACGGGGCGAGCACATGCGTTAGCAGCAAATCAAGAAGCTCTTGTCGGCTCTAGACGCGGGTATTCGCTGCGCCCTAACGAGAGCCCTGGACCTTTTTTTCGACATCACACGCCCGCGCCAAATTGCATGACAGCTGCATCCCTGTCCCGGGGCGCCCATTGGCTGCGGTCGGAGTGCTGCCAGACTCACAAACTCCTCTGACCACACCTGCCGGCAATGCAACAGGGTCGGCCTTTTCTGGTTGGAAGCACTGCTGCCGCGACAAGAATTGGCAGAATTCCACGACCCAATGCGGGAATTGACGTTGCACCTTGCTGTGCCGCTCGCGTACTTCTACAAGATCGGAGACCCTTTCAAACTACTTAGATCCTCCCAATCGCACGGCGTCTTCTACATCCCGGCCAGATTCGACCAAGCCCGCTAACACTCACACGTATGCTATTTTGATCTCCTCCCCCCCCGGCAGCGGCCTGAATTGTCGCGGGTTAGAATCAGCTCCAGGGTTCGTAAGGGAGGGGGTTCGCGGCTAGGCCTCGAGAATCGGCCTCTGTTGATTCACCAGTGTATATGTTCTTCCCCATAGCGCCGCGGCGACGGTGATATCGAAGATGATCACAAATACAAAGCTTGTCCGGCGGGCCGAAAGTGCTGCACCCATTACGGCCTACGTCTGAGACGAGATGTGGGCGATAGCGAATCGGACAACACGATGACACTTATTGAGAAACCCCGGTGTAACGTTAGAGGGGGGCGGCCGTTGGTGACATTGAGGGCACGGCGAGGCGCACGATTTAGGGTCGACAAGTTCTGTTGACAGCTGGTATTCTGTCTCGGATGACGAATGACAATAACAAACAAGAGTCAACATGTCAGACATAATGGGTCGAGGCTGTCTGAGGGACGATGGCCACATTCCCCGCAAGGCTGCAGGCTCGAAAAGAAGCCACCCGAGCTTCATGGCCGTTGGGGTCAGATAGATATCATTCGCCGTATTTGACGATGAATGCTGTTTGCGGCAGTGCCACTCGGTTCAGATTCGGTAGCATCGCATGAAGAGCGGCGGGAAACATAAGACTAATAAGACTAATAGGGTACGTAAGGTAGGGACGAGAGAACCTAGCCTAACATAACGTACATATCCACGATGGCACATAAGTATGTACGACACCTCTGTATCCTGGCAAGGTGACCTATGTAGACGGCAGCTCGGCTTTAACGCGCAAGGCCGGGCCTGTGTGTGTGATGATGTCGAGAACAAGTATACGCGATCTTACCTATTTTATGTTTTGGGTGTTTCGTGTGTCATTTGTTGCTTTGTCCCAGCAATAATAAAAATAAACAAGGCAAACTACCTAGATATTTTGGTTAGGAGGGAACAAGTAAACGGCTTCGACGGTCAAAGTGGTATCGTAACCTACCTCTCACTGCTGTACGTGCCTGTTGAGATAAAACCCAATATAATAAACCAATAATACAATTGTCTTGTACTTTTGTATATTGTCAGGTCCACCGCGGAATTGCAGAAAACAGCGTCTAAGATTCTAGCGGAGCGGAGAGTTATTAAGGTACCCTGTACATCTGAAGGTGCGGATACCCCTGCTTGGTGCCGAAGCTCCTCAACTCGCTTCCAGGTTCTTTCCCATCAATGATGGGCGTCGTTGCGCGCGCGCGCACACACATCAAGACAGGTACATACCGATATACATGCGCACATCCTTGAAGGGTACATGCCTCGGCGCTATGTACGCTACCCTATGTACCTACATGCGCTACATAGGTACCTGGTGTACACCTCGATTCCTCCTCTCTACATCTTTTTAACGACAATCAAGCGCCATGCCGCCCAATACATAGATCAATACTTACCGGGGGAGCTAACCACATGCGCAGGGTTTGAAGATCTCGTCTAAGTCGTGCTGGTACAAAAGTATATATCGAGGCATCCCGCAGTAGAGGACTAGAGACGATAGTTGGAATTCTTTTTTTGGGTCCTTTTTTTGGGCATACCTTGCTCATTTCGAGAAGAAAGTTGCCGCCGCTAACTGCCACCAGCTACGGACGTTAATTGCTTGCATTCGCTCTTTCCCACTCACACGCGTTCTTTCGCTTCTTTTCTACCTACATAGGTGCCTGCTCTACTGCCTTGCATCTACGCGCATGCCAGATAAGGTACTCTACCTCTGGAGTACTTGAAGTAGACAGGCGGTAGTCGTACATAACCTACCTCTTTATAATACCGTACCGTATTACAGGATACAAATACATGTTGTACGTACTTGTACCTACTATATCTGATCAAGAACGAGGGTACCGCCCTGCCTAGGCTACCTGCCCTATCCACCGGACGTACCTACCTTAACCTATTTACCTTACCTTGCCTGCCTGACCTCGCCTACCTTGCCTACATCCTGCCTATAGGTACCTGACCCTAAGTACCCTCTCTCTCACTTTCATGTTCTCTTCACTCTCTTCCATCACTCGCATCACTCGATCTCTTCTACTCTTCCCTCTATCTGTCTACCCGTCCTATTTACCTATCCTTGCCTTACATCACTTCCCGCTCCGCCTGGGCCCTGCGCTGGCTAGCCACATATTTTCTTCCCTTTATATTTTCTTATATTCCCCCCCCTACTACCGCCGCTACCACTGCTGCGTGCTACCTTGATTACTATTACTCAATTGCTGTATTGCAAATCATTTTCCCCCTGCCCATCTATCACCCCCCCCTCCATCCATTCGGGTTCTTCGTGGTGTTCTGGTCGCATTAGAAGGGAGGCGAAGAAAGGAACTGTCAACGTCGTGATCTAACTCTCGACATTAGTGAAAGGGGAAAATAGAGGCGCCCGAAACCTATTCATTCTTACAAGCGCAGCAGCAGCGGCCAGGCAGTATTTAATCGCGCGTCAAATCGCCAAGCGCTGGCTGGACCTTTTTTGTACGCATTAAACAAAAGGGTCAAGGATCCCCGACGCGAGGAACGAGTGGGAGCCGGGAATCTCCAATATAGTTGGTTCGAATTCGACAAGTTGCATCGTGGGCCGGACCTTACGATAATAATCTGGAGGTTTTCCACGCAGCCTAGAATTCCCTGGGTAGCCATACTCTGCCCAACTATCTCTAACAAGAAAAGGCCCCAAAAAGAAAGAAAAAAAAATTAAGAAGGCGTCCCCAGGATAAGGAACACCCATTAGCAGGCCACGCAAACGTGCAGTTTTTTAGGCGCCGCAGCCCTTCGAGCTTGTTGCTTACACCGCAACGCGGCACTACGCAACGTTCCGCACCCAGGCCCTTGCCAGTCACCGTCGTATTACGCTGCCAGATTCGATAAGAACGAGCTCGGTGCGGCTGGCTCACTCCCGCTCGCTTGCACAAAATTGCCTCCCCGCGCACTCGCTTTCGAAGTTCGTCACTTTTAAAATCTAGAGTTTTTGCAGATCACTGCCCATTGTCCCGCGCCACGACAAGCGCATCGTCTAGGGATCTAAATTCCGCCCGATTAACGTCTATACATTACCTCTGCTCAATGCGCTAACCTCCAGGAGCCTTAATTCGACATCGTTGCCCAATCGCAGTCCGACCGCTGTGCGGGACGATCATCTCCGGGGAATTTTTCTACTACTGCTTTCGATTTCGTCTCTCACCTTAGACATTTCCCAGTCTCTGTGTTGCTCTTTTGAAATAGCCGCACCGCAACTAAACGCTGTGCATTCCGGCCGTGACTTAGACTGAGCTGATAATTGTTAGCTCGAAGCTCACCAAGAGCGTCTATATCGAGTTGCTAGATCTTAAATGCCAAGTCCGTTGGTTAAAGGGTCTAACCTCACAGCAACCATCGACTTGCCAGTACGCGTCCGAAGGCTCGAATTCCTATGCACCTCACGCAGGGCTACTGGGCTGAAGAAATCGTTGGACGAACTATGGCAACATTCACGGCTTTAAACGGGGGCGAGCAGAAGGGCACCGAGAGGCCTGGCAGCAGCCCTACCTCAATACGTGCAGCCTCCGAGGAGCAGTCAATCCGCCAGATAACTACCCAGGAGCCTAAAGCCGGGGAAAGCTCCGCCAATCAAAGAGAGCACTGGTCGGGAATGGGTTCTGAACGCTCATCTTACCAGCCCACTAGCTATCCCGAGGTCGAGAGTGCTCACAAGCGCAAACGCTCAATCTCAGATGAGCCACGTAGAGAAGGACCAACTGCTCGAGATCGAGAGCAACCATCCCAGATAGAGTCACGTGAACCATACTCCACGCCGCAGCGGGAACGTGAGTATAGGCAGTACGGTGAGGAGAGTCGGGAACACCACGAATCGTGGTATCCGCGGCAGGGGCACACGGATGAGCGTAGCGCATACGACCGGCAGAGTTCCGCAGGCATGGCTCCCTCGCCAACCGACGAGCAACTTGGAGACACGATTCGAAGGGGAGCTTCCCATATGGAATCTCAGCACGACTACACGGCGACGAGCCCCGACGGTGACGAGGGGTCCGTACTCTACGGTGGCAGCTCTTACACGCAGGAGCAGAGGAAAGGAGATGCCGTGATTCAGTCGGATCCCAAGAAACGGAAGCGCAATTTCAGTAACAGAACCAAGACTGGGTAACTAAGACCTCTCCTTTCCGCCTGCGTCTTCTGCGTCGCGTTTGAGAATCTATTGCTGACTTGTAGGTATGGCGTGGCCGGTTCTTGCATCCTCTTAAGTGTCTTACGTACGCAAGTATCTTGGCACCTAAGAGCGAGGCATCGGCTCCCCGTACCGTTGTTTATAGCTGCCTAACTTGTCGGAAAAGAAAGAAGAAGTGTGATGAGACGAAGCCGCAATGTGAGCTCCCCCCGCAGACGAAAGCCTAACTCTCATTTACTCATGTGTTGAGCAGGTACCAACTGTGTCCGAGGCGGGTTTGTGTGCCACGGATACCCCAACCAGCGAGGTTACCCAAAGATGGAGAACAAGCCCGCCGCTGTTCCACTCGAATCGAAGGATCCTAGCTACGTTCCCCCAGGTGCCTACGGAATGCCCCAGCAAAGTAGCTACCCGATTCCGCCGCCGCCACCCCCGAAGCGCGATCAACCAGCTCCGGCGTACCGTGGACAGCCCCTCCGGATAGAACCAGTGCAGGGCCGGCCAATTTTGGCGGACGATTCCCGTCAACCGATGTCTTCGACCCTTCCCACTCCCACCCCATCCGCTACAAGCCCGGAAAACAACAAGCTGTCTTCGATATCGTATACCAACCCGGGAAGCATGTTCCCCACTCCGATAAGCGCTACGAGCAGCACGATGCAGTTACCAACGCCGTTGAGCAGCGTCGACAGACACAAAGACTACCAGAGGGTGCCGCCGCTGCACGATCTCACGCGCACCGAGCACGAGGGCCCGCATACTAACGCGCTACCGCAGATCAACATCCTTCCGCCAACACGCAGCAGTAGCCCGCCTGTCCAGTCTCAACCTGCACCGCCGCCTCCGCCACCACCGCCGCCACCAACAGCTGCGACTGACCCTCAGGAAGCAGCGCGACTTGCGCTATCGCAACACTTGCCCCCGGACAGGGAACGGACGCAAAAGGAAGAGATGCTTACAGGAAACCAATATTATCCCTTCGATGAAGAGCTAGTTCTAGAGAGGCAGAGGTGCAGCGCCGCATGCTTTAGGTTCAATAACTCAACCAATCCCAACGTTGGAGTCTCGGCGTCCGAGCGGTCCCGCCTTTTCCGCGAAATCCTACACCCAACGGAACCCATCATCATGAACCGGCAGTTGGCATCGTCCATTACCAATTTCGGCCGTGTCGGGCAAGAGGTTGTTGTCGAAGCGCCGTTTACGTGCGACTATGGCTATAACATTTCTATTGGAAATAACGTCTTCATTGGTCGAAACTGCACTATTATCGACCCTATGGAGGTTATCATTAGCAACAACTGCTACATCGGGCCGAACGTCAGCCTGTTCGGTGGTACGCTGCACACGGACCCTAAGAAACGCAAAGGCAGTAAGAGCCCTCATCGCGGTGCTCCCATATACATCGAGGAAGACGTATGGATCGGAGGCGGCGCCATAATCCTCCTAGGCCTGAGAATTGGAAAGGGTGCGACAATCGCCGCCGGCGCAGTGGTCACCAAGGTAGGTCTCAGAACCCATAATCCCGTAGGGTCGTAGAAAGCGGCGCTGACGGCAGCTTAGGATGTGCCACCATTTACCGTTGTGGCCGGCAATCCCGCTCGGGTGACGCGCGGTGCCATCAGCTGACATGGCAGAAGTTGGATCTGCTGCATGCTACTTATTGGCGAGTTTTGCGAGTTAGTGGCGATACACGATGCCCAAGTTTGGTCTTACTGTTGCCGCATATGTACGACTCGCCGATCCCCAGTCGCTTCTGTCCAGTATACACCTCTCTCAAAATTATTAGATATTTTAACGCCGCCCAGGAAAGGTGTTTCGACTTCGGGAGAGCAAATGACTCAGCACCGGCTTGCTTTTATTCGAGATAACTCCGAGCACAAGAAAATTTCAACGCCGAGATACGTGACCAGGATAATGCATTTACTATATATACCTATATATTTATATACGCCACAGGCCGGGATACATCAATCTGATAGAGAGATATACCAGGTAGCTCTGGAAGCTACGTGGAACAATTCTGAATCGTTGGGATGGGAATGGAAGCCCCGTCATTTTTGATCTTTTTTACAAGTTCGGAGGCAGGCATATACGGATTGCATGGGTTTGCGCCCGCCGTCCCGACCGTCAGAAGGGGAACCGCGAGGGTCGGGTTCACGAATGAGACAATGGCTGTACGGTGCTTACGAACGCGGGTGCGCGGGCCTCGCCGCTGCTTACGGTTGTGTTGTGGGGCGGTTGTACTTGGGGGAAGAAGAAGCAACGGTGGCGAGCTGAGGTCCCGCGTGCCTTGATGCGACGTGAACGTGTAGACGAGGCCTCGATGAATGAAGAGATGGGCAGATGGGTGGACGGTCAGACTTGGAACTGGATTTGTATGGAATATATAGATCTATGTTAAAGATACCCGGTTTAGTTTTTTTTCCCTATTTAATCGCATCTCTCTATTTGTGAGTGCCATGCTTATATTACGTGAGTATCGTGGGTTAGGTATCCAATTACTTTGGATATTAACGAATAGAAGCCGAGTTGTGATCGGTATAGCTCTGAGGTATATACTGAGGTCTTTCGACTCGTAGTGTTTACCTCGTTTATACGTCCTGTAACCTATAGTATCACTAGCCGAGCCGTGTATTAGTTATTCCGCTATTATAGAGAAGTAGACAGGATTCTCCTAGGATTAAGCAGTTGTAGGCATAGGCACCTATTCAAATATCTCATCTATCTTAAGTACTTGAACGTACCCCCGGAATTCTTGTGGTAAATGTTACCTGTCTATTCGTCCATTCGGAGCGTAAACGCGGCCGTCATTATAATGACACGAAATATCTCGGTGCGTAGTGTAAATACATCGAGGTAAGTACATCTTTGCCGAATGCTCCCTGGGTGTCTAGGTAACCTAGATAAGTTATGAAGGCACCAAGGACTCGACCGTGTCTTCATAACGTCTCTTTAAGAAATGGATGTGTGAGCCTAACTCTTCGACGGATTTACCAGGATGAATATCTACCACCCGCCCTCTCTGTTTTCCTATTCATACGCTTACCTACCCACTTATCTTGCCTATGTCATATAGTATACCTAGGTAGGTACCTACATAACATAATCCAGAGGTAGCGAGGTCAAGGCTATACCGTACTCGTCCCAAGCACATTTTTAAACAGTCCCGTCCAAGAAACAGAGGAAAGGGGGGAGGTCGTGTCTACGCCACTCGCTCATCTGAAAGGGCGGAAGATATACGGTGTCGTGGCGTAAACTGGGCTCCAACGGAGACGAAAAATAGAAAAGAAAGACCTTTAGCCTTGACAAGGCCTGGAGCTGTGTTTCGCTATAGGGACTGATTAGTAGTGGCTAATAGGGGCAGAACCAACAACCTCCCTAGCCCCAGAGCCCCTGTCCCGGACTACTCGAGTCTATTAACGCTATGTTCTAAAAGGTAGGAAAGCAAGAAGAGACTAGATCCGATGGCGGTTATTAAGCCTTCATCAATGAGATTTCTCATCGTTAAGTGGTTTTGGAGTATATTGGCCTTTTCTCTACCTTTGATGTTTCCCGAATTATCTACCCAGGTAAATACGTTGCCTAGGCCTCTATATTCAGAGAAGGCAGCTCAGTAACTTCCCATCAGGCCTCACGAAGCCGTAGCGAATTACTATATTGACCTTGTCGAATCCGTATGTTACCTACTTACCCATCTATCCAGGTAGCTAAAACCAATACAGACTCCTTCCAAATACGCCGCACATACCTTAGGCTAAGGTCAATGGATAGCTAAACCTTACGGGACGTGAGAACTTCAGGATAGCATAGCAAACGGGAAAGTGGTAGGTATTATCGTCTTAAGAGCACAGTGAGATAGGTGCAATACGTAAGTAGCTTAAGCCAAGATAACCGATCATATAAAACCAAGAGAGTGGGTAACGTGGTCGACATCACCTGTTCACTCGCCGACTTTATACCATCGGTTACCTAGCCGCAAGGCGGACCAGACCAGGAAGATAGCACACAGCGTCGTGACCTAATACACACTTTAAATACGGGCCTAGATAGGTACCTAGGTAGGCAGATAAATAAACTGCGTAAGTCTAGCGCTCTAACCTGTTCATTAACGAGGTAACCTTAACGCTACGGGCTCTTTTCTCTAATCGCATAACTCATCTCCGTACCTCCATTCATATGGCGCTACGCTACTTCTTCTGCCTCTTCGCGCTCTTATCGCTAGTGGCACTCATCTCGCTAGCACTTCTCTTATGACCGTTGCTACTCGCGGGCCGAGGACCCTTATCTTTCTCCTCGTGCGCATTCCCGCTCCCGTCTCCATTCGTAGTGCGGCTGTTCTCGCCGTTCGTAGCGGGCGCCTCGCCATTAGGTTTTGCGGCGGCAACAGAATCTTCGTTCGTTGCGCCATTGGTCCCGCTTGCGGCGCCGTCCTCCTTCTTCTCCTCGCCGCTCGTCTTAGCGGCCGCCGACTCTCCGGTCTTGACATCGGCTTCGTGCTGGGGCGGGGCGAGGGCCTTCTCGCGCTCCGCCTTCTTGGCCTTTTCGAGCCTGATTTCGGCGTCGATCTTATCATTCATCTTACGCATATCGAGAAGGACGGTGATAGAATTGAGGAGCTTCTCCATCTCCTCCACCACTGCCCTCGTGGGCATGTTAAGCCTACTCGGAATATCAAGCTCGGCCAGAGTATTCGTGATACGCTGGTGTTGGGCGTTACTCTTGGTTGTGAGTATCTTGTTAATTCTTTCGTAACGGAAGGTTGGCCCCGAGGGTAAGCGGTCGTGGTGCGACACGCCGTAAATCTGTTCTTCTTGTTCGGTGAGTTTCTTGCGTTCGGGTTGAGCGCCTTTCTTGGCGGGCCGCTCGGGCCGCTCGTTGCCTCCGATGGAGTCGCGGTGACCCGTTGACGAAGCTGCGATACTCTCCCGACGGTTTTCTGATATGGGCGTACCGTTCGGGTGGTTGGAGGGGTGGGCCGAAGGATGTGCCGACGCCGGTGTATTCCCTCCGTTGGCCTCCATGATAGACTTTCGTTTCTTGGTCTTGTCGACATTCATGAGGTTCTGAAGAAGCGTCTGCAGCCCAGCACTGGACTTGAAGGCGTTGATATCTTGTTCCGTGTGGGGGTAGTCGAGGCGGTTGTACAGCTCACGTCGTTCTTGGTTGAGCCTCTCCTGGCGTGCGAGTATTCGTCGTACTTCGACAAGCAGCAGCTCTTCTTCCTGGGCTTCGTCCCTAGATCTCGACAGGGCATCGGCCGCAAACTTCTTGCGCTGCGCCTCCGAGACGGGGTTGAAATTAGCCATCACTCCGTGGAGCGCAAATTCGGCTTGCGTCATGTATTGGACAGGTTTCTGGACAGCCATCATCTTCGCCGCCACTTCATAGTATCGAGCCTTTAGATCCTCCATAGTCCGGACCTTAGGAGCTGGGACTACCGCGGTGTTAGGGTCGGTGCCGTCCGCTCCATCTTCATTCGTCAGTTTTTCGGGTAATTTGGGCTTGTATTCGTAGCGGTCCCATATGAGGGGCCATCGAAGATCGAATTCCCTCGCAAGATTGAAAAGGTAGTCTGTTTCTTCCTTCGTCCACTCGTTGCTTTTCAGGTTGGAGTTGTATTGGTCGTCGCTGTACTGGGGGATGTCGACCTGCACGTTATACTTGGCGAACGCCGAGTCCTCCAGCTCCTCCGACTTCTTCTCCTCGCTCGTCCCGTTCTCTCCGTTCTGCCCCTCCTGCGCCCTCGTCGGATCTTCCGTCTGCTTTCTCCAATGTCGTAGATGTAGGGATTGATCGGCTCGCGCTGAGTTGCGGAATGGGCGCAATTCCCATCGCGCGGCCGGTTTTCTACTCCCGAATCGCCGCTTCTTGAACGACGATAGCTCTGGGACAATCGCAATGGGATTGTCGCCGCCTAGGTTCTGTACCTCCCTCGCTAGACCCTTTAAACTCGGTCGCGGGACGCCCGTCTTCTGTTTCTTGGTAGGTCGTGCCGTAGCATCAAGTGGCAGATTGAGGACGTCGCGAACGTCGTGGGAGGCCATTTTCGTGGCTTATTAGACTATCTATGGGCGATAATATGGCTTTACTATCGAGGAGAAACAATCCGGTCGGAGATGTAGAGGTAGGAGAAGTGGGAGGAAGGTTCTAACGGTCGGAAATTCGTGTATTAAGCTACATACGCGTATTAAAACATGGTCGAGGAATGGCAGAAGGCAGCTCGAGATGGAGGGACTCTATTGACGCGTCGGCTTGATGGATTCGTTTGCTAAAATCGATGACGCCTTATCATTGATAAAATTGGGAATCGGAGCTTTGAGATCTGGTGGTGCAAAAAGCGACGAGATAGCAAAATTATCTACAATATTATGCGTCAAAAGAGAAGTATTGAAGAACAGGGGCACTTCTCATCGGCAAGGACTTATCATGCAGCTATTCAGCTAATCAAAGCACGTGATAACACATAGTGGCAGGCTTATCGATATACCCTGTAGTGCATTCCAAATAAGCTAGGGGGCTCCTTTCCAGTTAACTAGTTGCGCCCCGTCGCTGTGGATCGCTGTGGCTGTAAGTGCCCACCCAAGTATCTACCTATGTAACTAACCCCTGTTACTGGCCTTTTTTTCGAACGTGGCACCTTGAGATCCGCCAAAGCTTCAACAACAAACGATTCATTCGCCGACCACCGCCGTCAACGACTCGATCCGACCCTCGATGACCTCCGCGACGGCCAATTGAGAGTATAACCGCTTCGATACATTACGCCACACGACAGCAATGAGGGTGCTTCTCCCCCTCCTGATGCTGGGCTCCGTCGCCCACGCGCTCTACTTCTTCCTCGAGGGCACCAACGAGAAATGCTTCTTCGAGGACCTGCCCAAGGACACCCTGGTGGTCGGGGACTACGTCGCCCAGGAATGGGACGATAACCTGCAGGCCTGGTCCAAGCACGACGGCATCAAGATCTACATCTCCGTTGACGTTAGTCTCCCTCCCTAGTCCCTCCCCTCCGCCAACTCTCCACGGGAAAAAAAACCCAAGCCAGACAAGAACCAGACGAGAACCGAGCAAGGGATACAGATACAAATACAAATGCAAAGGAAAATATGCTAACATCTCTCCCGACGCGCAGGAGGTCTTCGACAACGACCACCGCGTCGTCTCGCAGCGGGGCTCGGCGTCGGGCCGGTTCACGTTCACGGCGGCGGACGCGGGCGAGCACAAGATCTGCTTCACGCCGAGCAGCAACAGCGGGCGGCGGGCGTGGCTGTCGGCGGCCGAGCCCAACGGCGGCATCAAGCTGACGCTCGACCTGGCCATCGGCTCGTCCGAGATCGAGTCCACCGACAAGACCAAGCTCATGGACATCTCCCAGCGCGTGCGCGACCTCAACGCCCGCCTGCTGGACATCCGCCGCGAGCAGGTCTTCCAGAGGGTGAGTCTTCTTCTTTTTTCCCCCTTTCTTTTGGTTTACGGATATATACGTACTTCTGGAGATGTGGAAGGGGATTGCGGGAGGATGAGAGAGAGGTGCTATTGTCGAGTCTGGTAGATACTACGGCGGACGCAAGCAAAACCACGGAAATTTCATGCGCATATAAAAAAGATATGCACACTAACAAGCTTCCGAAACAGGAACGAGAAGCCGAATTCCGTGACCAATCCGAATCCACCAACTCGCGCGTCGTGCGGTGGATGTTCATCCAGATCGTCGTCCTGGGCATAACCTGCGCCTGGCAGCTATCGCATCTACGGTCCTTCTTCATCAAGCAGAAGCTTACCTAGAAAAGAAGTAAAAACCCGCGCGATGATGTTAATAATTGGCGAGTACCTAGGCAAGAAGGATGGACGGAGGTTGGAGTTCTAGGTTTTGGCATGGAAGGCAAAGTCATCCGTTAGTCTATCTATCAGTCAGTCGGATTATCTGTGATAACGGATGAATAAAGGCCACAGATGAATGGACAGGCAGATGAATGAATGGATGGATGGACGCTGAAGACGCTTCGAGTGTTACGATTACTGCTGCTGTGGTTGATCTACGTGTACTTATTACATACATCCTATGTTGGAACGGCGCCTATGAATTATCTGTCAACCAGGTTTTACCAGCGTAACTGGGAGTCTTGCGAACATCTAAGTTTAGGAGCAAATACTAGCACGAGAACACGAACGGTTTCCGAGAATATCCTATTATTACTCTACAACTCTATAAAAAATACCGAATGGTCCTTTTCTAAGCAGACAACCGGAAATATCACAAGAAGTATTATTCGGGCGCGGTCGACGCCTTAATGTGCACCTCGAATCAAGGGACGATGCGACGATCAGCATCGGAGGTCATTATGAGTCTTTTCTTTTCTGTCCTATTGCCTTCTTCTACCAACGCAAAACCTCAGGTGCTCCTCGAGCGCCGTCTGCAAAAATCCCCGCCTTACTATAGCCACTCTGCCCTTCTGTCCCCGCGTGCTGCTTCTCCTTAATACACAACAAACGCCCACCCACTTCAACTCGGGCTCTTCTCAACCCCTTCTTAATTATGGTGTATAGAGGGACGGATAACAGAAAAAATGAAACCCGGTCCCAATGCTCGCCAACGGTGCAAATCCCACCAGCGCCGTGCTGCGCTCTACTGATTAAACGGCCTGTGTCTATCTCATCAAAACGAGAGTCGTGAAAGGAAAAATGATGTCGTTCGTGCCTCGGGTTACGCCAAGCCTCGATCCTAAATGGAATTCATGCATGTGATTGATCGCCTTCGGGTCTCTTCGAGGGGGTATATTATTCCGCGCGGGCGTGCGTGGGACGATCCGGGCTGCGATTCAAGTACTCGACGAGTTTGGTACTTCAAGTACACAATTCGAATATAGCAGAACTGACCAGGCTCGTAAGCCCACGTAAACCGAAACTCATCGCGAAGACAACCATGATTTATAATAGTACGGAGCGACCAAGACTTAGTGAGATAGACACCGTGGACCAGGATGTATTAGTGGTAGTATAAATCGGCGCAGTGACCTCCATTCGGTATCGTGTCCAGTCTATGGAATCGCCGCTGTGCCAAAAACGAGTTGCGTTTAACCTGGAATCGTATAAGCACACCGTCAAAAACAGACAGGGTACCAGATATGGACTAACCGCAGCAGAGAACCTTCATGAATTTTTGGAATCCCGTCGGTTGAGGTTCTGATGGCATTCCGTTAGCCGCAGCCGGAGATCCCATATTCGTCTGCGGCGCCATCCTTGTTGGTAAGTTCTGGTTGCTGTTCTGGAATTGAGCTTGGGTTGAAGGAGTTGGCGTAGCCATATCCCTGAGACCCCCCACCGCGCTACCTCGCTGCGCTACCATGGCGCCGGGGGCGTTTGGCCGGCGCTGCTTGTCCGTCGGTCTGGCTGGAGACGGAGGTGGGGGCTGCGCGGCGTTTAAACGCTCATGAGTAAGACCACCAGATTGGTTTACGCGAGATTGGTTGTGTATCTCCCTAGCGGAGATGCCTGGCTTGTTGGGGTTGTGGTAGGCGCCGGGTTTGTGCATGGCGTCCCAGCCCTTGGAAGACTCCTTGCTAATCTTCATCCAGTCGTACTCGCCATCTTCCACCTCGCCGGTATTCTTCAGCGCTTGGGTGAACAGCTCTCGCAAGTAGTCGTAGTCGGGAGTATCTTCGAAACCAAGATTCCTCACGTAGGTAAGGTACTTGTTGAATTCCTCGGGGAAACCTTCGCAGAGGTCCTTAATAGGAGTTGTCTGCTTCTTCTCGCCGATCTTTTCGTACTTCTGCTTATTCGTCGCGGCTTTCAATCCTTGCCACGGAAGGCCGCCACGCAGGAAGTACATGAACACATGTCCTAGAGCCTCCAGATCGTCTCGTCGCGACTGCTCTCGCCCCAAGTGGGTATTGATACTCATATAGCGGGCAGTTCCAGATAAGGATTTGCGCTCTCGGTAGGGTATGTGCTGCTTCGTCTTCGGATCCCGGTACTGTTTAGCCATACCAAAGTCGACAACGTGAATGACGTTAGCGGCTTTGGTCCCGGGGCGACCGATGAGGAAGTTGTCGGGCTTGATGTCCCGGTAGATCAGGTTCTTCTCGTGGATTGTTTGCACCCGCGAGAGCTAAAACATCGGTTTAGTTATTCAAACATCATTCAATCAGCGACTTCTGAAGACTAACCATCTGTTTCGCCACCATCACAACTGTCTTTATGGAGAACCTTCGGTTGCAGTGATCGAAGAGGTCTTCCAACGAGGGCCCAAGGAGATCTATGACAAGGATATTATGAAGGCCTTCCTGACCAAAATAGTAGACATTAGGGATGCCGGCTGCGAAGAAACATGTCAGTCACATAGGCATTGGAAGGCGCTGCAGGAAATTGAGCGAACTTACGGCAACCGACGAGAATCTTGTATGTACGATATTCATCTCGTAATTGCGGCGCATCGCTCTTCCGCGGTTCCTAGGGGTGTCTTCAATTAGAATAGGTTCTCTTACGGGTAAATAACGCATGAAGATTGGCCAAGGGGAATGGCAGCATCGTAGACGAATGAGAATGAGAATGGAGCGATTTCACTTACAAACTTGATAGCGACTTGTTGGTTGTTTAGGAGATTGGTACCCTCAAAAATAACACCGAAAGACCCTTCACCTATCTTCTTTCCCACTCGGTAGTGGACACCGACGACGTTCGACGAAGAGGAAGCCATTGTGGTATATGTCTATGGGGGTCGCCGATTAGGAGTTAGGAGACCCAGGAGAGAGGATGGCGGAAGCGGGAGACGGGAACAGCACGGTCGGGAGGAGGCTGCAGGAGAGCAACTGTCGCTGATCCGACGGGAGTATCCTGGATACTCGAAAAGAGTCAGGAAAACCGAAAGCTCATCCCCTCGAGTAGTAGTGATTGATCAGGACTCGAGTGAGTTGAACTGACGGGATCAGTCAATCCTTGCAGACGGGTGGTTGTTGGGTGAAATTGGTCGGGGACGGGAGGGGGATGGATTGGAAAGTGACTTGAGAAAGTGAAGATCAGAAAGGGAGGAATTTGGGGGAGAAGGCGGTCGGGGAACGGCAGTGGCTAGAGTGGCAGCAGAGTGGCTCAGACACGGACCCAAAAAGGTGAAAGTTGCAGGTTGCAGCTCCCAACTGCGCCGCGGCCCCCTTTAGCCCTTAAGCCTTGAGGAGAAGAAAGGTACAACAACGCATGTATCGTACCAAGGTACGGGTGCAATTTTTACTTCTGCGCATGTATGCACTGGATGGAACACTAGGTTGATTTATTGTGTAGGTCCATTTACATACCTTCATGTAATATGTATGTACCTGGTAGATATGTACATATGTAGGCGGTACCTTTGTATTTATGCGGATACCATGAGAAGCTGTAATTCGTACTGGTCAAATTGCAGCGTATTCCAGGCGGGGCCCAGGTAATTTTAGGTAGTGCCGGAGCCACCTGAATCAGCACCACAGCAGAAGCTTAACTAAAAACAGGTAGTGAATGTCTGGGCATTGGGGCAGCGGAGGGGCGAAGGGCCCATCTCTCCCGGCCAGCGTCTCCAAATTCCAACCAAAAAGAGAGAGAAAAAGGCCGGCGTAACAATTCAATTGTCAGTGACTACCTACCTAGTACCTAGGTACTACCATACCTATGCAATAGTTGCTACAGTACCGATCTAAGCTAACGATAAATAACAACAGGTGAATTGCAGGTGACAGACCAGCAGAAGAATTCATTCTCATTTTTTTATTTTTAGCTACAAAAGTATTTCGCAGTCGATTGCCAGTTTCAATTGCACTTGTACAAATCAATTCTCTTCACTCGCGCAGAGGTCGGTCAGCGCTCTGCTAAGATTAGTTCCCTAATGTAGGAAGTAAAGGGCAAATTGAATTTGAAAACCGTCGGACTATCCGTTAGCTGGCCGCGACACCCCTGGGCCCCTTTATTAGTTCTGGGAGCTACCCTCACATTCGTCCCATGTAGCCCATGTCCATTGTTCGGGAAACCCACCGACGGGCCGGGGTCTACTCACGATAAAGAGGAACATGAAAGCTTCTTATTCAGAACAATGGCGGACGAGACGCAAGTCGGCAATCACGGTCATATTAAAATATCATATGCAAATCCTATTGGTATGGAGTCAGAGCGAGAAGGTGATAAATAAAAGCAGGCCGGCCGATTGGCAGCCTCGAGCGCGTTAGCTGGTCACGAGCGACGCATGAACGATCGCCCATTACTGGCCGCGTAAAATGTATGAAGGGGGCGTGAGACGGGGTTG
The DNA here is from genome assembly GCA_902806595.1 of Pyrenopolyporus hunteri. Classification (NCBI taxonomy): domain Eukaryota; kingdom Fungi; phylum Ascomycota; class Sordariomycetes; order Xylariales; family Hypoxylaceae; genus Pyrenopolyporus; species Pyrenopolyporus hunteri. The sequence continues at coordinate 887,877 of CADCXC010000009.1, read as the reverse complement.
ACCAAAAAACCTGATACCATAAAACACGCACCTACGTCTGTGTAAGTAGGTACACACACGAAGACACTACACCTTCAAGCTCAGAGCAACGAGATTCCGGAATTCAAGATATATAAACCTGATTGTCTGCACGTATGTAACACTCCATCGTCTTCCTGCCCTACTCTACGTAGCCCAGTTTGCCGACAACAATCAGCAGAAAAAAAGAAATAGAGAAAAAAAGAACGGCCGAGGAAGGGTCCAGATCTAGGGCTCCACGCGCCTAGCGAAATCAGTGGCTGTTGGAGAGTCGAGTCGTCCCCAGTTGGCCAGATCTCCATCCAGGCCAAGACCTATATTTTGCCATTTATTACTCTCCTGTGACGTCTGCTGACTGACTCCTGAGACCCGAGCCCATTTGCTGTTTATCCTTCACCTGCAAACGATGATTGGATATATATCGCTGCATGACTAACGACTCGTACTTCAAGAATTTACGCGTTTGTTCATCTACACTAGGGATCGAGTATGAAAATACGGAATCTGCGCAGGTAGATGTTCAGCAAGTGAGTCGGCTATTGCCGATCTCAACGCATAATAGAGATGCGAATCCGATCGATCCGCTCGCATTTCTCCCCGGCGCGTTTCTAGGATAATAATATTGAACTTCCTAAGCGAGATAGCTGACCGGTTATGAGCGCCCAGTAATACCCAATTGACAGAATACACGGTATCGTTTAAATACTGGGTAGAGGGAGCATTTACCCCGGACGTCGCAGGTAGGCCCAGCCGCAGACACCGACCTGAAAGCTTCGAGATGTTGGATACTATCGTCGTTTTCTCTCGTAGAGAAGGCTGCCAAGCCTGCAATTGAGGCTTCTCGTGCGAACCCTGGAACGAGTAGTGTTTAATATTCATAGGCCGCTATTATCCCGCGTTTTACCAATTGCCAGGCCACCAGTTATTGTGCACTGTTAATCAATTGCCGGCATCAGAAAAAGCTGCAGGTCCAATGAGAAGACTTCTATCCAGCAGTAGAAGAATCTAGCATAAGCCCACCTCCTATCAAACCCTTTACACGTGTAATATCTACCCCGGAATAGCAATCGCTGGTGGATCTTAGCTGACAACTCACCAACAGAAAATGGTTTGAACCTACTACATAATGCGAGTCGAGCAATACGTTTTGATCCTACCCGGTGCCCGCCAAGATCGTCCAGCCCCCGTAAGGATGTATCTATCTAGGTACCTACCTAGCTGAAAGCACCAGCCTCGCACCGATACCGAGTTTTTCCGAACGGGCAGAGCTGAACCTCCCGTCTCTCGGACATCAGCCGAGCATAGAATAAGGTGGTGTTTCAGACCAAGCCACCAAAAGAATTATCCTCTATCCAGGCACGAGCTAAGTGACACAAGTCTAAGACGCAGGATATACGTGGCCCTGAACTCTTGTTTCGACTTCATCCCGTTCGGCGATTAAGTTCGTTCCGGCGCTCCTCAATCTCAGTTCCAAAGGGAGCACGCATGTGTAAAGCCACGGTTTATAGCTTAAACCCAGACAACCAAAGGAGACAGCGATACTTCCCGCGTTTCGGTTGCGTCCCCAGACAGCGTCTCGCCATAATCGGCAGCTAGCCGTCGTCCTTGCGTCTTAGGGCGGAGTTGTAAGACGAGCACCGGCGCACAAGAGCCTACATGTGGTCAGCCGCCTCCCGCGTGAGAGGATAGGGAGAGATATATTCCCCATATAGGTATGCAAGGAGGGGATAAGAATAGTAAAGCCCTTTGCGGCCGGCTGTCACGCCGTCAAGCCATTATCAAGCCACAGCCGTTTTAACTTAATATCAGAAGCTAAGGGACGGTGACCGAGCTGCCGACGAGTCATAAAATAGGTACCGAACTCGTAGTTATTTTTAGTATTAGTTATAGCGATATCGGTTGATGTAGTGTAACCTGAGTTCGACAAGACAACTATGTATAGGTCCGAAACTTATATCGTCATTTAGGTTAATGGTTACCTTTATAGAAGACATCCATCTAAAAAGACAGCATATTAGAGGACTTCACTTAGACGCCCTGTATATGACTTCACAAGACCTGGGTTGCTTATACGAGAAAAAAAAGCACACCATAGCAAGCGCAATCCTAAGTGAATTTAGGTTTAATGTGTAGGCGGCATGAGATGTTGAGGTGAATATGATTAAATCTTTATTGCGCCTTATCGACCTAGGCATACACACCTTAGTCCCCTATCTCTAATACATATTATAACAACACATGTCTCATAGTTAAGCCAAATCATCCCTCCTCTCGTGCGGTATTAACTAATATAAAACCGCTAGTATAAACCCACGGGTTTCCCCTTATCGCATCTAACCGCCCCCCAGAGCCAAAATACGATGTCAAAGTCTCCAAACTCCTGAGACCATGTCTCTAAACCTGAACATACTTACGTAGAATCTGTACCACATCTCCTCGAATTATAACCCCTCCCTCTAAAGTCATGCTCGGACTTAAAGTACCTACATTTCCTACGAGCCGACGTCACTCTGTACGACGCAAAAACCCCCGATCTAAGACACTACACCCTAAATATAGGACGGTTCACCCACTCCTTTATGCGGTATAACTATCGGTAAAGTAGATACCTAATATAGGTTGGTTTAGAACGCCTTGCGTAATAACGTTTCGCTTCCGTGCTATTAGGTTGATATAGTGGCGCGTTTCATCCCTCTATTAATATAGCATAACTTTGCGCTCGTACGAATTTAGTCGCCGCTAGAGAAGCTGGGGTTGTGGGCAATCCTATCCTATAATAACCCGAGAGCGTGACAATGAGAGTGGGAATGAGAGGTTCTTCATAATCACAATTCCTAAGGGTCTCCCTAGGTAAGTACCCAGGCATTATGTCAAAACGTAAGACTATTTCCCTAATGGAGAGGTTAAATGTAAGCTTGATGCCGTTACGCCATCGGATATCAAGATCTCCTATATAGGCATAAGTACTAATAAGAGTAAACTGCCTCCTGGCTCGTATAACATGATACCTGATTAGAATGCTAAAAAGAGTTATCTGGCTCTTAGCACAGAAAGACAAGAACGGTCATGGTGTTGAGCTCTCAACAGCTTGTACATTGAAGTCGGGCTACCTATTCCGCCGCTTTGATACCTCCAAGAGGAAATTTATACGACCTAAGTGTAAATTAGTTGCGAGCTTGGAAGATATGACTGGGCCGGGTCTGCTAACGGGTACAGTAGGGGACTCACCTCATACGGATTTTATGGATTAGGTACTTAGGGACCTATGTAATATAAGTACTATCTCAGACGCTGTGATGAGCTGTAGATATGGATATGTTAGGGGCTTTACTAGATTGGGCATCAAACAGGTGCTATGAGTGTATTAGTCCATACCTAGGTCAGAGGTGTCTGGGTATTCCCTGAACCTGAAAACTCTCACAACTACACTCTTAATCAGAATCCCTACGAGTTCCACGAGAGACTAGGTAAGTATCCGGGAGAATTCCTTATATTCTCAATAACCGGTAGACTAGCTATAAACAAATTGCAAATCGACTGCAAAGGCGATACATCGTTCTAATCCTTATTGGTGTGTGATGCTCTACGGTGCTCTGCGACGATATCTAGCTACCTTAGCATCATGAAGACAGTGCCTTGCTTTTTGACCCCCCTGAACACCGTTCCCCTCACGCATTCTGTGTGAGCCAAATCCCCGTGATCGCGTATAAAATGCTCCGATGGTATGCTTCAAGCTCATGTGGCTTGGTGGTATGTCCTATGCTCGAAAGACTGAGCAGATGGCTGAAATCGACTGTGATGCTCGTTTTGCTATTACAGTTGAACGACGTTGTTAAGGAGTCGGACCTCCTCGCCAGGCTTGAAGGCTGGTAATCCGATGTACGGGCATCCGTCGCAGCGGAAGGCATCGCCGAGCGAACAGTTACCGCAAGAACCAACTTTACCCTTGACGGTGAAGTCGACCTCGTTCAGATCGTTGGAGTCGAGCTTGAGGGCCTGAAGCTTCGAGTCGGCCTCCTTTCGTCGGGCCGCATCCTCGGCCTCGAGGCGCTGGGCCAGACCGCAAGTGCAATCCTTGCAGGCACGGCGTCGCTTGCCGACCTTGGGCACACATTCGGCGGCTGTGACGTGGGTTAGCACTTAACATCAATAGAAGTTATAACAAGGTCTAGCTTACGAATTGCCAGCGGCTTGTTTAGGTCCTCTTCCGTCAATAGGGTGTCCTCGTCAATCAGCTCATCGTCATCGTCATCTAGGGCATTAAAGTCGAAGGTGGTATCTACGAAACCAACGCCAGCAGGCGTAGACTTGACAGCCGGGGGCTCCATGTTGAGACTGGCGTCCTCGCCGTTAGCCTGGTGGACGGTGACGTTCTTAACGGCAGGGCCCGCAGTGCTTCGCTTCTTATTCTTGCCGAATCCTAGCTTGAGAGGAACGACCTCGGCGACGTCATCGTCAGACTTTGTGAAACCATCGGCGCCAGGCACCAGTCCAGAAAGGAGGGCCTCTCGCGCATCGGGTGCCTGGCTGTTCTGGACTAGGGATCCGTCTTGGGCTTGGATCTTGCCGCCGACCTTGAGAGTCGACACGATCTTGGCAAAAACGTCGCGATTAAGTAGTAGGCTGGACTCGGAACGGGTGCCATCGGCGTCTGTGAGGACTAGGATCAGGTCGTATGTTGCGTCGGGGAGGCTGACAAGGCCGGCAGAGAGGCGGTCAAGCATCTGCAAGTCGGTGACGGAACGGTCGTGGGCGGCTAGGACGTCGCGCAGTTTCTCCTCATGGCTAGCGATTGACGGAGGGGCTAAGAGAAGTGTTCGGGGCCCCGACGAACCATTCTGGTTCTGGGTGGTGTCTGGGGTGGACACGTCGAAGTCGGAAGTGTTATCGATCATAACGATTGAGGGAGACATGATGGCTGTGGTTTGGTGCGCACGTTGCGCCGCCGAGTCGAGGATTGAAGGGAGAGAGAAAGAAAGAGAGACTGGAGTTTGTCGTAACAGTCGACTCGAGGGATAAGAAGGTCGACTTGTGTGTATCTTCTCCGCGGGGCAAATTTGGTACTGGTGGGGGGGCAACTGGTAACGAAGGGTTCTTTGTAGTAGAACTTCGCGCGGTCGCAACGGCGTTGGGCAGTTGTTAAACTCGGTGATGGGATGAGGAAATGGTCGGATTACAAATTGTTTTTTTGATAAGCTTCTTTTTGGAAGAAAAGAAGCGGAGATGCTCGTGGTACTGGATTAGTCAAAAGACTTTCATAAAATTTACCTAGGTAAATGTAGGTCGATGTTCGGTGTTAGGTACTGTATTGTACTGCGCTTTAGCATGGTAAGCGTGGTAATACAAGGGAGCGGCGCTGATTAAGAAAAAGAAATTTTATCGATAAGTGACGACACATTTTGCTGTGTAACCATTATCAGATCCGATCGCGGCGCTAGGGCCACCCACTTCTGTAATAAGGGACCAGTCTTTGAAATCTTATTGGTTCATAGGACTTGCACTGATTTCTTGCCATTCACCTCCTGCCCTATTACAGTCGCCGTGATGACCCCTCTAATCCACATTAAGTTAACTCTAGTACCAAAAGACCTTAATGAGAAATCGCCTTTAAAATGTGCCTGTATGGCCCTGTTCATTGGTACTTGATATACGCTGTGATACAGCGTGCGCGTGGAAAAGAAGGTTGGTATCTCCGGCCATGCAAACACCATCTGAACACACTATACCTCGGGGGTATACGGTTACTGACATTTGCAATTTAATTACTTAGTTCGATTATCTAGTGATACTATATATATTCTAGCGATTGGAATCTTGGGATTTAGCATCCAAAGCAGATTGCTGTTGCTCGGGGGTCGGAATGGCCATGGTTTTGTATAGGAGAAAGATATACACCCTGAGGTAAGTAGTGCATAGCAAACCTTTAGAATGACTCTTGAGCTCAGCAAGGAGTAAAGCAAATTTTGATAATATACTCTTTTAAAATACGTCCAGTCTCCAGGCGGGATGAATCCTCTGCCTTGGGTCTTTGTCTCTAAAGTGATGGAACTTCTGCGGACTTCCCCAAAACCTTAGTAATCCTTGGCATCTGGGAGAGGGGGATTGATGCTCGAACGGAAATGATCACGATGCGAGCTTAGAATCCAGAAGTGCCTCCGAGGGCCCCAATCGCAAATTCGGAACCCGGTGATGCAGTTTGTCTACGGTAGGGATCCCGTACCGAGGGTATCCTCCTGTCGCTTTTCAAGTTGGCAGGTTACAGTATATAACTCGCAAACGAAGCCAGTGCTCTAGGGAGATATTGAACTGCCTAGTATAGATATAGTCATTGCGTTTCTCTTGCCTGGCAGTATTATCACTACATCAGATCGGAAGGCATGGTCTAGCCCTTCTGAAGCCCCGTAGGCCCAGAGTATCGTTTTCAAACTCCGAAGAACAGATAGACAACTACCGAGAATCACGAAGACAATGGAAGCCTCGGAGGCCTTGCCCTACGGCTGCCACTTATCCACAGATTGGTTGCCTGCATGAACGGCGCTGCGCTCGGTCCTATCCTGGGGAGAGCGAGTCAAACACTAGGATTAGTTCTAGACAAGCTTGAGGACATTGCGGCTTCTGTATCCCGGACGGGAGACGTGAAGAGGCTAACAGTTCACTTTATGCCGCCGGCGTTGCCGCAAGAAGCATCCCAGCTCTCCGAGTAATGAAGGTTTGATATAAAACCATTGCTACGGAGCTTATCTTTCGCTACCGTGATAATGGACGCGCTAGCACCATAACATGGCGGGGTAGCTGGAAATCTAACACCAAAGCCGCAGGTTATCCAATCCTCGGCCGAGATGGTATGTAGGTATAGTGGCTTTACTGCTGCTGGCACCCAGGTTGAAGCTAAAAGGCCGCCTTAGCCTTCCGGGTGCTGTTCCCCGCCAACCGCCGCCGAGTAGTTGGTCGCGAACCCCGTATAAGACGCTAGCATCTAAGAGCACCGGAGATTTTGGGATCTTAGGATAGCTTAGGAAGCTCGAGTAGTTCTCCCTGAAGTTGGGGGATATAGTATATACTTGGCTGTTTGGCAGATAAAGCCATATAAAAATATAGAGTTAGATTTTGGTCTTAATTGGCTTCATTAACTTTTAGGTGGTTGTACACTACGATGTACGGTATATTGGCTTACTACTAACGAATACCTAACATTACCTACTAGGTAGCTCATTGGACTACCTTTATGGCTGGGGCGATGGTTGGAAAGATATGGCTATCGGCCAATGAAAAATGTAATTGAGAATGACTGATAAATTTATCAAATAAAAACGGCCTCGGGAACGTATACGAACCTGAGGCTGGTGATATAGGTTATTACACAGAAGTAGAATGTCGATATCGCGATTCTGCGCTATTTGTTTCTCGAGCCGTCATCGCTGACAGCTCATGAGACACCAACACAGTCAAACGGTGTGAAGGAACACGGAGAGTGTGAGGAGTAGGCAAGGTAGGAAGAAAGAAGAGGCGAGACTTTAGCAAGGGGGCGAAGAGTTAAGCTGCGAATAAGAGATAAATGTGGGTTTCCCCGCATTATCACGCAGCCGCTCATCATCTCCTGGGATATGTACCCTGTATATACGCCATAAGAAGGTTAGGTACCCTTAGGCAGGTAAGCAGGGCATAGCAAGGAAGGTTAGGTACAGAAAGACACCTTAGATGGGAAGTTGCCGTACTACTGTATGGCGCAAGAGGCATGTACCTCCAGCTAACTGCAGAGAGGGTATTGCCTTCATGTAGGACTTGTGGGTAATACCTGGGGAATAAGTGGGACATTGCGTTCCGTTTTGTAGGGCGTGTGACATAAACCTGCATCTGGCCTTTTTCGTATCTGTTCCGTCAATCCACAATTTCCACTCTTCCGTCCTTCTACAGATTTCTTGCCCTTCTACCCATTGTATATACGTAACATACCCTACACACTCGCACACACATACGCATACTGTATTGGACGTATGTAGGTATGTGACAGTATGTGTATGTGTGCCTGAGGCTCAATAGGCAGTGGGGATGGGCGGTGGAACTCTGAGGCTATCGGAGAGGGGCTCCCCAACAAAAACGGGCGAACTGCGATGCTTATGATGCAATTGACATAACGAACCAGATTGAAGGAAACGAATTGAGCCGGACCGTTTCTCTGTATCTTTGGCGAAATGGAGATGTTGGGCGCGGAGCATCATCCACCACGTCCGTACGCACGTACTGCGGTTTTCTCGACCGGATTGAGCGGGTAAATTCTCGACGGTTCTATGTCGATCGTCAAAGCGTCAAAGGCCACGAAGACAGGTACCTACGTTTCGAGTCTCCTACCTTGAATCGTCTTGAATTACCTATACGGCGGTACTACGGTATGTACCTACCTATGATACATACAATATAGGTAGGTATGTAACTATATTCTGAAATATCCTTCTCCTATTCTATCCCTACGCAGCTACCGTCCCCAATTTCAGCCCATGTCAGCCCGTGATCCTGCAAGCAAGGGCCTGGGATCCCCCTTGTCTCATACCCCGCTAAGCGATTCGGTAATCGTTCCCGGTCGTTCAAGCTAAACGAAACAGTCGAAAAGCATGGTATCGCACCGTTGCCGTTGGGAATTGAGGGGCATTAATGGTACAATATTGGTACTAGTATTGTTACTGTTACTGTAACTGGTACTGATACTGGTACTGGTGTGTGGGTGCTGTTGTGGTGCTGTGGTGCTGTTGTGGGCGTGGTCAAGCAGAACCCCCTTTTCCCTGACGGAGGTTTCTTGAACTTTCTTTGATGCCGTTTGAGCGCCGTTCTTTCAACGGCGAGGCCCGCGAAGGAGGGGCGCTGTTGCTTTTACGTCTTGGGACCGATTGCGGCAATTGTCCAATAGGGTCATTCGCTCATCCCACTTCTCAGCACCTAAAAGCTCCTTAGAGCACCTTAAAGCTTGCGTCAACGGGTCACGCGACTGGTCGATTCCCAATTGCCCCATCAGAAGATCAGCTCACCCCTGGCCATTCCGCAACGGAAGAAGGTCGTTCGAGAACTCGCGTGTCGCCCTTTACAACGTATGTACTGTATAGTATTCACCTCATGGTACATACGGCCCTCTCCAGTTTCTATGGCCCTCTGTGGTCCTCTCTCGTCTCCTCCTAGTCTCTTTCTGGTCGCCTCTTGTCTCTCTCTAGTACCTACCACGTAGTAGCCAAGAGATGACCCGATGTGAGCATGTATTCTGACTCAATTCAGGGGACCGCGAGGGAACCTAGGCGAGGGTCCCGGGTTCTCCAATGGCTGCCGGACGCCTTTAAAGGGCCGGCCAACCCATCCCATCGACCTGCTTCCCACGTCTCCAACGAACAAAGTGCATCCATTACATACGCGCATATATACTCAGTCAGCCAAAGACATATTGCTGCAACCCAACTCTCCTCCTCGAACTAAATCACCAACCATACCTGAACTATACCTGACCTATACCTGACCTATACCTGACCACCCCACCCTCACATCAGATCCAATCCAATCAGGTCCAATCCATCCACTCTTCTTGTCTTCAGCAGCTGTACGACTACTACTAGGCTTCAGATCGGCCAACCTTGACTTGATTCCCTCCTCTCCTCATCTCTTCAAAACCGTCTTCTCCCTTACATATTTCTTCTCATCTTCCTTTCAACACTTCTCTCCTCTAATCTCCAACTCTTCTGTAAACCATCTCGAAGTTCATCTACCATCGATATCCATCTGTACTAGTTAGACCTTCGAGTTCTCATACATCACATCCTTCGATCCTCGTAAACTTTCCATCAAAAAGTAAGTTCAGACCGGCTTACATCCCTTCCCTCTCTCAATACTGCCAAACCCCGCATGATCCATGTGTGACGTGCTTCCCCTTTCTTGCTATAATGCATGTCGAACAGCAAACAACCTCAACATAGCAAAGGGGACAAGCATCGAGACACATTGAACTGTATATGAAACATGTCGCCTCCCTCGCGAAATATATGATCTGGTTACTAACATGCCGTCGTTTGTAGTGACTCGATCTCACAAGTTCAACGACAAGGTCCACGCTGGCATTGCTGAGGGCACCACCGTTCCTCATGAACCTGTGCCCAAGTTCTTCGCTAAGCACGGCTTCGAGGGCGTCGACCCGAAGAAGACCAAGAAGAATGGCGGAGGAAAGGGTAACTGGTAAGTCAAACACTCATTCCTATATCATGGCTGTCAATTGACCGTCGTGACATTAATCTGCCAATTCGGGTTGCTGACTATACATGTTTAGGGGCTTAGCAGGTGCCGAGGTCGATGATGAAGACTTCAACTTCGCTGCTGCTCGCCGTCGCTCCAACAGCAGCAGCTACTCCCACAACCTCAAGGACTTCAAGACGAAGTTTGAGGTCAACGAACCTGAGCCCGTCTTCGAGGAGAGACTCCACGGTCCCGAGACCGAAGAAGACATTGCCCTGTCCAAGACGGAGACTTCCTCTAGCGCGGGAAGCTCGTCGGACGAGAAGGAGCAGAAGTGAGAGCATCTCGAACAACTGCAGCTCGGGGGATGTCTCGCCAAGATAGACACCACACCCTTCTAATTGCTACAATTCATGTGTGAATATGACGAAACTACTTTGAAAGATCGTGGGGTCTTGTTGTTACGAAAGCTGGCTGGAGTTCATGGGATTTCAGGGATTATGACGAGACTACGAGTACGTCTCCTTCCATGTTAGCTATCTTATGTACAAGGACAATGATCGGGGAGGCGGCGCAACTGACGGGGGTGATTTGACGGAAACATCTATCACTAATGTATTATTATCATACGTCGACATTGGCTCTGTCAAGAACTAGACCAAATGTCATTGTACCAACAACTCTCAAGTCGTCTTGGTGATTCGTCTTTCATTTCGTGACAAGTCTAATCGTGCAAATAGGTTGACTCATTCAGGGATTGCATTCATCGTTGCTGCCCCCTATACCTGGGTAGGTATCCTATCGCCCTATATTAGGATCCGTCCACAGCCGACGCCGGGGATTTCGATATGGTGGCATCCGTCTTTACGTCACCGCGTCGCCTACCCTTCTTGACCTTTCTCTTGACGCTTTCCTCCGTGTATCCCGCCACCGGGACGAGGAAATCCTTCAACGCCCGCGCCGCCGGCCGCGCCTTGTCGCCCTCGACCTTCACGCTCTCGATGATGGCCGGGCCCAGGTAGCACGCGTCGCCGTTCTCTTTAGGGAACCAGAGCACCATGTGCTCCCGTTCGGAATCGGTCTTGGCCTCAGTTTTGGTCCCGGCTTTGGCCTCGGTCTCGACCTCGCTCCTGACCTCCGCCTTATCGACCTCGTCCACCTCCAGCGGCACCAGCAGCGGCTCGCACACCCCGATCCCCGTCGCGGCGGCGTACCTCCGCCCGTCGGCGAATAGCTTGGCCCGCCGCTTCTTGCTAAGCCGGGCATTCGTACTCGTACCCGTAGCCGTGTCCGTACCGGCGGCTTCGGAATCCGTCTTGGTGGACGCGGATCCGGTCCCGCCCCCGCTGCTGTCGGCAGCGGTAGCAGCGCCGGCGATGATGGCCTTAGCCTGAGCCTTGATGTACAGCGCCGCCACGCCCTTGAGCCGCCCGTCCGTCCCGCCGACCTTCTCGACGATCACGCGCCGCCGCGTGCCCCGCCGGTCTCGCGCCCAGAACCACAGCGGCCCGAGCGCGCGGAAGCGCCGCCATATGTGCGCGAGGTTGTCGGGTCGGAGCTGCCGGTCGAGCTTGGTGATTTTGTGGGCGTGGATGAGGGGTGGCGGTGTTTGCTGGTCGGCCTTACTCCCCCTCCTACCACCACCGCTCACCTCTCCCTTCTTCCTCCGCGCCCGCTCTACCCGCGCCAGCCCCGCCACATCCTCATCCCCGCCCTCCTCCAGCGGCGGGACATGCACGCCCCTCCTCAGCCCGTCGACCAGCAGCTCCGCGGCCGGGCCCTTGACGAGCTCCAGCAGGCCCGCGTAGTCGCAGCCCCGGGGCACGGGCATCTCCGGCGTCCGCGCGAGCACGAGGCCCCCGTCGAAGCTGCGCTCGTCGAGCGTCTGCAGGCTGACGCCCGTGCTCCGCCGCCCCGCGAGCAGGGTGTGCTGCAGCGGCGCGGCGCCCCAGAGGTCCGGGAGCAGGGAGGGGTGCACGTTCAGCCCGCCGTAGAGGGAGGCGCGGAGGAGCCGTGGGGGCACGAAGAGCCCGAAGGATACGGCGATTATGAGGTTGATGTAGGGGGGCATCTGGGCGGGGTTAGTACGTGTGGCTGGGTGTTGGGTTGAGCAGGACGGGGGCGGGGGCGGGGCGGATATATGTGTGGGAATTTTGGGATGAGGGAGTTTGGTTGGAGTGAAAAGGGGGTGGAGGTGCAGGGGGAAGAAGAGGTGGGCTTTACTCACGTTCCATCCTGTGAAGGTATCCCTTTCGTGGATGGGTAGGCCCAGGCTTGTGGCTAGGTCTCTGACAGGTGCTATATGACATCTTATCGTTAGTAGACATACTCATACCTATGATATATAATACGTATAAATGTAAGCATATGAATAGAAGACCGTAACTCACGATGCTGAATAACCTTGTACCCTCTCCCCGTGGGCTTTCCCGGCCGGACCACGACGTCGATGGACCGGACGAGTTCCGGGTTGCGCATGTGCTCGTCATACAGCGCCTGCAGAGACGCGCAGCTGAACGCGTCGGAGCCGCAGAATAGGATTCTCAGGGGCTTCGACTTTTTCGTCTCTCGTACCTCAGTGGTAGTGCTGCTGCTGCTATCATCTTCGAGGGCGGGAGTACTATATGCTCTCGTCTGGTGGCAGAAAGGGCAGATGCTTGATAATGGGGCTGACCTTCGTGCTGCTGGTCGGAGGAGCCCCGAGCTGTTGGGACGCAGTGGTGGAGAACCGGTCCTTAACCCTCTTCTTGAGAGCTCACGCCAAGGTCTCGGACGGAAAGTCGTCAAGGCGATTTGACGCCGCAGAGGCTGCATCTTAGAAGTGCTCATCTATTCGGCTTCCCGCTACCTCTTGTAAGGGGTAAGCACGGGAGATACGCTTTGGAAGAGGGCCTAGGATACGTAACGCATCACTGAACCTCTTGGTGTCTCTATGTATGTGAGCTATGATGGTTTAAGGGTAGGCAGTCTAAGACGTCGGTCAGATTCGGTCACAGCAAGTTGTCTAAGAGGGCTTGCATACTCTCAATTGAACGGGTATTCAAATTTAATAACTACCTCCATTAAATAGGTAGGCGCTCTTTATGGGGGAGTGAGAACCTCCCGTTCTGTTTGAATAGTTGAATCGAGTTGAAGATTTTAAATGAATTGAGAATTGTGAAGAAGACGTTGACGAGGAAATTTGTTAGCACAGTTAAAACCGCGCACAGTTTAGTACGGTAATGGCCCGCCGGCACTAACATATAAATGTTCTCCTTGTATGATGAGCATATGTGATATCTCGAGGACTTATTCCTGACGGAAATCATTAAATGCTAGAGGTATTAGGTGAAACTAAACGCGATTAAAAGTCACAAATGATTAGCAATCGGTATTCATAGCCTATCTGGTAGAAATTATTTCAAGAGGACTTGCAATCCGTTCATACAATACGTTTCGAGTCTTGCTGTATAAATAGACCGTTCTTAACGGTAAACAGCTTCGTAAAGACGTGAAATCAAACCTCCGTCACTTCGCTCGCAAATAGATAGTCGTTAGCATTGGTACCAGGAGGTATACATTCACGATTGTTTTGAATAATGGTATTGATATCCTTGGAATCTCTAATCGCCGTCCTTTTGACAAAACAAATGGGGTATATAAAACTTTAATAAGCCACCAAACCAATCCCAATCCGTCCCGCCGTTGGGGCCTCCATTTAATGGCCACATCCTCGTAGCGCCGCTCAAGTGAACCGTGGTAAATATATCACAATTGCCTCCTTAAAATATACAGGATTATACAAGAATATAATAGATAGGTGGCGAAGACGGTCCGGCCCGGCCCTGAGACACCATACCGTGTGATGGCCACCATTGAGGCTGGGCGTTGCGGCTCATCCTATTTTAGGGGTAGTAGCTTAGACCGTCCTCATAAGGTCCAATGCGCCTTAGCTTAGGTTTAAATTGAGGTAAGGCCGGGGCGGGAATCTATTCGCGGAACCGGTGGTGCTTTAGGCCATCGCCACGGGGGTGCGGTATCCCGGATGTCGTGTAGCAGTATGTCTCCGAATACGATAGAACCACTAGCCGGGTCGACATTATCATCGCGATACGGGATTGGATCTATCCCTGCTGAGCCACCGTCTACTAATATAGCTCAGATATAGGAGAAGCCATCACACTATCCTCCCGTCGTCCTGATTCAGGGCCTGCAAACCATGGAGATCGAAGTGAGCGAACTCGTCGTCCGGCTTAAGGCTGGGCATCGCATTCGACGTGACAATCGGCTCCATACTATACGCGCTTCCCTCCAAGCTATCGTTCGACATCGTGCGTTCCCCCATATGCACCGGGGGCGGCGGCATCGGGGGCGGAGGGGCGCCAGATAGACTGTGGTGTCTCCAGGAGGGGCCGTCCTTCTCGTTCCGAGAGCTGCGCCAGCTTGCCGATGCCTTGCGCGAGCTGTAGTACGCCTGGCTAGTCCAGCTCTTGACCCGCGAGGAGAAGGCGTTGAATAGCGGACCGAAGGTCGCTGCGCAGGCGCATATTAGACCGGTATTCACCTCGAGGATGGAGAAGGTGAAGCTTATGCCGGCCCACCTGCGACGGCTGTTAGTATGTGCGATGGATTCAAGTATAGTAGGGCGCTGCAATAGATCCGGCAGTATTTCTAGCAATTGAGGAATAAGAAAGGGGATAGGGGCGGGGGAGTGAAGCTTTAGGCACGTACCAAGGACGGTCATAGATCAACATGTTGTAGGTAGAGATGGCCCAACGAACACAGGCGACTGCCCACGCACTAATTCACCGTTAGTAACATCTTATGCGAAGCATCGTAGCATACTTACATAAGACCGCAGCTGAGTACGAGGCTGAGACCAGTCTTCTGTCTCGTCGTTCGGAACTGCAGCCTCCATATCATCGTCAGGGGTAGAATGCCGATGATGAGATCGCTCGTCATATGGCCAGCCCCGTACAGAATGTTGGCCACGACACTATTTATACAATGTCCCGGCATCTTCTGATTCCACTTCTTCTCAATCGGATGGCAGCCCAGAAACTCGGTGAGGGCGTTGCAAGTCAAGTAACTGAGCGTGTAAAATAGGGTAAGGTAGCATGCTATCCTGAATTTGCGGTTGACGCCGAAGAGCTGCAGGTAGAGCAGGAGTAACGAGCTCTTGAAGCCGGCCAGGCTCGTCACGTAGAACTCTGATGAGATGCCGATCCAGAGGTAGTATTCCGAATTGAGCTGAGGTGTAAATTGCCATATGTGCAGACCCATTCCGTGGTATGTCGCGTTAGCCATTAATACAGCATGTACGATAATGCTGACCATCGTCGCGGCGACGATATCTGTTCCCATCTGTCAGCGCGATTCGGACCCTCAAAATACCCGGCTAGAAACCTACAGTCGTCGATCGCCCACGGCCGCCTTACAATGTAAGCCCTGCAATAGAACATCGCGACCACGAACCCGAAAGTGATAAATGGCATCACCACCGCCGTCCTCCAGACGTGAACGCCGTTCTCAGCCGGCAGCTCCGGCACTACAGCATTCTCGCTCATTGTGGGACAACATCAGCAAAACTCGTAGGTAAGCACGAAGGACTCCCCCACACCCAAAGACAGTAGCAGCTTGAATCGAAGAGAGAAGATCGGACGAGTAAGCATACGACGGGGCCTAAGTTAGATCTATAAAGATGCTCAGCTTTCGGCCCGCCACCGACCAATGAGTGGGTAGAAGTTGCATCGGGCGAGAAGTAGCTTTGTTGACGGTGGCATCTGCCATCCTGTTCGGAGGGCGAAGGGCTGTCATACTGAGGTAGGCGTTCCTCCTTGCTTTTAACGTGTATCAGTTGTGTCAGTTTCCCTTGGAGCAGGCAGGGTGTGCGGGTGTGTAGGTAGCGTTCGATACCTCGGGGGAGCGTTACGGCATAGGGTAAGGATGCGCATCCCGCGTCGAATCGTGGGCGTGCGCCGGCGGCATGGCTGGCCTGTGACGTTGCCACTTGTTCCCCGGAGTACCGGTTCATCGAGGGCTGAGCGCGTACACATGTATACCAACCTACCTACCCATCTAGGCATGCATATAACTAGACGGACGCTGTGTTACAATCCTGGTACCACGAGCGCTGTGCCGCCAGATCGTCGAGGCATATGCCGATGCGAGACTACCTGGGACTTGCCAATGAAGAACGTGGGCTACGGGGCTCGCACATGGGGAAATGCACGTATGGTGAATGCAGCCAGAATCCTTCGGCCGATCTCTGGGACTCGAGGGCCTTATCTCTTGTACATACAGTTTCAACCAAGTGAGGGTTATTTTACTCTTGAAGAACTCAATGAGAATAAGCTAACGGGTCGGAATCCTTCGCTCGGGTTAGGCGGGTAGGCTTATACGGCACAGGATTATCATCACGTATTTAACAAACGCCTACCCGCGACAATGACTGCCTGGGAGGAGGTGGCGGAGGGACGTTTCTTCCATTTCTGCATTTCCGCTTGTGTAACCCAAGAAACCCAGGTTTATTCAGAACAGGTCTGCGAGTAGGGTGTGGTAGCATCTGCTATGGGGCGGCGTTCTGGTCGTGGTGAAACAGTTTGCCTGTTATTTTAACGAACCCGAGAGTTCCACAAGCCACATTCGCCGGTCGCGTCGGAGCTGCATGGTATATAGAAAGGGGGTCCCTAGCCAGTAGAAGCTTGGGTAATAATAAATTTTCTACTGTCAGATAGAAAGGGGATGAGAGCGAGAAGCGTTATCTGATAATAGCCAACTTTGGCGTTGGAACACAACCACTTATGTTGCCGCATAAGTAAACAGCCGAGACAATAGTGGTATTTATTAAACTGATTTTTTCTTTCTTTTTTTTAGCCTTGGTATTGACTTAGATACACCTTTTGGGGTTGCCTAAAATCCCGTGCTTTCTCGTTCATTGGTAAGTTCTACTGATATATAGGTAGGTAAGGAGACAGGATTTATCATTGATACTTGTCTTATTAGCGAACATGAAAGAGGAGACATGAACAGCATACACAACCTCAAATCAACCTATCTGCCGTTTCGTACGAATCCAATGAGCCACCAGGCCTGTTTATCGATAGTTAAGGTAATATTCCCCTCCACCAGCTCCCCGACCGTGTAGATCCCGGGCTTAATAAAGGTTACAAATCGCCGGGACCACAAGCTGACAGGGGGAAAACGCCTCCTGCTCCGCTAGCTAACCACCAATACTACCCAATTGTGTCACGATCTAATTGTAGCCAACCTTTCCGCGTGGTCGTCTATTTGCTCGTCTTGATCCTTTGCCTTGCTCGAGCTCGGTGTCCCTGGCAGGAAAAGAAGCTAAATGGCCGGAATCGCATGGGACTTTTTGTTCGTCGAAGATACCCTAATCTGCGTTTTCTTCAATTCTGTGTGTCACGACGGGGCTGGGGGCGCTAACGCCGTTGCGTGCACACGATGGAACCCGTATCTTCGGCCGGCTTTACTTGGGAACTAAACTGCTGCAGGAGTCCTTTCATAATGAATCAGGAACCCGTAGGATGTCGACTTCCGTTACGTAATATTGTGAGTTGGGTGTAGCATGATGGTGTACCATAAGGCGGACGATGTTTCGCAACTATGTAACCTTCTACGTATAAGAGGGACTTAGGACCTACTTCTTACTGTGTATTTGGAGGTGGGTGTACCTGCGTCTGAGTTGAAACGCCGAATTTTCATCTTTTTCGTTTGAATGCGACGGTCGTTGAGGTGACCTCGAACGCGTAAAGACATGATATCATCGAAGGGAAATTTTATTTATAGCTTCCTACACTCGGTGGAGATATTTTCGTGCTATCAAGGTAACGTGCTTCATGGCTCGCTCCACGGCTCTTCTGTAGCTAGGGGAGCTTTTACGTAGCTATGAAAGTGGCGAAGTGATACATTGTTTTACGGAATCGAAATACAGCTGGGTTCTCATATGGAGCTGCTAAGAGACTAGCATAAGGGTTCAGGCCGTTATTATCTCTCAAGGTGCGAGTTGGGCATCTAGGACTAATTGTGAGATGTTTTTCGTTACGATTGATGAATCACAAAATTCCTTCTTCGAATAATTGAGGTAACTTCGTCCAGGGGTATTTGAAGGAGATTACTCTATGGCTGGGTGGTGTTTGGGGGTTGGAAGCGACTGACGGCAGCTGCTTCTCGACCCTTATCCTTGGTATACTGCTCAAAGTATCATTACCCCTATGCCTAAACCTTTACTTTACCTACACTAGGCCTTTGCGCTTTCTAGGAAACGTGATTATATCCCATATATGTAACACATGCTTCGAACCTACACAAAGAGACTTCATACGGCGAACCAAAGTGTATACAATTAGAGACACTCCCGTCTGCGACGTCTATCAATGATAGTTGGGCCACTAGCCTACCAAACAAAAATTGCGTTGTGTCTGGACCTACTTGGAATATATTTATTGTCAACTTCAAAACCCTGAAAGAGAGAGCCTCGACATGTACGATTCCATACTAGCATTTCGTGACAGATTGACTTTGGCTGGGCACCCAACACTAGGGGTCCTAATTCATGAGTTAAAAAGGCCCACACGTCCTTGGGCATACCTACCCGATGTGATGATGGCCCTTTATACCTGCTTCGCGCGCTTCATAGGTAACCTCGCCACAACTTCCTGGCTAGTTCATCTATGGAAGGAGAGATGAGAAGATACAGCAAGAGGGAAGAGAGCGTGCCTCAATCTACGTACGGCCCTGCCATGATGTCTCTCTTCTCTCTTTTGTCTTCATTTCCCGACCCTCGGATAGAAATACTCGGTTGACTATCGTTTAATTTTGGGTTAAGATATAGCGTATCTTACTTCCTTTCGTTATAGAGTAGTTGAACTATCACCTTACGTACTATAATCCAACCACCCACAATGGATCGCACAGTCAAAGACCAGCCCAAGCGCCAACCTCCGATGGATGCCTTAGCCCTTCCGGAATCCGCGTCTAACGTATGCGGCTGTTGTGGTAGGGGCCGTGGTAGCGGCGGAGGTTTCAAGCCCCGAAAGGCGATATTCGGGTATGGAACTCCTAGCAGTACTACGCAGAGCAGGCGTGAGGAACGCGTGGTGGCTAACGGCGCTCTTAGCAAGCCCACGCGATTCAGCTTCTCCCGACTGAGACCGGGCCGAAAAGACATGGCGTCGCGGGAGGGAGTCGAAAGCGACCCTCTCATATCCGGCAGCCCCCTAGGCAGGAGACGCCAGGAAATCCTCGCCCGCAGGCCGCTCCCCGAGCCGCACATCAACGCGGATGCGGGGGAGGCCCAGCGCGCCGAGGAGTCGTCGTCGTCGCTGTTGTCGTCGCAAGCCGGCCAAGCGGGTTCGGGTTCGGGTTCGGGACGAGAAAAAGGGGAAGGAGGAGGGAAACGGCGGAAGCTGGGGGACCATTCGTGGGCGCCGGGACCAGGACGAGGGCACGTACCTAGTTCGCTGGAGGAGCTCGAAGACGATGAGACCACGGCCGAGCAGCTCCGGGCGGAGAGACAGGCGCGGGCCGATCAGTGGTGCCAGTTGCAGCAGCTGCAGTCGCGGCCGGAGCCTCGCTCGCCTGGTATCAGGGGCGGGGCCACTGGGTACACGGGGAACTGCCACCAGGAGCCGTGCGCCGGCTGCTGGTACTGGATCAGCAAGATGTGCTGTGATCAAGATGTGTAGATGTGTTGATTCCTATGATACGGCTGTTGCTTTTTTGTGAGCGTTAGGGTGGTGGTGGGCTGGTTGGGTTAGCGAGTGAGTGGTTCGAAAGGTATTAGAGGGGAGGGGCTGCTATTTTCTAAGCGCTGCACTCGTTTTAGGTTGACCCTTGCTGTCTCCGGGTCGTCTATGAGATATACAGGCCTTCGTGCATTTATTTCTAGGTCTGGGGTGGGTGTATTATTGGGCTTAACCATTTTACTGCTATGCGGGATTACGAGGGAGTCTATGGTCTCCCTCGAGAGCGAGAGTTATTGAAGCTTGATACCAAGGTATGTAGATGTGGTATGCATTACGCAGGCAATGGGCCATAGCGACATAAAGTACATGAGTAGCTCACACAAGCACAAAAGCGCTTTCCGATTCATCTGACTAGTCCTCCGAACCCTTGTTGGGAATTCAACGCCTTGCTGAAAGCTCGACTGCTAATTGCAAACTGATTCATAGCTAGAAGCTCAATTCTTACACAGATGCTCATTTCCCCGGTAGACGGCCCAGTTCCTAGTTAGATGCTCGACTCCTAGTTGGAGGTAGGCTTTCGGATGTACATCGAAAGATCTCGGAGAGACTCGTGGTACGGGAGTCGCACTTCGGTGTACTCGTTGTTCAACATTCGCTGGACTCGTGGAGAAACGCGGTCAATACTAGCGGGCCCATCGTGGCCTGTTAGCTATATCCTAATGGTTCCAGGAAGGACTAGATAGAACTCACAAGTGAAAATTGGTTGGGTGGTTGAATCTTGACGGTCGGAGCTGGATGATTGCCAGAGGACGGGCAATGTCGGCAATGATCTGCTGAACGGGCGTGTTGGGGTCGATGGACACCACAAGAGCCGTCTCGTCAACGGCAAGGAAACCTCGAGGATCGTTGAGCGCCGTGATTCCATTTTTCGCGAGGGCGTTCTTGTCGTAGATGGAGTAAGCCGGGTCCTGGGCAAAACAACGGACCGCGGTCTGGTTCTTCGCGAACGGGTTGCGAAGATACTGAAGAAACGCGAGGAACGCGTTCTCGTTCTCTTTCATTCCCGAGAGGATATGCTGTAGACTCAAGACAAACGCGTGCTGGAACTCCGACGGATAGATCAATGTCGGCGCGTGGTTCAGGGATCCCAGGGCGAAGGCGACGATCTTCTTGACCTTGGACAACTGTGCGCGGTGGGGTTCAAGCACCTCCGTGAGACGATCGTATTGCTCGCAGGCTTCCCACTGTTGCTTGATGAGGTCCAAGGAGCGGCTCAGGTCAGAAACGAGGGTATTGCCATCAAAATAGCCCGATGGTAGGGTATCTCCACCCGGCGCGGCGTCAGAGGCCGGATACATGACAGCGGTCGCGAGGTAAGCCTTCTTGGGATCAGAACTTTCCACATCATCCTGTTCGATCATGTCTTGAATTGAACGGTAGTAGATATAGGGTCCCCCTCTTACATAAAGTTAGCATATCCTCTCCAGTCTAGGCAAAGAGGTTAGTATAGATAGTCTGCTCTTACAGTCGTTCTCCATGATTACATCGGATGTCCACCCAGGCTGCTGGCTCGCCTTGTTCGAGGATGATATCAACATTCTCTCCTCTGATATTTGTCAGGCGGAGCTTGTTGCCTTGAAGCCTGCCTGCTCGAAATTTCTCGAGCTGCTCAGCAAGTCGACGGAGGTTGTCTTTGGTGAAGAGCAAGACACCATCGTTGTAAAGAATTTTGACATTATTAGGAACAGCGTCCATCTTGGCGTGTCTGGCCTGACTCTGGCCTTCTGTTCCCGAAAGTGTTGATGAAAAGAAATTTGTGAAGAGGGTGGGGGATGAAAACTTGTCAGGTTGATGTGGACTTGTCTTGTAGGAGAGTGGTGAAGGTATCCGCGGGAACTAAGCCCGTGGCTGTCCAAAGGAGTTTGGACCAACCAGTTGGTTAGCTGCGTATGTACCGACTGCTTCAGGTGTCCGATCAATTTTTATTTAAACACATCAGCTTGCCCGTCTCGTACCCTAGAGGGGATAATAGGGCATGCCTATACCTAGCGTTGTAGGAGGTACCCCTAGGAGGTCCTCTATATATAGAAGTATAACCGTCACTCCAACTGAATAGCGTTAGAATATTTAATTAATGCATACCTACCTACCTAGGTATGTATAGCACTCTAGCCACTACACCTTAGATGTCACATTTCCTTGGTTTGCTTTCGAGTAGACGCCATAGGAACCCTTGTAGCCTTTCATAGAATCTCAAATACGATACCATACAGGTACGAAGGATATCATTGTTTCATACCGCGTCGTGGATAGGCCTTATTGCTTGTAATACTTCTCTCGTTTTTCCCTTCCATTATTTGTCAAGGGGTTCCTCCTAGCAGGCCATTTGTGAATCGGAAATCCGCTTCGCCGTCTCATTGAAATTAGGCTATAGTAGGTAAGTAACGCTAGGCATACTAATTCAGAAAGTCTCCCTTCGTTTTTGCCAGTTGCTCATCGTAATCTAGATCGTGTTAGAGAGTGCTTCGACATCTTGCGACATAAAGGGGGAAACGAGGGTTTTAGGACCAGACAGAAGAAACACTAAGCGGCCGTGTCTTACATGGTTGGAAAGCGAGCCACCCCTTCTCAGGACCCCCTACTTGCAAAGAGGTGTACGCAGCCTCTTCGTCGTCGATAAGGATCTTCTTGTACCCAGCAGCCGAAGCCGCGTCTGCGAGCAGCTGAGCCTGGCACGTCCTCTCGAGGCTAATGAACCAGAAGGCGGCCTCGTCGACGCTCCCGCCGACGGTGAGCAGGCCGTGATTCTGGAGTATCACGGCCTTCCCGTCGCCGAGCGCCCTACCGATCCTCCTGCCCTCCTCGCTGTCCAAGACCACGCCTCTGAAATCCCGATACACGCCGTGGCTCTTGTAGAACCGGCACGCGTCCTGGGTGATCATCTCGAGCTCGCGCCCGAACACCGAGAACGCCTTCCCGTGGACGCTGTGCGCGTGGCACGCCGCGTGGACGTCTGGCCGGGCCTTGTGGATCTCGGAGTGGATCGCGAAGGCGGCTGCGTTCACGGGCTCGTCGCCCTCGACCACGTTGCCGTCCTCATCGCACAGGATAAGGTCCGATACTTTGATAAGCGAGAAATGCATCGAGAGCGGGTTTAGCCCTATAACTAAGTATTAGAGGCGTAAATTTATGTTTGTTTGGGACATACAGAAGTGGTCGGTTAGAATAGGGTCTCGGACGGAGATGTGACCCGCAACACCCTCGTCGAAACCTCGGTCAGCAAAGACTCGAAAGGCCGCTGCGAGGTGCTGCTTGCGGTAGAGACGCTCATCCTCGAGATTCTCGAACTTGGGGTAGGTCCTGATGTTTAGTTTCTTCCCACTCTTCGTGGTGCCGGTCACTTGGACCTGAGGGGGGTTCTCGATTTTGGATTTCCCGTTGGGCCCGTTTGCGGGAGTCTTCTCCTCGACAGAGAGGGCTGGAGCCATGTTGGCGATTTTTTCTGTGGCAGATATTTCACAGGGATAGTTGCTAATCGCACTTTGACCTAGGGTGACGGTTTGGCCTTTGATACTGCGGATAATGGTCTTAGTTGACTACTCTCCATGTAGTATATAATATATATAATATGTCACTTAATTATACTCCAAGGCGGGGCATTACAACGAAGATATCTCCCACCAATTATGAGCCTGTCATTTTGGCGTAATTTGGAGTCGTTCCTCCAAGCCGTACTGGTCCGTCGATGAAGAACTACCGCCCGAGGGGTATATCCGGTGCGGAGAAAGAGTAGGAGGAAGTCCTCTATGTGGCAGTTGAACGTGAATGGCCATTGGTTTATAATGGAACATTATTGGTTCATCGTGACGCATTATACTAGATTCGGCTTGACCTTGTTATATGCTAGGTACGCCTCATCCATAGACCCACAACTTGCCTGTATCTATTATGAGATTGGAGTAATGGATCTTCTAGGTTACAAACGTACCTATATATATGTTTTGTAAAATTCGAAGATATCCTAGGATGGGATTATCGAGGCGTACTAGAAAATTATGTGAGAAATATCCGCCTTTTGACATAGATACTCTAGAGATCTTATGTAACTTTTCCGGCGAGAAGTCCGGGCGAAGGGTCTCGACGGAGGTAAAGTTTTGACATAATAGTCTGTAGATGAGACATGATTTCGTTCAAGATGTTTTACGTATTTACTAAGGTATTAGTATACTATATTCTAATGGGAATATTTTTGTTTGATTTTTAATCTTCGTGTCAAAGTATAACGAAGGGGCCTGCGTAGCTTAAAGTTCCTAGAATTTATTTGTGGTGGAATATCCTCCTCCATGACGGGATCGACCCAGCCTTCTTTACAAGCGTTATTCAAGTTCCAACACCATGATAATTCATGTATTAACAATAGTGCTTAACTAATATATATATGTATATACTTGCTTGTGATTTACTATGGAGAAGTAGCTTTTATCTGTGGTGATATAAGAAACCTAGGTATCTGGGTATATATTTTCTCCCTTTCTTTTTCTTCTTTTTTTTTTAAAAAAAATAATAATATATACCTTAAATCTTATCATTTCTCCTTTTCCCCAGAACCCTAAAAAACATGCGGAGATATGTCACTTTTGCTCCTACGGAGGCCTCACGTTGGAACATCATCGTGCGTGTCCCGCGTACTGCGTAACGTACGGAGCTGTGTAAACGTCCTAAAAGGGGTAACTTACCTAAGTACCTAGGTACGGAAACGAGTGGACAGAGCACACGGGTGCAGTGTAAGTACCTAAGTACCTACCTAGGTACCTTGGTTGCCGAAAGCCGATACGCAAGTAAATATGGGGCGATAAGGAAAATCGATAAGCGAGGTGACCTGAGCCACAATGACATATGACATCGTTGACGACGCACAGAGGCGCAGACCCGGCTCAGCGTCGTTTTGGACTTGTTTTCAATTTACCTTTCCTGGCTTCCCAGCGAATCGTCTTTTTTTCCCTCTTTTTCCCTCTTTCTTTTCGGGCTGCTTCGTCGAGAAGCGAAAGCGCTCCCCCTTTCCGTTTTCGTCATGCGGTATTAGGCATCTACTATTTACTTCTATACGACGGGTACAATTACCTGGGTACTGGTTAGGTGGTAGCTGAGCATAGCTGAGCTCGGTTGCCATGGCTCCATTGCCTCGTAATAATATTCTTCGGACCCGCTTCCATCCGCCGTTGATCGATTCACCATCGCTTTGGGCGCCGAATAATCCGTCAAATCCGTCAAATCAGACAACTCTCAACCACCTTTTAACCCGCTAACTTCCGTCTTTTTATTATCATTGTTTGACATAAGCGTATGACTTAATTCCACCATCGCAAATACTCACCGAAATGTCGATACGCATAGCGCTCGACAACCCTCCCGAGTTCTATACGAACCTCGATTTTATTACCGGCCGGGTCATTCTGGTCTTAAATCGGCCCGAAACTATCGGCAACGTCATCGTCAAGCTCGAGGGCGAGTCGCAAACCGCCCTTACCGTGCCCTCCTTAGGCGATCGCGACGACTTCTACCGTCCTCGCGCGCCCGGCGCCGGTGGTATCGGCAATGTCGTCACCGAGAACCACAAGATCCTGTATCGCGTATTCCAGGTATACCCGGACGATGGCGTTGCGCTGCCCTTCCAGCCGGGCCAGCACGAGTTCAAATTCATGTTTAAGGTACCATTGAACAACATCTGCCACGATGAGAAAGCCATGAGCGCTTTGCTGGGCATCGGTGGCTTCGGCAGCGGGTTCCGCACCATGGACGGCACTAAGCAGCTCATGCTGCAGCACATCAAAGCCACGCTACCGCCCTCGCTCACCGGCTTCCCCCAGGAGGCCGAGATCCGCTACTATATCAAAGTCACAATCCAGCGCCCGGGCTTCTTCCGTGAGAACTGGAGATACCAGGTAGGCTTCAAATTCCTGCCTGTCGAACCCCCGCGCCCCGCCAAGACCAGCCAAGAAGCCTTCGCCCGGCGACCCTTCACTTTCCGACCGCGCGCCCCGGCCCACCAGAAGAGATCCTTCTTCGGCAGCAGGGCGCTGGCCAGCCCCTCGGACGACCCGAACCAGATGCCGCCCTCGATCGAGATGTCGGCGCGCCTCCCGTTCCCCAGCATCCTGACGTGTAACGAGCCGATCCCGCTGCGACTGCTCGCCCGAAAGCTGGCCCCGACCAGGACGCGCGAGCAGCAGGTGTACCTGACGGCGCTTGATGTCGTGTTGGTCGGCTACACACACGTGCGTGTGCACAACCTAGAGAACACGGAGCGCACGACGTGGGTCATCATCTCCGCACCCCAACTCAATCCTCCAATCGCACTCTTCGACGACCCCGCGGCTCCGGTGGACGCCGAATTCGAAGTACCCCGATCGCTATGGGAGGACCGGCGTCTCCCTAACACGGTGGCGCCGTCCTTCCGAACATGCAACCTCGCGCGCCGCTACGAGATCGAAATCATGCTCACCCTATCATGGGGACTCCCCTCTTCCTCCTCATCCACCAAGCCCCTCCAGCAATCCATATCCCTGCCCCTCAAACTGTCCAAAGTCGAAGTATACTCGGGCATCAGACCGCCTCCCGAGCTCCTCACCTCCGTGTCCGCCCCTCGCCCTCCACAACTCCCTACGCGCCCATCCGCCGCCCAATTAGTCCAACAACAACGGCTACAACAGCAGAGGCCGTCCGCGCCCCCGGACCCGTTGTACCCCCCGCAACTAGGCACCGCGTCCGCGGCGATCTACGAGGACGCCCCGCCGAGCTACGACGAGGCTATGGCCGAGAGCCTCGCCGGCCCCTCCGCGCGCCCCGCGTACAGCGGCGTCACGGCCGAGAACGCTCCTAGTACGATGCCGCCTGAGAAGTCGTGACGTCGCGGCCGCGCTGCGGTGCGGGGAGGCGAGGTTGAGGTTTGAGGTTGTCATAGTGATAATGTATATTACTGGGACTATACGGCGTTATGATTATGTTGATGGGTAGGAGGACTAGGGATCGGGATAGGGATCAAAAAAAGCGATGGAATGTCGGCGAAAATGGCAGCGAGTCTTCGGATACGAACGGGACGAGGAATAGGAGTTGAAGAGGCGTGGTGGATGATACCCCTCGAATTAGTTGGTCGGTCGGTCATCTAGTGGTCTTGCATGGGGACCCCCCCATTTCCGCCCCGGCTCAGAATTGTTCTATGCTGTGAATCTGAGTTATTAGGAGTTCACGTATACTTCTAGCGGCGCGTGGCGAACACATGTGGACAGCGTTATAGGTGGGATGTTGATAGGTATCGGACAGATATCTACCTACCTACCTAGGTATTTATCCTAATTAAGCGTTAGTTAGTACGGCTCGGATCGCATCGATTGGTTCTTAGGGCGCGTGTTTTATGCTAGGCTTAAATATGAGCTACTTCGATGCCAAGAAGGCTGAGGGAGAGCTTGTAGTCGATGTACTTCGCCGTTGGGTACATGTAAAATCAAATACCTATGTACGGGTTTAAACCAACAATCAGAAAGATCACGGGTGAATACGAGTAATTCGAGCCTAGGTATCGAATTGAAGAGAAATGAAAGGAAATTGGGGCGTGGCTCGGAACTCCATAGTTAGGTATCTTCGATATCCTCTCTTCGTCCTATACTATACTATACTCATGAGACGCTCGCACGCTATCTATCTGCATAACCTACGAGAGAATATACATATAACCCGGAACGTAAAAGGGATCAGCCATGCCAGGAACGTAGATCTTCAAAAGGGGGGTTCGTTTCGTTTCGTTTCGTTTCCTCCCGAGAGGATATATGTGTGGGCCAACGTAAGTGTAAGTGATGCTCATGCTCATGCTTATGCTCTTCCCAAGCGATTGGTTCTCTTCTCGAGTCTAGATCCTGATCTATATCTTCGATCTAATCCCCTTGCGCACGATCTAGCACATGCGCACGATCTAGCACATGCGCCTCATTTATAACTTCTCCTTTAGGGTATTCTTCAGGCGCTTCTCCACCGCATCCAGGTACTCGTTCGTCGTAACGTAGTCTTCGCGGGCCGTCTTGCCGCATGCGAGGGCCAGATCCTTGGTCATGACACCGTCGATATCGACGGTGTCAACGCAGGCCTTCTCGAGGCTGTCGGCGAATGCGATTAGTTCTGGTGTGTTGTCTAATTTGCCGCGCTGCGCGAGACCTCGGGTCCAGGCGAAGATGCTGGCGATCGGGTTCGTCGACGTCTCGCGGCCCTTCTGGTGTTCCCGATAATGTCGCGTCACCGTGCCGTGCGCCGCTTCCGACTCGAAGGTCTTGCCGTCGGGCGTGATGAGGACCGACGTCATTAGACCAAGGGACCCGAAGCCCTGTGCCACAATGTCGGATTGGACATCGCCATCATAGTCTGGTACAAGATGTTAATTCACACATCCTGTTGTTAAATCGGGATGTAGGACCTACTCTTAAGCGCCATGATATATCCACCGGTGCTCTTGATCATCTGGGCGACCATGTCGTCGATCAGGCGGTGTTCGTACCAGATGTTCTTGGCTTCGAATTCCTTCTTGTACTGGGTGTCGTACAAGTTCTGGAAGATGTCCTTGAATCTGCCATCGTATTTCTTGAGGATGGTGTTCTTGGTGCTCATGTAAAGGGGCAGTTGCTTGTCGAGAGCTAACTTGAAACTAGCATGCGCGAAGCCCGTGATGCTTTCGTCGGTGTTGTACTGTGTTTGTGCGACGCCGCCACCCTGTTTGAACTGGAAGACCTCGATCTCTTCGGGCTTGCCACCTTCAGGAGTGTATACCATGCTCAGCTTCCCCGGGCCGGGGATGACCCTGTCCTTAGCTCGGTACTGGTCACCGAAGGCATGACGGCCGATAATAATAGGCTTCTTCCATCCCGGCACTAATCGCGGGATACGGGGGATAACAATGGGTTCACGAAAGACGGTACCACCGAGAGCGTTGCGGATCGTGCCATTGGGCGAGAGCCACACTGCACAAGGAGAGGCCGACGTTAGTTAATTTATCTTAGGCGACCAACTCAAAAGACCCAACAGCGACTATAGTGCGGGGATTGGGGGTGGCTGATTGCTATGCGGGTTGGTGCGCTGGCATGGCGAATGTATACAAGACTATATGTGAGAGAAAGAGAGGGAGAATATGTGTGTATGTAGTGTGAGGGCATGCGTGTTTTTATGCGCGGACTTACTCTGCTTAAGGTTGAATTCCTTTACGCGGGCTTCGTCGGGGGTGATAGTGGCGCATTTGACACCGACCGAGTACTTCTTGATGGCCTCGGCGGCGTCAAGGGTCACTTGGTCGTTTGTCTCATCACGGTACTCCAAACCCAAGTCGTAGTACTTCAAGTCGATGTCGAGGAAAGGGTAGATGAACTTGTCCTTGATGACCTGCCAGATGACCCTCGTCATCTCATCGCCGTCGAGCTCGACGACGGGATTCTGGACCTTGATCTTCTGCGCAGCCATATTAAGCCTGGTCTGGTGGAAGAGCGCCACTGGCACTGCTGGTCTAATTTTGATAGGCGACGATCTCAGCAGCGGCCTCGCCGATCTATGGAAGACAGACGGCCGAATGCAACGGACCGCGGATGAATAGGTGGCACTCATGGTGAACAGAGGCTCTCGGCGCATACAATAAATATACGATAATTATACCTGGACACGGATAGGGGCACGGGCGACGATTGACCAAACCGAATAGACCGACGAAGCCGACGGCGTGGCTTGCTGGCAGACGCTAAGGGTTTGAAGCCGAGGGGAAAAGAAGGAAAATGGCGTAGACAAAAATTGAAGCTGTCCAAGATTTTGGATGGATCCCGGAGCTGAGGAAGGGGTTTCTTGCGTAACGGGGCGAGCTAGCGCCTTTAAAGCGCCTTTAAAACACCCCCAGAGCACCACAATGCGCGCAATGCCGATGTTTCTGCTAGAGACGTACTGGAAGGTACCTACGGGCTTGGTGGAGGAGGTACAGGGCTAATACATGCAATACCTGCAATACTTGCATGGTACCATACTACTTACCACCTTGTATGTTGTTGTGTATTGTACATACCGCAGCTGGGTCGTGATTGCGGTTCTTTGGCGCGTCGTACGGAAAGCAATGGCAGAAATTGAAGGTGAGGGGCACTAGCCAATCACAGCCCACCATTGAGGGGGGCTGATACCCCCACATTCTGCCGGTTTGCGGAGAAGAGAGGAGGTAAGATACCGACCATGGATCGAGCCTAGGTACATGTAGGTATCTATGTCAATTGAACCGATGGAGAGAGTCCGGTAAGATGAGTGTACATAGTAGCTCGTGCCGTGCCGTGCCTTCGATCTGGGTACCCCAAGAAAGCCCCCGGCCTTGTTATTGCACCAGTACTGCCAGGTACCTACTAAGTGCGCAAGCGAAGCTACCTTCCTTAAAGGTAACATAGGTATTAGTCGTCATGCGATCCGGGCCAACAAGATACATGGATACATCTTCAAATGAAGAATAACGTCCACAAGTCCGCAAGAATAGTAATCAACGGTAGGATACAGTGGACAATGTAGTAGTGTTCAGATTCAGCGGGAGAACAGTTGAACATCAAGCCTCTGCTTGTCCATATATTTATACAACCTCCCTAGTAACTACTAACTATTAATAGCTTTTACGGCTGTCTTGTCCACCATGGCACTTGTATATATAATGGCGGAAATGGGCTTTACCACGATCCAATCATATGTAGCCTTTACTCGGAGTACGTATAAGTGGCCGGGTAGAAACTCGCAATACCGAAAGGTCTAGCCAGCTTGTACTTGGTATCTCCGAGACTTATTACCCGACCGTTCCACGACATAAATCAACTTATCTAGGTGCCTTTTTTTAATTATTATAGGGTCCGTCACGATAGTCCGCCACGTTTGACTTAGCGACCTATTCTAAGCATAGCCGGATCCTAGATGAAAAGCTGTTTTGACCAGAACGACTTTTCTCAGGTAATCCTATCATTGACCGTGGTTGCGTGGCCCAGGTAATAATAATGTTGATCCATCAATATGGAGAGATGAACGTGGTTACCGAACCCATCTCGCGTGGTGATGGGCCAGCAAGGTCTTACAATATAACGTGAGCCACTACCACACCGATATTCCAATCAGACGATTGAGTAAGTGACTATTATAGCCATTTATCACTCATCGTTAGTTTCCCTGCTATAATTAGCCAACACTGGTCTTGAGTTAATAACACGGTTAGAAGCTCTCAGCCACTTGGTGACCTTTTCTTTTACGTGGACTATGTTCTGTCCACAGCCCAAAGCCTTTAAGCCTATGTGAGTATTACACTTATACGCAGTATAACTGCTGGTGCGATTCCCGACCTCTTAAAATACGTACTTACGAGGGATTTCGGTCCTCGCAGGATGGTGATCCGCTAGAGCTGCCGCAAGATTTCTCCGGCGCATCTAGCCAAGCCCCTCGGAGTCCGTAGGCTTACATGCATAGAATCTCGATAACATCCCACAGTCACAATCTTCTCAGAACTATGGATATGTTGAGCTGACGTACTGCAGATTCATACACGGGACGAAAGCACACTGTCCATCCACCCAGGTAAGTTGGGAGGAGTCCTGTTGGCAATGGCTTCTCAGTTCCACTATAGTCTCAAATCAAACAGCGGAGAGTACGCCAATACCATCTGTCCTTCTATGCCTGAGCAAATACGACTCAATGGGCTGAACTACTAACTCGGTAATAAATTTCCTAAGCCAAATTCCATGCTATCAGGAGTTAATCATTCTCTTAAATTCCGGCAAATTGAATGAGGGCACTTCTCGAACTTTGGCAAATGTTGGGCAGTTGACTTTAGTTAAGTACCGAGGTACAAACAATTTTCCCAATATAGTAGGTGGATACGTCTCTGATTGGCTATCGCTCTATAGTACAGTACAGCTACCGTTATAAAGACTGTGTTATATCCTCGCTCTGAGAGTGATGACGCCTTTAAGCATCCATTTAACAAGATGGAAGTAAGTCTAATAAGACAATAACTCGCTATCTTCATATTCGTAACATCGAGTCCCGTCACATATAGCCTCGCCTCGGGACATACAATCAACCCCTGAAGTTCACCACCACGACTTAGACCTAAATCGGCTTTTATATGGAGCGGAATAGCCCTCACCCCGCAACCCATCAGTCCAGGCGGCCTAATCTCGGCCCGGTGTAACGCCCACGCATCGTTCTCGGCTTCACGACCGAGCCCCGGTATCGAGGGCGAAGCAGCCCAGGGCCGACAGGTAGATAACAATATCGCAGTTCTTCCGCGGAGTCCTGTGCCCCCAACCCCGCGGTAACGACTCCATTCCATCATTCCGTTCCCACCACCGAGTCGAGTAGTTCCACCTGGCAAAGTCCCGGCGAGGTTTTAGAAACGAGGCTCCCTAGTTTATTTCGGCACTTGATCCCCTGCCTCCTAAAGCCCATATATAGTTGCTTTGTTCTCTAGGCCGCGTGCACCAACACGGCGATGGAGCCGACGGTGGGTCTTTCAGGGGATCGATCATCCGTCTGCCCGGCGACTTTCCCAGCGACGTCATCTCTGAACGCTAGCGGCTACCGCTTTGGCAGCAGCACATACAGCGTGCCAATACCTGCGTCGCGATTAATACGCCGTGGCCTCTCGGATGTACGCGGTCTGCATAGGTGTGCTCGAGCGTGCGTAGGTTAGCCTCGGCCGCTGCGGCTACGGGACGGCGCGCGATCGATCTCGGAGATATGGATCTTGGCCACGCTTGGATTATCAGCATCTGTTTTATCGGCAGATGTCTTCGCGGCTCGTCCTGTGTAATGTCAGCAGCGCAGAGTGTATGTATAGCCCGCTTCTGGTCCCTGACGCCGCGGGCTGGATCGTGGTCAAATATTGCACTACGGTCCGCCCTCGAGGCTTCAGCTGGGAAGCAGGTAAGGCTATCGCCTCGTAGCCTAGTTTTTTTATTCTTTTTCCGCGGCGTTGGTGGGAAAGTCGTCCCTCAAATTCGGTGGCCAGCCTCGCTTGCGATAGTCGGTGTTTATTAAGGGCGTTGTGACGTTATCCAAAGATATACGGCTATGACGGCAACGCGATTGTAAGACGAGATAAGCACCCAATAGAAGGCAGCCGGGAGGAGTTAGGAAATATGAGTATGGGGGGGCCAATCTTGGCTATAGCCACATATGTAGACATATCGGCCGTTTCGATTACGCTATGTGACGGGTACTAAGTTCTTGGCTATCGCAAGACGCGATCGCGGAACTCCAGCCCACCTAGGCATCATGATATGGCGGGGAGCTAATGACTAAGGTTAGGTGCCCAAAAGTAGGACTCTTTCTTATAGCTTCGTAAGGAATAATCGCAAAAGCCGTGTATCATGGATAGCATGTCTGCCGGTATCGAAAGCGGAAGGGCTGTACGGAAACGCAATACGATTACGACGTAAATCAGGGGTGTGTGCTTGTGGCTCAGCACTCGACTGTCAACTGGTTAGCAAGCCACCAATAAACATATCGTACGCCAACAGCCGGATTCTAGGACTCTGGTGAATAATAGCTACGTTGTAACGTACATACCGTGGCTTATATATACAAAGATCACCATCTGCGCCTTGGATATTAACCTTGCAATGTAGAACAGAATGGATTGGATTTTTGGACATCGATGAAAGATCAGTAGAGCGCGTATATTTTCCTATCTAAGCCAAGGGGTACGCTGTTTTTATTCTAGAAACACTATGTTCCGGAGAGCTCATAGGGTAATAGGGCCGCAAGAGATGATGATTCGTAGGAAGTAACCCCCACTCAATAAGAAGGCTAACGAAAACCTTCAAAGTTAGAACTGCGAATAAATCTAAATTACTATACGAATTAAGTTTAATTCGGTGATGAATATTATAGCTATAGGACCTCTTAGCCAGTCTAATAATTCCGTATATCTTGCTCTCAATCTAAGAGAGATATGAATGAAAGACGCTAATTAACGGACACCATAACGAAGTTAGGAAGACATTTTCAAACGTCTCACAGAATCGATGGCGAAGATAGCACCGCCCCTGAAGCAATTGCATCATAAGAGGCTTGTCTGTTCGGCCCTAGCAATCAACCAATGAATGGGCCCTGGGCACCGGAAGTCTGGCAAAAAAGGAGGCGGAGCCCCTGCCCATTGGTATAGGGGGAGCAGGAGTAGATCTGACCGCTCGTAAAGCCACCAGGAGATATATACGTGCCTACTTATGTTTATGCGCAGTATCAACTGCCGAAATCCCAACGCTATTCGCTGTACGTATCTAGATAGCCTACGCCATGGGGGCAGCCGGCTTCAAAGCGGTGAAAGTTGTTGGGGAGAAACTCCTTCCTTTAGTTCTATACCTGTTAGATGCCAAGCTACTAGGTATCATGCCTATGATCTATGTAGGGGAGTCGGTTTAGTTAGCGAGATATTGGGATGTAAGGTATGATTAGGTACTCAACCTTGCCTTACTTACCTCCTAAGTACGACACTGAGGTAGACACAACAGAGGCTGATGGGCCAATAACTACTTAAGAAAGGTGATATTGGATTTAGGTAGGTAGTCTATGAATGTCCTAGCCAATATGGGCCTAGGCATCACTGCATATATATCTAGCGGTCTCGTAAGTACGTCATGTTATCTTATGCCCTTGATACTCATGGTAGCATATATTTACACCTCCCCAGGCATATGAGCAAATATCACCCTAAGCCCTGTGTGCAGCAGGTTCGGTATCCAACGCAGACCCCTCAACCCATAGAAAGGGCGTATGAGTCGTCCTTCAAAGCCAAGCCACGGCGGGTCCATCTCACCCGAGCTTCGGTACGCAAATGCGTGGCTCTGGGTTTATATATATGCCTCGGTATATACCTACCTACGTACATACTAGATATATTTGTATACCTTGGCTACAAATAATCGTATGCACCTAGCTACCTTATATGCATACCATCCTCCTCCTACATACTTATATCCCGACTCCAATCAAGCCCAGCATCTCCCCAAAGCAGGCTTCCTACGCGCAATGCAGTCACACTCGAGGCGTGCCTGACGATCCTATCAACCGGCCTCGAAGGATCGCACCCACAGCCGCGGTAATACTTGCGGTAGCACTTGAAAAAAGAAGATCCTTCTGGGAAGAATTCTGATCGAACATCTAAGTTGGAGCCCAACGAATTACTAAGTTACCACCTAAGTAGGTAAGGTTAGATAATGTAGGTGCTGTAACTAGCTCATTGGTGTCATACAGACAAGGCGGCTACGTGGGACCCAAGAAATCCTGTGTACGGACGTAATGCAATAGATCGAAAAAAGTATCCTATATATCGAGTAAGTAAGGTTGCCACAAGTTTTTGACGAGATGATGATCAACCAGTTATATGCAACCTTAATACATACTGTGTCCTTATTTTTAGTATTGAAATTATTGAAATTTTTTTCCCCTCTACGTGACTCATAGAATCTGCGAGAGGTAGCAACACTCGCACATGTGTGAAGGTAGTTAAGGGAAGGCAAAGGACTAGATTATGTAGACGTCTCACGGGACTAGGCAGATGGGCTGCAGGGGAAAGCCCCCCTGGTTAGCAAATGAACCTATCCTGGCCCCGGCAACTCCCTACTACATACTTACATCCCGCAGAGCCTCTCCATCGTGGACTGCTGCAGTAACCGCGCATACACCTGCATGCGCGTATCAAAGCTGAGAGGCCGCGTATACAGGAATTTTTAATAATTAAGGAGAACGTACATAGAAGAGTATTGGCGAATCTGCCTAGTTGATCAAAGTATGAACGGAACCGCGGTATTTTCCGCCGTAGCATAAAACGTAACCCTACCCTGCCACCGTAGTGCTAGCCCTACCATCCATCCATCCATATACCCATACATCCATACATCCATAGATACATATATAACATCCCTAAAAAGTAACGCCCGAAAAAAAGAAGCCTGCTAAACAGAAATAAGCCATGTCCTTAGGATCGAAATCAGATATCCGGGTTTTCCGCGTGTAAAGATCTCTTCCCATGTATCCCACACACCACCCTCCAGCACCTATGACTCATGAAAGAGAAGTAGACAGCCGACTATAGGAAAAAAACGGTCCTTGACCGTATACGACTGTCTATCTACCCTTGAGCCGTAGGAGTTCCAAACGCGGATGATATGACCTGGTACCCATACAGCCGCCGTATAACGCCCCAGTTAAGAAAATTGTTAGGCAGTTCAACGCGATGACCGAGAAAAAAAAATAAATACAAGCATAGCCTCATGGCTCGTGTCAGCGTCATCTGGAGAAAGTGGAAAATGGAAGAAAGGGGGACCGAGAATAAAAATAAAACAAAACAAAAACAAAAACACCATACTGCCGTTCTACCGTCTAGTCCTTGTATGCAATGAAACGTGGCCCTCCGATGGCCACCCAAAACATACCGCATTCTATGTAGTGTACATTCAGCCCTACGCCATATAGCGTCATAGATCGAAAAGGGACGTGTGGCCAACACCGTCTATGGGAGAAAAAGGGATGAGAGGCTGTCGGTGGAGGGTAATAGGGGAGGCAAAAAGCAAAGCATGGAAACGCAGACGTAAAACGATATACTCTTCAGACCCAGTTCTGGCTCCAGTTCTAGCCCAACGCGATTTGAAAGGCGGATGGTTCGTGCGTAGACCTATCGTCGAACTGTTACTAGAGTAATTTAGCGCCGTAGCAGCAGTAGTCCCGGTCTTGCGACGAAGGAGTCAGGGCTGAATTGCATTGTCGCTCAGCTGGAGATCAGAGTGGCTGCTTATTTATATCCCCTCAGCTTGCGCCTCTCGGGTTCGCACGTCGTCTTGCATTTGGTGCACTCAAAACCGTCGCTGTCGATGAAAATACGGCTGAGGCACTTGGCACAGCGCCACCACCTGATGTCGATGTTGCGGTTCTCCCACCAGGCAGTACTCTCCTTATTGGACCCGCGTCGCGCCAGGTCTTCGCAGTGGAACTCGCGCAAGTGTTCCCTATAGTGATCAAGGCGATAGAACGGGTCCTTCGATCTCACGCACCTCTTCCAATCGCAGAGATAAGGTGTCTTTTGGGAGGCGTCACGGTGCAGGTGTTGGTAGTGACGTATTAGATCCGACTTGCGCCCAAACGGGGATGAGTTACAGAAAGGCTCGAGGCATACGTGCTTCCCGGAGGTGTTGTTGGTAGGACGAGGTCTGGATTGGCCTGTTAGAAGTCGAGTAGCCTTATGTGCGTATGCCCCGGGACGGTACTTACACGTCGGAATTTGAAACCGAGAGGGTCTCCGGAAAGCGATCTGTTGGCCTATACTCCTGCTTCAGTCGCCAATACGGGCCTTGTCCGGAGTCTCCGGTGGTGATAAAGTCGTAATATTGAAACTGAAAATCCTGCCCTCCCGCATTGTACGTAGATGGATCTTGATCTTGCTCATCCATTATATACGTGCCTACATTTCCGCTGACAGGAAAATTGAAATTGCCCGTAGTCTCAAAACTCGGCGACAGCGCAATATCATCGTATTGGCCGCTACTGGCCGCCGAGTAATTTGTGTGCTGACTTTCATTCGAGGTATTTCTCGCCATCGCTGCGCTAGTCGCCCAGTAGATGGGATCGTTATTTTCGTAGATACCCCCATCCGGGAAATAGGCGTTACCCGTGGTTGGATAAGAATTCATTATATCTTCTTCGTATTCTTCCGCCATGCTGATTTCTTCGTTAAAACAAGAGTATATGCTCCTCGAAAACTGTCGTACTTATATTGGTGTAAGGGTAACTCCTTTAAAATTCAGCGTGACTCAGATGGCGAGGATAGACTTATTTATTATCGGAGGCTAGAGTGTGAAGCGGTCGGTTTAATGGAGTTGCCTGGTGGTTGATATTAGAAAATTTCAGTGCGGTATTACAATCGTCAGTTGTGATATCTAGGTAGGTAGTTTGAATCTTTCACTCCAAAGTTGCCAAAATCTTACTCCAACCAATACATGGTAACCGCCTATTGGTGCGACAATCATTCAACACGCGTCGGTGGGACAAATTAAGGCTCAAACTGCATATCTCTCTTGGGTGAGGCGAACGCTGAGTCTAGTCAGGGCTCTGAGATGCATCGATAGATGTCCTGCTGAGATCTCCAGTTCCTTTGATTAGGATGCAAAGGTGCAACAAGTTAACTCCAAGCAGTAAGCGAAGATACCTGGCCATGATGGGTAGCAGCACAGCCCTTGAACAGCTAAATGCATACGAATGTATCGGAAGATATCCGAGTCACTAGGCATTCAACAAGCGATAAATAAGCCAGACCGAGGCCGCCGGTCCTCCGCTCGAGGGGAATGCAATAAAAGGAAAACAGGCGTTGCCAAATTACTCTCCAAGTTATTCCGGGGTATAATGTAAATCCTGGGAAATCTCGCAAGTGGGACACCCCAGTTTGGGTTCGGTATGCCTACCCTATCGGCAGCGGCTAGCTCGAATCGTGGGCCTCGAAAAGAGTGAGGTGCATAGCGCTCAAAGATATGCCACTCGAATGTGGATTCGTTGGGTTCAGCCCAAAGACTCGTAGGCCACATGAACGGGGTTTGCTCTGACGGGTAAGGCTGACAAGTGCAATAACAAGTGTAGGAGGTAATGGGATGGGGAAGTCATGGACGCGGGCGGTAAGCACCAAACGGATTTAGTGGGAGCCCATGAGACAGGATTGGTAGGTCGAGCTGAAAGCATAGGGTAGTTTGGTAAGTAACGCATGGCGGCAGATACCCGTCAATTCCTTTAGAATCAGCACCGTCAAGGGCCAGAAGCTACCTACCTAGCAGTTGGACGTCAGGACAATGCCGTCACCCCCCCGGGAAAATCGGTGGGCGTGACGATACCTGGGTAGACTGGGAAGAGAATGTCCCACGCCTTGGTAGTTCCGACGAGTTTTGTGCGACATTAGCATTAGACGTCGTTGGTGCCTGTAAGACACGTAGGACACACAGCCACTGTTTAGATAGGACTTCAGCCTCAGTAGAGAGAGGGAGCTATCGATGAAACGTAAGCATGGAGTCACCCTCCTCTAAGGACCCTTGAGACTGAGGCGTCCCCCTCCCCCTCCTAGGCGACCCAGTTCGCTCCAAGAATGCCTTGCCAGCGCAACGCTTGGTTCTGCTCGCCTGTACTTCGCTGCCTTTCCGGCCCCCGGTCTATCGAAGCGAGGAAATTAAAATACCACGGCCACAGTACCATAGTTCGTCGATTCTGGGCCGCGCCCCAGACGCACACATACGGTAACTGTACTAAGTAATCCATCAGTAGAAGTGAGGCTGTTGTCAAGTGGAATCTGCACGACAGACGCATAGCTAAATTCTTGCGTCTGCGTCCCACTTATTAAAGATCTGAGAGACATGACAACTCGGTCAAGGCAAGCTGACCGAAGCTCGCTTCCAGAAAAAAGAAGCCAATGGACGTGGAGACGTCGATACCATGACTAGCAATTTCGGGTGGATAAGGCTTAGCTGCGAGAGTTGTATCTCGCCTCGAGATTCTCTTACCATTTTTGGGGTTGGTAGGGCGTTTGTTTTTCTAAGACGGAAAAAAGAAAACCGCAGTGATGCTATGTTTTTTTTTTTTTTTTTTTCATGCATTCTGCAGCCTAAATCCCACGATACGCCCATCCGCGCGAGGCTTGGCATCTCGAAAGGCAGGCCAGAGGTAGATATGCATTGACGCAGGAACCAGATATCAAGCTCCTCGATAGCCTGAGCCAGGGAAAAGGACATCTCATGAGGACTGGAAACATCTCGCGGAGATGCTATTCGGTGAGAAGCGTATCATCGCTGCGGATGGGAACCAGTTGCAAGAAGAAAAGAAGGCAACCCTCCGGTACATATAGTCGTTCGCGAGAGACGGGTGGACGCAGTTGGGCAGCCATGCATGAGATGAGTTGGCGAGATTACATTGGTGCCACGCTTTTCGGGTTATAGTCTTGTGTCTGGGCGTATAAGTAGGTAGCTATGAGAATATGAGTCGATTGTTCATAGAAGCGTAAAAGATGGAATATGGAAGATGGAAGATGAAAGATTTAGGCTTTAGATTGAATGGAAAGAATATTATTAGGGGCTGCCGTCTAGGGCCTAGGTAACTACCACCTACCTACCTCTGCCTGGGTAGCTACTAACTCCTTGTCGCGATCGCCTAATTGCGTCCCCTAAGTCCCCACCGAATTAAGGCGATCAATCGCATAATAGCTTCCCCCCATTCCCCTATAATATCCAATACTACGGATTGCGCCTTCTGTTGTGTATGAAGACTAGCCGCATTTTATAGAGCCGATTAATCAATGGAAGGCACATACCTGCTCACATTTTACCTATCATATCATTTTAGGTACCTATTTAGGCACCTAGGTATACATGACATCACTTCAGTTAAGATCTTTAGGTATGTAAAACATACGACCGGCCTACACACATATGCATGATAAACAACGTTATGACGCGACGTCAAGGCCTCTACAATTAACTTATATGAGACTTACCTCGCGTCAACTTACCAACAAACACCTACTTAGGTACCTAGGTAGGTATACACACTACATTCGACGTCCCCTAACCCATAAGCAAGAAGCATACCGGAGAATGAGATCGTGTGGGGAGCAGCCAGGTAGGTCAGGCCTCAGACGTCAACGAGGCTACTTCTTAGGCGGCCTGTTTGCCTCGCTGACAACGGGGATATATCTCAAAAGTGATATAGGAGCTTCCACGTCCAACCAGCAACCCCGACAAGCTTTACGGGAAAAGTCTATTGGTTATAGATTATGTATGCAAGGTATATAGGGGATAAGCCTCCACGCGCGCGATTGCTGCTGTGGTGTATAGCACCGCATACCGTTTCACTCACGCTTCACCACAGAACATACACATGTACGCATCCATTGGGGTGACCACCCCCGAGCTGCCGTAACACCATTCTAGATCCAGTCCGAGCCGCGGAAGAGGTATGTAGGAGGAAGAAAAAGACATTCCGGAATCCAAAGTCCACATCCCTTCGTATGTTCCACGTTACTCACAGTTGCCTACCTAGGTACTTAACCTAGGTGCCTAGATACCCGTCTACCCAAAACCGAGCCCACGGACGAAACCGAGCCATTGGATAGACAGGTTAGACAAGGGACGAAAATAAAGACAGCAAACAAAAGCATAAATTGGGCAGTCATATGTGCTTCTGTAAGTCGTCCGTACGACCACGCACCGCACCTGTAACATATCACATCCCGTACCCAATGCGGCCGGCTGCCTGACAGGACGTGCGACCCCAACCCGACCTTCCCCCCAGACCACGGCACACACCAGACATCCGATAGGAGTTCGCGAGGCCCAAATTAGAAGCGGGGAGGGAGGAGACATGGAGAAGAGAGGGGTGATAGGGTGAGGGGGTCTCTCAAGCGCACAGCATCTTCACCGACCACGCGTTTTTCTCCCCGGTGAAACCAGCAGCCTCCCAGCCTACCTTTCTACCTACCTTCCTACCTAGGTAACCTCCTATGTAATAGTGTTACCCAAGGTTAGGTTCCCAGGTAGGTAGGTAGGTAGGTACCTAGGTAGGCAGGCAACCCGTCACTCACCCACTCACCCACCCACCCGCTCGCTCACGCGTCGCGCTTAAAATGCTCGTAGTACAGCTTGACGAAGAACTCGTGCTGGGCGGTGCGCTGGGCCTCGGAGATGTTGTTGCTGCAGGCCGGGGACGAGGGCGTGCCGCGCTCCAGGCACAGCTCCCCGAAGTGGCTGGCGATCACCTCGTACGCCCTCAGGTTGATCGGCTGCTGCTGCTGGGGGCCGAAGTCGGACGACGGCGCGGGCGCGGACGCAGCCGGAGGCGGAGGTGGAGGAGGAGGCGGGAGCAGGACGCCGGGCGGCGCGGCCCCGATTGGTACGGCTGACGGCACCGCCCCTATCCCCGCACCCACGCCCACACCCACACCCGTCGCCGGACCTAAGTCCCCGCCGTCTCGCCCCGTTCCGAGACCGGACGCGCGGTATTGCTGCTGCTGCTGCTGCTGCCCCGCATCGTGATGCTGGTGGTGGTGAAGCGCCAGGAAGGGGTCGCCCGCGTGCTCGTGGCTACTCCCGCCCGCCTGTGCTTCGGACGACGAGGAGCCGCCCAGCGCCTCGGAAAGGTACCCGAATCGCGAGGGGTTGGCGACCGCCAGCGGGCAGATATTCATATACTCCCTGAGCGCGTCGCCGAAATTAGGCTCGTCGAGGGCGATCGGGTCGTGGGTGCGCGGGCGGGCGAAGGCGGAATTGGCCGGCTGTTGATCGAATAGCGGCACTTGGCGGCCCGAGTCCAGAGCTATGCGCTCGGAGGTGCTGGGCTCGTCTTTCCCGCTGTTGAATGCGGAGATGGAAATCGGCTGCTCTGCTTGGTGGAACGGGCTGTGCTTGTACAAGAGGTTCGGCGAGTGCCCCGGGTCTGCTAGGAGGGACGATGTGGCGGCAGGAGGAGATCTGAGGGTGTGGATGAAGTAGCGAAGGCTGGTGTCGTCATTTGCCGACTCCCTATGGATCGGGTTTAACGGTGGGAAATCCTCTCGTTTGGCGGGTAATGAGGGGCTCTGCGGCGCCGATTGGGGGTGCTCTTCGAGCTGGCCTTGCTCGTTCTGGGAAGAAGA
This sequence comes from Pyrenopolyporus hunteri, assembly GCA_902806595.1. NCBI lineage: Eukaryota > Fungi > Ascomycota > Sordariomycetes > Xylariales > Hypoxylaceae > Pyrenopolyporus > Pyrenopolyporus hunteri. Next base: position 845,280 of record CADCXC010000009.1, on the reverse strand, counting down.
TGTCGAGGGCTCGAGGCTGGGGAGAGGGGGCTTCTGCGGTGCATCGTCGGGATACAGGCACTGGAGGAATTTGGTCGAACATCTCGTGCAGGGCTCGTCTCTGGAACATCTCTCTCGCGATCTCGCGCACTCGGTACACGCCCGCCTTCGGCTGGCGGTGGTGCTGTTTCTTTGGGAAGCAAGGTGCATCAGCTCGTGCCGGGCCAGAATATCGCTGTAAAAGTTAGTCTAACCCTACTTCGAGAGGCGAACGCGGAGTGATGTACCTCCGGAAGAAACGCTTCAAGCAGGTGGAACAGACGAACGGCTTATGTCCGTCGTGGCTGCGTTGGTGTCTCTTCAGGTGCTCGGGTCGCTTGAAGCTGCTAGGACAGCGAGGACATTGGTATTTCTCTTGAGCCTCATTCCCAGAGGAAGGGCTCTTCCGCCCGCTAGTTTGAGCTCCGACGGTCTCCATTACGGCGTAGGCATATGCGTATTAGATAGGTAGGCAGACACTAGGTTAGCTGTCGAAATCACGGTACCTGCTTCATCGTAATATAGGTCGTAGCAGAACGGTCTATATGACGATATACATATATAGGGATAGGTCTCATCTATGTAACATATGGGGCTAGAAGCAGGCACGGGATTCTAGAGGCGTTCCATTTCGACGTAGACGCCTTTGACGATGGTGGAGGGCCGGATTCGCGCCTCGATGGCGCGCTTAAGAGCAGGGCTCGTCGGAATATCTTACCGATTGATTAAGGTCAAAGAGGAGACGAAGGGTATTATTGGCCGAGGAACACGTGGAGGCGAGCCTTGATGGACTTGCCTCGAAGTACCAGAGGATTGTGTATATTCATGATGCTGACTGAAGGGGTTCGGGATTAAGATGGCGCATGAGGTCCGATATGAAAGCACAAACGATTGGCTAAAGTTAAAGGCTATAAGTGTTACCTATAGACTGCTGGCGGAGCACCTCCGTGATCGTGCGAAAGAGTTGGCGGAATGAAGTGTTTGATGGGAAAATGATGGGTAAAACCGCTTGTTATTAGGAGCTGTCTGCGGACCTCGGTATACCCATGTATTCTCCCAAAAAGCAACCCCCAAAGCCCACTTTGGCTTGCATATAGCGTAGGTAATGGCTTGCGCAGGATCAAGGAAAACGGGGCGCTCGAGAGAGCTCGTAGCGTAGAAATGATCATGATGATTACCTAGGTAGCTAACATACCTACAGATACAGGCCCACACGTAGGTAGGTAACGTGTAGGATAATACGTATTGGCGATTAAGGCTGAGGCAACCAAAAGTTGCTGTATCCGGTTTCCGGTTTCAACTAGAGCTAAGGTAGCAATATAAAGCTGGCATGGCATACCTAGCCCGGATCATGAAAAAGCTCCGAGGCTGCAAGTTTCCCGATGCGGTTAGCAAGGGGAGGTATGACGATACCCCCGAGCGTGCCTATCCCGACGTCTTAATAACAAATCCCGCTCTCTACTGGGCTCCCAACTGGGGTCATAACGGAGAGGCGATGTCACCACGCTACGGGTCTCTCGGGTTCTCGCAGTCTCACAGTCTCAGGAGCCCAACCCTCATGTGACCCTTACCACCACGGTTCGCACGGAGATAGTAAGGAATGAACGTGAGCTCTTTTCGCTCAGCCAGGACCGTCTGACGGGGTGATGACCCTGGCTCACCTCCGGACTCGGCCCGATCATCATCTACCCCACGGATCCAACCGACCGATCGGAGCGCGACATAGCTCTCTCCCATTTGGTCAACCACCCCGTCCTTTTCAGTGACTTGGGAGTCGGGTTTGATCCCGACATTGCGGAAGTGGTCCTGCTCCCATGGATTATCGACGTCTTCCACGCAGTAGATTAGCGGGCCACGCGCCAGGGTTAAGGTATTCTGATTGGTATAAGGGTGTGGGGAGATGAATCGGGGCTTGAATCCGTCGATCTGGATCGAGAAGGCCCTATTCGCCGAGGTATACGCGGGCGGGAGCGCCAGATACCCCTTTTCGAGCTTCGCCGATTTCCAGCTCGGCGTAAGCTATCACGGAATCAGCAATATTGCCTCAATGACGTGCTATTTCCAAGTAGGGGTAAGTAGGTAGGGACAAGTCGGAAACGTACTACGAATTTTCCTCGTGCCCAAGAAGGGATCCTCAGCTTGATAGTGACATTGGTGGATGCAGGTGCCTGTAGCTGAAACAGGATATTCCCTTCCCAGGGCCAATTCGACTTCTGCTCAAGGGTGATCTGTTGGCCTTCCGCCCCAAACGTTACCTTTGCTGTCGTATAGAGATGTACGTTGACGTGCGCATCGTTTCCGCTGCTCCCGTAATCCCAAAGATACCCTCCGAGACAGCCAAAGAGTCGCATCACGTTTGGCGGGCAACACGAGGTATCAAACCAGTCTTCTCGGCGATTCTTGTCAGCCTCCGAGCTCGCCAACTGGTTTACGTACGTGAATGCGGTTCCCTCGAGGCTCAGTCCCGTCATTACCGCATTGTAAAGACATAGCTCCATTACGTCGGCGTATTTCGAGTTCAGGTCAAGGTGTAGCAGGCGCTCCGCGAGCATTATTACGCCGATGGACGCGCAAGTCTCGTTATAGCACCCACCCTCGTCGGAGCTCTGCGGAAGGAAGTAGTCGATGCCAAATCCTTCCCATTGCCACATCGATCCAATTCCACCAGTAAGGTACATCTTCTTATCAACCATATTATTCCATAGTCTACTCAGAGCCCGGAAATACATCTCCTTGTGTTCGTATGGCTTTACGCCGAGTTCGTCCAGACACAAGAGATCAGCAACTCCAGTTAGAACTAAGACGATCGCGTTAGCAATCATTACCCGAGAATGGATCTAGTGGCGGGAAACGGCTCGGTGCTATCAACTCCTTTCTAACTTATCTAGGAACTCAGGAACAAGCACTCACGATACATCGCCCTCACTGCGTGTCCCTCGATGGTCTTTTGCTCCAAGATTGGTGCGTGAGCTTGGTTATACCACTTGCTATCGTGCATGTTGTAGCTGTCGGGGCGTTTCCAGGGGCTATCGCCACGCTGCGCACGCTCCCAGTCGTAGTAGTGGACGCCTTCTTGGCCGGTCGGGTTACCGCGCTCCTCAACGAAGTACTTTGCTAAGTTATATGCATCCTGGTTCCCTGTCGCTGCGTACAGCCTCAGGAGTGCGAGCTCTGTCTCTGGATGTCCCGGATAGGCATGTTTCTACGTCGGCTTAGCGATAAGGATCTATGTAAGGGGAGTGCCCCGTTTCTTGCATTAGTACAAAGGAGAGGAGGTCCTGACCTGGTTTGGTCCTGGGCCTATGATCGTGCTAATCAACTTGACGTATTTCTCGATGGGCTCTATCAGGAGGTTATTCTTATAGTAATTGCTATGCGCTAACGCCGCCTCTATTAAGTGACCAGCATTATACCTTCACGCCGCGTCAGCCAAACTCATCCAGACTAATCGACCTACTAGCCTTCTCCCGTTCATACTTACAGTTCATGCTGATCCCTAATATTCGACCACCTATTCTCCGGCTCCACGATCGTGAACCACGAATTCAGATAGCCGTCCGGCTGCTGTGCGGCGCGGATCATATCCGCGAGCTCGCGGACGGCCGCGTCGATCTCGGGGTCGTACTCCTCGGCGAGGAGGTAGCAGGCGCCCTCGATCCACTTGGCCACGTCGCTGTCCCAGTACATGGGGGCGGGGCAGGGCCATCGCTCGCGGTCCTCGTAGATCGGCTGGCGCCGCAGCGTGAAGGCCTCGTACCGGCCCGTGTCCTTGAGCTTGCGCAGCTGCGCGTGCGCCGTCGTCCGCCCGATCGTCTGCCGCCGCTCTCGCAGCACCGAGGCCCCGTGGAACTCCGTCTGCGTGAACTGCGTCTGCGGGTGCTGCGCCATGGCTGACCTGGGCGAGGGCCCGGTTCTGGCTGGGAGGGCTGGCATGGTCCTGGGGTTTGGGGGGAGAGGAGGAAGAGGAGAAGGAGGAGGAGGGGGGGATGTATGGGATTGAGACATTGTGAGCAAGGCGAGTTGGCAGAAGACTTGTTTAAAAGGAGGAAACAGTGATGGATGGAGACGGAGCCAGAGAAAGAAGGGTAATTTTGGTATGGTACAGGTAGGAAGGCTCGTCTGACGCAGCCACGCAGGAGGTTGCTACCTATGTCGCTACCAAAGGTAATACAAGAGCGGTAATCGGAGCACAGGAGTTTTACAATGAATAAGTCGGATTCAACTGTCTACAAAGGCGAGTTACGTGGTAAGTGACAACGGCTATCGTGAAGTCCACTATAGCCCATTGTAAATCGGGGTAGGCGGGCGAATGAGGGGAAGCTCTTGGGGCTATGGGAGCCGTTGTCATTAGGCCCACGCACGGGACGAAGACAGGAAGGATTGGCGGCTAGCTTCATCATGCTGATGCTACTGCAGAGTCGTGCTGAGATTTCTTGGACGTAACCGGGACGCTGGTCTGAAGCGACAGGAGGCCCGGCAGATACTCATTCAGGATCCATGGCTCCGTCACTTCGATCTCGGACTATTTTTGCGGGTGTCTGAAATGCAGAAGACAGCTCACATACAAGGAACATAGAAAGGAAAGGTGAGCCAGGGGTGAGTAGGTAGGTACATAGGTAGGCTCCTGTTTGCAGCTTGCGTCGGAGATTGATGGGGAACTGGACAAATGGGAATGCAACACGCCTCAAATGCAATTCTTACTTATGGGTTTGTGTCATATACCGAAACTTTCCCATCGGCGCGACGTTTCCTCTTGCTCTGACGTATAAGTGCCCTGGCCATGAAACAACTTCACCCGTAACACCCATGACTATGAAAACAAAGGGAAAGGAAAGAGACTCAGCACGAATTGCGGCAGGCTCTCTAGAAACCTGCTCTAAACGTGTAGTGCTAGTAGCGCGACTCCTGCACCCAACCGTTTGGTACTCGGTAAATCGACCCTTTATGTTACTACGCGGGGGAAGACTTCCGATAGGCTGACTGCCGCCATGAATTTCCCCTTGCAAAACCCAATCATGAATGCCACGAGACCGAATTGAAGTCATATGACTGATTACACCGGCAGCGCCAACTTGACCGTAAGACGCCGAGTCGGACCTTACGCGCATTCCTTTATTCCTAAACGGACAGCTGCCGAAGACGGAATGCCACCTAGGAGGTTCGACTTTGCTTAACGGGTCTGTCTCGACAACTCTATACAACAGCAAATGTCGAAACGAAAAGGGTTGAGCGGTGAGGGCAATCTACGTATATGGACTAGCGGCCTTGAAAAAAAGAATATTAGCAAGGTGGCTAGATAAGGGAACTTACTCTCGCGTAACCGTTCCAGATGTCTCATTCATAGGGAAACTATTAGTAAAATCTAGGGACAATTTCCGCATTCGGGCATCCACACGATAGGCACATTTCTGAGCGAGCAACCGGGAAAAAAGGAACCGGGCCGGTCTTGTATGTATTTCCTTACAGATATTACGACAAAAGGTAGACCGTTTTCGACGGCCTTCCCTCAACTACCTAGGTAGTAACGAGTAACGGGGGTTTACTATTGCATACAATGAGCCCTGAGAGGCACTGCAATTCCACTTCAACCATCATCTGTGATCAGAGAGTAGTAGGTAACAGGGACTAACGTATTCATACGTCATCTTCGAGGAACCGGTAGGCGAATTTGAAATCAGCTTTCCTTCGGTTCATCCTGGGTTCGGTTGATTAGCGATACATCTACGAGGTCTTCTGCGAGCGTAACCGAAGCACAACCCCGGATTAAGAACAGGCGGTGGCACATATGAATTGGCAGCACTTACCACGTTGATTCGTAGTCGAAGAAACGGTAAGTCCCTTGCTCAAACTCCTCGGTGATACTCTTGGGTTCCTCGTGTCGCTGGAACCACGTCTGGTATTGCTTATGGAACCTCCAGCTCTGATCTTTCAACGCCTTGGCCGCGAGGTATTGTTGGTACGTGCCCTGTTTGTAGTAGAATACATAAAACAGCGTATCAGGCTCGATGCGAGAGTAGAGTCGGGGGTCCTCAAATATCGGTAGCGGCTCCTGTGGGTATCCTGACGCCGAAGGAATCCGCGTATCCGGTCTATAGGTCCGCGTCGGCTCGGAGTCGAATGTATCTAACGTGTTCAGGTTCGCCTGCGACGCCGCCATCATGCGTAGATGGGACGGGCTATTCACTGGTAGAGCGCGCTTCCTAGTCACCTCGAAAGACTCCACCAAATCCTGTAGGGAAGCAGGAAGATGATATATCGACTCCTCTTCCTTTTCTTCGATGGGTTTAATGCCATTGGAAACACCATTCGGTTGGGCCGCTATATAACGGGAGTCAGCACAAGAAGAGTAGGGTATCCTATAATGCATCGCCTTACCTTTCGAAGACTCGGCATGATCCGTTGTGGCGGGCGCTTTGCCCGCAGCTTTTGAAGACGCCTTTTCCGTCTTCTTCGAAGCAGCAGCAGCCGAGGTTGCCGGTTCGGATACCCTAGTTTCGGATGCGTTCGTAGGGACAGATAAGTTGCCCGGTTTTTGTTCCGACGGAGCTGGTTGTAAGAACGCTATATTCGGCGAGTTCGCCGCGCTCGTTCTCGACGGCGCAGCCGGCGGTAAGGGCGAAATACCCGGGGTAGTCGATACCGGCTGGGATCCGGGCGGTGGAGGAAGGGGAGCGATGCCAACATTGTTCTTGTCGCTTGCGGCGGCGGCGGCGGCAGCCGAAGCGTATTTAAGTCCTTCTCCTGCCGGTCGCGTAGGCAGCGACGCGGGCTTCATACCAGCATTAGCAGTACTACCGTTAGTTACATTTGCTAACGGGTTATGCAACGTAGCCAGAGTCGGGAGAGGGGACTTGAGCTGCGTAGAAGGTCGTCGGCCAGCGGCGGCAGCAGCTTCGACAGCACTTCGCGACTTTCCAGGCAGACTGCCAGATCGCGAGTCCTGCTCGGCGGTATCTTCCTGTATAGACTGTGTATCTTGCGACGAGACTCTGTCGTTGTCTTGGCCCATGCCGTATACGTCCTCCTCTTCTTGAAGGTTGAGTTCGTCATAGAGTCCTTCATCCTCGACATAGTCATCCGTCATCCCATCCGTGACGTAATAGCGGATGCTCTCTTCTAGCTCGTTCACTTGTTCGGTCTCGACGCCCCCGTTGTCGAGCGATCGGCGAATCAGCTCGAGTTTCCCTTGGTGCCATTTATGCCGTTCGATTATGCGCTCGATGGTTGCCATGCGATCCGCCTTGGAGGCCTGGTTCTTCCCCTTCTTCATCGTGGCCTGTATCGATTCGCCTTCGGCCTCGAGGGTCTCAATCTGGAGCTCAAGCTCGTCGACCATGCTACTAAGGAACTCGCCAGCTTCTACCTTGGCTTGTTCTTTTGGATCTAACTTGGCGGCTGCAGAGAGGCCTTCCTTCGAGTACGCCTTCGTCTTCATGGCCTTTTCCACGGCTTTAAACCGTTCCATTTGCTAGAGAATAGTGTCAGCGGCACCGCAAGGCGGGGCTTGCGATCGCCATCGCTATCGTGGCCCAATACGCACCGTCTCTATCAGCTTCCGGTGCTCAAGCAACGGAGCTTTGTCCTTGATATCATTGCTGGCAGCCCATGTCTTGATCTGGTCGCGTAATCTTTGCAGCTTCTTGATCTCGCGCTTGAGGTTGTCTTCCAGCTTCTCCTTCTGGGCCGGGTTGTTGGACTGTTCGATCTTCTCGTAGATGGCATCAAACTCAGCCACTCCTTCGGCAACCTTCTTGAAGCACTTGTCTATCTCTTGTTGTAACTTCCTCGCGGCCATCGCGGCGATGTGAGCTCAGGAATAGACCCCGAGCGGAACTATGTGAGGGTTCGAGGTCGTGCACCAGTTGTGCAGATCGAATTCGGGGATTGGGGCGATCCGGCCGAAATGGTAGGTGATGATGGCCGAGAGTTGGTGTCGGGGGGAACTGGCGCGGGATATAGGTCGACGTGACCTTTGGGTTAACTTTGATACCTGCCGACCGACCTTTCGTCAGTCTAACGGTATCGCACTCAATTTTGGCGTGGGCTCAGATACGGTTGCTACAGCGGAGGGAAGGGCAAAAAAAAGAAGGTCGTTTGCTTTTCTCGCCGGGTTGTGGTGCGGGAGAGGTAATGTCTAAAACACTGTTGTTTGCCAATTACCTAGGTCATGTACTGGATTGGGCGTGTGTGCAGAAGGCTGAATCTTTTTCTCACCTCTTGAAGTTGCGACGATGAAAGATTGCGATGCAGCACAGCCCTAGGTAACCGCAGGGTGCAGCTACAGCCTACCTGCCTTACCTGGATACCAGTCAAACAGCCCCCCAGCCTGCCTTAACTTGACCTGTCTGTGGGATGTTACGTACTGTGAACTGTACCCGTCAAGGGACTTGCTAGGGCAGAATCAAAGGGTAATCGTGCGGTTATGGGGCTAGCTAGGTACTTCGGTAGGTACCTTATGTAGGAGGTTCATTGAAGTTGCTTCTGATCTCAGCCCGCCCTCAGTCAGATTGCCTAGGTACACGTAATACATGTGGATAGGTACCTTCCAAGGTTGAAAGATAAAGTGCTTCGACTACCAGCGACTTTATATACATCAGTCCATTATGAGGCTACCCTGTTAAAATGTACATAAAAGTATTATTACTTTCCTCTATTTTATGCCATTTGGTACACATCATTAAACAAATCAGGTGCCCATACATGAATAATACATATTTGTTCTTTTATCTCGACATTGGCTTAGGTACTTCCTTTTTCAACCCCCATAGTAGGCGGGGGACCGCCCACATGCTTCCTTAGGGCACCAAGAAAGACGGTGCTCGTTCCTTTATCTGCCACCCGGCGGCCAGGCGGTAACCCGTATCTGCCTCATCATACATAACCCAATACCTACCTGGTAGGTACAGAGTACTTCAAACCGACGAAGCCCGTCGCCGTATTACTCATATTAGTGCAATTTAGTTGAAGAATCTACGTACCTACATATATGAATAGCTACAGTTTTTATATTATAGTCCCGTCGATAGTTATTCATTCTCAAGGCCTGATTTTAACTAAGTGAGACTTATAAAGCTTGCATTATCCAAGATGAAAGGTTAGTATCCTACGTTCAGCATCCAAAATTCAATATTTATATATCGGGCAGCCATCCTGCAGCGTGTTCTATCTGCGTCCGTAACAGTGGAAAAGGAGTTAGTATCGTCAATCGGCAAAGGAGTTCTCGTCTTCGCAGCAGTAACCCCGGGTGATACGGAGGCGGAAGCAGAATCCCTCGCAGCGAAAGTATTGAAGTTCAAGCTATGGGATGACGATACCGGAACCAAAGTATGATGACATATTTGCGCCTCCATCCCTTCCCTTCCCTTCCCCTCCACGTCTCATATGCGCGTAACCTGCGGCCAGGTCTAACGGGTTCTTACTTATTAGTGGAAGAAGAACGTAATGGATATAGGTGGTGAAGTCCTGTGCGGTGGGTTTTTAAGCCCCTCTGACGAAAGGAATTGCTGTCACTCGCAATCGTTCTAACGATGATACCCTAAGTGTCCCAATTTACCCTAGTTGCCTCTACTTCTAAGGGCAACAAGCCCAACTTCCAAAACGCAATGGGAGGAGAGGAAGCCAAGAGACTCTATGACTACTTCTTCCAGAAAGTCCAACAAGGCTATGCGGCCGACAAGGTGAAGAATGGAGTATTTCGGGCCATGATGGAGGTTGCTCTAGTAAATGATGGTCCTGTATGTCTTAAAATTCCTCGGCGCCCCCTAACCGAGGCGAGACGGTGCTAACTCGATTTTAGGTCACGTTCGAACTATCAGCTGGTCAAAAATCCAAGTCCACGCCAGCGCCAGCGCCAGCACCTACACCAACTGAACAATGACGATAACTTATTTAGACGGCCATCGGCCTATACTGATGAAATCTTCCTCGTGGATTTCGCCATAGCGCTCGTTACATTAGAGAGGCCCGGATGCTCATACAATAGACAGAATAGTATCATTAACTAATAATAGTGAGGGTATCAATAGTAGCCCATACGCTCTGCATGACATGATAGTGCTCATAACGCCAAAAATCCGCCTAGATCCAAGCTCTCTGGTTCCAATCCGTGAAACACTCCCCCTTATACGTATAGAGCCGGAATACCTCATCTACTATCTAAATAGACACCTTCCCGGGGTCCTACTGATATGGAACTCCATGAAATGCTTCAAGTACGTACCGTCTCGCTTAATAGGTAAGGTTCTTAATCAGTCGTCACTTTTCTTAGGACGTCGGTTAACTCTTCGGCTTCGCCTTTTCGCGGCAACATCCGGGTCCCACGTTCCCATAAATATATCTTCACATTCATCTTCATCGTCCGAGTCGAAGACGATGGGCTCCTCGTCGCCCTCTGCTTGTAAATCCTTCCCGTCCACGTCGAGCTCGGGAACGTCGTCAACCCCGACATCTTCCCAACTACGGTATACGACCACCCTCTGAGTCTCGAGGATGTATTTCCCTATCTTGTATTTCTGCGACTCTTCCTTCGCGTCTATGTATTTCCAGCCTATTTTGGCATGGCAGATGGCACAGGTTATATCCGCGACGACGTGCGATCCGGTTACTAAGAGACGGGTCTCGGATTTGCCAATTCTTATATTCGTTAAGTTGCCGGCTTTGTTGCCCTTACGAGACTTTTTCTCTGGTGGTGACACTAGGAACGCCCGACCATATCGGCCCGTGAAACCTTTGCTTACGATTTGCGAGGAAAAGGCGAAATCGGCGGAACACGCAGAACACCGGATGGTGTTAGGGTGCGTCTTCGCGAGCACGGAGGTACCCACGGATGCGGTAGATGGTTTAGTATGATGGCCCTTCGGTTTGAGGTTGGCTAAGAAGTTCGTGGGTAGGCTAAACGAAGGCGTCGAAGGGCTCCTCGTCGGACTCGATGGTGTCGAATCCGTCGGCGACGAGCTCAAAGACGGCGTAGTATCGCTCTGGGGACTTCCGAGGCTCGAATATAAGCTTTGCCGTCTTCGGCGAAATGGCATAGAGAGGCTCGGAAGTAGATAGACGGGGAACCTAGGCCCCTCAGACTCATCTCGAACAGGTTGTGGCGGAGGAGGTGGAGGAGGAGGGGCCGGAAGCACCTCGTTGAACATTATGGAATACATATCTACTGGAGTTGGTGGTGGGTAGAGGAACAGAGTGGAGATATCGGAATATACGACGATGATAGGAGAGAGGGATACAGAGACAGCGAGCTTGAATAGTACTTCGTTGGATAATATTTATCAAGACATCAAGTCAATTAATAGAGGAGTCCAGCTCAGTATTGGGAATAGAATGGCGAGGTGATGATTGACATGGAGTGTAACAGCAGCTAGCCCCGCATGCATGAAGCAGAAGAAGCAATGAGCAATGGACAACAAAGAACTCGCTCCGTGCTCTGATGGGTTGGGCAGGGACGCCACGGCTTTTAAAAACGCTCGTCGCGCCCACGGAACCTGCGGGTGATACCATGTCAGGCTTCACGTCGTAGAATTGGCGCTACTATTTAGACTTTTGATCCCGTGTACATCCACATCATCGCATCATTTTGAGGAAACGTGCACTTACACTCCTCCCTTATCGGAGGTGCCCACCTGCCAGACCCCAGGCCCTACTGGGTACAGTACCTGCTGCGTATAAAGTTTATCGGGTTTATCGCTCGCCCGATGAGGCTAAGGGCACGGATAGGGCGGGTATCATTAGAGGGGTGTGACCCCTTGTATTGTGCAGTACAATTGCCGTCACGTACGTGCGTCTTAGGTATGGGTGCTTTCCCATAGTTTAATGGGTGGAGGCCAAGTGGAAAGAGTTGTCGCATCAGGTTGACTTAGCGGCTTCATAACTACGAAATGCCCTTTGAAGCTAACTTTGGCATACCTTGAAGTAATCCCATGCCTCAAACGCCGTGTCCGCCAAGATTGAGATCTTTAGTCACCCCTTTCATTATTTGAAATTTCCGATGTATGGACTTGGCTGGATAACATTGCGACCTCCTGGGTATAGGCATCATCATCGCTCGGCGTCCTTGAGCATTATATGTACCAGACACCGGTATTTGCACTTACACCTTGTCTCGGTCCCCAGTGGCCAAAACGCCAATATATGGGCTGCGTATGTATTGCAGACACTAGTAGAGTAAGCTCTAAGCCGGAATTTCCGGGGCGAAACTACCTACCGCTTCACGAGTCATTAAGGCTAGCTATTATATTAAGTGAATCGACGATTATCTGAGTCCGGGATGACTAACTTTAAGAAAAGAGAAAAGCATAAGAGTTAAATGCTTTAAGCGATAGACATCTTATGTCGATCTATCAAGAAATTTCAAAGTTTGAAGGACTTGTGCGCATAGTTAGCTCTACAGTATGTCCACGGTCTGAGTCAGAAGCGCAATGAAATACCTAATCGCTAATAGATGTGGTAATCTCTAGCTTGGTATTGCACGGTACGTACTAGGAAAGCCTGTAGCTTACTTGAATGTTAGTATTGGCGCCTGAATGCGCTACCACGCGAAGGAGTAAGGCATCTACATAGGTAGCTTACATAGATACCTAGACATCTGCATTATGAGTATAGCTTATCCACCTAAGAGACAAACATTTTACCTTGTGACTATGTAGAGAGATATCCGAGAATTCCCAATAGGTTATGTGTTGTATATTTCTAACTCGGCTCTACTATCCAGATAAGGAATCGAATATAGATTGGCGAATACATATTGCCAAGGTTCTTCATTTATCAAGATCAAACAACAGCAAGAACATGCGATTCCCTTATGAAGATCGAATAGTGAACATGGCCGTTGAATGGGCTGACCGGCTTTTCGAGGGTTGGCCTAATGGAGTTCGCCAAGGCTACACAAGGAACACAAGAAACACAAGGATCAACCGCCAATCAACACGCTCCCAGCTCATTGGTTCAATTGATGTTGGACTAACACGTGATACACATGCGGGGTGGCACGGTTACAAGGCAGCGTCATGATTGGTCCAGCCTGCCGCTTGCTGCACAGTCTCGCCGTTTCCAGAATCTAGAGCCACAGGCCCGCCCTTTAAGTTTTAGGAACTGCGACCGCCCGCAATTGACCGCTGCTGTTACTAAATTTCCAGGGTATTTGATCTCGCCTTACCTGCCGCCCCAGAACTTCAGAAGAAAAACATCATTCGTGAACTTCAACTCTACGATACGTTAGGTGCCTACCTATTCAGACCGCCCAATTCACAAAAAAGACACCGAATTACAGTCCGATTCCCCGAACAGTCGAACTCGTCGCTAAAGGTTGACTTCCAACAAAGCTTTTCACGCTAACGCACAATTACTTCTCGCCCTTCGGATTTTCCCGAAGTTTCTTGATTCACCTTCTCCGAAAAAGAATCACCATAAATCAACTCAGTCCCTACGATAACGCTGGATTCTATCGGTAGCCATGGCGCCCATGAAAAACAATAAAAATAACTGTAGTAGTAGTAACTATGGCGAGGCAGTGGCCCGTGAGGTCAATGTCCTCGCCAGTTGCTACGTTGTCGACCCTACTGCGTCCCTGAAGGGGCTGCACTACTGCACTACCGGGGCTGCAGGTATGTTGATATCCACGTCCATGTCCACGTCCCCATACCCTCTCCATGTCGCATACAAAGGCATCTATGTATAACTCCATCATATGACATGAACCCGCACGCTAACCCATCCTCCGCAACAGGGGCCGAGTGGTATTCCTGAGGTCCCTATCTCAGGTCTACCATCCCCTCCATCAAGTCCCCCCCTCGCGGCCATCACGCCGTCTAACGAGCTCGCGCTTCAACCCAAGAGCAACAAGAAGCGCGGCAGCAACGCATCGATTAGCCGCGGCCGCCGAGGGGGGGCAACACTTCAGATCAGGGAAGAATGTGAGAGGTTCTTCTGCGAGTCCATGAAAGCCGTGTTCCAGGGTGAGTGGAACATGGCCGGTAATGGCTCCTGCCTGACTGGTGTTAATTACGCGCTCACGCCACCTGACGACTACACGTACTCTACGCCTCAGTCTTCCTTTTCCAATGTCGATAGTACTAAGCCCGCCGTCCACGTCAACGGGTGGATGGAATTTTGGGACTACGCTGGAGGTGCTAGCTTCCGAGCCTTTATCGCAGAGGACGGCGACGAGAAGTCTTTATTCGCATTCTTTGACAGCGGGTTGGTCGGCCGTGACCTCAAGCAAGCGTAAGTTTTTCCTTTTCTTGTGCCTCCCATTATGCCGTTCCGAGTCACAGTCATGCTGACGCTAAACTGCAGGCTCATTGCTTTGATCGACTTGGCCGATGGACCAATCGGATGCTCGCATGTCGTGATTTGCGTGGACCGTTCAATGCCGCACGACTACGCAAAGGCATTAATGAAAAGCCTCCAGTGGGTCGGTTTCGAATTGATAACCTTGGACCATTGGGCCAAGGACGTCGATGTCACTAGCAGCAAATGGTTATTCATGGGCATGGAAATCTAGGCGTAGTTTCCCATGCCCAGACGCTCGTTCAGCTCATTTCGATTCTACTCGGGAACTTGGGGACCGTTCGGCGTCGATATAGTACTTACGAGGTTAGGATTGCTTTTCGGAGTTTTCGGGATGCATGCAAGCATTACAGTTAGCTTTGGCGCATGGTTCTTCTTTTACCTCGATTCCATCTGCTCTATTCAGTCCGTAGGCGAAAAGCATCAGTTTTAGAGGACCAAGATTGCGAATGGATCGGCGCTTCAAGGCAATGGTATAGTAGCACAAAACTATCATCAATGGAAGACGAGCTTTCTAACATTCCATGTCCATTTCTCCATGTCTAGCCCAAATAACGCCCATCTACCAAATGCTGTAATAGGACAAGTACGCCGGACCTTCCGTCTTCCCCCTCCAATCTCCCGAATATAAACTTCATAGCTCCCCTTCAAATTGCCGCACTTCCAGTCCCTTTTCCGCTAAGTAATCCTTGACCTGCTTGACGGTGTATTCTCCCCGGTGGAACATACCAGCTCCCAGCGCCGCGTCGGTCCGGGTCTTCTGGAAGACCTCCTCGAAGTGGCTCGGGTGGCCCGCGCCGCTGGAGGCGATGACGGGGATGCGCACGGAGGCCTTGACCTGGTCGATGAGCTCGAGGTCGAAGCCGGAGTTGGTGCCGTCGCGGTCGATGCAGTTGAGTAGGATCTCGCCGGCGCCCATGGCCTCGACGGCGCGGACGAGCTCGACGACGTCGATGTCCCGCGTCTCGCGCCCGCCCTTGATCGTGCACGCGTACCAGCAGTACGCCTCGCCCCGCGGGCCCGGGAACTCCGTCTTCAGCGTCGCGTGCCGCGTCGCGTCCACCTTGGGCACGTACACGCGCTTCGGGTCCACGCTGACGACGACCGCCTGGTTCCCGTACGCCCGCGAGATCTGCTCGATGGCCGTGTTCCCGAACAGCTTGCGCCCGACGGCGAGGTACTCCTCGGCGGCGAGCACGGCGTCGGACCCGATAGACACCTTGTCGGCCCCGCTCTTGAAGTACATGGTGGCGATCTCCAGCGCGCTGACCTTGGTCCCGTCCGTGTCCACCGTGTCCCGGATGCCGCCGCCGACCGTCAGCGGCACGAACACCGTCTCCGACGTGCGCCGCAGGATCTCGAGCATCGGCAGGTCCGCCAGCGGACAGTCCCGGAAGCTGGTGATGTTGAGGAAGGTGACCTCGTCCGCGCCCTGCTCGTAGTACTTCTTGGCCATCTCCACCGGCTTGCCCAGGTTCCGCACGTTGCGGTCGCTCGTCTTCTCCCGCACGTCGTACTGGTCGCCCTTCGTCACGACGAGGTCCCCTTGGTCGTTCGTCCGCACGTCGAGACAGGCTATGACGCGCTTCGTTAGCCCCCCTGTCGGCGCTGGGCCTGCTATTTCCTGTCCTAATGTTTTGGCACCTTCGCCGGTCAGAAACGCCTTTAGTACCCGCAGCCCTGCGACGCCGCTCTTCTCCGGGTGGAATTGCGTCGCTAGCACGTTCGCCTTCGCTACCGCGCCCACGAATACCTCTCCGCCGTACTTTCCCGTCGCCACGGTCCACCCTTGGTCCTCTAACTCGCCCTTCACATACGGGTATTTATACGAGTGGACGTAGTAGTACTTGCTTTGCGGGCGGAGGTCGTATAAACTCTTGCCGCTGGCATTGGCGCTATTCCAGCCGATGTGCGGGACAGACTTTTGGCTATCGTCAAAGCGGTCCAGCGTACCTTTTATCAGTCCTAGGCCCGAGGTGTCGAGATCCTCGATCGAGCCTTCGAATAGCGCCTGTAAGCCAACGCAAATTCCCATGAAGGGCTTGCCGGCGTCGATGTGGGCGCGGACGGCGGGTAGGTATCCGGCCGAGGCCAGCTGGCTTAGACAGTGGCCGAAGTGGCCGACGCCCGGCAGGATCAACTTCTCGGCGCGCGAAACCTCATCTGGATTTCGGACCCATTCTACTGTGTATCCGCACTTCTCGACGGCGTTGACGAGGGACCGCACGTTGCCCGCGACGTAGTCGAGCAGGTGGACCGTAGGCATCGTAGGTGGGATCGAAGGACGGCGCGCAAAGTGGTTGCAAAACTATGAGGATGGGCCTGAGATAGTCAAGGTTGGAAAAGGTTATATTAGGTATATGTACACATCTATGATTTGAGGATGAAACGGCAGGTCGTCGAGTGTGTCGGCCTAGCGACCTCAAAATTTTATCCGCGCAAAATCAGAAGCAGTCACTCAAAGAATGAGTCAAGGCAGCTGAGCTCTAGTAGGTACCGGTACTATGGGAATTTTCAGCGGGTGAGGGGCAGGAGGGGCAGCTAGCATAGGCGCGAATACCCCTCCAAAGACTTGAGCTAAGGAAGGCGGATTAGTGCGTAGTGCCGGTGCTGACCGCCTGAGTTAAGCGCTAAAGATGGCAAGTACCTATCTTGAGGTAACCTAGGTAGATTTAGTTGTCGGTTGCTTCATAATTCAAACTCTAAGAACTAAATAACCCGCATCGTCTCGTTGCTCCAGACTCAACAACATTTCATACACTTAAAATTGTCGTCTTTGTACATACGATAACCTGACCTCTCAAATGCGTTCCGGCATCTCACCAAGCCATCGCGATTCCGTCTCACAAATATCCGATGGCTGATAACATTACAAATGGGGGAGGCCCTCGCGTCGCTACGGGAACTCACGCGAATCAACATAATTCGATACTCCCTGAGGATGATGAATCCGAATGGGAGTACGAATACTCTAAGACTGAGACGGAGGTGCGGATTTTCTCCGCGGAAGCACTTATATGAGCTGCGACTAACCCTAAATTAGACCTTCTACGTCACTCTTGATCTCTCTCAGGCAGATTTCACCAGTCGCGATGCCAGCACTACCAACCGTCCGGGCTATAGGGGTGGCGAGAAAGCCGAAAGGGCGAAGCTGTACCTGAATAGGCGGATGAGCCCCAGCCCTGACAACAGCGACGAGGACGGAACCGTCTCTAGAAATCCCAAGCCCACAGAGCAGCCAAAAGGGACCGCAGACGACGGGGACGACCATCAGGTGCAGATTCTGGACCTTGACTCGGAAAACCCTATCATCTCGTACAAGGGGCGCGTCTACTCGGGCCAATGGAGCCAGAACGTCGGCACGGAGCTCCTGATGGCCAAACGCGACGACAACAACCCGCTCCCCGCTCTCCGCCACCTCGACCACGACGTGGATCTGCTAGCCGCCAGCTGCGCGCGCATCAACGTGAAGGAGATGCAGCTCAAGCCCAAGGACGTCTCGCCCGGCCGGAAGCAGAACACCGACGCCTCCCGGGAGCGCAGGGACTACCATCCGCTGGTGCCGCCGGCCGAAAAGTGGGCGCCGAAGGAGCGCGTCACGCAGGGCGACTTCCTGGAGAAGTTCATCGCGCTGAAGAAGCGCATGGGCGAGGCGGACGAGGTGACCGTGTTCGCCAAGAGCCTCGACCCGCGGCCGAACCGCAACCAGCGCCGGAAGCAGAAGCAGGGCCACCGGGGGAAGTACAATCTGCCGCATCCCCGGGGCCCGAGGAGGGCGAGGGCGGCGAGGGACGCGGGTATTCTGAAGACGCTGTCGATCCGCGAAGGGTCAGCTACGAGGTCGGCGACGCCTAGCGTGGCGGAGTCTGCGATATCCACGCCTACGCCGCTTCATTGGGATGATTTGGAGGAGGATGGGGGAGAGGAGGAGACGGTGATGGATGATATTAATGAGGAAGGAAATGGAGAGGACGAGGAGATGGATAAGAACGACTACTTTGGATCTGGAGGAGAGGGAGATTCAGCGGAGGATATGGACGTAGATGAGATGGAGTGATCATGATGCACTACTTTGCCTATATAAAATTGGCTAGGTTATTTAGGGGCAAGAAACCTAAAGTCCTTATTTGAGCTTCTTGACTTCTATCTCTATACGATACGCCCCATAATGTCGCCTACTCACATCCAATGTGTGCCCATATTTCGCCTCGTTCTATGTGGGCTATAGGTAGATTGACAGTCTCGGAGCTATACTTATCACCCGCATCGCGTAGCTTAATCGTTCGGCCTAGAGCCGCCAACGGAGGGGCCAGAACCATGCACTTGTAGCTGAGACTACGATATTCATCAGAATATAGTTCTTAAGTCTTGTCTGGAAATCATGTTTTAAAATAGATCATCAATACTCTTGTCAGCGTCTTTCTTGATCAGATCCACCATGCCCTAAGTATTATTGTCAGTTTAAACCGTCCTCTGCAGGCGCGGAATAAGGTACTGAGTTCAGTTGGAGAAGATGTTGCTTACCTCAGGCATAACTGGCTTCCCGTCGTCCCCTTTCACGTATCGGAACGGCATCTGCGTGCTCTCATGCTCGTTGAACTTCAGTTCGGGGAAGTCAAGGTAGGGTATTTTGTTCAGCGTGACTGTTTGCTCATCCACTTGGTTAGTTCCGCGCCTACCGTTAGAGCATTCAATAATACACATATACTCGCATAGGGATGTGTGTGGCCAATATTGGGAGGGAATGGGAGAAGGAGAAAACAGAGAATATGATAGGGGTAAACTCACACTGCTCCTCGATCACCATCCGCGTTACTCGCACCGCTGTGTCCGTCGTCATCTGCACGGGGCCTAGGCGACGGCCTTTGAACCCCTTCTTACGAAGCTCAGATGTGCGATCTACTCACGCATGACCTTAGCTACTCATCCTCCTTACTATCCTTCTTATCCTCCTTCACAAGCCCTCCTCCAAGGAGCCTTGATCTCCCGGAATAGAGAAGGAGAATCTCACGTACCTCGCGGCGGGTCATCACCTACACATAAAAACTCATCAGTCTATCATTCTACCCACAACACCCATAAAGACAAAAAAGAGGAAGGCAAAAAAAAAACCCACTCACCAAGTATTCCCCCAAACAAAAACACATCAAACTCCCTCTTATCATCCGGGTTCAGGTCCTGCTCGGCCTGGGGATCCAGCAGGCACACCCTAGCCCTGTCCTCGGGGCGGGGGAAGACGTCCTCGACGCCGCGGCGCTCGGCGACGAAGGCCGGGTTGGCGGCCAGGGCCCCGGGCACGCGGAACCCGGCGGGCAGGGAGGACAGCATGAACACGCCGCCGGCGCGCTGCGTCTCGCGCGCGATCGCCCCGTACTCGAGCTCCGACCACGGGCCCAGCTCCGGGTCCAGGTGCTCGACCACGTAGGTCTTCCGCTCGGGCATGGCGCGGGTTTTTTTTGGGACTGGGTGGGTTGGTGGGTGAGTGGGCGGGTCACGGCGTTTTCTTTTTTAAAAAAAAAATAAAAAGTTGGATAGGTAGAGATAGTGTGACCTTCGCCTTCGGAGTTTTGGGTTCGCTCTTTTTTGCTGGTGAGCGTTTGTGAGACCTGAAAAGTGAAAATCGCGACGACCTACTACCTTGTCGATTTAGCCTACGATTCTCTTTTAGCGGAATCTATGATAAATATGGTTGACTGTTCAAATCTGCACTTATAACATGCGATGGCCTCGTTGAGTTCGATAGGATACACATCTATGAAGCTACCGAAGAGGCATGAGTAGATAGATCTTGGGTTTAAAGCAGCTGAGAGAATTCCGCTAAAATAGTGGGAGCCAATCAAATAATTGTAACGAGCTTTCCAGGAGACCCCCCTTATGTCACTCGGAGTTTGATTCACCAGACAGCGCCCACTGGGATTAGCCAGCTAGCTCCCTTAAGAGGCACATTCGCCGTACATGTATTATTAAACCTGAGCGCAATTCTGGGAACAGGCTAGACGAAGGCACTGCGGTTTATATAACCATCGAAAAAAAAAAAATATTAAACGTAATGCCGAACTGACTTGATCAACCGCGTCTCACGCCTACAGACCCTGCTCTCATAATTGCCCAGATAGTCCAATAATTATCTAGGAAGCCCGGAGTAGCTCCCTCGTAATACTATGATAACCAGACTGTAGTAGTTGGTATTGGAAGTTAGGCATTCGACTTCCGCGAGCCTTTCGTCGGTATAGATCCGAAGTCTTTGCTCTTGCGCTTCTTCGTAGGTCTACTCGACCCACCCTTGGGTCGATAACCGGGGTCCTCATCCCTCTTTCGCTTTCCCTTCGTCGCAGGCATATCGTAATCTATGTCGTTATCCCAGTCCATAGACTCGGCGGCTTCTTTCTCCTTACGACTGGCCGCCGATTGTCTCTTCGTGCGGGAGGTTCCGCCACCCTTACGCTTGCGACCGTCATCATCCCTATCGGCGTGCCCGTCATCCTTGTCTTTGCCTTTGTCCTTGTCCTTCTCTTTATTCTCGAGGTCCTGAAGGAACGTCTTGGGTGCATGCCTTCTAAGCCAATTGTAAACACTCGTAGGATTACGTAGCGCGAAGTTGGCGGCAGGATTGGAGATCTCCTTTCCAATGGCGCTAGGCGCGAGGCAAGGCTTGGGCTTCCGACCCAGCCGCAGGTCGAGCTGGTAATTGTACTCGTCGATATCGTCGGCAGTTAGAAACGAAGTAGGATGGATCTCGGGATCAAGAGGCTCCAGGTCGTCTAAGAGATCCGGAAACTGTTCGACAGTCGCGGCGAATGACTTGTGCGGTACTTCTTTCTCTAGCTTCCTTAGAGACTTAGTAGGCTTCTGAGTCGCGTCGGAATCGTTGTCATCCTCGTCGTCTTCCAAACTCAGATCAATGCGTCGCTCATAGGGAATTTGGGGCGATTCGTTGATGTCCATCAGTAAGTCTAGGAGACGACTACAAAATCAACATAGTTAGCACGCATGCATCCCTCTTATTCGGCCATTGTATGGAGGAGAAAGTGACGCGTCTTACTCGTTTTCAATGGCGAGGCGCCTGGCGGTTCGTATGGCCTTTTGCTCTAGCTTATGCAGAGATTCTATCTCCTGCATCTGCTGATCAAATTTGATGCGCATCTTGCGATACTTCTTCTTCCATGACTTGTACGATGGCCTAGAGTCCGCCATTTGTAGGTCACTATGGTCGACGTCTTTGTCAAATTCGGCTTTAACTGAGTGATTCATATTCGCTTAGGCAAGCTTTGCGACGGTGCGATGTCAATTAGTTATTGCTGCGACGGCGGTGGTGATGGTGGAAGTGGGAGGGGAGAAAGAAAAAGAAGGATTAAATTATTAGAAAAGTAAAGTGAAGTTTTGGATGGTTGAATGGAATGTAGTGGAATGGAATGAATGCTGGGAGAAACAAATGAGATAATTTTTTTTTTCCACTTGGGAGGTTATCCGAATTGATTACGACGGGCGGATCGATGGATTGATGGGCAGATTGTCAAACACGGCCCATGCCTCGTAAACTTCAGGTGACTGTGACTGACTGACTAAAGGGAGAGAGCAACGAGAGTCGGGGGCGTACTGCCTACTGGAGAGGTATTGAGGTATCTAATACTAGCGTACGTACAGTACCACCTGGCCTATCCAGAAATTGAGGGCGTAGCCAGGTGGGAGTGGTTTCCTTCTCAGCCTTGACGCCGCGCATCGCTCCTTCCAACAACACGCGTTCGAACTATCTCCTTCTCTTTTGGCCTAACAAAAAACGTCAGTTCTCACAAATGAGACAGTCCGCTAGAACCACGCCTAGCGAACCTTATAGGCGTTCCACTCTCCACTCCCCAACCTATCGATATCGCCGTATCTTAGGTAACCATCCTTTTTCAGGGAAGGAGAAAAAAATTAAATAAAATAATAGCCAACGTTCAAACCCCCACCATCAGCTGACGGGCCTTCCGCATTCACAGCCAATAAACGCGATCGGAAATCGTCAAAAGTCTCGTCTTCGCAGCGATACGCCGAAACATACCTGGGCAGTCAAGCACAAAGATATTGTATTGTACATGTTACAGGCGGTGAGAAAGATGGCCGAAAGCGTGGCTAAGAGACTCAAGACCTCGGAAGGCAGCGTCAAGATCGGCACGCATAATGGCCACTTCCACGCCGACGAAGCTCTCGCCGTTTACATGCTACGCCTACTACCCACATACGCCAACTCCTCCCTTGTCCGCACGCGCGACCCAGCCATACTAGAGACATGCCACACCGTCGTCGACGTCGGCGGCGAGTACGACCCGTCGCGCAACCGGTATGACCACCACCAGCGCACCTTCGACACAACCTTTCCCGGGCGGCCGACCAAGCTCTCGAGCGCGGGGCTCGTGTACATGCACTTCGGCAAGTCCATCATCGCCCAGCAGCTGCAAAAGCCCGAGGACAGCGACGAGGTCGGCCTGATATGGAACAAGATCTACGAGTCCTTCATCGAGGCGCTCGACGCCCACGACAACGGCATCTCGCCGTACGACCAAAAGAAGCTCGAGGAGGCCGGCATCTCCAAGGCCTTCAGCACCGGCGGCTTCACGCTCGGCGCCATGGTCGGGCGCCTGAACCCGAACTGGAACGACCCGGTACCCGCGGACCCCGCCGAGGCGCAGGCCGCCGAGGACGAGAAGTTCGCCAGGGCTAGCATGCGCATCGGTGAAGAGTTCTCGCATGACCTGGATTACTTCACGCGGTCGTGGCTCCCCGCGCGCGCCATCGTCCAGGACGCCTATCGGAAGCGGTTAGAGTTCGACCCCGAGGGTCGCGTCATGGTGTTTGAGACGCAATCTGTGCCCTGGAAGGATCACCTATACACTCTAGAGGAAGAGGCGGGAGATCCGAAGAAGGTGCTTTTCGTGCTATACCCGGAGAAGCCCGTCCCCGGCGCCAAGTGGAGGATACAAGCAGTGTCAGTGTCCAAGGATTCATTCGAGAGCCGAAAAGCTCTTCCGGACGTGTGGCGGGGCGCGCGTGATGAACAGCTTGACGAGATAACTGGCATTCCCGGCGGTGTATTTATTCACGCGTCGGGTTTCATCGGAGGGCATAAAACCTTCGAAGGCGCGAAATCGATGGCAGAAAAGGCTTGTGCATTATGAATAAGATACCACGGTTGAGCACCAGCCGAGCGTAATAACTCAGACGTACAGGTATATACCTACCCAATGAGAAGACAAGAATCAGCGGACGTGGAAAACTGGCAGTAGTTGGCGAACGCAGTACAATGACTTCGTATTTTTCCGCGATAAACGCCGCTATCAAGACAACTATCTGACACTGGCACCAGAACAGCGCCGAACCCATATTGCGTCTGCAGGTAAGAGTTAAATAGCAGTACCGAACATATTCCCACCAAGAGTGACACTGGAAAAAAAATGACAAAAGAAAAGCAGCTAGCGGGAATTCTTAGCGAAAGTCTTCTCAGATTAGCATTGGGGAATTAGTCCCATAGACGTTTCCGTGATAATTTTTTTTTTCTGCAATTGCGAATGTCCCTAGCCGGCTGTACCGTAAACACTTCACCGTTCCTCAAACGCCGCATGAACGTGGGGGAAAGAAAAAAATAGAACGAACAATCCTCGTAAACCATCGTGAAAAAGGGCTACTAACCACCTTTTGTGCTTCCCCTCCTCTGCCCCTCTTCCGCGCCCGCGCCCGACCACACCGTCATACGGCGAACGCAAAACGTACACATACCACCGATGTCCCACGTAAACACCCAGATGGCTACGATCAGGTAGGGGGGAGGGTAGGGTAGAGGCTATTCAGACAACGCTCCCGTCGGATACATCCGCTGGTTCTTTTTTCCTCCCCATTGTCCATTGCCCATTACCTATCGCCTATCGCCTATCGCCCACCCACCGTCCTATCGTATCTCCCCTCTCCCGACCGACGGCAACACCTAAGTACCTATCTGGGCAGCTCAACTCCCCTATCGTCGGATCGGGATAGCCTGGGCGTCGGTGTTCTCCGCGGTGGTACCGGCAGCGGCCGCATTGCTTCCATTACCGTTCTGCTTACCGGCGGGGGCGGTAGGGCCGTCGTTCTCGTCGGCGCTCGTCTCGCGGTGGAGGAAGCTGCTCTCCTTGACGGGGCTGCCGGCGGCCGTGACCTGCTGGCCGACGCCTCCGCCGACGGCGGTGGTGGTGCTGGTGGTGGTATGGTGCAGGCTGGGGTGGTGCTGGTGGGCGACGACGCTGCTGCTGCCGCCGCCGTTCTGCCCGTTGGGCGACGTCAGGTGCGGGATGTTCTCCGGCACCGGGTGCTGGCTGCCCACGCTGCCCGTGTCCACGCTGTCGCCCTTGCCCGCCTTCGACATCGCGTAGTCCCCGCTGTCGAAGTACTTGCGCTCCTTCAGGTGCTTGGCGAAGTGGTCCGACTTGGACGGTAGCTTGCCGTAGAGCCGGAAGAGGCGCTGCTCGTCGGGGGAGAGCGACTGTAGGGTTGGGTCATGTTAGCGTGTGTATAGGTAAATATTATATGTTAAAATCGTTCTATGGGTTGGGTTTGGGGCTACGGGGGATGTGAGGGCGCGGACAGCGGTGTGTGTATGGTGCGATTGAGATATTTGGTATGGACAAAGACTCAAGGTCCGAACGCCGTCGTGGCAGACCCTAAGGTTAGGACAATATTCTGGGCGTCATCTGTCATATGAAAGTATCTTCATCTTATACTTTGCTTGGGTAGGGTGTATGGGCATGTAATCTGACAAGGGATACATAGACAGGTGGTAGGGTAGGGTATGGTATGGTATGTATGGTATGGTATGGTGGGGAGATGCTGGTAAATGGGAAAACCGACCTTGACGTCAATCTTGTTCTTCTGATGAGGATTCATTTTGAAGTACGAAGATGTCGCCTCGATCAAACGAACAGGTCTCAAGGGACGGGCTGTTTTTCTCTGAATCGCTAGTCGTGCGAGTTGGACTATGTTCTTCGGAAAGAGAAACGATGTGGTAGAAAAGAGGTGGGAGGTTTCGTCGTCTGTGGTTTGTAGGTTTCGTTTGGGAGGGGAGCTGAATAAGTGGTGGTGTTAAGTGGTTTCTTGCAGCGTAGGTATTGTACCTACAACACCTATAATACCTGTAGGTAGGTATAATGCCTAACTATTACAGGTACCTAACCCAACTACCGGTACACAACCAGCGGCAGGTGAGTTGGATGGCTGGCTACGGCCTTGATTGGGGGACGGATCTGTACCCACTAGCGTCCCTCTTACATACGTGTAGGTCCAGACAAAGACCCAGTTATAAGAGCAGCCGCTTAGGTAATGATAAGAGGTACCTGTACATACCTACCTATATGCATTATAGGTACATGTGCCTACCGTATCGTACTTCCGGTAATCTTCCTCTATGGGTACAACCTGCAGATATCTGCACGTGTAGGTACACTGATTGCTACCTACCATGGAGTGCTACATAATATGATGCCCGGAAGTTGCCGCCCTTATCCCACGAACTCCTCCTTTGTAAATAAATCCAGGCCAATTGAATATCAGGGTCCATTATGCAACTTTTGGATTGTTTGCTTACCTGCCTAAGTACCTTAGGTAGTTATTAGGTAACCGTATCACCACTATTAATCAACCCGGAGCGTTTTCTTCGTCCTTACTTTCAACCTCTGGCACCTCCGACCTATCAACTCTTCCCCCCCAAATGTTTTCCCTTGTTGACTCTACCCACCTTTATGAGTCAGTCACCTCAGCATCGTCTCCGGGGCAGCACATCTCTCTGAGCACCGGCCACCCACCCACCCATGACGATGGCTTCTTGGAGATTAATTACTCGGGGAAACCTCCAACACGTCGATCTAGCGGCGTTATACTCCAAGCTTAATTCCAGCAATACCGCAGTCGCACCAGTTTCTTTATCTAGAAGCCCATCATGGTGCGATGAATAATTGCATTGCGCCAATCAGAGACGCTCCTGGAGGAACACAGCAGCTCTCCGCGTCGCTTTTAATACTCATCTCGCGGGATAAGAGTCGATGACGAAATATAGTCATCAACTGATAGGACGGCACTACTGTTTCCATGCACCAACGTGACACGAAGATCCCGATCTGTCCGTAGAGTCCTCAAAGACAGTCAGTCGATGAACACGATAGATAGGCAGAGGGGCCGCGGCGATGGTGGCATGCCGCCGCTTCTCCTCCCCGGTTTACCCAAGCTCGTACGTCTATCCGGGTAGGTAGGTACTTAAGCGTATAGGCTCAAATAGAGCAGGCTATGGTTGCTGTAGACGTGACGTTAATTTAAGATACCACTATCTCTTATAAGAAAGTAGGTTCTTACCTAGGCGCAAGAATACGCTCACTTCTTCCAATAACCGAATCGAAAGAGAGGCTACTTCCCCACATAGCACTAATACAGCTCTGTTCCTGTCTTAACACGAGGTCCCTTACCCCCAAGCTTCTTGGCGTATAGACATTATAGAGTGAGTTACGATACTAGGGCATATAGCCAATAATAGCTACTTGCAGCTTGCTCGTAGGTTCTAGAGCCCACTCCTACTGTTGAATGGCTTCGAGTGTCCGTAATTGACGAGCGTGATTCCCTACATGATTATTCGCCAGGGGAAACCATAGACGCACATTGTGGTTAACTAACCGCGTTTCATCGTAAGATTAAGCCCCGGAATCTAGAGCCCTCACATAGGGAGCAATTTTGTCACTAATTAAAGCTTCATATGACCCGGAGAATTTCAGTAACCCACCAAAGGGAACCCCATATATTTTAAACGTAAGTCATAGTTCAGTTTCCTGCTTGTTGGCAATGTTACCCTAACTGTTCCTTATATCAAAGGCCTCTTATGGAACTATACCGTCCTACTTCGAGGATTGAATATTTATTCTAGGAGCTCCGCATTTAGATCTGCTACCCTAGAGTCCATATTCTTCGATTTTTCTCCGCTGGGTCTACCTACCCATGGATGGTGATCAAAACGGGACGAATATCCCGATAATATCACCGATGAATCTCGTCGCAAAGAGAAAGTGTGCCTCGAGTCGGCCCCGGCCTTAATATTTGCTATTGAAAAGAATTCTAGTTGCTACGAGTGACCCCCGACGCGATAATAATACTGTATCGAATTTTCAACCTCTTGGGAACATAACGGGCACGGCCCCTCCGCCCTTCGTAGGCCGGCCTGGCTACTCATGCTCCTAAAAGCTTCGCGGTCACTTTCTAAAACGTCATCGGTATGGGTCGCTGACATATGGGTTCGGAGTAACTCGTCATTATCGAACGTCTTATCACACCCAAAGTTACAGAGCCACTGCCTTCAATGTATCTGCTCCATGTGCCTAGACCAATCAGAGCGATGTGAGAATCGAATACCCGATAGGCAGCCTGACTCGAGACAGATATATGGCCTTAACTCTCTGAAAACATGTTGTCTATGTCCGTATGCATAGTAGGGAGATTAAGACGGAAAGGGAAGGGCAATGACGAATACACATACTCCCGTCCTATTACCGTGCTCCCTTTAATAGTAAAATGCAGAGCGGGCACGTTAATGACCCATCAATGTACTCCTTTGGTAGAAGTGGAATTTTGAACAGACCTCGGTTGTTTCTTAGATCCTGTACAAGCTTGTAATTGGGTTCCTCTCGGTATTCGAAAATAATTTGCGTGCAGTTATTGCTTTCCCAAGCTTATAGGCAATCTTTTCGGGTACAGCGGGAAAGGCAGTCCGTACCAGAGGAGAATTGCTGACTTCATAGTCGCTGTAAATCGGTGTATAGCCTACTCTCAACCCGAACCGACCTTATATAGCCTGTTTAGCGATGGTGATGGATAGTCGTAACAAGCAGTCGATTACATGGCTTATGCTGGCAAGGGCGAAATGAATAATAGACTTATTGGAATCACCATTCTTTAGGAGCGATTCCATCAGTTCATCGTCAATCGGGTCTCCAGCCTCAGGTTCGGATGTGAATTTCTCTAATGCTACGATACCAGTAGATTTCTTCAGTGCAAGAGGCTAATCTACAGGATGAGGGTTTCTATCAGATGTTTTATGAGGGTGTCATCGCCCGGCTTGAGAAAGACGTGGATGCGCTTGATAATAGCGGAATAAGGTCGACCACTTTTAGCATAGTACGAGAGACTAGATTCCCTCTTGTCGTGAGGCCAACCATATTGTCATAAACTATTCATTTTAAATTTCATATGGAAACAGGTATGCTACAGTCATATTATAGAAATATACCAAGGGACTACCTTATCCAAAGAATGGGGTTAAGAGCTTTGGCTCCCGGATATAGCCCCCATAGACATGCTAGTCAGTACTACCCTTGCTTTCGCCGAGTCTGTTGCCGGGCCCCCCGGCTCTGTCCGGAGAAAGTGTGGAAAAGCCGATTGGTGCTCCGGCTAGCGTTTTTCCTACATGGGCAACGAACGGGCACCACCTTCGCTCATCTAGGATTGGCTTAACAACATAAGGGCTCCTAAACATATCGAAAGCAACCACCTAGAGTAAAGATACGAACAAACTTCGCCCGCTTGCCTTGGAGATTTGGATAGCTTTTCCTTAGTCTATACTAGCGTACGGAAATATAGAATGAAAATACAGCTCAATGTGATTCTATTTCTGTTAAGTCACCTACTCCGGACCTGCGGAGATATAGGAGAGTAGAAGTCTACGAATACCTACCTAGATGCAGAGTAGCATAACCATATCAATGGATCGAGGCGTCACCCTCCGAAGAACGGCGAATACGGATATATAGCATCCGTAACAGTTTCTGAATCGGCTTTTCATAAGATTTCTTGTGGATATAATGCGCCATGGTGGCGTGTTAGATCGCGATCGTCGGAGAAAACCTGAATATGTCCGACCCTCATCGTGTAGGGTATTACTATGCACTCCAGTATATAATTATATCAATCCCAGCGGCGGTCAACTAGAGACATTAACCACCGCGTACCCTCATCGGTTTCCATACAATATAGCATTGTACTTACATCTCATTTACCATGGCGTCCGACCTTCCCACTGAACACCGCGCCCTCGTGCTTGAAGCCATCGGGGACGGCTTCCACATCAAGAAGCTCCCAACCCCCCAACCCGGCCTAGGCAACGCCATCATCCGCATCATCGCGGCCGGAACCCTCTCCTACCACCGGGAGATCTACAACGGCGAGCGAAAGTACAACTTCCCCAAGCCGATCGTCGGCGGCGTCAGCGCCATCGGCCGCGTCGCCGCGGCCGGCCCCGACGCGACGGCCCTGAGGCCCGGGCAGCTCGTGTACGTGGACTGCGTGGTCCGCTCGCGCGACAACCCGGACGACCTCTTCCTGACGGCCATCCACGGGGGCCTCACCGACGGCAGCAGGAAGCTGATCCGCGACGTCTGGCGCGACGGCGCCTTCGCCGAGTACGCCAAGGCGCCCCTGGAGAACTGCTTCGCGCTCGACGAGGCCAGGCTGTGCGGCGCGCTGGGGTACGCGATCCCGGACGTTCTGTACATGTGCCACATGCTCGTCGGGTTCGGCGGGTTCCGGGATATCGGGCTGCAGCCGGGCGAAACTGTCATCGTGTGCCCCGCGACAGGGGGTTACGGAGGCGCGGCTGTTCAGGCCGCGATCGGTATGGGTACTAGGGTAATCGCCATGGGCCGGAATGAGAAGGAGTTGGCTAGGCTGAAGGAACATGTGCTAAGGGGCACCCCCAACGCGAACATCGAGACGGTCAAGATGACTGGGGACGAAATGGCAGACGCGACTACGCTAAGAACTTTCGGTACTATCGACGCCGTCTTGGATTTCTCGCCGCCCCAGGCGTCCAAATCGCCTCATCTTAAGAGCGCCATCTGGGCTCTACGCCGCGGTGGGCGCGTCAGCTTGATGGGCTGGAACGAGGACGTCTTCGTCCCCCCGGTCATAGGCAGGAACATCGTCTTAAAGGGGAATCTGATGTACAACCGGGATGATATCGTGCTCTTTATTAAGATGCTGGAAAGGGGCCTCTTCCCTCGAGGCAAGGACTTTGTAAATACGAAGCTCTTCCAGCTAGAGGATTGGAAAGAAGCCCTGGATGTAGCGGCGGAGCACACTGGTATTGGAAAGTTTGTGGCTTTCACCCCCTGAGATAGGGGCTAAGTTATGAGAGAACTGGACTTGAAGTATGAGGGAGCAGAAAAGTAGCGCAAAGTTAGTCAATTTCAGGGGGAATGCCATCTATTCGGGATAGAGTATCCGACTACGCTCTGATCAAGAGTCAAACTGACTAGCTGAGTAATTATGTATTAGAATGAAGAATGACATTACAAGGGGTAGGAAAGGGCCAATTCTGTACGCCGAGTTAGCAACGCCCAAGTGAGCCCGATGTACAATATCGCTCACTCATATAGGGAAGTATTCGCTTAGAAGGCTATGTAGGTTCGGCACCGGGTTGTTCTCCTACGGAGCGGGTGTAATTAGTAGACGTGCCTAGACTTATACTCTATCCCTATGTCGACCTCACTTTCAGATAGGTGATCCGGAGTCCTCGGCGACGTCCCGGCGGGGAGTCGGTAAGAAATCATTCTTTTCGTCCCCACTTCGCATAGGGATCTCGGCCAGAGAATCGAGCGCTTCGCTTTTATCACCTTCTACTCGCGACACATACCACTCTTCTCAGCTCGATACCTCAAACGTGGCTGTAACACAAACCCCTCGACACGTAGCCCATAATTTATACGAGACCTATCATAAGCGTGTCCCATAGTCCAACATGTTCTCAGCTGTATGGATCGTCGGCAATCTATCAAATCGTTGAAGAACCTGGTAGCGGGATGAGCCGTATCTCGGATACCTCCTACGCGCATCACCGTTGCATTATTGGCCTACCCTCGTATTTTGTTGACAGCAATGCAGAAGCCCGTAATTAGCCGCCAAGTCCGCCGACCCCTATCCCGACCTTTAAGCCGCTTGATAAGTAGCTCGTGGTCGTCGGGTAAGCCTTGCCGTGTCTTATACACGTATATGCGTGGCCACCGAGCCCCCTAGATATCTACCAGCAGAACCAGAACTCATAAATTCCCCAGAAAGATGGAGTCACGAAGATAGACTTCGAAAGATAACCTCAGAGAGGTGGTCGATATCGGATTCTCATAGGTACGCCGGTCAATACTATCGCCCAGGAATACCCCCCGCCGCTATGAAGCCCCTAAGACTCGGATTTGTTACCGCTCTCCTCTCGCTCCCCTTCGCGTTCGGAGCCATCCGCCGCGACCTCGAACGGAAGAACGTCGAGGTCGCCCAGGTGGACAGGGACAGCCGAATCGACCAAAGGAACCAGGAGATTCTGTTCAAGGAGGCCGGTTCCGACTTCGAAGACGTCTTCCGCTGCGCCAAGAATACCGGCAAGCGTCTCACATTCCACGACGACCAGATCTTCGTAGCTTGCTGCGCGCCGGGTCAGAGACTCCTGGGTAGCCCCGGCACTGCGTTTGACTGCTGTTCGGAGGGCCAGGACTTGGTTGGGTCGGATCAGACTGGTTATAGGTGTTGCCCGATCGGCCAGTCCTTCGATGGTGTGAGGTGCGGCTGGACATGCAGGAACGGAAAGATTATGGTTGACGGACAGTGTGTCTGTCCGCCGGGAACGACCCCTGCTGCGGATGGTAGCTGTCGGGGACCGAATGGTTGTGATTCCGGCATCTCTACTGGTAAGTCTTGTCTTATTCCACCCTCGTCTTTGTCACTCACCCGATTATACTAGCGAAGATATCTAACCGGTTAATAGGTAAATGCTACGTGTTCGTGACGGAAAGTGGCCATACCTTCGGCTACGACAATGGGCAACTACACTACAGCCCAGCCGACCATTCCCTACAACATCGTACCGGAAGATTCAAGCTCTGCAAAAACGAGCCCTGCGCCGTAGGTCGCAGCGTGAACCCCGACGACCCAGTACGCATCAAGGACGTGCAGGGGACAGCAACCCATACCTCGGAAACTCAGGGTAGTCAGTGGCTGAACGGGGTCCCAGACGGCAATAACATCGGCAGGACTCCAAGATACGACGACGCGGGATTGTTCACGATCACAAAGTGGTCGTGTGGCAAGTACTGCCTAGGAGGCTTCGAGAACGGAGTCAGCTATACGTACGCCAGCGAGACGTCTCCGATTACCTTCACGGTGGACAGGCAGGCATGCACGCCTATCGAGATCGTCGAAGTGCCCTGCGATACTCATAGCATCGAGAATAATTGCATGTGGCAAAAGACCCCTGGGAGCTGTGGCCCTGGAGACAGCAGCAATTGCCAGTGTACTAAGGGTTAGATTGTTACGATAAGCACCCGCGCGTTTAGAGAATGGCGGAATGTTTCGACTTAATGGGGGCGTCTGTAGGTTACCATTGGGCTTGGGTTACTCTCCTTCAGGAGTCGGGTTTCTTTTGTCTTAGTGTTATATAGCGTTACATTGAGGATATATCGCAAGATGGTGAATAAAATTTGATTCTGAGTTTCTAGGAATTGGGTGTGTTAGCATTTTCATCTCTTGGGTTATCCGGGAATCACTTGAGGGCCATAATCTTAGAAGCTTTCCTCTGATGTCAGGACTAGAGCCTTATCAATAATCGAATAGAACGTGCTATTAGTTAATCCGCCGGGCCTCCCCCTTTTATGATGTGGACGCCAGAGCTACACCACCGTCTCGGATCTAAATTCACGACAATATATTATCGATCAAACGTCCTTGGTAGCTGTCTGAGTGTTAATAAGTTTTCCTTAGTTCTGAGGCTACTACATGTAGTAACTCCATGCCAAACTGTATTCGCCACCTAGTGACTGTGTATTGGTGTAGTGAGAACATGGATACAGTAGGGGGTGGGTAGGCTCCTACCTAGGTACCTATATGTTACCGAAGCAAGGCAAAGCTCTTCTGTTAAAGTCTCGGATTCCTTAAAATCACCTAGGTACATATCGATGTTTATGCCTTCAAGTTCCTGTGACAGGAAATAGCAGCGCCGCGTAGAATTGACATCCAGTTCTCTTTACTTACCTCTTACGCCCAACATCGGCGATCAGGCTCGGGTTCAGCCTGAAGTGAAGTATATACCTCTTAGGAGGTTTAGAACTGAATACCTAGCTAGGTACTAGGCACTATTGGCTACGATCTGGGCTGCGTGGGGAGTTGCCCGCTGGCTAGTTCCTGCGATGGCTTGGAATAGAGATCGGTATCTCCGTGGATCTATTGTGGCAACGGGGGTTAACAAGGAATTTCGGTGGGCAATTATTCGAGAACGTTATTGGAGAATGCTATTATGTTAGAAAGCTGAGTGAATGGTCTATAACCCTGATATTCGTTACGTCGGTCGAGCGACATCTTGGCGGCTCTTCGCCGAGGGAATCTTCGGATATGAGGGAATTCTTAGGTATACTTATTATTTAGTTTTACCTCATAGAAATCAGATCTCGCGGGTTGAGTCTCGGTGAGGGCTCAGCTTAATGGTAAAAGTTCGTTCTCCCCTGTTTGCGTAAATCTGCGCATTTGCCTCAGCTCGCCGGGTGTAAGTCATCGTCGTCGTGATTAGGCTAGATCAAGTGCGTAAAGAGGTACCAAGATCCGGATCCAGAGGGTTGGAAATATCGGAATATCAAGCTTAGTGGCAGCGGTGTTTCCAGAAGTTGGGGGTCGCGCTTCCATATGTGCGTAGGTATATATGCCATTATATCGGGTCGTACCAACACCTTTTCCATGATAAATAGAATTCCCATTGGCTCAGACTCGGTCGAGGCTGAGACCTGGCTTGGAGCTGATAATTCTCAAGCTCATGGCGCAAGAAGAACTAGTCCCGGTGTAAGTGAGATGGTACGTAGACCGTGATATCGGAACCCCTGCAGGAGGCGCGCACATCATCGGAGACCCACATCTCGCCATCTTCAAGAGCTCTCGTTCGTCCAGCTTCGTCCGGGTTTCGTCCAAGAGCACGGGTTACCTGACCTTGACAAGACAGAAAATCCTCATTGCACAATACTTGTGCATTGTAGCGCGACCCCCATGCGTCCAGAACAGTTAATCTCGTCCGGGGCGATCCAGCGACTCGGCCCTTTCCCACCCTATAGATTGCCCGTGTTTAATCCTATATTAAATACGACCTCGTCATGCAGCTATGTCGAGCCTCTTGCGAAGCTGGCGATATGATCCTGGTGCTCGCGTTGGTAGCACATGCTTTAGCTTGATTGTATTGTACCACGCTTCGCGAAGTCGATTCCTATCCATATCATAAGCGGGAATCCGGACTTGAGTTGTTGTGGTTATACCAGAGCAAAGCACAATATTACCTCGACGGACTTCCGGGCTGTGCTCCCGACGCAGCCTCCTCTGTGGCTTCGTATTTGGTAGCTTGAAAGACTGAGACATGTCTTCTGCCTTGACCAAAATCGGCCACGGCTTCGCCTGGTTCTTCAACCTGAACCTCGACCCGTACGGCCAACGTGAAGCCGAGAGCATCGATTCTAGAGATGCATCTCACTCTCATCCCAATGTCGAGCCCTATGACGAAAAGGATCCGACCGCGATCGAGTGGCTCGTGAGCATTACGCCGACGCCCCGGGGCGTTTTCCACTACTTTTACCGCTTGTTCCCGTTCCTGCATTGGATCACCAGATACAATCTGATATGGCTCATCGGCGATCTGATTGCCGGTAAGCTCGGAACCCACTCCTCTACATACCACATGGGCAAACTAACATCAATCCGCCTTCAGGTATTACTGTCGGCGCCGTAGTCGTGCCTCAGGGCATGGCTTACGCGCTCTTGGCGGAGCTTGAGCCTCAGTATGGCCTCTACTCGTCCTTTATGGGAGTCCTTATCTATTGGTTCTTCGCAACCTCTAAAGATATTACAATCGGAGTATGCTAGTCGTTTGATATTACCTCGTGTTATCGTACTAAGATGCGCCATGCTAACCTCTCACGAAGCCCGTCGCGGTTATGTCAACCGTCACTGGTGGGATTGTCAACAGAGCAGAAGAAGCCTTACCCGATGTTCCCGGCCACGTTATAGCATCCGCGCTCGCCGTAATCGTCGGGGCCATCGTGTGTTTTCTCGGCCTGGCACGGCTTGGTTGGATTGTCGACTTCATCCCCCTTCCTTCGATTGCGGCCTTCATGACGGGGTCCGGAATCAACATCGCGGTCGGACAGATACCTACGATGATGGGCATGAACAGCAAGAAGAAGCGGTTTTCAACACGGGATGCTACCTACCTAGTCATCATCAACACCCTGAAGAATCTGAAATATACTACCATTGACGCTGCTATGGGTCTTACGGCTTTGCTCATGCTATACATTATCAGGGGGATCTGCACATATCTGGCCAAGAAGTATCCTCACCGAGAGAAGACGCTCTTCTTCATTTCCACCCTCCGGACCGCCTTCGTGATATTGCTATATACTGCGATTAGCGCCGGCGTCAACCTTCATCGTCGCAGCGATCCCCTATTCAGCGTCCTCGGCGAGGTGCCGCGTGGTAAGGATACCCTATAATGTACCATCTTCTGTATTATAGTATCGAGCTAACAAGCGTAGGATTTCAACACGCCGCAGTGCCCAACCTCGACACTAGGATTCTGTCCTTCTTTACCTCGGAGCTTCCAGCGGCCGTTATCGTCGTTCTAATCGAGCATATCTCCATCTCAAAGTCGTTCGGTCGTGTTAATAACTACGTCATCGATCCGTCCCAAGAGCTCGTAGCCATTGGTGTCACTAATCTTTTGGGACCTTTTCTCGGCGCATACCCAGCTACGGGGTCTTTCTCCCGTACTGCTATCAAATCTAAAGCCGGTGTACGTACGCCGTTCGCCGGTGTCATTACCGCCGTCGTCGTGCTTCTCGCTCTGTACGCATTGACAGCCGTATTCTGGTATATTCCTCAGGCGTCCCTAGCCGCTGTCATTATCCACGCAGTCTTGGACGTTGTCTCACCACCGAACGTTGTGTATCAATTCTGGAGAATATCGCCCTTGGAAGTCGTCATCTTCTTTGCCGGAGTCTTGGTGACTATTTTCGATGGCATTGAGGACGGCATATACACTACGGTTTGTGTGTCTTTTGCCGTCTTTGTATTCCGTCTATTCCAGGCAAAGGGGCGGTTCCTTGGCGTTGCTACTGTCCGCACCATTGGGGATGTGAGATCTGGCAGACGTACCAGCGAAAATCAGTCCCTCTCTCAGGATCAGAAGACTCCCCTAACTTTAAGGGAGAGCGGCATTCCGAGTGAACGCAACCTATTCATCCCGATCGACCATGAAGATAACTCGAACCCTCGGATTGCCGTCACTCATCCGTACCCTGGTGTGTTCATCTACCAATTTTCAGAGTTGTTCAACTATCCAAACGCGACGCGTTTCCTAGATGGACTTACGGCGGGGATTTTCAAGGCCACGCGGAGGACGGATCCAGCGTCTCTCGGAAAACTAGGTGTAAGTTGACTACTCTCGGGTCTGCCATTATAATTACTAACATCACCTTAGGACCGTCCTTGGAACAACCCCGGTCCGCGTAAGGGCAAGGTAATCCCCGACGACACGGTAGAGAAGCCCACTCTCAGGGCAATCATTCTAGATTGTTCTGCTATCAACAACGTCGACGTGACCTCCGTCCAAGCCCTAATCGACGTACGCAACCAGCTCGACAAGTACACGCAGCCCGACATTGTCGAGTGGCACTTCGCCAACGTCCGAAACCCCTGGACGCGCCGGGCCCTCGTCGCCGCCGGCTTCGGGTTCCTACGGCCCCAGAAAGGAGACGCGGAGGCGGGCCGGCGCTGGAAGTCGATCTTCAGCGTTGCCGACCTAGCAGACGCCGCCTCCCCACTCTCCGCCGATAGCCGATCGAGCGAGAAAGCGGTAAACGAGAAGCATACGAGCCGCGGCGACGAGGAGATCGGTGCGCAACCGCCCTCCTTCAACGAGGAGGAGAGTACTGTTCGCCAGGTACCCGTGTACGGCCTTAACCGGCCGTTCTTCCACGCCGATTTGCAGGAAGCTCTCGATGCCGTGTTGGAGAATATTGAGCCCCGGCCCCCTATTGCTAAGCTTTGAATTTCCATTATGGCAGGTGATGTTGGATAATACATGTAGTATTTATATACCCCTTACAGATCTCATTTATGTTATTGTTTGGTTAGAAGACGGCATACTCATGAGTGTAGTTAAGTTGTGGAAGCGAAAAGCTTCGATGATACCTGATTAGTTATATGTACGACGACGTTCGAGGTTTGAGTATTGATGCGAAGTCCTCGTATTATGAGTGATATCTAAAAGACTCACTACCACACGTCAGAGAGACTTAAATTAAATAAGTTGTGTGGAAATATACCATATTATATTTCCAGCTGACGATATATTTCACTCATCCTCTCTTATCCTTACTATATTCCAAGTCTCATAAATCCGCACAAATTTCACATACATAACCCCAATCGCCCTTCTCCCGAACCTCATCCATTCATCTCCACATCCTTCTTCTCCGCCGTAACCCCCGCCGCCGCCGCCGCAGCCGCAGCGCGATAATGCTTCGAGCGGCCGCCACCAACAACGATCCAGGGGGCGTCCGGGGCGAAGACAACGGAGCTCATCTGCTCGAGGGGCACGCGCTTGGTCTCGGGCAGGACGAGCCAGAAGAAGAGGGCGTTGGAGGCGTTGCACACGGCGAACAGCACGAAGTACCGCCACCCGACCGCGTCCACCGCGATGTTGGTCACCTGCCCGATCAGCGTGTTGAAGGCGAAGCTCGTCATGGTCGCGAGCGACACGCCTTTGGAGCGCGTGTGCGTGTCGAAGATCTCGGCGGGGATGATCCTGTGGTGGCGGGATTAGTTGGTTGGTCGAGAGGGTAGGAAAGGGAAAGGGGCAGGGTAGGAAAGGGAAAGGGGCAGGGGAGGAGGGAGATGAGCTTACCAGGATAAGGGGCCACAGGCGAAGGAGAATGATATATTGTACAGCCAGGTCCTAGTCGATATATTGTCAGACATATTTTGTACGCAGGAAAATGGTATTCCCTATCCCTTCTACTTACACAATAATGAAACCCCAACCAGCAGTATTCCCAGAATTAGTGTCCGGCGGGAACAGGGCGAGGAGGATGGTAGCCACGACGAACATGACGCAGTTAACGAGGTTGCCGATGATTATAGTCGGGCGGCGGCCAAACTTGTCGATCAGCAGCATGCACAGAGCTTGCGCGATCAGCGCCAGGATACTGTTGATGGC
Source organism: Pyrenopolyporus hunteri (assembly GCA_902806595.1). Taxonomy (NCBI): domain Eukaryota; kingdom Fungi; phylum Ascomycota; class Sordariomycetes; order Xylariales; family Hypoxylaceae; genus Pyrenopolyporus; species Pyrenopolyporus hunteri. The sequence continues at coordinate 806,705 of CADCXC010000009.1, read as the reverse complement.
CTGGTACTTGAGCGCGTCGTCGGCCGAGATGCCGATCTGTCCGAAGATGGTGACGGAGAAGTACTGGATCGCGGACACGCCGGTCATCTGAGTCGCGGCTTGGATAGAGCAGGCGAGGAAGAGTCGGCGGAATGCGGTGCTGGGGAAAGAAGGAGATTAGTTGACGGTTAGGGGGTGGTCAGTTTCGCGGATGCAGCAAATAACAGGGTTCTTCTCGGTCTCGCTAAGAGCAGAAAGGGGAGAGGGTTAAACACATACGGGTTTGTGAACAGTTCCATATAGCTCTTAGCTTCATGCTCATGCTCGAATCTGATAGTCTCCTGGATCTGAGCGAACTCGGCTCGGACCCAAGGGTCATCGACGTCGCCGTTAGCATGGAGCTTAGCCAGGGTCGTGAGGCCCTCGTCAGCGCGGTCGTGATCAACAAGCCATCGGGGACTCTCGGGAAACAATAGAATCAGAGCCGCTAGGATAAGCGCCGGCAGATTCTGGATACCTAGGGGAATACGCCACTGCCCATCGTTACTCAGGTTGATGAAGCATCCCCAGGAGATCCAACCAGCGAGGAAGGCGCCGATTCCCAACATGAATTGTTGTAAACCTGTGACTCGGCCTCGGATGGACGGGTGTGCTATTTCGCTCTGGTAGACGGCTATAATATGAGGTTGTCATGGTTAGTATCGTTGGTCCTCGCGCTAATTCAGTCGTTCATAAAGTCCCATCTCCAGTTTCATAGTTATCCCTTACGACCAGGCAGCGAAGGGATCAAGAAAACTCACTATATCAAATCGTTAGCCAATTCTACCAACCCCGTCGTATCCTGATCGCAAGAAAACCTACCGAATTATCATAGTCAAAAACCCAACACCCAAGCCCGCGATAGCCCGACCACCATATAAATAATTCAGCGTCTGCGCAGCCGTCTGAATAGCTCCGCCGAGCAGGAAGACGATAGCGCCCAACATGATCGTCAACCTCCGGCCCAGCGCGTCACCCGCCGGGCCCGCGAACATAGCGCCGAAGAAAGCACCGCCCGTGAACAGCGAGACAACCGCTCCGCTGCAATTACGCAGTCAGCACCATCCGGTGGAGCAATTCGAAAAAAAGGGGTACGGGCGGGTGGGATGAAGAAGAGGTTATGTAAATAGGTAGACTGACTTCTGCGCCGCATTCGCGTTGAACAGCTCGCCGTACGAGGTGCTCCCTATCACGCCGGCGATGACACCCAGGTCGTAGCCGAAGAGCACCGAGCCCATCGAGGCGAAGACGCCGACGAGGAACTATGCGTTACAAAAGGTCAGTTACGAATTACATAGAATTGCGAATAGGAATACAAAAAAAAAAGAAGCGTTGATTCGCCCGTCTCGCTGATTAGATAGAACATACATACCTGGTAGGTATGAGGCTTCATCCTGGCGGCAACCGCGTACAGCAGTACCCTAATCCTTCGTTTTCTCTTTTCTTTTGGCTCGTTGAGGCTCTTATTCTTATACCCATCAACCTTTAGACAGATATTCAGTCGGTATATAAGCAGCTTCCGCCCAATCCCTTCCAAAGAGAGGAAATGAAATTAAGGTAAACGACTCGGTGAGCACGCCTCGCCTCTACCTCGCGCAAATACACCGACATGCAGACCTCTTATATAGCTTACCTAGCCCTACATAGGTAGATACCTCTACCCCAACATCCCCAGCGCCCCACCAGTCCATGAACAAGTTCTCAGACCACGCAGCGCGTTGGAGAAGAGCCTATTCCATTGCCCAGCGCGCAACAACAGCAGCAGCGCGGAGGTACATACCCGAAGCAGACCATGCCAAAATCCCCAATTCCGGGGAACGAGCGGGGGGGCCCGCATGCGGACAGCGCTGCTGAGTGGAGGGAAATATTCCATAGGTAGGCATTTTCCCTCCAGGGCTCCCGGCCCCCCAGGTCGGCGCTACACGCGCGCCAATCAGGGGGTCGGGTCCCGCCCAGGGGTGGTGGTGGTAGATTCGGGGGAGGGAATCTGGGGTATGCTATGGGACCGGAGGTAGGTAGGATTCGAGGGCCCGCGATGCGGAGAAGGGAGGGAAGTTGTTCTGGACAAGGGACTTGGGTGGATATGGATGTTCTTAGTTCGAATATATACCTATCTACTAGGTGCAAGGTAGGTAGATATATGATGCGCAGAGGTGCTCGTGTTATCTGCCTACATGGGGTGAATGTGGGCTGCTAAGTGTGCACTCTCATGAAGCTAACTATGCAGATCCTGATTCAAGGTACAGAGAAGTTCCTCTAGCTGTTCATCATGCGATCGACGAGATAGCTGAGCTATTCGATAAACTTCATTGGACGGGATAGAGGCAAAGCTGAAGGGTCCAACGTAACCTAATATGCGGCTACCTTAGTATTTAAAGCACAGAAACATTTGCACGGAACAGAAAACTCGAAGAAAAAAAAAATCCCGCTTGGACATGATCATGGTATTTATTCTCAAAGCATAGCAGCATGCCCAACTACCACTTGGGTATCTAATCCGTTAACGCCTGAAGTGCCGTCTATGGTATATCCTCACGAATGCCAACTCCCCTTCTTACCCTCCGCAATGCTATGGATGATCCGGCACCTCCATGTTTGGCATACCCTTTCCCTGCCCAAGTTCTTGAATTTGGGTCCTTGGGGGCCCGTTACGTAGTGGTATTGGCCGAATAGCCTCCACTGGCGCACGTCGTTGAGGCCGTACAGCTTGTCGCCCCAGGTGCCCTTGTAATGGAACCAGTTCGTGGGCTCGTCCGCATTTTCCTTCACTGGCTCTAAGCCTTCATCCTCTCCCGCGGCAGTATAATCATACCAATATCCCCTCAGGTTCTTGGCGGGGTCCCAGAGAGGTCCGCGATCCGTAACGTCCTTGAGCATCTTAAACGGCAGTACGTATGGATGGTTTCCGGGCGTGGCATACATGGCATGGGAACCCACGGCGCTATAGATAACCGGTCTCTGGATTTGGGTCTCATTTCCATGCTTCTCTACAGCATGCCAAGCGTATGCCTGACCGCCCTCGTGCTCGCTGAAAAAGACGGAGCGCGGGACGCCCGACTCGAAGCGAATCATACAGTGTTCCCAGTCGCCGACGTGATTCCCGTAGCGGGTGCCTAGGACGGTCTGTCCGAGGTTGTAGGCGTAAAAGAAGAACCAAAAGGCATCAACGATGCCGGATCCTTTGTCTACTAAAATGAGGGTGGCCGGCGCACGAGAGTATCCCGACTCGTCCGGCTTGTTCTGCGTGTTCTGTGCCGACTGAGAAGCGAGTATCTTTTGTTCGCGAGAACGAAGGTCTCGGGCGCGCCTCGCTGATCGTTGTTGCTGTACGCCGCCGGGGAGTTTCCGCGGATCCGATATTCGATGTAAGGGGTGCTCCCGATCTACATCGAACCACGTCGTATCCTCGCTGAGCCAACCATCGGACTCCGAATTGTCATCAGTCCCGTCGTTATCGTCGTCGTCGTCGCTAAAAGCCACCGGCTTATTCCTCAAGCTGTGGAGCCACCGGGGGCGAGATTCAACATCATCCTTGCTGTTGAGGTGTTCGAACGCGAGCTCGGAGCTGAGTTCGTGCAAATTCGCCAAAGTCAGAGGTTGCGATTCGTTGAGTGGCCATGTATCCCCATCGAGGTCCGGTACCACGTGTTTCATGTGGTCGGCAATATCGGAAGGCCAGAAGAATTCCTGGGAATAGAGATGAACTAGCGGGGCGTAGTTCAAGACGTAATCGGGTATCCCTTTCAGATGACGCCTACTTTTGCCGTCACTACCTCCTCTACTCAATATAGCAGCCGGATCTTCCCCTAGGATGTGCCGCAACTCATGTCCATGGCCGTCGTCTCGATCTATCAGTTTCGCTGGAGGATCATTTTTGAGATGCAGCAGACCGCAAAGGCTGAGCCAGCGGCAGGCCTGACGGTCGAGCCAATAAGGAGAGGTGTTTATCCACTGCCGGTCGGCCTCCTGCTTTTCCTTATCTGGTGGAACGGGGTTGAGGACTCGAGGTAACACGGTCGCAAGTAAAACGATGACACCAAGCGCGATAGCGGCAATGGTTATTCGGCGGAGGTGGTACATCGAGAAGTGAAGGTGTCGACGATGCGCATAGCACGTCGACAGAAAGGAAGGGCGGTTAGTGTTTGGTGTTTGGCATTCAGCGTTCAGCGTCTAGCGGTCAACGTTCAACGGTGAAGAGGTTCCAGACTCGATGATAAATAAAAGAGAGCGGTATGCGCCGAAAGATACCGAAGATACCGAAGGGAGAGCAGCGCACGCACTTTTTGTCAAAAACGACCGTGGACCCGAACGAAGGCGGGTAGTGAAAAAAGAGACGAGAAAGAGAGGCAAGGATATTTGTTGATTAAGAAGAAGAAGGAGAAGAGAACACCGTTATTTTCCCACCCATACCATAAAAGAAGACTATTCAGAGGACAAGTAGTGGTGGTCCTGCTGCTGCGCCGGGGGTCTAGTGAGTGATGGTGTGAGCGAGGTGTGAGTGGGTTGGGGAAAAAGAACAAAAAGAGAGAGGGATTGCGACAATTGGTGGGGGCGGTGTCGGATGCGCTGTGGTAATCAAGATAGCGCGTGGCTTGGCATCTTAATGAAGGCACTTTACGTTCTATAAAAGAACATCTTCAGGGACAGTGCGTTGAAGTGCATTAAGTACCTTTTGTTAGCAGGAACCTCCGTCGCACATACAAATTGTGCTGGCAATAGATGTACAGCCGATCGGCCTTCTATTTTTAGTCCCCCTCCTGAACCCCTAAATGCCAGATGGTTTCGTACCTTAGCAGCTGCTTAGTACATGTACGTATTTGCACCCATACAATTACTGCATATCAGTACGTGTAGCCAGGGGCTTGTATGCATTAGCAGCAGACTGATGCGGCAGTGATAGCCGTCGATAATAGCCACATTACGCCACCCTACCCAATAAGGAACCCACATGTGTCAATCAATTCGTCGAGACTTCCAGGTCTCGACGGTCTCGACTGTCTTTGCTTCTTTTGTCTCTCCGTCACTAGCAGCAACCTCTTTGTAACCAGCAGCCTCCGAGGACAGAAAATTTCAACATGTCACGCGGAATAATTATACTACGGCTGCTATCCCTACATAGGTACCTAGGTACCTACCAAACCTGTCACGAACGACCCCTCACTGGTTAATATGAGTCCAAGTCCAAGTCCGGACTTCGTCGTCTGACCCCGCCGAAACACACCCACCATTATCGATCATATATATATGCGCCGCCAAAGAACTGTGCGACATTAGTCCACGTGTGGATTGTCCTTGATGTGACTTGTTTCCAGCATGACACGGGTGTATCTTAAAGGCGACCACGTTTTGAGCTCAATATCACGAATTTTAGTCCCATCTTCGGTTTGATCCTCTAGACCAATAGATGCAGCATGTTTCTCAGCATTTTAGGCTTCAGGCACACCACAAGCGCAACAAGCGCATCAAGCACCCACAACAAGTGACAAGATTCACCTATCTAAGTGGTCAGCTTCAAACCCCTTATCATCTAGTTCCTCATCCCCAGATCTAGATTTTAATCATCTAAAACACGATCATCACGATGTTGGGAGTAGTAATGCACAGTCAATAGATCTACCATTACACCACCCTAGGACTATGCAGTAGTTAGGTCGTACGGTCAAATGCTAAACCCCAGTCCCGGGACAGAGACCAGAAATATCCCAATACAAGAACCTAACAAACGGACACATTGAAAATCCTTGCCAAAGCACTGCCAATATGGGTGGCGTCAGCCCATAGAGCACTAGGTTTCAGGCTCTTTTCTCATAATACCAATGAAGCGAAGCAGCTTGTTTAACAACGCCGTGGGAGCAGGCTCCTAAAGCCCTAGACTAAAGTTATTTAAATCAAGTCGCACTAGGGTAATAGTTATGCTGGGGTGGAGTATATAGTCCGACTTTATTTCAGTTCAAGTAAACTAGAACTCATGCCGGAATACTATTGGCTCGAAATAACTACTAAGGGCAGCAACTCACCTACTCAAAACACTCTTGCTGTCAGTACCATAAGAAAGTGGCGAATACGACACTTTCTTACCTAGTAGGTACTCGTGAAGCCATTTCAGCAAAGCCACGTACTAAGGCTTAGAAATAAAATAAATGCGACTGTGAATGCATTGCTGTCTAGACAATTTTAATGATAGCTAATGTTCCCTTTTATCCCGAGGTTCTTACTCTAATAGCCTCGAGGTTTGCGAAGACTCCTTGGCCCTGATTCGCTGAAGCTCCTTTGAGAGCAATACTAGCCCAAGCCTTTCTTGAGTCCTGATTCGCTGCTATCTTAAAAGGTTGCACAGTTCCGTGAGACCTCGAGAGGCCATGGGCAAAAACTCGCGGCTAGGTAGAGTTCTGTCGGGGTATCTAGTTGTGGGTATTTTGATGAATATCTCTAAGTTAACACGCCTTGGATAGTAAATAGTAAATAGTATATAAGTAGAGTGAGATTCCGTTCCGGGTTTAATAGTTCGAAATGCGTATCGTGTTCCCTCGATATTCCTGGGTCGCCACCAGTTAATTAGGTAGTTAAGAAAGTATCAGACGGTTCAGTATCATCTATACCCACCTTTATTTCGAGTAAAATATGCGTTTGACCATGATCACAAATTTACGATGAGTTGCTGAGAGATTTATAAGTCTCGGATTTAACCACCGAATCCCAGGAAGCTTCGGTGACATTCGAGCTTCTGATTCGATAAGCGAATGCCGCTGCTGACTAGACATACTTTAGGATATGAGTGTTGCATTTGTATCTACGCAGTATTGAATTCATATAGAGAACATAGGTAGCCGATCAAGAGCATCGATTGGTCTATACTCATGCCACCCCCGGGTCACCCCCCTCCGTGAAGGGTATTGGATACGTGGCGGCTAAACCAGGAAGTTGTTGCTTATTAAAGGCCCGCCTGCATAGAATGAGGGATATATATTTCGCCGATCTCTACTTCACGCTTTGGTACACTATTCCGATAACACCACTCAAAATACACACGAGCGTAGTAATATCACGATGGCAGAAGCGGAAGCCAAGCGACCTTACTTGAGCACGGGGCTTTATACCCAGTTCTTTCTGAGGAACTTGTACAATTGGCAGGTTATGAGCTTCAATTATCCCTACGTCTGGAACTGCCCAAGCGACGTCCCGCTCAACCTCTTCCTTGATAACTTCTCCCAACGGCACCTCGACTGCGGCGTGGCCACAGGCTACTTTCCGGCAACCGCATTGAAACGCTCTCCCCACGCACAGTCTGAACATCAAGTCGCGCTGGTAGACCTCAGTCCCAACTCCTTGAACGCAGCCAAGGAGGCAATATTGGCGGAAGCGCCTCAAGCTCAAGTCCAAACCGTCCTGGCGGACATAAAAGCCCCTATACCTGCTGAGCTGGAGGGTTCGAAGTTTGATTCAATCTCCATGTTCAACCTGTTCCACTGCGTACCCGGGGGCCCGAGCAAGTTCGAAGGGATCAATACCTACAAAGAACTACTCACGGAAAACGGGGTACTAATTGGGTGTACGATACTAGGCGAGAAGTACGCACCTAATTTGTTTGCTCGGCTTTATGTCCAGTTTTACAACTGGTTGGGCGTTTTCAGCAACTGGGACGACAAGGAAGAGGACGTCGTCAACGTGCTCCAGTCGGGATTCGAGGAGGTGGATTCTTGGCGAGTTGGAATGGCATTGCTGTTTAGGGCAAAGAGACCTAAGAGCTCGGAGTAACTTCGACGATCATCCTCAAAGCTCGAAGAATCCGAAGAGGAGAGCGTTATTTCGAAGAAATATGCGCCGGGATTATGCATTATGCTTGCATATAGTGTATATATGGCAATTTGCGTTCGGAACCGAATTAAAAAATTTTGACCAAGATCAAGTCACACCAGCTAACCTAGCAAGGGGTGCTCACACAAACAGAACCCACATCTGAAAGTATTCAAAGGCGCCTAGGCAATGTAGTGGATATAAAGGCTGGAATATAGGTGGCCTGCGTAAAACTAACTTGAAGTCGATAGACCAGAAACTTAACCGAAGTGCTGTTTAATATAACAGATAAACAACATTACGCCGGCTCGATATAACAAATATTTAGGGAAAGGTTTGAAACATAGGATAAGAAAATAGCTGGGATGGAAGAATCAAATAGTAGCATGGCGTGCAACAAAAATCACAAAGTAGCCTATGAATACCTAAATATAGAGGTCGACAAGAATGAATATTAACTCTCATATATTTCAATATATGGGATTCTTTAGGTATCCTCAGCCCAGCTATCTCAGCCCACACCAATGGAAAGTGATACGGGGCCTAAAGTAAATATTCACTTTAGCTACTAACTACCTAGTTGGCTTCCTTAGATACCTAGGTAGGTCGCCATATAACATTATGCAAGCAACTGGAACTTCATGTAGGCACGTTATCTTTGTGAGTCGTTGATTTTAAAGGTACTTGACAACCGCGTAACTTACTATATGGGCGAAAAACAACAGGGCCTGTGCTAACCCTTTGGAAGTTTGGAAGGCCTTGAGATTCGATGTCTTTGTTTTTGTTTGGTTGCCCCAAGCTATCGCCGTCAGTATCCAACAGAAACCTCCCGAAGAAAAGGGATAGTTTTCCAACAGTCCAATTGTTAATGAACAATGATACGGCGTCAATCACTTCGTACCCATTCTCTTTCTAGCAGCTACACTTTCTGAAGAAGCCTGTTCTTGGGGATGATGTATATAAGGCAGTAGACTTCTCACCAGATTTTCTTCTCAGCATCATCATCCTAAATCATCAGCACATAACAACATCTCAACAGCTACAAATATCCTTCATATCAAACTTCTTAAGAACCTACAATTTTACCTACCTACCAATCTCTTCACCATGCAGACCTCCACCGTCAAGATCACCAACACGGCTGACGTCCTTCCCCCTTTCCCCCGCTCAACCGGCGCCGGGTACCCGAAGTCCTGTGACCGGGAACGAACCTGGACGTGTTGCAGATGTAGCAAGCGGAACTGGATAAGTGACTCGACTTGTGCCGTATGCACCCACGGGCGCTGCATGGATTGCATCCTTGATTCTTACGAGGCGGACACCGTTCCCTCTGACACAGAGGATATGATTTAAAGAGTGCGCTTCATTAGGGACCTCGGTTCAGCCCTGGCGGCTATATCGAGCATGTCTACCCCTTGACCCATGTAGAGTTGTAGTTATATCGTCTCGCTGAGAGGATGATGGATGAGCTGGAAGCTTTATGACACCGTTTGAGTAATTATAAATTAAATATAATATAATATTATAATCCGGCCTGATCTGATTAGTGAAATAGAGTGTGGAATATTGTCATGTGTTCAGTCCCGCGTGTTGTCAATTCAGTGAGCTCTATTAAACATGAAGGTGATGTTCCTTGAATCTCAAATTGAGATACCCTTACCTAGAATAAGAATTTCCTACTTAGCGTAGTTAGCATAAGGGCAGTACTTTGGAGAGTCAAGTTATTCTTTCTCAATCCTCTTATATACAGTTCCTTTATGCTCTATAAAAGCCCTGTTTCCAATTAAGCATGCGGCTTGTAGGAGCTGACATTAGGTCTTTATTTAACTGGTGACAAGCAGCTTTCTACTTTCAAAATTCTAAGTTATCACCGCTCGGAGAAATCTTTGCTAATGGCCCTTTCAGCGATAATAATTAACAATCTTGATGTAAAGTCGCTATTTATCCTCTCAAAAACTACCAATTAAACATCTCGGGTCTAGGTGCCTTGGGTTCGACTTGGCCCCTTTTTCCTACGTGCTCCCCTTTCCAGAAATGCAATCGTCACCCTTTAACTACTTGACTGCAATTTTATTATGAAGCGCCTTATATACGTATATCGTCTTAGAAATCTATTGAATTTGACGATGATAAGACCGGCTCCCCTTCCCCTCCCTCTTGTAGGATATTGTAACAATCGTGTCTTGCTTTTTGCTATAAGGAAATAGGGGGGGTACATATGCAGGTCTCATAGTACATGTACTTCCCCAGGTAGAGGTATATGTACCTCATATAGATACGAAGAGTTTGTTAAGTATAACTATTCAAGCGGATAAATTTTACATGGATCAATACGAAAACAAGTCATCCTACTTATATTAAGAATTGGAATTTATACATACCTACCTAGGTACCTAGTATGTAAAGAGTTGACAGACTCGAGCATGTACATCTATATTCAAATGTACAAGACCAGAAGTATCTAAGTGAAACAGCCTAGCCCATGGAGAATCAGCCCCAGCTAGCCCTGTTTGGGGAGTAGTCGCGACGTGATTGGCCGGAGAGCTACCCCTCTGTGGAATGATGGAACCCCGCGATTGGAGTTCACCTAGAAGCTTCTACCGCAGGAAAAGCTTCACCTTCCAATTGCTTCGGCTGGAATACCCCAACGGCGCAGGACGGTGCATTCCAATTGCTCCAGCAGCCGCAAACGTCTCTTCTTCCTTCCCGTCTTACTTTTCTCACCTTCCTCCCATAGCAAACTTGGCAAGTGATAATAAATTTAACCTTTGCCGATCTCTTCTCCCCTACTCGAACTCTTTTGTCAACTCTAATACCATCATCTTGAGATAATCTTCCTCTACCGACGCCTCTACATACTATCGCTACTTACTTCAGCCTCACCACCTCACCACTAATTCACCAATCCACATTTTACACCACAGCCCAATTCCCACACATCCCACCCAATCCATAATCGCGAAAATGGCAGCCTCCGAAGACGCCAAGAAGCGAAGCTACGTCTTCTTCGACATCACCATCGGCGGCAAGCCCGCCGGCCGCATCACATTCGAGCTATACAACGATGTCGTGCCTAAAACCGCCGAGAACTTCCGTGCACTATGTACTGGCGAGAAGGGGATCGGTAAAACGGGAAAGCCCCTTCATTACAAGGGTAGCATCTTCCACCGCGTCATCAAGCAGTTCATGATCCAGGGTGGTGACTTCACCGCGGGTGACGGCACTGGCGGCGAGAGCATCTACGGTGCCAAGTTCGAGGACGAGAATTTTGAGCTGAAGCACGACCGTCCTTTCCTGCTGAGCATGGCCAACGCTGGTCCTGGTAAGTTACACCATCATCCAATTTACCCCTAGACGCGCAACCCCCCTAGATACAGCTATACTTACCATTTTCTCTACTTTCCTTTAGGCACCAACGGCTCCCAATTCTTCATCACGACCACCCCCACACCCCACCTCGACGGCAAGCACGTCGTCTTCGGCGAGGTCAAGTCGGGCAAGTCCGTGGTACGACAGATCGAGAACCTGCGCACGAACAACGACAAGCCGGTGAAAGACGCCGTCATCGCGGACTGCGGTGAGCTTTCGGGGGACGCCGCCCTGACGTCCGATGTTAAGGCCCCGGACGCCTACGGCGACCAATACGAGGACTTCCCCGAAGACGAGGCGGAGCAGCCACTATCAGCCTCGCGGGTGCTGCAAGTCGCCAGCGACTGTAAAGACTTCGGTAACAAGGCGTTCAAGGCTAACGACTTGCTGGGCGGACTCGAGAAGTACCAGAAGGGCCTGCGGTACCTGAACGAGGAGCCCGAAATCAAGGAAGACGAGACGGATCTGCGTGCTAAGCTCGACGCCCTGCGCTTCACGCTGAACTGCAACTCGGCGCTGCTTAACCTCAAGCTCGAGGCCTGGGACGAGGCGCAGCGTAGCGCCGCTGCAGCCCTCGCCGTCCCCGGCGTCTCAGATACCGAGCGCGCCAAGGCCCTGTACCGCCAGGGCGTCGCCCTGTCTAAGCTTAAGGATGAGGATGGCGCCCTCGCGGCCCTCGAGGAGGCTAAGAAGCTAGCCCCCAACGACGCGGCCGTCGCTAGGGAACTCGATGCCATCAAGAAGCAGGCGGCCGCCCGCCTGGCCAAGGAGAAGGCCGCGTACAAGAAGTTCTTCTCGTGATTTACCATAGGACTATCCGGGTTGCTTGAAATAGAATGGCTCGGTAGAAGATATACCGAAGTCGTTATAAGACGGGAAGACGGGGAAAGGAAGTTCAAGCGTGTTTGTGCGAGTGTGCGTTTTCGGTCCGCGACAGAGGTTAGCTTTCTAGTAAACGACGGGCAAGGACAAAAGAAAAGGCTAAAAAATCAAAAGTACCCGAATATAATCGATGACTCGGAGGGTAGAGAGAAGAGAAGGCCAGAGGGTTTTTCTAGACATCTTGATTGCTCATATCTTTGATGTCTTTAATATCAGGCTCGTTATCTTCTCTCCCCTCCCGAGTCCTTAGGCTTCGTATACGGGACAAGGAAGATCGTGGATAAATAGCTGGGGATCTGAAGCGGATGTGGTTGCTGGTTTACCAAGGTACCGAATCTCTTTCTATGAACTCGACAGCAGCATAGGAGGTACGCATGGGTGGACACATGATATGCATCGGCAGGCTCGGGTGGCATAGGCGTAGGCTTAGGCTTAGATAGATCTCCGACTTGCGGCGTTTAAGTTATTAATGGCTTGCGGAATGGTGAAATGAATGAACGATTACCTACTTCATAAACTGTCATCAAGACGATACAATGAATGAGAGAGCTTAATTCGAGATTTCTGTCTAGCGACTAACTTAATTTTTACCCCCTTAGAAACGGCCTCTAATTCTCATATACACGTTGCTACTTTACATTGATGGTAGGTTAGGTTCTTAAGCAGGTAACCTCCACGCCAGCGTCAATACCGAGCAAATCCAATATGGTTGAATAGTAGAGCCTCACACAAATTCGGTAGAGCACACATTCGACAGAAACACGCGAGCTCAACATAAAGTATATTCAAATAAATAGGTATATCCACCTCTTCCTCTAATAACTACCTAGGATACCTTACCCAACCATTCTCCTCTTATCCTTCCCCTCCATTTGTTTTTTCTGTTTTCTCGAATCGGTATTTCTCTTTCTTTGATCCCTTTCTATCAGCCAACTCCCAATTTACATCTTCTTTCTCCAGTGCTGTCCCGTCTGTCTGTCTGTCTGTCTGTCTCTGTTTTACATACCAAACCTACATACGCCAGGGATGCGTCCCCGTTCGGGTATTCGGGCATTCGGGCATGAACGACGTGACATAACATAACGTGATATGACATGACATGAAGGACATGGCATGCTGTGATATGATTGGGGAGTATGCGTTATGTTGTGATACGACGTGCGGATTTGATGTAATGTGATGATGCGCCATACAGTCGTTCAGTTCGGTTCAGCCCGATTCATATCAATTCAATTCAGTCGAGTGCGCCGCGTCATATCAGTAGGTCGGTCAATAACAAAATAAGGCAAAATGCCAAGTGTCGAGCGTCGAACGTCAAAAGGTGCAAAGGCCAGTCCGGTTCCCAACAAAAAAAAAGCCTCTCCTAAAATTCTTTTCATCTACCAAGCCCGCTTGAAAATGCAGAAACATAACTCTGTGGTTTGTGTGTGTGTGTGTGTGTGTGTGTGTGTGTGTGTGTGTGTGTGTGTGTTGTATGTTGTTGTGTGATGTGGAATAGACCTAGCGGAGCCTTCTTGATATCAAGAAGTCTCGGGCTCCGGATGAATCCAAGTATTGGAATAGGGTAGATAGGCTGGTTATTTCCCTCAAGGGGTAGTGCCACCCTCCAGAACCCCCACCCACGCTCTATTTCTCTAAATATTTTCCACGCGGCACCGCGACGCCATGACACTTCTAAGCCGATCCGTTCTATTCCAACCCAATACGCTGGCTAGTCCTCCCGCTCGAGGAGCGGGTGGCTGCTTCATCAGTCGGGTCCGGAAACGCTTCGGCTCCTGCTTCGTCCGGGTTCGCGGTTTTGCGGACCGTTGTGGTATTGTAGAGTTAAGGCATAACTAGTGCCTCGAGCTCGTGTCGCTCTGCCAAGATTCCGAAAAGCTTCCAAGTAAGCTCCTGCTGACCTTTTCTTCTTTGTCCTTGCTCTTCTCCCGCACCGTCTGCAAGCCACTGCCGTCTTTCCCCTTTTCCTTTTCCTTCTCCTTCTCCCTCTCCTTTTCTCTTTCCCTTTCTCTCTTGCCGCTGATAAGACTGTGGAGGAAGCTTCGAGGATTCTTCCCATGCCCGATCTTTCGTATCGTGGCTGCTGAATGCGATATATCGATACTATCTGATATATGACGAGACTTTCCTTCCTTTCCAAAATTCCGGAACGCAGTCTTATCGTAGCCTTCCGGCTCGCTGCCGGATGAGCCTGGAGCGCGATACGAGTCGTTCTCCTCCCACGGCGTTGGATGTTCAAATGCTGAGTTGGCCGTATCGAAGAGAGACGACTTTTCTAGAGCGTCAGCCAAGTCATCTGTGACGACGGATTCGTTTTCTGTTGCACGGAGCGCTTCAACCCTAGCGAGGCACTCGTCAGAGCGTTTTTGAAGATCCATGCAGATGATGTGGAATTCCGCTAGTTCCGCGTCGAAGTCTGAGGGGTCTGTAAGCGTAGATTTATGGCTTGACTCAAGCCAAAGCTTGACCAAGGCTGCATAATTCCTAGGATGGTCAATGAGATATGGTAGAGAGGGGAATCCTTCTCGAGAGATGGGGGATAGACGGCCGAGGATCGTGATAGGGGTCGAGTATGAAGCAGGGACGGTAAGAAGGTTGCGTTCGGTAGGTATCGAACACATCTGATCAATGTAGTCTTTGAAGGGTTGTCTGTGAATAGCCAAAAACTTGTTCATAGGCTCCATCCAACTCTCCTTCTTGCCGAATGTGGATAGGTTTGCCAGGGCTTGCAATCCCTTGGCTATGAGCGTTAGTGTTCGCTGGGCTCGGTTCCGCGGATTATCCCGCAAGAGTCCGAAGAGCTTAGGATTTAAGATCGCCGGGCAGATAAAACGCAGGAACAAGAACCCAGAGACGCTTGTATATGTGACGGTGCGGAGGAAGTCACCGTATCGGTCTTCCGCGACGGCTCGAACATATTTCAGAATTTGGCGAAGTTCCATCGGTAATTTCAGGGCAGAGTCGGCGATACACTCCCACACCTCAGTTGTCAACTGTATCAAGAGGTTCCAGTGGTGCTGTAATTCATCATTATGTTGAATCCTGCTCGGATCCACCTCGCAATCCGGATTGAGCTCGTTAATCTCGAAAATCTTGTCTGCTAAAATCTCTTCTAGGAATTCTTTTCCTAGGCGGCGCATGTGAAATTCTAGGGCTTGGGTAAGCAGGGAGTTGCCCCGAAAAAGGAGATTCGCTTCCCCAGCCAAAGACCTCATGTCGCGGACGAGTTGGTCTCTATCGCCCGCAGAATTTGCAGAATCAGTAGACTTCAACCGTCGGCTAAAGCGCAGTCTCTTCATGCTGTTCTGGTTTCCGATTCCGTCGATCTCCTCCTCGACAAGGGCCATAAGCCATTCGCTAGAACTTCCCGATACCTGGTAAATGTTCAAGAGTAACTCCGCGAGCCGTCGCATCGCGGATGGTATAGCCAATGCGATTTGGCTTGTTAGCCCAACGCTAAATTTGTGAAGGAGTTCGGATAATGGCTCGTAGTCTCTCGCTCCGAGTACTATCAGCTCATCGTGATTAACTTTGACAAACATGCTCCCAATAGATTCTTGATTCTCGTCGCATACTTGAAACCATTGCTCGTGATCCTTCGCTCGTTCCAATTTCTCCAAGGGTATATCCACCGAACCACATAGGATCTCTGTCAAATTACCACTTTTCGGAATGCCAAGAGGCGCTTGCAAGTAGTTGTTCAAGTTATCTAGGTTCCCATCAACCCGCTTTAGCAGAACGGACAGGTACGGCAACGTCGTAGGTAGCTCGGTGAACTGGGCGAACTCCCGCCAGAATGGGTTCTTCGTATCGGCCTGCGTCGTGGTTCGGGACCGGACTTCACCGTCCAGGATTACCTCAGCAAGATAATTACCCGTTAAGGGATCTCTTTCTTTGGAGTGGCGATCGTGGTGGTCAGGAACGGCTGTGGCCTTCCTTATTTTCGCCTCCGTAACCCTGATCTGAATCGTTTTCTCCAGACGGAACAGCTGACCCTGAAATTCCTTTTCGAACTCTCGTACCTCGGTCACCTGGTCCGTGGATGCATCGAGCCCATATAGATCGGGCACTGCAAACGCTCGTAGGAGTACGAACCATACCTCGAAGAGGACTCTAGAGTCTAGAGCGAGATACACAGGTCGGAATATCGAAAGTTGCTTGGACGTAGACGAGTAGATGGGGAAGATCGCAATGCAGTATTCCTCGTCCAGGACGGACCTATCCAGCTGTTGTATGGCGCATCGGGACAGCTGTGGAAGCTCGATGACCGAGAGAACCGCGACGTCATTCTCCGTCATCAGTTTGAACTCGCCGTTGTCTTGTAGGATACAAGACACCCTCCTCCACGATGTCAAGCCGGAACGGAGATCTCGGGTTGATGGACGTTTCACGATAGCGCGTGGTGACGTAGCGGTGCCTTTGTCCCACAGCATCACCTTACCAACTTTGATGATGGCCGCATCTTTCGAAGACGAGCCACCCACGGCCAAAGATCCTCGCCTCCTCATTTCGGTTCGACCAGAGCCGGGCGGATTAGCGCTTCTACCGTTAGCGAATCTCACCGTGCTAGGACGTAGTTGTTGCCAGCAAAGCAAGCTAGCGAGCCAGAAGTCGAATTCTCCGGGGTTAAGAGGCCGTAGGAGAAGCTCGACCGCCATCTTATTGTTTAGGATTTCTAAGCATTTCCCTTTGTCGTCCGGACCGTCAACCGGAAGAACCCTGCAGCCTCGTAGATCCGTAACCAATGGGAGGGGAAACGCCCCCTTCTGAGTCGAGTCAAAGTATAGACTACCTCGATCTTCATCGATAAAAGCGATTCCGCCGTACCATGGTCCATTCAGTTCTACCTGATATTCGATTTCTCCCTTCATACGACCGCATAAATTCTTCATCAGCATCAAAATCCGATTCGCGTCGTTCGTAGGGATCGGAAGCGGTAGTGAATCTACGGAGGGCGGCGGCGATACTACAGGGGACGCGGGACGGGAGGAGCCACGTTTTATCAGGCGCCGGTTGGAAGACTTTTTCTCTTTGGTCGATGATGTGGTGATTTTTACATCGGGAGGTCTCGTCGGTGCAACTGACGGAAAACCCACCGACTCGAGAGGAGGCGGGGGTGGTTGATGGCGGACATCGGTATCTGGTAATGGTTGGGAGGTCGAGGACGAGAACGATCCCACTCGATGCCTACCATCGGTTGTAGAAGCCGCGCCCTGCTGTCGAAGCGCGAGCGCGCCGTCCATGGTATGTGTGCGTGGTCTGAGGGCCGCTGCCTTTTGCTGCTGCTGTTGCTGCTGCTGTGACGGCGGTGGGTTCGAGGAGGAGTTTTCCACGGACTCGTTGAAAGCCTCGTTAAATACAAAGCCCTGCCTTCTCCTTTCTCCGCCAGGAATAGATCTAGGCGAGCTCTGCTGTGGCGACGCGGTACCAAAACCCCGGGTCGCTTGTGCAATGTTGCTCGTGTCTGTGACATTGCCGTCCTCGCCCGGCTCTGGTTCTTCTGGTGTTACCGTACGGATATTAGTCTGCTGCATGTTGACATTAGACTTGATAGTCGTACGCGCATTACTACTGGCCGCAAATTCCGCGCTTGGTGGTAGCGTATCCCCTACGGTAGCTAGCGCCCAGTCTGCGAGGTTGTCGATGTGGTGATCGCTGTGAGTGTCTTCGCTTGGCTCTGGGGGTGGAGAGATCCCGCGGATGCGTTGTTTCGAAGGCATCGAGACGGGAAGAGTCGAAGCATCGAGCGCCGGGCTACTCTCACGCAGATCGGAAGGACTACTTATTATCGTGGCCTATAATTACGTATACGGTTGTCGCGGCCATCCACCTCGTTCACCAGGGAGATGAGGCGAGGCTAATTTGCATGAGATGTTGTCTGTCATAAATCGGGGGCGGAAGATGTTTTGTTCACAAGCTGCCATCGGGGGATGGACATTCTAGAAGGATAATGTGGTTTTCGAAAACTAGTTGCGTGGGTCGGTAGGAAGGTCGGCGCATGATAGGGCAAGCTACATAGATTCGAGTCGAGTATCCGCGACGCGGGTCTAGCAACGGGTTCGCTAAGAGTGTGTTCTCCTGCAGATATTATCATAATATTCGTGTGCCTATTTTCAGACTCGCCGTTCGCCGTCCAGTTGGTTACCCCATACGGCACGTGGAATGGTGAACGTCAGGGATTTGCAGGAACCGGTAAGCTTTCAGAAAATTGCTAGTTGAGGTGTGGGCGAGAAGTCGAGTGGTCGAGTGGTTGAAAGGCTGGCCGTTTGCCGGGTTCGGCTCGCATTAGAGGACGGTCAGGAGGACACAGCGGAGGGCGCAGTTCTGCTGTTCTACTCGCCTGTTAGGCCTGTTAGGCTTGTTAGGTTGGCCAGGGCAATGCAGGAAGAAGCAGGCCGGCTTTTGATGGGGGGTGCGGTGTGTGGCGTGTGTATCTCTTTGGCCTTTTTTTTTTCGGGGGGAGTTCTATGGGTTGGTTCTATGGGTTCTGGAGCTTCTGGATTCGCGCAGCGAAGGTCGGAGTATTATCTGCAGGACCGCCGCTTGTCCTGAACCACTGAGGCACGACGATTGGGTCCCCGGTCCAGGTTCAAGGTCGAGACGGGCAAGCTACCGGCCAAGTAATTTGGCGGGGAGGACGTGCGACGACAAATAAGGAAGACCTGTTCCCGGGATTGGAATAAGCTCTAATTAAACCACATAGAAAATGATTCCAGGTTGTCTCAGATGCGAAGCGGAGCAGGTATGTATTGCAAAAGAGTACCACAGTAAATATTACCATTAGCAGCCGTAGGAGGTTTTTCTACCTTATAGCATAGGTCGCTTTTTGGCCCATTTCGGCTGGATGGAGAAATTTCGAAAAGTTGATGGGGCTGAGGAGGATCGAATTTGGTTTAGTATCGGAACAGGGAATAGAGAAAAAAGAGAGAGAGGAGGCCAAAGCAGATGGAAAGTTCAATTCCAAGCTTCCATGCACCTTCCCCCGGTTCATATTTTTTTTGGTGCTAGGGATGCCTGTAAGATATACCTAGAGGTATATAATTGTGGGTGTATGCGCTGTGTGCGGAAGGAAAGGCTCTCTCTTCGCAGTGGTATGTAGCGCAGTTACGAGAGAGTTACATGCACGGATGTACCTACGTGCGTACTATGGTATACGTACCCCTATGTAGGTTGAGCCAGCTAGCCTACTCTAATTCTCCCCCCTAGCCCCTACCTAACCTTGGTCCCCAGGGTTGTCGCAGCCAGTAGCAGTCCGCTGTTTTGGGGGGTTTCTACCGGTCGACTCCAACATTTCTATCACGCTATTTCGAAGCTAAACAGATTTAATCTTCATTCGATTAGATTATGACCTGTTACCACCCCCTGGTACACCGTTCTTCAACCAACAGAAACAGCGGAGAGGCAACAGAGGCAACAGAGGCAAATAATAAGGGTACAGTACGTACATGCCCAGATATGTACTTGCAACCTACCTGGGCATGTACCAGAGGCAACACGGGATTAAGCACGGTATCGGAACAATGTTATAAACACCACACCCCCGTTCTAACCATCCCAACCCACGTCCGCGACCCAGTTGTCCTTACCTGTTATTCTCGGTCTCGATGGAGATTGCCAAGCGGCGAGGACACGACATAGCATGTTATAGGTAAGGATGGACACAGAGACCCTTTAGCTTGTCTGGCAACCCGAGGCACGGTAATATCATCATGTCTGAGCACTCTCGCACCTTTGCTGGTTATCATGTAGTTTTCCGGGAGTACGATAACGACGACCACGGATATGTTAGCGATCCTCCCGTACTTGTCCCCATCTCACGGCCGGCAGAAACCGTCTTAAGCCAGGTACCGAGAACGCCCTGGTTCTGTGCTGGCCCATGGCCTGACATTAGCTAGCAGGGCAACTTGGGTGAGATATTGGTTACACGGAGTAAGATGTCCTTAAATGTTACTTAGGTGAGCATATCAATACATGTAGGTATGAATCAATACCAGGTCCCTACCTCTTGTACCGGATAGGTATAAATATGCTTACCGCTTATAGCAGACAAGTGAAGCCTCGCATCAACGACTGGTTCATCCGGTTCGCTTACACCATCCCCCGGAGAGATATATGTGACCGGGTAGGCCTAAAAAGCGAATAAGCATTGGGTTCTTCTCTTTCATCCTCTCTTGCTTCCATGGTAGTTCGGTGTGTGAGTGTGGGGGGTTTCAACAGGCTTCGGACGAATCGTGCGTTCTCAAGCTTTCCTAATAACCAAGCCTTACTATCCTCAATCTCGATTCTCTCGGTTAGATTCCGAATGGACACAGTCCAGCTCGCCTGTAAGAAAGCAATCTGAATCGGGTAGCAAGGTTTATTAGTCACAGACAAATGCAACACAACGTCCCGTCGATATGGCATGCAAGCCTTCCCAGGAGCGAGATTGGCAAAAGATGTATGTTTCTCGTCGTCAGAGCCGGACGGACCTATCACGGAGCGGGTGCCTCGCGTTTGACGTGTGACCAAATGCCACCACTCCTCTTTACGTTCTGAGGCGGCCACAGCATGCCCGTCCTGTGTCGCCCTATCCAGCTTCTCGGATCGCCTGCATTGGTACTATGAAACCTATGTGCACGCTCATGCATATAATTCCATACCAGGCCCTGTGATGTAGGTACGACGGATACGCCATTTCATTGGACTACTCGGGTCACCAGCCAAATTTCCAGGAACACTTATACTGCATAGCATATGTACGTTTATATTGCAACTATGATATGTTACATATCTTATGCATAACTATAATATATTGTATACTCGATAATGTTATGCAGTTATTAGCATCCGACTCCCCAGTCAAGGGGCCTCAGGGAACTTCCGGGAATTGTTCTGTCGTCAAAGTAGAAAATCAAGCTTATTCCCCTTAATGAGGCCGGCCGGCACCTCATCGCGGGTTGTTGGTCAAAAGTTACCAGACGGATTAGGAAATGCGGAATCCACTTCAGTTAATTGCCAGGACCTTTCCACCTGGAAGGTTGAGATGGTCCGTTCCGCAGTGATCGGCTGGATTGAAACTACGCTTTTCTAATTTCATACGTACCTAACTGCGTACATATGCACAAGCACCTTCAAGGGTCTGTTGTCTAATGTAACATGTTCCGGCTGATCCCCCCCGTGGCGCTTTTCGATTCCGCACTCATACCGACTACCATCTAACATAGCATTCCCCGGTGTATAATATATGTTCTCGAAGAAGACGAAAACCAACCTGGGCTATTTCGAACTTCTCGTATGATTCAACTAAGCTTAAGTTGCGTAGTTGGCCGTCCACTCATTTTACTCGACGTCTGTTCGCCCGGCGTCATGGATACGCGTATGCTTTCTAGTAAGCAGAGATAGGAGGAGGGCCCGTGTCTTGCGCCTCTGCCGACTTTAGGTCCCCGCCGTCCCGTTTCGGGTTTCCTTTTTCCCTAGTCTGATTCAGAAAAGGTGGTGAGCCTTATTAGTAATGGGCCGGTGGGTAGATGATAAGGCGGTAGGCAACCATTAAGCAACAGCCACAAGACGCGGGCCACGCCAGCTGAGCCCAGCCAGCCACCGGCGAAGAACAACAAACGACGATAACAAGAATAAAAGTGGAAAGGAAAAAAAAACAAGAAAATAAAGGATGAAGAATTACAAGCAAGGAAGGATCAGAAGATCCGGGGAGGACCCATCCCTGAAACGTTCGATAAGTGTTCTTCAGGCCCTTCCATGTACCAACAGGGAACGAGATGATGAAACGAGGTTACATACAAGGTATCACGTCGTTACGAGAAACGGAGTTTTCCGGTCCTATATGTAGGTACCATACCAGACTTGGGTGCATACCGCGTACAACGGATGCAATAACACTAGTAATCCGCGGTAACAAGACGCCCTCCCATCCCCACATTCAACATCCGGAAGAGGTTCGAAGGAATCAGAGCCTTGCAACGGATTACGTACCGTACACACACACATACCGCGTATGCAATAAGTCCTTGTTCGCGCAGAAGCCAGCCCTAGATTATGCATAATTGGATAGTTGGAAATAGGAGCTGAAAACAAGGACCCAGCTTTAATCTCTCGTACGAGTCCGCCTCCCCCTGTGAGGCGTACATACCTACACACCGTACTTCATTAGGAAAATAATACAATATAGGTATACAATGCATACACGCATACCTCGTACACCGCCTACCAGATATGTACTTACAAACTACGTGCGGTCATATCCATAGGTATGTAAATACAGATCTTCTCAGTTGGCTGCGGTTAGCAACACGTAGCCCGGGCACGCATGAATCTACCCAGAAACCCGCACACACCGGTCGGGGGACACGCATATACATAACGCTAGACCACATACCCGCATACATACACATAACCTACATACATGTTCCTACATGTACGCTTTCGTATGGATAACCTTACCCTAATCACGGGCACTCCGTTCCAGCGGTGCGGGACGCATACGTACACGAGGTATATGTAACTTCACGTGCATGCCTACCTAGGTATATAGGTGAATAGGTATATTATCGGTATCAACATACATATGTGGAAGCAAGACAAGCAGCTGGGAGAGTTGGAAAAGGTATTTCCGAACGACGGTATAGGTGATAAGCGGTATATACAGATTAAACGGCACCGACATACCTTAAATTTATATATATCTATCCGCTTAACTGATATATGTCCTTAATCTCGGCTGTCCATATCTACACACCTAAAGTAGATGTATACAAGATTGCTCGGTTCTATATATAGCCAAGTAGGCATATACTCCAATCTTAAGACCAATATCAATATATATATATATATATATACGCGTGTATATACCACATGGACATATATGTCCGCCTTGGGTACCTACCTACATATAGTTCTGACTTAAAAGCCATCCTTCCTAACAGACGGGAAGTAAAACTATGCAAGGGCGCTACCATGACCTGCTTGCGTAGTACTATATCGTATAGTATGGCACGGAGGGCGTATTGCCTTACGTCTACAAAAGGGCAGAGTCGGTACGACACGACGTGACATGGCAAATGAGAAATGACAACTTTATCTTAGATACTATCAGCTCAGTCGGGACCTACATGTAAGCATATCGAGGACATCAAGCCGACGGGAACACAATATCTTACGTGCCTCGATAAGGTAGTGAGTACATATGTAGGTCGTCGACAGCGAGGTTGCACAAGACAGTCCATAGCAAAAGATGTATTCTACTATGTACACCGTCACCTCATCACATCTCCCGCAGTTTTTTCTCATTTCTTATCTTTTAATTTCTCTTCTCTTCTCTTCTCTGCTGAATGCTCGATTGGGGAGTAAGGGGGGAAACTTATAACAATCGGGATATCAAAAGCGACCAAGAACAAGAAGAACCCAATTGCCACTCCTTCATCAGCCCGTAGTGAATAAAAATCCGTGACTCTCTTCGCATCTGCATTTGCATACGCACATTCGCACCCTCGCATCACCACCCGTGCCCCCTAATAATAAAAAGCTCTAGCATACCTAGTCCCACCTCCGCCAGGCGTATCAAGCGAGAAAGCAACAGAGGCAAGAGTCAGAAAAAAACGATAAACAGCAATTTATCAAGAATGGTATCGCCTTCTCCCATGCGGCTCGAACGAGGAACAAGAGAAGATAATCACCACCTACGGTAGCAGTAGAAGAAACGCGCAGAGAAGAAAAAACAATACCCTTTCCCTAAACCGCATATCTGCCAACTCCATTTGCCCAAACTCTGTCTTCCTCTCTGCCCTCCCAAAAAGTATCAAACGGTATCCATGAGCTATCGCAGTTCCAAGAAGAGAAGAAAACATTCGAAGCGTAAACTTCAGCCGTCCAAAAAAATTAGGGGCTTGCCGAGTTGCATAGCCCATAACTATATCGCAACCTCCTCGCTCGCTAGCCTCCCGAGAAGTGAGGATGACAAATGTGATTTTGAATATCCTCGCTTCGCCGTGACACGATTAACGTAAGGAGCCCTCGATCGGGCTGACCGGGAGACTTCGAGCAATGCTGAGGTCGGTGCTAGCAGTACGTCTCAGAGCTTGCGACATTGTCTCTATGTTGAGGTCTCCGTTCACCGAGAGGCTATGTTCTGCCGAGGTAGGGCTGCCGAGAGGTTTTCGGACGGGAGACATGCTGAGGCCTTTTATAGACCCGGAGATGCTGTTCGGTGGTGAGGTCTCCGGCCCTTGCGAGGACACGGGCGATCTTATTGGGGACGGCGAGCGGTTTACTCCTCTCGATCCGATAGAGGTCAAGCCAGCCAGATGCATCGAGTCCCGACTGCTATTCGGGGGAACTTGCTCCGCCTGAACCACATCGGCAAATGATATGAAGCTTAGGCGCCTAACGTCGGCGGAGTCGAGCGAGCCGTAATTCGAAGCAGCCTCCTCCTTCTCGGAGAAAGCAGCAAGATCCTCGGCCCACGAATTGGAAGCGGTCTCGTAATTTGTAGCACCAGTCACCGTTACACTAGCGGGTTGGTGTGCATTATGAGTGACGATCTCGACGGCGTCGGGGTTGAGATGTTCGTCCGTGATGGCTTCGGAGGATGCGTCGAGAACGGGAGGGATGTAGTTTTCGGTCTGGATATGGGATGGGATGGCCGGCGAATTGGGTATAACGGTGGTGGTCTCTTGGACGTCTCGCTCAAAGATCTGAGAGCCGGCGGGAGAACTTAATCGAGGAGACGACGAGTACAAGCCTCGTGTGGGCGAAGATGGCGTCATATTAGGGCTGCCGGCCGGGACTGGCGAACCGGTGGTGGACCGCTTGGCCGTGTTCTGTGGTGGTGCGTCTTTCGTAGATGGTTGACTCGGTACCCCGGAGGCGGGTTGGAGGGGGGATTTAGCAACGTGTTTAGGGTCCGTCTTCTTCTTCCCAAATCCAAATATGCTGCGCTTCTTCGACTTGGGGTCCGTCTTAGCCAGGTCGCCCTCCATCTCCTTATCCTTCTCGCTGTGCTGTTCCGTGATAGTCGAACTCGAGTCACCCATGGTATTTTTACTCTTCTGCTTCAATTCGGGTGACGGGTCCTTTTCCCTACTAGTTTTTATAGAAACTGCCGGTGCAAGACTCATAGTGGTGGATCGGTGCCGCGGTTTATGATGGGGTGATTAACGGGTAACCGTTCAATGAGTGATATTTATTTCTGGAAGATGCCAAGAGGGATCGTTAGCACGAGACCAAAAAATCGTCGGAGCCAACGCCGAGGAACGCGAATGTCAAACAGAAAATGTCCCGTTCCGTAGTCGAAGCAGTGCAACGATGCTGTTTGTGGTTACAAGGAAGAAATCCAATGCCAGGCAAAAAGAAGGACGGGGGGAGGCCTTATGGCTCGAAAGGAGAGGTATAGCCCCAATCCATTATTCTTTCCCGCAGTACGGGTTATAATAGATTATCGGGGTATTTCAATATAGATTAGGAACTGTAGGCTTTGGTGAACTGCCACTTACCCTCTTGTTGGAGTATGCGCTCGTGTAAATTGATCAAGTCCAACCTAATAACACTTGCTTCTTATTTTCCTTTTTTTCTTCCTTTTCCCCTTCGCTATGGTAGAAAAATCCCCAATTCTCCTGCGTCTACCTGCCCTGCCGCTTGTTCCTGCTGCTGCTGCTGTTCCTGTTGCTGTTACTGTGACTGCGACTCAACGAATGCGGTTGCAGAGGTGGATGTAGGTGAAGGGCGAGATTGGTACGGCACGACGCAAGTGTGCAGTTCAGGGCAGGGGGAACCGTGGAGACCCTGTTGACGATCCGCTTTTGCGCAAGTACGTAAGAAGACTAGACCCCCAGGCTGACAGATGAGGAGACAGATATGATAGGCAGCGATGATCGTCAATTTGCGGTATGTATTGATGACGCTGATGGATCGTGGCGAACAGGTGGCCTTAATTAGTTATACGTGTGTTGTGTGTTGCTGTCGTTGTACCGTAGGTTGTTATATTGCGCGTTGTGTGTGTTCGCTTCGAAGAAAGATGAAGATGACGACAATGACGACGATAATGAAGGGATGAGTTTTTGTATAAGTGGCCCGCCCTACCTGAAGTAGATTGGGTACGCAGGGAAGTCCGTATCGAAACTAACCCAAGTAGAGTTACCTCTTGGATCATGGGACGGGTCACCGGTCATTAAAAGAGCCCGAAAATAACAAGCGTCAAGTTCGGGGAAGGGATGCGAAGAAGGGGAAAGAAAAGATAAAGAATATCAAGGTGCTAAGGGCGGGATGACTTAATTAATAATAGAGCTTAGATTCTATCTGCAGGTGGTTTATTTTTTTTTTCTCGTCTCCTCTAGTCACGGTCGTGGTTCACACAGATACGATCCGATATATTATTATGCTTGCTTCCTTGCTTGCTTCAGCTTGCTTTTTTTTTTTTTTTCTCCTACTAAGCAAGCTTTTGTGCTGAGAGCCACTTGGCGTTCCCGAGAAATCGTTGTGTAAGCTAATATAAGTGTACTGTCAGACACGAGACCAATAAAGTCAGGGTAGATTGAGAGGAGCGATTTTCTTGCTTCGATTGCACTAGAAACTGGAAACCCGGATGGTAATACCAAGTGTCACGTAAACACAAGTGAATTCAGGACGCGAGGGGGGATATTGATGATAATCCAAGTCCTGGGGTATCTTGCTCATCAGTACTTAAAAAAGGGGGTCCCGCAACAAGCGACGTCACTGGTCGCGAGATAGCCCAATGACCAACGAGAGGGGGGCGTGGACGGGGGCAGGATGGGAGAGGAACGAATGCTAGCAATGCTAGTATTCGGCGGCACGGCCTTCGATCGTCTTCTCTGGACCCAACGGCTAAACCTTCTTCAGGTTCTCGGTCCTATGTTTGTACATATGATGTTGTTATATTTTTGTTCTTCGCCGTGGTCATGGGCGATCTACTCGCGACGAAACGGGTGATGAACCAAGCTAGGTCTCAAAACGGGGGAGGATAATAGCCAGCCATTGGGCCCTGTTGAGATCCCGCAGCTCGGTCGCATAAATTTCCAATGCGATCCCACGGGCTGAAAATAGGCGACAAGGACGGGTTGAGACGACTTGGCCCAACAACAGCAGTATCAGTGCTGACACAGCCTGACCGCGACTTGCGACTTTGCAGCCACTGCAGCATTGCAGCACGCCACTGACGACCGATTCTCCAACGCAGGAAGACTCATGTAGAACATTATGTACGCGAGTACTGCCGGGTCCCTCCCATCCCGGGACCCAGAGGTGCCTAGAGGTGCCCAGATCGGGACATCTAAGACATGTGTGTAATGTTGCCTATCTTGCCTATCTTGCCCATCTTGCCTATCCAGGTACGTTAATGTATGCGCGCATGCACAGGCAGAGATGGTTTAGAGCAACGCCGCCGATGCCATATCTCGTGATGCGCAAAAAGAAAGGAAAAGGAAAAAAGAGAAAGGAAAATGAACAGGGGACCCCGAACGAGGATAGGTCGACAAGGTCATTCTCCCCACCCATCTCACAAGAGCAATGCTGAGAATAGGACGACGGGCCACGATCCGTGTTATTGAGGGCACCAGCCAGGCAATGTCAGGTATGTAGGCTGAATCAATTGGACGAATCTGGCGAGATCATGTCTGGCACATGAAACTTCACTCGACCCTGCGGTACGTCACTTTCCTCTCTCAAGATACATGTATGAGGGGTTTGCCATCTCGATTGGGTCCTGACGAGGTTGGTCGGACGTGATTGGACACGCAGGTTGATTGGAGGGTTGAAGGTGGGCAGCTCGACTCTTGAGCTGTCGGAATTTCGATGAACGGTCTTTTCCGCCCCAGGGGTAGGGGCTTACATAATGTTGGTATTTTTGTACCACGTACCTACCTACCTACCTGTACTCAGGAGAAACACGGATTGAGTCAACACCTTATGTAAGGTCGAGAGCCCACTTATAGTCTATGTCACATGACTCGGTACCTAGGTATTTTCTCCACTTTGCCCCTCGGCCCGTGGGAACCTCCGACAAATTTTTATCTGAATTTCACTTCCACCGGGCACCATCAAACCCAACGGTCAGTCCCAGCCCGGAGAGGGGAACGAGACAGAACAATTCCCAATTGAATCAGTCCTCCCTCTCTTAGGCCCGGCGGTCTTCAATCTCAACCAGCAAGGGTGAACTTCTACGACACAATCACAATGGAGACTCGATCCCTCGTGAAGCCGCTGCTGCGGTCCGTCGCCACGCCCTCCTCCGCCACCTTCCGAGCGACGACAGCAGTCGCAACGACAACACGCTCTACGATACAACGGCGCCACGAATCGAGCACAGCACGAACCAAGCGCGCGCTGAAAATCGCGCCTCACCCGTCCTTCTTCCCGCCCTCCCTCTCCTCCGGGGAAGCGACAACCAAGCTGATCTACAACCCTCCCTCCTCCGCGGCCTCGGTGTACCACACGCCCTTCAAGTTCCTGCCGCGCAGCGACCCGCGGCGGCAGGCCAACATCACGCAGCTCTTCCGGTCGTCCGCGGACCTCTCGGGGGCCGGCGCGCAGCCCGACCTCCCGCCGGAGCTGCCGCACCACGACAGCAAGTACAACGTGACGCGCGAGCAGGTCGAGGAGATGCGCCGGCTGCGCTCCGAG
The DNA here is from genome assembly GCA_902806595.1 of Pyrenopolyporus hunteri. Taxonomy (NCBI): domain Eukaryota; kingdom Fungi; phylum Ascomycota; class Sordariomycetes; order Xylariales; family Hypoxylaceae; genus Pyrenopolyporus; species Pyrenopolyporus hunteri. The sequence goes on along the minus strand of CADCXC010000009.1, from coordinate 778,016 downwards.
GACCCCGAACGCTGGAGCGTCCTCCGCCTCGCGAACCGCTACGACTGCCACCCCCTCTTCGTCATCATGTGCTGCCGCCCCAGCCAGGAGCACCGCGACCGCGTCCGCGCCCGCCTCAACGCCGTCAAGGCCGGCTGGGGCCCCGTCCGCTCGCGCGCCCGCGAGGAGCGCGCGAAGCGCAAGGCGTTGCTGCTCAGGGATGCTTTGTAAGTTGGTGGGCTGGCTGGCTGATTGGGTGGCTTGGTTTTTTTGTCGGGAGATGCTTGTCGACTAGGGTTGTCCGCCTGTCTACCTGCCTACCTATCCGTCTGTCTACCTAGGTAGATTATATCTAAGAACGAGCGGGTCACTCGCTTTCTGGATAAAGGAGTTGGTTGGTGGGGGTGGCTTGGTCCGTTCGTCCTCGGAGGAATGGGGACTGGAAAAGTGGAAAAGGGAAGGGAGGACAATACGGTCAATCCCCGCTCACTGAGAAGCAATGGAATGGGATTGGAATGGTGACGGGGATAGGAAGGGGATCAATGCCTCCTATCACAGATCCTCAGTACGGAGACTTGTGCAATATCATGAGGCGCTACGATTGAGACCGATGACTAAGCGAAGCAAGAGGTGAAGCTATATGAGTACCTAGGGTGCAGAGATGAGATTCCGAAGCTAGGAAGTAAAGCAACCTATAAGCAATGTACCATAAGATAAGAAAAAGGGATGAATATAGTGTACGATCGCTAAAAGATCGAGGTTAAAACTCGGAGCATACAGCTTACAGCTTAGAACTTAAGAGACATGTTGTCATTAGCATCGAATCAACGTAGCTCATAACCAGCCCGATAAGATGCGGCTAGTTAAAGAAGAGAGGATATAGCTTATTTCCGAGGACATGTCCACTCTCTTCTGGTTAAGCGTAAGCGTATACCAATCGAGACTCGCCCAGACAATACTTTGAGCTAGTTAGTTTGTAATACCCTCTCACTCGCTGAAACAGTAATATATTAGTAAACTCCCTCGTTATCCCTATCAAATATCGCGTCACTCAACCTATCCGAAGGACCCGTATGTCCCATTCCACATACTTTTCATATCCATATTCATATTCCGTATCATTTTTCTCTATTAGTTATATCTTCGTCGGCACCAGCTATAGACGTCTACACCCGATGAACCCCTTTCTCATATCTACCCACCTATATACCTACCTAGGTAGACGAGTAGGTAGATAAGGATGTAAGTCCATCTAAGTGCGGACGACGCAAGACGCGGTATTGTATGCGCGTATGTATGTATGTATACCTTATATATCATAACCCACCCACAATACCATCACTCCCACCACCGCTCCCACCGTCGCTCCACCATGTATATATGTATGTATATTATGCTTAGCACCCCATGGACAAGAAGGAAACAAGAAGCAGGAAACAAGGAGCATGAGTAGGAAGTAGGAAACTGGAAATAGGAGAAACCCCGTCCTTATTTTCCATTCCCACTCCCACTCCCGCTCCCACTAACACCCTCCCCCTCCTTCCTAACCGCCTCATAATCCTTCTTCCCGGGGATAACCCTCCAGCACCAACCACACCAACTGCGGCTCCGACCCTGGACCTCTCGTCCGAGGATCTCACCCTTTTCTTCTCGTCCTCCCACTCGGGCACGCACGCGCCGACGCGCACGATGCAGACCAGCTTGGTCTTGACCACGCCGCCGATGCCCTCGATCTCGTGGCGCGCGTACCCGGGGCGCAGCTGCGGGCTGGGCGTCCTGCGCTCGGAGGGCGGCGAGCCCGAGATAGAGGGTGCGGGTGAAGGTGTGGACCATGGTGATAGGGATAGAGCGCCGGTGCCGTTGAGGCCGTTATTATTATTATTGCTCTCATCCAGCTCCCGCGCGTCTGCCGCGTCGCAGTCTGTTTCTTGTTCCCGCTCTTTGGACCCGCAGCACGCGGCTTCGCGACCGCAGATCACGCCCCGGTCACCTTCGCCGATGCCGGTGCCAAGGCCGCCGAGAACCTCACCGTATTGGTTGCGCCATTTCCAGATGCTACGTCAGATTTGTTAGCTTGCTAGCCCGGATGAAAATGGGGGGAGGAGAGGGTTGAGCGGCGAGGAGACAACGTACGACTTGTAGTCGCTATCTGCGCCGCGGATACTCCTCCCGCAGGGTTGGCAGAGCCAGACCGCTTTGGAAGCGCAGGTGCATATCGCACGTTGCATTTCATCCGCGTCTACGGGGGTGTCTGGGGGTAAAGGCGGCTTTACGAGACTCCCGAGGGGAGCTTTGCTACACGGGATACATAGCCGGCGATGTCTGTCGCGGAGTGCGATGGGAGCGGGCGGCTTGATGGCGCAGTTCTAGCATGTGTAACGTTAAATACGGCTTGCCATAACGACCCGGTAAGCATGAACCATGGCGTAGGATGCTTACCCGGCAGACGACGGTCCCGCACCGCCTACATTCGGCCACCATATCCCTCGCGCAGTTCCCGCTCTTGCCATTGTAGTCCCCGGTGCGACCGTCTTCCATGTAATACCAGTTCCCGGCTCGGGCGCGGTAGCGGAAGGTGTCTTCGGGGTCGACGGGCACGTCCTCGTTGACGCAGTGGAGGGTGTGGGCAAGAAGCGTGCTGCGGTACTGCAGGAGGGCCAGACGCGCCTGGCGGCAGGTCTGGGACAGGTTGTCGAGGGTGTTGAGATCGATGGACGACGCGATGGCCATGACGATACTGGTGGATGTCGAGTCAGCTTTCTTCCCCCCGGCCTCAGACGAGAAGTATGACCGCCAAGGGGGAGGATCTGCAAGTAGAAATGCCATAAGCGAAGGTTGCGTCTGCCTACGGATAACATCCGAGAGCCTCCACCATCACATTATGCTCGTTCGGGTTTTCACGTTCGCTATTTATCGTAGCCGTCTGGCTCTGTGCTCCTCCATCCGACCCATTCGCCCCGGCCGAGAGCTGCTGTTTCGCCCGCTCGCCATTCCACTCCGGTTTCAGGCCGTAATGATGCGTCTGAGGCGGTTCAGCTTCCTCCTCGAGGTCTACAAAGAGAGCCATGTTTGATAAGGCTGAGGGAAGGCTAACGTTGCTGGTTGGAAGTTGGAGGGCGAAATTTAGAGATAAGGGAATCTAGTCGAGCAGGGAGGGAGGCTGAGTTAGGACAAGAGAAACGAAGGGGAAACAAGAGTATAGGTCCGGCAGAGAGCGGAAGACATCGAATAAGAAAAAAAAATTGGAGATCCTGGAGTCAAATATAACTTGTCCAGGAGGTCTCAACGAACAACTCCCGAACCGGCAAACCCCAACCGTTGCGTTTAATGTTTGGACGATGTATGCGCGATGTATGGGGGATGTATGTGGGATGGGGATGTATGTACCTATTCTGGAGGATCCATATACGTAGAGAGGTACATGTAAGCAGGTACCTCGACTATAAGTGGGATGCACGTACGTAAACTACCTAAGGTACGGTACCTAATGTACTTCTTCATGAATCGACACCGCAACTGCCACATCACTATCTAAAGTATAATACATGGCGATAAAGTATACTTCTACCCTCAAGTATTTAATCGTTACCTGAGTAAGAGGTACCTAGGTACTTACCACTTACAGTACCTAACCCGACTGGAGCAAGTACATGTATTACGTGGTACGAAATGTACCTGCTTTCGTATTGCCCTTTATCAGATCCATCAGCGCGCCGGAACGCGGGCGTTAGCAGGTTTCGATAGAGTTGCCAGCTTGCCTGTAGCGGGTAGGTGGGGTCAAATTTGGAGGGACTAATTCGCCGTGGCCACGAGCATCGATCAGCGCTAGACGGTTCTAGTATCGCCATTGGGGGCAGCTATGATCCGCCCTTTACCTAACCGAATCGCAGCACGCCATCTCTACCTGCCTTACCTACGTATATACATGTAGGTCTCAGGCAGTTGTCAGGGGGAAGGCACGCGGAACTGTTAGTCTTATATCTTTTGAGGCTAGTACCGAAGATAATGGGTATGTGCGGCCCAGGTACCTTTATAGGAATCCTTATGTAGGTACCTAGGTACCTATGCGTTTGACCCGCAGCTCTCGTGAGACATCGACGGTCTATTTTCATCCTTCAGCTCTTCACCGATATTGATATACATACCACCTACTTACGTACCACTCAAGGGATGTCGCACACCGCTCATAGAACAGAGACAGGACGAGTGAAAAGAGAACGGACGAATGGCTACCCCGTATCCTGAACGTGTCGGATCTTCCATTAGCACATCTATTTACGGAGTCCTTATCATTGAGACCAGTGGCATTATCCCTTCCTAGAATGTCCGGTTCCTGGCATCTAGGTAGCTGAACGATGCTTATCTATGCTTGTCTCTAGGTAGGTAGTCAGCCTTCTCAGATCTTAGATAGGGGTGTTATAAACTTTCACAGGGCCAACCATATAGCTGGGGGAACAACTTTATTATTACACGAGCTATCTATCCGAACACGCATTAATGTACCATTTGCGTTAGTCGGCGAGTTTCCGTTGTCAATGCCAATACAGGCCACACCGAGCCCACCCCAGCTCGAAAGGAATAAATTAGTCATAGTCATCAACGCCGCCGTCGTAGTAGAGGCGCGTGATGGAGAATAGTAAGAGATCCCGTCTACCATCCTATTCCAGCCCCATTATGAACCCCTAGTTAAGATATTTGTAGAGAATGTCTAGAATCCAGAACCCAGAACCCAGAACCCATAACCCCCCACGCCCTCAACGATTTGTTTCCATGTGAATGTACATATATGTAGGTACGGTAGAACGTATATCACCACGCAAACACCATGAGTGCCGGGTTCAGCACGACCGGCAACAGGAAATGGCAGCCGACGGTCCAAGCGAGCGGCCAGATGGACGCCAAGTGCACGATTCTCCACTGGACGGGGAACGCGAAATAGGCGCATATCATGAGAGCGGTCATAAGAGCGCACCAGACAAAGGTGCCCTTGAAGCGCCGTAGCAGCCGCGGTATCTCCTCGAGGAAGTTGACCTGCTCGACCTCCTTCGCCGTCGCCCCCCAGGTCATGTCGATGCTGAAGAAATGGCTCAGCAGAGCCTGGGAGACGTGTAGAGATAGGCCGCCAAGGAAGATGGTCATGAGCGGAATCCACTTGATATTATCCCAGACTAAAACGCGCACAGTCAGCTGATCGATCCCTTCCTAGCTTGAAGCAATTCGGTGAGGGTGATAGAAGATGGACTCACAAGCTTCCAGCAATGACTGCTGGTTTAGTCGATACCGCAAGATAGCAAGGGAGAAGTTACCAAGGCCGGTGAAAACTACAATGACCGAAACGTAAATAGCGAACGAGTCTATGTAGAATTTATCGTACAGCCCGAAGAACCATCCGGAGAGGAAATAATTCGCAAGCGTCAGGAGCCAGCACGCCCCTATAGCATAGTAGGTACCGATGTATGCGCAGATGGTTAGCTTCTTGGGCAGGTGAATACTTGAGAATAAGAATTTCCTAAACAGAGGCGTAATAGGGCCTCGTGTAGGCCAGTATCTCAAAGGGTGAAACATCAGCTCGTTGCAGCCGTATGCGTACTTCTCCCATCGTGCTAATTCGTCGTAAACTGTCAGGGAGACGCCCTCTTTAAAGCCCTCCCCGGTATAGGACGCGAATCTGAGCTCATATCCGGCGGACTGGAGTTGGAGAGACATCTCGAAATCTTCCGACACATGCGACTCGGACCAGAACTTCTCGTAGCCGTCCTCGTCCGTGTACGGGGTAGCATCCTGGATGGCGGACCAGCGCAGCATTGCGTTGTGGCCGACAAACGGACAAGCATCGCCGTTCGCCACCACGAAAGTGATGGCCGAATAGATGAGGTTGGTGAACCACGTAACGCTGCGGAGGCTTTAGTATCAGAATTTTTGTATATGTAACTCTTATAGAGATGGGCTGGTAACTCACCCTCCTTCGAAAAAAGATGTCGATACCCGCATGACGCCAGAAGTGAACTGCAATACCGCCACTTGAGGAGCCTGTTCCATCTCGCTCACCGCATCTAGCAAGCAATCCGCCGGTACGCGAGTATCCGAGTCGATAATGAGTATGTAGTCGCCGAAACGAATATTGCCTCCAGCCCAAGTACGGCCCTCATCCTCTTCAAGGACTTCGCCAAGACACCGCTCATATGCAGCCTGTTCGTCATCCTGGGCCCAATCCGGAGCTCTGGTAACTTGCATGAGTTTATCTTCGACACGATTACTCACCATCATGGCGTAATTCATATTTGACGCTTTTTTGAACTTGCCACGCCGGAGAAAAGGCCGACTTCCGTCCTGCGGCTTCGGGTTGTGCTTCGGCCTAGCGACCCAGCCGATGTTGTTCTCTTCGTAAAACTCGCGCCGGGCTTGCGCTTCACTCTCGGATATGAGCTGCAGCCCGTCGTCGTTCACGAAGATGTTAGCGGAGCCACCTTGCAGCTCATAAGTCGAGATACACTGCTTGAGCGATTGAACCGTAGGCATGATGACGCCCTTCAAGCCCTCCCTATAGACAGGCATCTGGATGGTCACATGAGGCAGATCGTGAGTCTCCCGATTGAGTCGCTTCGGAGGTTTTCCGGAGTAGAACCTCGAGTTCTGGTCGACGGCGGATATGGGACCGAATATTTGGAACAGGTTGGTGATTAGCGACTGGAAGAAGAAAAATGCCACCCACATCTCAACCGGAATGACGACGACGAGCGCCAGTCGAACGTACGAGCCATCGACTCCGATTTCGTACGCTAGAGACCTTAGACCGAGACCCATACAGGCCATACAGAGAGCTAAAGTTAAGGCGACGATGCATGGGCTGCTAAGCATGGTCACTCTCTTTTCCGCGTCGGAGGCCGTCTCCGGGTCTAGGGCCGTTACGTTAACATCGGCACTTTGACTCTTCTCGCCTTTCCCTCCCCTCTCTTCATCCTGGTCTTCTTCGTCCTCCCCCGGGTCCCAAATCATCCCCATTAGCTGTCTTTCCAGAGCATCGGCCCGCGCCAGAACCTTCTTTGGCTCATCATCCCAGACGACTAGAATCCGGAGATCCTGGATAAATGCGGCGAAGTGATGCTTCTGGCACCGCGGCAGCTCACCCATATTCGGTAATACCTGCAGGCGGAGGCCATCAGGAAGCGGGATATAGTCATGTGTCGTCCGTCTCGAGGCAAGAATGATATTGATGACCCTGGTATTAACCGTCATGGCGCACTACAAAGGATGTTAGTATTTCGCACAACCCGACGCGTGAGCCAGCCGTACAGACCCGAACGTTTAGTTCCATCGACATATCGTACAGACCATGATGTATATCTCGGAGCTGCGGCGGACAACACGTATAGCTATTCCTGCCCGTCTTAAGTACGGCACCCTCTCCAGGCAACATGCCAGTAGCATACTGTCTCTCCAACTGCCGCTGATATAGCCAACTGCACATAACGTCCGCCTTCACATTGGCCATACTTTCTCGGGCATTTTGTAAATCCCCCGCGCCGTATAGAGACGCCGCGTATATGGAGGCCGGTTGCGAGACCGGGGGGAGTACGGGCTGCGGTAGTTCATGGTGCCTCGTCGGTGGCGCTATGGCCGGAGGTGAATCTGCCGGACCTTCATTGTTAAGTCCGTTTTTATCGAACTCCTCCACAGGCTTCTTGCGATTATCTTCCCTCTTTCCCTTGCCGTACGTAGGAAATAAGTAGGACTTGAAAAAGCTCATTGCAGTGGGTCACCGGGCTGCGACAGGTTTCCATGAGGCATACGGGACGAAAGCAGCAAAATCTTTTACTTCGACGGAACACGGCCCCGTGATTTTTGAAGAGTGATGGATCTAAGGGGGGGAGTATGGTATGTAAAGCTTCATTAACCTAGGGGTCTTAAGGGTTTTCAATGGGAACGAATAGATCCGGGACCACCACGTTACAGTTATCCCATTGGAAGACTAAGTCTCTCCTGAGAATGGCTATCCCGACGTCTGTGGGCAATAGCGTCGACGTCCACATAGGCCTCGGCGAGTCGAGACGAAGGCAAACCCCGAAGCCACAATATACATTATCCGACAGAACGGAGGAAATTGTCAACTACGGAACTAGGGCCGTATTTTCACGTCGAAAATATCGAGCAAAGTCCCCCCACTTGGGAAGATAACGTGTAACCCCGTATTATTGCTGATACGGGTTCCCGTGCGTAAATTCGCTGGCTGACAAGAGTTGGTGGGTAGCAACAGGAATGGGGGGTTGCTGCAAGGGCGTTGTATTCACGAGGGCCGCAGAGCCTAGACCCGATGGTTTAAAGCCTGAGGCCGGCCGACTAGCCTGGGCGGCGCCAACGGTGGAAGAGCATGTAATACACCGCGAGGTAAGCCTGCATGATATCGAACCAGGGCTGAGGTTGCATGGGCAGCTCGGCGGCTCTGGACTGCTGTGTCGTAGACATGTCGTCCAGCCAGAAGCGCGGCTTCGGGAGGCAAACCTGTCTAGCTGTTTAGGTCGCTCGGCCTTTGGCCTTCACACATGTTGCTATGAGCCAGCTTAAGCAGTATCAACGAAGAGCTGAAAAACATATTGGTTGCAGCATCTAAGTCTATTGCGTTGCACGACCCGCCAGGGGCGGATGAGAGCTGTCTAGATATCATCAGGTAGGAAGCTGAAGTGTGAACCATTGCTTCGTGCGTCAGCCGGAACCAAGGTGGCCGTAGAAAACGAAATGAATGAACCCGCTGAGGCGCCGCCACGATAATAGCAATTCCACATCGGGCCTCTAGGGCACCCGGAAAGCGGCCAATCGAAGTTTAATCCGAAATTATCTACTGTAGGCGCGATGTCGCTAAGTGTTGGCCTCGAAATAAAGTGTAGCTGCCTATCCCATGTAGTTTTCAGTATGAGCGTTAGGAGAAAGGATGAAAAAGCGTGCGAAGATCCGATATGCGATAATTGAAGGGATCCGACCCGAGCCATTGTCACCGAGTCGCAGTACTACCTTACCTCCCTCATTCTTCATTATAGCGTGTAGGTGGTACGAGACGAAAGAGTAATTTAATTGAGGTATTTGATGTTGTAAAAGTCTAGGAGAAATTAGTATGATCGGGTCCGTAGAGAATCTCGAATACCCCGCGTCGTGCTCTATACATGTAGGTACTTAAAATAATACCTGCTTTTCTCGTACCTAGTAGCGAATGATACTTAAAAGTACAATATTAATGGAAGTTTAAGGGAGCAAAATATTTTAAAGGCTATCTGTATATAATGAGTAAATTACCTACCTATACAGTTACATTAATTCACGTAACAGCCTACATAGGTATTTTCCTCAAATAGCACTCGACAGGTATAATGCATGTATGCAATCTTCTTCAACATTGTTCGATGCAGTCTTCTCTATTCTCCTTGGCTAGTTTACCAACTTAATGGGCACTTTGCTTCCCCCGTCATTTTTTATGTGGATTTTATGAGCGAGCCGTATAATAGTTACGTATATCCGAGTACGTCTTTCGATCTTCTAATACCTGAAGGCAAGTTAAATCTCAATACTAGCGGGATATAGACGTGAACATGACCGAGCCTGTTGCGGAACGGTATGACAGACATTTAGCGCTGTAAAAGCTCGCTTGTGCCACCTTCATCGCCAAACGCTCTTCGGGAGCGGATTCTAGCATTTCTCCCATTTCCATACAATTACTTAAGTTTCATATACGATAGTCCAACATTAGCTGTTTGATCATTCGGGTACGGTAGGGTAGATCGAGAATCCCAAAATCTGCTGTTGATCTTTGTTGGGCGTGTTAGTTGTTTAGTGCTCTTGGGTCTTAGCCCGGATAAGCGCCGCCCAGCTGTTTTGAGGGTAACGCTGAGCTGCGGTCGGAATTCACCACACTGTCCCGCACCGAGACAGTTATTAGAGCTGCAGGAGTTATACTAGCTGCTGACCACGAAGTGAAGAGAACTACAAGGGAATAGATAGCCATATGGCGTCATTTCGTGGCAAAGCTGTGATAGATATGCGTGTTTGGGTCGAAGAATGGAAGCGAGAAGCGGTGTCGGACGCAGGCGGTATTCTATATGATGGGCCCCTATCCCCATCTCATGTAGGTAGTGATAACACTGGGTATTTACGATCACTTCTCGGTGATTCATTCAATGTGAGACGTGGTTCTCTGGGGCCTTACCTCATTCTTGTTTAATGTGACATCATGGTCGGCCCTAATATTTCGTCGGCCGACCCAGATTGACTTTCTCGAGCTGTGTCGTCCTTATCCTTCTGATATGAGCTAAGGAAAAAAAATATTCGAAATCGTCCGCAGTGTATATTTGTGAGTACCTACTCGTAGCTCTGCTCTTCAGCTCTCCTCGTCGTACGAACGGGTTTGTGCTCTGAAACCGTCGGAACATTGCCGATATGAAAGATCGGCCGCGATCTCATTGGACGTTTGGGAAGTTAATATATATATCGAGCTGGTGGGGTAGCAACCCAGGCGGGGCCAATGCTTTCATTGTGCAGTCTCGGGCGTGGCCTGACATAGTCAAAAGACCCTGGGCTTTCCATAGGAGGATGGAAGACGGCAGAAATGATATTGGAGTCTAACGAACCGAAGCTGGATGCATGCAAACTCATGTGCCTGTCTAAATCGAAGTAGGGCTGCGAGTTCGAAGAGGAGAGTTATTTTTGGTTCGGGATTTACAAGATGGTATTCTACAACCATGATTATTAGGTACAATAGCTATTGTTATGAATATGAATATGAATATGAGTACATGTATTTAATAGTCTGGTGCTAGGATGAAGTAGAGAAATATTTGCAAACTTTGTAAGAGATTGAAAAAAGGATGGATATAAATCGAACTACGGGTATACCCACGTGTAAGTCGGTACTATAAAAGTACCAGATGAAGAAGACAAGCTATTGCTATTGCCATCGCCTACCACTCCCGCAACCTTAAAGGTACTTGGCTCTTCTAATCCCTACCCGCACTGAGGTAAGTATTCTAATCCCTAGGTCTGACATCATACCCCTGCTAACCCCCTTCTCACCATTTTTTTCTTCTCTATTTTTCTTTTTTGTTGTCCGTGAGGGACATAAACTTGCCTTACCCTATCACCTGCCCGCACTTCTGACCTGAGACTCTTTTCCTATCTTTCTATACATACCCATACCCTCTCTACGTAACCGCATTGCCTTGTTACCTTTCTTATATCTCCTTCGACCACCAGAGAGAATAAGGAAAAGGAAGCAAACCAGATCTCTTATAATACACGATTTGGTTCGGTTGGGAATACGTATTACCTGACGGTCGAGTCTCATTCTTCATTCAACTCTCAGTTGGTTGTGATTGATATCCCTTTTTTTTTCCTTGTGACGTGCGCAAGGGTCTTTGATTGATCTGTTCGTGGCGGTCACCAACTGGCGCTTTACCTAGAACCGTCCCACGATCCCCTCGCCCCCCCGCGTGCGCCCGTATTACCTTACAGTATATAATCCCTCGGCCTCGACTTTTCCCTCCTCACGATCCTCTTCACGATCCTCTCTCTCACTGCATTAAATCCGCTGGCCACGGGGATAACTGGGACTAGAATTATCATCTAGTCCAAGAGGAGAGTAGGGCCGCCGAGCACGACCGCATAATACAGCGTCCGGAAACCCCCACTGACCACTTCCACGAACCCTCGTCAATTGATTCGAAAATCGTGTCGCTTAAGGCTCCGTACCCCTTTTAGTGTATACCTTTCTCTTTAACCCCCTCTTTTACCTCCCACAACGCCTGCGAATTGCTATCACCAACTCGCCATGGCCGACTTACTAACTCCGGGTCTTGGGAAAGCCCATCGACGCGATACGAAAGACGGAATTCGCAGTGCAAGTGATGATCGGGGGGTCTACGATGACGCCCGAACGTACTATACCTCCGACGCCCGCCACGGAGACAGATTACACAGACGCAACCGTACATATTCCCAGGTACGTCGTATCCGATCTCGACCACGTCTGAGAAGTCCGACTAATATAAATCTAGAATGGCATTATCCAAGAGATCGAGCGTATGGGACTTCACGAACCTCACCGACGGGGTAGTCATGGTATGTAGTAACCCTCCTCAAATAGGAAAAAAAATGGTGGCCGGTGACTGACTCGTGTTACCCTTCAGACGAATCCAGCAGGCCTCACTCCCGTCAATTCCTTGTCGATGTCGACCATACCTTAGAGAGCTTACAGGCGCAGGAAGATACCGATGGTAATATGCAAATCACAATCGAGGATGCTGGCCCAAAGGTATGTGATATCGAACTTCCGTTATATGGGTATGGACCGGCTTCTAAAGCGTCTCGTTTAGGTAATGGCTCTTCGAACCGCCGCATCCGGTGGCCATAACCGATTCGATATCAGAGGTACATATATGCTTTCGAATCTCTTGCAAGAGCTATACATGGCGAAGGAGTTTGGGCGGAAACGAATCATCCTTGACATAGGTCGCCTTAACGAGAACCCGGTCAGTAGGTTATCTAGGCTCATAAAAAATCAATTCTGGGAGGGCTTAACCCGCCGCATCGACGCCTCGAGCATCGAGATCGCCGCTAAGGACCCTAAGGACTGGACGGATGACCCGAGACCCCGCATTTACGTGCCGAAAGGTGCCCCAGAACAGTACGAGTATTACCAGAAACTTGCCCGCGATAAGCCGGAAATGCGGTTAGACGTGCTGTACCTCCCGGATGAAATCACGCCCGAAGTAGTACGAGATATGAACGATAAGCCAGGACTTCTAGCCGTTGCCATGGAAGAAGTTAAGGACCCGAAGACTGGAGAGAAGACCTTACGCGGACTTCCGTTCGTGGTTCCGGGAGGGAGGTTCAATGAGCTCTACGGCTGGGATAGCTACATGGAATCCCTCGGGCTGCTGGTTAACGACAAGGTATACCTGGCCAAGTCGATGGTCCAGAACTTTTGCTTCTGCATTAAACATTACGGCAAAATTCTGAACGCGACCAGGTCGTATTACCTATTGCGATCGCAACCGCCTTTCTTGACGGATATGGCTCTCCGGGTGTATGAGAAAATCCAACATGAGCCCGGCGCGCTTGATTTTCTCCGAACGGCGTTCCTTGCGGCGATTAAGGAGTACTACTGCGTATGGACGGCGGAGCCGCGATTGGACCCGAAGACTGGCCTGTCGAGATACCGGCCACAGGGGCTGGGTGTGCCACCGGAAACGGAGGCTTCTCATTTCGTTCATATTCTAGAACCGTATGCCAAGAAATATAATATGACTTTCCAAGAGTTTGTGAAAGCATATAACTACCAAAAGGTTCACGAGCCAGAACTGGACGAGTACTTCCTTCACGACCGAGCAGTGCGAGAGTCGGGCCATGATACCTCATACAGGCTGGAAAAGGTCTGCGCAAATCTCGCGACTATCGACCTGAACTCGCTGATCTACAAATACGAGATGGACATCGCCCGCACCATCCGGAACGTCTTCGGTGACAGACTAGAAATTCCGGCCGAGTGGTGCGGCGGTTCCATGAAGCCCGGTCAAATCGAGACATCGGCTATCTGGGACCGTCGCTGGAAGAGACGACGGGCGGCAATCCATAAGTACAACTGGAACGAGGAGAAGGGCATGTATTTCGACTACGATACGGTAAAGCAGCAGCAATGTACCTACGAATCGTGTACGACGTTCTGGCCGCTTTGGGCCGGGGTGCCGGACCCCGAAAGGGCGGCCAAGGTGGTCAAGTGCGCCGTGCCCAAATTCGAAGCTTACGGCGGACTCCTGTCCGGAACCGAAGAGTCCCGTGGCGCCGTCAGCATCGAGCGGCCCAACCGACAATGGGACTACCCCTACGGCTGGGCGCCTCAGCAGATGCTGGCCTGGACCGGCTTGTACCGCTACGGATACGCGGACCTCGCACAGAAATTAGCGTACAAGTGGTTGTTCATGGTCACCAAGGCCTTCTTTGATTTCAACGGTGTTGTCGTGGAGAAATACGACGTTACCCGACCAGTCGACCCTCACCGCGTAGACGCCGAATACGGAAATCAAGGACTCGACTTCAAGGGCGTCGCTAAGGAAGGGTAAGTAAAACTATAAAACGAAGTATCTAGACGATTCGCTTACACCGTATCTAGGTTCGGCTGGGTCAACGCCAGCTACGTCTACGGCCTCCAATTCATCAACACGGAGATGAAGAGGGCCTTAGGTACTCTGACCCCTTACGAAACATACGAAAGGGCCCAGCAATTGAAAGAGGAAAAGTTGCTCCAAGAACTGGCTTGAGATCCCAAAAAGAAAAACCAACTATGTGGAGTGGAAGGTGGTGATCCCATTTATTTTCTTTGCCTTGGAACTGGAACGGCTTTTTTCGGCTCTCTGTTGATCACGTATCATGTTGACGTACCGGTCACGGACAGGCATATTTTGCATCGGTTAGGCTGGGTTAGAGGAATGAACAGGTTGCATGCATTGCTCATCGATCTGACACGACGTCGTTTATAATGAAACGATAATGAATAGTATTGTTTAGTACCGTATGCGGGATTGACGGGACGCGATCGGTGCTGAAGTTGATGCTGAAGCTGATGCTGGGCAGTGGTGGCGGAACGCTTAGGTATTGCTTGTTAGGAACGTCTGTAGGTAGGTAGTTTGGGAAGGGCTATTATAAATAAATAGTATAATGATAAAATATCTCCTCGGAACTACGTCTTAGTAAAACAGGCATTTAATTCGATAGGCTATAGTGTCCAACGTACGTGGGCGGACCTTGGTGAGCTCATATGTTATAAGTGATAATATGAGTCACCAATTTAGAATATAGAAATAGAAGAACGGACGTTCCGGACGGCGAATTACCACGGTAGGGTATAAGGCGCCAGTATCATTTATCTCCGTTCACATGAAACTAAAAACGTAGGATTTGCTATAGGAACAGTCTTAGTGGAAGCGATGATGGCGAGTTCTAAACAGGCGTCCGCAGCCGAGGTCCGGGGTAAGTTGAGCTCGCGATGCCGGGTGTAAACGGAGCAGGGAGGCCTGTCCCTTTTATCTAGTGCTGTAAATAGTGAATTCCTTCGCCGCATCGGACTTACCATTCGTCGTCCTTATCCCGGTTGAGGTATTGAATGGAGATGGGTTAGGATGGTATGCATCTTCACATGTCAAAACGATGTGCTGGATTCATGTCACTATACTGACATAGGTATAAAATGTGTTGTTTTTATGAGGAGGGCCTTTTACACTTATACGTCTATTTTTATTTTAATTTACGCAATCTTCTGTCGACTTAAATATAAGGAGACCAGTCTACTCTTGAAATAGCTAGGTAGTTATCACTAGCTAGTCGTCGCTTCAACTTAATCTTTCGCTACAACATTCAGGCCGATTACCTCTAGATCCACTGGATATAACGTCATTATCAAATGCCAAACGACAGCGTCCCCCCAATTCCCCAATCCCCAATCCCGGGGCCGGCTCTTGGGAATATACAGGCCTAGATATTGCGCTACCACCCTGGGATTCCCCCCAATTGCGGGGGACTAGGGGCCTATATTCGGGCTAGATCGCCCTGATCGCTCTCTATCTTCGGCAATTCGGCCAATCACGGCAAACCAGACGCACACCCGCACAGCCTTTCCTAGACCCTCTCGTCCCTTGAGCCGAGAAGCCGCAGTACCTGCCAGGAGCAACAAGCGTCTGAAAGGACGGGGAGAGGCGCAAAGAGCTTCCTTTTGAGCTGACGCTCGCCCCTTGTGGACCCATGTGCTTTGTTCTGGTTCCGAGGCGCCGCTGAAAAAAGAAGGCCCAGGCTTAGCCAATGGCCCTAAGGGGCGCGTCGGTACCGTGGCTCGTGGAGCTAAGTCACACTGTCACACTGTCGACGGCAACTATATGTGTGATGGAATCGTCATAGCCGCTTGACCGATCGCTGCCGAGCTCATGCGTCTCCGTGGGAGTCATGGTTCTAAGCCGACTAGGTTCCTGTTAGTTGGCCAAATCAGACGAGGATCTCGTGTCAGGTAAGTCTACTAGTACCGTATATTCGTCTGCCTACATCCGTAGCTCGGAATCTTCCTCCCTTTAATATATTAAAAGTCAGTCTACGCCCCTGACCCTCCCTCGCTGGCACATTCCGGTCACATCTCCTCGTCTTCGTTCTTATACCCCTGAGTCCACGTAGTTTGGGTAATAGGTATACTTAAGTAAATACATTAGCTCTTTGAACCATCTAGGAGAGCTCTTTGTTCCTGAAGTCCCCCGCACGACACTTAGGGAATATTGACATCATATCCGTCACTGGCCACTCCTCCTGACTAGTTGTCATACCTTGCCCATCATGGCGTCTAACAACATGATCAACCCGGCCGTGGACCCGGAAATCGAAGACGAGCTGTTTGCGAAGGAGGTCGAAGCCGTTAAGAAGTGGTGGAGCGACCCGAGATGGAGATACACGAGGCGGCCATTCACTGCCGAGCAGATCGTCTCTAAGAGAGGTAACCTCAAGATCGACTACCCGAGCAATGCACAATCCAAGAAGTTATGGAAGATCCTCGAGGGTCGTTTCCAAAACCGAGATGCCAGCTACACATACGGTTGCTTAGAACCGACTATGGTCACGCAGATGGCCAAATACCTAGATACCGTCTATGTCTCAGGCTGGCAATCATCATCAACCGCTTCCTCGTCCGACGAGCCCGGCCCTGATCTAGCAGATTACCCTTACGTGAGTCATAAACCCCTACCTCCGTAACCCAAGATCAGGATACGTCGACTAACGGGAAAGAAAAGACTACCGTCCCGAACAAAGTCAAGCACCTCTTCATGGCGCAACTCTTCCACGACCGCAAACAACGGCAAGAACGCCTAAGCACACCCAAGGCCCAGCGTGACAAGGTAGCCAACATCGACTACCTCCGGCCTATCATTGCCGATGCAGACACCGGTCACGGCGGTCTCACAGCCGTCATGAAGCTCACGAAGCTCTTCATCGAGCAAGGCGCGGCCGGCATCCACATCGAGGACCAAGCTCCGGGAACCAAGAAGTGCGGACACATGGCCGGCAAGGTGCTCGTGCCGATCAGCGAGCACATCAACCGGCTCGTGGCGATCCGGGCGCAAGCGGACATCATGGGGACGGACCTGCTCGCGATCGCGCGGACGGACGCCGAGGCGGCGACGCTCATCACGACGACCATCGACCCGCGGGACCACGCGTTCATCCTGGGGAGCACGAACCCGGGGCTGCAGCCGCTGAACGACCTGATGATCGCGGCGGAGCGCGCGGGCAAGACGGGCGAGCAGCTGCAGGCCATCGAGGACGACTGGCTGCAGCAGGCGCGGCTGCGGCGCTTCGACGAGGCCGTCGCCGACGCCATCAACGCCGCGCCCGCGCTAGCCAACAAGCCCGACCTCGTCGCCAGGTACGCCGCCCAGGCGAAGGGCAAGAGCAACGCCGAGGCCCGCGCGATCGCCCGCGAGGTCACGGGCGGCAAGGTCGAGGTCTTCTTCGACTGGGACGCCCCGCGGACCCGCGAGGGGTACTACCGCCTCAGGGGCGGCTGCGATTGCGCCATCAATCGCGCGGTCGCGTATGCCCCGTACGCCGACGCGATTTGGATGGAGAGCAAGCTACCGGATTATCAGCAGGCGAAGGAGTTTGCCGAGGGCGTGCACGCGGTGTGGCCGGAGCAGAAGTATGTTTTATTCTTCATACTGCCCTTTCCCTTGCCTTTTCCTATCCCCCTTCATACTTCCCCCTTTCGCTCCCCCATACTCGACTAGTAACAGACAAAACTAACAACCCCCCAACAGACTAGCCTACAACCTCTCCCCCTCCTTCAACTGGAAGGCGGCGATGCCGCGCGACGAGCAGGAGACGTACATCCGGCGCCTGGCGCAGCTGGGGTACTGCTGGCAGTTCATCACGCTGGCGGGCCTGCACACGACGGCGCTGATCAGCGACCGGTTCGCGCGCGCGTACGCGGCCAGCGGCATGCGCGCCTACGGCGAGCTCGTCCAGGAGCCCGAGATGGAGGCCGGCGTCGACGTCGTCAAGCACCAGAAGTGGAGCGGCGCCGCCTACGTCGACGAGCTGCAGAAGATGGTCACCGGCGGCGTGAGCAGCACCGCGGCGATGGGGAAGGGCGTCACGGAGGATCAGTTCCATTGATTGATTGGTTGATTGATTGATTGATTAGGGGGGGTGTGATATGGAAGGGAGGAGATGAGAGAAAAGAGGGGAGGGGGGGGAGAAGAGGTATTAACTACGTCGATCGATATGGACGTTTTTATATCTACCGGAGGAAGATGGATGTACATCTTCGTCTCTCCTTGCTACGGTACTGACCGCAGAAAGGGTACGCATGCATAGAAGCTGGGATCGCTACATGAACTGCAAACGCTACAAAAGTAAAGTTAGGATTTAACTTACTGTTGGCGTTGAGATGATTATGACTCGATAGCAATTGGAATGATTTAACATGAAAATATTTTCTTGTCTTAGTATGGGTGATGCTAATGAATAACGTTGTAAATCCACAGATATGACCTCGCCTCGAGTGAGTTGCAGAGGTAGTATGCCTTTGGGTATACTGAGGGAAAGAGACCAGTCTTCAACTATAAATCTCAAACAGAAGAGTTGAGTTAAGGCCCAAATCCGAAGTCATGAGGATATAAATGGTACATAGTTACTCCATATCCATATTGATATATTCTTAACTCAATCCCCAAACCACTATCTAGTTAAGTAGGTAGGTATCTATCTATCCCTCAGAAATGCTGCCACTCCGTAAGCCACGGCTTATTCCCCTGTATGAAGCCCACGCCATGTCTATAGCTCCCGCAAAGCTCCTCCTCGTCGATCCCGCAATGCATGTACCCGTCCCTGCCCTCGAACCAGCCGAGCCCGTACGTCTTCCCCAGGCTCTCCAGGCGGCCGCGCATCTGCGCGTTGGTGAACTTGGCCGTGCCCACGAAGTCGTACAGCATCTTGCTCTGGTGCATGAAGGCGAGCACGCTGGCGATCGTGCTCGGCTGCCGCGGGAGGAAGGCGTGGCGCCGGCGGAGGAAGATGGCCGTCGCCACGACTAGCAGGTAGATCAGGATGAACACGGTCAGCGCGAGGGACACCGTGAACGAGAGCACCGTCTCGGAGCCCGAGCCCAGGCCCTTCTGCAGGAACTTATCTCCTCCGCCGCTGCCGTCACTGTCGTCCGAATTGTCCAGGTTGCTCAAAACCTCGATGAAGTCCCGGCCCTCGACCGTCGCGAGACTCGTGACGAAGATGGTCAGCGCCTCGACGAGGATCGTGCCCCAGCCCACGAGGAACACCATCCAGTGGCGGTTGAACAGGGCGCGGGCGGCCACGACGGCGAACGGCATGGCTGTGTAGTCGAGCGCCAGCGTCTTGGCGGGCGCGTGTCGTTGCGATAGGATGTAGTACGGCTCCATCATGCGGATGGCCGTCTCCAGGGCGCCCCAGCTCAGCTTGATGAGCACCGCCAGCAGGGTGGCGGCCCAGGGCGCCTTGTACGTCAGCGCGCTGGCTGGTGTGAATAGGAACACTGGGATAAAGCCCAGAAACAGCAGGACACCGATGATAAAGGGTATGCAGCCCCCGGCGCGTAGCATGAGCGGATGCGGGTTCTCAGATGCGTCCGCGTCCGCGTACTTGTTGCTATCTATCGTAGACGCGGGGGCCGAGTCCTCGGTGATGGGGACAAGCGACGAATTGCGCAGCGCGTATCGCTTATACCTTAATTTCCGATGGATATCCTTGGGCTTGGCGACGTCCATGTCCTTGAAGTCCATCATGATGTGACTGACCACAGCCATCGACGCCAGCCCAGCAATGCCCTTGACATCAGCTAGTAGGCCTGAGCGTCTAGTGTTGAGCTGGTAAAACAGTACGCACCCAAGCACTGCGATGATGAAGAATGTCATGGTCAATAATCGGGACAGGACGGGGCTGATGGTAATGGTCTTCTCAACGTCGGGATTGAGGAGCCGCGTCTGTCGGTCTGGGCCCACGACAAGCGCAGCCGCGCCGAGTGTAGGGACTAGGGACACGGCGAGTAGAGTTGCCAAGGACGACGTAGCCACGGCGTAGTGCTTCCTCTGCAAGGCACGGAACGGCCGGGCAAAGTTGAACAGGGTGATATAGTCAACGTTGATCGACTCCGCAGCGAGCGCTCCTCCCTCTCTAGATAGCTGGTAGAAGGCCTCGAGCCGCCTGACCTCAAAGTCGGTGTTCTGCCAGAGGACGCCGTAGGTGACGGTAATAATCGTCGGCACGAACTTAAAGACGAAGTAGTATCCAGGACCGAGATCTGTGGCTCTTTGGAACTTGATGAGAGGTTCATCGATTGACCTCTGGTATAGGATCTCCTGGGTGATGGCAAGACCGACTGATAAGAGAATGAGGGCCGTTACTGTGGTGTCGGAGTTAACACAACCACTTAATAACACTCTGATGGAAGACTTTTGAAGGTTTATTTTACGGGAATATCATCCACGATGAAACTCGAAAGGGGGGAAGGGAAGTGTAGGCTATGTTTAACCAAGGACACACCGAAAGGGGTTAGGAAACTTACTATACGGCCATCTCATTGAAAATGGCTTCCAATTAGGCTGCGGGTAGAACACCTCGGTCTTGGGTTTTTGGGTCGGGAGAAGCGAGTGACGGTTCCCCTTCGCTTCTGGCCCAGCCGGGCCGACCATCAAACTCAGGTCCGCTGGTTCTTCCATAATGACCTCTATCACGTCTCCCCTCCTATTTGCCTCGCTCTGTCCCAGCTCCTTTAGCCCCGCTCTCGACTTCGACCTAGACGCTCTCTTTATCGAAAAAGACCGTGTGAAGCTCCGCTTAAGAGTCGGCGAGTTCGCTATCAGCTGTTCTCCCTTTATTTTTGCTGTCGGACTCATTCCTTCCCCCAACCCTCCGGTCAGCTCGCCGCTGGCTTCCTTTTCTTGTAGCACTTTGAGGAATTCCCGGTCGTGGGCGCCCATAGGCCCGGAGAAGGAGGTCAGATCAACGGTTGGCTCTTCGGGCTCGGTCCCGGAGACGGGTTCGTACGGATCAGATCGCCCGGGTGGTACCGCAGCGCGGAGTAAGGTCCTATCAACGCTCTCGTCCTCGTGGATAGTCTCTTGAGCCCTGACGCGCATGCTCTTGAATCGTCCAACAGTCGAGTTGGGGCGACTGGGCGGCGATATGGGCTGGTACTTCCCACCACCGGATCCCACGAAGGGTACGGACCATGACGATGCTTCTCCGTAGGTATTTCGATCTGGTATGCTGTCCGGCTGGGGAGATTCGTAGATAGACTGGAGTGACACTAGAGATTCCCGGCCCCTAACCCTAGCAGAAGACGTTTCGTCATCGTAGGGGCTATCCGATAGATCAGAGACCTTGTGGTTCAAGTAGTGTGCGGACCGCCGGGGCGTAAATTGGAAGCGGTTGTTGTAGGCCATGCCTAAGGTCGCATTATCTACAGGTGACGAAGAAGGCCTGTCGGAACAGATAGCTTAGACTACATTCGGCTAATGAAGCAAACAACGATGCGGTGATTTTGTGTCACCGCCTTATGGGCCGGTAATTTATTCTTGAAATATAGACCATGAGAGAGTTGGCCCCACGGCAATACCGCTGGTAATGGCCGCTAATGGTCAGTGAATATAGCGAAGGCAATAAGTCAAACAAGCCGACTTCTCAACGAATTCGGCGATGGTTATCCCGCTTTAATTTGCTCGTAGGACGCCTTTTGTTTAGTCGCTAGGTTAAAGAGTTTGAATCTCTAGGCGGCGAGAGGGTAACAGAAAGTTGTCTCGGCCTATACGAACCTTGTAGTGAATGATACTAGAGTTCTAAAAAGTCATATCGAATCCTGCTAGCGGAGAGAGGTATGAAAGAGACACGCCAGAAACAGAATAAAATAGAAGAGTTTACGTAGACGCCGGAAACATTTTCCGACGCCTAACCTACCTGAAGTACAAATGATTCTCAAGGCCTTTTCAGCTCCAAGAACTAGCTGGACAGGTGACGAGCAAGGAAGACGGCACCAGCTTCAGCTGTGGACCGCGCTCGTCAGGCAGCCAAAGGAAATAGAATATGGAGTCTCAAGCGTTCCATTCCCGGATTATGCTAGCTCTTACAGCCGCATTGGCTAGGAGCGGAGCTAATAGCCGATGTTTGATGACTGTGATTGGCCAGCGCGAGAGCTATTGCTTACCTACCCACGGTTTGATGGCGCGGGAAGAAATAGCGTGGCGTGGCTTTGTTTGTCGGGGTAGATGACGAGAATGCTGAATAGGTGGGTATCGTCGAGTTGACTATATCGAACCCCCAAGGAACACGATTATGACCTATACCGTTGCACGTTAGATTTCTAGGACGAGATTATAATATAGATGGGTTACGAGTTGAGCATAGATAGGTAAGTAAATATCGAATGCGCCATGCGATGCGCTTCGGGAACCGGTCCCGATCGGATTGGCCCACTGTACCCAATAATACATGGTGGCACCTCCATCGAGATATCGATATTCGATCGTGTAGCGGTGGTAGCAGTAAATTACCTCAAATATCATTCCCATACGTAGAGCTACCCGATATCTGCGGCTCTACCGTCGCACAGAGAAAATATCCGTGATGTTCGACAGAATTGGAAGGGCCTATGAGGCGGCGTCACAGGACTTGTCTATTCTCGTCGTTGTGTCATGCTCTTGCGTAGGAATCGTAACTCACGGCGACCCTTTGCCATATAACTACGTGTAGTAGTTTTGGTGCTGGTAACCCAACGTTGGTACCGTCTCCGTATTTTCGTGCATGTCTCGCTATCTTGGTTGCTCCCCTTGTATTTACATCGCCGCAATGCTCGAGTCTAACTGGACCGAGGAGGAGGTTCGATACATTAAAGCCCTGCTTGCGTGGGGAACAAGCGACGACGAAGATGGTGACATAGGCGGTTCATGCGTTCCGGAAAGGTCCGTAGAGCAATTCACGTACCTGATCCTGGGAGCCGAGGGCTGTGGAAAGACCTCATTATTAGAAAGGGTAACAACCCTGAAGACAAGTTCCCCGTGCCCTTTTTAATGGCGTGTAGTTCTGTTACGGTACGTTCGCCGGGGGAAGCCAATTTCTGGATTCCGATGAGGTGGAACGGGGCTACCACCACACGGTGAGGGTTGAGGACCGAACCTACATGTTTAATGCACTAGAGCTCCCATCTCGATATCTATTAGTCAAGGAGCGGCTCAAGGAAGCGGCGCAGATCACGGATGCTGCAGTCTTAGTATATGATGTCGGGTCGAGAGCGTCCTTCACTCTCCTCCGACGTGTCTATAACCATATCCGCGAGACGGTCGAAGGGACGCGAATGTACGGCTTTGCTCTTGTCGGCACTAATTCCGACTGCGAGGATAAGAAGCGGGAGGTATCCTGGGACGAGGGCCAGAAGCTTGCACAGAGCCTCGAGCCCGGGTGCTCATTCCTCGAAACCTCGGCGAAGACCGGAGAGAATATCGACAGAGTCTTCCTCCGGGTAGGTGAGCGGACAGCTACCCAGCAGCACTCCGCCTACATCTCTTCCGCGAAAGGGGTAGCAAGATGGAGATCTTGGGCCCGATCTTGGTTAAAACGCAGAGTTGGGGAGAGGAAGATATCTGCTTCCGTACTGACATTGGGTGTGACGCGTGTATCACTATATAGTCCGGAGGTTATATTGCTTGACCGGGTCTATTGTATGTGTATTGTATCTTTCGGTACTGGAACATCATGATTCGGGCTGCCGCAATTCTCTGTGGTAATAGGGCATTGAGAACGTCTGCCACGTCATCCATATTATATCTGAATCAACGAGGGAATTTGAATACTTCAAAATGGCTTTGCAAGTTTTAAGTTCATAGACGCCGGACTTCATAGAAGTAGACTAGACGAGCCTTCCTTACCACAATCGCGAAGGGTTGGATACTTATAATAATACGGGCTACTGCCGAAGGTTGTGGAGTCGTGGCGATCGCAGCACACGTGGTCCCGATGTTAGTTTATAAGATTTATGTTCCTTGATATTTACTTGACATTTGACCTTTTTTTTGATGGTCTTGTGTAATTAAATACCTAGGTACCCGGGTACTCAGAAACCTCCTGCTTCACGATAAGGCACGTGACGGTAGACGAGAGTAGCTACCTGGGTAGGTATAAATCGTATTTAAGAAGTTTTCGTACACTTAACTTTTTTAAATATAAAAATTTATAACTCCACCCTTTTAAACGTTATAAATTTGGAATAAATTTTATTAAATAAAATAAAATTAATTGATTTTAACGGTATGATTTTTATAAAAATAATTATATTTTTAAAAAAAATAA
This sequence comes from Pyrenopolyporus hunteri, assembly GCA_902806595.1. Classification (NCBI taxonomy): domain Eukaryota; kingdom Fungi; phylum Ascomycota; class Sordariomycetes; order Xylariales; family Hypoxylaceae; genus Pyrenopolyporus; species Pyrenopolyporus hunteri. The sequence goes on along the minus strand of CADCXC010000009.1, from coordinate 753,656 downwards.
AAATAAAAATACGTTATTTTATTTTTATTAATAAAATTTTAATCGTAAATAACTTTTAATTTAATACGTTATATATATGTAATTATGTAATTTTATATTAAAGAATTTACCGTAACGGTAATAATAATAAATATATTTTTATTAAATATTTCGTTATTTTAAATAACGAAAATTTAAAATATATATTTTAAAACGATATATAAATATCGATTAATATAAAATTAATTAATTATATTTTTACATAAATAAATATAATAAATATAATTTTTTTCGTAATTTTTATATTAAATAATCGTTTAATATTTTCCTTTCGATTTATTAATTAATAATTTTTTATTATTTAATATTAATTAATATTTAATTAATAAATTAAATATAAATAATAAAATTTTTATTAAAAAAAATTTACGAATTTAAAAAAGTTTAAAATATAAAAAAATTATTTATTTTATTATAATTTAATTTAAAAAAATATTAAAATTCGATCGAATAAATAAATTTTAATAAAAAAAACGATTAATTATTAAATTACTTTTAAAAATTTTAAACGTTTTACGTTAATAACTTTTAAAAACGTAAAATTAATTATATTATTTTAAAAATTTCGAAGCGTAATATATCGTACGTAATATATTAAATAATATTTATATATAATATATAAAAAAACGTTAATAAATTTACGTTTATTACGTACGAAAAATTTTATTATTATATTTAATTAATTATTTAAAGCGTTTTACGTTAATAATAATTAATCGAATATAAAAATAATTATTTTAATTTTTATAAATTTTTATTTTTAATTAATTAAATTTAAAACGTATATATATTAACGATTCGATTATTTACGAAAAAATTTTTAAACTAATTTATTTATTATTTTTTTTTATTTTATTTTATTTTTTTTATATCGATTATCGTTATTAAATAATTATAATTAAAAATTTTTTTTATATATAAATAAAAAGAAATTTTTTTATTTTCGACGAAATATTATAATATTAAATTTATTAATTAATTAAAATTTATTTATATAATATTAAAAATAAATAAAATTTAAAAAAATTTCGTTAATTCGAATTATACGAATTTAAATTTTAAAAAATTTAATTTTAATAAAATAAAATTAAAAACTTTAAATATTTATTTCGCGAAATATTTTTAAATATATAATAATAATTTTTTTAACGTTTAATTATAACGACGATTTAAAAAAAATTTCGATAATTAAAACGAAAAATAATTTTAATATATAATTAAATAATTACGTATTAAAAAAATCGATTATTTACGAAAATATAATATATATATTAAAAACGTTTATATTTACATTAAAAAATTAACGAAAATAATTAAAATTATTAAATTTTTATTATTTTTAAAAAATATCGTTAAAAAAATAATTAAAAAATAATTTAATAAATTTATTAATAAAAATAATTTTATTTTTTTACGAAAATTTTAATAAAAATATATTTTTTTAATCGATTAAAAACTTTTAAATTAAACGTAATTAAAATAATTAATAATTTTTAAAATTATTATAATAATATTTATAATATTTAACGATATAAAAAATATTATAATATAATTATCGAAATAATTTTAAAATTTTATAATATAATAATCGATTTAATAATAATTCGATTAATAATAATTTATTATTTTTATTGTTTTTTAATAATAAATTAATTAATAATATAATATTATTTTTTAATAATAATTAATATAATAATTAATATAATTATAATTATAATATTAATTCGATTAATAACGTTATATTATTTTATAATAATAACGAAATTTATAATTATTATATCGTTTATAATTAATTTAATAAATATATTAATATTCGATAAATTTTAATTTATTACGTATTTTTATCGATTTTATTAAAATATATAATAACGACGATTATAAATTTAAAAATAATAAATATAATATTATAAACGAAAAAATTAAAGTTTTTAAAAATTTATATTATAAAATTAAAATTAAAAAATATATATACGTTAATACGTATTTAACGATATTAAAAAAACGAATATAATAATATTATTACGATTAATTAACCGATATAAATTATATTTTTTAAAATATAATTAAATATACGAAAACGTATTTTCATTTATTAAAAAATTAATAAATATATATAATTAAATAACGTTAAACGATAATATTTTTAATTATAAAAAAATTTTAATAAAAATTTATTTATTTAAATAAAATTATTAATCGAAAAAATTTAACGTATTTAAAAAAAATTAATTATTAATTACGTAATCGATTATAACTTTAAAAAAAATATCGTAATTATCGTATAAAAATATTTTATTTTTTACGTTATAATTTTTTAATAATTAAATATATTCGATAATATTTATTTAAATTTTCGAATTATTATTAATATAATATATCGTATTAAATTATATAATATAAATTATAATTAAAAAATATCGAATTAATATTAAATTAATCGAATTTATTATAATAATAAAAATTAATTTTAATTATACGACGAAATTTTATAACATATTAAAAAATCGTAACGATAAAAAAAATATTTTATATACGATAAAATAAAATGTTAATTTATAAAATATTTTATTTTAAAACGACGAAATAAACGTATAAATTAACGACGTTATATATAAAAATAAAATTTCGATTTTAAAAATATTAACGAAAATTATAATTAATTTTTATTCGATTACGAAAAAATTAATATATAAAAAAATAATAATAACGATAATAAATAAAATTACGATATTTAATATATTTAAAAAAATAATAAAAACGACGAAAAATTATCGATCGTTATTTTAAATTATTACTTTATTATTTATAACGAAATTAACGATTAAAACGTAATAAATATATTTATAAATTAAACGACGTTTTACGTAATAATCGTAATCGACGTTTTTAATTTTACGATTTATAATATTTTATATAATATTACGTTTTATTTTAATAATCGATACGTTAATATATTTTAAAATATTATATTAAATATAAAAGTAATTAAAATTTTATTTAACGGTAAATTTTAATTTAAAATTTTATAACGATTATATTTATATATATTTTTAAATATCGAAATAATAAAACGTTATATTATTTAATTTAACGATAACGTAAAATAACGAAATTTAAATATCGTTTATATATTTATATCGTTTAAATTTATTACGTTTTAAATTATATTATTAAATATATTATTTTTATTATATTTTAAAAATATAAATCGTTTTAATATATATTTTAATAATATTAAAAACGTATTTATATATAAAAATAAAAATATTTTATCGTTTATAAATAAAAATATTTATAATTTTTATTTAATAATCGTAATTTTATAATTATTTATTATTATTTTATAAAAATCGAATTTTATTAAATTTATCGACGATTTAATTATTTTATAATAAATAAATTATATCGTTTATTTATTAAAATAAATTATAATAATTTCGATAAAATTTTAATCGATAAAATTAATAAATATTATTATTAATATTAAATATATAATAATCGATTAAAATAATTTAAATTTATTATTAAAAATAACGTCGATTTTAATTATAATATATTCGTTAACGTAATATATATTAATATAAAATTAATATTTTATATTATTAATTAAATTATAATATATTAAATTATAAAATTTTTAAAAAATATAATAATAAAATATATTTAAAATATATTACGAATAATATAAATTAATATTTATTTAAATTTATTCGATAATATTATTTATAATATTGAAAAAAATTTTATTATTAACGAATTTACGATTAATATTAAAATTTTAAATATTATAATTAAAAAAATATTTATTAAATTTTATAATTCGATAAATAAATTAAAACGATATTATAAATTATTACGACGAATTTTTAAAATTATATTTAAAGATTTATTTAACGTAAAATTCGAATATATATTATAAATAATCGTAAAAATTATTAACGATATCGTAAAATTTAACAAATTAATATTTACGTTATTAATATTTAACGCGTATTTATAATTAATCGATAATTTATTTATAATATTATTTTTAAAAGTTAAAAAAACAACGATTAAAAAAATTATAGTTAAAATAAATAAAATTAAAATAAAAAAATAAATAATCGATATTTTTAATATAAAAAATAATTCGAATATATTCGATACGTTAAATTTATTATTATAATTAAAAATATATATTTATTACGAAAAAAACGATTAAAAAAACTTATATATATTAATTATTAAAAACGACGAAACGTATATAATTAAAATAAATAATAAATTTATTAATTTTCGTATAATAATCGTTAAATTATATAATCGTAATATAATAATTAACGTATTAAAATTTATTTCGATTATAAAATTCGATTTTAATTTCGATTAATAAAAAAATAATAACGATAAAATATATATATTATCGAAAAATTTATTTAAAATTTAAAAATAAAAACGTAAAAAATCGCTTAATAATAAAAATAAATTAAAAGTTATTATTATTTATATAATTACGAAAAAATGTAAAAATTAACTTTTAATCGTTTAATTACGTAAAAAAAAAATTATAACTTTTAAAAAATTTTTAAAAAAATTAAATACGAAAAAAATTAAAAAATTTATCAATAAAAACGTATTTTCGTTTAAAAAATATAATTTCGTTAAGTTTTACGATATTTAATTATTTAATTTTCGTATCGTTCGAAAAATTAAAAAAAAAAATATTTTATATTTTTTCGAAAAATTTAAATTTATTATTTAAAATTATAATAACGAAAGTAAAAAAATAATATTAATATAATTATCGATTATATAACGATTAAATTAACGAATAATTATAATATTAATATTTATTTTTATAAAAAAAAAATAAAAGTTTAATTATGCGATATTATATAAATTTATATATAATTAAAGTTAAAATTAAATCGTATTATTTTAATTCGATTATTTTTTATTTTTATATTTAAATATTTTTTTAATATAATTATAATAATCGTAAAATTTTTATATAATATAATAAAAATTAATATATATTAATAAATTATATATTTTAAATATTATAAAAAAAAATTTTAAATAATTATATTTACGTATAATTTATACTGGAGGTCACCCCCGTGGGGTGACACAATAGCCCTCGGTTTTCTTCGAATTTTACGACTATTTCTATAGTCATACACCTTTTAATATAACTGCCAATACAGCTTCTAATACAGCTTCTAATACAGCTTCTAATACAGCTTCTAATACAGCTTCTAATACAGCTTTCGTGGCACCCCTTAGCTTTTACGAGAAACCACCCGTGCCACCTTTCGAAGAGCCGTCGCGAGAAACCACCCCATACCACCTTTCGAAAGAGCCGTCGCGAGAGGCCACCCCTACTACCTTTCGATGAAGCCGTCGCGAGAGGCCACCCCTACTACCTTTCTAAGAATCTTTCGAAAGAGCCGTCGCGAGTGACCACCCCTACTACCTTTCTAAGAATCTTTCGAAAGAGCCGTCGCGAGAGGCCACCCCTACTACCTTTCGATGAAGCCGTCGCGAGAGGCCACCCCTACTACCTTTCTAAGAATCTTTCGAAAGAGCCGTCGCGAGTGACCACCCCTACTACCTTTCTAAGAATCTTTCGAAAGAGCCGTCGCGAGAGGCCACCCCTACTACCTTTCTAAGAATCTTTCGAAAGAGCCGTCGCGAGTGACCACCCATACCACCTTTCGAAAGAGCCGTCGCGAGAGGCCACCCCTACTACCTTTCGAAGAGCCGTCGCGAGAAGCCACCCCTACTACCTTTCGATGAAGCCGTCGCGAGAGCCCACCCCCTACCACCTTTGAAAGAGCCGTCGCGAGAAACCACCTTATACCACCTTTCGATAAAGCCGTCGCGAGTGACCACCCGTATGACCCTTTTATACCTAGCTTTGAATATACAATTCGAAAGATTCTTCGAAAAGTGCCACGAAGGATACGTCGAATTAGAATTAGATCTATATAATCAAATCCATACAATTAGATCCATACCTACAATTAGATCCATACCTACAATTAGATCTATACAATTCGATTCATTCAATTCGATTCATTCAATTCGATTCATTCAATTCGATTCATTCAATTCGATTCATTCAATTCGATTCATTCAATTCGATTCATTCAATTCGATTCATTTAATTCGATTCTTTCAAATCGATTCTTTCAAATCGAATCATACGTTGAATTAGAATTAGATCCATACCTACAACTAGATCAATTCGACTAGATCAATTCGACTAGATCAATTCAATTAGATCAATTCAATTAGATCAATTCAATTAGATCAATTCAATTAGATCAATTCAATTAGATCAATTCAATTAATAGAATCGTCCATTAGAATGCGAATAACTTCAAGTGTGGTAGTCGCGATATATATGGCGGCTCAATTGATTAGGTAAAAGCGTGGCACGGGCCGTTGCGCGGGGCGTGCGCGTGGCTGGTTGGCGTGGCGTGGCGTGGCGTAGCGTGGCGTGGCGTGGTGTGGTGTGGTGTGTGGCTGGTGTGGCGTGGGAAGTGTGGCTCGTGAATTTTTACGTAATTAATTTTTGCTTTTTTTTTCGAATTTTTTTCCTAAGAAAAAAATTCGAGACAATATCCCGAGGAAACTTCGAGTATTTATTAATATTAAAATCGATCGATTATTTCGAATTAATAAATATATAAATTAACGATATTTTCGAATTATTCGATAAAATATTCGATTAAATAAAAAATTAAAAACGAAAAAAAATAAAATTTTTAATTAAATTAAAAAAATATTTAATTATAAATTATTCGATTATTTTTAACGAATATATTATTATTATAAAAATTAACGAAATAATTTATTTACGTTAAAAAAATTAAAAAAAAAATTATTTTTATTAAATTCGATATTAACGATATAACGTATTAATATATATAATAACGTATTTATAAAACGTATATCGTATCGATTTATTAATTTAAAATTACGTATAATATATTCGAAATAATTTAATATCGTAAATTTAAAATTATCGAAATTATAAAATTTAATAAACGATTTAATTAATAAAAAATAAATATTAATCGAAAATTACGATTTATATTTTTAAATTTAAAAATTATTAAATTATTTATTTTCGTTAATAAATTATTTATAAATAATAAAAATTTAAATTTTTAAATCGAATATATTATATTTATCGTAAATAAAATATTTTCGAAATTATTTTTTAATATTAAAAATAATATTATTTATTAAAATTTAATTAAATTAAAACGTATTATACGAAATATTTTAATAAACGAAATTTACGTTATAATATATAATATAAATATAATAATAATTTTTAAAACGACGATTTTATTAATTAATAAAAAATTAAATTATTTAAATTTTTTTATTATTATTTATATTAATTTTTATTTATTTTATAAATATTTAATTAAATTAAATATTACGAAAAAAAAAACTTATAATCGATATTATATTATTTCGATAATTATATAAAAAACGAAAAATAATAAAAATTAAATAAATTTATAAAAAAAATAATTTTATTAATATTATAACGAAAAATAATATTAAAAAAACGTTAAAAACGTTAATTAATACGAATAATATTATAATAAAATTATAAAAATAAATAAAAAAATAAAAAAAAAAAAAAATTTATTATTATTAATAATTAAAAAAAAATTACGAAAAAAAAAATTATTAATATAATTATATAATTTTATATTAAAAAATTTATCGTAACGATAATAATAATAAATATATTTTTATTAAATATTTCGTCGTTTTAAATAACGAAAATTTAAAATATATATTTTAAAACGATATATAAATATTAATTAATATAAAATTAATTAATTATATTTTTATATAAATAAATATAATAAATATAATTTTTTTTTATAATTTTTATATTAAATAATCGTTTAATATTTTCCTTTTAATTTATTAATTAATAACCTTTTATTATTTAATAATATATAATTATAATTTTTATAAAATTATATAAAATTTAAAGTTTTTATTAAAAGTATTAATATTCGTACTACCTGTTTTTGATATCGGGCCTTATCCGTACTACCAATATAAAAAGTACATCTCTTACCCCTCACTCGGCCCCACTAACGGATTCCCATACAAAAATGCAACAATCCAGATAGTCTTTTCGAGAACGGGTACGCTTTTTGATTGAATTTCTTGTACATATTAAATTACATACAACTCCCACCATACATCTTATTATATCCCACCTATTCTAGGGATGCAAAATATAAAAAGTAGATCACCGGTTTCGCGTCAATTAGGCCTTTCTAATAGTATATATTTCATATCGGTGCATGCACTATTTAAAAAGCTATTTGAATATAAAGTCAATTTCATACGTATATTAAAAGGTGTCAAAAGGTGCTGGAGGGGTATGCGACCGCAAAAGGGGATCACATGACCACCCCGGGCCACCACTTACACCCCTATTGAATTGAGTATATATTCAAATAACTTTTGAAATAGGGCATGCAGCGATATGAAACCTGTACCATTAGAAAGGTCTAATTGACGCGAAACCGGTAATTTATTTTTTATATTTTGCATCCTTAGAATAGGTGGGATATAAAGGTAAATATATTGGGAGGTATGGGAGGTATGGTGGGATGTATGGTAGGAATTGAATCGATTGAAAAAGTGCATAAGGTGTACATTATGTATTAACACGATTGTACGTAGATTTGTATGTGGAACTGTTAGATACGGCATGTATTTCAATGTATTGGTAGTACGGATAAGGCCCGATATCAAAAATAGGTAGTACGAATATCAATGCTTTTTATTAATATAATTTTTATTATTTAAAAGTTAATAATAAATATTTAAAAATAAATTTAAAAAAATTTTTATAAATATTATAATATCGTATAAATTTAAATTAATTATTTTAAAAAAAATTATTTTTAAACGTAAAATAAAATTTTAAATATAATATTAAAATTTTTTAACGAAAAATAAAAAATTCGTTAAAATAAAAATAAAAAATAAAAAATATATTTAAAATATAATATATATTTAATATTTTATTAAAAATATAAAACGTTAATAAAAATTTTTAAAATTTTATATTTAAATTTTTTAATAATTAAATTAAATTATAAATATTTTTAATTTTTTAAAAATAATTTATTACGGTTATTATTTACGGTGTAAAATATTAAAAATTTTATTATTAAAAATAAAACGTTAATTATTTTATAATATTATAAATATACGTTTTAAAAATTCGAAAAAATTAAATTTATATTTAAAATATTTATAATTAATTATATATAAATTTTCATTTTATTTAATTTAAAAATAGTTAAATTATAAATGTTTAAATATAAAATATATAATATTAAAATATACGAAGATTTTTTAAATACGATTTATATATATAAAATCGTAAATTAAATATATAAAAGTATACCCGTATAACGTAAAACTTATATATAACATTAAAGTTGATTTAATTAACGCGGGTAAAGTGATATTATAGGTATATAAGCAGTAAAAAACAGATATAAATAAATGGTAAGCCGGCAATTTATCTGGTCCGGTTTTGTTTATTTAAGTATACACACCATGTCAACACGTATACTGTTCGCATCCTAACCAGACTAGGCGGGTCGCACGGATCGATTGGTGCAGGCGCCGTCGAGTAGCTGACGGAATATCGTCCCACGCCGCAACGATCTTAGATGCCAAGGAAACCCGATTCCTTTCTCATCCAATGAGACTTACATAGTAGATAGCAGTTAATACCAGTTGAATGCGCGCCCAGTCTCTGCAGTTCTAGACGGCGCATCGTAGGACCTTGGAAATTTGAGCTGGCGTTAAACACGATGGGGGAACATGACGACACTTTATGGGGGCGGGATCAACTGTATATGTAGATCAGCGGATTTGTATACCTGGTAGGTATCCCCCTTCACCACCATAATTAATATCGTCCGCCCAATGAAGCGAGCACCCACCGGGCTTTTCCAGACTACCTACCCAGGTATCTAAGGAACCCCAGGTTAAATGATTTAGCTCATATTAGGTCGTCTGTCGTCAGTTGTCTGTCGTCAGCCGTACTTTATTCTGGGTGGGTTGTATGTAATTGTAGGTATATGTAAAGGGAATTGAATACGAGATTCATGCGAGTGCGTTACGAAGGATAAATTGGTAGCGTTAGTGAGCAGGTGAAAATTAGACGTCGCCGAGGAGCGTGCCCAGCAAAAAGATTCGCGTCCATATTTCATTTCTGTGGACGCTAAGTGGTCTTAGCAGTGGCGGTGCACGTAAGAAGAGAGAGCGAGTTGCCCAATGAAGATCGTCTTGGCGGGCTGCATCACGGCGCCAAAACGAGCCGTGTTTCGATTTTGTCTCTGAATTGGGCATGTACATATAGCCCACTGGGTCCCAGAAGCTCTTTTGTGTCGCCAGGAATCATTCTATTCGCCTATTTCGACGTTAGCTGCTAGATACTGCGGAATACGTGAGCCGTATATGTCCTATGATGCAATATACTTACGAATTACCGTATTTTAATTCCATGTCCGGTGGTTGATTGCGCCAACAATGCCAATCCCACCAAGTTATTGAATTCCAAGTTTGTCGAGGTGAGAATGGAGACTTGCAATGTAGGTGTAGGTTTTTCTGGCGATGGGTTGGTTTGGTCCAAGTAAATCCAAGCCCTTGGCCGGTCTTGGAAAAGTCTGAAAGGGGACTGGAAGCCAGCCGCTTGCCTTCTCGCGTACGAATATCCATGGGTGTACATGTATGTATTACACGCCTAGGCAGTCTAGGTACCTACCTACGCGTACCTAGGTACCTATACGCTAGAGTACCCGTATACGCTATACCTCAGATTGGTCCCTAGACCGTTTTGGTCGTCCTGTAACACCACATGGAAAGGTACCGCACTAACAAAATCTCTAATCAGGAAGGCGTATTTTAGATAGTGGAATCAGACAATGGGAATCGATGGAATATTTAATAAAGAGAAATGATTCAGGAGAGACTGGGGGCGGATCTCCGGCACCCCTGGCACACGCGCGTACACCTGCAGGTACTTCCCCCCAATTTCAATTACAATCCCTCAGGTACCGCACCTAACATAGCAGGAACTAAGAACGGCAAAGAACTGCCACACTACGCAATTTAGCGCTGAGCCAGCCCGTCTTGTATTCTTCAATCCCAGGAAGCCTCGCGCACCCTTTCACTCTTTCCCACGCTTCACATTCGCAAAAACAAGTCCCTCGCTTCAAACCCTCTCGCTCCCTTTCCCAACTAACCTCTCCACTAATTACTTCTACCCTACATCATCGACCGGTTGCTGTTGAATTATAGCAGGAGAAAAAAAAACATACACCCATTCTGCGAACGGGTCTATCTTAGTTCTTCTTTTTCCCTGGCTTTTTTCCAATTCCAACCCCTTTTTTTCCCTTTTTTTTGATTCAGTAACGCTCGTTTTGGGAGAAGAGGAAGTAGAGGTGTTCGGACCGGTAACCGACTAAGAAGTAGGAAAACAACGTATCCCCTCTCCAAATCAACAGATTACTCTCGCTATCACGATTTCCTACCTTCTTCTGGATTAATGTCGGTGTCCTTCGCTTGATTCATAGCAGACAAACAACAAGCACCTGGTTTTGCCGAACGCCCGCCCTAGACCTCTTGAATGTGTTGGACTTAATAGCCGCCGTCGACGAGGGAACACGTTTCGAAAGCGACGAATACTAGTCCTCTTAAGAATAAAAGAGGCATCGATATAATCAATTCTAATTGTACAAGTAACGTCGCACAATAGCCGCGATGTGGCTGCCCTCGACGTTAAGAGCAATCGCGGTGCTGTCATGGCTCTCGGCCTTGCTTCCCTTCGCGACCGCAGAGCAGATGCTCGTCTCGACTTCGTTGAACGCTTGCCAAGAGAATTCCCAGTTTACTGCCAGTCTATTTAACGTCACTTATGTCCCATCGAAGGGCGTAGCGTACATCAACATTATCGCAACGTCGTCCGTCGAAGGCTATGTCCTCTTCGACGTGCATCTCTCGGCCTATGGCTACGATATTATTTCGACCGTTATCAATCCTTGCGAGGTTGGCCTGGCTGGTCTCTGCCCCATGACCGCTGGTAAGATTCCGTTGAAGCACGACTGGCCGGTCCCCCCCGACGCTGTCAAGCAGATTCCTAGCATCGCTTACAACTTCCCCGACCTGGACGCCACCGTCCGCGTCACCGTGAATCTAACGGAGGCCAAGAGGAGCGTCGCTTGTGTCGAAGCCGATATCTCCAACGGCAAGACAGTTGATTTGATTGCCGTGAAATGGGTTCTTGCCATCGTCGCCGGCTTGGTTCTATGCTCCTCGGCTATTATCAACGGCCTGGGCCATTCCAACGCCGCTGCTCACATTGCTTCTGGCGCTCTGTCGCTATTTAGCTTCTTCCAGGCCCAGGCTATGCTGGGTATGACTTCCATCCACTTGCCTCCCGTTGTTCAGTCGTGGACTCAGGATTTTCAATGGTCGATGGGCATCATCAACGTTGATTTTATGCAGGATATCTTCACCTGGTATCAGCGAGCAACTGGCGGTGCACCTTCTACCATCTTCGACTCTTTGACTACTGTCTCGGTACAAGTAGAGAAGCGTGCCCTCGCCGCTCTCCCTAGTTCCGCTGTAGGCTTGTACCGGCGCTCGGCTTCCCTAGTCCCGCAAGCGGCTCGATCGCTATTGAAGCGCAGTAACGTTATGACAGGTTCCGGTAGTTACATCGTGTTTGGTATTCAGCGTGTCGCTTTCAAGGCCGGTATCGAGACGACAAACTTCTTCATGACCGGGTTGGTCTTCTTCTGCTTGCTTGTCGTCTTCACTATCGGCGGCGTCGCGGCGTTTAAAGGCTTCTGCGAATTGGCCGTCAAGAAGAAGTGGATGAAGGGCGACACGTTCCTTGAGTTTCGCAATGGATGGCTCACGGTCCTCAAGGGTATTTTATTCCGCCTTACCCTAATCGGGTACCCCCAGATGGCCATCCTATGTCTATGGGAGTTTACGCAGGTTGATTCACCCGCCGAGGTCGTCTTAGCTGTGTTCTTCATCGTTGGAATGACGGTAACTCTTGGTTGGGCTGCCTCGAAGGTTATTCGTATTGCTCGCCGCTCTGTCGCCATGCACCGGAATCCCGCCTACATCCTCTTCTCGGATCCCCAGGCTCTGAACAAATGGGGATTCTTGTACATCCAGTTCCGCGCTTCCGCGTATTACTTTATCATCCCGGTCCTCGGTTACACGTTAGTTAAGGCCATGTTTATAGCCTTCGCCCAGCGTAACAGCACCGCCCAAGCTATCGGGTTCCTCCTCATCGAAGCTGGCGCTCTGATTGCCTCTAGCGTTCTCCGACCGTGGATGGACAAGAGTACCAATTCGTTCAATATCGCTATTTGCGCCATCAACTTTGTCAATGCTATTTTCCTTTTGATTTTCTCGGACGTATTTAACCAGCCTCCGTTAGTTAACGGTGTTATCGGCTTGATCCTCTTCTTCCTTAATGCTATTTTCGCCACCGTCCTACTAATTATGGTCATCGTTTCGACCACGCTGGTCTTCTACCGGAAGAACCCCGATGGTCGTTACCAATTCATGGCTGACGACCGAACGTCGTTCATGAAATCCCAGTCCCAACTCACCGGTACCACGGAACTAGACGCCCTTGCCGCAACCGCTCGCGGTGACAAGGCGGGTTATAAGCACGGTTTAGACCTGGATGATGACAACGAGTCGATATCTTCCGCCTCGATGCGCCGCCGAACGGACTCATCGAACTTGGCAGTCCCTACAGCGGCTCCTCACGGAGGCTACAACCGTAGCAACAACCAGTCTCCGGTGGATCCGTCCGTACCGCTATTCCCGGCCCCGGGCAACCAGCAAAGGCCTCAGAGCCCGTATAGCGGGTCTTCTGCCCCTCCTTCGCGAGGACAGGCCAGCAGCCCCCCTTCATACAGAGCACAAAACAATGCTAGGTGAGACCACTGGCCCTTGAACCACCGTCATCTATACTGACAGAAATAAACAGTCCATGGCAGCGAGGTGCGGGTTATGAACACTAGGCGATGGTGGCGATGCCGGTGTGGAGAAGATTCTTGTAGTTGGACCTAGTCCAAGCGTTTATTCGTACTGAGATACAGTTATGACAACGGGGCCGGAGTTAGTTTCTTGGATCTGCATATACAGGAGGACAAGTTTTCGAGGATTCTGAGTTGGAATACGACGGTTGTCAGATTCCCCCAAAGGTACCATTAACGAAGACGCGCGGCGATTTAAGCGACCACCCTTTTCTATGTTTTCGAGCCTTGTACAAAAAGAAGCGACCTAGCAACGAGGATGTTTGGTGCGTTGACAGCATTCAGGAGGCGTCGTCAGGAAGTGTGATGTTGACGCAAGACATTCCCAATCAGCTGTACCAACTCGAACTCCAGTGTAAATACACCCAAGAGAACGTGCGGAGGAGGGTAAAATATTGCAAGACAACCTGGGAACAGCTGGGCTGGGGAGTTGAAGGTATTGCCTGGGTTATTACTCCGATTATAGACCGTCGTACATCGATGGTAAGCTTGTCAATAGCTAATTGCTAAATATGGCTCTTACATTTTAAAGTTAACTTGATCTTGCTATTTGAGTGACTATCTACCTACCCACCCAATATTTTACAGTGACTGAAGTCATAACAGGTGTTACAGGACTGACCAGTTTTGCATGTACGCGACAGATTCAATTCCCTATTTTTAGGGTAATAGACAAGTCAAAGAGGTGGTAACAGACCTAGTACATACGTAGAACCCGACCGTTGGGTAAGGGGTAGCCAATCAAATACTAGGATTTCATAGGGGACGCTGTTAAGGCTGTGCGAAGCGGTGGATCAATTCGTCAAGCTGCTTCTGACTGGGACGTTCCGAGATCTACTCTTATTGGACGAATCAGAGGCAGCCAATCTAGTAATAAGGCTCACTCTGCGCAACAACACAGCAAGAGATCGAATTGACCGAATGGATAAGGAGGCAAGACACGTTAGGCATGACCCCAACGCATCCCCAGATCCGGAGTTTAGCTGTGCGAATGCTCCGGGCGAATGGTGATTACGCACCTCTTGGGAAGAAATAGGTCCCGGCATTTCTGGCTCGGAATCAACCAATTAAATCGCTTCCAGCCGTCCCACGCAACTCGGCTAGGGCTAATACTAACGGGGTAGCGCGGGTCGCTCCAAGAAGGCCGCGTGTTGTAAGAGAAGCTGCAAAAGAGTTAGAGCTCGACCACAACGACCCGGTCAGCCGGCTCATAGTGGAAGAAGTGGAGGAAATCGTTGAGGCGATGGAACGCCGGCTGGCTGCGGTCCAAGCTGAATGCGATCACTTAAGACAGTTGGTGGCTCAGCTAGAAGAGCCTGACGAGCCAGCTGGAGTTAATAGTCCTTAGCCAAACGACAATTCCAATCGCACAGAGTTGGCGAAGAGTTTAGACCCGGTTAAGACTAGCCGGGAGGTTTCATTAATTAGTTTTAGCGGGTTATGCTTAGAATGGCAACTGGATTTTTTGGACTTTATAAGTTAATGATTTATACCGCGCTATGCCTAAAAGGAATAACCCCATGTCCCCTTTTGACCAACGGGTCGGTTTCTAGGTAGGTCTGCTACCCCCTTCCCCCTTTTGACTTACCAAGAAATGCAAGAATGTGAAGATGACCCATGGAGATCTATATCGACAATAGAGCTTTGAATATACTAATATGAATTGAAAGAATTAATATCAAATTGTCTTTTTCAAAAATAGGTAAACTTAAGGCGCGTTAAGGCAAAGGTTAATCACCCCCAGGGGTGGATATGATTTCAGTGGGAGACTATTCCAGAAACACATTTCTTGTACAAACCAACACGAATACGAGTTTAATAGGGGAAGACCGGGGGGTTGAATATCATCAAACTGAAGTTAAACCTATCCTTATTCGATGTCACTTCATAGAAAACTTATATTTTTCATGTATCTTACTACCGGTAGGGGAGTCTTATGAAGCCCGTAGCTTCTGGTGAGATAAGGTGGCCCTAATCCCATTCGCGCGCTTATGACGTTCATCTACCAACAGTCTGACAGCGACTCCCCCATTCCCGACTGCCACGCCCCTCAGGAAGCGATCAACACTCGTTAGATCGCCGCGTATAGGGCTGGTAAGGCAGACTGGGATATATTCTCTAGAGTTTCCATATTAAGCAATAACTCCACTCGGAAGTACTGATTGGCCACGTCTATGGGTATGTGCACTGAGTTAGGGAGGCTCTGTGTAAGGTAGCAACCTCGGCTTCTCTGTATTTACCGGTTGATATTTAGGTGCTATCTTACTCTCGATTGAGAAACTCGGGATCGAAGGCTTGTTAAGCACGTTGGTGGCACTATTGTGCCCATAGGTAGCTTTCTATAGATAAAAAGGGGATAGGGCACCATAGGATCGACGGACGGGCAGTGCTAGGTGAAGGCTATTCCTTCCAACCCACTCGTATACGTTAAAATGTTACCCTACAAGACTTTACGTCGTCTTGTTTCCTTAATCTCTATAATACTTAGAAGTTTAGAGACAGGTTTTCATTAACTACTATGTAGTCAATAAGTGCCGCCCCAACCTAAACTAATACTATCATTATATCTTCTATCTCTCTTTTATATCCCCTCACAGCATAAGTCGTAAGGAGCGCCATTTTTTCTCTATAGTTAATATGGTCAGCATGACACGTCAGATCCCTTAATGCTCTTAACCCTGATTTTGGTCTTCTCTCCGCCGCTGGCATTTTGGCTTTTGTCTGCCACGAGCATGCAGGGCACTCTCTAGCGCCAACATCAAAACTCTCGATTTCTGGCCACTAGTTCTCCTCATGCTTCCTTCTTGGCTCTGTTCATCAGCGAATGGCCCAGACGTTAATACGCCGCACTAATATTGGCCCCAACGTCAACCTATTGGAGGGGCTAGTCCGCTTGAATTTTCAGTGGGACAGGCGTTTTTTAGATATATCGATTAACTTTAGGGCAATCCTCGCGAAGTATATTCAGGGATTTATTAAGTTAAATACCGGAAACTATCAATATATAGTATGTGGACCTATAGGAAAGGGGGTCAAAGAGGAGGATCCTCATCATCCGAGTATGTGCTGTACATATCTTTTGATACGCGGGAGATCTTAAGAGCTAACAACGAAGGTCATCATGGTTAGCTCTCGATCGAATTGGAGAGGAGCTTACCTCCCTAAATAATGCTAGATACGTACTAATCGTGGGTCAAGCTCCGATTAGCTAGGGATGAGGTATATTCCCCTTCTCACACTTCAGGGTAGCAAATGATAATCAAGAGCCGCACTACGTCCGGGGTCGGTAAGTCAGGTGGCTATACACGGCGTCCCAACACGAATGTAAGGAAATAAATCAAGTACGGTGACATTGCTAACCCCACTAGTTGAATCAAGTCTGGTCAGGAGAGCGTGGTCGGGGAGATAAATTTGTTGTAAATAATTGTTAAACAGCGACGTTACGTAAAGGACGTTACTGTAGCTGTCTAGAGTATGATATACTTATTACAATCGTTACGTGCAGTAACCTCGACGATTTGAGACGGATCCATAAGTGTTCAACACGTCCGCCTAACAGTCTAACCCTATCATATACATTGGTGGATATGCATCAACACCTAACTCCCGTGCCTGCCAGCGAACCAATGACATAGTATGGGAAAGATTATATGCAGATATTCACCCACCAGGATGTCAAAACCAGACAATCAAG
Organism: Pyrenopolyporus hunteri; assembly: GCA_902806595.1. Classification (NCBI taxonomy): domain Eukaryota; kingdom Fungi; phylum Ascomycota; class Sordariomycetes; order Xylariales; family Hypoxylaceae; genus Pyrenopolyporus; species Pyrenopolyporus hunteri. Next base: position 735,800 of record CADCXC010000009.1, on the reverse strand, counting down.
CCTAACCATACCGCAGTGCCGCCGATGATGGGATCGGCTGAGCGTGGGTGGTAGGTAAAGGAGTCCATTGCAACTACCCACCAACGACACTACGTAAGAGACCTGTTAGTAGTAGGATCTACGACTATACTAAAAGGAAAGGATCAAGATGGAGGGACTTAAAAGGCCCTCCATATCTCGCGACGTTCCCTCTATCACTCCACTTCCCCCACTCATACCTTTATCCCATCTTCTCCCCTCAAAAACAACCCAGTTTCCCCTTCCAACCCCCCATATTAAACGAAGCACAATAGAGAAGATGTCTCGAATCTGGCTCATCACCGGCGCGTCCGAAGGAATCGGCCGAGAACTAGCCAAGGTCGTCGCGGGCCACGGCGACCGCGTCATAGCTACGAGTCGTAACCCGAGCAAAGCCGTCCCTATACCGAATGTCACCTTCAAGCGCCTGGACCAGAACGAGCCGCTACCGCAGATACAGGCGGATATGAAGGAGATCCTCGCGGTCCACGGCACCGTCGACGTCGTCGTGAACAGTGCCGGGTATGTGCATTACGGCATCATCGAGGAGGCTTCGCCTGAGGAGACCCTCGCGCAGTTCCAGACCAACGTGTTCGGCCCCATCAACGTCTACCGGGCCATCCTGCCGCACTTACGAGAGAAGCGTGCCGGTACGCTTGTGACTATGGGGTCTGTGGCTGCTTGGTACGTCATACTTAGCACTAGAGCACTACCCCTCCCGCTTTTTAGGCGTATACCTAGAGATAGCATCTCTAGCACCCAATATTTCCTACAATCGAGTTCCCTCGAGGGACACATATCAAGTCCCCAACTCCCTACATAATAAGACTACCTACCTAGGTAGTTACCCGCACGAGTCGGTCATTACTAACCCCATCGCCACGCCCCACAGGTGGACACTCCGCAACGCCAACCTCTACGGGGCCAGCAAGGCCGCGCTGCGGCGGCTAACCCTAAGCCTCGCCGACGAGGTGCAGCCCTTCGGGATCAAGCACTGCCTGGTGGAGCCGGGGTACGTGCGGCGGGACGTGCCGAACCAGGGGGTGGAGGGCAACTCGCCGGGGATCGGGTACCAGTCGCCGGTGCCTGAGTACGCGGAGATGCGGGCGCAGCTGATAGGCATGCTCTCGGCCTTCCAGGGCAAGCAGCCGGGCAACCCGGCGGCCGTCTCGTCCATCATCTACGACGTCGTCACCTCCACGGGCGTGGCCGAGGGCAAGGAGCTCCCGGAGGTCTTGCCGCTCGGGAGCGACGCGTGCGAGATCATTGCCAAGAGCGCCAGGCTGACGCTCCAGCAGGTCGAGGAGTGGGCGCCTGTCGGTCGGACGGCGGATTACCCGCCGGGGCAGTGAGGGTGTTTATGTCTACTTACATGGTATCTAGGTACCTAAGTTATAAGGCCATGATTAAGCTGTATGTACAGTACCTAGGAAAGTTATACCGGCGGTTTCTAGTACCTTGGGTATATTAAAATCGGCCTATAATGAGGCGTCACATTGTCGTATGACACGGTCCTCTCAGTGGGATTCTTAGGGGTTAATTAGACTCTGTAGAATGTGTCACTCATCGCCATATGGAGAACACGAGAACGCTTTCTGGAAGTCTAGTTGGAGCTTTGATTCTAGCACGGCTCGGTTGTCTTCCGGGGTTTCAAAGTTAGAGATATGTTGACCATGAGCCTACTTAGTGGTTTCCGGTAATCGATATTAAGTCTAGGCTCAGTATAAAAAAAACATGAATGAGGTGAATCTATATTGTCCATGAAGATGAAGTTGTCGGAGTTAGTTGACGAAGTCCGAGAAACGAGAACTTGGTATCCACCTAGATATTATCCTATTGTAATCGTTTATATGCATATATGTGATAAAAGATTAATTTCAAAAGGGGGATATCGATTCTTATTACAGGAGACTCCCCACTTAAGAACCGTACTCGGATAAGACGTTAGGGTGAACTTTAACGGGGCCGCTTCTTATCCGTCTACAACTTCGATTCTAACATCTTATTCCAAGTCTAGAGATCTTTAATTGAGCGCTCTAACACGCTCTCCCCTCCCGTCCATGTATCGGTAGGCTGCTATGGCCCTCTTCGTGGTACTTCACCTCGACAGGCACCATACATCCGCAGATGTTGTAATATAACTCGATCCTATATCGCAATGGCGACCCCTGCCTCGCCCCCTCCGGCCACCGTCGTGCCCGCCCAGCTAGGCTTCCTAGCTATCTTCAATCCCTCGCTGGGCACCACCGACGAGGCCATGGACGACCAGATCGTATACTATGCCTCCGTAAATACCCAGACCAAGAAACGACGGCACCGCTCGCGCGGCAAACCCACCGATAGCATCTCGCAGGATGAACGGAACGAACGATTGAGACAGATCGGCTTGGCACAGGGCATGGTTGAGTTCAGCCGCGGGTTCGCTGATGGCCAACCTGTCGATACTATAGAGACTGAGAAGAGCCGTGTCGTGCTTCGTGAGCTAGAGCCTGGCTGGTGGATACTGGCTGTAAGCAGAATGTGCCATGTTTCGTCTAGAGCTAGAAAAATTAATAAATCTAGTCCGTTGATTTGACCAGGTTGCCTCTCCCACCGAGGCTCGGAGCTCCCTCCTCGGATCAGAAAGACGACCGCTCCGAGAATGTCGAGTATTCGTCGCGTGAAGTCAAACCGGCCACACTGCTTATGCAAGATCTCCTCCGCGCCCATTCCATCTTCTTGTTACACCATGCGGCATCCCTAAGCGCCTTATTCGTTCGGTCGAGACGGTCCAAGTTTGTTAGCATATTGGGTCGATATTGGGATTTGTTCCTTTCCACGTGGGATGTCATGTTGCATGGGAACCCCGCCACCAACGTCTTCGGAGGGATCAAGATCGCTGCTTGTGGAGAGCTTGGGGTCGGCGTAGGCGAAGAAGAGCGCGGGAGCGGCGAGAGAGAAGTTCTTGAAGGTTTCGTCGATAGAGTCGAGGGCCTGATTGACTTGATCGTCTCTAAGTTCGGTTCTTCAGAGTCTGGGACGGACATAGCTCCCAAGTGGCTCGGCACCGGCGAAGAACCCGGGGCGGAAGATGGAGCTGTATTCTTAGGCGTCGGAGCGCTTTCGAGGAAGTCGCTGCGTGATGTGGCCTTCTGGATGGAAGACATCTACATGTGGGGTGAGGATGCCTACGGAGTCAGAGACAGCCCTTCCTCGACGCGCCAGAGCAAGAAAGCTAAGAAACCTACCCCAGCAAACGCCAAAAATGTAACCGGGAACTCCGTAGACGCCCCAGAGGCGAACAACTCGGCCGATCCGAAAACTCAAAGCTCGCAGAAGCAGTCTACGAGCGCAAAAGGGTCGGGCGCAGCATCGCCAAAGAACGCCGAAGAAGTGGTAGATGAGGGCGGCGTTAATAGGCTAATGAGCTATCTCAAAATGGGCTACGGCACCCACTGGACCCTGGGTGGTTCTGCCGGGGGCGAAGGTGTAGGACAGGATGGAGTAGCACAAGAAGAAGCCTCCAAGAGAGCGGCTTCTGGCGATTCCAGCCGGCCTCCGAAAGCGCGTGACGCCGATTTGGGCCATTATCTCGTAGGGCTTCTAGGTGATGTCGAAGAGACCAGCACCATCGAGCAAGGCGAAGGTAGAGAACAATCCGATTCTGCATCTGAAGATGTCGAATATAACTCCCGAATCCTGCTTCGAACTCTGACTGTAGAGTTGGAGAATGCGAAGCGTCCTGAAAATGAGACGATGCGGGATTTTGGAAACCAACCCCCCGGGTCAACGACAATAGACTCTGGCCGCCCGGGTTCCTCAGATCCAACTTCTCATTTCGATAGTCAAGATCGCAACAAATCCCAGAAGGTGCGTGTGGTCGTATATGTGAATAAACCATTCATCTATACGTTTCTCTTTCGAAACAGAACAGACTCGTTAGCCTGGGATGGACTATATAGATCGTTGCATTATCAGCTCGCGCCACTTCGAAAACCCTTGGCTACATCAACGGCCTACCGTCCCGGAAGACCGGACGTTGGCGTCGTAGGCTCTCATATATTTGACCTTATTTGGGACCCAGAAGCTTTGACGGTCCATTCTACCATCCCCAACATACCCACTCCCGGCCAGGCGGCGCAAAACGCGCAACCCGTCTGGTCTCGAGTAGAAGCAATAAACACTCATAACCAGATCCTTAACACGTACATCGTAACATCGACGGACTCGTCCGAATTGGAACGCACTTGTAAGACTAGCCGTGGCTGGTGGATAGTCTGGACCCGCCTAATCGAGAAAGACGTCGCTCAGGCTCAAGTGCAACGGCCAGGCTCTTCAGACGCGGACCAGGCCCCTGCCCTGCAGCACAGTGCCTCCACAGACAGCGTCGATTCCCAGGGCCGGCCGACGAGCGTTCAGGCCAGAGAGAAAGTCAGCAAGGAGATCTTTCTCATCCGGAGGGCGGGGGAGCACACGCGGCTTAGAGGATTGAGCAGCTCGTACGCAGAAGGAGGAGGAGGCGGTTGGGCTGATGGAGCTAGTCGGTTGGCACAGGGCATCGGCGTGGACACAAAGAGGTACATCGAAGGTCTATTAAGCTTAGGTCGGTGAGAACCTTGGTTTCGTGGCGCTTGGTCTGGTGCGTATTGGCAGAAAGCCATTGCGATATATAGGGAGAACGTACTAGAATCGCCGAAGATACCCGAAGAGATAACTAGAGAGAATTTCAAGGCATATATCCTCAAGTCGATATCAGTCTTCATCTGTTTGGACGACAGAAACGGGGAAGGGGACTGATAGCTACTTACATAAGTAGTATAGGTAATTATCTGGTACTGGTAGAAGATCAAATTAAGCCAAGTGCCTAGCTAAAGGGTTGACAACAGGAGAGAAGACACGCAACCGTCAACACCTACCACTAGCCCCCTGGTAAATGGGGGAACTGCCAGGTATGTGCCCAACACGTATAGATGATTGTATTAAGCTTACACCTATATTAGCATGCCACAGCGATCAAGCCGTAGGATAGAGGTTAATACTAAGCTACATACACTTAGTTGACATAAACCAAACCCTAAGGTTGTGGTTTGAATTGTGGAGAAAATAGGGAAAGTAAGTATGTATCAGAAGGAAGCTACTCTACTAGATGTTACCAAAGACATAAACCAAAGGTGCATCTGTCCCATCGCTATGGAAAGATCTGTGCATCAATACCTTCTACATCAAGAGCAGTACAGCCCCTCTATGCCGGGTTAGTTGGTGGTAGCCCCCTAGCCCCTTTGGTACGCAACATCGTCTAGGAGGGTTGGGCCTGCTCCCACCCTGGTATCGCGGTCAACCTCATCAACCAAAAGCCATTATATATTGCACATTTTTTCATCTCACCTGTATTTTCCCCTCTTTCTCTCCCACAACTATCACACATTCTTTTGGTAGCGTTGCCTTGTCCTGCTTCTGGATATCCCAGTACGCATACCCAGAACCTGGACTCATTCCAAAAAGAAGCCTGCGTTCCAAGTATCACCTTACAATTTTCATTAAGAATCATATTTCGTTTACCTTCTATTCTTTTTCCTTTTTCTCTTTTCATCAAGCCAGAAGTCTAGTTTGATTCCAAAAGGAAGCCAGAAGCTTCCCTGTCCTATTTCATCCTATCCCAAGTCATTCCTTTGAAGAGTCTCACTTGAACCATCAGTTCGAGGCAACTCCAGTAAGTTCTCTCAAACATCATAGTATCCATCCCCACCCATCGCTCATCATCATCCTCTTAAATGCAGGCGATGCCGGATTCAAGCTGGCAAATTAATCCGCCGTCCCCCCCCAAGGCAGAGGACGACGTCAAGGTCGACGAGCAGCTCCGAGGCATTGCCTACGCCAAAGCGAGCCACCGTCGTCTGAAATCCAGCCGTAGCCAGGAGTTCTATCCTGACTACCCCAAGGTCCATGACCTGGCCTACCTGAACCTGCAGAAGCAGACTGAGAAGTCCATCAAGGCCGCGGATGAGTTCTTCGTCCACGCTAAGGCGAGCGGTTGGATCACCAGGCAGACCCGCTACGGCGGCAACGCGGACGCAGACGGAGGTGAGCCTCCCCGCGCAGACCAGAGGATGACACGGCGCTGCGAAGATGTCACGCACCAGTTGGAAGAGGTAACCGGCCTCAACAACGGGATCCTGGCCGGCCAATACGCCAAGCCCAAGGGTAAAGCGCGCCTCGAAGTCCCTCGCACCGTCCCCTGGACGGCGCGCCCGGACCTAACCGATATCCCGGACATCAGCAGCGGCTACCAGAAGCACCGCCCGACGCTCCTCAATCCGGCGTACATCCCGGGGCTCTCGGGACTTCCGGACCGCGTTCACGGCGACGACGACGAGGACGGCATCCCCACCGAGCTGAACGCCGAGAGCGAGCGCTTCCGCGTTAAGTTGCGCCTGGACCACGGCCCGATGCCGGAGAAGACGCCTTCTCTTCGAGAACGGACCGGTGGACGCCCGACGCTCGTGGAGAGCGAGTGGGAGCCCCTGGCCAATGTGGCGTGGGGGCCCGTTGAGCCGGAGGGACGCGTTCCTCCTGCCCCTGCCCCTGCTCCTCTCCCGAGCTTACGTCGTATTCGGACCATGGATGAGATGAATGCAAGTGGTATGAGCGACGTTCGTCTCCCCGGCGTGCTTGCGGATTACGGACCGGGTCCCGCGATTATAATCCGCGGCGGACGCGGAACTTACGAGTCTGGCCAAGAACGCCGCAGCGCCCGCGGAAACCACGGCGAGAGCAGCGGATACCATGGGGTTGGACAAAAGCATGCCACTACGTCTCGAGAACACCGCCATGGTACTCATAGCCATCGACGTGGTGTTACGCCTTTGGCTGGCCAGGCGTCTCTGCCTAGTCTTCGCCAGGGTAAGCAACCATCACCTTAACCCGAGTAAAAGGAATAGATGCTGACGATCCGTGATAGTATTTGTTGATGATGACTTCATGAAGCCCGGTTTCACTGGTAAGTTTCTCCGTCTCTACAGACTCATGAATATAACTTGGAAATGGACAAGCACTTACAATTTCTTCTATTATACAGGCTCCGCCCAGCAGCGCGTCCCTCCTTCGACCGCCCGGGATTTTGATCTACATACTATCGAAGGTACGTCTATTCTGCTATACATTGTTCTCATCCTTCTCATTCCATAATCCTCACCCTACCAAACAACCCGACTCCTTATACCTCTATCTCCATATACTCCCCCCTTCTTCCAACAACCAAACTACCCTTCATTCACTCTCTCATCCATCTCCTCCCTCCCTCCCTACCTCCCCTCCTTCCTATTTACCTACCTTTCTATTCCCCCATTTCCCGCACCACTAACAAACCCCCCACAGAAAGCCGCCGCCGCCTACATCCGCACATGACCAAGACCCTGAAGCAGTCGGACTACCGCGTCGCCTCCTTCCACGAATTCGAAGATGATGAGAAAGACGAGGACGACAACGGCGCCGCCGACTTTGGCCTCGCCGGCAGCTCTTCTTCCGCCGGCTTCCGCGACATGGTCGTCAGCGAGTACTTCCGCGACCGCAGCCGCACGTTCGATCCTACCGAGTACTGGGCCGTGTGGGGGGACGTTAGGGCTGAGGTTGCTGCGGACGCTGCGGCTGCTGCTGCTGCGAATGGCAATGGCAATGGTAGTGGAAATGGAAATGGAAATGAGAGCCGTGATGGTGATGATAAGGAGGGTCATGGCAAGGGCATGGGCAGTGGTAGCAACGGCAACAACGGCGACGAGGATGAAGCTGCTGCTGATGATGATTCCACCCGAGGCGTGCGAGGCGCTAAGACTAGCGCTAGCGGTCCTTACCCTAGCCTTGGTTCCGGTCTTGCCTTTTCTACTCCTGCCCGCAGCAACGCCGAGTCCGGCGCTGCTGGCGTCGGCGTTGGCATTGGCGATCGTCGCGGCCACGCGGAGTACAGCGGTCTATTTCGTCAGAGTGTTAATGCGAACGAGTACCTTTACGCGGGTGATGCCGAAACTGGATATGATGGTGATAATGACGATGATGATGAGAATGATGTTTTTTATGATATTGAACCCGAGGATGACGACGACGACGATGGGGATAAGGAGAACCGCATCCCTTGGGGAACCTATTAGGCTTGTGCGGGTGAGTTTGTGTGTGAGTTCGTGAGTGAGTTCGTATGCGTGTGTCTGCCTGTCTGTCGAGGTGGGTTGATGTGCCTGTGTGATGGGCGTATGCTGTGGTCTTGATGCGCCGTGACCATGAAAGTCCGAAGTGAAAATGTGCGTGTTTGCGTGAGAGCAGAAGGTGTGTGGCTGTTTCATATGTTACGTGAGAAGCCACTAGGAGTAATGTGAGGTGAGCAAGTGTCTGGGTGAGCGATACGAGCAACGTGAGGCAAGTGCCAGTGACCGTTGAGCTGCGAGCAAAAAGCAAACAATGGAGGAGAAAACGAATAATGTCGATGGCGCCCGCGAGTGCGTGTGCGAGGGTTGAGTCACTAGGCCGTATGAGCGAAGCAACAAGCTTGCTCAAGGCCACCGCTGCTATGCTTCCTACGACTTCTCGCCATTCAGGTATATGAGTCGTATGGCTAGCTTCCGGTGACAGCATGACAGCATGAAAGCATGAACCAAAAAAAAAAAAAAAAAAAAAAAAAAAGAAGAGAAGACATCCGAAATGGACGAGTACCCAATGACGCAGCCCAGCTGCTGGGGAAATTTGTACGATAATATGGCTTGCGCAGCTTCATCGCGTCGCAGATGACGACTACCTAGTCAGTCCGTCAAGGAGATGATAATTCCTCCTATTTTTTTTTTTTTTTTTCGTTTCTTCAATACTGGCCCTCGAAGAGGTGTCCTGCTTTTTTAATAAAATTCGCGATAACAACATTCTATGGTACTCATACCTTTTTCGATAGTAGTAGTACTGACTACTCTATGAATCGTAGATGCTGGTTGCGGCTTAAGGCGACTTACGTAGTTTAGGTTAATCTGTGAGTATCAAGTGCCGCGGTGTGAACAGTGCTAGAGATAGGGGAGTGTGTATGCTATTCGCAGTATGTATGCCGGAATATAGTTGTAGTTACTACCTAGTAAGATGAATACCTTGAAGCCACGGCTTAGAATAGAAGCTCAAGACGATAAAGTATTGCGAGTGAACCTAAGATACCTCTATATAGTAAACAGCGACCAGGAGATTATCTGCTAAGTATTTCATCGTTAGAGTCGATAGTGGATCTATGAATGGCGGCACTTCCCAAGTACTTAGAACCTACTAACCATGACTTGAAGCCGAGCACTGCACTATGAAGCTCATGTACTCTTAACGCATCGGAAGCATATATCATATCACTGGTCACCATAAACATTTCATACTGAACAAAATGTAGAAGAGTTATCAGCAAGATTGTTCAAATCCTTTCCATTCCTGATCTTTGTCAGATCATTTTTACCCAAATCTGTAAATATGTACAGTAGAAGCAAAGTCTATGTCCTGATCCCTAAGCCTGTATCCGTGGAATCGGATCAGAGCTGGTAAAAAGAAGGTTACCAAAAATGTGTTTGCCCCGTGGTATTGTAGACACCTGCCAACCGATCCAGGTTGGGTTGCGACAAGCGCCCAACGCTTTCCCCCCAGGGTATATCGCCAGCAGCATCTAGAGGATGCTGAAAGCCCAAAATAAAGAATGTCATCAAGGCCCGCATAAGCCCGTTCGTCGTCACTGGAACCCACCCACACGCTTTTCGCCGCGCGAAACCACCCCTTAAAAACAGAAAAGCAGATTCAACCGACGCGTGATATTTCCCCGGACGCGGCGACAAGGGGCCCGAGAAAACGTGTAAACGAGGGAGGATCCCCGCTTACTCGTTAATAGACCAGCTGCAGTCGAGGCGGCCACCATCGAGAGAGCCAAAGAGGTCCAAGAACGCGTGGGGGGTGACGTCGATGGCAAGGTTGACGCAGCCATCGCAGCGGTCACGGATCTTGGCGGTAGTGGTCTTGCCGTTGGAGGCGGTGATGGTGATGGTCTTGTCGCAGAGCGGGTGGGCGGGCTGGTTGATGCCGAAGCTGGTCGCCGTGCTGATGTTGTCCCAGAATTGCTTGGGGATGGCGACGATGTTCTCCGTGTCGTCCTTGCCCTCGTCAGGATAACCGCAGGCACCTAGCGCGGCGTTGTAGTAAGTGATCTGGCCGTCGAACTTCTTGCCGTAGGGGATCCCGTCGCTGCCCGTGCTGCCGCCCGAGCCACCGGAGGATGCCGGGGGTGCTGGGGCGTAGGTGCTGCTCGGCGGCGGGAGAGGCAGACTCAGAGTTGGCGAGGGAGGAGGAGGAGGCGCCTGGTAAGAGGGCGTAGAGGCCGACGAAGGCGGAGGAGGGGGAGGAGCCTGGTAAGTAGACTGAGCAATGCTAACAGTGGTAGTTGGGGTCTCCGGCTGAGGCTTGGGAGCCTCTACGGAACTGCTAGAAGAGCTAGGGGCAGGCTCGAAAAATTCGACCGGAGTGCCCGAGCTTGTTTCCTGGGGCGAGGGAGGAATGGTCTGGGTGGAGTCATCGTCGATGATGACGGTAGCGGTCTCCCAGACAGTTTCCCACTCGGTAACCAGCTCTCGCTTTGCGTGGTGGTGACGGTTGTGGCCGTGGGGCTGAGCAACGGCAACTGAAGCCAGAAGGGCTGCGGCGATGGTTGCGGACTTCATCTTGTATGATGCTGGTTTATGTTGATATCTGCTATGTGCTGTATAATTTGCGAATAAACCAGAACAGATTCAACCGAAGCGATATATCTTCAAAAAATATTGTTGTCGAAGGATTCGTAACAAAGAACTTCCTGTCCTTGTTGTTTGCCTTGCTGTGTATGTGTTGTGACTCTGTTCGTAAGGATCGGGTTGGTACCAGTTCCAAGTCTCTTCCTTCAAGAATGAGTGTGTCGAGGCTGCTGTACCGGCGAATGAATGTATATAGTGAGCACTGCTCCTGGAAATGAATGAATGCTCTGTAGTCGTGGAGAAGCACGAGTGGTCAGGTAGAGAAAGCAGCGGCCGTCGAGATGGAAGGAATGTAAGGGGGGTATTTATTTGGCAGGGGAGGAGGAAAAACCTCTTAACCTCTTCGTGGAGGCCGCAGGGAAAAAAAGAGCGACTGGACAAGGGGCGAAGCTAGGAAATGGGAAAAAAGCAGCAGGGAACAAAAAAAGCAGAATCCGGACATGGTTCCTGCCTGATGTACTCGAGCTGTACCTGCTGTATCTTCCTGTACGCGGTACCTACCTAGGTACCTACATATGAATGTAGGCAGGTATGTATCTCGCTGACGAGGCCTATAGGTAGGTATACATGTACACATTGGGTAGTCACCGGCTGATTGGCGGGAGAGGGTTGAAACATCTCGCTACTGGGGGTCTCCCAGATGGCACTTCTCCTTTTTGGTCGGGTTGGGCCAATCAGCTGGGCCGGATCCTAGCGGGTTCAACGTGGCTAATGGAGGGTGTCAGCACGGGTCAGCTAGGGCTGGGATTGGGGCGTACCTGACGGGTACTTATGTTGGTACATCACCATTCATGCAAGGTACCGCTGACGTTAGTGCGTGCCGTCAGCACGTTGGCCAATGAGGTGACTGTGGATCCTCCGAAATAGCCAAGTTTGAGAGACTTGTTAGCGTTAATCACTCATCTTAGCTCCAGGAACCGGCTCATGATGATCGCCTTTCCCACTTTTTTATCTTCTTTCTTCCCTCTTTTCTTCGTTCCAACTAACCCGACTATTTGATCGGATCCTTCTGCCTGGGTCAGGTACAACTATGTATTAGTTTATCATGGTTGATACGAGTACATATTATATCGCCTAGCACAGTCTCCATACCTCCCATACCTCCCATGCCTCCTCCATGTCTCCACGTCGAGCCACGTCCACGTAGCGTTACGTGCTTGGAAGGGCTGAATGCTCCTCTCAACAACTCCACAATGCTGCGCTTCTAGACACCCTCCCCCTCCTCTCCGGGCCTCGCCGCCCGAGATATTTATTAGCTAACGGTATCCTTCGATTTGCCCATCGCGTGAGTGGAGCGGCGCCTCATCGTCAGTCTTGCGCAAAACACGCATACACACTTGCATACATACCTACATACCTACAGACCTACAGACCTACAGACCTACATACCTACATACCTACATACCTACATACCTACCTACCTACATAGGTCTATACTGTGTGTACCCAGGATATACAATAGGTAGTATATCGAACAAGATCTGGAAGTTCTGTTCCCGCGACGGGGCTCGGTCCGATGCTAATTAGCACCACGAGAATCGAGATACAATTTTAGTTGATGGGGTGGGTGGATGCCGCCGAACAAGGCTTCGGGATCTGAGCTTCTTTGTTCTAAACCCATCCGTTCTCGCATGCTTTTTATCCTTTGTTAAGGCTTGGCCTATTATCCGGACCGTCGCAGAGCGCGTGTGGCAGTTTCACCGCTTATAGTCGTCAATTTCTCCACGCTGCCGCTACCCGAATGTCGGCATTCGACTCCTCTTCTGCCGCTGCTGGTGGCAGCCCTCGGCCACTTGCATCGAGTAGGCTATCTCCCCCTGCATCGTTAAGATTATAAGGCCGGGGGCGACTGAGCCTCTACTCGGACCCCAGAATAATAGATTGTTGAACCGTTCGAAATCTTTCAAAAAGGGCGGTCTTTGTGGCGCGAACAACCTTTCCGCCAAAGCCGACATATTGCTGCCCGTTCGCGACTCACAAAATCGGGTGTACCCAAGGTAAACTATTCGCGCCACCGCGATAGGCTATCATTGGTCCACTTCGTCCTAGATATAAGACGATTATTTTTCGTTTCCTCCGGTACCATCGTACCATCCATCCTCTACGAAAACGTCAAGATCTCAATCCAAGTCTACCTAGGTTGCGGTACCTTACCAACCCTGGATGTATTTTCCATCTGCAGGGTGGCGCTGGAGCACAGCATCAAGACTGCCATTGCTACTGGCTCTTTCAGCGCCGCCAGCACTTCCCATTGGCTTATCGACTAGTCTCCTCCTTTCGTTACGCGTTTCCGGACGATCATCTCTTTCAACCGCAACCTAAATCTAGTAACGATAAAGGGCATTTAGATGTTATCGCGTCAATCGTTGACCCCGCTTTCCAAGTTCAATAACATCTCAATAACATCTCAATAACATAGGTGAGGTCTAGTTTTCCGTACCACAACCGCCTTAGGGACTCGGATGAAAGGGGGTAAGTGACTAAGACCACAACGTCTGCATGCCGTCTCGGGGATAATACAATCGATTCGGATCGCATTTCTGTCACACAGTAAGCATAGCAAGACTATCGGAGCCAATTATATCTACCATGATTCTGCCGCTAATGTATTCGCCACCATCGAAGTCAGCGTACTATCAAGGCAAGAACTTGAATAGTCCGAAGTCCTTTACGTTCTCTTGCATTAGTGCTCTAGAATTCTCCAGCAGGAGCCGGTCTGCTATTCGGATGTTGGAAGAAACATCCCCGGCCTCTAGGAAACGCTGGTGCTTTTTCTTTTACAGACTAGTCCATCGCCAAGTTTCGAGCTTCTTGGGCTAATACGAAGCTGCAGTGGAGACAAGACCTATCTTAGGTCCTTGCCACGGCTAGACAGGGAGGTATTTAAATTTTTCCTTGACAGCGCACTGCAAACACTACCTGGGTTAGGTTAGCCAGGCAAGTAGGTAGGCAGCGTAGACCATTAAATTGGCTCATCGGGATGTAATGCACGCCCACGAACTCGCACGAGGAATCGCGATATTGGGGTTGCCCAAGAAGTTCCAATGATTTCAGAGTAAGCTTTTTAACTGGGTGGTAGCAATTGCCACCATGCTCTTCGGTACAGCATTAACGTCTCCTTGCATCTGAATAGGCTGCAGGGTCTGCGTCTTCCCCCGCCTACTCCGCCGAGGACTTCGAGTATTATAGATTGCATTGTCTCCTTCGGCGGCGAATAGAACTTGGCTCGTGCTGCCGATTACTTACAGTAGCTGAAACGAGCATGCGTTGAACAGACCCGAACGCCTTGGTAGTAATGGGAAATAGATGAGATGGCAGTGGGCGCAACCAAATCTAGCCAAACGACCCCTCCTACACGGTCTGGAAAGTGTATAGGAAAAGTCCCTCTCGGCTGAAGACTGGACGATCTTCGTCCGGAATCTCAGTCACTCGGAACAGCTTCTGCGCCTTCTTCATGAACTGCATGTCTGCGCGTCTCCTCTTCTTGAAACAGAAGTAGATGGTGGCCGACGGATAGAGTTTTAGAAGATCCGACAACGTGGCTAGGAGCAGCGGGAAGGCCGGCTCAAAGTAGACGCAGTCGGCCGCGAGGATCACATCTGGTTTGAAGGTTGCGATCTCCGACGGGAGCGGCTCACCCCTGCAGCACGGAAGTGACATGCGTGTTAGCATCCACGGCTGCACGTACGCTTCGGCAGTACAGTGCATGAGGCAGACCCCGCGCGGAGGATAAGGATACAGGATAGGGAAGAATCGTCAAGGGACGGACTAACCAGTTCAGAATCGCGGCTTTAACTCGGCCTTCTAGGCCGTTCAAGCTGATGTTGTGCTCCATCAGGGAATACATCTCTACCTGATCCGTGACGAAGAGCGGGTTCTCGACCGCGCATCCCTTAGCAACCGCCAAGCCCACCAGTCCACCTCCGGCGCCGAGTTCTAATCTGCATACGGACGGCGTCTGTTAGGGATTATCTGATACCGCAAATCCGCCTCACGACGGGAAAATGGAAAGGGTATCGAACTAAGAAAAAAAAAAAGGAAAAAAAACCCCTCACTTACATTCGCGAGTCCCGCACGTCGTCCCGGTGGTACCGGAGCATATGTTTAGCGAGCACCATGCCAGCCGGCCATGTTTGCCCGCCGCAACCGGAGGCCAGGTCCTCATGTAGCTTGAGGGGCTCAGCGAGGAGGCCCGAGAAATCAGTCTCGGTGGTGCCGGCAGCCTTGTAGGCAGGGAGGGGGGAAAGGTCCTCGCCAATAGCCAGAGGCGAGAACTCTGGGGAGGGCGAGCGTTGAGGGGGCAGCATTTTTGCACTTGACTGTCAACTTTTCTCTACGGACGACATCATTGTGGTTTAAGTTCCTTTAAGTGAGTTAGGTAAGTACCTAGGTACGCAAGTTTGTCAGCTAGATACACGGGCGTGCGGTCTAACAGATAACGAATTATGGGTTCCTGCCCAACTTAGGAGAGAGAAAAAAATGGACAGAGGCAGAGAGAAATCCACCGGGATCTAGAACGTCACGGATGCCCGCTTAGTCCACTATCACCGAACCCGCTCTCTACCTAACACCCCTGTAAGTGAATCGGGCTGATGGGGCTTACACCCTAATAATTCGGAATAACTTGCAAACGGGCTTACACATCCGTAGGCCTCGATAACAGCTTTCCATCTTATTGAGCCTTTAAATACTAACCTTTCGACGTTGGGTTTCTACAAAGTTAAATTGCTACTGCGATCACCACATAGTGCAACTACCAGTCGGAAGCTCAGTACAGTGTTTCCACTAAAAACCGTCGAATTAAGACTCAATCGATAAAGACTTAGCATTTCCTCCTTGGGGAACGGTAAGTATTGTCTCAGCCAATCAGGTTCAAAGGGCGTCTGGTTGCGCTACGTCGTGCCCTAGCCAAGTAAGGTATTGATGCGAGGCCCTGATGACTACCACGTACATCCATAGTACGAGTTAAGAAACAAACACCCATCCAGTGCTACGGCTCCTCCGTCTTATAGCTTGGGGTTTTACTGTGTAAAGCACTTATATAAACATGGCCATTCTCAAATTGTGGCTAATGGTATGGTTGGATAACTAGTGCTATGTGCCCTAATACTTTAGATATGCATAGTACCTAACCTCCCACCTAAGCCACCAATGTCTCACCACCTACCCGCCTAAATACCGCCTATCCATGCAAGGGAGCCAGCCACTGCAGTCACCAAATCGAGAATTTTTACTGAAAGCCCGAATTCTGGGGGCGATCGACTCTCGAGAATCCTCTTATATGTAAAATTATGATCGTGGATGACAGATCGATCGACATGAGCTTCTTGGGGGATCAAGAACACCCTACCTACCAGGTACTCATCAATTTTATTCCAACTGAACTCTTTGAAGTGTAAGATACCATCTATGTATGTACGACTCAAGACTAAATAGTTATCCATTACCACCTTACTCAAATAACACGGCTGAATAAGGTAGGCAGGTAGGTCCTTAATCTTCAAGGATCCATAGAGAAACATCATGAATACGCAGTAAAAGAGGCACCACGCAAGGCGCCCAGCCTTTCGGTCAAAACGTACCTACTTGGCTAGCCATTCAGCGACGATCAGGCTAGTAGACTCACCCACCTACCTACCTAGCCTGGGTGCTTCCACCGGAAGCAAACACGGCTGGGGATACCCCGAGTAGGCTGGTACTAAAATAAAGTCATGACGTTCTATAATCCAGCAAGCCGACCTCCCAGCTTCACCGCCTTAGCGTTACACAATAACTAGCTGTATTGTTTCCGAACAGCTAGCCGAAAACCCAGTGGCTTGTGTAGAGCACACCAGCCTCAGGCTCGGGTAAAGCCCAATAGCTTGAGGTGACCTATGCAAACGCTCAACGGAGTTAGTGTCGGCGTCCAGGCCAGCGAGGCTGCGGGAGGCGGTCTACGATTCTATTAGTGCACTACATAGCTGCTCTGCCCATTCTTATCACTAGGTATCTATCTAAGTGACGGCAATGACGACAACGGCAATGAAAATATCTGTAGCATCAATAAATCGTGACCTGTAAACCGAATATTGAAAAGTCATACCATATTCCGCTGCGTAGGCCCGCAGGGGACGTCCGTCCTTATTATTAAAATGCATCAAATTTCTAGCGCAACTCCCTTATTACCCAGCTAGATACTTACCTACCTACCTACCTACCTTCACCTTAGGTACCGTACTTACCACCACGCAAGCCACCCGCGGAATGCAGAGCCGTCGGGCGGGGGATCGATATCGGCGCGTGGCTAAGACATTAGAATTCCACCAGCCCCGTGCGACGCGATAGTCGGGGCGGGCGCGCCAGCGAAGGACCGTAGATTAGGTAGATAAGGAGGTAGATTGGGTAGTAGATAGGTAGGTAGATAGGCGGAATGGGACGCGATGAGACAGTCACCCCTCCAACCTCCCCTTTCGTCATTATCGAATCCGCGCGCCTTCGCATCCGCCGCGACGGCCTTCCAGGGCACGGCAGGGCAGGACGGGATGAGGCGAGGAGCAAGGGAGCTGGGTAGGTCGCTGAAGAATGGCTTTCCCGGCATCGTGCTGGTTTGTTGGCGAAGCTGCTCTTGCTCTTGCTCTTGCTCTTGCGATTTCTCTTGTTCTGTTCATGATAGTTACCATACCTTACCTACGCCTAGAATTCACGGTAGCATGATGTCTCGTCGCGCGAACTGCGGCCACGACTAGAAACCTCTGAATCGATCCAGTCTAAAGCCTCGCGAGCCTAGCGCTGCTCGACTCGGCGCAATTGTCGCCTCCTCTCATGCCTGCGCCCTCAGTTAGCAGCCGTATATCACGATGGTAAAGAACTGTAGGGAGATATTCGCATTCGGCGTGGCAGCGGCGGCGATACTTGTCGGTGCTGCGCCTGTAAACTATTTTCCGATCAATTCCCAGCTACCGCCCGTAGCTCGCATCTCGGAGACTTTCGATTTTACTTTCTCGCCGCAGACCTTCTTCTCTAACTCCAGTATCACGTACCGACTCGGGAACGCGCCCAAATGGCTCTCCGTCGATAGCTCCTCCCGTCGGCTCTTTGGGACGCCAAGCGACGAAGATGTTCCTCCAGGGGAAGTCGTAGGGATCCCGATCGAGCTGATCGCCGAGGACAATACCGGGTCTACAACGGCAAACCCGACGCTGGTAGTGTCTAGGAATCGGCCGCCTATCGTCGCCGTACCCGTCTCGGAACAGCTTCCCAAATTTGGGACGTATATAGCTCCCTCTTCGTTACACCTCCGTCCCTCGAAGCCCTTCTCCTTCAGCTTCGACAAGCACACGTTCCGCACCGATAGCGGAGACGGCGGGCTCAATTACTACGCGGTGTCCGGCGACAACGCGCCTCTGCCTTCGTGGATTACCTTTGACGCCGGAGAGCTCTCGTTTTCCGGCAAGACGCCCCCGTTCGAGTCTCTCGTCCAGCCCCCGCAAATATTTACCTTCCAATTAGTAGCATCCGATGTTGTAGGATTCGCGTCTGTCTCGATATCCTTCTCCCTCGCGGTCGGGAACCATGAGTTAACAGCCGACCCGCCGATGATCAAGCTCAATGCGACGCATGGGAAGCCCTTCGAATACAAGGACCTACGAAAAGTGTTGAAACTTGACAAGAAACCTCTGAAGCCGGAGGATACCGAGACTCTTGCCGCGCTTGATTTGCCTTCCTGGCTATCTTTCGACAACAGGACCTGGGAATTGAGCGGGATGCCTGAGCCGACTGCCGAGTCGTCTAATATTACCATAGCCGTCATGGACAAGTATTCCGATACTTTAAATCTAACGGTCTCGATCCATTTTGGTCTATTCATCTCCGACCTACCGGATCTCAACTTGAATGCGGGCAGCCACCTTTTGTTCGACTTGAAGAAATACCTCTCTAGACCAGCAGATACCCAGGTCGAGTTTGAACAAGAGCCGGAAGCGCCATGGGCCGAATTCAACTCTTCGTCGATGACCCTTTCGGGGCTGATCCCGGAGCGACTATCGGAGAAAGCAAAGGGGCCGCGCGTAGCTTTTAGAGCTACTTCCAAGCACACGAACGAGACGGAGACCAAAATGATGAACATACATATTACTTCTCTCTCATCTCCTACCGTATCGCCTCAATCGAGCGCCCAGCCGACGGGTTCTGGCGCAGATGATTCCGAAAGGAATTTGCTTTGGCTGCTTGTGATACCAATCTTTCTAATATTTATAGGTATCATAGCCATTCTTTTCTATATTCGGCGGCGGCGTCACCCGCCAAGGAGGGTAAATGTCCAGGAGGTATCCGGACCCATACCGGGGAGCTTCGTGGCTAATCGCCCGGGAAGCGGTCTCAAGATCTCTAGTCAGAATATGAATATAGTGGATATAGGGCCGCGGCGGTCTTCTGGTAGCACAGAGGCCCAGAAAAGGCATTCCACTACGGCGGAAGCGAGTCGGCATTCCTTCCGGACGGCTTCGAGTCCCAGTTCAAACGGCGCCACGCTGCCCCACGCTATGATGGCGATGTATTCCCGGGCAAAGTCACCTACGCACAGCGTCATTCTGGAGGCGAGTAGTTCCTGGTCCGGGGGGCAGGATAACCAACCATCTCCCCAAGGGACGGGGGGGACGGACGAGCTTAGCCTGCTTTCAGACACTAGTCTAGGGGAAGCGGAGGCGCATATCGCGGAAGCGCAGTCGTACGTTATTAGCCGAAGGCCCCGGGACGAAGCGTTCCCGGGCCTCGAGGTCCCCAAGGGTCTAGAGCCTTTTAGTATACAAAATACGCCGGAAATTGCCTATATATCAGGCGGCAGACACGACTCTAGCTCAGATGAGGCGGTCCCCCCGGCGGTAGGATACGCTGTGCGGTCGAGGTCGAAGCGGGAGCAGGACTCGGGCTCTGGTCTCCGCGCTGTCGGAAAGAGAATATCTAACTTGTGGAAGAGGGAAAGCGGAAGCCAATTTCCTACTGAGCGGAAACGTAATAGTATCCTCAGCAGTTCTACAGGTCAGACGACCCGCACAAGCATCTTAACGTCGGGAATCTCTGGCGGAGCGGAGGAGGAGGCCACGACGAGCACGAACGTAGTCGCAAGACCAACTATAATACATATACCTAGTAGGCCGGGCGAGGTGCGGCGAATGAGCAGAAGGGTAGACGAAACCTCGCCTCTTTTCAGGGTACGGTCGACTACACAATCGCCACGGAACTTTGGGTTAGCAAACCGATCACCAGAAACAGTTATAAACGATAGCGTGGAGCTACCGCCAAACCTAGAAGACTCTACCAAACCTCATAACGGCGATACTTCGTGGGATCGACTCGCACGGAATTCCCTTGGCATCGCATATAAAGACCTCGTCACCGAGCCAGAGAAAGCCATCCCACAAGGAGCACCGGCCGGGACAGCTCAAAACAACTGGACAACTTACGGCTGGAACCAGGATCTCTTATCTCCGGATCAATGGTTACAACCGAACGTGTCTATCAATATGGTCGGCATAGCAAACACATCGCCCGCTAATACCTCTAGTAAGCTGCCACGGCTGCCACACACAACAGCATTAATGGCGTCCAAGGTGGAAGGGAAAGGTGGAGCATTGATGAGACGCGGTCCGTCACAAGCATCCGACACCACTCTCCGTAATACACCGTCAACTAGCTCGAGATTTGATGGGTCATACTCCTCTCGGGAAGAGCGTTCACACGTCAGTCGCATCCACAGCCGCGGTCATAGAGCGATCGCTGGTGGGCGGGCTACTGCCTCACAAACACCATCCCCAGAGAACCGGTGGGGGCCGCCCACGCGGCCTTTACCGGAGACTCCCTCACGCGCTGGTAGAAGGCCGTTAGGAAACCGACCCAACGAATCGTCTTACGCCCGAGCGGGAGGAGGTGGCCAAGGCCCCGACGTCGAGAACGGTCCCCTTAAGAGCTGGAAGACTACGAGGAGCATAAAGAGCGCCAGGAGTCTGGGCAGTGTTTGGGCCGAAGAAGATGATGACGAAGACGCGTGGGAGGATATACGACCGCCAACAACGGTTGACGGGTGGGATGATGGAGGTGATAGTAATGGGAGTTTTGCGGTCTATATCTAATACGGGGGGATTGAGGGGAGGGGATTTGATAGATACCTAGGTACTTAATGATATTATTTATTATTTGGCGTGTTCTTCCGGAAGGTTGCGAGCGTCAGCAACATGTATCGTGACTAGGTAGATAGGCCGAGTTTGGAGAGGCATGGCTCCGCTAGTGTTAGGTATATTTAAAAAAGATCATGTTCAACGATAGCAACATAGAGTTTCCTTGAGATTGCAGGAAAGCGATTTTCTTGTCGGGTTGACTCCACAATCTTGGATAATAGTCTGGAGACTGAAATCGACAGCACTAACAACGTTTCGATTTATACTGCTCGGCGGCATCTTGCTGTCCCGACATGAAACTATTCGTGGTCCGGAATTTCCGGTACAGTCCGAGGCCGGGGTTGGGGGGTCAGGGTTGCATCCACAATGCCGGTCCGGGGAATCCGAGAGAGGAGTTCCAGCTATATGTATGCGTTGTATTATGGCGATTATTAGTAGTGGTAGTATCACACGCAGACGCGAACGTCCAACAGTGAGTTTCGCGGTGCTTTGCCCGGTCATACATGGCAATCCCCTTTGGGACAATATCGAATATATATCAGCTGTAGGATTGACAATTATGGTCAATTGTAAGAATAATCAACTCGCAATCCGTAAGTCAATTGGAGCTGTCCTACTTCTGTTCACACCTTGAGAGAGAGAGTGAGAGAGGCGGTGCGTCGTCTATCCCCTGCGTCTTTTGCTAAACTCCTTATGGAACGCTTCGCATATCATCCTAGGGGATCAACGGCTATCGATAGAATGCAATACTTATTCAGGTGGCGGGAAGGCGAAGGCGCTTATGCCATAATATTTTCCATTGAATTGAGGGTTTGATAGATAATAATGCATAGAAGAGAGAAGATTGAGGTGTGGAAGATGATTTAGGTAAATGCGTGGGCCACCGTGCCACCGTGCCACCGCCACCCCCGCGGCGCTATACCTCGTAATACCTCCATGTCATTACAAACAACGTAGGTATATATCTGCCTACTTTGTATATGTACATTATCTGGTCCTACACGTACTTTCCCCCAGCCTACAGCTCTGCTCCTTCTCGCACTCTATCTCTGCTATGAAACGCCAACCCATTGTTCTAGCCCCGGTAGTTTGCGTCGTGCGAGTATACGCAACACTCATGAAAACTCCATCCCAACATAAGGATACATGTACCTACTTATTACCTACATGTACCTACCTAGATACCTAGATTGTAGACCTTCTTACCTAGGTACCTTACATATACCTATACGTAGTCATATAAAGATATCTATACGCTCACGTGCCCATTGATGTAAGGCATGTTCTTATGGCTCGTTTCGAATACCCGATCGATACCCGGGACAGATATACTTACACGCGCTTGATTTACATAAAGAACGAGTATCAAGCGCCTAACTTAGGGGTAGGTACCTACGTATATCTATCTGCCTATACGTATGTAGGGGTAGATATGGGGTATATATATGTGTGGTAAGGTGCCTTGCCCACACGTCATATAATTTAGGTTATGTCGAGGCCCCTAACGTTCTTAGGGTCTCGTTTTGTCCTAATCCTGATTCGTAAATATACGTAAGGTATTCTTCTTTGATAAAACCACCGAGATGGAAAAACTGATGTCGTGACGCACGTCGTATTCTTACGACATCATAGCGGCTTTCTAGCTCTTTTAGCGCGCAGGTACCAGCCTGGTCGGCGCGAGCAGTAGGTACAGGTACTTTCGTTGCCAAACCCGGCAGGCTTGGTTTATACCAACAGTACAGTGAGGACTGCCTAAATTAGTAAAGAGGCCACCCCGATAAGGTATCAGCTGCCAGCTGCTCACGTCCCGAGAGACGGATTTTTCTTCTGCGAGAAACGCAAAACCCCGCCTTGGTCTCGACTACCCTTTTCTCTACCTAACCTACCCGTACCTAATCCCGCCTACCGTACCTATCTCTCTGCCTTCTAGCACCATCTGATTCACAATTTCTCCCGCGCGACGCCTTGTGCCAATTTTATTTTTTTATTTTTTTTTTATTTTTCTTTTTTTGCCCACACTACCTCCTCACCTACATCATCCCTCCAGGACACTACCGCGGCTCCTACCGTATTCGTCTACATACCCCGTTCCCTATTCTCGAGGCGATTGAAAATTTTTGACGATCAACACAGCAACTCACGATATTGCCCCTCCTTCGCAGGTACATGACCATCCGACCACCACACTGAATTTACCGCGCTGCCGCATACTGAGTTCCTTTCGCCATGGGTCAAACCCTCTCTGAGCCTGTCGTCGACAAGGTAGGATATTATTATTTCCTTACTCGGATCTTTCAATCGCGCCGTCTCCTATCCGACCTCCAAAATACGGGTTTCCCGTCCCTCCGTGACTCCGCGCTTCCCCGGTGGCCTTGCCGAACGACATCGCAATGGCTCGTCCCCGATTATCCTGCACATGACTATGCGGCGCCCGGTTATTAGATCGACTTCTGCTGACTCTAGATATTCTCACTAGGCATCCGACAAAGGCGAAGATGACCGACTGTTGTACGGCGTGTCTGCTATGCAGGGATGGCGTATTAGTATGGAGGACGCCCACTGTACTGTCCTCGACCTCTTGACACCCCAGGGAGATGAGGAGAAGAAGGTTCACCCTTCGCGACTATCATTCTTTGGCGTTTTTGATGGACATGGCGGAGATAAAGTTGCTCAATTCGCAGGCAAACACATACATGACATCCTTAAGAAGCAAGACACGTTTAAGGCTGGGAACTACGAGCAATCTCTGAAGGATACGTTCCTCGCGACTGACCGAGCGATACTGAGCGGTATGGACTTCACCAGCCGATGACCGATATGTCGGAAGTTCTGACATTTACCTTAGATCCCCAATACGAGGAGGAAGTATCTGGATGTACCGCATGCTGCGGTCTCATCACCAGCGATAAAATCTACATTGTTCGTACTACATAGTCTTACCGCTGATCGTTGTTTACTGACTCAGATTACTAGGCGAATGCCGGCGACTCGAGAAGTGTCTTGGGTGTTAAAGGAAGAGCCAAACCGCTCTCTTTCGATCACAAGCCGCAGAACGAAGGTCAGTAGAATCGCCCAAGAACATTATACCATCTAAAGGTTGCTGATGCGCTTGTTCTTCATAGGCGAGAAGGCCCGAATTACTGCTGCTGGTGGATTTGTCGACTTTGGTCGTGTCAACGGCAACCTCGCCTTATCCCGAGCTATCGGAGACTTCGAGTTTAAAAAGAGCGCCGAACTCGCGCCCGAGCAACAAATTGTGACCGCGTATCCAGACGTGGTCTCGCATGAGATCAGTGACGACGATGAGTTTTTAGTCATTGCGTGCGATGGTACGTACTTGGTTCCGTCTCCTTCTTCTTTCCCACATGAAAAAGAATATATGGATAGGCGCAGCTAACCAATCATGACAGGCATCTGGGATTGCCAGTCTTCGCAAGCGGTGGTTGAGTTTGTTCGAAGGGGCATTGCCGCGAAGCAGGATTTGGATAAGATCTGCGAGAACATGATGGACAACTGCCTGGCATCTAATTCGGAGACTGGCGGAGTTGGATGTGACAACATGACAATGATCGTCGTGGGCTTCTTAAGAGGCAGAAGTAAGGAGGAATGGTACGAAGAGGTTGCCAGTCGTGTGGCTAAAGGCGACGGCCCCTGTGCCCCTCCTGAATACGGTATGCCTTCTTAGAGCTCGGGGTCTCTTTTTTAAGATAATTCATAAAACTGACCTTGAGACTCAGCTGAATTCCGGGGACCCGGTGTGCATCACAATTCCGACGATAGTGATAGTGGCTATGATGTTGATATGGAAAACAAGTCCAAGACCTTTGGGATCGGTGGGTACAAGGGCCGCATCATCTTTCTTGGCGATGGTACTGAAGTTCTCACCGACTCGGACGACACCGAGATGTTTGACAACTCCGAAGAAGATAAGGACCTAGCCAGTCAAGTGTCTAAGAAGCCTTCCGGCGAGGATGGCGAGACGAGTCGACCGCCGCCCAGAGCCCCTTCGCCTCCCCCTCGCTCGCCGAAGAAGCACGACGACGAGTCTCCGGCAAAGGCTGACGACTCGACCTCGAACGATGCCGCCGCGGCGTCAAAGACAGTCGCGGAAGCTGTCAAGGACGACCCCAAGGAAGCGAAGCCACAAGCCGCCGCCGCCGCCGCCGCGGCGTCTAAAGATTGATTGACCTTACGGCTTTGCCAGGCAGCATAGTGAGAATAATACAGTTGCGTCTTTCAATCCCACTGGCCTGCTGATCGTTAGGATTCACCCCGCGCACCCCCGGAATGATTAAGGATGGTTACGACAGGGCGACGAAGAGTTTTGTTTACTTGGAACACGATGGATTACCAGGAGGCAAGGGGAAGGGCAAGGGGGAAGGACAGGGGGAGAGGGATGAGTACCGGAACGGATGTTCCCCCCTCGAAAGAAGATGGGCATGGCAGAGACTTGACACACGTGACACGACCATTGGGGCCACCACCTCTGGGCGACATCTGAGGCATGATCAGGGTCTTGGAGGTTATGCTGACGGAATTACATGGCGGGCTCTTCGGAGACCGCTCTGTAGCCGAGGAATGCCCTGTATGCTATAAGAAGGGCATGAACGCTCATACATGCATCATCCATTCTATATCTTTTCTTAGGAGTGCAGAGATAGCATGCTGACTAAGAATGCATTAATGCCAACCGAAGGCTCTAGCCGCTGTGTTGTGTACGAATGTGCTGTGATTTCGTCCTTTTGATTTCGGTTTCGAGCCGGGCTGCCGATCTCTTCTTTTCTCTTCTTTTCTTTTTTCCTCTTTTTATGTTGACCGATTTTTATTTGTTATATGGAGGCAAGACATTACATAAGGTACGTACCTCGGGTACGCGCCGTATATTAGGTAATGTAGGTACCTAGGTACATAGCCTCAGATACATGTACCTCCAAAGCATGACCCCCAATCGGGACGGGACGCAGGCGAGCAGGTACCTAAGTAGGTACCCAGGTATACCTCCTAGCTAAAGATGGAATGGAGACGGCCGATCTGCCGGTTAGCGCCGGGGGATCCACCCGCACTGAACGATAAGATCTCGACGCAAAATTTATTGCGACCGGTTCGTTCATCGCAAATCACCGGTGACTCCAACGTTGCAGCCCATGTCCCTAGCAATTACGTCGCTATGGAGAGCCCGAGGTTGCTCAATTCGTGCCGGCGGACTCTCCCTGATCCCCAGGGAGCAGCACGATCTGTCCTTCCGGCAATCGAGCCGGCGACGATGGGGATCGAATGTCGTCCGGAAGAAGCCTCCCAGATCACCCTACTTGCCCAAGCTCCCCATCATAAGGCCGCCGGAAGCTCCAAAGGGTTCGAAACACGTTGTGTGGAAGCCCCCCAAGGCGAAACCACCCCCAGATGGAATTTGGTACCAGAAGGGTAATCGAATCCGAGTTCCGAAGCGACCTGAAGAAACTCCCCAAGAGGCAGCCGCCAGGGCCCTGCGCAAAGAAATGATCAAGAAGAAATTTGGTTTCCGTCCTCCGAAGAGACCTGAACTTGTGAGGCGGCCAGGCCAATACCTTGACCAGCAGGAGTCAAAGCGCAGTCTTCAGAAGCATAATAATAGCGTCGCGAGGCAAGGAATGCTCGACGAACGGAATAAAGCCCGCGACACACCAGGCGTCGACTGGAGTATAGTCTTCGACTTCATGCTCCGGCATACTCTGGATGTCAGTGAGATACTGCATTTCCGTGTTATTATAGGGAGAGGCGTGGCAGCAGAAGCCCGCGAAAAACTCATGGATCCAGACACGAACATCAACCATATCTGTCGGAGGAACGAAACCCTCGTTCACGTCGAAGAATTGAATCCCGAGAACGGCGAACTCGCTATTTGTCTGTCGGGCTCCGAGGAGTCGTTGCGGAAGTCGATCCTAGATATCCTTGAGGTCTTGGGGACGATCACCGCCGTCCGGATCACCGAGTCAGGTTTCGATAAGCTGTTGTGGGATATATGGAAGCTTGCGCAAGAGAAGCGACCGGAGCTTCAATTCATACCAGGCAACGACGAGCTTACATTGGATGAGAGGGCGTTGACCGTACAGACATCCGTCCTCAACTCTGCCAAGTATAAGGATTACGAGCTGACGACGCGGGCTGACGAGATTAGCCGTCCTACGGTGTGGACTAGGGAATCTTTTGAGAAATACGTCGCCGCCCTGGTTCACGGCCAGGTCCCAACCCATCTCGCGCAATCATTATACCCAGAACATCCCAACCACCAGGAGACGGTGGTCTCTCTACTCCTCGATCTGTTTGCCTCGGAGCAGGCCAAATCGGCAATTACTCTGTCCGCCTTGAAAATGGCCATCCGCTTCATCGAATCTAGAGGTGACGGCTTCCGTTACGCCTCCAGGGCGATCACAACCCAGGCGGAGCTGCTAGCCTTGCCCATGGATGCCGAGATATTTAATATATTCCTCGTCAGCGCCTCGAAAGCTAAGGATATCGATCACTTCTACTCCATACTAAAATCGATGGTCCGGAAAGGCTTCCATGTGCAGAGCCGCGCGTGGATAGCATTCATGGAGATGATACACGATCCGAGTACCCGGCGCTACATCGTCGGCGGGCTGAAGATCAAAGGACTAACCAATAACCCATCGATACTCCGTGCGGTGGGTAGACAGATGGTAACGACCGACCTGGAGCATCGGCTTTCGATGGAACTCAACGTTGTGTGGTTCTTGAACGAGCAGAACAAAAAATACGGCGTCGGGTGGCTTGACACCATTACGCTCAACAGGATGTTAGACACACTCGGGGCGCACGGGCTGCTTGCTACCGGCTACATGTTGCTAGATCAGGTCAAGAATATGCGCCTTACGTTACCTAGCGCGGTCACGCTGAACACGATGCTGACCCATTCGAAGGGCCTAGCAGCGCGGATACATGCCGTCCGCAGGCTGTTAGAAATGTGGCCGAAGCTAGCGCTAGATCCCATCACGTATCTAATTCTGTTCAAAGCAGCTTGGAGGCAGCGTTCTGTCAACTTGATCCGGGTTATATGGAGATATGCGGCCGTCGCCCGTATGACGACCCCCAAGATGCGATACATGCTGACAAAACTTCTCCACGTCGAAGAGCCGAGCAACAACGTGCGTCGTATGAACGAATGGGAGGATACGATCTTCGGACGGGAGGAGTTGGCAGAGATGCGAGCGATTCATTCGGACGAGCTCGAAGCATCGCATTTGATACGAAAGTACCTCGAGGGGGCGGAGGGTATGCAATTCGAGAAGGATTTCCCGACGATGCTCGAAGAAGCGCACAAGAAGGACTTGGAGATACACGAACTTTTGAGGGACGATACGGTCGCGTCGGTCCCGGTGATAGAGTCGCACACCGTACCGATACGGATGATACCCAAGCAGGAAATGCAAACGCAGGATCAACCTGACCCGGTTGATGTCTGGTCCCCCCCCAAACGAGTCCGCCGTCCTAATTGGGGCCTAGCGGCGGACCCCAACGCTTCTAATAATTTTAAGGGACCCGGACGGGGGCCTCCAGGCCGGAGGACAAATTCAGGCCGAACTACGATGAAGTTGGAACGGAAAGTCGAAGACCCCTGGTAGAATACTTGTGGGACGTCCCTGTGCAATATCGACGGCGTCGTTTAGCCGCGAGGGGGGAAGAAAAGGACGAAAACGATGGGTCTACGTTAGGATGATGACGACCATGACGATGATGCTGAACTGTATAATAGTATATGTGTATTAGACGTAGGTTGGGGAGAATCTAACTTGTGGGATTCGCGTCGGACTTGGTAGAGAGAGAACTCTCGGATTTTACCACTCCACCACAAGGCCATTCCTATTAGGAGGTACCTAGGTAGGTAATACCTACTTTACTCTCATATTTTCTACCCGATAAGAACCTGAGTGTTGAAATCACATTCTTGTCCTTTAGAATATCCCAAGCAGTCACCTAATAGGTAGTGCTCTATATAGGTAATTAGATACGTACGGTACGGTACATGTAGTGTAATCCATTCCTGGGATCAATATAGCCCGGAGCGTCCCCGGTAGTTTGCTTCGTACCCAGGAGATAGTAGGTACACGATAGGTACTACATGTATCTATAAGTGGGTTCCTACGGTTATACCTATACCTCTAGCGGCAAGCAGTATCAAAGCCATCGATAACCGTCACGGTAAAATAAGTACCTTCTACATTCAATACGGCCAACCAACTCGATTTAGCTCCAGAACTTATAATTTTTATTTCTATTTTTAATTCCTTCCTTTTTAACCTAGAAGATTAATTAGCAGGAAGATTACCAGCAGCAAAGTACCTAATCACCAATATCTCATCCTCCATTCGCCCCTCCAACTCCCTCCCCCCCTCTCCCCCCCCCCCCCAAATGCCCCGCACCTTTCTCACGCGACTCTCAAGTCCACTGACGCACCTCAGAATCCCGTCATCATCTTCATACATAAGACCAGCTCCCCTCTGCCTTTCCCGTCCACAGCCTTTTCTCACGCACTCCGTAAAGAGAACATATCTAACTCCCGCCCTCAAAGCTCACCAATCTCGCAAGATGGCGCCCCAACTCGACGGCTTCTTCTCCCAGGTGGACTCCCTCTCGCCGCACTTCATCGACCGCCTTAGCAAAGCCGTCGCCATCCCCTCCGTCTCTTCTGATGCCTCCCGCCGGCCCGACGTCGTCCGCATGGCCCACTTCCTCGCCGACGAGCTCAAGTCCCTAGGCGCCACCGTCGAGCTCCGGCCCCTCGGAAAGCAGCCCGACAACCCGGCCCTCGACCTCCCGCCCGTCATCCTCGCCCGGTACGGCTCGGACAAGGCGAAGCGCACCATCCTCGTCTACGGGCACTACGACGTCCAGCCCGCCGAGAAGAGCGACGGCTGGGCCACGGAGCCCTTCACCCTGTCCGTCGGCGAGGACGGCCGCATGTTCGGGCGCGGCAGCACCGACGACAAGGGCCCCGTCCTGGGCTGGCTCAACGCCATCGAGGCCCACCAGAAGGCCGGCGTCGACTTCCCCGTCAACCTGCTCATGTGCTTCGAGGGCATGGAGGAGTACGGGTCCGAGGGGCTGGAGGAGCTCATCCAGCAGGAGGGCAAGGGCTACTTCGCCGACGCCGACGCCGTGTGCATCAGCGACAACTACTGGCTCGGCACGGAGAAGCCGTGCCTGACGTACGGCCTGCGCGGGTGCAACTACTACGGCGTCGAGATCTCGGGGCCCGCGGCGGACCTGCACAGCGGCGTGTTCGGCGGCACGGCGCAGGAGCCGATGACGGACCTGGTGCGCGTGCTGGCCAGCCTGGTGGACACGCACGGCAAGATCCTGATCCCCGGCATCATGGACCAGGTGGCGCCGGTGACGAAGGAGGAGGAGACGCTGTACGACGGCATCTCGTTCACGATGGAGACGCTGCACGACTCGCTGGGGTCCAAGACGACCATCTTCGAGGACACCAAGTCGACGCTGATGGCGCGGTGGCGGTACCCGTCGCTCTCGATCCACGGCATCGAGGGCGCCTTCTCGGCCCCCGGCGCCAAGACCGTCATCCCCGCCAAGGTCGTCGGCAAGTTCTCCATCCGCATCGTGCCCAACATGGAGATCGACAAGGTCAACGAGCTCGTCGAGAAGCACGTCAAGAACGTCTTCGCCTCCTTCGGCAGCAAGAATTCCCTCCGCGTCTACCCCCTCCACACCGGCAACTGGTGGGCCGCGAGCCCCAACCACTGGAACTTCCGCGCCGCGAGCAAGGCCGTCGAGCGCGTGTGGGGCGTCAAGCCCGACTTTACGCGCGAGGGTGGAAGGTAAGCTCTCTCTCTCTGTGTTCCCCTTTCCCCCTATTTCTTCTACCTTTTCTACGCCAAGTCTATAAGGATAGAGACGAAATCCCGTTTTCTAAGTCTAAATTTGAACACGGAGCTGACATATTAATATAGCATCCCCGTCACTATCACCTTCGAGCAAGCCACGGGCAAGAACGTGCTCCTCCTGCCCATGGGCAGCTCCACGGACGGCGCCCACTCCATCAACGAGAAGCTCGACAAGCGCAACTATATCGAGGGTATCAAGCTATTGGGCGCGTATCTGCACTACGTTGCTGAGGAGCCTACGCAGTGAGGTGGATTAAATGGATGGATGGAAGGGAGAGAGGAAGGTGAAAGGGCTTGGATCGGCAGTGTATCTCTATGATGAAGTGACGATGTGAGGTGAGATGAGATAGGGTGGCATAGGATGATTGATACCACAATGAAGAAAAAAAATATTGAATGAAATGAAGTCGTATCGCACGGCGTGAAGTGAAATATCAAGAGGTAGGAATAGGGGTTTAGGTGAGTTGTGCTTCTATGCCTGGTAAGGCTTGATGCCCAGTCCCATCCCCTAAACTACCTAACCTACACACCTAACATAGGTAGGTAGGTATGTAGCCCTATATCTTACAAGTCTAGGCCAAGTGCCTGCGTAGGCAAGTATTAAACGTCATTTATGATGGGTTTGATTAAATACCTAATTATGTACCCAGAGGTGAGATATCCCGAAGTATCTAATGTTGCCATTTATTCGCCCGTCTAATACCATTCACGTCTATATATCCCGTCCCAGTATTAATAATCTTCCTGCCCTCCCAATCTATACCCCTTTCTCCCATCGTCTCCTAACCTTCTTACCCCCTATTCCCTATCCCCATTCACTCTAACCCCTTTCCCACGCAACCCAAACATCACCCCCTCCTCCCCAACTTTCTATTTATTTCTCTTCCACAGTCTTCCCTTCCCCTTCCCCCCGTCCTTCTTCCCCCCCAACATGATCACGCTCCCCAACCCCAGCACCAACCAACTCCCTCCGCCGCCCCCACACATCGCTCGGCAGGAACCGCCACGCCCCCGCGTGCCTCGGCGACAACCGGTCCGCGACCGCGTGGACCGCCGCGACCGAGAGCCGCGGCCACGTCTCGGCCACACCAGCCGCGCCGTTCCCGATCATATAACTACTACCCCTAGCCCCCGCGCTATTACTGTTACTATTGCTACTGCTGTTGCTGTTGGTGCTACCCGGACTATCAGCGCCGGTACCCCCGCGGCGGCGGTGGCTACTGTGGTTACGGCTTCGCTCGTACCTGGCGCCCGCCGCGTCCCGCAGCCGCACGATCAGCGGCAGGAGCGTGTACGGGTCCGCGGCGCGGCTGAAGGCCGCTTCGGCCGCGAGGTACGTCTGCGTGAGGCGCGCGGCGCGCGCGGAGACGAGGGCTTCGAGTTTGGCTTGGGCTTTGGCTTGGGCTTTCGTCGTTGTTGTTGTCGTTGTTGTTGGTGGTAGTGTTTGTGCTGGTGGTGTTGAGAGGACCGGCGGCGGTGTTGACGCCGGTGTTGGTGGCGACGCTGCGGTCTGGGATTTGGGTTGTGGGACTGCTGCCCGGTGTATCGAGGAGGAGGAGGATGATGATAGGGCTGGGGATGGAGGTGATAGGCCGGATAAGGGAGGGGGGTTCGATGATAGAGCTAGGTGTTGGAATGATCCGGAGGTGGGAGAAGAGGATGGGGTCAGTTCGAAGCAGAGCTCTTGCATACTGAGTAGGACTGAGATCTGCGTGTGTAGGTGTGGGACGAGCGTGTTGGCGAGGGAGATGAGGAGATTTTGGAGCGTGGAAGGCGAGTAAGTGGATGGATCTGAGTGCGTTGCGCCGGCGTAGTCGATTACCGTTTTTAGGAGAGTTGGTATGTCGTTCGCGCTCACGTCTTCTCTTTCTTTACCCTTCCCCTTCCCCTTTCCGGTTTCACCGCTCTCTTCTTCACCATCTTCTTCGGCCTCAGCGTGGCCACTCCTCACATCAATAACCTCTTCCCCCTTTATACCTCGATCATCACCCTTCAAAACCAATCCCAACCTTCCCCTCTCTAGCCCTAGCACATTCTCAAACCCGGGCACCATGACTCCCTCCTTCAGCACGTGATAGTCCCGTACCCAAATAGCCCAAACGCGGGCTAGGAAGCAGAAATCAGCGACATCGGCGGAGGCCTGGATGAATGGCGCCTGTAGATACAGGGCGTTAAGCCCGCGTAGCATCGCATTGTGCGCGTGGGAGACCTCATTTGCGATATGTTGTGCCGCGTGGGAAATCTGTGTTGTGATGTTAGTTAGCCTACATAACTAAGGATGGCCGGGAGGATGAGGAGTGAGAAATGAGAGAGATGAGGGAAGATAGATGCAATGAAGTAGTATAAGTTTAAGTTGCCGGCATAACATTACACGGCCGTTCGATAGGCGAATTGAGGGTGTAAGGTACGAAAGAAAAGGCATGATGAGGTAATCTAAGACACGGCAAGAGGTGCATACCGTCTGAGTCCGAGATGGAGCCTCGATGAGCGGCCAAGGTCCGTCCGCCCAAGGCCCGCGAACAGCCACCTTATCCTTGCCCTTATCCGAGCGCGATCGTTTACTATGGGTGGAAGAAGTTCTAGTAGAAGTAGAAGTAGAAGCAGGCCCGGCTACGAAAAGACCGCTACTCGCCGTCCTCCGCGAGAGAATCATCGTGAGCGAAGTTCATTCGAAGCGTAGATAGATAATATTCCTTCCTGCAACAATCCAGTTTCAACAAAAGCAATTCGGGCGCCGGCATATCGGCCATTTTATGAGTCTCCCATCCACCACATCACCCGTCAAAGCACGCCTTATCTATCTGCATACATATCTACATGCCTATCCAACGTCGAGAAGAGAAGAAAGGGGGAAGAAGAAAAAAAATCTCGCAATCTCGCAATCTCGCAATCTCGCGATCTAGACCGCGCGTGACAAATAGTCGCGTACGGCGTCGGCTAGGCCGGGCTGCCGTTCTGAGCCCGACCGCAATCTATCGCGAGCGCCACCTACGATTAGATCCAGCGCAATATCGAATCTTGCAGCTGGACTGCCAATATTGGCGTTGGGTCCCCCTGCCTACTCTTACCCGTCTACCTGTCTACCCGCCTCCTGTCCAGGTAGCTGCCTACATATCTTACTTACCTAGGCGCGCGCGCCCGTCGGGCATGTAGGTAGGTAGCTAGGTGTGATACATGTATCTATTTTTATATTCCCCGACGTGACGTCTCGCTCCCTCCCTCCCTATCTCTCGTTGCAGTCGCAGTCGCAGCCGCACTCCGAGAGGCGGTCAGCGCTACCCACGACCCAAAATTGGGGGGCGGAGAAAACCCTCAGGTTCACATCACAGTTCGCCGTCGCTCGCTCGCCCATCATCGTTCGTGGTCGGGTCGTATTGGCGATTGGTCTCGGCCCGGCGATAAGACATACATACATACATACCTACGTACATATGTCCAGTAAGCCCACCACGCGGCGGACGTGGTGGTACGCTCAGATAAAGGTAGGCAGCTGGGTAAGGCAGCTAGACAACTTCGAGGGGGGGGCGGGCGCGGCTGATTATCGTGGGATTAATAAGCTAGGTAAATAAGCCAGCCCACCACCAAGGATTTCGGCGCAGCAGAAAAGCTTGGCTCGGCTACCTGGGCTTGTCAGTCGTTCGTTTCCTTCGTCCGTTGTTCAATATTTGAATTTTTCTTTTCTCTTCTCTTCGGTATCATGTAGTGTGACATTATTTCTTTGCCTGCTTGCCGAAGCGGCAGCAGCAACACGAGGCATAAGCCTTTTAAGAATTAGAATCGTATGGTATCCCCCCGTCCCCCCGAAAAAAAAAAGAACATGAACGAGGACAAGAATAAGAACAAGAACCCCCTTTTACTCCCGAGCCCTATGCATAAACGCTTGTGCCATGGCCATGATAAGCAAGTATAGAAGAAGAAGAAAAAGCCCGATCTATTACGGAAGGTCGCCGTCTGGCCTGACGCCCCGAGGGCCGCTTTTGTCGAGCCCTTCCCAGCCACTATCCCACCCCTTGCCGCAGTCCACAGCGCCCCCGGATTCGCCGCTCTCTGCCATGCCCTTGATGTCGCTCCAGTACTCTAATCTCCGGACTTCCTCGTCCGCGTGCTTAATCGCCGCGGCGAGGTGCTCGGCTTTACGCTGCGTCGCGGGCGATTTTCCCTTTTGGTCCTCGCCCGCCTGCTCGTCGTGAAGTTGCGTGAGCCGTGCCAAGAGCAGCTGCCGCGTCGCCTGGAACACGAACATGGACATGATCTCGTGCATGTTGTCTTGCAATTTCTCTAGATCGTCCGAGCAATGCGTGATGTAGTTCTCCACGGCCTCGAGCTTTTCCCGGTCGATACGCGACCTCCTTAGGACTAGCATGAGCTCGTCGATCGTCGTTAGTTCCACCTGGGCTTCCGCGTCGTCTTCAAATCCCAATATACTATCTCTGGACCTTCTACGCGTATCCTGAGATACGCGACCCGACAGCTGACTGATGCTCGCTTGCTCTGCCACGCTCCTCACGGGAGTCACCGTGAAATATTCGTTATTCATATACGGGTCGTTCATCTGATATCCGAGGCCCTTCTTGACCCGCATTCTGATCCACGCTCTCCTCCGTACGAACGAATTGTACCACTTAGGCCCGTGCCACGAGAATTTCTTAGAGAACATGAACGAGTATTCCCAGCCGTCGCTATCGATCTCTCTACACTCGTCCCGATTCACGCGCCACTCGGGCCAGGCCCATTCCCAGCTCGGATCGGGCACTTGGGCGGTGTGTATGTCGGTCGGGCTGGGCTTGTGAGCAAAGTTGGTCCAAGGCGGGGGATCCAGGTTGCCCAATGCCGCGGCGGAGAATAGAGGGATGCCACATAGAAACCCGCCGCGTTGGTTCTCGTACAGTATATCAATTGCTGTTTCCGGCTCTTTAGGTGAACGAGCACGGGATTTCCTTTTACTAGGAAGCGGCTTGAGGCCATCCTCTCCCGAGGCGGGCTCTTTCCCGGCTACCGAGCCTCCAGCGTCTTTTACGGAGCCCTTAGATGTATCGTGATCGCTGGAAGGACCCGCCTCGGTAGCGACGTTGTCTTTCGGTGGGGCATCCTCCGGCCCGGGAGGCTGGGTGGATGGGACCCGACTTTCGGGTGAGATCAAGGGTTGATTCGAGGCGAAACGATCGACGTCGTCGCCCATTTCGGTGGTGGGAGGCCGAGGCTCTTCGATTGGTGCCGAGTGGTCGACTAGGCTAATCTCATGATCAATCTCGCTATCTCTCAGTGGAAGAACGCGACGGGAACTGCGCAGATGCGCGTTGGTCTTGGGCATCGTTCGGTACGGAAGATCTTAGCATAATGGAAGCTATCGCGTAGTTGGTAATGACATAAGGATCAAGGTAGGCGTTAATCATCGACTGTAACGGGCTTTAACTATGGGGTAATGACAGACTAAGCTCTGTTTACACATTCAACCACAAACGTATAGCTCAGCATCTGTCAACCGGAAAGACGCAATTACGAGAGACGAGAGAGGGGAAGGAGACAGGACGCTCCGAGATCAAAGATGGTGCTATCCAGGATCGGGTTAGGAAGCTAAAGGCGTACGCGCCGGGAAAGCGACATCAATGACGAATGAGGCTAAAAACAAGTTGTGCTTGGAAGCCGCAAGTTATTCGATGCCAGTTTAGCGGATCCAGAGTTCGCTAAGCCTCAAACTAGCATACGTTCGGCTATGCATATGTACGTACGATACATATGTACGTGTGGAGAAAGGTAAACAATGGATCTAGGCTTTTTAAAAAAAGAGAATAGTGATAATAATGTCAATACCCACAGCTTGAACTTCGCGATATCAAGAATGTGGTGAATGATGTAATTTGAGAATAATCTCCAATCCTTAATCCATAATGAGGTAGGTAGCTGGCTAGGCAGCCCTAGGTTAGTCTCGGTATGGAAATTTGAAGCTAGATCATCGCCCGTTTGTACCATGTAACTGTGTAAGCTTTCGAAGTGGGGGGTATGTAGATGAGACCAGGCCTGGAGAGAGAAAAGAGAACTTGAAAGGAACCTAAATAGACTACTATATCTTGGCCATCAACTATGTCACTCTGAAGTCTCTATTCCGTATTATACCTCTCCTCCCCACCCGCTTTCGACATGAGCTACGTCATGTATCTTCTGACAATGGAACACCCCATCAAGTAACCGTAACCCTCTGGACTAATCGCCCATCAGGTCGCAGGTCGCAGTTCGGCAGGCGCCTGGGAGCTAGGTCAAGGTCGTATGTTTTATATTTCCTACGTAGCCGTGCCCAAGTGATTCGTCGTAATAAATTTTAAACTCTTCGTCCTTTCTACAACTTCATCTTAGTCCAATAACCTCAACTTCCATCATCACTACCCTTCTCCATACGCACGAAGTACAACCGTAGCCATCCAAACGGACAAAGGCATCTCTTCCTGAATATATAAAATCGATTAATCGATTTTGGATCAACCTACCCCTATATACTCACCCACACATACCTACCACCGTCGCAATGTCCAAGTCCAGATTACCCCTCGCCATCGGCCTAACCGCTGCGGGTGGTATTGGCTACTACCTGTACAGCGCCGGCGGCAACACCAAGGTCGCTCAGAAGCAAGCCGAAGGTACTATTATTCCCGTTCTATCTTCATTCCCATCCCGCCATATATATCCCCTCTTCATAATACCAGTAATTTGCGCTATTTGGGTATCCCACGGTGGCTAACACGAAAACACAGCCGACGCCCACAGAGTCTCAGCCCAATTCAAGTCGGAGCTGCCCGGCCGGGGAGAGGAGGCCAAGAAAGACGCCGAGAAGTACGGCGCGCAAGCCGGCGCGAAGGTCGACCACGCCGTAAGTACCTAAACATACTTCCGCTTTAAGTTATCTTTCCTTCGGCAGGTTCTAACACATCCCAAGCTTAACAAGACGCAATCCGAACTGCAAAAGGCCGCCGCCGAGGCCGAGGCCTACGCAAAGGACGCCAAGACCACTGCTCTGAAGAAGGTGGACGAGTTCGACAAGAAGGTCGAGGCCGAGGCGTCCAAGGCCAAGAGCGGCATCTCGAGCTGGTTCGGCGGAAGTAAATAAATAAATAAATTGACGGATGGCGATTAGTAGTCAAAAAGGGTCTCATGATACGGAATCGGGAGTCCGGTTGGAATGGAACGGTGGAACGAGTCGCTCTGCGCGATTGACTTTTATAAGTGTCATAACCTAGTAATTATCCTTACTTTCGGGCAGAAGCAGCATATCACATGCGATACCACTATTTGCCGCATGTCTCTCTCTCGCTCTCTCATAACGCCGTAACTCCTAATGCCCTATGCGTATAAGCCGTAATGTGACCCCTGAAAACGCCGGATTGCCGTAAATCATTCATGCGACACCAAGTTTGCCAAAAGAAAATCTACGAGAAATGGATCCCTTCCGCATTAAATGCCGCAAGTAGGCGGAGGAAGTCGTTCTCGTCGCATTTACCGCTTCTCTTGTCGGCGAGGTCGGTCACGTCCTCGAGGACCTTCCGGACCTTTTCCCTCACCAGCAAGGCGACCGCCGTCTTCTTTCGCTTGCTCTTCGTCTTCTGGCCGTCTTCTTTGGAGGCGTTATCTACGTCGGCGGCAGCATCCGTGATGCCGCCCCATTCCTCTTCGTCGCCTGCAGTCGGCGGCTCATTCTCGTCGATCTCCATGGCGTCGTCCTCGTCATCCTCGTCCTCGGCAATGGTATCGTCCACAGGGATGTTGTTCGTAGCGCACCAGAGCCGGTAATTCCGTTCTAGCATGGCTAGCACTTCCTTGTTACCAAGCCACGACGCCCTTAGCGTCTTGTTCCTGCGGTTGAAACACACCCGCAGCATGCCGTCCCATTCTTCGAAGCTGATGTTGGGGCGCTCCGATCCGAGCTTAGGCTCGATGCGCACGACGCTCGAGTCGACTTGGGGAGGCGGTCGGAAGTTGTTCCTGCCGACTTTTAGGATGTGTGTTATACCTATAATAACCAGATTTAGCGTCACTTCTTAGAGGGCGAGTAGGAACATGAAGAGAAAGGCGACGTACGGGCCCAGAATTGCGCATTGACGGATAGACGACAGTAGAGGGGATCGCCCGGGCGAGCGGTAAGGCGCAGGGCGAATTCGCGTTGGAACATGAGGACGCATGTCCTTGGAGGGTTCGGGAGGGAGAGGAGCTTGAAGACCAGGGGCGACGAGATTTGGTAAGGTGTATTTGAGATACACACATCGAAGGAGGGCAGCGTAGTCTTGATCACGTCTCCGAGGAGAACTTCTAGTTTTCTCTGCTCCGGCTTTCCCTGTACGCGCTTCGTCGTTTCGGCGGCCATTCGAGGGTCCATTTCAACTGCCTATTTGCAGCCCCCATTAGTTCAATGGTTCGTGATACGGTATGCGCTGGCCGCGGGAACATACAATGACCTTCTTGGCCTGTTCGAGGATCTTGACTGTCAAGTTACCGGTACCAGGACCGACTTCGAGGACGGTGTCGGTGGGCTTCAGGTATGCCTTCGCAACTATTGTCTCCGCGATACCCGGGTTCTTGAGAATATGCTGGCCGAAATCCTTGCTGAATTTGAAGACATTGTTAGCCGCGGCTTGCTTGGATGGCCGTTCGTAGGGACCCGAGCTTGCGTTGCTGCGCTTGGCTGTCTTTGCTTTTGCCATTTTTGGCCCTTGATTCTTAGAATTGAAGGGATCGAAATGCCCTGAGATCCGCGGATATCGCACTCTTCGGAGAATGCGACAGGTGCTGTTTGAGGGTAGAGGAACGGAGGGGCAGAGGGGCAATGCGATTGCAGGCGTGAACTTTCAGGGTACTTTTTCCAAATTTTTGGTGTTTGTGGCTAATAGTGGCTTGTTATCGTTATCCGCATCCCTGCATCAGCGACTTTGCAGGGCCCCACACCTGCACCTGCGGGCAGCTCTTAGTGCCTTCGCCTTCTTTAGCGGTACATCTCATAAGTAACTTCTCTTAGAACATTCTTTAAATCGAATCGAATCAATCTGAAAGGCATCACTTCCGCCACTTGCGTTGGTCTACTCTAGCGCGTAGCCAACCTTCGCGTCGTATCGTCTTCTTAAAAAATCGCATGAGCTACGAGAAGTATTCCTATCGGTTCAGTCCGAATCGCGGTTAGGCAATATGACGGGGCGACGCGATTTCTTGAGCCAGCCGGCGCCCGAGAACTACGTCGCAGGTTTAGGTCGTGGTGCGACAGGCTTCACGACACGCTCTGATTTAGGTCCAGCTAGAGAAGGCCCCTCGGAAGACCAGATCAAGGAAGCCCTCGCGAAACGAGCCGCGCAACTAGGATTCGGCGATGCCGCAAGCAAGAAAGACGAAGAAGACGACAACGATGACCGGTATCAGGACCCCGACAACGAAGTTGGCCTCTTTGCCGGCGGTGTCTACGACAAGGACGACGATGAAGCCGATAGGATATACCGGGAAATAGATGAGAAGATGGACAAGCGGCGGAGAGCAAGAAGGTTAGTTATTTCCTGTTCAAGTTCCCCCATTTATCCCCAGCTAGTTCACAATTCATCCCAAAGTTAGCTTGAGCAGA
The DNA here is from genome assembly GCA_902806595.1 of Pyrenopolyporus hunteri. Taxonomy (NCBI): domain Eukaryota; kingdom Fungi; phylum Ascomycota; class Sordariomycetes; order Xylariales; family Hypoxylaceae; genus Pyrenopolyporus; species Pyrenopolyporus hunteri. The sequence goes on along the minus strand of CADCXC010000009.1, from coordinate 695,389 downwards.
TTACCGACGATTGTTTCACACGAATAGGGAAGCCCGCGAAAAAGCAGAACGAGAAGAATACGAGCGCAAAAATCCGAAGATCCAACAGCAGTTCGCCGACCTGAAGAGAGGACTTGAAAGCGTCACCGAAGAAGAGTGGGCGGCGCTGCCCGAGGTTGGCGATCTTACCGGAAAGAATAGGCGGAGCAAACAAGCACGACAACAGCGCTTCTATGTTGTTCCCGATAGCGTATTGGCCGCCGCCGGGAGCGCTGGCGAGCTCGGGACCACTGTGGTCGACGACGGCACGGCAACGACGACCGGCGGTTCGAGCACTCAAGATGGTACGATGACAAACTTTGCCAAGATCGGGCAGGCCAGAGACAAGGTCCTTCAGGTTAGGCTCGACCAAGCATCCCAGAGCGGAAGCGCAACGAGCGTCGACCCCAAAGGCTATCTTACGAGTCTAGCGAAAACCCAACTACCAGAAAGCGCGGCCCAGGTGGGCGACATCAACAGGGTTAGAGAACTGCTGGAGTCTGTCATTAAAACGAACCCGAATAATGGCCCGGGCTGGATCGCCGCCGCCCGTCTCGAGGAGCTGGCGGGCAAGATAGTAGCAGCGCGGAACGTTATTGCCCGGGGCTGCGAACACTGTCCTAAGAACGAGGACGTCTGGCTCGAAAGCATCCGACTCAACGAGGGGCGTAACGCCAAAATCATTGCCGCGCAAGCGATCCACAAGAACAACCGCTCCGTGAGGTTGTGGGTCGAGGCGATGAAGTTAGAAGAGGACACGAGATCGAAGAAACGGGTTATACGGCACGCTTTGGACCACATTCCCGAATCGGAGGCTTTGTGGAAGGAGGCTGTCAACCTAGAAGAAGACCCCGACGACGCCAGGCTACTCCTAGCGAAAGCTACGGAACTCATTCCGTTGTCTGTGGACTTGTGGTTAGCCTTGGCTAGGCTCGAGACCCCGGAGAATGCGCAAAAGGTGCTGAACAAGGCTCGCAAGCATTGTCCGACATCCCACGAAATATGGATAGCCGCCGCAAGATTGCAGGAGCAGTTAGGGCAGGGAGAGAAGGTCAACGTCATGAAGCGTGCTGCCCAGGTTCTCGTGAAGGAGTCCGCCATGCCCAAACGCGAGGAATGGATAGCAGAGGCGGAGAAGTGCGAACAAGAGGGTGCTATAGTCACATGCGGCGCGATCATCCGAGAAACCCTCGGTTACGGGCTTGATGAAGACGACGACCGCAAAGACACCTGGTTAGATGATGCTCGGGGAAGTATTAATCGGGGTATGTACGAAACGGCTCGGGCTATTTACGCATACGCGCTTCGAGTATTCCCGACGAGCAAGACGGTTTGGCTGGCGGCCGCGGATCTCGAAAGGAATCACGGAACGAAGGAGGATCTGTGGCAGGTTCTCGAGAAGGCCGTCAACGCCGTACCTCGCAGCGAAGTGCTGTGGATGATGCTTGCGAAGGAGAAGTGGCAAGCCGGGGAGATCGACAACGCACGCCGCGTTTTGGCCAGAGCGTTCCAACAGAATCCGAATAACGAGGATATTTGGTTAGCAGCCGTGAAACTAGAGGCTGAAAACGGCCACATCGAGCAGGCACGAAGTCTACTAAAGACGGCCCGGCAGGAAGCTCCGACGGATCGTGTCTGGATGAAGAGTGCCGCCTTCGAACGCCAGCTGGATGACCTTGACGCAGCGCTAGATCTCGTCCAGCAGGCTCTTAACCTCTTCCCCGCCTCCGCCAAGCTCTGGATGATGAAGGGCCAGATCTACGAGGATCTAGGGAAGCCCCTGCAAGCTCGAGAAGCCTACAGCACAGGAGTCAAGGCAGTACCGAAATCGGTTCCGCTCTGGCTACTCTACTCCCGCCTCGAAGAGAAACTCGGCCAGCTCCCCAAGGCCCGTTCGGTGCTTGACCGGGCGCGCCTCGCCGTGCCCAAATCCGCGGAGTTATGGTGCGAGTCGGTGCGCGTAGAGCGGCGGGCGCAGAACATGAAGCAGGCAGAATCGCTGATGGAGCGGGCACTACGCGACGTGCCGAAGCCAGAACAAGGGATCCTGTGGAGTGAGAAGATCTGGCACCTGACGGCGCGGCCGCAGCGGAAGCCCCGCGCGCTGGAGGCCATCAAGGAGGTGGACAACGACCCGACGCTGCTGGTGGCCGTGGCGCGCATCTTCTGGGGCGAGCGCCGGCTCGAGAAGGCCCAGAACTGGTTCGAGAAGGCGCTAGTGCGCGACGCAGATCTCGGCGATAGCTGGGCCTGGTACTACAAGTTCCTGCTGGAGCACGGCACGCAGGAGAAGCGCGAAGAGGTCGTGTCCAAGTGTGTTTCCGTCGAGCCTCGTCACGGAGAGGTCTGGCAGGCCGTTGCTAAGAATCCCAAGAATGCACGGAAGGGCGTCGAAGAGATTTTGAAACTCGTTGCTGCTGAGTTGCAGTGAGGGTGTGGTTGTTAGAGACTTGGCCATTTAGCATTTTAGCTAGCTACCTTCTAACTAATACCTGCTATATAATAAGGGACGCATGATGTTTGTATTCATAGTCAATGAAAGAGGAATGGAAGGCCATAGGTACCATTGTACGATTCATTAAGCTTCTACAAGCCCCTCCAACCACGTTCATATCATGTCCTCATGACTTCAGGTTCCTACTCCAATAGCATGCTACTCTACCAACGCCGGACCAAGTAAAATAGACGAAAGCCTTTAAGCAAAGTACAACGTAGTCGGAAAGTGATGATACAGCTGGTAATCGAACTCCTGGCTCCATTCGAGCACGAAGAACTTGGTCAGCGCCACGACAGCCTCAGCATCTAATTCCACCACGGCCCTCCGGTCCCGATGCTCGCTATACATGCCCGACGCATCCCGCCGCCAGAACCGCGTCTCGTCCAGCCTCGCCAGGTCCCAGCCGCTCCCGGCGTACACGGCCGCGACGTCCGTCACCACGCGCACCGAATCGCCCGAGTTGCCGGCCCCCGCGAGCACCGCCGCCGCCGCCATCGGCCCCATGCCGGCGCGCACGAACTCCGGGTCCCAGCCCCTCCCCCGGAACGCCTCGGCGCGCTCCTCCACCGTGCGCCGCAGCGCCGCCGCCAGCGACGGCCGCAGACGCTCCATCACCCGCCCCCCGTACCCGCGCAGCACGTCCCGCAGCCCGCGGTGCGCGCTCCACGACACGCTGGCCCAGGGCAGGCAGTCCAGCGCGCGCCGCAGCAGCGCGGCCTCCAACGGCGGCACGTACGCGCGCACGTCGCCGCCGCCTATCGCAAAGGTCTCGGCCGAGCCCTCGCGGCCCCACGCGTCATCGGGCACGGCGGTGTCGGTGTCGATGTCGGCGTCCTCCGCGCTGGCCTGCCGCGCGCCCAGGTACCCGACCTCGAACGCCCGGCCCCCGAGCATGTTGTACAAGTGCCGCCCGCTGTGCGCGCCCTGGAAGCCGCGCGCCGCGTGCCGCAGGACGTACGTCCCCGGCGCGAGGCGCCCGCCGAAGGCGAGGGCGAAGGACCCGTCCGCGGAGGAGACCACGCCCGAGATCATCTGCCCGCAGCGGTCGGCGCGCTGCGCGAAGGCCCGCGGGAACACCTCCTTGTCGCCGAGGGAGTCGTGCGCGACGAATTTGACGGTGGCTTCTTGTCCGATGGGCCAGGTTATGTCTGAGAGAGGAGGGGGGTTAGGAGATTGGATATTGGAGACATGGAGCAGGGTTTAGGAAAATAAAAGGGTAGGGAGTCGGGAGTTCGGACTTACACCACTGCCCGCAGTACGACGCGTAGCCTCCCCGAAACCCGGACGCGTCGCTGTACTGGAAGACCTGGCGGGCGTTGCTCATGACTAGCATGGTAATAAGCGTGGCCCGCGAGATGACGACGCAAGGATGGGATTGATAGAGCGTGAGAGGCTTGCTTTCGACATTTGTCCAGCCGGCGCTATAAGCCGGGGCCTCACCACCACCATCACCACCGCTACCCCTATCCCCATCCATCCCCGTCCCCGAGCCCGAGCCCACAACCGAACTCGACGTCTTCGACACCACACCCCCTTTCTCCACCGCACCACTCTCGCCCTCACCAGCACCCCAACCACCACCCCAACCGGGCGGCGCCTCACGATTAAACATCGCCAGAATAACCGACCACCCCGCCCTCCCCGGCGACGCAAGCGGGATGCGCGAGATATAAACGACGTTCGCGCCGCAGAACCCGCCGGCCATGCTCGCGGCGATCGCGGGGCCGAGAAGCAGTCGGGGGCGGCGCCACCGGGAGAACCGCGGCTGGCGCCGGGCCCAGAGGCCCAGGGACTCGGGGGTGCGGTACGCGTGGAAAGGGTCGAGGTGCGGGGCGAGGGTGCTGGATACGAGGAGCAGGAGCAGGAGCAGGGCGCCGAGGGCGAGGGTGGGTAGGGCGAGGGGGAGGAGGAGGGTGGTGGTGGGTGTATCCATGGCGATGGCGTTGTTAAGGAGGAAGGGGGAGGACTGGAGGGGGGGTTAGTTCTGCGTGTGTCTCATCGGTTGGAACGGTTTGCGTGTCATGTCATAAGTGTGGTAAGAGAAGCTCGTAGTTATATACGCCAAACGAAAGAACTAATAGGCGGGTGTTTTACAAGTTGATTTAAGGGGCGAAGGAGAAGTAAGTGGCAGACATGGACGGGATATAGAATAAACGAAGAAACTAACCGACTTCAACCACTCTGATAAACCTCCGTATCAATCCCCCCAGGGCCCTGTATATCAAGTTACCTATGCTATCAGATATACTCCTTTCATCTCCCTCCACCGAGACACCTGCCCTTTCAGCTCAATAACCAGACGTCGGCTAGAGGCGCAGGCTGGACCTATTCCCGCCTATGCCGTCTAGAGCGGCACCAAGCGCCCTCTGAGCTAAGGTTCCGTAAACGACGTTGGTTCGGGGTGGTGATGTTGACGGTTGCTACCCGGGATAGCTTCGTGCGAGGAAGTGGTTCCGGGTCTAAGTTAGATAAACCCAGACAATCCGGGAGAATTCTTGCAAAGTGTCTCGTGATACGAATAATATTAACGCGTTATTTGCCTCACAAGAACCGACAGGTACGCACGGATTATACAAGTCTATTATTGTTACTCAAGACAGAATTGCATCAAGTTGCGTACGTCCATACAAATACAATATGCGGTGGAACAGCCCGCGATCGAAGGAAGCTGAAGAAGCAAGGGCAAGGTTAGGTAGGGTACCAGCTACGGATGCGGCGTAGCGGCATGCAGGACGGGAGGGTTAAGGTGGGTGATCCGCCTATAGGGCTCGTCCGGTGTGATGTCAACCCGTCCCGTTGGAGACTCGCCTATATAGCCGTGTAGTATATGATCTCACTGAGGGAACAGCTACCACACATATTATTTTTTTTATGTGACGGGTCAAGTTACTCTGTCGAACAGCGCACCGCCTGATAAACCCTCTTGTTTCCACGGTGCGCTTCGCGTCGCACATAAGTACGTATAAGGTTGAGATGGAATACGATATTCGTTTGGGCAATTTGCTTTTTTGGGCTCGCGATCCCAAGTTCGGAGCTTCGAGGAGGGAACAAGGATATTCGGTAGCACAACTCACAGTCCTCAGAGTAAAAAGATTACGAGGGTCACATTGTCATTCCTGCATTGAGGGTTATGACACCTAGATATAGAGCAACCTAAAATATGCCATCAATTTAGTTTGTTTACATTTTCCCCTCGAGGAAGAGAAGTCAGCATATAATAAGACGGATAGGTATTGAAATAAACATAATAATTAGCTACTACGAGTATAAGAGCCTCAAGGCTCATACATAGATCGAAACTATACAGCCTAGAGCGGTCAACTTTGCCCAGTGCATAGTTCTTCTGACTACCCCTGAATATGAGTTAATAACGCAGGTCACCGCATCCAGACCAAACGGGGGACAATTAAACCCGGAATAACAGAACCCAAAGCCGGCTCTTCTGCTCTAGCCCGGCGAAAGCACGTTCATATAAAAAACCTAAGCACATGTGTCTCATAAGATTAAATAATTTTCTTCTCAAGTATCTTTCGTAAGCCATTACAACTACAGATGCGGGACCCCGTCTGTCTGGGTATCTGGTGTCGAGAGTAAGATAAGTTAGTTGCCGCCATCCGTCTAATTCCCATATTCGTTTTGCTTCTTTAAAAGGAGAAAAAAGTAAACAAGTTCCTTGCATGCCCCCCTCTCCGCCCGTACGCAGGGAAAAGTAAAAGGGGAGGGGGCAGACGGGTCCTCTCAACCGAAAACCCCTAAAATATCGGGTGATGCTTTTGTATGTCCATCCTATGCAGAGTGTATTTTTTTAGTCGGCGCCTCGGCCGCCGCGATGCCCTTCTGTGTGCCGAGGAAAAAAAAGAAGGAAAACTCGAGAGCCCTTCTTCCGAACCGTAGAGTATCAATATACCGAATGATGCCGGGGAAGCGAACGATCAGGACCGTGCGATCGGCGGCCTGGAAATTCTAAAGCTTCACCTCGACATATGCTGTTGCGCGTAAGGGGAAGATCCAACGCCTAGAGCTCCTAAAATGCTTATGCTGTTCCCGCTCGATATACAGAATCATGTAAACATCACAAATGGAAGTGAGTCATGGGCAGGAGAGGCCCACGTCGTAGATACTATTGTATCGCTATCTCCGTTTCGTTAGGTCGCAGAGACGGGTTGTTCGCAGAATTCGGCTTCACCAACGTCTTCCCGGAGATCGCCACATTCCTAGTCCTCTGACTAAGAGGTAAGGTATATTTCAGCACTCCTTTGACAATCAACGTGAAGTCGTCCGCAATGATGCGCTCCCATCGTTCGGAGCCGCTGTCTGTACCATTACCAGGCCGCGTAAGACGTAGCGACCCGGTAGAAGTAGAGATACCCGACTGGAAAAAAGACCCCTCGTAGGTCAGAGGGCTATCGAACGTGACGATATTTCCAAGGCGCATGTTCGGCGCAGTATCTTCAGGTGGCTTGTCTTCGTCGTCGTCGCCGTCGCCGGGCAGCTTGATGATCGGCGGGTCATCCTTAGGGTCGTCCAAAGTGCCAAATTCATCCCTACCGGGGTGCCGCCACCATTCTGAGTCAGTACCAGCGTGTGGAGATTTCGCGAATATTTCAAGGTCGGCCGTGTCGATCATCACAACGACGACGTTGGGATTGTGCGCTTTCACGGTGATGTCCATCATGAGTTCCTGTTCGCTGGCTAGGACGTTCCCGATCCTGACTAATTCGATATCTGTGAGCGGCTGAGACGTCGCAAACATGAACCCAAGCACTCCCGAAAGAACGACAAGTAACATGATAGTAAGGACCAGGCAGCTCGCAAAGCGGTTGAGGAACGAGGGATGCCGGTTGTATGTTTGCGCCTCGAGGTTTCTCGAGTGCTGGTTACGTCGGCTCCGATTAGATCTAATAGACCTAGTGGTACCGCTCAAGAGAAGGGGCGTCCTCTCGTCATCGGCACCGGTGGTCGTATCATCCATGTCATATCCGCCGTGCAGCGTCATCTGCCGTTTGCTAGAGGACGCCCAGCCTCGACCGGTACCAAATCTAGGGCTCGGCGGATTGGACGGTTGCCTCGAACCGTTACCGCTAAACTTTGATTTCGCTGCGTTAGGGAAGGGGGATTCGTTATCGAACAGCGAGAGGTGGTTGCTGCCGTTATTCCGACCCCAGCGATGGTGATGGCGCCCAGTTCCCCGCGCAGTGCCTACGTTACTCCGACCTGTGCCTCGACCGTCGTCGTCCCCGAAGGTGGCGTCGGTTCCGCTGCTAGTGTAAGTATTCACAAACTTCATGTTCTTTTTGACAGGCATAGTGGGCGCGCCACCGTCCAACATGCCCGTTATCGAGCGACCACCGTTCCGGTCGACTTGGCTGACCATCGAAGTTGCGCTGGGTGTCCGCGAGTGATAGCGCCGAGGGCGATCGCCCGCGTCCGGTGGGTTAGAATCGTACACGAAAGTCTCGTCCGAGTCTGAAGAATTAGCTTCCTCGACTGCGCTGGCAACTTTTGCCTCAAAGATATCTGCTTTCGAGGATGCTGGACGAGGTGCCCTAGTTAGCAGATTGGCCATTTGAAAAGTAATACTTGTAATACTTGAGTAAACAGTTGGTTGTGTCATGATGGAATCATCGCTATACGATCCTTGACCGTATTGTGTGCTAGTTGAGGGGTGGGAAGAGATAGACTGTACGGAATAACTATGCCGTAGCATAGATGTTGGGATAAGGCTAGGTGGCTCACCATTGCCAGAAGCAACAGAAGCGGGCTTTCTCGTGTGCTTCTTCTTCTCTTTCTTCGGTTTGATGGTTTCAGAGCTTGGTTTCGTCCTGAGACTTCCGCTCGCCCCTTGTCCTCTCGTATTAGGGGCTATTGAAATGCCGTGGTGGTTGATTTGCTCTGTCTCGACCGTCATATTTCTCGACGAGCTCTCGGCAGAAGTAGGGCCTTTGCCGCCGAATTTAAGGGCCGTGCTCGATTGCCTGCTGTGAAGCGAGGGCGTGGGACCGGCAGCGCTCGTCCTTCTCGAGTTCTTAACTTTCCCGCCTTCGCTACCGCTCTCGCTATTCGTCGCATTCTGACTGGAGTTGTTTCTCCTGATCGTGCTCGCGGAACTTCCGGGTTGCGTACCCGCCTGCGCAGCGGCGGTTTCGGCGAGCTTTTCGAGTGCAACGTCGAGTCCCGGCCGCGGGGTGTTCGGCTGGCTAACCTCCTCGACAGTTTCCAGGGTTGACGAACCATTGCTCGGCCCCCGAGCCGGGGTCCTCATACCGGACGATAGATGAGAGTCTTCCGCTTCGTTATCGGAGGTAGACTGCGAAGCGGATTCCACGTGAGGCGAAGGCGTTGCTCGCTGAACATTTATGGCAGGTCCGACTGCGGCAGGCCGGCCGATGTTAGGAGGAGGGGATTTTAGTCGAGGCGATACGGGCCACCGAGGAGAGTCCTTAGACAGCTCGGATGTAACGGACACCTTCTGGGGAACGGGAGCTCGCAACACGGGCTCCGAACTCGACGGAGGGGGTAGCGAAGGCGTCGTGGCGGAAAAGAGCTGCTGCCGTGGAGTGGTGGACGGCGTGGAAACGTTAGACCTGGATCTCGACGGGCTAGGGTCCTGGATGCTGTTCTTGCGCGACCTAGCCGGGGTTGTAGAAGTGCGGCTGGTTCTTCCCGTCTTCGCAGGTGGACGAGTTGGTGAGGTATCTCTCGACTGTGCGGGCGACGCGGTCAGTGAAGTGGAGGCCGAGGTCCACTTTGAGGCTTGTGAGTCGATGTGGGCGCTTGATGTGGCAGATGTATCATTGTCAACGGAGTTCAGGCTGGACAAACTGGCGTCCATGGCAACGGGATTATTTGCCATTATGCTTGACTTTGGTTGAATCGAATCAGCGCAAACAATGGAACCACGTCTACAAGGGACATGCCACGAAACTCCAGAAATGGGATTAGCTCGGAAGGATGACGGATGTGCTTCGATAGAGGCTGATCATCGTGATGTGGCAGCAGGTTCGCATGCGACTCGCTCCCACACTGGGTGAACCCGGAGACGGAGGTCGTACAATCAACGAGAGAGTGTTGTGTGCGTGCTATATGCCGTGTGCCGTGTGCGGTATGGCGTTCGACTACCACTGCTAGTACTAGCCGGTGCTGGTGCTGGTACTGGTGCTGGTGGTGCTGCTACTACTACTACTACTCTTCTCCCCCCACTGTCCACTATCCTTCTTTTTCCTCTTTTCTTGTCAAGTAGGCTGGCTTAGGTTATTTTCGTGGGATTGATAGCCGGCCTAGTCAGAGACTTGCAGCACGGATTGGCAAATGGGGTCGGGGGACGTGGTTGTTCGTGCGGTGTCGTCAGGATACAAAATGTCGAGGAAACGCGGGATTGGACGCGCGGAAATCAAAGCGTCTGAATGACACAATAATGTGGAGAGTTGCGGATGGGTTCAAGGTGTACTGCAGGAATTGGGGGAGGGGGAAAACGAGAGGTATCGAGTAGAGTGGTAACGGGACGATGAATCGGCAGGATGGTTAGTAGATAGAAGGAAAGGCCAGCCGAAAAACCACCCTCGGGAGATGCGGCGTGCGATGGAGAGGAATAGAGATTGGGAACGAGGCGTGGACGGAGAGAGAGGTTGATTTGTTGGAGGGAAGAGAAAACACGGGGAGCCGAATGGTTGAATGTATCTAGGTAGGGAAGTATGTAAGTCTATTTTGATTATACACGTAGAATAGGTACGTAGAATCGAGGGTGGTAATGATGTATTGTACATGTGGTACAGTGCGGTCCTTGTATTGTACCCGGGTACAAACAATATTTCTAGCAGGTACGGGTGGCCAGGTCCAGTGCTACCCAACCAAGGGTACAAAATACATGCATACCTCATCAATCGAATGGATATCTGCGTGTACACATGTACATGTAACCTAGCAAACACGTACAAGATTTTTTTTTTTTTTTGAAATTTTCTTTTGCACCCCTCCTACGACGTTAAGCACACGTACGTACGGCGGTTATGTACATACGTATTTCATAATTTATCCTTTTATGCACCCACCACCTTTACCACTCGACCCGCTGACTAATCGCCGAATAGGGTATCGATAAACCCGAAAGCAATTAGACGCATAGCGAAGAGCGGCCAATCTTCTAATAGTCTCTCAAATGATTTCTTTCTTACATTACAATGCTAACTGTTTTATGTTGTTGATACACAGACGAGTGGATGGCAAGGCGGTCTATCAAAGTTGTTTAAACCCTCATGCCGAGGTTCAACTTGACGAGGTCCGAAAGTTGAAAAAAGTACCTAATGTCGGCAAAGCGTGTATGATGGAATACAATTAGAAAAAGTCTTCAGCTGTTGAGGTGTCTTTCGGAATAGTGGAAGTCCCTGGTCGTACCATGGCGAAGGAATAAAGGGCGTAGACGGCCGATTCCGTAATTCAGCCTGGACGTATATGGAAACATCACTTGTGAACCAACGCTCGAACAAGCTGGCCTTTCTATAACACACACAACAAAAGATATTACATCAACCATGCGTTGGAACTAACACTCTTCATATACGTACATGTAGCTAATAGAATAAATAGAAATAACCCCAAAATAATTATACTACGTAGAATTAGCGATGATCTTCAATAGCTTACTCACCTCACACCAAGAAAGTCAGACATGTGTACCGAAGAGCAGCTTCAAGGACCCTCCCTGCCCTGAAGCTAAACTAGTAACAGTAATCTGGCAACCCACTCCCCAGAAATCTATTCAAGTGGGGCCCTCGCCTTACATTGGCTTTAGGTGAGTGAGGTCTTTACGTAGGGTTGTGAGAGCGGTGACACGAAACGGACAGCCGGTACACGAATCTACCATCTACATGGGAGGGGGCAGACACAGCCAAGTACCTAAAGTACCTACCTAAGTAGATGCTGAAAAGGGAATATCGACGTGCATCGGACTTTCAATTGCCCAGACCGTTGCATATAAGTACCTAGGTACCTAGTACGTACCTATGGAGGTTGCGAGAATCTAGATTGACTCTACATACATCGCTCGGAACAGGAGGAATAGCATGGGATTATTCGGGATTTTCATCAGCGTGGCATGACGATACGTACCTAGTACCTAACCTTGCTACAACCCTTTTCAACGAGACGGAGTGAATATCATATTTGCGGCAATAACCCACGGTATTAATGGGAAACCCCGGCGGAGGAAATACATAGTTGGTATTTAAGCAGCTAGATAGGAACGGAAACCTTGAACTGTTACATAAGGTGTAGGTACTTGCAAATACACTATAAAGTACCCCGGAGCTACGAGACCACAGGCTCCACCCCGACAGTGAGAGAAGTCAATACTAAGTATTTGCCCGTTTGACCGCAAGTTATTTTTTGACGGACACTTTCCTCCACAATTGTTAGCGTAGGGAGCGCGATCCACTTGCCTGGATCCCGAGGCGAAGCCGTCCGTTCCAGCCCTTTTCCTTTTGGTTTCTAGACGAATGCCTTAGTGTCTTAGTATCTTAGCATTATTATTATTATTTTATTCCTCTCCGCTTTACGTCGGTTCTCGCATGTCTTGCATTGATATCTCCACTTCACACTACTTACGTCTCTCGTCATTCTGAGCGAGCTGGGGAATAATTTGAACTTGCCTATCGTTCGATTATACCCTTAGCCTAACGAACAACTCGAGTGGTAGTAAACTATTGAGGTATTCCCGAATTTAACAACGCACTAGGGGAACAATTTAAGATGGCGATAAGCCGTGGGATGGCCGCAACCGAATCCATCCTCGCCCAGAACAGTAAAAGGTGACAAGGGCCTTTCCCCCCAATAGGCCGGGAGGGTGTGACTACTATGCCTACTAAATCAGCTTAAAATCAAATCAGAACCAAGAAACGGGCGCGGGATACATGGGCCAGCACGAATTAAGAACGAGGAGCGCAGAAGGCTTTCCTTGGACGACTCAGCCTTGCATCAGCCTATAGCAACATCGTTTCCCCAATAGAACCTGGCAAGTTTCGACCTCTCAGAGATCGACATGTGGACGGCTCGCTACGCATGCAAATGCTTCTGCTGATGCGTGTCTGACGAACGTGACCCTGACAGCTTAACCAATCTACCATGGGAAGTTACTCCAGGCGCAAACTACAGTACAAGATGCCCGACCAAACAGAGCATCGCATATGCACGATTTCGATTTGGTTCTTCCAGAGACGGCAGTAAAACCGCCTTTACAGAGCTGTCATCGTGCATAGTTATATATTGTTCCATCTCCAACATTGCCTCCTTAGGAAATCAGACGAGTGACCCCATCGACTGGTGACGAGTCACTGACGGATTTTGCGCGCAAACGAACAAGAGTCGGAATTCAACGGGACAACTCGACGGGACGATTCGGCTGTGCGGTCCTCTACCTTACTACCTATCTCCGCGTAGACTTGGACATGAACATTAATAGATCATATCCTATTAATAATACCTCAGCTCCCGATTGCGAGGGACGAGAGTGAGAAAAAATCATGTAGCCCCCCCTCTAATCCTTCAGGTACCTACGTAGTAATGCGGACGTGCTCACTGCTAGAGCTACATGTACGCAGCAGCCACCCTGTCAGACATCTCTGTGGGATCTGACATAATCTGCGGGCCGTCCAAACGGATGGGAATATGTTGCTCAGCCTAGAATCCTGCCCTACCCTACCCTCTTCGCCAGGTTGCCATGTCATCGATCACGACGGGCAGCCTGGAGTACATCAGGACTGGCGGGTTGGGTGGTCATCTGCGCAGGAACCCGCGATCCCCATAGGCCCGGTTGATGCCAGCATCCCGTAGGAGGAGCTGCAGTGTGGGGGTATATTCGCCTCTATTGGGAGTCAGCATACGACACAAACCCTCACCATCCCACCTCCTTTTCTCATATGCCAGCGTGCTTGCAATCTATTGACGCCTAATTTGACAGAGAGGAGAGGGAAATACCCAAAGGAGTGACGAAGCGCTACGCCTTTCGTCGACCCGCCCGACATGGTCCCTCCATGTTCATCTAAGTAACCAGCCACTCGGTGCGATGTCTCGAAGCGTGGGGGGTAACATTTGTCCCTCAACTTGGGAAGATAGGCAGTGCGGCTCTTTGATAGGGAAAAACGGAACCAGCGAGTGCATAACTTTTGCGCCTTTTATTACTACGTACCGAGTTCGAGACGGAGATATCATCATGCTCCGTGCACATGCATATTAGCCTCGAAAGAAACGGGTGGGCAGCCCACCTAGGTATGCTCTGCGTCTCGTGGGCCGTGGTCCCTGAGCCCGGACTTTCTTCTAAGCCATCGGTATAGATCCCGTCCTACCCACCCGTTCGGAAGAGCCACATACGTACTATAGATCAGCTACCTATCTGCCTACCTGCGCCAGTCGTCTGGGCCCCCATCGCATGGGGTCTAGGTCGGGTCGTCTGTTACTAGTGATTAAGCTTGTATTCTTGATTTCGGTAACCCCCGTACCCCAAAACCGTGACCACCCTGTTGGAGAGATCTTATCCGCGAGTCATGAAAATGGCGTGGCTTAAACAGAGGTTCCCTGCTTTCTCTTGTATCCTTAGCCCCAAGACCAGAGGAAATGCCGAATAGTGATTCATTAGACAAGACCATAGTAAGATTGCGTGATACGATACTAGTATCAGGGCGTGCGACATAACCTAGACCGTCTTCTCTTTCCTCGCCTAAGGAAAGAGCGTGTCTTGATTCGAGGATATTTTCCTAGTTCGCTAGAGAGTATGGTCAGGTGAGATAGCAGGCGTAATTCCCGATTTGAACCATGTAGTGTGTCCCTACCCATCCACAGACTAACTTAGTAGATGCCATAAGACGATCTAGATATGCGACATTCACCGAAAGCAAGGGATACACAGCTGAATATTAGGGTTTGAATTGGTCGATTAACAGACACAAGGAACCACCTTGGCTCTTGGCCATGGGTTCAGCTAAGTAATTGCTTGTCTAAGACAGGAGGGGTTCATATGCCGAGAGAGAGGGACGTCTATTCCTTTCCTACAAAGCTGTGACACGTAATGAAGTGAGTGCATCTAGATAAAGGTATTTCTGTTTGATGCTGTAGAACTAGCGTTCCAGCTTATTCTCGTGAGAAGCCAGGCGGAGAGACTATCGTTCCACTCACCGTAGAACCGATTAGTTTACTATGCTAGCGATTAAGACAAGCTTTTGCGTTGCTCATCGAAAAGAAAAGAAAATTCTATAAATACCTACCTAGGTAGGTACAACAGTAATAGATTTATTAACCTGCCCGGTCTCCTGGGTAAGAAAACCTAAAATGCGCCACGTAAGGATTGATATCTCCATCCCGGGACTATCAACGCCATCCGTGGGTGTGATATATCACCTAGAAGCGGGATACATATTCCGTATTGAACTCATCGAGGTTTGGGAATGGCCAGGATTCGTACTCTTTCCTATAATAGGTGTAGATTATGACCTTGAATAGTGGTATATACCTCAAGGAACGAATCAAGCTCCGTTCTTCTCGTCTCCCTACCCTCGACCTTAAGAACTTTCGACTCATCTAATTTCATAAGACACATACACAAGCAATAAGCACACCCCGACGCGGTCGTGTCACGACGGTAGGTAACTAAGTAGGCAATGTGCTTTGGGTATGGGTCACGCAGGCCTAAGCCTAAAGCTCACAGCAATAACAACGACAACGATAACGGCAATAGTATCATGTCATGGATCTAACTATCACTCATATTCATCCACCCATTCATCTATCTAGCTTATCTGTTTCCATCTATACATCCATGAAACCTTCAATCCACCCCATCTGATATTTCCATACTTTCATATTTCATATTTGATCTTTCATCCCTAGCCCATACCTACCCAACTCATGCGCGAGTAGGTAGATAGGCAGTTACATACTCGTTCGAACTAAACAGATAACCACCATCAATCCAGGTGAGCTTATTAACCCATAGAGTCGGTTCATCGTAGCGGGGGGAGAAAGAGAGGAAAATGAAGAAAGGGGATAAGTAAAGAAAAACAAAACAAATAAAATAAAATAGTAAGGAAAATAAAAAAAGATAAATAAATATGCATACATGGCATAATCCGCACACATCGCCCGCCTCGCTCACGCCGAGAGGAAACCAAGTGAGGTCTCCCCGGGCTGGAGAGGTGGGCAGGCAGATGGACAAACAAGGGGTGAGGTGAGGTAGGGTAAGGTAGGTTAGTTACATAGGACATCTACCTAACCTAGTAGGTAGTTCATCATGATCATGATCATCTCGGTGTTCCCACCACCCACTCACCTACCCATCCGCCTAGCCCATCCATCTACTCCGAGAAGAGCGGATAGGTAGGCGGGTGGGTGGGTGGATGAATGGGCATGGTGAGTGGTGTGTTGTAGTTAAAAAGGTGATAATAATTTGAATCATTAAAGTTCTTTCATGACACCGCATCTCATCGCACTTTCGCTGTTTCCATTCCTTCTCTTTCATTCTCTTGCTCTTTCTTTTCCTCCTCACTTCTCTGACAGAACATGGTCGTCGTTACAACATCGCTATTTCCGACTCCGCTGCCCTACCGGACACTCTCATGCTCCTCCTTCTTACTCCAGGCGCTCTGCGCCCAACCGATCCAGCTAGCGCGCTTATTCTCGGCGCGCTCCTTCTCGTTGTTCTCCTGGACGAGGCGTAGGGGTCTGGGCTTGTTGCCGGCGAGGGTGGTGCTCTTCTCGGCGATCGTCCTCGGTGGGCTCTGGCTGGCCGACGTGGCCGTCGTGCCGTCCGCCGCCGAGTCCCCGCTCACGCTGCTGGTCTCGCTGCGCATGCCCGGGAAGTTACCCGCGCTACCGCCGCCGTTCGACGACGGCGCCCCGCGCCCGGGAGAGAAGAACGTCTGAGAGTGTCGCGCTGACGACGACGTCGTGCTAAGGGTTGGCGATAGCGGGCCGTCGGGGCCCCGGTACATGGCGTTCACGATGCCGGCTGCGCCTGTGAGCTGCTCGCTCATGGGCCTGCCGAGGCGGCGCGCTGTGCTCTGCGAGCGTCCGAGACCCGTGATGGGAATGCTAGGCGCAGTCTCCGGGTTGTGGTGCGCGGATGACGCCTGGGGTTGGGCGTGCGCTTGGTGAGCCGCGGACATGGTCATGGGCCTCGGCTTAGGGCGCTGCGGCGGGCCGGTGCCTATGGCGATAGACTTAGCGCGCTGTAGCAATGAGGCTCCGGTGGCCTGCGACTCGGTCGGCGGGGCTGGTAGGTCCTTGTGCACGTTGGCGCCGGGCTTGAAATCGGATGACTGGTCGAGAATGTGTTCGAACTCTTGGTGCTGCAGGAGCCGTTCGATGATCTTGTTAATATACAACGTGAGGGCCTTGTTCTGATCCTTCGCAGCACGGAGTTCGGTCTCGAGGCGGCGCATGGTGTCCTCGTCGGCAACTTGAGATTCGTCTCCACCGAGAGCGCCTAGTTCGTCGGCTAGGCTAGCTGCTGGGGTAGATGGGTTATCGCCGGCGTTGGACCGGCCTTCGAGAGCATTCAGGGCGTCTTGGTTAGCAGACACGTTCATGTAGCTAAAGTCACCCTTGCCAAAATCGCCGTGGAGGGTCTTCTCCTGGAGGAGCAGCTGATACGACTCGTTATCTTCCATCAGCCGTGCATTGGCCATGCGGGCCTCCATAAGGAGGCGTTCCACTTCGTGTAGACGCCCGCCGCCCTGGTTCTCAGACTCGACAAGCTTAATTTGCGCTTCGGCGAGTTCTAAACGTAGCGATTCGATGAGCTTGTCCTTCTGTAGGAGAAGCTTGGAGTTATTCCTAGAATCGCTGCGCTGAACCGAAGAGGGCGGCGCGAAGTTCCCACTGTCTACGCTGGGAGAGGAGTTGTTCGCTACCGAGGGGATCGCGTTAGCAAATTGTACATACAAGTTACAATTGGGATGCTTACATTGTCTGGTTGGACGGTTTTCGTCTTCTGCGTTTCGCTGGTTGAGCGTCTCCTTCAGCCTATTGATCACGGCCTGCATTTCCTCTTCCCGGTTCGCCATCTCTTCCTTTTCCTTCATCATGGAGCTCCTCTCGGCTTCGTAGATAGCTTCCATCTCGCGCATCTGTCTTGCGGCCTCCCGCTTCTCGTTCCTAAGCGATTCGATCTGCTCTTCGCTTTCGTGTACCCTTTCTTCTAATTTGGCCTGCTCCTTGAGTGCGTCGTCGAGCCTAGATTGCAATACCTCTGCCTGCTTCCTATGCTGCTCGGATGCAATGTCGGCTTTCTGTAACCGCTCTTTTAGGTCCTCGATCAGCGCGACCGTTTCAGCGCGGGCCTCGGGGTTCCCAGCCGTGCTGGAAATGCTCAATGACGACGTCGACCTATGCGTAGCAGCGGCTCGCGCTGACATTGGCGTACCGCCTCGGGTGGATCCTGTTTTCCGTGGCGTGCTGCCGTTCCCTGTGCCATTTGTCGAAGATGTCGGTGTAGATGCTCGAGTTGATTTCGATGACGACGACGGTGTGTTATCGGTCGAAGCCCGGCTCTGCGCCGTGGACACCGGCCTCTTAGGTGTAGCGGACATTTGTTATTTTGTTTCGGGATGAGGCAGTGGTGAAACGAATGGAGGTCTGTACGGGACAGCGCTCCAGGTAGTTAGTTACCCAGGTGGTTGGAGGTTTGGCCCGTCGAAAATACCTATCCTAAAACCAAAGTAATAGGTACCTACACTACAATTGTAATGTTGGATGATGCTGTGTGGTATGATGGTTGCTAGGTCAATGGCGAGGAATGGGAGAATAACTCCGAAGGGGAACCAAATCCGTTGTCCGACAGAGGACGATTTCAGTTTATTTTCTGGAGATTTGGGACCGCCTTGTTGTTTTGTCCGGGTGGCTGTCCTGCATAAAGTGGTCTCTTGTGGTCTCTTGTGGTCTCTTGGAGAATCGGGGGTTCGTGGATCGTAATTCGTGGTTCGTGGCGCTGAATGCACAAGTCTTTCCACATGTACAGGAGTTGTAAAGTCGTAGAATTCGCACCGCCAGATGAACTTCCAATGGACAGCGTGACACTGGCTGCTGCTACTCCTCCTGCCGCTGCCGCTGCGGTACGTGCTATGCGGTATGTATTCTACCCCGTATGTAGGTACTGTACTTGTGCAGTAGAATCGTAAAAGGGGATTGGTCCCTGTCCGTTATAAGCGGGTTTGGGTATTAGGCGCTTAACCTATCTAGGCCCGACCTTCCTACGTTACCGACTCGGCGAGGGGACTTCGATTTAGGGGACTCAGCCACGCGGGAATCACCTGGCCCTTTTCCCAACAACTCGTAAAAAAATAGCTGACTCGGGGTATTTTTTTGTCTCTCGTTTTTCACAGCGTAATAAAAATAGAATATGTACCTGCGTACAATGGCACAGTAGGATATAGGTAATTAATATCGACCCAACATCAACCAATGTCAATCACCTACTGACTTACATCAATAGGTCTGACATATAGTAGGTAATGTTAACTTCAAAAAGAATAAACAAACGTTTGTAGAAGTTCCAAACTTTTTAATGTTCTCCTATCCAACTCGGAGTTTCCTTCTTCTCTTCCTCTCCTGCCCCTATAAGTTTAATTAGTATTTATGCGGGCTCCTTAAGTGGTACAAGTGGTACCTCAGGGTACGTATCCTCCTAACCGGCTTAATACGCCTACAAGTACCTAACAACTTCGGTGACGGGTGGATGCTGGATCCTTGTAGGACGTGTTTTATATCGGAAAGACGCGTCGCAATAACAGAAGACTGGTCGAGTATTTTCATGATAACTCTGCGGAATACTTTCTTTCCTCAAACATCCTATGCAGATTGATTCCCATTAACTTCCCAGTCGCCGAGAACTTTGTTTCGCTCTCCTTTGTGTTTGATCATTGAAGCAAACCAAAGGAAAAGGTCCACCAAGTGTCACATGCGATGACATTGAAAGAAGTTCAGCTTGCCTTGGACGTCACTGTACATACAATTCATTGCGGCTTACTCGAATTACGCTCTCCCGTAAACTCTGTTTCTACTTGTCATCTGACATGAACTCTGATATTTGCCATTGCTAAGTAATAGGTACTTGAATTGCGCCCAATCCCTGAACCATTTACACTTACACAACACACACTCCCGGACGTGACGGTTGGGTTCGCAGAAGCTGCCTAATATAGACTCTGGTGCGATTAGTACAAATTGTGCAAATTTTAATACTATTCAGATGCATTCAATTACGACAATGGCTTAAGGCAAACGCCCGGATCATAATTGCGCCGCCGCGCCAGCCGTATTCCCACTGTTAAAAGTCATCACACCTACATATCTCTAAATGCTTAGACGTTAAAATAATATATTGGGACGACGATAGTCCTTAATGGCTTGTAGATATCCCTTAAAATTCGGTAAAACGTTGGCTTAGAATTAATGATGGTTCGCATAGGAACCATGGGAACAGCGAGACTTGTGGGCAACTCGACCCCCTTCATCTCAACCGCTAGTATGATATAAGGACAGTAATATCCACATATACCATTCAACATATCTTATAGCATCAAAGCTGGCGGGACTCTTCAAGGATGGGATTCACACAGGAGTCACGGACCCGAACCAAGGTAATACTGAAACTCAAAGGCTGCTATAGTTTCTCGGGAACCCCGACGGGTAGAAGGGTTCCCTCAGGCATTGATAGCTCAAATTGTACATCGGTCAAGATATGAAGATACGGTCGGTCGTTTCGTCACATTCCGGTCAAGATATAGTTGGGTATCACGTGTATTCTTTCCTAAGTCGTAAGACTTCGTCGGGATCGACGCTCAGAATTGGTCTAACCGGCTACCTAGAGACTCGCGGGGGAGCTCCGCAAATGTAATTGCTAATGCGCAAAATATACCAGCCGCCGTCATTCGTGAATGACCATTTACGATGACTTTTCCCAACCGATGAACCCCAACGCCGCCAGAGCATGTCGTATCTAGACTTAAGCCTGCTGGTCGCTGAGGATATCGGAGTCACCAGCATCCAAGATGGCCATGGTAGAGCATCGGAACAGTTTACCGCAGGCAGTGCCCAGCTCGATCTGCGTTCGGAAAAGAGTAAGCCAATTGAAATACCCTCCAAAGCCGAGATGGCTTCTTCTCTGGGTAGGGTCATGGACAAGGTGGCTCGTCCATAGACCCGAAAGTAGAGAAATAAAAAAGAGAACATAGAATCATCATTGCAGATTTCTATGCCCATGAAAAAGGGACCGGGTAACTTACGTTGGTGCCAGAGAAGTGGTGAACCGGGGCCTTGGAAAGCATGGAGTAGTACTCGAGCTCAGACTTTCGCAGAGGGGGAGTGTTTCCGGAAATGATGACGAGCTTGGCCTTGCCAGATCGCAGGCTCTTCAGGGTGGACTTGTAGCCGAGAGTGACTGTAGCGAATTGTCAGTAAAAATGTAGGCCCTTTTTTCGATGTGATTTTCGAGTAGATCGATCGCACCTTTTCCGGACTTCATCACAAGCGCAAGGCGCGAGTTGATGCTGTTGGCATCCTTCTTGTTCTTCTTGGGGGCCATCTCGATTCTTGGAGACTGGGTGATGCTTCGTAAATTGTCGTTGATTGGGGTTGTTAGAAGAAACAGTAAAAAGGTTCAAGAAGGTACGCCAGAGAATAATATCTTGCGCGGAAAATTCGGTGGGGTACAGGTGAGGCAAAAATTCCAGTGGTCCGTGGTTCAAGCCCTAACCCCACTTTTCTCTCAGGCGAAATACCAATCACTGAGCCAATTAGGCTCCCCGCCACCAGCCCACCCAAGTCCGCTTATGTGACTCGTCCTTGCTTTGAAATCAAACTCAGGAATTTCACCGCAGACAGGCGAAGTCAAAGGAGTCTCCGGCCTTCCTCCCTGTCGACATCATCTTTCCCTCAAACAACACCTATCCTAAGACTTACGACAACATCAACGAAATAATCATTCAAGATGGCGCGTCGTCCAGCAAGGTGCTACCGATACTGCAAGAACAAGGTGAGCATGCCAAAATCCAAGATTCCTTCAGTCGCCCACCAAGCTTCGATTTCGAAATTTATCCGATGAATCGCAAATGACTTGCGATCCTCCCTCCGCCTGCCCCGATTGCGAAATTCAACCAACTCGATTCTTCTCCATATGCCCATCAAAACGCCTAGCGATTGAATCAATAAAATAGATAAAAATCAGAGATGAGAACGATTTACTAACATGTGATGATCCCAGCCGTATCCCAAGTCCCGCTTCAACCGTGGTGTCCCCGACCCCAAGATCCGCATCTTCGATCTTGGCCGAAAGCGTGCGACCGTCGATGACTTCCCTCTCTGCATCCACCTCGTTTCCAACGAGTATGAGCAGCTGAGCTCCGAGGCTCTCGAAGCCGCCCGTATCTGCGCCAACAAGTACCTCGTCAAGATGGCCGGAAAGGAAGGTTTCCACCTGCGTGTTCGCGCCCACCCCTACCACGTCGTCCGCATCAACAAGATGTTGTCTTGCGCCGGTGCCGATAGACTGCAGACTGGAATGCGTGGTGCCTGGGGCAAGCCCAACGGAACCGTTGCCCGTGTCAACATCGGTCAGATCATCCTGAGTGTCCGAACTCGTGATTCTAGTAAGTAGTCGACGTGTCCGAGATTCCCGGATGACGTAAGTTAACCAATCTCTCCAGACCGCGCTATCGCTCTTGAGGCTCTCCGACGATCCCAGTACAAGTTCCCCGGCCGACAAAAGATCATCATCTCCAAGAACTGGGGCTTCACCCCTCTCCGACGTGAGGAGTACCTCGAGAAGAAGGCTGCCGGTCGTGTCAAGGTTGATGGTGCCTACGTTCAGTTCCTTACCAACCACGGTAGCCTCGAGGAGAACATCAAGCGTTTCCCTGAGGCTTTCTCCGAGACTGCGTAAATGGTTTGTCGTGGCAAAGAAACAAATCTGGGTTGAAGGGACAGGCGTATAATGGGGTATCATAGCACTTCTACGTGATAGTCAATTCGGATATTGCATTTACACCACGTGAATTCCGATTCTGCGGTGCTGGCTGTGATTTTCTTAATAAGAACAGTAAACGTTGTCATCGCCAATCCTAAGCTGATTTGTATCCGATCACCTCATCCATATAAATCGTTATTGATAGCCTCTTAGCTTCCAAGCTTGACCCAACCGTAGAACGACCTGTAGCCCATTCCATTTTTCTAGAGTACTCCCTAATCCAAACTTGTAAGATGCGGCGGATAGAAGCTCACTTATAAGTTGACTGGGTCATAGCTAATGTAATCCATTGCTCTGACGTAAAGGAGCAGGGAGGTATATCCGGTGGCGCCACTAATATATCTAATTTCTCGTCTAGGCACTCGACTAAGAGTTCATGATATCTTCGATTATAAGGAATACCTACGTACTGTACTTGCACGGGCATCATAGGAGGGGTCTGACAGAACTCCACACGGCGTTGAGGACCCCTCGGTAACATTTATAGAACCACAATCGAGTGGATGTATCTCGTATACTCAACCGCTCTCCAAACGCGGCTACTATTCCGAGAACTGCGTTCCAGGGAGCTTCGGCGAGTTTTCTACGCCGTACGAAGTCGCATTGCTCCAGGAAGCTCTGCATGTGTATATACTGTGTAAACAAACCCATCGCGACGGTTCCTCCTGTGGCTAAGCCTAATCTCCAACTGACCTAACCCGACGCGACGACGAGCCATTTTCTTTACTGGCCGTCGCAGGAGTCGGTGACCCCATCCGCGAACGTTTCCCATACCGAATCCGCCCAGGGGCGTTTCGCCGCCTATTCGTCGGCCCATGCTAGCTTGTTTCTCCACTGACAGATCACCGCCCACGAACCACGTCTCCGTACATACATACCTACGTACGATAAGTTGGTAGACAACAAATCATCGCCGCCGGGAAGTGAAGCGGCCAATCAGACGTCCCGCTCGGGTCGCTCAGGCGTGCCGAACGCCCGCCGTAGGGCCTCGGAGAGCGCAGCACAGGAACTCCATGGGGTTGGGGATGTGTAAGGTGAATGAATGATTCTCGTGAGGCTATGGCAGATCCCTCCCCTTCCCTGTTGCGTCCATGTACTACACTATGCATAGAAGGGGTTCTCTTCGGAGCTTGGGTTTGGGCGAAAAAAGCAAAAAGGAAAGGGAAGAAAAGGAACCCCTCCTGATCGGGGCGGTACCTTACCTGCCTGGATACATATGACCCAGCAGGATCATGTTTGTTAACAGTGGGGCGTAAGGCAATAAGGCATAAAGCTATACTGAAAGGGGCTAGTATGTACTATCACATACAAACTTATATGCAAAGATACCTATATTACTTAATTCCTTAATTATCGCAATTATCTGCTACT
Source organism: Pyrenopolyporus hunteri (assembly GCA_902806595.1). NCBI lineage: Eukaryota > Fungi > Ascomycota > Sordariomycetes > Xylariales > Hypoxylaceae > Pyrenopolyporus > Pyrenopolyporus hunteri. The sequence continues at coordinate 671,498 of CADCXC010000009.1, read as the reverse complement.
AATATCATGGCACTCTCGAATCTTTTGAAATATAGGGATCGATTAAAAATATACGCTATGGAATAACTCCCGAATAGTCTCGATTTATGCCTAGTACGTAGCCCCTAAAGATTTATTCAAATCGCTGTCGCTATCGTCGTATCCTCGATACGCCAATAGGCGGTATGGGCAGGACCTCACTTTGTACCCTCACATACTGATTTGTATGGGATAGTACATACCAACAAAGTTCGATGCCTGGCGCCTTGGCCCCACTGTTAACAAACATGATCCTGCTGGGTTATAGACGTCTGGCCCACTATGTATGTAGGTACTAGGACTTGCCTCTTCCAGCCCCCCGTCTCAACGAGGAAGGGGGCGGACCCGCCTGGCGACATCCACAGGTCCACGTCGACAGCCAGTCCAGTCCGTTGGCCGGTGCGCGGTTCGACGGCTTGCGCTTTGCTTTCGTTTTCGTTTTTTTCTTTCCCCTTTTCCCGTCTGACGTTGACGTCGACGTCGACCCATGTCGTCGTCATTGGAGAATGCGACTTCGAGCCTGAAGCGAAGCGACGCTTCGTTCCCAACCTCTCACTTTAATAAGGCAGGTAGGTAAGCACGCTGTCTTTCTCTTCTGCTGCGAGGAATCGGCGTGCAGCCTTTGCGCCATTGGTAGGGCCCTTCGCACGCGTAGCGATGCGACGGACAAATGCGCCTGCAGGTGGCAGCGTGCCACTCATCTTTCTTGTCAGGCCGGCCCCCGGGTCCGATGCTCGGCGCGTAAGACACCTACCTAGGTACCGTGGCCGAATGCGACGGACCCAGCATCGAGCGGTCTTCATCACTTTCTGTCTTCCCCAGATTCTTGGATGCCGTTTTCCCGGTAGGCCGATTTGCCAAGTCTACCGAATACTCTGTCCCCTATAGGAGGCTACAGGTGTTCGGAATACTCTTAGTCGCGTGATGACTATAACTGGCTACCGGACGAGTCTTTTTTTTTTTTTCTTTGGCTGTCTCACCGCATAGCTAGTCTCAGCGCAAGGAACCGGCGGTAGATTATATTTTAGGTGTAAGGCTTTGTATTCCATTATCAGGGCGCTTGTATGTCTAGGGATGAACCTGGAAGTACCTAGAGGTACCTTACATGTTCGAGAGGTAATCTAGGTACTGAAGTTCCTATGCATAGTCCCCTCCTATTTTGACGTTAAAGCAGAGTGCCCCCCTATACTGGGTCATCCAAGGGAGTGGTAAAGTCATAGATGACCCCATCAGACCAATAAACTCGAGCTACCCTACGCACCTACGATAGTTGATAAATGGAACCGTGATAGTTGGTACACCCATAAAAGCAGGCTAGTGAATGAGATCTGAGACTATACTTATCTATCGCGTCATTGGCGATGATCACGGGTGCACCCCTTGACTCTCTAGCAACTGAGAATACATACTATGTATAGCATGAAGCTGACATGGTTGGGGAGCTTGTTCTAGTAAGATGTGCTTACATTTGGATGTAGAAAATTTTCAACTATAAGAAGTCGTCTGTGTCATTTGCTGTCATATGTCGTGTAATAGTGTAGGCTCGCATTTTACCAACCTAAGGGATTCAAGACAGGTACAATACGTACAGGAATACCCCTAATATATGCAGAATCAAGCCTAGATCCCTTCGCCCTTACTGCAACGTCGTTCTATACATGGAAAATCGCACAACATGTTAAGTTAGGAGGGTAGGTAGGGTAGGTACTTTGCGTAGGGCGCACAGTAAGTAGAGAGACATCAGCAGGGGCAGATAGGCACTTGACAAACGCCTAGACCCCGCCGAGAGAATATAGTCCGGGAGAGCCCGTAATCTACCGGTGTCAAGGTAGGTAGGTAGGTAGCTAGGTACCACCTAGGTAAGTACCTGTGCGCACTACAAAGTGGCGGGCCCCTATGCGAACAAAAGGCACAGCATCTTGGTACTTGAAGCATTATACCTCTACCGGCGATTCAACATAGAAGCTGCAACGTGAATGCGGCAATTGAAGTGTATGTATAATTACATACATCACTACTTACATATACGTACATATGTCTATAATTATATGTGCGGAGCGTCGGCGATGACATCGACCTACGAATAGATTTCTACAGGTATTATACATAGGTATATACGCTCCCAATCCTTTCTCGCTATCGAACGGTTTGGGTCGATGCCGCCTGTCCCATATATACCGCACCGATGTACTTAGCTCCCAGCCTATGGCATCATATTTGCCTAACTAACCGCTAGCCTGTTCACCTTATGTGTTGTACACGGCCAAGATTGGGCGATTCGATTGGCGGTACAGGAAATACGCAGTACCTACATGCAGCGCATGCAGTTGGTGGCTGATTAGGTACTAGTATATACATGCAACTTTGAACTGCATGGGGGCGTATCGGCGAGCTTAAAGCAAAGCCAGAGCATCCATACATGGAACCAAAGCAAGCCAAAGGAAAAAGAAGAAGGAGCAGAAAAAAAAAGGTCTCCAAAAGTTGATGTAAATTTGTACCCCAATTGCACAACAAACCACCGTCACCTACCACCACCATCCCTCCTTCGCAAACGTCCCACGCGACTTCGGGATCATCGACTGGTCTCCCCCCCTCCTTCTTTTGGTCCCTTAGACATATATTTCTTGCGGCCGCCCAATCAGACAGGTCACACACCTTGCATCCCGCCCTGGGTTCTCTTACGATTTCCCAAGGCTTTCCTGTTCCAAAATCCCTACCACAGTATAATACCTAACCACTCGACACCGCCCACCTATTCTCTACATACATACAGATTGCAGGACCGGCATTCTTCTACGTGTAGCCTCTCCTCACCCATGCTTCTGGCCCCTCTTAGCTGTCCGTCGTGGTCGGTTCGCTCTGACCTGTTCTTCTTCGTCCCTGAAACCGTACCAACGTAGCCTATCCGAGGCGCCGTCAACCGCTCCCTATCATTAACAACTTCTAAATTCCGACAAAGGCGCGAGTCCCGACCACCATCGTGTGTTATTTAAGATCTCCCGCTGGGATCTCCCCAGTAGGGCAGCAGCTTTCGTCATACACCGCGAATATCCACCTTTACCACCAGCACTGAGCATATCGAGTATACCGCCAGTATACTAAGCCACCCCTCCTCCAAGATGGCCTTCCATCAACCTACTCCTCAGGCCACTCAACGGCTCTTCCGCCCTTCGCCTGAAGACGAGGAATCGCCACAGATCCCACCATCACCCCCTCCTCAGGCCGTCCAAGACTCCCAGACCTGGGTGCTCTTCTCGCCTGCTACCGATACCGGCACATCGACGTCCTACTTGACTTCGACCCATAAGACCAATAGCACCCCAGGTCGTTCGCGACTGAGCGAGGTTGGAAGTCTTGGTACGGTTGCGCCCTCGGGCCCCAGCGCCGGGCGCCAACAACCCTCAAGTTTTGTTGATGCGGCGGAGGAAGACGAGGATGCCGAGCTAGACAGCCTAGACAGTCACCTTCCTGAATTCCGTTCCGCTCCCAACTTCTACGACTCGCCTACCCCCCACCCCTATGCAACGCCGGTTGTCCCCGGCCACGATGGCCTTGGCACGTTCCGGTTAGAGCAGGATGGCATGGGGGTCGAGATACAAGAGCGCCTTTACGCATTCGAGCAGTACAACCCTCATCGCTTGAGGGGACGTGAAAGCCTAGACTTAGCAAAGATAGAGCCTGAACCTAACGATATGCGGGAGATGGACAAAATGCAGTGGATAGAATCCTGGCGCTTGGAAAGCAGCCGCTATCTCCTGGAAGAAATCCAGAAGGAAACGCGCAGGAGACGACGATCCATCGCCAGCATGTCTATGCCTAACCAAGCGGAAGAGAAAGACGAAGATGCGGCTACAATGAGCGGAGTAGGTGAACTGTCAAATGACAAGGTAGATCAGAGCCAAGATTGGCATGATCACGATGCAGACGAGGAATGCCACGAGAGCGTCCTGGGACGTATAACTCGAAAGGTTGTCCGCGACCTCTTTGGGATTGATGATAAGACGCTCTCTATAATTTTCGGTGAAGAATTGCCCGACGAAGAAGATCTCCCTTCGACACCTAAAGCAGCGCCGGCACCTATAGCGCAAGGATGCCCGGACCTCGCCATGGAAGACGCGACAGATTCCGGGTGGCAACTTAAGATGCTGGAACGAGTTGCAAAGGAGCTCGGTCTACTTATCAATCGGCTCTCTGAACACCCCGGGGCCTTTTCGACGTTTAGTCGGGTACAGCAGATGTCTATTCCGTACGCTGGCCTTCCCCCTATACCGGAGGGCACGAACGACTCTACGATCGATACGAAGACGGGCGAGCCACCCGCCACCGTCCCCGAATTTCAACCAACGCTAGACACGCAGACGCAGCCAATTGCTGTGCCTCACGTTACACAGCCGCCTCGCCCAAGCCAGGCCAATTCGCAATCACAATTGGAGAGTTCCGCGATCGCATTCACACAGGAGGAATGGGAACAAGAGCTTGATGTCAAACTCGTGTTCCGTTACATTCGGTCGCGCTTCACGTCACGGTCCAGCGGCGGCGGCGGCGGGGTCGCTGGGAATCCTAGTCTCGCGTCGTCAAGCACGCAAGATGCAGCAGCCAAGGTTGCACGGGTGCGCCAACACCATCCACTGATATCAAGACAGAGGACGGCCGAGAGACGTAAGTCTAGGTCAACTATACCTTCGAGTCCCGCGTTATTCAAGCGTGCGTCCAGCTGCGCTAGCCAAAGCACGCGGATATCGGTCAAGAGAAGTAACGCCTCGTCATCTCGGCATTATTGGGATATCGGCGGTTCTGTGGGCACCGGTTCGATGATCGCAACGACGGGGCCCATGGGAAGCTGGGGCGAGGTTTAATGTGACGAAAAGCTGCCGAACCAGTCGGCGTGATCGACGATGTGATGTATATTACTGGGTCTGGGGTCATGGGGGGTCTTAGGTCTCGGGTCGGTTGCATGTTTGGCATTTACCAAGGCGATATAAATCGGTCCAACTCATTTGAATTTATCGTATACCATATAAGATACCATATATATCATTCGTACCATATACCAATCTCCAAGGGAATAAAACGGCCGGTTTCTTACAGACAGCCCCATGCCATGCGATCCATTGACCAATGAGATATCTAAATTGAGTCATCCTAGGTTGCCTCGATATGTTCGACAACTCGAGTGACTCCGAGATACATCTAACGCGTCTGGGCGCCGACTGACTGCCTTCTGGGGGTGGGGGGCGCATCGCTCGCGGGGCGGACGTCAGCCCAAGTTTCTTGAAAGTCGGGGCTTGCATAATGGGTTGTTTAATTTACTCGGCTTCACTTGCGGCTTGGGTTTGGGTGAGGCGGTCGAGTTTCGACTGATTGATACGGAAGTTACTATTTACGACGGATCTCGAATTTATATATACCTACCTCTATATATAATTTTAGCTGTAGAATGGGAGTAGCCCGAGTGACGCCGATACCTCTGGACACCCTTGTAGGTCAGTGCGTCTTAACAGGGAAACCCAAAAAACTCCCATCCAATGAGAGGGCCTCCGCTTCACCTAACGCGCGAGGGTCGCGCCTTGCTCGGCGATTCTCATTTGCTCTTTTCGTCTTCTTGGGCGACGCGTTAAGTGGGAAAGAGACAGAGCATTGACCACATAAGGTATCGGATACGTACCTACGGGTCTTTCTCCTACCAGAAGTCCTCGACGTTTCCCGCAGCTCGAGGGTTGCCTGGTACCTACTGAGTTCTCCCACCTGATCTCAGCATCTTCATACCGTCTTTTTTTTTCTCTCTATCTCCCTCTCTGGGTTACGCAACAGGATCTCTTCTGGTAACCCTCCATTGCGATTTTGGCTTTGGACAGCGTCGAGTCATAACTTGGCCTTCCATGTTCCACCACACCTTGCCATACATATCCAATTACATGCGTCGAAGGATTTCCCTCTTTCTCCACAGCTATCACAACCCGCATTTACGCTCGACTCCATTTACTTGGCTGCTTGGTTGCTTGGGAATAGTGCCCGTCTTGTCTTGTCTTGTCTCCTCTCCTAACACACAACCCCCCACCACCATCTGCTTTGGGCCAATCCCATCCTGACGCCTCACTTTGACTTTTACAATCTCCCATCCTCAAAGCTCATCTTTCGCATTGCTCTCGGATTGTACGCGCACCCTCAGCTGTTGCCTCTCCTACATAAATTGCAAATCCCCCCTCTTCCCATCGCAGCCTGCTCCCTTCTCTTCCTTCTCTAACGGTTAGTATTTACCCGAGGATTCTGGCTTCGATAGACCAAACGACCTAATCACCACCCCCTCCAGGGCTTTGACTAACGTTAGGAGCAGTGCCATGTACTAGACATCTCGGATCGCGACCCAGCTGCGTCTGGTAGGGTCGCCTAGGATCCCAGCATCTCCCGTCACCGTCGAAAATAAATACGGAACCGCATCCCCCATCAATTCGTTCGTTCGCTTTCCATCCATCTTCACTCTACCCCCCTCCGATGCCCTGGACCGAGGAGCCTTCAACCCAATGGCAGGATCCATCCCCGACTTCTCACTGCCAAACAGCTCTTTCTTTAATATTCATAATGACACGGCCGTGGTAGCCAGTTCGCCTACTCTTCCCGGAGGACCCTGCAATTTCGTGGACTTGTCTCATGGTGCCCAGGGACCGAAGTGTGGATGTCGTCGTTTCTGGAGTCGCGCTACCCTTTCGGCCAGGACAGGTAGAGGAAGTTCGGCAGGAATCTCCCCAGGACTTGCCAGTGGATTTCCCCATGGGAATACCGGCGCGCCCGGTGACGAAGCTGCTTGGTGTATGTGCTCCCATCATGCCTGCTTCCACGATGATGTTCGCGACACACAGGTTCCCGCCGCCGTCGCAGCCAATACCGATACCGTGAATGATGGCCAGGAAAACGAGCGGCCTAGGACCAGTAGGGAGCCCCTCACACCAGTTGTCCCGGACTTATCTTTCAAGCTGCCGATGCCAACGGATCCAGGCATAGATTCTTATATGTTTAATGAGGGTGCCCTCTCAAATCAACTAGTGGAGCAAGAAAATGCGCTGCGCGGTGAAGTCGCGGCGCCCGCGCCAGAACCTTCTCTTCCCGATACTTTAAGCTGGACCAACTTCATACGATCCGAGCCCGACGAAGCGGGCCTGCTTCCCCCAATTCCAAGCCAATGTCTAATCCCTTCGCAGCCGAGCTCTACAACTTCATCCGCCAGGGTGGGATACCTACGGCCGTTTGCCGGGAAAGGATTAGGGACACTAAGTGGTGTCAGATCCAAGTTGCGCGAGGCTCTGGAACAAGATGATGAGACCCATCCGCAGGAGGAGAATACCGCCGCACCTACCGTGGACCAATGCACCGATGATGGACAGACGGTCGCAAATACACCAAGGTCTTGTAGACAGGTCTATGCAACCGGGCAGGGCCTATCCCCTTTGGGGCTTAATTGCGAAGCCATTAGGCAGCTGTCCGATACTGTTCAGGGACACGAACAGCGGTTGGACCGGCTCGAGAATCCCTCCATCTCGGCCGCTAGCCACGACGGTTGTGATGATAAGCATGATCAAAGTGACCTGAGAATAACCGAGCTCGAGTCACGCGTTGAAGAAGTCGAGAAGATGATTAACGATAGCAGCAGCCAGATTTCGAATCATCGCGCCCGACGCCTAGGTGCTGATGAGTCTGGTAGTTTAGCGTCAGTCTCTACAGCCGGGAGTGAATACGTTGCGAGCCGTGCCGAGCTCTACAGCCAACTTCAAGCTCTGAAGTCCCAATTAAGTCAACTGCAAGGCCTCTCGTCCTTTCCGTCTTATACCCATCCATGGGAGGTTGAAGTTATTTTCTTACCCTTCCCTTTGAAGAGCGTATGGATGGGTTTCCACGACTTCGCGAGCCAACGTGCTTCCAGCGGCGGCGTCGAACCCGACCAGTGGACGCAGATGCCCAATACCTTCTCCATCATAGATTCTCAAGCCGCCGACTTCAGCGATTGGGTCGGGCCTGAGCTTGAATCGGATTGGTTGCTTGCTCGAGCATGTGCGCCGAACCGCATCATCGAACAGAGGCTCAGGAGTCGGGGTCTCGTGAAGAACGTGACCATCCGTAGCCCAGACGCCCGAAGCGTACACCAGGCTCTTTGCGATGCGTTCGGGACCCTGTTCCGTACCTTCTCTCGCATGCAAGCAAACGTTCATCACGGCTCGACCCAACACCACCGCGTGACAAAGTTCCTCGGCCTCCAGTCGCCGTGGGTACCGCTACGTAAGGTACATAGGGATTCGAGGCTCCGCTTCCTATCACCGGCCGAAATGGTAACGCCGGTCACATGGGACGTCCCATTTCTGCGTTCAAGCGTAGTCATGAAAGCTACTGGCAGTCAGCGTCTCTTCATTACTCACCCCGAAGCGTATCTTCAGGACCAAGATGCGTATGATAATGGGTGGAGTTGGCAACGGCTGCGAGAACTTAGCCGGGTCTACGCGGATTCCCAGAGCAGCCAAGAGGTTCCTGAAGCGGATGCTATGGAGGACTGCTGGGCGTGGAACGACAATCTCGACGAGCATCCCGTAAGTACTCGTAGCTCTCAGTCCCTCAGCCTTCGGCAGGCTGCGCAGCGCAAGTGGCGGAGGACGTCCATGTCGCCGGCGCCAGGTCTTCTCAGTGGCGTATCGCCGTCTCTTGGGAATCGTCGTTCCGCATCCCGCGCCAATTCCCCAGCTATCATCAGAGAGCGTCAGGCTTCTAGGCCACCACCCTTTCGCACGACCTCCATGCCTCCTACAGTGCCGTCCTTTGTACCCCCAGCTCAGGTGAAACGGCGAATTACATCTTATATTCAGTCATATGAGCGCCGACCTTCGCCGCAGGTTGTTCGCCTAGTGCCTGCGACGGCGCACGTCGCAGCTCTTGCGAAACGTCGTAGCAGCCGCTCACCGTCGGTTCGGCCGCGGAACACGCCGCGTTGGAGCACGTCGTCGTCAAGCCCGGTGTACGAAATCCATCCTGTTCGCACCCCCACGCCATTTTATGCCACGCCACACAGTAACGCCCCCTTCCTCGAATCACGACTCAATCGTAGCACAGCCATAGACCATGATGATAATATGGGAGAGAGCGGTAGCGGAACCGAGCTTCAGGATGACGAAGAAGATATGGACGAAGATGGGGACGAAGATGAGGAAGACAGCCAAATGCTCGACCTCACCCATCAGGAGGATTCGCAAGAATCCTGGCAGGATGGGCAATTGCCTACCGGCCCGGAGGATGAACCGTGGCCGGGAATTGAAGATGCTGAGAACCGCGATCCGGAGCACAATATTGAAATCCACAGGGATGAAGACGCAATGAGCGACGACGACTTCGAGAACTCGAGCCAGAAGTCGAGCGTCCCGAGCGAGTACCCAAGTAAGCACAGCGCATGGGTAAACGCCGAGGAAGGCTTTCAGGTCTTCGAAGACGGGAATCCTACGGGCGGTGCCTCAGGCGTTGGGAAGTGAATATTTATTCATATTTACGTTTAGATCGCTGCATTTAGATCCCTGCTTCTTGGTTGGTTTCGGCGTATCATTATCATGGCATGATACATGACGCGGAAGGTCAAAGACGGGTTTCGACGATGACGACGAGCAAGGTCCGGGGTCTGAGCGGAGCGGGGCATCGGCGTTTAGGTGTCTATATTTCACATGCTTTTGGGATATATACTGTCATCATTTTTTGAATTTAGCTGGTCCGCCGATCTGTTTATATGGTTAGGAGGTATTTAGGTTGGGGTGATGGGGTGTATCTCGTTATCTGTGGCCCTCGAGCCCTTTTCCTTTAACAATTACCTGCCCCGTTTTCTTTCGCGTTTCCGCTGCAACGTTGGTGTGTCGGGCGTGCCTCCGGGTGATACTACCACTTGCCACTACTACTTTACTAGCCTTCATGCGATGGAATCCATGTGTATGAATGATAGACGGGCGAGGCGGAGAGGCGAGACGTCGGACATATCGATATATTAATGTCAACTCGAAATCCCCCCTTTTCTTTGTTCATTCGCTGTTTGTTCGTTCGTTTGGATGTCCGAGCCACCCCCTCTCCTCTCATGTCGGCCATTACGTTGTGAAAAGGGGGCAAAAAATATATACGCACATAGGGGAAAAAGTGAAGGGAGAAAAAAAAAGGGAAAATACGAACGCGAAAGAGCTGGAGGTAGGCGGGTAGTTAAGACGGTGGTCTTTCAGCTCCTCACGAGGGCTATTGATCACTACTTATATTCAATACACCTACCTATCTACCCTAACCCAATCAGATAAAAAGCAAGAAAAAATGATTAGGCAGATGGCGAGACCGTCATTAATAGCGCATTAAGTGAAGCGAGACGGTCCATGCGATGTGATATGATTTATATAATAGATACGATATGTATATGTGTATGTGTATACCGTACCTCACATACCCCCTATACCATCCCGCCCGTTTGTCGCGCTAACTATTTGCTATGCGGCCTTACCCCTATTTCTCGTTTGGTCCATGAAAGCCTTGGTTAGACGGGTTGGTATAGTGTACCTACCTTGGTGGGCGTGCTAGGTCTCTGTGTATCTGCATGCGCGTGGCTTGACGCTTGGCTGTTTTGGGGGGCTTGCTGCTGCCTGGAGGTGGGTTAGTGGGTGAGTTTGGAGGTGTATAAGGTGTGTAAGGTAGGTGGTGCTGTGGTATGCAGTGGACTTGTCATTTATAGGGTTTTTGCTTTTTGGTCGAAGTAGCTTGTCCTTAGGTACGTGCAGGTAGGTAGGTAGGTACTATATTAACAGCATGTACGGAGGCCTGTGCGGTGGTGCATGCTATACTGCTGAATCCTTTTTGTAATGGTTAGTTCGGTATTATAATCCTGGGTTTATTTCATTCACTAACTAAACTGCAGTATTTCGATGGCATTGTATCCATTCCCTCATATGGCTCATAATAGTATGCTATGTTGAACATTCATAGGCTGGAGTCCGGCGCAGATGAGGGTGTTCGCTTTACTTGGCTAGAGACTGCACGAACGAGAGAATTCCCACATACGACGAACCCTGGGATCTCTTAGACGTTAACTGGATGGATATAGGGGATGATGGTGCATTGCGTAAAGAGGTTTACCCCTTAAATAGGGAGTTTTCCAAGCTCTATGAGGAGGAATATCACCGGACCTGTTTGACTTATCCGGTAATGGGTATTCTTAGGAGGAGGTTATGGTATATCGCTAGCGGTTTATCAGCTTCAAACAGGGCGGCCACTGACAACTAGGAACCTATAACTAATATTCTTCTAAAACCGCCTAACACATAGACTAAAGTGGTGTCTATGGCGGATCTGGGTTTATTGATGAGTCCTCGAATTCTACCGAGACCGCTGAAGAAGCCCGAAGAAGCCGCCTCGCTAGATTTCGGAGCCTAGCACACCGCTACCTATTCCACGGAGTGTTCCACGGAGCCGTGGCTGGCTGCATCTGCGTTACCAGCGTACGTCCGGCGAGCTAGTTACTGTATAGTTGAAACGCGTTGTGGTACCCAAGAAGCGGTGGCTGCTGTCGTGGAACTCTGTTAAGCAGCTTTGGCGTCTTTTGGGAATATAGTGATAGATACGAGGTTGATGTTGCTGGCTAATATGGTTAATTGCCGAGGAGAGAAGGGTCTAGAAGAGGGTGTCTGAATGAATCTCGCTCGTTCTTTCAGGGGAAGAGGAGACTGCTGTTCGTCTGTAGAACACTTACTAAACCTACCTACCTAGTAAAGGAAGCTATCCCGGTAGCGCACAACAGCTTCTGCTAGCTTATCACGGCGGCACGCCGACCCACCTAGCTCCCTAAGTAGTTATGCACCATTTTGATTGGCCTATGTGTATCGTGAATGGTAATATCCATATACCCAGATACGAGAAATTTTTATTCATGCTCTTATCGCGTAGCAACTTTGGTGTAATGGTCAGCATTCGAGCCTTCCAAGCTCGAGATCGGGGTTCAATTCCCCGGAGTTGCATTTTCTCTTTTTGTCTCTATTCGATATATAGATAGGTAGGTAAGATACTCTTATGAGATGAAGCTTTTACCCTGCTTCAAAAGAGCGGAATTGTCGGGTGGGCTAGAAATATTTTGCTTGCCGCTTCTTGTAGATAGCCTCTCTAAGTTTGTTGGCGATAGTCGTGGTACCAGCTACCTACCTACCGCCCAAAGGGATGGACGGCTTCTCTCGCGGCTACGGTAGGATCCGAGATAGTAGGACGAGATATCTGTTGTGTCCCGTGTCTAAATCTAAAAAGTAACACGCAGGAGCAAACATCTTAAAAACAAATTACGTTGTACTCGGGGTGGTTTCATTTCATCACTCTAACCGCCGTTTCCACAGCGTTAGCTACCTATAGACTTACGGCGCTTCTTCGTGCTGAACCGACTCTACGGTAGTACTAGCCAGTTCCGTCGCCTAATGCCTCACTCACAGTGGCTACATACCTTTATACGGCGGATAAGTATCTGGACAAAGAATGAACGGTACCGATTGAAGATTATCTACAGCGGAGGAGATATTCCTCATTCTTATTTCCATTTCATTCAATTATTTTCCCTTGTACATCTACGGACAAAAGAAAGAAAGGGAGGAACAAAATGGCTGACGCTAAACTGGGGGTTTGCGACCCCGCCAATCACAGGCTTCACACCATCCCAATCGGGTAACAGAGAATAAAAGGGGCGACGATCTACCGACGTTGCTCGCTATATGAAGCATTGGGAACTGAGTCCGCGTTGAACCGTACCAGGTCTGAGACCCTTGGTAGGATAGTTGTAATAGAATAAATGCCGGGCTCCCATGGTATTAGATGCTGTTGTGCTAACCTCGGGACTCACAGGACATACATATCTACCTTGTCTTATGAGATCTATATTCCTACTGAACTGGCTGGAAGAGGTTATAGAAATATGCGGGAATCGGGTTGCGATGTATAATTAATTACCATTTCAGATAAGAGGCGGCTATCCCTTGGGGTGCTATGTATATACCTTGGTAGACAGGCGTCACATCGAGGGCATCAAACTAGCAGAAAGAGCCGCAAACCAGAGTACAAACGAAAAGAAAATACCAGTACAATTCAGGCCAGGCACTCGATCAAAAAAGGTACAGGCAAGAACAGAAAAAGGAAAAAACTGCAACGTAGTATTTAGTTCCATTACCGAAAGCCCGCCGTGCGTATCTCGGGAGAATGGATAGTCATCTGCCAGTCGTTCGTCATCATCACGCCTCGTGGGGGCTAGTAGTAGTCTATTATACATTTGGCAATGTGATGGATCAGGCGGTCTTTTTCATGTTCGCCTCTCGCACACCCCTTTCCTCACACCTTCCACTTATCTTCCATTCCATTCCGTTCCGTCACCCCTTTTTGATTTTGCAAAAGGCCCCAACTTTTGAACTCCCCTTCCCTTCCCTTCACTTCCTTTCCCGGCTGGCCGTACAGACGCTGGTCGGAAAGCGCCGAAAGGAAATACGAATCCGTAAAGTAGGAGGTGCGTCGCGAGTCGCTTTTCGTGTTTTATCGTTTCGTAAAGAGGAAAGATCCCGGCCGGCGATGCAATGCGATGCGATGCGATATGATGCGATGTAATACAACCAGGGGCAAATGCAATGGTGCCGCCCGGTGGTCATTCTAGAGTCGTGTCGTCGTTCGGGAAAAGACAGTAATAATAGAAGAGAAAGAGAGAAAAAACAACAATAACGACAACAAACAAACAGACGAGGTGAGGCAATCGTTTCCCTTCCAGGCCGGAGCCGGGAGAATCGATGATGGGAAAAGAAGTAATTCCCTGCGTGCGAATGAGGACGGCAATGAGCCTGCCGTGGAGTAGGATCGAGTAGCGTGGGGTGGATAAAGGGGGGTGCTGGTGTATGTGTTGTATAGACGCGGGATCAGCGGATATGCGAGGAGCCAGGGAAGAACGGCCGTTAGCATGGTAGGCAACAAATCCCAACACGCCGACGTCCTTTCACAGTCCTCCAAATCAGGGGGGGTTTTGTCTCCTTTTTTTCTCTTTTTCATTTTTCAGTTTCATAACCGGTTTTCGTCCAAGACATTCTCCTCCCACTGTCTCCGGCACCGTAAACCCGTCAAGTCAGACGGGCTCCGCTAGAGGCCATCGCCTGCTGTTCCTCGCCCTTGGCGCTGGCGCGCTCGTCAAGCGACTCGAGGGACGAGTACGGGTTCGCGGTCGGGATGCCGGCGGTATTGCCGCCGCCTCCGCCGCCTCCCGTCTTTAACGCCGCACCGCCCGTCTGGCCTTGGTTTTGGCCCGCGCTGCTCAGATCCGCCATGCGTAAGGCCGGGGTCGCGGTCGAGGTACGGGTCGGGGGCGCGATGGGGCCGAAGGGGGAAGAATAGGATGCTGTGGGGAAAGGGTGGTGTTAGATATATCATCTGAATGAGCTCACTTGCACTCTGGCCGGATATAGGAGAGCGAGGGGAGAGGAAGACGGAAGACAGTATAAGAAAATTGCGCCGGGAACTTACCTAGAGTACCCCTCACACCAGTTCCGACGCCGCGGGTCATACCGCGTCCCGAACCCACGGCCTTCTGCTCCTCACTGCTGCCACTACCGCCTCCACCACTTCCTCCTCCTCCTCCACCACTGCCGCCGCCGCTGCCGCTGCCGCTACCACCGCTACGACGCCAAGTCGGGAGGCCCGTGCCCAACGGCGCGCCGTCAGCGGCGGTACTTCCGGCGGTGCTTCCGGCGGCAGGAGGCGGGGGGGCGCCACGGCCCATGAACCTCTCGCCTCCACCGACGCCAACACCAACACCAAGTCTACCCTGGTCCTCCGCTGCTCCTCCACCGATCCCACCACCGCCCATCATCATGGCCCCCGCTCCCACGGGAGCGTCCCGCTGCCGCGACAGGTCGGCCTGGTGCTTCTTCCACCAGGCGGGGAAGCCGTGGAACAGGCCGAGCTGGTGCTGCGTGACCTTGTCGAAGGGCATCTCGTGCTTGTACTTGCAGCCCTGCTGGGTGAAGGCGCAGACGCCCTCGTGCACCCACTTGTCGCAGTAGATCTTGGGGCGCCGGGTGGCGGGCTGCTGGTGCTGCTGCTGCTGGGAGGGCAGGGGGGCTGGTTGGTGGTGCTGCTGTTGGTGAGGGTGGGTATGGCTGTGAGCGTGAGTGTGAGTGTGGCCGTGGCTGGGGTGGTGGTGGTGGGCATGGTGGTTGTGGTGCGGGTGTGACTGCTGCTGCTGCTGCTGCTGTGCTTGCTGCGCTTGCATCTGGGCGGTAGTGGCGTTGGAAGATCCTGCTGGGCCCATGCTAGAGCCGGAGAGTCCCGCGGCCGTCATGGATGAGTGCGGGTGCGTGGGTGTGGGCGGCGTCGAGGCGACGATCGTGTCGATGCGCGACTGGGGTGCGAAAGGCTGCTGTTAGCGTTAGGTTTCTGGGTATATTCAACGGATAGAACTTGGGGAAGGTGAAAAGGGGAGAAAACGAGGGGAGGGCGGTGGAAGGCGTCCTATGACCTCTTAATATGTCTGAGGTATGGGGTACAGAGCCGCGTTTGCGCTGACGCAATATCGGGCTATACGAATGTGTATCGTTCGCGATGAGGTAGGATAAGGCAACTATTAGGGACGGGACGGGACGGGATGGGGGCGGGGTTATAGATACCATATTGATGCTCCTCTGAGGCGGGGAGTTCAAGCAAACGCTCTGGCTTACCTGGATGGTGTCCGAAGGCGACGACGGGGTATTCGGGGTGCTCTACGCGGACGGTAAAATAAGCACATGTGATCTGTAGGGATGGGCGGCATGGGTATCAAGGTAGAACTTACTCTAAGGACGACGGCCTCGGTGTTGCTGGATCGTCCGTTGGGAGGCAAGGCGCGCGGTTGCGGCAAGACCATCATGCCCGAGCAACTCTGCTCCACCGCCGACACGTCCTTCAGAGGCGGGAGCATGTCCGCGGGGATCAGACGCGTGTATTGGCCATTGCCACGGTCGTAGCAATACGCGTAGCTGGCGTCTAGCTGGAGTTCAGAGATCATTCTGGAATTTGAGTAGGGAATGATGCCGGAGAGTTGTTGCGGTTGCGTTTGCTGCTGCTGCTGCTGCTCGTGGTGTTGATGGTGTTGAAACTGCTCCATGCGAGGACTTGTGAGTGATAGAGGTCGGATGCTGGCACCGTGCTGCATGTGATGGCCGATAGGAGGATCGAACTGGGTATATTCGCCGCTGCGAGCTAGTAACGTCACCTCCTCTCCTGCCTGCATTCGCCAGTTAGAGGATACGAGGCTTCGGGGGGCAATGTTCAGAGGCTGCATGCTGGACCTCAGTGTTTGGGGTTGGAAGTTTTGCTGCTGTTGCTGGGCGTTCTGGGGTTGCTGGGGTGTTTGGACCTGGTTTCCCTGGCCGCGCTCTGTGGCTAGCTTATTTCTACGGTCGTTGACAGACTGGAAGGGGTTTCGATCCATCTTCGGCTGGCGCTCGGGCAGGGTGTTGGGGGTGTGCTCTATATTGCCATTCAGATTAAGGTCCAACAGCGGCGACGACGGCTGAGAAGACGAGATAGCGGCGACGGAATCGGGAGAGGTGTCCCGAGTGGAAGTGCGAGAGGTGCCCGAAGAATAAGACAAATCAGAGGGTGAGTTAGCGGTTGGATCGGAGGCGGTGGGGAGAGGAGAGGTGGCGTCCATGTCGAACAAGATGGAAGTTTTTTTTTTTTAAGGTGAAGACGGAGCGATGGTAATATCAAAGAATTCAAAGAGCAAACGGTGGAAGAAATGGGCACGCGTTCTGGGTATTTATACCGCCTTGCGAGCCTGGACTAACAAGACTACGGGAGAGACTCTTGACAAAAACGAGATCCTAGGTGGCTTTAAGTAAGATGGTGATAATTTAAATGAAATATCACCGAAAGGCGTAGGCAAGTTTTTTTCAGAAGAGAAGAATAGTGAGTGGTTTTTAAAAAGGAGGCCCTGAGACTATCAATTTTCTTTCTCTTTTCCTTTTTTTTTTTCGAGCAAGCCGGCACACACAACTGACCGGTATACACGCCCCTCCCCCTACACGCATACCCATACACGCATCACTGCCATCACGCCCGTTTGCTGGGAAACCTCAAATAAGGTTGAATGCATCCTACGGTTACCTGCAGTTCTTGTCTCGTGTTTCCCACGTGACAAACGGCCTGTATACTGTTAGACAGCACATAAACACCCTGGAAATGTCTTGGCTACAAATCAAAGATGCAATATTTTTGTTCTTTTTTTTCCTGCTATATACCTAGGTAAGCAGAAATTATTATTATCCATCGACCTAGCTTATGCCTAGCCCATGCCATGTCATGCCATGTCAGGGCCTAGCCAACCCTACTGCGATGGTCTTATTTATAAGCACGTAGCAAGAAATATTCCTTTGCAAGCCTTCTCCATCCAACGTCCAACTTCAAGTCCAAGTCCGACGACGCTGGCTTTCAACGCCCTGCCAACTGCCGTAACTGATTGATGAGGAAACCCTTGAAGGCTAGGATGTTTGGCTTCTCCTCACCTCCTCTGAGAGAGTCGATGGCGAGTCGTAACGAAATTTCGGAGCTAAAGTTAATGCAAGGGTTGTTGCTAGGGTGTCCGGTTTTGCACACTAGACAAATGCCGCCTTCGTCCGTAGGCCAGACGGGGAGACCCTTAGGTGAGCCGTTCGGGGCTTTTCCATGTGCTGATGGTTCGGATATTAGATCCGACTTCAGCACTTTGTTCGATGGTACAGGTACTCGATCAGACTTTAGTACTTTATTCGACGGTACGGGTACGGGTACGGGTACGGGTGATGAGACGCCGGTTATTTCTGAGGACGGAATGGGGCCGTACTTAGGGGGGCGTCCGCGACGACGGGGTGCCGGAACTGTCGGGTTAGGCGTCGGGATTGGCGTCGTCGGAATCATCTGGAGGGGGGGAATCGATGACGATGGATGGGGACCAGGGGTTTCTGCGAGTGGTTGGCTGGGGTGGGCTGGGGTGTGGCCCATACTGCTCGTAATATGGGATATATGCCCCAGGCGGGATATATCCCCCGGGCGGGACATATCCCCCAGGCGGGACATATCCCCCAGGCGGGACATATGATCTATGCGTAGTATACCCTCCGGGCGGGGCATACATTCCGTACGAGATATGTCCGTGTGGGTTATACGTTGATAGGGCTCCCGCGGAGGATCCAAGGCTGGGGTTATACGCTGGTGAGGCTTGCAAGGAGAATCCAAGGTTCGGGTTACGGGTTGATGGGGCCTGTGCGAAGAGTCCAGAGCTTGGGTTGCTAATTGTTGCGCGATTTGGAGGTCGTGGCTGTGGGCCTTCGGAATTCGATCGTGCTCGGCTGCTGCTGGGAGTGTTAATAGTCTTCTTGGCTTTCTTCCGTGACGACTGGCTTGGTGCGGGTGGAGCTGGGCGTTTACCTTTGGCTCCCTGGCTAATTGCTGGAGCCACTACGTTTTCCTCGTCCTCGTCGTCATCCTCGTACACCTCGTCGTCGTCGTTGTCTACGCCGTTATCGATGTACGGTGCATCTTCCATGTCGGCGTCGGAGTCGCCGCCGGCTGGCTCTTGGGGCTGCTCTATTGGTAAATACTCATCATCTTCGCCACTAACGTCGTTAACGCCTTCGATACGTACTCCAATGTTGCTGTAGTCAACCCCCTGAGTACCGCGTCGCCTGGCACCGCGACCGTACACCGCTTGCTGAGCAGCGGCTTCTCGCTCGTGCTCCTCCTGACGCGCTTTGAGAATCTTGTCCCATACGCTCGCATCAGCTGCTGGCGGGTCACTTCCGCCGGATTCGTTCGCGTCGGCCGTAAGCGTGCCCGAATCGTTGGCCCAAACCCGCGCAATCGAGAACTGCGAGTCGGTAGCCTGATCGTCGCCGCTCGTGCTCTCCAGACGGCTCCTGTCGAGTAGTTTGTCGACGGACGCCGAATCGTAGGTGATCTTCACCCTATCCACTTCGCTAAACAGAGCCTCCGCACCGCGTCTTAAGATCGACTCTAAATCTTCACTGCGATAGTTATCAGTGTCTAGACTCTCGATAAGAGCATGATCCAGGGCCATTTTCTTCCTCCCGGCCTGCAAGATGTTTTCTTCCACGCTGTCCTTGGTCGTGAGTTGGAAACAGAGAACTTTCTCCTTCTGCCCGATACGATGGGCTCGGGATATGGCCTGTATATCCTGATGCGGATTCCAGTCCGGGTCATATATGATGACCGTGTCCGCCGTAGCGAGATTAATACCGACACCGCCGGCACGGGTCGACAGGAGCATCGCAAATAAGGGCGAGTCGGGCGCGTTGAATGCGTCGATCTGTCTCTGCTTCTTCAGAGCGTTTAGGGTCCCGTCGATCCGTCCGAATTGGAGGCCCAGCGAGGTCAGGAAGTCTTCGATGATGTCGAGGCAACGTATGAATTGACTGAATATCAATACACGGTGGCCCCTTTCCTTGAGCTTCGGGAGCATGATATCTAGTAGCATGAGCTTCGGCGATGCCTCCACTAGGTTCCGTCGCATCTGTTCCTCATCGACGTTCTTGTCTTCGACGTTGGAATTGAAACAGAATGGATGGCACAGGCATTGGCGAAGGTCTGCCATGATGTTGCTCAGGCTCTTGCGGTCTCCCGCTTTGACCTTCCCCTTGGTGACGATAGCTCTGATTAGCTCGGCATTCCGAGCGATGATAGACTTGCATAGCCTCTCCTGGAGCACCGTCATGGTGACGGGGACGATCACCTGGGCCATTGGCGGCAAGAACTTCAAGACTTGAGCTTTGGTGCGCCGCAAGAAGTAGGGTCGGATGAGGTCGTGGAGCTCGGGCAGGTTTTCCTTGGTCAGCTCGCTATACTTATCGTCGAGAGCTTCCGCATTATTCTTATGGTCGATGAATTGCAGAAGGGTGAATAACTCTTTCTTGTTATTCTGTAGCGGGGTGCCTATCGAGCGTTAGAAAACCCGAGCAAGTTAAATACCTAGGAATCTACCGTCACTTACCGGTTAGCAAGATCCTGCATGGGATCTTCATGTCGACCAGGGATCTGTAAAGCTGCGTTTGCTCGTTCTTGAGCCTCTGGCCCTCGTCCACAATCAGCCCGGCCCACTTGACGCCCTGGAACGTGGTTTTGACCGAGCTAGCAGCCTCGTAGGACATGATCACGACGTGCGCCTTCATCCCGTCCTTGACCCCGTCGGGGAAGAGCTCATATTTATAGGCGAGTTCCTGGGAGGCTTTGCCGCCGTGGTACGTCACCACCCTGAGTCCGGGTGCCCAATCCTTTAGTTCGCGGCGCCAGTTGGGACACGTCGCATTCGGCACGACGATGAGGAACGGCCAGCACCTAGGCTGGTCCTGGACGAGAGAGCTGATGAAAGAGACGATTTGGATCGTCTTGCCGAGCCCCATCTCGTCGGCGAGAATCACGTTCTGCTGCTGATGGAAGTTATAGAGCAGCCAATTGACGCCCTCCAGCTGATACGGCATTAGCGTCCGCCCTTGCCTGAGGCTCGGCGGTTGGCTCTTGAGCTCGCAGAATTTCTGGAAGTCGAGCGATCGATACTGACTGATCCTCTCCCTCATGCCATGATCTCTAGCCGATGGGAAATATTTGCCGTTGATGAACTCGTCGTACGCATCCCGGAACGCGGCCCAGAGGTTCGCCGAATCATGAGGGGGAGGCTCGTCCCAGACTGCTTCTTCGTAACTAAGACCTTGGAACTTGACGAATACCGAGACGACGTCGGAGATCCGATCCAGATCTTGTTCCTTGGAGGAAGCGTTGGATCCGCGCTTGTATCTCACGCTGAGTAAGACGTCGGCTAGAACCCATTCCTCCTCAACTGCAGCCTCGGCCGTCATCTTGGGCAATTCGTTCCCTTCGCGCTTATGGAACGAGATACGCATGGCAGGCGTAGACACACCGTAAACCCAAGCACCAGCCATCCAAGTGTCGTGGAGGTGGGATCGTCCCTCCCATTTCACTAGATATTCTATCTCGTCCTCGTTGAACTCGTCGTTATTCTGGCCCTTAACGTAGGCGCCCTGGTCGGCAGGTCGCCATGCAACTAGGGCGTGGATACCGCGCTCAGCGTCTAGGCAGTCCTTGCACTTCCATCCGGCCAATGCGTATTCGTCGAGACGGTCTTCCCGGATATCCGTCACGTTGCGGGGGTTCACGGTAAGCGCGGGCAGGTGCTCCAGGTGATAGGCACGTCTGCAAGTTAAGCAGCGGAAGAGGACGTTGCCGTGATTGTTGACTAGGTCGGGTTGGACGTGCGTGATGGGGTCTTCTCCCCCATTGTCGAGCCTGGCCTTCTCTTCCTGCTTCGGAGTCCTCTTCGCCGAGAACTCGGCGCACGAGACGCCAGGAATCTTGCAATCTTGGCACATTGCGTAATCAGGAGCACGTTTGTCCTTCTTCCGATGTAGTCCAATGCAGAATCGGCATTGTAGCACGAACTCGTTCGGGCCGATCTTGGTAACCCTATGGTCGCGTTGGGACCTCTGACCGATGCATACTTTATGGTATGAAAAAGAACACCCTTGGCAAGGAATAAGGCTCCCCTTTGCGTGGCTTGCCTCTAATCCGCAAGAGTCGCACACGTCGCAGTGTGCTCGTCTGAATTCGGACTGTTTAGGATGGTCTTTGAAAACCTCCTTAATTGCCGCTATCTTAGGTACGGAGGAAGTATTATCCTCGATCAGTTCGTACTCGTCATCAACCTCGGGATCTCTCATGCTCTTGGAGGCCTTAGTTGACCTCTTTGACGTCCTCGACTTCCGGGACGTCTCAAACTCGATTTCCGAGCCGCTGTCGACATATTTTGTTAATGAATACGAAGGCCTTGGCTTCTTCTTCTTGCGTGACGAAACCCTCGCGGCGCTGCCAACATCGGAGCGGACGATAGGAATAACATCGTCGTCCTCTTCCTCGTAGAGATTAGACTTGTGGGTTTGCACTAACTCATCTTCGGAGTCATCTAGAATATACTGGTGCCGCCGAGCCCGACTACTTGAGCGAGTCTCTTTTCCGGGGAAGAGACGACCACGCTTGCGGGATTTCGAGAACAAGGGCTCATCGCTGTCCTTATCCGAGAGTGGGCCGAAATACTCGTCATCGAAGCCGTTGCCTTTAGGGTCGTTATCTACTGATACTCGCGCCGAGGCTTGCCTGGAAGCTCGGCTTGATGCCTGTCTCGAGGCATGCCGCGTGCTCCTACGAGTAGAGAGAGACGCAGCCCTAGTTCGTTTTTTAGGGATATCTGAGACAGACGATTCCGAGTCTTGATAATCGTCCTCAGGGAGAGGGCGCTTGCTAGCGCGGCTAGGCATGGTCAACTGATTTATGTTGAATCTTCTTTCTTGGAATCTCTGAGAAGCATGAGGACCATTCTCTAGCTCTAGTATATCATCATACGCCACCTATTGTGCGGGTGGTTAGTAAGAAAAGGACTTGATATCCTAAGAAAGATAAAAGGGAATAGGTAAAGCCAAGGTGTAATGGGGACGAGGCTGCGTCTTCTTGACTATGTTGGTGCGTGTGGTGTGTGCGCAAGGAAGAGGGGAGGGGAAGGGAAGGGAGGTGGGCATGAAATAACACGCTCGTTGAATAGGAGGGCAAGTATAGGTAGGTTATACCCTTCTAGATGAGACGGGTACAGGCTATACAGGTCCAGACGAGGCGAGAGCAATATGCGCTTTGGTCCTCCGTGAGCACCTTCTTTGGGCGACGTACCAATGATAATATCCCTAGCAATTCTAGACAGGTAGTGCTGTACACTCTAAGACTGCTATGTAGGATAGGTTCCGGGATGAAAGATCAAAGGAGGTTCATATAGGTGTATGATGTAGACGTCTGCAAGGTCTGCGGTGTTGGATAGGAATGTTTGGTGGTGATAGAGGAAGGGAAAGATGAGGGTAGTAATTAGGTAGATATGCGCGAAGTAGGCTGGTAGTATTGACGGAGGGTGAAGAGAAAGAGAGAAAGGTAATAGGTGCGGGTTAAGGGTTAAGACTCAGGGCGTCCGACAACTCTGGAGAAGGAGGACGCGGGGAGCCTTGGACCTTTTCAAGAGCGCGCGACAAAATGCACCCAAAAGTGTGGGAGGGAGACTGTTTATGTAGTAGGAAAAGATGCACCAGTCTGCTAGCAACATCACTAGCAACGCGACATGTTTGTTGTATGGTTGCGTAGCAGCCGGGAGGCAACCGCCGGGAGACAAAGGAAATGAAGAGGGAAACCACCACCAACGCGCCGTGGTGTGTCCTCGCGGAAGGCGCAAAGATAAAATAAAAATAACCATAGAATAATAATAAAATAAAAAAAGTGAGGACTGCTTACCTGTTCGATGTGGCCGTCCTTAAACTCAACAATATAGTTGAGTTCACCATCCACCTCTTCCTCGTCTAGGATTCTTTGAATAGTCTGGCTTGGGTATATGGGTTCGTATATTGTCGGATCCGGTGGAGGTCTAAGGATTACTTGGATGGAACATGGCTGACATACTGCCGGAGGTCTATCATCTGTCGCTTGCTCTTGCTCTTGCTCTTGCTCATATTCTCGCTCATGCCCATGCTCATATTCTTCTGCACCAAGGCCGTACGTGTCGTCTTCGTTCTCGGATGACTCGTCCGAGTCCGTGTAAGAAAGGCCATGCGCCTCGTCCATAACGACATCATCGTCCTCCTCCTGCAGCGCCGTACCGGCCTGTAAGTCTTCCCTGTCGCTCGCCATCTTGCATCACCTGCATTGAACTTCTATAAGTATGTAGACAAAGTAGGCGGATACATAACGTTGGGTCGAAGTCCGTAATGCGACAAGAAATGCGACAAGAAATGTGACGAGAAATGCGGCACGAGGCTTGAGGGGTTATGGATCTAATTGCTGGGTCAGCATTTATAATACGCACTCATAATTAAAGGAGGACGACTTTATACTAGTTCAGTGGTATATTTACATGAAGTCATCGTCACATTTCTCCAGGAAATACAGCATTAGGGGTTCGAGAAAGAGGGCTATCGTGCAAAAATTGTTAGGTGTCTTGGACGTTGTCGATGGTTGCTGGTTGCCGGTGCGAGACGCGCCGTGAAATTAATTGGTCCATCGTTCACGCGTTGCGTTAATCGAGGCACTTAATCTAAAAACAGCCTAGCTCCATTAGCGCGGCCGTCTACACAGTATTGTACATACAGTACATACAGCACATACAGCACATACAGTACATACAGCACATACAGTACATACAGTACATACAGTACATACAGTACATACAGTACATACAGTACATACAGTGCCTTTACGTATGCGGAGTTTGTCTTGGGTACCTAGGTACTTATGCGGGTTTAACTTACATATAAGTTAATAAGATTTTATTTTAAAAAATTAAAACGTTAAAACGTTAAACATTAAATTTTATTATAAATAATTAATATATATTATTTTATATAAATTTATATATAAAAATATTTATATTATTTAATTATTCGATTATTTATTATTAATATTATAATATTTTTAAATTTTATTATATATAAATAACGATAACGATTTAAAAAAATCTTTAAAAATCGTATATTATATAATTATAAAAGTTTTTTTTAATTATATTATATTTAAAATCGTAATATATATTTAATTAATTTTTTATTTATATTTATACGTATTTTATAAAATTTAAATTAAAATTATTCGAAAGTTATTTTATAACGTATATTTTTAATCGATTTATATATCGTAATATTTACGTTATTATATTAAAAAAATAAACGATAAAAATAAAATTTTATTTTATATTTTTATATATTAATTTATATAAAAAGATATATATTAACTTTTTATAGTATAGTTTAATGTTTTAATGCTTTATTATTTATTTTTTTAAAATAAAATCCTGTTAACCCGTAGTATTTAGGCAGACAATGGTAGTGGGGCTAGTGGCTGTGGCCCGTGCATAGTAAGTACCTAGGTATGCGTGTAAGTCACTGATAAGATAAGACTTTTTTTTTCCCTTAATTTTTTTTTTTTCCTCTTAGGGCGGTACCATCGAAGTAGGCGGGCGTTTATATTGTACTGATGTATCTCGAAATCTTCCCTTCGCTCCAAATTCATACAACTCTGTTCATGCACTTTCGCCATCATCAGGCACTGTAATTAATAGAGTGCCGATGAGAATTGCTGCAAAGAAGATGCGATGATTTCCCTTACCTCTTCGTGTTTACGGGGTAAACATGATATCTTCCTGAGAACCTGGGCTCATTCCCGGCCTATTGGCCTACATTCACGTGCTTCCTCCCTCTCAGCAATCCACCGTGGTCTACATAATTCAGAAAAAGCTAGGCCGCAGGGCTATAAGTCCACGTCCGGGACTAGGCTCAGCAGGAAAGACAAGCCATCGCTTAAGATCAAGAAAGGCAAAAAGGACATCACCGACACAGGTCCAGGGCCGAAGTCAAGAAAAGCACGCTTCTATGACCCAGGTGAACCGTTTGGAAAGGATAGTTTAGTTTATAAGCTAAAGGGCGCCTCGTCGGGGAATAGAACAGCTAGGGGCTCCGGGAGAGAACAATCGCGGCCTCGCGGTACAGGAGATGCATTGTCGAAAGATCAGTTCATGCAGGATTTTGTCTCAAGTCCCGGACGACCAAACAAGGATGGGCGAGGGGACCGCGGTTCCAGCCGGCCCATGCGGCCGGAAGGAAGATCGCCCTCCTCGTCACGTTTTCCCTCCTCTCCTGGCTTTCGTAAGTCATCTGACGATAGGGAGTCAACCGGGATGAGGAGTGATGCTAGGTCGTTCGGTGATAGGGAATCATCTACGACGAGGAACGGTAGCAAGACCTTTGGAGACAGAAACACATTTAGGCCAAGGAACGGTAACGATACCTTTGGCGACAGGGAATCATTTACGACGAGAAATGGTAGCAAGACCTTTGGAGACAGAGACACATTTAGGCCGAGGGACAATAACAATACCTTTGGCGACAAGGAAACGTTCAGGTCGAGGAACAGTAATAATACCTTTGATGGCAGGGAAACATTTAGGCCGCGGAACAGTAACAATACCTTTGGCGAGAGGGAAACATCCAGGCCGAGGAACGGCGACAGGACGTTTGGCGACAAGGAACTATTCGGGAAGAGGGACGGCGACGGCCCATTCGGCGACAAGGAGCTATTTAAATCGGGGAACAGTGATAGGTCACCCCAAAACGAGTTCGGTGGTTCAGACTTCCGAAGAGAGGCGCGTGACCACCGACCATGGAAAGAGCAGCAAGCTAGCCAAGAGGGTGAGCGAACTGAGTCCGACCGAAGCTCGCCAAGGGATAGCAATCTCATCCGCATTCATCGCACTACCGCGGCATCCCAATTCTTATACGGCCAATCTGCGGTTGAAGCCGCCCTCAAGGGGGGCCGGCGAAAGCTATATAACCTGTACATCTACGATGGGTTGAATCGGGAGCATACTTCTCAAATCATTGACTTCGAGAGGCGTGCAAAACGCGCCGGTATCCCTGTTACGAAATTAAAGGACAGCCACGGCCTTCGGATGATGGACAAGATGAGCGAGGGTCGACCGCACAACGGCTGTGTTCTCGAGGCGTCTCCGTTACCGCAACCGCCCCTTAAGGCTCTAGGCTCGTTTGCCGAAGAGCCGGATCGGGGATTCAGCGTTGAACTGGCTCACCAGTCTTTTGAGGAGGCACAGGTAAACGGCAATTCCGAATTCGTCAAGTGCTCTCTTCCGCCCGGCCGGAAACCCTTCGTCCTACTGTTGGACGGCATTAAAGATCCGGGGAACCTAGGCGCTATTATACGATCGGCAGCATTCCTCGGAGTCAACGCCATCGGAATCACGAAAGGTTATTCGGCCACCTTGACTTCTATAGCTGTGAAAGCGTCGGCTGGTGCGTCCGAATTCATGCAACTGTTCTCCGTCGGTTCTCTTCTCGACTTCATCCCCCGATCTAAAGAGGCAGGCTGGGTTTTCTACGCTTCGGTAGCGCCGACCGATCGACCCAAGGAGGGTAAGCACGTCACGTTGGATAGAGTAGAGACGTACGATCCATTGTCGACCAACCCCACGGTTCTACTGATCGGGAGCGAAGGCGAAGGGCTCAACAGGAAGACGAGACGTGCGACGGACTTCGAGGTTACGATACCGAACAATTCCGGGTCTACCACGGTAGACAGCCTCAACGCCAGCGTGGCGACCGCTATCCTTTGTTCTTCGTTCTTGAAGAAGCAGTTCCCCGACGGTGAATTCTCTAAGGTACTCGAACCCAATGAAGACGACGATTCTGAGGAAAAACTGTGGTGATGCTTGGAGATGTATTATGATACAGCATTAAGGGCATGGTATGGGATTCTAAGCAATTGTATGACCTCCTTGTATTATAGGATAGAAGAGTATGATGAAAAGCTTCTGATTCGATGGGTTACGGAGACACGGATGTTCCTAGGGATGGAAGAGACCGGAGTTGCCTCAAGATTAGGGTGGAACGTCTAAGCAAGCCCCCGGAAGGGTTGTATGATGCCTGGTATCTGGGTAGATAAAATAAGCGGTGTTACTTTACTACAGGGCAAACATAGATAGGTAGATACCCAACGTAACTCCACTCGAAATAGAGTAAATTCACGACTGAATTCTCGAGGACTTGACTTATTTCTTTAGATACTAATTGGTAGAGTTCTGTTTGTTGTACGCCCTGTTAGGATACCTCTTCATCCCGGATTACTCTGCTTTGCCGTAGTCTCGACATTCAGTTACTTTGTAAATCGATTATGGCTTTGAACATGCATAACCCCTTAATAGACGGTATCAACGGCTTCGCCTCGCCTCACCACAATGCCAATATTAAAAATATCCAATAGACGATTTTATAGTTAATTACGATACTGAAGTTTCGTTAGGTTACCCAACCCAGGCATACCATGTAATACGTAGAGGTACCTGGCATCGGCTCGATGCGTTGTCAAAGACGGAACTTCGGGTACCTAGACCCATGTCGGTCCCTTAAAAACCCCCCAGCTGAGCCAGCACCACCCCTGTTTAAACTACTGTCATTGTTGTTGTTGACATCGGAGCTCACTTCACTAAAATAATAACAAAATCCTCCTTCAAAATTGTCGAACACCTTGTTAACTTGCTTGGGATATGTACTCAGGAAGGGGCATTGGGATTTAACTTACATACCCAAAATATTCCCATCGAGTCCAATGATTGTGCACAATATTAGTTCCAGCTGACAGCAAGGCAAGCCCGTTGTGTCGTCGCACAGCTTCGAGACGCCTTCCGACCAGTGCAACCCTCTCCGCGAATTGCATCGCCAGCTCGGATATTCGCAAGCGGGCTGACGTTACCTACGCACCTATTCGCTAATCACCTACCAACTATCACCATAATACGAAGCTAGCACCTCGAGTACCCAAATCCCCGTTATCATCACCTTTCCGAGACAAGCCGAGCGGACCAAAATGCGCCTCTCAAACACGATGCTCGGTCTCCCGCCCTCTCTCCTCGTCCTCCTCGCAGCCGCGACACAGTTACGCGCGCAGCAGCAGGGGCAGCAACTACAGCAACATCCGACCGCGATCCGCAAGATGTCGCTAGACGAGGGCGAGAAGTTCTTCCCGGAATACTACGCCTTCGCGCCGGTAGGCCAACCGCATCTAGACCAGCACCATGCGCGACACGCCGACGCCTTCCCGGCCCCCGACGAAGAGCTCCTTCTCTCCGGGAACAGTTCCGCCGCGATACCATTCCGCCCGCCGTTTCCCTTACACCTCGACTACCACGACTACCACCACAGAGGCGGGGCAAGCACGGAGGGGGTAGGAGTAGGAGCAGGAGCAGGAGCGAACGGGCGAAGAGATCCAGATCCAAACCCAGATTCAAAATCAGCACCAGGAGCACAGCTCTACCGCCGAGCGCGCGCCGTCCTCTCGCGGCTGCGCGGGCGGCAATTCGCGTGCCCCGAGGGCACGCACAGCTGCGGCAACATCGAGCAGCCGAACTACTGCTGCGCGCAGGGCACGACGTGCTTCGCGGTGACGGACGCGCCCGAGGCCGGGAACGTGGGGTGCTGCCCGGACGGGCAGACGTGCGGCGTCACGGTCGGGGGCTGCTCGGGCGGCGCGACGGCGTGCGGCGCGAGCGTGGGGGGCGGGTGCTGTATCGCGGGGTTCGTGTGCGCTGAGGTTGGGTGTGAGTTTGATTTTTTTTTATTACTCTGATTCTATTCTTACTGTTACTCTTACTCTTATTCTCCTATCTATACTATAAGATGGAGGAGGAAGGGGCGGAAGATGGAGAGGGAAGAAGCGCTAACCAGACTAAAATCTAGGCATATCCAGCACCGTCACCGTCATCACCCACACGAGCGTGATATCAACCTCCCTCCCGCCCCCCACACCCTCCACACAAATAATAACCGTGATCGTAACCGTCACGCCCTCCGGCGGCGGCGAGCCCGTGACCAGCACCACGACGCGCACCACAACCGCCAGCATCTCCACCTCCACCCCCTCCTCCCCATCACCCACCGACAGCAGCTCGAACTCCGGGGGCATCCCCCCTCTCCGCCCCACCAGCGGGCCCTCCTCCTCCCCATCACCATCCTCATCCCCATCCTACTGCCCCACGGGGTTCTACGCGTGCGTAGCGCGCGAGGGCGGCGGGTGCTGCCGGACGGGCCGCGACTGCAGCACGACGTCGTGCCCGCCGGCGGCCGCCATGACGACGCTCGTCTCGAGCGGGGCCACGATCGCCGTGCCCCTGTCCGACGCGCAGGCCGCCGGGGCCAGCCCCGGCCCCGGCCCGACCTGCGCCGCCGGCTGGTTCCTGTGCGGCGAGGACGCCGGCCCCGTGCCCGGCTGCTGTCCCCGGGGGTACGGCTGCGGCGCGGCGAGTTGCACGCTGGCCGCGGCCACGGCGACGGTCACGGTGCAGAAGGAGTTGCCGAATGCGGCGGCTGCGGCGGGGTTTGGGGGAGGGGGAGGAGGGGCGAGGACGTGGATGGGGACGGGGACGGGGTTGGCGGTGGTCATAGGGGCTTGTCTCCTGGTGGTTTAGTGCTGAGGGGAGGGAGCAGGAGGAGGGATAGGAGGAGGTAGTAGCGGTAGGTGACGAGGAGATTACGAGGTAGACGCCGAATCACGAAGATAAGGACGATGAGACGTACCGCGATGAAGAAGGGGCTTTCGTATATGCTGTTCATGACGAACGTAGGGTCTCTAGAGATGGTTATGTTCTGCATCTTGCATGGGCCGGAGTTAGGAGTGCGTAATTAATTGGTAGGCGGGAAAGGTTTGCTTTTTTGGTATTGTGTTAGGTTGCGAGGGGGTGCTGCGTAGGTGTAGATGTAGATGTAGATGTAGATGAAGCAATGGCTGTAGATACAGTAACGACCTAAGATCTAGATTAGAGCAGAAAGGTTAGATAAGTTAATTACCTTTGAAGTCTTATTCGTATGAGTTAGGGCCTGAAGTGAATAGATAGGTGATGAGCTGGTCAACACAAAATATCATAGCAGCAAAAACACCGAGGGGCGAAGAGCGGATATTAAAAGTTCATAAAAAAATGGAGGGTTTTGTCCTTTTCGATGCTGTTCCCATTTATGGCTAAACAGCTGGAGTAGATCGAAAAGACATTGTTTCCGCCCGTGTATATGTGCGTAGTCTCGGACACATTGAAACAGCACATTATATTACCCCTTTTTCGTGGGGGTATGAGTACAACTCTAATAGGCTGGACGAAGTCCTGGAAACCACAGAAGGAATAAATTCAGTTAACCACCATGGGTCCCAATAGTCGATAGATATAATGAACTGCCAATGATGTTTCATGATTAACTTACCGATTTGAATCGTGGTATAATGAGAGGTAGGCGCCTGACTTATAACGACTACAACCATAACCAGAGAATCCGACATCTCTGTATACGATAGATATCATGTAGAAATATCAAAACGGAAACCCATATTCTTATTTTTGCGTTAAATGCTTAGTATCCTTGTTGCGATGTAAGGGATCAGACCCTCTACCCCTAGTTAAGGCCATATGAACAACTCACACATCAACGCCTTCAAATCTTGAGTAAATACCAACGATTTTATTGCGCTGAACTAACTCCCAGATATCTAGTCCGATTAAACCAACGAAAGTAGGTCTCAACTCTATACGAGGTGGCTAGCTAGCCGTCTCCCTTTTAGGAGCACAAACACCCGCCGCGGACCTAGCCCTATCCAATTAGGACCAGCCCGTCGGCTAAGGTTTGTGAGAGGGTAATATGATGGTTGCCCCAGTGCAACGTCTAATCCTAACCTATCCATGCAGAGAATAATGATGCCGTAACGCCTTTCTAATGCTGGAATTACGGGGCCGCCACCTCGAATAAGATGAATGAGGGAGGCCCCATTTCCCGCTACCGAAGACCGCCGTTGCCGCCACCATGAACCCGTATGTTGTTCCCTAAGTAATTGTAGATTAGATAAAAGGAGGCGTGATCAGATCAGTAGCTAGACGAAAGCGGGCGACAGGAGGCATCCGAGCCCGGACGACCGCCCGAAAGCCCGCCTGGTTGGTTCGGCTAGCGTATTAACAGATACAGAACAGGTTGCATAATTTCAAAATTTAAACAATAAACGGATGGGTGAGTAGTCATGGTTGACCTATCCGGAGAAGAGCCAAGGCGGCGAGTAAGAGTTTAGGACATGTCCGAGCGGGTTTAGCCCAGTCCGTCTCCCTTTTAAGAGAGTAGGATCGCGGCGGCCACGCCGACGAGGGCAAGTAGGCTGTTGGAACCGGCCTGGAAGGCAGCGGCGCCAGCATCCGGCACGTTGGTCGACGACGAGTCGCCGGAGTCGAAGGTGGTAGTGGGACCCTGGGGCGTGGCGGTGGCCTCGCCGCTGCCGCTGGTAGCGCTAGTTACCAGCGTAGCGTTGACGCCGGATCCTGAGCTGAAAGACGCCGAGGCGACGCCGGTGCCAACAGTGCCAACAGTACCGACGGTACCGACGGTGCCGACAGTACCAACGGTGCCAACGGCACCAGCAGTTCCTGAGGCCGTAGCAGCGCCCGTCGCGAAGACAATAGTAGAGGTAGAGACATCGGTTACAGCTGCAGCAGTAGATCCCGCAACAGCAGTAGCAGTGTCTAATACGATGGCGGTAGTTGAAGGAGACGTAGGGTTCTCGGTGCTGCCAGTGCCGTCGATGCTATCAGTGCTATCACTGCCGCTAGTAGCGACAGCTACGCCGCTAGCGTCGCTAGCGGTGCCAGTTTCAGCGTCGCCGCTAACGCTAGTGGCAGCCCCGGCGTCCGTAGCGTCCGTGATTGCGCTGAAGATGGCATCGGTTGTGCTACTACCGTCGATGTCTGTGCTGTAGCTGGTAGAGGTACCGTCGACGGTGGCAGTGGCAGTACCGGTAGCAGTAGCATCACCAGTAGCGGTACCCGTAGCAGCGGCGGTGTCAGTAGCGGCAGCGGTGTCAGTAGCAGCGCCGTTAGGGTCTTGGGATTCGATCTGAGCCACCACGGCAGTAGCCGCAAGGAGCGTGAGGGCAGCGTAAACCTTCATATCGGCGAGATAATGAATATTATACCAGTCGGAGTGAAGTTAAAGAGCAGTGAAACTTGAAGTAGAGAAAGAGGTTTGGGATGATGTGGGATCTTCGAGCGTTAAAAATCTTCAGATAGCTTGAGTATATCCCACAGTACTTGCCGCTAGCAGTGTATAATAATAGAAATACTCGTCGTGTACGTTGCGAGGAGGCGCCTAGCTAGGAATGAAGGGATGATCAATCAACTCACTTATATAAATCACTCGCGGGTCATGAGGAACCGCCCTTGAAGAAGTAGATGCCGCCAAGCTTTATACAAACAAACCTTTCACACCTGCTTACGCACGCGGGCAGGCGGCGAAGTTACACTCACTTTCTCCATGCAGCTGGCATTTGACGGGCCACCTCGGGGTATTCCATGATACGCGTGTCGAGGGGGGTTGACGTTTGGTTGTTTGGAAGAATGGAAACGGTTGGTGGAAGTCGATCTGGGTTGGTTTGGGTTGGTTTAGGTTGAGTTGCGTGCCCCAGATTGGCCGGTGGTCCGCACTACCGACACTCCCGCCAGCTATCGATAACCCCGATAGCTGCTAACCGAAAGAGAAGTGGATCTAGAAAGCGGCTGTGAAAGTGGAACAAAAGGAGGCTGGTGGAGGTAGCCCACACAACTACCACACACTACGAGTCCAAAAAGCGCCACAGCCTGCCCCCCACTACCCCTCCAGCCAGGGAATTTTGATGTGGCTTGGCATCAGATGCTACCTATACCGAGCCGCCCGATTACGAAGCTTACCCCGAACAATTCTTCAGGTATCGAGGCATGTTTCTAAATCGATTCGCGTACATCGACGATCTTGCCCGATTCCCAGTCGCCTGGTAGCTGGTGGCTCCGAGGCTGTGTAGTCGTGCAACTTTTTTTTGTCAACTGCTCGAATACGTCAGGTGTAAAGTGTATAATTAATTCGGTGTAATATATTGTTGCCCTAGGAGTGCCCTGCCTACTTGAGGGATGAACTCAAGCCTTGTGGTACATTTCCCTTACATAGGTACCTACCTACGTTAACAGACCCCTTTGGATAGCAGTTATGTGTCTCAATGTTCCCTCTCTATTGTTACCGAGTGATCACTTTGCTGATTGTGATATGAAGACTCCTTACTTATTCGGGCCGGGGCTTTACGCGTACTCTGGTGGCGATCGTGGCTTACACCCGCATCCGCATAAAGTGTATGTAAGAATATAAGAACACAAGAACATGATATTGCGTGAGAAATGAAGCTGTCGTCATATTTTCTTAAAAGCGTAGCGAAACTATCAGACCCGCCAGCCTGGTAAATATTGCTCAGTTCAATGTTCCGTTTAAGTTGTCGGTGGAATAAAGTCTATATCGGAGCATCCGGGCATCCCCAGTTTTCAGCCGCCTCGGATTGATTGGCGTCACTTCTATTATTTTCTCTCTTCCCAGCATATCCGCCTCTGTTCCCCCAATTTGAGTAACCACACCACCTATGCCACATATGCCATCTATGCCACCCCATGTAACCGTAGCTAGCCAGAATTGAACGGAATAGTGGTATTGCAGTTTAGAGTTATGCAGGCGGCCGGTACCCCTTCCCCCCTTTAACCTTAGGTATCTAGGGCTTATATACGACTCCCTCTCCTGTCGCTGATGTAGGCAATCAAATCTGACATCTGACAGTTGAAGACCTCGGGCCAGCATGAAACTATGCGATATATCATGGTTTCTATTCCGTAATAAAGACGCCTTCATTCCCATTTGTCCATATCAGGAGAAATTAGACTATCTGGATCGGGAAGTCCTCCAACACACTCTTAATATGGATTCATGGTTCGGCAGAACCTCATGGCCAATTCTATGAGCAGGGCGACTGATCGGAGTAACCGTATTCTGGCGGCCCGGCATTGTGTAACATAAGGTACGGTAACTAGGTAGATACCTAGGTACCTATGCTGTCTCAGCTCAAGTAACCAATTTTAGCGTCGTCGGTGTCAACACCGATCTTTTCCCTCGTTTTCCATTTCCTCTTTGTCGTATTACCACTCAGCAGGCTTTAGTCTAGTCTAAGAGCCTACACACTCAAACAATCATTAACCTCGTGTCTCGCGCCTCTGCCATATCGGGCACCTTGTCCCAATCAGACCCCGTGTATTCAGCCCAGCCTACTCTTTCGAATATTGGCATTGGTCCGGTCGATCTCGTACGCTTGAGGACGAGATACACCGCCTCCACCCTAGTCTTACCCGGGTAGAGCTGTACCCTAATATCGGAATCCTCGTCCCTCCCTAAAATCGGACGGGATACGAGTGGCAGCATATATAGCTTTTCCGCTTCGTGCAGCTTATGCTTGCCCCTAGCGCGAATGTCGTAGTCGGGGAACCAGATCATCCCATTATCCTTCACGCGGTTAAATACTTTAGTCCATAGGACGTCCGGCCCAGGTAGTCGAGTCCCTAGGGCGTCCTTCAGGCGCATTTTCCCATCAGTCTCGCCCCAAGCCGTTTCTAACAGTCGACCTTGCAAGATTATGTGACCTGCGGAAACTTTCCCATATTCATTAGGTCCGGATGTATCTGTATGGACATCAAGTAGCTGGCACAGGAACTTCTTGTATCCGAACGGCGCGAATTCGACGGGACTCAGCACGCTAGCCCACGACCACGATGGAGCCACATAGTCGTCGGGTTTAATCCTTGGGCCGTCGCAGACATTCCTCTCCTTATTATTAGCCAAATGGACCCAATTACGCCCGCTGTCTTCGCCTCGAGTCACACGCGCTCGGCTCCGTCCAACACACCAGGATAGGTCGTTCAAGAGCGTCCCCTCCCAAAGCCCAGCGAGATAACGCCCCGTAGGAACTCCGCAGGCCTCTCTCCTCGCTCTAGCTTGCTGTGCGAGTCCGCTCATAGCAGGAAGTCTATCGCCCACGAAAGTTAAATTGAGTCGGCTATACGCGCGTATCCAAGTGGACCACTCATGTTCAGTCCTCGTCCCGCTGTCTACCTTCGTCACGTCGTGGTGTGTCGCGAAGTAGGCCTCGTGGGCTTTCGTCCAGGAATCCCGGTCCCTGTTGCTGTCTTCGCATATACACTCACATTCGCAGGCCGTGTGCTGCTGGCATTCGAAGATGAGCTCGTTGCCGCAGAAGTGCAGTACCCTCGGTGATAATCGCCGTTCTTGGTAGACCCAAGCTCGCGTCAACAGCGGGTAGTGCTTGTCGTACGGAAATTTCTTCGCTATCCAGAAGTGCGGTACTTCCGGTGGTCTTTCTGTGGCTAGGATGCGGCCACCGAGGCCAGTCGTCCCAGGGAGCTGATACTCCAACCTCGTCTTTACTGGTTGGAACCCTCCGTCGCGGTCGGGTGATCGCGTCGCCGCCAGGCATACGGTGCAGTTACCGTAGTACGAGGCCATTTTCAGGGATTCGCAAGCCCAGTCCTCCGGGCTATCTTGGATTATGCAGAGCGCATCGATCCAGATGTAACGGATCTCAAGTAGTCTACAGAAACGTATCGCGTCTCGATAATTCATAGGTAGATCATCGAACGCTATTCCACGCTCAAAAGACGATTTATCCTTCACCTTCAAGGTAATCGGTTCCCGTTGGCCCTCCTTTGGTTTACCCCAACAATGTGAGAGGCATGCGTACGTGTCTTCTCGTTGCTCCGTATTAGAAAGCAGCCTGACAGAGTCCGTCGGATTGCTTCCGACATCCAAGACGCGAGCTGGTAGCGGCCTGCGCCTGAAGTTCTCGCACTTTTCGTGCTTTCCGATGCATGTCTCCAGCCACGTACGAGCTTGATTCACGCTACCTGGCGACGAAAATCTTCCAGGCAAGTACTTATTGCGTAGATCCGCGAAATTACCTAAACTCGGCGTGTCGTCTTTCGCGCCTGGGGGGCGGTGTAAAATACACATATTTTTTACGGTTGACCCATCTTCGAGCTGATACAACAGATGCAAGCGATGCAAGTCCCGGTCACAGCTTGGTTTTTCCGCTGCACACGACGCCTTTCGGATCTTTCCCTGGTTTGGTCTGCAGTGCTTGAACACTTGGGCCAACAGGTCGCAAGACGAACATCCGGGCTTGCCTTTGTGGAGCTGCCCCGGCAGGACGAAAATGTCCTGACGACGAGGATCCGGCCAGTCACGACAAACACTGCAAGACGGTGGCTCGAGACGAGGCGCCGCACTACCTGTATCCCTCGATTTCTGTGGCCGTAGCGGCACTTGAAGTCTCCTCTCAATCCTTTCCCTCGGTTCGAGATAGGCCAAACGGCCGTTTTTATTCTCCACTATAGCATCAAGATTAATAGTATCGTCGCATTCCGCGCCATCTTTTGTCCGCAGCCGAGCCGATAGAAATGTGCCCTTGAGATCAATACCCGTTGCAGACTTGGAGAAGTTAGAAGAGCCTACTTCGAAGCGGCCATTGTAGTTCCCCAGGACAGTGTTCAGATCTAATCGCGACCTCTGCTCCGTACCGGCTGCTGTGCGACAGGTGGCAGTGAGAGTGCCGTCGCGTTTATCAAAGCGCACATCGCACGAGGACCGGGAGAACGCCATCTCGACGCGCTTGTCATGAGCCGCAGTCTTGTACTATGGTTGTACTGGTCTTGGCATTGTTAACCTAGTGTAATAGGGCAAACAGCAAACAATACCTAAGGGTTTCGAGATCGCGGGGCGGTATTGATGCCTAGGCAACCACTGAGAGCTGACATTTTCCCGTGACGTCAGTCTTCTCCTTCAGCTACTACATATATGCAGGACTTCGATCAGCCCAGCCCGGAGACCTATCAATGGGATCGCTGGTGGATTTACTACAAGCGTAGTTCAATGCCACTAATTCCAACCATCACATCTAAAAAACGACGGGTAAATTAAATACTCGTTCCTTACGATCTGTAATCCAAAATTATCTTTTATCTAAGCTTACTTACTCGAAGGTCTCGCGGTTTTCGATTTATATACACACCCTTTGCGAGACTCGTCTGGATCGCTTACCACCCGCTATATGTTTTCTATTTTTGGAGGGAATACGAGTACGAACCTCTTTACAATCTACCTACCAAGGTATCTAGGTAACTAATAATTAACGATGAAATGAAATTTAATATGATGTCTAATACTACGTAAAAACCAGTATGCGCTATAGGAATTTCAATATCGTGCGAAAATGAATTTGTGGGTCCTCATCCACCCTTGGTTCAACGAATAGGGGGGAAGACACTCATTCCGAGGTTATAGACAGAAGTTAAAATGATCCGCTGTATAAAATATTCAAAAGTTGGGAGATTTAAATTTCGATTGGAAACTACCTACGAAGCCAAGTACGGTAAACAGGGCACGAACATAAATATGTGCTCCCTCCTAACCAAAGGCAACGAATCTCTTTATATCAGTCAATTGATATTCTAATCAAGTTTAGATAGAACAACTACGCTTCATATACAACACAACCAACGGCCTACAATTATCCATGCTTAGTAGGTAACCTCTACGCCTCCTGGGAGCGACTTCATCCACTGTCCAGTCTGTCCAACATCTTCGACTACCTGTTGAGCCTTCTTGCATTTCATCGCCTCCGACGCGGGCTGGATCTTGAGGACTTGGCAGTTGGCGTTGGCACATCTTCCGGTAGGTAGAGCGTCCATGGCCTTTTGTAAGGAGTCGTCCTTCCACCCGAAAAGGTAATCGCCGTGCTGGCCGTATCCGGTTCTACCATGGCCATCAGTAACAGCGCAATCAAAGCGTACTTAGACTTGAGGAAGGGGACTTACGCGTCGCCGAAACTGTAGACAAACGGCTGCTTGCCGTTTCCGTACCAAGAATCGTTCTTGTATCTTCCGGTATCCCACATGATCTCGTACATTACCTGGGGAACAGCGACGGGGTGCGTAGCAGGGCAGTTCGGGCTCCCGAGGCCGCCGCCATTGGAGTAGACGACGTGAGTCTTGTGGTCCGGGGAGTCGAGGTTCTTGCCGTCCCAGCAGGACGGGAAGATGACGGTGGCGCGGATACCCCCGGGGCAGTACTTAGTCGGGAGCTCAGCAGTGTCCTTGGCATCGCACGGGGCGAAGCCCTCGCCGTTTCCGAGGCAGCGGTGGCAGATCGAGGGCTTGTATTTGTTCTGCTTGTTCGTGGGGTCGCCGGCGATCATTCGGAAGCCGGGCTTGAACGCCGTCATCTTGCCGTTCTTCGCGCTGTACGGCATGTAGTACACCGTCATCCCCCCGTCCTGCTGGATGCCGAAGTTGGCGAATTGCGGGACGCGCTGGAACGTGCCGTTTTCCGGAGACCTGAAGTACAAGGAGGCCGTCCAGTAGTTGCTGAAGTCCTCCGAGTACGTGCAGGTCGTGCAGGTAGACAGGCTGGGCGGGTCGTATACGGCCGGTTCCATCTGAGTCATGTTAGCAGCGGTATTCGACGAGATTCACGCGCGCTAGGTAAGTACTGTAAGATTGAACGAGTTTCCTCCGATGATCTGGTGCGTGTGCGGCGCGGGGTTTTGCCCAGGGGAGACCAGCGGATCAGCGCGTTCGATGGTGAGCTGCGAGCAGCCAAAACGCAGCATGTTCTGCGCTGAGGCGATCTGCCCCAAAAGGGCGCCGGCGGTGAGAGCGCTCCAAAACATTTTGGACTTCCTTGCGTGAAGTTTCAAAAAGTTGATTGCGGCGATACCTCCCTACGTGCTGCGGAAATCCTGCTCGCTTCTTAAACCAACGACCGGGCCTCGCTTTGTAAATTAAGTCCTAAGTGCCGCGCAGAACACTTAATTGTCGTAACTGCCGGCGATGCTATTTAGCCATATTAAACGAGACCGAGCCAACTGGAACTTTGGGTTTTGGAGGCACTATTAGGGTTGCCACGTGGGACAGCCTATTATATGTGGCCGTCGAATCGTACCCTGGTCTAAATCATCAATCCGCGAAGATAGGAAATATATTGGGTGTGTGTGCCCCTTTGCCATAAGGGGGAAAATCTTTCAGGTGAAGGCTCTCCCCCCGGATACCGTGTGACCGCTTCGGGGCATTCGATGACTTCCTTCTGGCCGCTGCCAAAAGCTAGCAGCTGGGGGAGGACTATTCGGACGAACGAAATTTGATATAATGTCGTAGAATTTCCTCCCACAGGGCACGTCATTAATAGTTTGTATATTCTTAAGCGACCCTTTGCTATACTTAGCACACCACAGGGGTCTTTCTCGCCTTATCGGCTATATGCTCCCTGTC
This sequence comes from Pyrenopolyporus hunteri, assembly GCA_902806595.1. Taxonomy (NCBI): domain Eukaryota; kingdom Fungi; phylum Ascomycota; class Sordariomycetes; order Xylariales; family Hypoxylaceae; genus Pyrenopolyporus; species Pyrenopolyporus hunteri. The sequence continues at coordinate 631,651 of CADCXC010000009.1, read as the reverse complement.
CCCCTATCTATCGAGGAACCCTTCTCGAGATTGACGAACGAGGTTCTTTCTAAGTTTAGCAGCGATCTCCGAATGAAAGCGCAGATAACCGTGTTTACGTTCGCGCTTATATCGACTGAGCAATGCATATTGCTCTTCCGGCCCCTGGTGTCCTTCGGCGAGCACCCTCGCTTTACAACGGTACAGACCCCTTTTATCGGCGGTTGTGTTATTCCCGCCCTGGGATATAGATTCGTGTCGACGCGTACGTCGGCGTAAACGGACGGGTTGGGTACCGCGACCTGGGCTATGTTAACATAATGCGATCGTGAAATGGGTGCCTGAATAGCGAATTTTAAAAATCATCAAAAATTTGTCGAAGATTTGTGGTTTGTGTACAACCTAACAGGATAGAACTCACGGAGGAATCACAGACGGCTTTGGGGTTCCGGGATCATCTTCATGAGTCACGTATGATGTTGTATGTGTATGTGAGTGTAGGTATATTATGATCATGACAGACGGGACGAGGAATTTTTCTTCCCTAAATTCGAACGAACATTCTCATTAGGTATAAGAATACCTCTAGAAGCTGGCAGTACGCGTATCAGGTGAATCGGCCCTCCTGGGACTCGCGATCATGTACTGAGTCGAACCATTGTTTAACGGCTGCCCTTCGAATCATAATAAGAGAGCTACGTCTCTCTTATATGCGCTATCTACCAGCGGTCTCTGCGCCTCTTCATGCCTCTAGGAACCTTATTCCCATAGTCCAGCGGCGGCGCGGTGGTCGACATCGATAAACGATAGGGATCCCGACTGGAAGAGAGAGTCGGTTTCGTAAGATAGGTAGATACTAAACACGGACAATTGAATATTCAAATAGACCGTCCCCCGCTGTAGATCGAGTAGAAATACTAAGTACCGCGTCTTCGAGTGTGGGTCGCTGGGTCTAGCGTGGTGGTTTGAGCCGCTTCGTGCCAATACTAGAGCAAACAATCGTGCCAAGACCCTAATTGACCAATGGCGAAGCAACCCAGTCACAAAAAGGGGGAAAAGCTCTTGGCATGCCACTTACGCAGGAGAAGCCTTTGACTTCACAATGGCATAGAGTGCGCAACAGCCGCGCCAAGACTCTGGATTCGCGAGGCACCTCAGCAATAGCCTTGAAAACCTCTTTAACACAAATACTATCACCTTGGTAGCCAGTATATGCAAGTTTGGATGAGGAGCAAACACCGCATTCTAGCATGCCAAGGCCTACATTATTCAAATACGGTGGCCGCCAAGACTTTTTTCTCTATACAGTCACTCTATACTCTGCTCCCAAGACGCATGAACGACGATGCTCTTTCTCCCACAAGACCGCAGGCCATCTACCTGCACCCGAGTAGAGTAGAAATCTTTAGTATATAAACATGGTAACCCTCCACCAGAAGCCCCGTCTTCCTCCTTTCACTTTTCCAACTCAGAGTCTTCCGTGAGATCTTCTGCCTTCTACACAACTCGACCTTTACGATCAGACAATACTTCATACTCTATCTTACCTCATCCTACTTTAACCTACTTCATCCTACTTCGACATCTTCATACCTTATCCTACTTTGACATCTTCATACTTCATCCTACTTCGACATACTTCGTACCTTCATCGTACTTCCGAGTCTACATCATACTCCCAGGTCTACGTCATCCTTTCAAGTCCGCATCGACACGAAGGTATCCATCACCTCGGCCGACCTAGTAGTATCTCTTCATACCTAGACGTACTAAGCATCACGTACCTCGTCGACAAGTAAGAATATTCAGCCTCTGCAACTGTAGTACCTAACCATGGGTAAGGCTAACCCTCCATAATCTACCTAGGTCAAGATGTGCCAGGTAGAACTCTTCATCTGCATGGCGCATAAGTTCGTCCACGGCGTCAAGCTGACGCGCTGCGAGCCCCTCGTACGAAAGGGTTATGACGAGGAAAGCGAGATCATCTGGGTAAAGACCCTCTTTCTCGTGCAAGAGGAGGGATGTGAGGGACACATATTCTCGAAGGGCATCACCTTCATCCAGCGATGCCCGAGCTTACCGTGCTCTCTGAACGGCTGCGGCAACTAGGGCACGCTCTCTCTCTCTCGCTCTCGCTAAAAAACAACAACAAAAACACAAAAAAAAAAAAAAAAACTTCTTCTCCTTGGGCGGCAGAGTACCCGACCTGCGGCATTTCCGAACGACATAATTTTGAACCGCCCGATTTTCAGAGAACCCGACGATTCATCAATTTGAGTTCATAATTTCCTTTAATATCACGACCTTGGACGGCAGAAGGGCATGGATTGGGAGGAGGATAGGAGTAATGAGTATTGGAGCTGGATCAGATAGATCCAACCCTCCAGGGTAATTGGACGAGGGATCATTGGCCTTCTATTGGCGTTGACCTGTCTACAGATACGAAACGGACCCTCGACCACACTCTGCCTTCTACGTGAAAATTCTTTTGTGACTTGTTGTGACCAACCGAGCGACCTCGATCGCGATCCAAACCCGCTCCAGTCGGCCTACGACGATACCCTCTCTTTACATTCTTTCCTTGACCAATTGCTTCCAATTTTTCTTAACTGTTTCCTTTTTCTATTTAATTTCTTTCCTACCACGAAAGATTTCATCGCGGATTCGCGTAACGAGTCGAGCCCGTTCGATGACCTCTTCCGAGTGGTCATCTCGAAGAAATAAACACCGCTCAGGACGAATACTCTACGGAAAGTCCAGCAAAACGAAAGAAAAGCTAACTTCTATGACAGGCCTTCATCTAGGTAGCTGATTTCTCTTGTGTGACTGCCTGTGGTTTCGTTTTTTTTTTTTTTTTTTTCTTCATCTACTTTTGCCCCTTTCCCTTTCCCCCATTTCAAGGACTATGGTTGAAACGTACCCAAGAAAAAATTTTTTCACCTCGGCTTAAAAAGAGGGTATATCCTTTTTCAATTGGGCTGTGTCTGGGTTACAAATCTCTTTGCGTGAATAAGAGAGAGGTAGCGAGCGGATAGCTCGCGTATTTACATCGTCCACAGCTCGACTCCAAACTTTGCACCAACCGCAATCCCCTCCCCCAGGACATGTCAAGCCCCAGCGAGAAGGAATTTCGCTTTACTACCCGCCGAAAATTCTCAAGATAATTTATTGACTCCTAACTCAACATGCGCGTGGAACTCGGCGACAGAATCTACAGCTCCTCACCCGCGTCGCCAGCGACCATGTTGCTCAGCGGGCCCTTCTTGAGCATGATGCTCATGATCTCGTACAACGCGTCCGCGGCCGCCATAGTGGTATGCTCGGCATTCGTGTCGTACGCAGGCTAGACAAATAAATACCTAGGTAAGTCGCCAGCCACCAAACACGGGGGACATTACCAGTCATGTGAACCACGCAAACTTACAGCAACCTCGACGATATCCGCCGCGATCAAATTGACATGCTCCAGGCCCCTCAGAATCGCGCGCAGCTCCCTGGTGCTCCAGCCGCCGGTCTCGGGCGTGCCCGTGGCGGGGGCGAAGGCCGGGTCGAGGGTGTCGATGTCGAGGGAGAGGTAGACGGGCCGGGCGGTGCCGACGCGGTCGACGATCCTCCGGACGATGCCCTCGGCGCCGACGCGGTCGATCTCGCGCGCCTCGACGATCTCGAACCCGCAGTACCCGTCGTTCTCGTAGTCGCTCGGCCCGCTGAGCGTCGTCCGGATCCCCGCGTGCACGTTGCTGTCGTTGGCCAGCAGACCCTCCCGCGACGCGTGGTAGAAGTACGTCCCGTGGTTGATGCTCGCTACTTCGGAGGGCGAGCCGCCGAAGACTTTGGGGCGCCCTGTTGATGGGGAAATGGGGAGCCGCGTGTTAGTTAAAATTTTTTTCTTCCTTTATTTTTCTTTTTTTGGATGACAGGTGAGTTAATGGGACTAGGATGCTACTTGCAAGTATCTAGGTGACTGTCGAAGTGAATAACTGATATAGGACCGTATGCCCGGTTGATCGAACGGAGTAGGGGTAGAGTGATTGTATGGTCGCCCCCGAGAGTGATAACTCGCGGTAGTGTCTTCCCCTTTTTGGATGGCCCGGGCTTCTCGGCAGCCGTCTTTGGTGCTCGAGAGAGAATGTTGTAATGGCCTTCTTCGATCTGTTTGAGAGCCCACGTGTTGTCGTATCTGCGATTCCGTTAGTTTAATTTATAAATGCTATCTAAGAAGTAGAGGATAGCAGCCGTACGATGTCACCGGGATGTCTCCACAGTCGAGAACCTTCGCCCATCCGTTGAAGGGGTTCGTGTCTAGGGGTACATTATATCCCCCGCTTTCAATGACTACATTAGCAAACTATTTAAACACTCCTATGGATTATATATGAAGGGTTATATATATCTTTTGAATGAATCATACTAGAGATTGAGACGCCGGGATCCCTGACGAATACCTGAGGGCCCGAATCGAGCGCCGGGTCGGTACGATGTGCCAGTGTCGAAAGGTGCCCCTTACTTCGTCAGTTTAGATGTTCATACAACCAGAGTAATTTGACAGACCTATGAAAGCCAGATCGTAATTAATATCATCATGGCCTAGGCAAGGCTGGTATGGCAAACGCCCGAATGTGGATATCCCGGAAAATACAGAGTCGGCCTGGTTTAGACAGTCAGAACTCTGGTACGCTCCGTCTTTATCATGAGATCTAACCTGCGTCCCACCATCGCCGGGGAGAACATTGTACCATAAAGACTGATGTGGCCCAGATAGAGGTTTTTGATCCTCATGCGTGGCATGAGCAGAAGCATAAGCTACGCAACCGAGAACGAGGAGATTGGCTAACATCTTGGAGAGCGTTCATCCAATGCGAAATAGGTCAGAAAACCTGTGATTCTACTCTACTGACATCGCGATAATCTAGTTTCTATATACCTATCTTGAGCTTATTGAGAGAACGGTCCTCTGCCATCCGGATTGGTAGAAGGCCGCTATCGATTCTGCAGTGACAGCGAAGCTTGACTAGGGCCTCTAGCTTATCGTCAACACCTCTCGTCCACTGAGAGTAAGGCATTACTAGACGGATATCTTCTCGACTGGAATCGATGCTCGACTTGCATAGCGGAAATGTCATCAAAATCTTTCTCGTTAGGTAACTAGTCGGAGACGTCTGCATTGTAATGATGACATTGCGCCCAAATGCGGGGTGCCACCACGGAATACATATATAGAGCTTCGATAGTCGGGATCTTAATGATGTGATTATAGGTACCTATCAGGGGAGGCCCTTTGGAATTGTGCCGAACAGAGTTTACCTAGGTAGGTATCCTACGATAACTTATCATGGTCGGCGTAAAGGATGAAGGGTGAGTATTAGTGTTGACCTACGTGATCGTACGCGCGGGGAGAGCAAGGTGAGTGAATGCGTAGCCCGACATTTATATAGATTCCGAGCGAGAAACGCGGCAGTCCTTTTCCGAATAGCGAACTAGAAGTGGTAATCCCACGTGGCAGGCTAGGCGGAGTTGGCGAAGAGATAGGCCAAGTTACTGTTAACTGCCGGGTCGGCTCCTCCCCCTCCCCGGCCGGCGTTATACTATAGTAGACTTGGTGACAGGGGTTGTCTTGAGATAAGGGTAAGAGGATCTGCATGTTCTTACGAAGAAATACTGATAATATCCATATCCGCATGACAGGCAAGGAGGTGGTCAGTTTGTTTCAAACCCGTCCTGCATGCCTTCTTTTTCCTCTGAATCCTGACCGTTTTAGTTTCTTCGCTCTCCTTCGTGAGCTGTCTTGGCGATGAAAAAGGGGGTGACGTTCCCGTAGACTGCGACGTTCTCCTTTGCACAACAGTGAGATATTTCGCTGCGATGGATTCTGATCGAATCATGGCCGTGGCCTCGACTCTGCGGCCCTGAGTCCCAGCTACGGTGTGTTCATTCTATGTAGGTATTTTTTTCCGACGTTCCCACAAACCACCCCACCATTGCCAAATCCTTGGGAATTTCGTCATAGCGAGATTTTCTTTTTTATTTATTTTGGTAATTATTCCTATTCGGCTAGCATCACGGTGTCTTATTAGATCTCGCCGTGATTTGGATAGATTGGGGACGAAGGGCTGCTCGGTTCCGATCTGTGCCTAGAACGTCGTATTTCCATTCGCCTTTTGACGAGAGTGGGAATACCAGCCCGCCTTTTTGGACGTGTTGGGACAGAGTACAGCGGAGGCGCACGTCGGCCCTAGAGGGGCCGGAGTGGCGGACTCTGATTCGTTTCAAGCGGGCTGCAGGCTAAGCAGGTCTGGCATGAGGCCGAACAGCCTTGTGCAGTTCGAGATGCTCATTTGTCCTGGTGACCTGAGGGCCTGCAGCAGGCGACAGCCATGATCCACTCACAGGTGCAGGATGGCCAGAAGCACGACAGGCGAAGAACACCTCCCGCATAGATACAACGTAACCTGCTCGTCTGTTGCGGGTGGCTGGAAGTAATCTACCTACGTACGCCTTTTTCGTGGTGGTGCGTAGTGCACACGCCGCCGTTCTGAGATATAAAGGTTTAGATGGAAATACAGAGGATCATGGGATCGTATGCATAGTAGATTATGGATTTGATGTAACAAGCTGTATCATTTATATTTTATTAGATATAATCGGAAAAGTCGAGTATTCTGTCATGGTAATGTCAACGATTAACAATGGTGATTGTTGAACCTGTTAGAATGAGGGAGATGGTGGTGTGGACAATACGATAGGTAACCCCCCCGAAGAAAATGTGATGATTGATTCAAAAGTACCAAAGTACCTAGGTATCTAGTTATATGCAGGGTAAGAGGGAAGCTGCTCCTAAAAACCAGGAACTGACTACGCTTATCTGGGAAGTTCTCAGGCCGGTGCTTGTATCATACATGTGCGCTTGACGTTATGTAGCACAGCTAGCGAGGATTTAGTACTAAGCTGGCCTAGGGCTGTAGCCTACTAAGGTTAGATGGGGCCGCTTTCCAGCCCCTCGACCTCCGAATCTAGCGGATGTACTTAAATTGAGGAACGAGAAGGAGCGAAGCATGGCGGGAAAAAGAGGTCAATCAATTAATTCTTCTGACGTTGACCTTTTTCCTCGAGCCCACCGAGAACCCACCCCATTATGCGCTAGGTACTTCGGTACTTATATAGGTGTAGGCACCTTCCTACATGTAATTTGTAGCGACGATTTCGAAAGGGAAGGTTGGAACTGGCGTACCTGCTGGATTCCCGACATCGTCCATCACCTGGTACTTTCGACCTGCACTTTGCCTGCACTTTGCCTGCGCTTTACCTGCGCTTTACCTGCGCTTTACCTACACCAAACCTGCAACCTCAACCAAGGTCGCTTCCTCTGTAGCCGCCGAGGAAGTACAACATACATACGTCTTCCCCCCTTCTAATAGGATGCAGCCACAGCGCTCTCGCGCAATCCCCTTCTCTTCTTCCCAACTGTGCCTCTTCCATCTAAAAGCCCCATTCATTGCAATATAGCCCACCTACCTGTAAATACCATCCCCCTCCCGTTCCTCGAGCGTATTGGTCCTGTCGCAAACCGTATTATTCCTCAAATATCAGATATCTATTCCTTCTTTTGGCGTCTCCTCAAAATACCGTCCAATGGCCAGCGCCTAGGTGTTTTGCTTTTTATCCCACGCCCTGCAAGGCCCTGCGCATTTCACCTTGATCTGGTCTCCAAATCCGCTCCGGCCGCTGTGAGTGGTCCAATAATCGGCACGGCACATTTCGCCAGAGGGCCCAGACGGTGGCCCTTTCAAGGGCTGTGAGAGCTGCCTGCATCTGCGTCGCGTAGGGGGCTTGCTGAGGACAGAGAACACTATCGAAGGGGTCGTCCGCAAGGTATCAGCTCATTTTATTAAAAAAACCGATACGCACCCATTTCTGCCTCAAACCACGCCGTCTTTCTACAATGCGAGGGATTGTCTGCCCCGGTGCAACCTAGCGAAGTAGGCTTCGAAGAGTGTCGGCAACAATGATAGATAGCGTTTCGTCCCACCCAACAATGCTCGCCTCTACCGAAACTGTCCCGCCTCCGGCGTCGACAACCCTCTACTTTGAGCCCCTGCGCGATCACCCTACGCTCGGTAAGACTAGTCAACAAGCATTCAAGAAGCATAAGGTGCTCCCGCACCCGACCAATAGTTCGCCGGCGTCGGCCACCAGGAGTCGACATTCCCGTGACCTGTCTTTCGGTATAACCTCAACTCCAGAATCGCATGCGAAGATAGAAGAGCCGTCTACCCCGCCGAAACCTAACCACGACGAGAGTCCTAACGCGAAGGTGCCTGGGCCTGCTCTCCCCCCTACGCCACCGGCGCATTCTCGCACCTCGTCTGGCAATCACTCTATCAAGCGCTCAAGTCCCGTCCAGGGCGGTAGTCCGGTGCGCAGTGCAACAAACGCCTCTACTGGTACGACGCCGAGAACCCCACCGCACCAGGCGAGTCCGCCTACGCCAGACGTCACCCCTCCTCAGGTCGAGCGCCGATCGAGACCTCCACGCCCCAACCCTGCAGATCGTATCCCGTCAAAAGCTACGGCGGATTCTCGTACGGAGTCGTTCACGACAGCGCGCGAAAACCTGGAATCTTCAGAGGAGGACGATAAATCGACGCCCCGGCCGGTGCTGTCTTCTTCGAAGACGTCTCAAAACGTGGCAAAACGTTTAATTGAGGCGCGGCAAAAGAAGACGTCGGACGTAGGGCTGGGGTTAGGTCTCGAAACAGACGATGGGCTGACACCAAGGACGAGACGAGAGTTTTCAGCTTTCGACGGTGAATGGGGCTATGGCAACGAATTTGAGCAGGAATGGAACGGGAAATACGAGAGAAATGTCAAGGTGGAGAAGCGACGTGTTCAACCGAGAACTAATGGACGAAACGCAGAAGTGGTCGAGGATGTGACGGTGACTCCGACCAACGCAACAAAGGCTCTGCGGTCAATGCCCCTGTCGGATCGATTGCACACGCGTCCCTCACCACCCCCGGAGTCTGCGAGTAGGGATAAGCGCTGGACCGCCCCATCTACTTCCGAATCTTCGGTGAGTACCGATGCGAGGCGGTCCTCCGGCATGTCCTCAAAATCTACGGTATCTACAGTAGTGGAGGCCATTTTAGTCGGAACGCCTCCTCAGAGGCAGAAAACGTTACGACATGTCAGGAAGCAAACGACTCTTAGGGATTCCAATTCTGAGATTTCAGCCTCGAGCTCTTCGGCCAATGCGTCCCTTCGGCGGACGGAAAACTCTCAACGTGCCAGAGCCGCCAGGAGGGTCGTTGACGGTACTGTTAGATCGGAAAGTCTTGCATCTACTGGTACGACCACCTCTATTGCCAGCCGTAAAGCCCGGCGCGAGGTGTGGAAGAATGGAGGAATCCCCGTGGTTGTTATTCCTGATCGCAGGGCTTCGATGAAAGCCACCGGACCACCGTCGCTTAGATCCACAAGCAGTCACCATTCTAAGAGGAGTAATAGTCTTAGTTCGGTACCGTTATCAAGCAACACCAAGGCGAAGGATTTAACACCCTACTTTGATAAGCCGTCTCGAAGGGGTAGATCAATGTCGGAATCCGGCGGATCGGTCCAGGTGGAAGAACTAACGATGGACTATCCCCCAATAGTTCCTATGCGCAGATCATCACTCTCGGCCCCAACTAGCAGAAACGGATCCAGGGCTGGCTCTCGGGCTGGGTCACTAACTGCGGAGAGTCTAAAAGCGCACAATACTTTCCTGGAGCAAGAGAGTAAACAGCAACAGCAGAGGCAACAAGAACAACAACAACAACAACGAGAGCAGCAGCCACCACAACATCAACAGCACCAACCACCTCAGGTCACGGTGGAACGTGCACCTCCCGTCGAGTATATGAGCAGTCACCCTAATCAGAGACATCCTGAATCGGCTCCATCCGTCGAGTCTCACAGAGAAACTGTCCACGACCACAAATTTCTTGTGGATAACAACGGGGATCCATTCTTCGGCAAACGGCTCACAGCGTACAACACCCCATTTTCTCAAGCGTCTGTCGAGACAAACGGGACTCATTCTGCGGCAGATATCTCGGAAGCGATGGCCGTTAATATTTACCCGCACCAAAACAAATCCGTCCTGATGGTTGATCATATGTCGAAACCCGTCGACCCTGCCGCGGCTGCAAACGCGTTGCGAGGGCCGGAACCTACCCAGGCGAGGGATGCCACAGAAATGGAGAAGGTCCCAGATTACCCTAAGATTATTGCGAGCGGTCCAGACGGCACCCCCGCAACCCCTCCGCAGCACCGTTTCTCGATGGCGGATGTAGATTCTCCTCTTAGAAACCCGCGAGCTCCCCCCGAACCGCCAGCAATCAAGTTCATCCCAGCCACGCCGTCTGGGCTTACCCCTGCAGCCGAAAAAGAAAAGATGTTGGGGAACTATTTTGAGGAGATCCAAAAGCGGCCTTCCCTAGTCCGTCGTGCGTTTAGTCTTCGCAAGAGTACGGATAATGCTCGCCCCTCTGGCTTCCTGTCGCGAACTCTATCTCTTTCAAAGGGAATTCGAAAAGAGACGGCCGAAAACCCGGTACCCGATAAGAGTAGGGATGTGAGATCGCGCCGATATCCCACGGCCGAAGATCCGCCGGCTGACGAGTCGAAACTACATCCGTTTTGGCGGCCTACTTTCGATGAGGATGATGACTACGACGATTGGGCAAACGACGTCCCTGCTGAAGTTGAGAAGCTTTATATGTATCCGCCTATCGACAACCGCCCAGCTCCTCGGCGTAGAAGCTTGAGCGAGCAATTGAAACGTACGTTTGCTATACTACCTATCGAGGACGAGGATCACTATACGGTTCCTAGTCAACGCGGCCCGGAGCGCCGCACCGTCAAGCGCACACCGAGCGGTAGACTTCGCGTGATGAGACATCGTGATAGCTATAGCAGTGTTGAACGGAGCGACCGCCGAGATTCCCGGGATTACGATTCCGAGGACCGACCGTCCACCGCGCCAGACCATCCGACTCGACGCATTTGGGGCGCCGAGAAACGTGTGGACGACCGGGGTCGTAGGCTTTTCCCTAACTGGCAAGACAAGTTAGAGCAGTATAAGCCGCAGAATCTTCAGCGCAGATTGAGCGAACATCGGCGACAGAAACGCACCGACGCCCTCCGACAGAAGATAAGTGGTCCACGCGAGGTCCGGGATGGCGTAGGTGATGTCATCAAGCGCAACAGTTATAAAGGACCTTCGTACCAAACCGCGTCCCATCTCTCGTCTGCACCGAACGAGAAGATGTACCATAGTCATCCTGACGAATATCAACGCCGAGGATCTCTCCGTGTCTAATCTATATCCCAACTTCCGGGCTGTATAAGGGTTGTCTTCTAGCTCGACACCGTGGACGGGATCCTCGTTCTGCTTTAGATTAAACGTTCAAGATTGCAGCCCGCTACATGCGCTGTACAACGTTCTATCATCACAACTAACACCAATACCCCATAAACGATAAATAACCGATCTATTCCTGACGACGCATACGAGCTACGAGAAAATAGGCCCTTCATATTCCCCCCATATCATGAGTTGATTTTCTGGTTATTTCCAACTGGTGACCCCCTTTACGTGTTTTTAAAAAAGGACGAGATACAAGGTTAACGTTTGATGTTTTTGGCTTTTTTCTTCCACCATGTGCGCTGCATATGGGTGCGGGTAAGGAAGGTAAGAGGGAGGGAAGGAATGACGATGGGAATGATGCTGATGAGATCCGATTATGCTTTTATCATTTGCTTTTACACCCTTGTTTTGGAGTTTCTGATACACATGAAGAGAGAGAGGCGGAGAGAGAAAGGGAAAGAGGAGTGATATGAATATCCATTGACTTATCCATTTGGACTGAGCAAGTGATGATGAGTTATCTTTTTCGTTTCCATCTTTCTACTCCTTTGAAACTGAGTCTGGGACTCGTTTCCGATGTTGCTGTTTTACGATGTTGTTTCCGCTTGTTGCTGTCCTGACTGGGCTACAACCTATGCTGCTACTACCCATTGCTGACGTTGTTATTGTGTTATGATGGTGAAGGAGGAAAGAATAGACATCATATTTCCAACTAGCGACAGACGTACGCCAACAAATACCAAACAAAAGAAAAGGGAAGCAATGCTTCATCCGCATCGCCAATTTTACCACGTTTTTAGTTAACGCTTAGATGAGTGAATACCCTTGAGCGTCCTCGACGATTTTTGATTTCATTATGAGCACGCTACGGTATTGTACAAGTTACTACGGCTAGCTAAGGCGGGTATATCCCCCCAGGAAAGAAGAAAGAAAACAGTCGAATCCAATCAAATAATGCCGTGATCCATCCTTTCCCCGTAACGCCGTGCCTTGCAACCAAGTTCCTTGACACTGGATATTTTGTCTAGGTCCCTTTCGTTTCGTAGTGCGTACATCAATCTCTCTTCGCTCCTTAGTCGTCGTTTAGTCGGCCGTGAGATGCTCTCGAAGTAGTTGGGATGGTATCGCTCGTTAGACTTCTCATATAGTCCGCACGGGTGAAAGAGAACAAATGCGTCGGGTTCGATATACCAACCCCATTATATAGCAATGCGTCCCAGGACTCGATTCCACATCTGGGGGTGGTCCGACAGTCGTCTTCCCGTCGTAAGCGGAGCATGACTAGGAACCTCTACTCCCACCTTTTGCAGACGCTCGCCTTATCGCTAGCCCCCTAGGGTACAAGCAATCTGAGCGCCCCCTTATTGGGAGGGATACTGTTACTGTCGTTGTTGTCGTTGCGGCTGTTGACGCGGCCGCTGATCCGGCCTCGACTCCCTCGTCTCACCACCACCTCGTTCTCCTCCTCCTCCCGCCCCCTTCACCCGCGGGCCGCGGCTCGCATCATCATCACCCGCACGACTCTAGCGTCCAGGCGGCCCGGGAGGGGGCGGGAAGCCGCCAGCAGCCCCGGGCGGCGTCGGGAAGCCCTGGCTCGGCGGCGGCATGCCGGGGAACGGGAAGGGCGGCGCGCCGGCGCCCGCTGCGCCGGGTGGCGGGAACGGAAGACCACCTGGCGGAGGGGGGAAGGGCAGGCCAGAGCCGGGAGGCGGGATGGGGAGGCCGCCGGGTCCCGTGGCGAAGGGAGGGGGTGGGAGACCGCGGCCGGCTTGGCCGGGGGGTGCTGTTGGGTTGGAGGTTAGCTACGAGTTCTTGCTACGGCGCGGAGGAAGTTGGCGGGATTGGAAGGGAAGAGAAGAGAAGAGTAGAGGGGGGGTGGTGGACGGAGGGAGGGACTTACGAGGCAGACCCTGAGGGAACGCGCCGCCAGGCGGAGGCGGCACGCCACCAGGTAGACCAGGGAAAGGCGGCGGCGGCATGCCGGCGGGGAAGTTGAAGGGCGGCGGGGGGAGGCCGGGGAAGCCAGCCTGGGCTGCGGCGGCGGCGGCGGCGGCAGCGCCGGGCTGGTTCTGGGGCAGCATGGGATTAGCGTGCGCCTGGCCCTCGGCGGCGTAGGAGGAGGTGATGGAGTCGATGACGGACTGGGCCTTCTCGTGCCCGATCTGCTGGTAGTAGTCGACGACGTTGCGCAGGTGGTTGCGGCCGCTGTTGTGGGCCTTGCGCACGCTCATGGAGTCGTGCGTCAGGTAGACGTCGCAGTAGTCACAGAAGACTGGATTGGATTTGTTATGTTAGCTTTGACCTAATGTGTCCGCGTGTTTCTTGTTTTCTTCGGAGGATGATAGAATTGCCACTGCTGCAAGATGGAAGCTCACCAATTCAAGGGTGTGGTTTGGGAGGGGGAAAACTTACATTTTGGCATCTTGACGGCGGTATAATCTGTGCTGCGATCTAATGATGGTGGGTGAGGATGGATATCTAGATGGCTGGCGGCGAAAGGGAAGAAGATACGCTTTCGGATGGATTGAGTTTGCCGCGAATGGTTGAAGATGTTAAAGATACAAGGAAAAGATACGAGAACACAGGTACCCGCATTTGCACATATGTACAAAAAGTTCGACGGAGCTAGAAGCTTGGACGCGAAAAATAAATGGAGAAACCCCCCGGTCAACTGGCGAGGCTTATGGGCACGTGACTGTCCTATCTGCAAGGCTATTGGAAAGCTCGAATCTAAGAAGTCTAATTGGCGGGACACTTGAACACGTTTAACTACTCGGTACAATGGTACATGGACGTACCTGAATCCCTAACTAAAAGTTGTTAGCTTTTCGTTTCTTTGGTTTTACATCGTAGTTTCACATCGTACCGCTCGAGGCCCTTTTCTCTCTTTCCATCTCGCAACGACTTCGACTTCGACCGGGGAAAGACGAAGAACGATACCGGTTTCGCCCGCAGCGGAAGTCGACACATCAAACCACACAATGGCTTTGCCGCGAGCATTGCTGCAGTACATCTGCGGCCTCGTGCTCCTGATTGCCTCCGTCAACGCCTTGAAGTTCGACCTCCAAGCACGAGGACCCAACGATAAGAAGACGGAGCGATGTATACGAAACTTTGTCGCCAAGGACACATTGGTAGTTGTCACAGCTACCGTCGGCGGTAGCAAAGGAGATGGCATGATTGTGAACATGCACGTACGTTTCCACCCAAGGCCCGAATTCGACCTTGCCCGTCGCAAGCGTCAGGACAACGTGGCTAACCCTAGCTTCGAACTTCCGAATATTTAGATTTTGGATAACGCCGGCAACGAGTACGGCAAGCCGAAAGACGTGGTAGGCGAGAAGCGCGTAGTCTTCACCTCGCACGCCGACGCCGCCTTCGACGTGTGCTTCGAGAACATCATGACGCATGGTAGGTCTCCCTCCCGTTTCTGTTCCGTCTTCTACCTCCTGGTCTACTGCCGAGGGAAGGGAATGGGCTAAGAAAAATCAAACGAAAAAGCTCTTAACCAATTCAAACCAGCGCGTATGCACAACCCGAGCCGGCCCGTGGAGCTCGACATCGACATCGGCGCCGACGCCAAGGACTGGTCGGCCATCCAGGCTACCGAGAAGCTCAAGCCCGCCGAGACGGAGCTGCGCCGCATCGAGGAGGCGATCGCCGACATCGTGAGGGAGATGGACTACCTGAGGGCGAGAGAGCAGAAGCTGCGCGACACGAACGAGAGCACCAACAACCGAGTCAAGTGGTTCGGCATCGGCACTACCCTACTGCTGGTCGCGCTATGGGGATGGCAGATCATGTACCTACGCGCCTACTTCCGATCGAAGCACCTGATCTGAGGGGCGCTCGAGCTGGAGTGGCCCAAGATTGCGCTGGGCTGGATCAGTCCGATGTAGACTACCTACATTAGACTCCCCCTTTTGCGTCGGTAATGCCTGACGATTCTACGATGATCAAGGAGTCCCGGATATTACAAAGCTTAGGGGGGAGGCTATAGGGAGAAGGCGACAAGGCGTGACACGAGTTGTATTCTGGAGGGGGAACGGGACATGGCGGCATGGAACACGATATTTCATGCTTTGTACGCATAAATCTGTATAGGCGACTTCTGACGCCGCGGAGTCGGGCGACGAATATTAAAACAAATGGCACGGCACTTGGATTAATGGTTAAGGCTTATTGGCTATCCATCCACCACGATTTTGGTATATCCTATGAAACGTGGTCAAGGTGGCATAGGGACATGATCTGTCTAGTGAGATGGTGTAGATGTATAAACCAAAAAGACGGGTGAGTTGCATAAATTGAGTGCATCCAGTTACGTACGCGAGTATTTTAAAAGTGACACTGATAGGTGGTATGAAAGTATGTACATACCCGTCCGCGTGCCGATGTAATCGATATGCACGTAACGCCGATCAGATCGGAGACGAACGGAAGGTGATACCATCTGGAAAGGGCCACCCCAGTACCAAGCCTAGTACATACCTACCTACCTACGTAACCTAAGACCGGCCGGGCGGGAGGTACGGCCTCGGCAATTTCCACATGATCCGCGAATTACAAAGCTTCAATTGGCAATTCGATCGGCCGTTCGACCAAAAATTTTAGCGATTAACTGGATATTATGTATTTAACCCAATCATGAGCTTCGAGCTTCCGAGCTTCTCCAACTACGTCAACGACCATCACACAAGGGAATCTATTCCCGCCGATAACCAACCATAAATATCAATTTCGAATTTAAGTTGGAGTTGAATCGTCTAAGTACCGTTTAGTTCGTTTTGTGCGATAGGATGTAAAAGATAAAAGAAGATCCTCAAATAGCGACAGGACAACAACAACTACAACATTCATTATAAGCGACGAAAACACCCATCCCACTTCTCACAATGGCCTCAGCAGCTTCGGTCCTACCACGCAGTCTCTTGCGCTCGGTCCAGAGGCCCTCCTCCTCCGCAGCTCGACTCCTCCTACTCCGCCGTCCGCTGAGCAGCACCCGCGCCGCCCGAGCCAGCGCCTTCCCGCACAACCCCCCGCCCATGGAGCCGCACAAGCAGCGGTCGCCGGAGCAGGCTCGGGAGATGGGCGTCGGCGAGCTCGAGGGCACGGAATTCCGCGTGGAGCCCATGCGCCGGACCGGCGAGGACGACGATACGATGCGCGCCCGGCTGGTTTGTACGTCTACTTGATATATCTGAGCTCACGTCACCATATCTGCCTACTGACTCGTCCTTCAACAACACTGCCTGCTACCCTATATACAATCGTACACACTATGTACTCAAAGAAAGAGAAAGGGAGCTTAACTAATAAATATCCAAACAGACCAGAGCCGCAAGCGCGGGACCCTCGAAGCCGACCTGCTCCTCTCCACCTTCGCAGACAAGTACCTCCCCACCATGACGCGGGAGCAAATGGCGCAGTACGACCGCTTCCTCGACGAGAACGACTGGGACATCTACTACTGGGCGACGCAAGAGCCGCCCTCCTCCTCAACCACTTCATCCAACCCCTCCTCCTCCTCTTCCTCCTCCCCCCCCCTCCATAGCCACCACAGACACCAGCTCCGCGTCCTACGCCGGCGGCGCCGAGGCCGCCATCTCCGAAGCCACGCCCTTATCCCCCGCGTCCACGCCCTCGAACACCAGCTCCAGCACCCCGCAGGCCGCCTCCGCCGAGCACCTGGCGACGGGCGGCGCGCCGCTGAGCGGGGACCAGACGGAGGGGAAGGAGCCGGCGCCGCACCGCGCGGGGGCGGGGGCGGGCGAGTGGGCGCAGACGGTGGGCACGTTCAAGCCGGCGTACCGGCCGGTGCCGGCGCGGTGGCGCGACAGCGAGGTCCTGGGGCTGCTGCGCGAGCACGTGCGCGCGCGGTCGAGGGAGGCGGGGGGTATGGCGTTCATGCCCGCCTTGAGGTGAGGTGAGGTGAGGTGAGGTGTATGAATTGCCTGTGCACGAAGGCGGTTAAGAGGATGAGGGGGGAGAGTGTGTACCTAGATATTCTATATATTGGGAATGGGAAGGGGGGGGGTAAATGGAAAGATATGGAAAGGGATGGGGATTTTGTGTATTATCGAGATGGTATCTCGAAGGAAAGCTAGGTATTTATGCTAAGCACTAGTATATAAGGCACCTATATATATCCGGAGGTTGAACCCAGATCTATTCCAAGTCCCTGTGAACGAACGGCTCGGTATGCTCGATTATGAGGATGTTATATAGGTAGGTAGGTATATAATACCTGCTCCATCTGGCATATATGGTACTCTAATATCCGTCTACTGACTACTTGTATGGCATCATCTATCAAATAATATTTAGTTTAAGACTTAGCATACGTCACAAACGTAGATCGCTAATCCGGAGAAAAAGAATCATCAGAAACTACACTAGGTTACGAACATCAATATGTGATCAGTGGATAGCAATAAATAGGTATTCAACCACTCATCGACACTTAGACTAATCATACCTAGGTAGGTAAGTTATCTCTTCCGCCTTTACTTAAGGACACGCCGCTACCCAACCATACAATAATAATACTCGATATTCAACGCGATGCAGTACATGTTGTGTCATTCATTCATGGACCTAATGCCGAGCCATAGCATATGCGTCTAGGCACCATCTCGCCAACCCCGGATCCAGTTGAGAACCGCGGAGAGATAAAGAACCAACGGCAATAATAAACCGGGAGATAGGGGAGTAGAAATAAACGCCTTGCCGCCAGCCTCATCCGATCGCCAGACCGATCAATCCGAGAAGTTCAAAAACTCTCGCGAGACGAAAACGTATCAGATGTACATAGCTCCCTAAGCTAGCCTAACCTAACCTACGCCTACGCCTGCCTACGTGAAGAGAGAGGTATGGATGTAGGTAGAGAGTAAGTTTAGGGGTATGTACGTGGTATCTTAAAAGATCTTTTCCAAACGCAAAGCCAGTCCAGTCCAGCCCAGCCCAGCCCAGCCCAGTCCGGTCATTAATTCATTCCGATGCTCCCCCTTTCGCCTTTCCATGCGTGCTCGACCCGATCTTAGACGGGGAATAAACAAGCAAGCAAACAGACAGACAGATAGAATAGACAAGACAAGGCAAGAGAGAAAAGCAATATTCGGAATGATAATATGTCTTTCTGTTTTTTTGCCTCGTCTTTTCTCGAAGATTTTACCGTTTTTGTAACTCTCGCTGCTCGAGTGCTTCCTCTGTTCCATACATCATGCGCGGAGAGCCTCTGTCCACCAAGCGTCCACTCAACCTCATCCTCTGGTTCAACATCAGCCTCAGCCTCCGCCCTCCGGCGGCAGTATCCGGCCTAAACTCCGCAGAACCTCCATGACCGGCATATCTTTCGTGCCGGCGCTCGCCCTCTCCTTCTCCTCTCGCTCTTTTAACCTCGCTGCGCTGAGCGCTAATACTCTATCCGCTTGCTGGCCTCCTGTGGCCACGCGTCGCTCTAGTTTTCGTACGTTATCGGCGAGGTGGTCGATTCTGAGCTCGAGGGAGGAATGTAGCGACTGGAGCCGGGATTTGATCTTTTCCGGCTTTATCGATGTGGATGGGTCGGTGAGGGTAGCGAGTATTTGGGCCTCGTCCGAGTCTAGAAGAGAGGCGTCCGGTAACGGTAACGTGTCTGCATCTGGCGGGAAGAGGGGTGGCAGTTCGGGAGGCGGTTGTTTTAGGGATTGCCATTTCTTCTTCTCTGCTTTTAATCTACAACTTCTGTTAGCACCTACAACCGCAAGCCATGGTACAGATACGAACTGTTTTATCCTCTCCTCTAATGCTGCGATTTTCTCGTCGTGTTCGATGTTTCGCGGATTCGGCTTCACTATTGCCGGCGGTCGTGGTATCTCCTCTCGCGCAAACCAATCCGAGAACTCCGATTTCGCGCAAAAGTCCTTTAACAGCTGGTCTTGAATTGCTCGGGCTATGAACGTGGACGTTAGCTCACGGAACTAGGAACAGGCGTTCCCGTCGGTCGAGAGATATCTTACCACCCAGAATTTCGTTAGAATTCAAGGACCCCAACGGCGGCTTCTCCGATAGAGCTCGCTCTCCACACCACATAAGGAGTTGCTTCATACGGCGTGGTTCTATCAAGTCGGCTTCGATATGCTTGTAAAATTCGGCGGCATCTACAGCCTTGTGCGGTATCGCGTTGTGGCCGTTCTCTATGAGAGAGCTTGCTCTTCGCCCTCGCATACCTAGACTACTCCTGCGAGCCCCCGTCTTCCTCCGCATTTCTTTGTTGCGATTCATGACTGGCGTGTCGCTGAAGGGCAAGGCGATCTTCTTAGATTCCAAAGCATCTTCTCCGCGTCTTGCTCGGCGGTCGTCTGCTGGTGTTGATTGGCCTGCTTCCTCCTGAATCTGCTGTTGGACCTCCTCCTCCACCTCCTCCTCGATCCGCTGCTTTTCCCTCCTCGCAATTCCATTCGTAGCTTTTACCGGTTCCTTTTCCACTTTTTCTGTGGATGGACGGCCCCTTCTCCTTGTAGTTCTTTGCGGTGGCGCTGGCGGTAACGTCGGCGGCGGTGTAGGTGCCTCATCCTGATCACCGGTTATCTGATTGGACCTCCGCTTCGCATTCCTCCTAGGGGCAGCTTGTGGGGATGACTGTGCTTCGCGATCTTTATTCTGTTTTGGTCTCCCCCTTTTAGGTGCCGGTGCCGGTGCAGGTGCGGGAGCTGGCGCCGGTTCGTCCTCGGGTATCGGGTCTGGTTGCGTCTTAATCCGCTTAGATCCTCGCGTAAAGTGAAAATCGCCATCCTGCTCATCGTATGCTAGAACAGATCTATGTTAGTTATCCTCCTACTACCGAATAACACCCCTTCGAACTTCCGTCCCCACCCGGGGAGAAAAAGGGATCACCCACCGGCAAGGCGTGAGCTCCTGCGACGCTTGGGCTGATTGCTCATGCTCAGGACTTGTAGTGGCTGACGGGTCTGCACGAGGGTAGTCATGGACGCTAGAGTGGTGTGCGCATCGATTTGGGAAGATTCGTCGGTCGGATGTTAAAAAAAGATTGCGTCGTCGCGAGTCGTGACGAGGTCTCGATCGGGTAATAGAGCGACAGACGGCGGAACAAGAACAACAATTACAACCGCGTTCATCAATTGGCGGTAGGCTCAATTATACGGGATTAAATTTCGTATCACAGCAAGGCAGTATAGCATGGCAAATATCGATGTTGATTCTTTTCTTCGTTCCGGGTTCTTTCGTATGCGGCGTGCTTCGGATTGAGGCGTTTACAGGGTGTGTGGGAGTTGGTAGTGGTGGTGGTGGTGAGGCGCGAAGCGAAGATGTTGCTTTCCCCTTCTGAATTGTTTACATGCGTTAAGCGCGCACAGACCACCGCCAACGTAGCCTTGCAGTAGCCCCACTCAAGCCACTTTCATAGTATGCGCTACCCACCTCTCATATGCGTACATGCAGTTATCTAATCTATGACATTTATGCGCCGTAGACAGCACCTTCTTCCATCTGCTACCTATACACTACATGTAGTACATACCGACAAGTAACTTAGATACCTACCTACGTATGCCTACCATCTCCTCTCTCGCACATCTCATAGCCTAGAAAGAAAATAGGGAAAAAAAAAAAAAAAGGGAAGGGATGGAGGGAATTATTACAACACTAGATATTGCTTCGTCAAGACAATCGCTTCATTTGCTAACAGCCTGCGTGTATCAGCTAGCTAAATATAAACTGTCGAAATCGAGACGATCCGTGTACTCCCGAGGAGGACGAAGACGGCGAAGGCCCCCCTTAATGGCCCCCTTCATCCTCCCTATCAACGCCCGAATAAGTATAACGCGATAATATAACTCTTCACCCATAACCTCCCAGAACACCGTTTTTGATGTGTATGCCCAGCCAGATACGTACATATATCAATATCAACCGATAAATATGGCGAAGCCGTAGGTGATACGTCTCCCAGCTTGGCCGTAGACGTGCCACAGTTGAGCCATAGCCTAAACGCCCTATCGTGCTCTCATCAGTTCCGAATGTTGTTACAGACACCAGAGTTAAGAAGCAAGAGCCTTCCTTAGTTAGGAACCCCCCACTGACCTCCCGTGCCGCGTAGAAGAGCAAGAGCGTCTCGTCGTTTTTTCTTTCTTTTCCCTACCTCCTGATGCCATTAACCATGTTTTAAAGATGAGCCAATCGCTCGGCGACCAAGCTTCTTTTCTCTTAAAGAGGGAGCCGAGACTTTTACCGTCTTGAAACCCATTAATTCGATTATTGCTGCTAGTACGGGCATCCTGGCGGCTCCGGGTAGACTTGGTTGCGAGGAGCGGCCTCATCATCCTATGAAAAGCGTCGCTGTACTCCTTGTCCTGCCATGACAGGTTGGTTCGGGATAGGGGCTGCCATGCCGTACGGATTAATCTGTGGGTTGTAAGTCTCCATGGCCTGTTGCATGAACGCTCCGTGTAGTCCTTGTTGCTGCGTAACAGGGCAGTCTTTATGAGCAAGTAATAGAGTCTTAAGGTTTACAACTTCCTCCCTCAGCTGAGAAATCTGCGCCGTCAAAGCGTCGTTCTCACTACTAAACATTTCCACTTTATTTTGCAGATTGGCTAACCATTGTTTCTTCCGTTGACGACACTTCAAAGCAGCAACCCTTGACACGATGTTAGTACAACTCACCCAAGGACAACAAGACACCAGGGCAACAGGACAACCGGACAACCGGACAACATATATGAAAGCAAACTTACCTGTTTCGCTCGAGGAAATTCTTTCGCTTTTCCTCATCAGTCATCTTTGATTTAGGATGAGAATCATTATTACCCTTCTCGTCTTCGTCTTCGTCCGAAGAGTTATCACCGCCGTTCGACGACGACGCCGTCTTAGTCTTTTTATTAGCTGGTTGCTTTGAAGGCGTGTCCTCGGCTTTACGTCGTCCGTTTGTAGCAGCAGCTGCGCCACCGCGTTTTCCCTTCCCTCTTGTGCTAGGCTTCGCCGGCTCGCTTTCTTCCGAAATGCCACTAGCCGCCTCGCTGACCCCCCTAACCGACGCTGGCGCCGCCACCCCGTTCCCATTCATATGGGGTGAAGTAGTGGCGGGTTGGTTTGGCGGAGGCGGTGCCGGGTGAGCGTGGACCGGCTGGTTACCACCGACAGGATATTGCGTCTGGGTACCATTCCGGCCCTGGGCGCCTTGAGCTAACATGAATAGTCCGTTAGCAGCATCGTTGTCATGGGGGTCAAATGCGCCTGATGCTGGCTTGGCTTCGGTCTTAACTGTTGCCCCGTTCGTCTCCGCCGGCTGAGACGTCACGGGCTGGGCTTGCTGCTTGTCACGGTTTGCTTTTGCGGCGGCCGCGCTCATGGCGGTTCTATGGAAGTCGAGCGTGCTGGGAGTTGCAGTGCCACTTGCTAACTGAGCAAAAAGAGCCTGGGAGTTGGGACTCGGCGCAGGAAACATGGAGCCGCTACCTCCCGGCGTTAAACCTGTCCGCAGGGAACTCTCGTTCGGCGTGAAACCACCGCGCAGAGTATGCGACGTATCACCGAAGTAGTCATTCGCCGGACCAGAAAGCATCGCCGGACTGAGCGGTCCCGTCCTAAGAGAGCCGCCTCCCCAGTTAAACGGCGTGCTTCCGTTCCCCGGCAACAACGACGAGGGTGAGGTAAGGGCAGCCACGCTGGGCAACTTGGTACCGCCAGGTGTTTCCACGGTACCTCCCGTGCCAAACGACTGCTCAAACGGGTTGGGCTCGAGGCTCAGGTTACTCGAGAAGTAGTCTTCGCCGGGCTTGGGCGGAGGCGCGAGCGGGCGACCTGGTTCGTTGTTGCTGGCGTTGGCAGTGGTCTCGGACTTGACTTCGGGCTTCTTGTCACCGTTGGTTTCTGCGAGCGACGACGACCTCGTTAGCAATGACGTCCGACTGAGCGCATACCAATTGCAGTCCGGAGGCGATGCTGGTGGGCAACGACGGCACGGGGAAAGCAACCGGGGGAGGTCGGTGCAAGAAACGGCAGACAATCGGCGTTGAGCTCACCTGACAAAGAATTATCTGACGACTTGGTCTCGGTCGGGGCCATTGTGACGACGATGACGAAGTTGGTTTTATGGCGCTGGACGTGCGTACACGTGTGTGGGTGTTTGGGGAAAGGAATATGATGTAACGATACGCTTGACGCACGACGCTGACTTGGGGAGGCAGCTTGCGCAAAAAAAAAAGTGGTTAAAAAAATAAAAATAAAAAACGGTCAAAACTACCTCTGGGGGAATTAGGTGCGAGCGCCGGCCGCTACCTGGGGTATCGTGGCGATTAATTGATGAATGAGTGACGGTATAGGCTAAGGAACTAGCAAGCAACTGAAGCTTTTCTTGTGGTTGCTGCCACAGGGGGGTGGATTGTGCTGTGTTGAGCTTGTGTTGAGTGTCTATGTCTGGTCTTGACGCAGATGGTTCGAGGTGATAAGTTGCAGGTGTGTCGAGGAGATGTTGGCGATGAGGTCATGAGGGAAGAAGTGACATAAGGGGTGGTTTTTGGGAGAAAAGGCAGGCACAGCAGACGTAAAAGCCCCCCGAAAAATGCTTGGAGCCGAAGGGTGGACAAGGCCCGCACTAGCCATGGATTGATCATCCAATGGCTGAGTGGAAGGCGTGATCGAAGATCCCTAGGTACCCGTACAGTGCGGCCACGCCCATCCCCGTTTCCTCCCCCCCCCCCGTTGTTTTAGTATCCCGCTTAGTACCATAGTACCATAGTATCCTGCTTAGCATCCTGTTAGGCCTGTTTGGGTTGCCTGCTAGCGTTGGACCAAGCATTACCAACCGCTAACACACCCTTCGAACACCTGTAGCACCCTCTCGAATATTATTCGACGGAGGTACGTTACGATACTGAAGATACCGACAGAGACGGTGATTCGTCCGGTTACTGTCCACCAGACGGGGCACCCTCTCCATTTTGCCTCTTTGACCCGACGGACCCCAGCCCGAATCGCAACGGTCTGTGCTCAGATTGGACGTTAGAAAAACATACGAGTACATCCCATACGTGGGAACAGACGTATACGGTTTGCAGGTAGAAAACCCAATCTGCGCTGTGGTTCTTCGTGCTTATCAAAGCTCTCTATCTTTCTCTCTCTATCCCGCTCCCTCACATGAATAGCAACACAATAACTACATGATTACTAGATGACTCCGTCATCAATTCTAAATCCTATTTCCAACGGCTCCGGTTTGTCAGCGAACCGACCAATGACATTCCTCAACCCGAAACGAAGGCGAAAATAATAATAGGGTGGCAGATAACCACAGTTCTTGATAAGTATACCTTCGTTGTACCCATACGTACATGGTTGTCGACATGGCTTTGCACATGGCTGTTGGTCAAGCAGGATTAATTCCGGAGCAAACTCATTAGCGCGATGTGGACATTAAACCCAAAAAGATGCAGGACGACCAAGACTCAATTTACAAAGTTGAACTTGACTTGCGAGATCGCGATCCGAGGCGACAACATAGAAAAATGGGAAAGGGTTAACAGAACTCGAGACGTTATAGAGAGAGTCAAATGATGGAGGTTCGAATTCGATACCAGCGGGTAAAGAGAAAGACACGGCGAGACATATGTATTATCC
This sequence comes from Pyrenopolyporus hunteri, assembly GCA_902806595.1. NCBI lineage: Eukaryota > Fungi > Ascomycota > Sordariomycetes > Xylariales > Hypoxylaceae > Pyrenopolyporus > Pyrenopolyporus hunteri. The sequence goes on along the minus strand of CADCXC010000009.1, from coordinate 606,648 downwards.
GTGTACGCAATCCAGTCCCATACACGTACAGGCTATGGTGTACTATAAACATACCACATACATAGTAGTATAGTAGTATAGTAGTAAAATTTACGTATGCATATATGAGTAGGCAAGGTTGGTAGCGTAGGGTAGGGTAGTTCTTCTGGATACATAGTGTAAATTACCAATATGCACCTATCTCGTCTGCTCGTGTGTATTATCTCAGTGTCTAGGACTACGCTAGTTGGAATGCGGCAGGCCATCCACGTCCATCCTACCCATCCACAGCGCTTTGGGAAGTGGCAAAAACAACAACGAACCTCTTCTCCAGTCGTCTCTTCGAATCAGATATCCCGGTTGAGGTGAAAGGCCCCGGTCATTTTCTACCCTCCCAGACGTGCCCCATCTACGTCTGACAAATTGGAAAGCAACAATCGAGGGAGGCTCCGCGAGGAGTAAAAGTAGCGTACGTGGGCGTACACGGGAAATAAAATGAACGAGGACGTTGTTATTGTCGAACTCGCTAAGTAGCGACAACCTTGACCTAGAAATTACCGAGAACGAAAATAAAAAAAATAAAAAATAATAATAATAAATAAAAAAAGGAAAGGAAAGGACGCTAGGAAGAAATAAAAAGGAAAACCCTCCTTCGGATATTTAGAGTCTTCCACCCACGTTGTCTTCGCGGCCCTCCCGTGGAATTTCGAACGGGACGGTCAGACAGAAGAGACCAAGACAGGTATCCCCAAACCTTAGGTTCTTAGGTTAGGTACATTCGTACATAGACTTTGTTGTTGTCCAGGGATAAGCTAGAAAAAATTGAGAAGGAAAAGTGGGAAGGGGTGGTCGGGGCGGGAAATTCGCAACAAATTACGTCACTCTCAAAGTACCGCGCCCAGTGTAATTCTGGTCTTGGCAAACTGTACCTTTTTTTTTCTCCTTCGCGTCTTCCCTTGTCGCGACCCCCTTTGTTTTCCCAAAATGGGACAGGATGCTAAAGAATACGTACCCGGGTACTGATTTAGGTACATTTACACCGACGCCATCGAACTGCAACGCATATTTCAACATTTCGTTATCTTCGAGCTTTCGTGAGTGTTCCACCGGCCAAGATCCAAGATCGTGGGTTTGACTTATCACGCACATGGCGATCGCCTCATCCAGTTGACTACCTACCTATACGTGGTATAGGTAGGTATACTAAAACAAAAACAACAAAAAGTTCGAGCCTCATTCGAATTTCTTTTTATCAACTTTGTTAGTTGCCATACATACAGATTTTCGATGACGATCCCCGGCATGGATGACATCCCGTCTCTACAACAAGACGGATCTTAATTCCTATCACATCAATTCTATTCTTACACATATGTACCTACGTACCTTCGTATTAGCGTATCCTTTACCCTCAATTTTATCATGCTCGCCCTGTTGGTTGTAAAAGATTGGGATTCTCGTCCTTCAAAGATGATGACGCAAGTTTTACGGCATCAATGAAATCCCATTCAACCCCCATTCAAGCCCCCCGGCCTTCCCATCTTCCCACCTAGCCATGCCGTGGTAAGGTATGTACATACGTACAGTGGCTTCTTTGGCGTTACCAACTCCAAGAGAGAAAACGAAGGCGTCTCTTTGCCCCTCTAAATCTTGAATCTGCATACTACCTCGAACACTACTCACATATACAGACACGCTTCTGCATACTAATGCTACCATGGTAGCCTTTGCATACTATCTGAAAACCTCACCTACCCCATCCAACAGAACTCCCCCCTCGCCAATAACCCAGCGGAACCTGATAATCTTATCCATCTCGTCACCAGCATTTCGGCGCCAAACGGTCAGACCGCATCTCGTCCGCGCTTTCTCGCCTGCCGGTACTTCGCCTCACCTCCATCGTGCTCTCAGCTACGGTGACATCCAAGCCATCACACAACGTCTAAATACATTAGTGTCACACTACGTACTACCGGTCCCTTCGGCAGTCACCTCCGGGTAAAGCTACTCAAAGCTACCGTACAATAGTAGAGCCCACTCGGAAATTGTCCACAAAGGGTCATTCAAGTTTTACATGCCCAGCCAATCGGCGAGAGGATTCGTAGATTACCAGAGAAAGCTTAATTGGCTTGGCTTGTCCTTTTCCCAAGTCGGAAAACTTCGAGTCCTCAACGAGATTCCGAGTCAGGCTAACGACGTAGCGACGCGGCGTATAATTGCATAGGTAGTATACGTAATATATTCGAAGTCAATATATAGTTGAAGATCTCACCAACTTTGAGTCAAAGAGTTGCTAGCTAACTTCTAACGCCAGATTGGTATTGGAGCTTTATTCCCCGCTTTACGATCATATCTCCGGGTTAAGCGCACCACTAGACCATACATACAAGAGCTGAACGAATCAAGTCCACCAACGTGCCGTAATGGTGTCCTATACTCATCGCATTAGTCACATTCAAAAGAATCCCAGTAACCTCCTATGTAACCGGCCACACAGCTTATAGATGGGCGTTTAGGACAGGTGCAATAATGAATAATCCAGCGCTCCTTTTCGTAACCTGACGCCGACGGCGCCAACTTCACCCTATATCTTAGGACGGGACCCTCAGCACGTGTGCTCCTGATGGATGCCGTAATTCCGATCCCATTCATAGCGAAACAGCTAGAACTTCACGACCCAGGTGAATCCCCAAGAAAACAAGCCCCAGTCGATGACGTTGACCATGTACGCGAACAGTACGAGGGCTCAACGTCCGCGCTATCTACTGACGGCGAGCGTCTATCGCCCGTCGGCCCTAGCTAATCCTAGCTGGTTCCGAGCGGCTCAATCACTCCATAGAGCTGCCCTATCCCATAGAATTTCGAGCAGAGATAGGAACGGTCAAAAGCGCAAGGGGATAAGCCGTGGTTGTTTGCTCGGCAGACGTACCAAGGACCTCATACCGACACTAAACAACTATTGCTGAGGGTAATACCTAGTATGTATATAAGTCCACCGATGGGCTTCCAGTTGGCGGGATGTTAGTATATAGGCAGACACACTATAATTTGAAGGTCAGATAAACTAGGTACTCTTAGGTTAGGGGGTGTGTCCCTTTATCCCCATCCATTACGTATACCAAGCCTCCGACTTAGTTCTAGTAGCTCGCGCTACAACAGAATTGTTTCTCTTATAATATGCCCGGCCTTGTTACGATAAGAGTAGGTAGGATGTAAAAGCAGCAAGAGAAGCCTTTATAACTTCGATGCTAGTCGGCGCCAACTTAGGGACACAGGCTCTTAGCCTTAAAGCTTACCATATACCTCCCTACTAGAGCCGTAGGAGTACTAGGCTGTAAATTTCCCCTGTCTGTAAAGTAGTTACTGTCCTTACTACTTTAGCATTAAAGACTAAGAGACTACATAACTCGGCGGGAAAATTGAACATCTGAGAAATAAAGTAACATGTAGTGAAACTGAAATAATAAAAATACTTAAAATCACACATGGAGCCGCGTCTCCAGTTTCTCAACTGAAAATAAAATAAATAAACATACTAGCTAATACATGTCATATATTAAGCCATAATAGCCAACACAGGTCACCAACCTTTATACTCTTCAGCTATGAATTCTAAGTATATACATCAACATATTCATCAATAGTACCCATCCGAGTAAAATCATACTTGTCTATCTTCCCCAGAGAATTCGCAGATGACTTCTGGCATTGTCAGAATATAAAAATCTCTGGGGATATTTTTCCTGTCGAGTTTTAACCGCCTCTTTCCCCAGCCTAGTAATTAGCCACTAGGAAAATGGAAGAGACCTTCTATCTACGTCTACTCTTTTTCAATGTCACTTACCTTTAAATAATCAATGTAAATCTTAAGGGGCCAGGCAGAACGAGCGGTTTTATAGGTAATTTAATTTTGAAAAGGAAAAAGTATCGGCAGCACCCGGTTCACTAACTATAAATGAGTGATAATAACAATGAGGTAGTTCGAATTTCACATTGTGTAAATTTCCTCAGGGTAATGTATGTAGAACATTACTTTCGTTTAACGCTTTAAAATAGCCTCTATCAACGGTGTCGATGAGGCGATGACAGGATGTACTTCACCATTACCCGATTGTTAGACTCTTTATAACTAAGGGGACAGCGGCCGTCGGAGATTATTACTGGATATTTATTCTACGTATATTTTTAATTTGATGATAAGTATCTATTCTTAAAGGTTGGTATATTCCGGGTCGGCATAATATACTTACTCCCTCTAATAATCCCTAGAGCTACACCGATGTCTCTATTTTTTCGGAAGAATCCTCGAGTATCTGCTATTCCTTACCCAGCGTTAGACTAAACGTAACCGGGCGAGTATCCATCTAACCATTTCCAAGTTATTAAGAGGCTTTTGGTGATCAGCGTTTACTCCCAACGCTACAGCTACCTACATAAACACTTCACTTCCTCGCGTGAGAAATCCACGGCCTACACAGAGAATTGTTTTCAGCACTACAATAGCACGCTATATTAGCTCTAGAAATACGTTATCAACAGCTCCGTCGTATTAGTATCGACATTGTACGGTGAAATTTACTAGCCATGGCGCCTACGACGTTTCGCCGATTCCCGCACCCGCCAGAGGAACTCGGGGACTAGATATGGGACGAAACGATCCGCCCTGACATCCCGTCAGTTCACTGTGCGTTTCAGATATACTGAACGGAAATCACCCAATACTCAGTCACAGGCCGAGGAAGCGGTTACGACAAATCATGCACTCTGGTCGCCTCGCGCTATAATAAAGAAGGTCCGGGTCGCCCTTCTTGGTTTGAGAGAAATTATTCGATGTACCTGGAGAACGGCGAGCTGTGAACGGCCTGTAAAGAGCCCGAGAAGCAATGATTAGAAGCTTCGGAAACTATAGAGTCGTCTAACAGACAGGGCTAGGCGTGGAGCTGCCCTCCTATATCGACAAGACTAACTACGAGCCTGGTACCGGGACTATAGTACGAAATAGTAGGAGGCAATGCTTCACGGCCTACCCCGACAGAGGCCTCTTCCGCCTACAACTGTCGGGTGAGGGCTGCGGTGTCGATTGAGAGTGGTTTGAGAAGAACATGCCTCTATTCAGCGAAGTCGGATCCCCCGAGCCTCATATCGTGATCGAGTTCGACCCGTGTTTGATGGATGATTCCCTACAAATGTGTCCACCCGCCCGAATGGAATGATCACCGTGGTTGAAACGATGAAGGTCGACACCAATGATTCGCAAACGTATAGGGACACGCTGGCGCGCTTTCGGGATGATGTCGATGAAGCTCTAAATCCCGGACATAATATCCACAAGGACCGTATGTCGGATAAGGAACTGGAGAAGGCGCTGGGATTAGCCTTTCGTTTGCTACAGGCCCAATTTGATGTCTTGGGGGGCCTTATAGAGTGTGATTCCAGGCTGCGGTGTCCGAAGTTCTTAGCGGACACTGGTGGCCGGCTCCGAGACACTATCGTATTGGTTAGGGGCAGCCGGGACGTTAGTACAGAAGAATTGGTCAATAACGTACCCGTGACTTCCAAGCAATGGAATACCAGTAGAAGAAGCTTATCTACAAGGAGTTATTGAATAAAGCGTGAATCCCCTCGCGAGTTACCCGAAAGATCTCAACTATGACTTCTATCGGTCGACCTCTCCTAAGAAACACCTAGATGTAACTCAAGAAAAACACCTGTATTGACATTTCAAGGGTTTAGGGGTGGAAAGGTAAAGGAGAGAGAGCGGGTAAAGCAAGAAAAGGAGAGGAGCCACCTGAAACCACGACAACCCCATTCTTAGACCAGCTTGGTTCTGGTTGTGAAGCGGTAGCCGTTGACTCGAGCTTCTTACGATACGTATGCGGAAAACACAATCCCAGTCTCTACCGTACACTCCTTGGTATCGAGCCAGGCCCCAACGGCTTCGGTATAAACCGGGACAGGGTTGGGGGCTCTTGCGGGGACTACGAACGTACTCTCGGGAAGAGCTGAGATAAATGTTTTAGAGAAAAACGTAAAATCTTTGAGGCCATTACCGATGCTCGGTTTATGAGTTCGGTCTCGGGATGGGAAGAAAATGGCGAACCCGTATCAACTAGAGCCGGCCTAGACGTGGAGATAAAGCTTCAGATAGGAACGGGATAAGAAACGAATGATCCCGCCCGCTCACCGGCTCTATACGAGAAGGGACGACGGGGGAAGCCCCCACCGCGTAGTTGAGTGGCAGGCCCTAAGAAAAAAGGGCTAAAAACACTAGGGGAAAAGGGCCGAGTGTCATGTTGTGGACGTATGCCCCTTCGCCTTTATCTAGTATGTATGCCGAAGCCTTCAGCTTGGTTAGGTAGGTAGTTAGATAGCTCGTGCAACAATGAAGGCGTTTCTCTCGCTTTATATGGTTAGCCTTATGACGGCGAGCGCCCCTACAGACGTTATCTGTTAGTAGAGATTGTATGGGTTTCGTAAGAATTGCTACGCGCACTGAGACTTCTTCAAAAACGCCGTGTAACAACTAGTCGCATGATGTTAGTAGAGATACGTGGGCTATCCTAAGAGCGCTTCAGCAACAATGGTATGTAGACCTATCGTTATGATGCGTATGTTGCGAATGACCTTTGACGAACTCTCTCGATATCATCTTAAGAGTAATTACTAACATTTACTATTAATACGTCAGTAATATATATATATATATATTAATTTATAGGGTTAGACTCACCATGCTAGGGTATACTAAGTATTTATTTAAATACATACCTGCATACATGCTAAAGAGAATCGCTTTTATACAGTATCTTGTCCTAGGATACTCGACATATGATCTATCTTATGTAAATTATGTGAATACATATCTCTCAGCTGATCGACAGACCGGGTTACACAGCATTTCTCACATTTATTGTACCTTGTAAACATGGCCTCGGTATTCGTGGGCTCCATGCTTGCCTGCGTAGATATATGTGTGTATGTGTGGGTAGTAGGATAATCTTTTGTTGAAAACTATGCGAACTGATATTATATCTATAAGCTGTATGTATAAGCTGCCTATCCTTGCCATCAGATTCTGCCGGAATAAATCCCTTCTATGGGTCGGCATGAAGGAGGGGGGAAATTCCATCCGAATATCGTCTAGGATGTCTGTCTAAGCTAAATACCGAATGGAGGAGGCATGAACAAGGTGTAACCGTTGCGACGTCTGCGTCGTGGGACTCGCCCGGTCCACGGCGAGAGCGCACGCACAACGCGGCGTCATCCGATGTCAGCAACCGAAGAAGATCCAGTGTCTAGAAAAGGGTCTTACTTCCGATGCGACAAGCCCAATTACCGCCATCGAAAAGCACGGGAACCAAAGTTACACAACTCAGACACTAGGTAGTCTTGGGAGATCGGATTCCGCCAATGTCTGAGAACCGCTCCTCCGGTCGTCGCGCTAGAATGCCAGGTATTGCCAGTCGGAGTCGCACACCAGCGCCACGGTGCACATACGCGCCATCTGCGTAAACTCCAAATCGAGGATCCTGACCGGGCTCAGCCATTCGTCCTATCTACGCTTACTTCTGCATCCTGCCGACGAAGCAGACCTTTAACCAAAGGCGACTGCATTCGCAGCTAATGAAGGGAGGGATTTTCAGGTTGAAGTAGCAATGGCGGCGCTGTTATCAATGATATTAGTATCAATGCATTGCTTTTTTCTGAGATGGTGTCCGCATCTGTCTCACCACAGCTGCGGCTCGCCGTTGACAGATAAGGCCGCAATTTGTCTCATAGCTGGATCTACACGTTGCCATACGACTCTTATCGCAACCTCGTCAGTAATCTTTTGAGAAGTGGTATCGAGGCCTGTTAAATACGGGAATTGTACGTAGTGGAGAGTGAAAGTAGTCCTATTTCTACTCCTATTGCCCGGGCTTAAGCGTGAATAAGGAGCCTTGAAGCCGATCCGGCTTCTGGTTGACGCACTGGTGTAATAGTGTAAAGTTCAGATATCCATTATGGCTAGCATCCTGAACAACGAAAAAAATGAGCAATCAATTGCGGAAATTGAGGGTAGCTCATCTAACGAGGTTCCAGCATGCCCACCCCGTATGGGCTGGTTGGCCAGGTTGCGACACTACGAGGAAGTATTACATCGCAAATTAGGGGTTGAAGTCCACAGCATCGAACGCAAACTGCCTGGAGAAAGAGACCCGTTCTACGCCCGCTGGGCGGGTCAATTGGTGAGTGTTAATGATTCCCGCGGGTTGTATAACCCTTGAAAGGGGGGCGAGACAAAATAATTTGACCGAACTTTAGGCTATCGTGAGCTTTTGGGTAGGTGGTTGTATGAACCTCGGCTCCTTTGCGGCGGGCTTTCTGGGTTGGGAGCTAGGCCTATGTCTGCGACAAAGTATCCTCGTCGTCATGTTCGGCTCGCTTCCGGGTGCCGCAGTTACCGTAGGTCCTCCCGGATAAACTTGATGGATTTTGTTCTAACTAGTTGCAGAGCTGGTGCGCAACGATGGGACCGCCGACAGGGCTCCGTCAAGTCTCGATCTGCCGATATTCTCTCGGGTGGTACCCGGCCAAGATTATTGCCATACTCAACGTTATCCAGGAAATTGGATGGTGTGCCTCGGGCTCGATCACAGGAGGACAAGCGCTCTCCGCATTTTCGGACGGGAAGATCGGGTCTGAGCTCGGTGTCATCATTGTTAGTGTGGTAAGCCTGGCATTCTCTTTCTTTGGCTTGACGGCGGTATATCGGTTTCAAAAGTTCGCTTGGCTTGTATTCCTGGCCATCTTCTTGATTATTCTTGGAGAGATCGGTAGATTCGGCGACCTTAGCGCTCCGCCGTCCGCTCATGGGCCTTCGGGGTCCGGAGCGGCGTTGACGTTCTTCAGCATTACGTACGGGGCGAGCGCTTGCTGTGCCGGCTATGCGTCTGATTTTTACGTCGAATATCCAGCCGATATCTCAAAGACAAGGATATTTTTGTTAACCTTCCTGGGCCTTTGTGAGTCTGAGCACACATAGCTCCATCTGTATTCGTTGCTGACTAGTATCGAAGACACCTCTACCTGCATCTGTGGTGCTACCGGGGCTGTTGCCGCCTCGGCCTTACCGAATAATGAACAATGGAATGAACAGTATCAACTTGGCGTGGGATTCTTGCTCCAGACCATGATCCATCCGTATGGGTTGGCAAAGACGATGCTCCTGCTTCTGATGTTCGCGGCCGTGGGCTTGAATTGCGGATCAATGTATAGCGCAAGCCTTTCGATCCAGCAGTCTTTTCAAGCACTGGCGGCGGTGCCGAGGGTCGTCTGGGAACTTGTTTGCTTTGCCGCAATCATCGCTTTAGGCTTGGCTGGGAGCGATCAACTCCTGGTGTTCCTCCAGGACTTCCTCAGTTTATTGGGTTACTATGCAACCGCTGTCTTCGTTTGTCTGGTCGTTGAACACTACTTGTTTCGTCATGGCACATTCGATAATTACAACTTGGATGCTTGGAACGATTCTAGGATGTTACCGCCCGGGTATGCTGGAGGGTCTGCTTTTGCCTGCGGGATAGTTGGAGGTAAGAGACTGCACTTGCTCTGCCGGATGGTGATTTGTTGCTAACCGACGCATAGCTGTTCTTGGGATGGTCACGACTTGGTACACTGGAGTTGTTGCTCAATTGATAGGTGATTTCGGCGGTGATATCGGAAACGAGCTTTGCTTTCTGTTCACCCTCGTCGTCTATATCCCGGTTCGGTTCTTGGAGAGGAGATTTGTAGGAAAATAGTCATACTGGAGATCAGGTACGAACTTGGTATGGGGCCACTACCCCCTTCGTCGGACGGCAGGACGCATCTCCACATCTGCACACATCTGCACATATCTGCATAGTTGTGTGGTTGGATGCGTGACCTGCCTAGGATCGTGACAATGCTCCGTCAAGGACGTCCCCATCATCTGCCAAGACGGCCCACATACATTGAGCTGCCTCGTACATAGGGTAGCTCTTACATTCTTCTGGGGAAGACGCCTTATAATGAATAAGTATGTAGGTAGGTGTTTACGAGGCTATGGGTTAATATAATACGGCTCCGTTTCCACGCGGATGAAGTCAGCGTAGTTAGTAGATAGAGATAGGATCGTACGTCAAGAAGTAGGTAGTTAATTGGGGGATCTTAGCTTCTAAGCTAGAAACAGTCGTATATACCTTAGTTAGGTATATACCTACCTAAGATACCCCAGGTAAAGCCTTTCGGTTCTCGCAGAATTTTTTTGATGGTTTGGAGTGATATGTTGGTGTCGTGCATATGCGAGGTGAGACCCCCATAGTGGGATGCAGAGGACCCTTAAAAAGATGCATAGGACCCCTAATTTAGATGCGCAACGCTTGGGGTCAAACCTGTCATTTGAATCCGGTCAGTTCTAGACGCGAATAAGTGACCCCCAAGTTCTGAGACTGGGATACGTAAAAACTAATAGATCGTATTAACTGCACGTTGGCGGAGGATGGCAGGATCTCACGAGCGTTGGATTTAACTTGATTAAACCCCAACCAGTTATCTTGCCACAGGAGTAGACTAAAATGTGCTGCCGATGTACGTCCACCAAACAAGAGGCTCAGGCCCAATGCTACGGCCTCGGACGACTCTCCGCAACTCCGTCCTGGGTAGTCGCCAATACGGGACCGGTCATCTCGGGGAGAAGCCTCGCATGAATGCAGGTTTCGGTTTAGAGGCATTTTATTCGTAATGATGTGGATACGTAACCCTCATGGACCCTTTTCTGTAGCTGGAATATGTATGTATTGCTACCCGTAGGATATTGGTGTGGCGCGCTGTCGAAATTAAGATATGCAACTTCCGAACTTTCGGCACCGCGCTTGAGAACTGTTGGCTCTAATGGGTAATCCTCGATGAAGAAGATAGATAGTTCAGAGTGGGGGGCACAGGAGGGACATTGTCTCATCAAAGTCCGATATGGCGAAGCGCTAGGTATGCACTTCCACTGTTCCCGGGGATAGTATTGTACAAATCTTGCGAACCGCCGGTTGACGGGAAGGGGGATGCTTCCATGGCATACCCAAGGGAGTCAACGCCGCCCTGTAAGCTTTGTCAGATTGCGGATATGTGCTGCATAGGTATGTACGTAGGGTAGTTATCCGAAGAACTAAGGACGCGGGGGTCGTAAACTAGGCAATAAGGCGAATCCCTAGCATGCTTTCTTCAGCCAGCGAACGATACATGGAAGTGCGCTGGGGAGCAAGCTCGAAACGATGGACTCAGCAAACCTCCCGCATCAGCTGGTGGCGTGTAATGTACAGGCTAGCACTAGGCAACGGTCCGCTTGCAAATTGCTAGAACTACGATGGGCTAGTAAGCCCTCAGCCTCAATAGGGCAGCCCAATATCTAGAAATATTGAACGGTAACGGACAGGATAATTTGGTAGAAACGCTGGCCCGTCTGGGCACTGCATCGTTCCTCTTAGCGAGGTGAGAGTCGACTTCTATCGCGTGCCTAGGGAGCGTGAATTGGAGGTCCCGGCTTAGGCAGGCTCGGGTAGGGAACGACGACTATAGCCGAGCTTACTACTCGTCGATGCACATCTATACGAATAACCTCCCACGCGGGTATCTCAACCATATGCTGAAAGGTATGGTCAACGGCATGTTGACAAGTGTCAGTGGCTGCTTGACAAAGGCCTCTCCTTTTAATCTCGTAACAAGATTAATCAAATCTTGCTCGGTACGACCGATACGTACTCCAAGTTGATATGGCTGCTGCAGTGGTATGTAAGCTATCCGCGGGGAGAACACGCTGATCAATGATCGACGGCTTAGGCTGGGTAAGGTAGGTAACGTTAACCGGACCTGAGGGAGGGACGGGGAGGGACGATGAGGGGACGAGGAGGGGGGACAAAGAGGGAGAAGACTTGCGAACGTCCGCCCGCCTACATGGCCTCGTTCGAGTAGGTAGGTTAGGTACAACTACCCAGGTAGGCATCGTACATATTCCCCATCAATACCCTTCACATAGGGCGGCAGGGCGGACGGGATGGGCGGAAGAGAGGCAGAGAACCTTTACCACTATGGAGAAAGGGGGAAGAAGATGGAGTGGAGACGTTCGTTGGCTGGGGATTGGATTCGAATGATGAATGCTGCTGCAAGCACTTGGGCAGTTGCTCAGTTCCAGTTGCTTCAACGTTCAGTCGCTACCTTGGAAGTACATGTAGTAGGTACCTAGGGCTGCTGGGTTGCGGGACAAGAAAAAAGCTTGGGGGGTAAGGGGTCCACTTGCTATCTATTTTCACACCCCCCCTTTCCATCGATACGTCCTTGGCTACCACATGGCTTTTCTTTTCCGTGTTTATTGTACCCCCCCAGACTTCCAAGTTTGCAAAGAGATTTATAACAACAAGGGAAAAGCGTCGCAAGCTAGCTTAGCCTCCTTGGGCCTCTTCTCTTGAGCTTCCATTCCACCGCCTGAATTCTTCTACCCCACAAGGCACCCCACCCATACTAAGGCCGGACATGCCGGGGATGACGGAACAATCCAATCATTTCCAGTCTAAGGACACCTCTCCCCCAAATAAATTTCTTCTGAGCCCTTCGTCAATGTGAGGCGCGAAGCCAAATTTCCCAGGCAAACCCCCAACCCTCGGTCTGTTTGGGGTCTGGATTGGTCGGTCAGGTATCATTTCGCACGAGTTTAGCTTGTACGGTACGACGAATAACCTCCAAAGGCCTTGAAACCGCGAGTTCAGGATTTCATCCGTCTAACCACACTATCGTGAAAAGAACACACCGACAAATACATACGGGGGCCTCTTCCAAAACCACTCATTCTTAGCGGTGTTGCTTCGGCCTCCGAATTCCACTTGTATCCTCGCTCGGACTGTTTGGTGCCTCCTTTGCCGGCCCCTTTTGTTATTGGCATTCTCCTGGCACGCGACACCTTTACTTTATACATAGGTCGGTACTTTTACTGTATAAGGGCGTGAAAACGTGACTTGAAGCAACTGCGGGTTATTTGCCTATTACGGCACTATTGAATTCGGGTATCACTATAATGAGATGGGAAAATCAGGAATGGAAAAGTAGGCACCCTCAGCGGAAGGATCACGGATTACTCCTTACGTACACGTACGTGTACAGAAAGGACAACTGGCAGCACTTCTTCTGGTTTCTTCTTTTTCGTTTCAGCCCTGAAGCGGCTTATTAAGTTGCCTCCTGGGGCATGTCATATTCCGAAGCCTCGGTGTGTAAAGGTAGGTACATCCTCAAGGGGGGGATGCCAGCACGTACATGGTAACGGCCCCCAGATCCGCCATCCGTCAGGCCCCCCTTCCCCCCTTGGCTTCTAGCTTGGCTTTTATTAGATGGACTCCCGCTAAATCTCGCCCCGAATCGATCCTGATGGATCATGTACCTGCTTGGGTAGTCGAATCTGGGCCAACCATCGGCGCGTGGGCTCACTTGGTTCGCTGGGTGAAATGAATTTGGACTCTTACGATACTCCGAAGGCAGGCTTACATTAATCAAAGAAACTATTGTAGGAGTCTTACTATGACTCGTTGCCACGTAAGGCGGATAGTACGAGCGCAGAAAATATAGGTACACGGGTCTTACGCGAAGGTCGTCTCGGATTCTTGGGGGGAGGAGACGTCAGGCGTAGGCTACGATACGAGCATTCCATCATTCCTGACGAGGTTGCCTAAGTAGGCCGTTGGCGTGCCAGCTCATCCCGCCATGCATCAAGGCTCTAACTTGATAAATGCCTTGTGGGAAGAGGTGAAATAAAAACATATGATGCTCTTGCGAGTGTCTACCTCCATACCTAATGTGCGTACTATATGGTACTTAGTAGGTAATGGCTATGTAGGTACCTTGGCTACCTGTGTACCCGCATACCTCTAACCATGTATGTAAGTATGTACTTGTACATGCCTACAGTTTCCTGCGTGCCTGTCTGGATCCGTCGTCCCCAGAATCCCGCTACCCCGGTCTCAATTCCCCATACTTTCCAGACGTACCTAGTACCTATAATGCCCAACTGGGTAAGTCCCTTTGTGCATAGCGTCGTGTCTCCCCAAGACATGTATCGACCAAGCTGTCGAACGGTATGCTTGAGTGACGACTCCCCGGAATGATTAAATCTGGGGTTAGAATATGACCACGACTTATTTGTGGACGAGTGGATGAGTGGACTAGGTAGGTAGGTAGTGGATGTAATATACATTAATGTACATACACACATAGAATGTCCGTGTGTGCGCGTGTGCTATGTGTGTTGTGGATATGCTCGTGTAGTGTAAGTATGTTGTGTGCGTAGGTATCGATGTACCTAATGCCGGTATGTACTTCTTCCCCAGGTATTAATTTATTTTAGATATTTCCTGCTTGTCAGGACCTAGTGCCGGGGAAATTTATTGATCGCTTCTCCTTTCGTCTCGTCTCAGGTTCAGGAGCTTCTCCTGTGGCTTAATAAAAATACCCGTATATACCTACCTATGTATTGTACATACCTCATTACTTCTTACCTGTTACCTGCGACGCTTCCCAACAGAGCGCACAACGTAGCCCCTTCTCATGCCAATATATCCACAAAGTCCGCATTAGATGCCCTCTTACGCCTTTTCAACGCCTTTCTACTTACAGGTGCATATATGAATGTCAAGGTGCGACATCTAATCTGGCCCTTCTAATCCATAACATCAAATTGCGTTCGACTTGTCTGTCCAGCCCTCCGCTCTTCATTTCTTTTTTTTTCCTTTTCATTTTACTCCTTTTTCAAACCTACCGGCTTGGTTTACCTGCCTAACCGAGGATTCACATCCACCGGGCTGCCAATTTAGAGCTTCGGGACCTGACATATTGGACCGGAGTGCACCAAGACGGATCAACTTCTTATCATAACCCGTCCATTCATCCCGTCGGCATCAGCTTTGCTAAGACTCCTACAACAGTCTGGCGTGGGGTGGCCGCCGCAGCTAGGAACAAAGTCTTATTATTGGTGTGTGACTTACACACGCAGGCACACACACAGAGGCACACACACACACTCTCACACACATAGACATATACACACGCATATCCACCGCTCTTTCCGTTGCCTCTTATTGCTACTTTATTACCTGGTACCTCACTCCTTACTCCTTAATCCCATCCTTAGGTACTCGGTCCTTGCGCCTTCTCATATTTCTTATATCTATACTCCAACCCGCCTCCTACCTCCCAACCTGGTTACTTCCACCTTCCTCCATCTTCGACAAAATCTCCACTTCGTCTCAACAATCTTCCCCTTACCCAACAGTGGCCGGCTCTCTCTACACTCCTTACCCTACCACTGCTCTACCACACTTCCAACACAACTCGGTATCAGATCAGACCCGCGACGTTCTGCAAGTCTCCTCAGCACCGTGCATCATCATATAAATTATTTGCTCCTAGAGCCTCGCCGACTTTTATTTCCGAACCCTACAAGAACTCTAAGTGTGAGTCACCTTTGTGTTCCCTCTATAATCCTCCTTTGTTTCTCTGCATAGACGCTGACTGCTGCCAAAGAGGAAGATTCAACATGCCTAGTCAAATCGCTGCTCCCATCCCGGTCACGCCGCCCCGCAAGAATATTCGGCTCAACTCTTCTACGGACCTCTTCGCCAGCATAAATGCCACCCTTGCCTCCAAGGACAGCAAGCGAGGTACTCCTATCCGCTCCATTCAAGAGCGTGACTGGGATGTGCCGGCTCCCCCGCCACCGAGCCCGGTGAGCTTTCACCCAGATCATTGGCAACGGACTTTACGGCACTGATCGGCATCTGGCTGTGGCTGGCGCCACACCTGCATGGTAGACGCTCGTCGTCTCCATGTATTCGTCTTTAATGTGTTTGTGTGGGTATCGGTGCCCCTCATGGTTTGTCATTTGGGAGTTTACGGTTGTGAAATAAGCAAAGGGCATAAGGGTAACAAGATAATCGGTCTACATAAAAGTCAAGGGTCATGTCATGTGCTTTTCGGAAGGGAAAGGGTACCTACCTAGGTAGGCTTGCGAGAATGTGCTGGGTTTCATGCTTCGCTCTGTGGCTAAGACGGCCCTGGTGCCTCACTCAGCCCATGGTTGATCCAGAAGAAAGAGTTCTATTCACTGGTGTCATACCCACCATGTTTGGTCTTGGTCTGGGTTGGCCTTCCCCCTACCAGAGGATGGCGCTAAGTTCACGCGATAATTGATATCACTTTAACACAATTCAAGTAATGGCCCTCCGGCAATGAGCCAGGAGTTAATGAGACTGTAGCTAGGAAAAAAAATAATCCAAGTAATCGGAAGTCAAATTTCCGTACCTAATTCGCAGTGCAAGTAATATGAGCAAAGACGAGGGAGGTATTAATAATACTAGGGAGTTAATACTTTTGGAATGATATACGTGGATTTGCTTAGGCAACATTGAGCGAGGTCGAGGTGGACTGCCGAACATCAAACTCGTGAAACGTTTCCAATGTTACTAATTGAGTGCTGGAGAGCAATATGCGCAGATATCCCCAAATAGCAAACAAAGATTAAAATAATTACGTACTTGTGTACCTCTCTCTCTCTTTTTTTTTTTTTTTTTTTTTTCCCTCGGCTATGAAATTTGGTGAATTGGATGTGGTGCTCTGAAGCAGGTCTTGGCGTACATAGTGCCTTTCCTAATCGGGCCAATACAATCACCCATTAACGCGGTGAAGTGTAGGACGCGTCTTGTCGAGTGGATTTTCGCGTCGTTTGATTTCGCGTGGGTCGCGCCTTCACTTCTTCAGCCAAGGTACTCTGTATTCAGCACGTCTTCATAACATCTTTCTTCGTGCACAATTGCCAATGCTCTTACTCTTTACAACTTTCTTCATCGAGGACTCGAGAGTCAATCTTTCCGTGTTTCTCCATTTTACACACACTTCGCATACTTGTAGAAGGGATCAATCACCTACTTGACTTTCTCTACACCGCACCTCCTTTTATTAAGGAGCTCGAAACAACGGAAGTCGACTGTTGGCATCGCGAGCCATTTTCGCCATGTCTAGTCCCGCTGTCAAGCAGCAACGCCCGAAAGCATTGGGCAAGCTCAATACCACTACGACAAAGGAACAGCCATCAGCCCGCATCACCCGCTTCACTCATGTCTCCAAGCTGGTCGCCGCTACCAACACCAAAAAGGAGAAGCGTACACCTACGCCAAAGAAGGATGTCAGCCTCGAGCCACTTGCAGCTGCTCCCCGAAAGCGGAAGGTAGTTACCATTATCGGAGACGACTCTGAGAGCGATGAGACACCCAGCAAGCCCTCACTTCCTGCCATCAAGACAACGAAGGCTGGATCTCAACCTGCGAAACGTGGCCGCGGTCGTCCCCAGAAGAAAGTTCGCACTCAATCGCCACGCCCCCAACGAAACAAGCGAGCCAGGAGCCCAAGTTCTTCCGATTCGGATGAGTCGGCTAATAATGCTGGTGTTTTACTCAAGAAACTCCGATTGGAATCTTCCCCGTCTCGTGATTCCACTCCCTTTTCCGTCAATACACCTATTACCGAGGACGACAGCGACTATGGTAGATTCGGTGCTAGACTTCCCAGAGATGTTATAACGCTTGTCAACCTACACTCCTCTCTACTGAAGGCTCTCACATTACATTACGCGCACAACCGATCCAACGCACCAGCGGACTTGCGAGTCCTATGTCCAGATGTTGAGCGCTCATGGGGCCAAAGGAAAGTTACTCAAGGGGATATACAAATTTGTCTCGGCGTCCTTAATTTTACACCGCCTAAAGCTAAACTGGCCAACGGTACCGGTCAGCTGTTCTCGCTCTCCGATTACGGGCACGGCAAGATTTGCATAGAAATTGACTCTACACAACACCACCCCGGCCGCCCACTAGACGAGAAGAAGCTTAACGATGTATTCCGAGACAACCTCAACGCGCTCTGGGTTCAATTTATTGCGACTAATAACCCAGATGTTTCCGAATTCATCGCCACCGCGCTCCCTCGAGCTCCGATCCCTGTGTGCAGATCTTTCATTGAGGCTGCACCCGTACTATCTAAGGGCCAGAAGCGACTCGAGGAGCTGAAGCAGAGCATGGCGATTAAGAAGCAAGAGAAGGAGGCCAAGACTAAACAACAACAGGCGACGCTGGAACAACAACAGCAGCAAGGCGACGTGCAAATGACAAACGCAAGCGCTCCCAAGATGAGCTTACTGGACCGCATTCGCCTCAAGTCCCTCCAGAAAGCCGCTTCGGCCAACACCGCCCTCACCCCCGCACAACTGGAGCGACGAGCAGCATTACAGCGCGCACCCGAGGTTGCGGCCATGCTGGGCATGCTAGGCCGGGCTAGTGATTCCGGCTTTGGCAGCCGTGTGTCGTTCACGATGGCGGCGACCCTGGAGAAGCTCAAGGATTCGTTCCGCATGGGCATCTCGCGTGAAGAGGGCGCTATCTGCGTGCGTCTATTGGCGGCCGAGGTGGCACCCGAGTGGGTGCGTGTCGTCTCGATCGCGGGTAGAGAGAATGTGGTCGTCGAGATGGGCTGCCAGCCTAGTAAGGCGGAGATGGAAAGACGAGTTCGAGATATGCTGGCTACCTAGAGATCGAAGAGGTAGAGGGTAACTGGAAGTAAGAAAGGGGGAGGTTAAAGAAGGGAAGAGGGATCGGGCAAGAGAGATGGGGCTGTATTATTATGTTATACCGACTGGATGAGACTCCCAGGAAGACCGACGAGGTGTCGGTTGAATTTGTTTTCGGCATTGCGTTACGTTACGTTGCATTACATCGGCATGGCATGGCATAGCACGGCCTGGTTTGCATTTTCGCGGCCGTTGGGAGATACCTCGTCCAAAGATGGACATACGAATAGAGAGCATTATGTCTTGATAATGAAGATACGCCCTCGTATGAGGTCCAAATAATAGAAATTCAAGTCTGAAAAAAAAATAAAAGAATAAAAAACAAACGGAGTCTTCAATGGAATTGCGTGATAACGGCTTTTTCTATTCCTATGTCTAAAGTAATGCATGAGATGAGAGCCGACCCATCGACTCTCCCTCTCTCTATGGCGGAAGCCGAGCCCACGCATGCTATGAAATGTTCATACGGCTAAAGGGGGAGATCACTCTCGGAAACCCCTCGCCTCTCTAAGTTGGTAAAGTATTGGTAGATAGGTAGGCAGGTAGGTAGGTAGGTACTCGAACTCCTGATATACAACGTCCCGTCCCGGCCGCCCGGCTAAGTCCGGCCAGCCATCCCACGGTGGTCTCTAGACCCCCCGTCCTCGATCATCAGCTTCATTATCGTCTCATCGAGAGATATATCTCTGATGATGTCATCGTTATTAATATTTTTTGTTTTGTTTTTTCAAGGTCCGGGTTTCCCGTTCCTTTATTTCTTCTCCTTGGGCTTGAACTTGGGCTCGCCGATGCCGGAGCCGCGGAGCTTGACGTTGAGGACGCGCTCCATGGCGGACAGGATCTTCTGGTCGGGGGCGGCGGTGCCGCGCTCGAAGTCGGCGATCACGGACGGCGTCGTGTTGCACTTGGTCGCCAGGTCCTTCTGCGTCATCTTGGGCTCCATCTTCTGCCGCGTCTGGCTGATCGCGTCCCCGACCTCCTTGCCCACCGTGTTCGGCTTGATGATGTCGTCGCTCCGGTCGACTTTCGTTAGACGCTGGCCTTCGGGGCCTTTGCCGACCTGTCAGTGATTGTTAGTATGGATGGTGCGTACACAGACGGTATGGGATTCTAAAGGGATGGTTTTTCTTCTTTGGGTTGAAGAGGATAGGATCGTATACTGGGAGGGGGAAATCAAGAGGGTAAGGTCAGTGAGGGAGAATTAACTTACAGCATTGCCAGTGGCATACTTCTTCTCGGTCGCAATGGCACCTCCGGCACGCTTAGCTGCATTTATGGCGGAATTGCCTCGTACAACGGTCTCCCGCTGCGAGGCGCCACCGCGAACCTTGCTACCAATCTTGGTAACGGAATCCCACTCGTCAGACATCTTGAATTTCGTAAATATTTTATTCCCGCGGGCGGTGTTTTTTAGGTTGTAATTTGGCAGAAGAGACAATTAGATCGGGCGGTGGGAGATGTGTGTTCTGAAGGTTTCAGAAATGATTCCCCGGACGTCGTATTAGCGCGTATGCGTGAGTGGGTATTAGCAGATAGGTAGGAGAAGAAGATTGAAAAGACAGAATTCAATGCGCTCGTGAGATGCCGATTATATAAATGGCCCTTTTTTAGGTTGGTGGAAGGCGAAGGAATGATGGTGGAAGTGGGCTGAAAGCGGAGCCGCCGCTGACTCAACGGAGTCGTTTTTAAAGCCGGTGAGGCAACCTTTGTGGCCTGTGCGTAAACACCGCCAACAATGCTCCTTCTTCGCCGGCGTGACTGTCTGACTGTGCGAGTAGGATCGGCGTTGTGAGCCCACAGTTTGAAAAGTACGTACAATGCAATGCAATTCCTGTTCTCTCCTTCCTGATGGAATCGCTCAAAATCTCGTCAGTTCTCATAAAAACAACATATCTGTACGAGTGATATATTATCAAGATCAACAAGGTAGTAGTCTAAATTCACGTCGAAACCAAACTTTTCCATCTTGCATCAGATGCTGCAGATTAGGTACCTAAAGATTGGAGGGTGTATGTAGCCGGGCTTGGATAAGATAGGAGATAAGACGATAAGGTATGTACTTGCTTTTCTTTACTACATGTAGGTAGGTACCTAGGTACCTATGTTGTCTCAACACTGGAATTCTAATTCTTCCTATTCTTTGAGCTCGTAGTTTAGTTGCATTTTCTCTTACTATTTGTATGGCGATACTATTGGCCTTGTAGTTGCATATATCATTCCCTACAATCGAGCCGTCCGAACAATAAGGGGTTCGGGGAGTAGATGAGGCCTAAAACCACGATATTCTTTAAGCAACCAACTGGCTGAGCCTCCTCCGTACACGTCGCCCAAGGGATGTCCGTGCAAGGCGTCGTTCTGCGTACCGCCGCATTTTGCTACTACCTCGCTTTCGGGGGCCTTGGAGATTCAGTGCTCCTCGTTACTTGGCTTCTTTGGCTAAGAGACCCCGTAATAATTATATCGCTATGGGCTGTTTCAATAGCCACGGCTCTTTTTGTCTCCCTCATATATAAACCACGTCGTAGTCGGACAGCAAACCCGCCAGCATGGGACGGCCCCGGGCGGCCCTTGCTGTTCCCTTGTCGAACAACACATACCAGGATATTTCCGAAGAAGCACTCCTTTTCTTATTCGTATCTACTGGTGGGGATCCCTATCGGTTGGACGGGCGTTGCTGGCGGTATTATATCGAACGATGAGCGTGCCACGGGGTTGAAGGGATGGTATAAGGTGGATGCCGCCGACTACCTCGAAAGAGGGAGCGGTCACCTCGGATTAAGAGGCAAGCTGAATGCCTATCTCGAAACCCAGGTGCCGTAGCCCTCAATGTTTTTCGGTAGATCCATAGTTAACATGGCTTAGGGCGTCGATGCTTCCAGGTACCCATATGCATATTTGGTTACTGCTGCGAGATTCATGGGTTATCATTTTAATCCCGTTTCTTTCTGGTACCTCTATTCCTCTGAGAAACGTCTAACAGCAATAATTCTCGAAGTCAATAACACGTTTGATGAGAGACGGATGTACTTTTTAACGGCTAGTACGGCGACAGAGCTAATAGAAGCGCCCGGAAGTGAAACTCTAGCAGGAGAAACGGATACTCACCCGCCTAAGAGCTCGGAGCCCTTAACGCAAACCTGGGTGAAGGACTTCCACGTATCTCCTTTTAACTCTAGAAAAGGGGCGTACTCGCTTGTGGCTCATGATCCTCTTTTCCCGAACATGGATGGGCGAGGTCCAATCAATAACACGATAAACCTGATATCTTCCAAGAATCACACGAAGCTGGTAGCCCGTATCTTTTCAGAAAGCGACGCCGTTGACCCTACGAAGATGACCTTCTCTCAGAGACTTAGGTTCTTAGCTTCTTGGTGGTGGGTTGGATTCGTCACCTTTCCCAGGATCGTGAAGGAAGCTGCCCTGCTATTCTTCCGACAAAAGCTTCATGTCTGGTATCGCCCGGAACCGCTCAAAACGAGCATCGGCCGACATGCCGATAAAATCGAATCCGAGCTCGAACCTTTGTTCAGGAGATATCTGAGACATTTAGTTGAGCGGCTGCCTGAGCCACTAGCCGTGCAGTATGTCCCTTGCGGTATTGCGGATGCGCCAGTCGAGACCATAATGTCGCCATCGGCTCAAGAGAACCCTAGCCTTTCCGAGAAGATGGAGTTCAAAATCTTGACGCCTGCGTTTTATTCGAGGTTTGTCTACTACGCTCATGACTTCGAGGCTATGTTTTGTGAGTTGAACGAGAGTAATACGATATGGGTTTCGAAACCGGAATTGTTGCCAAAGCTAGTCGTCAAGAAGCAGCCGCCGCCCCTCCTCCAAATCGCAAGTTATTTGGACTATTGCTTTTTCATAGCTATCAAGAACTTGCGGCAGAGACCAAAGCAAATTGAACGGCCATTGACTTCCGGCCAGGTCAACACCAACACTCATTCTCAAAAAGACATTCGAGGCTTTCGGCTCTCATCTATGGACGGATACGTCTTGGCCCACGAGGACGATGAATCGCGACGAGCGTATAGGAACTCGGTGTTAAAACTTTTCATCGCCGATAGAATTGCCATGGGTAGCGTTGGTATCCTCCAATTTGAACATTGGATTTTGAGGTTGTTGATAGTTTGGGCTGTGGTGGTATTAATGGATGATCTCAAGACATACTTCGGGAATATATGAGTCCAGCATCAATCGAAAGGCGATATATTTGGAATACCTCCCTCGGACCGGTCTTACCGACGAGTTTCCCCTAATTCTAGGGTCGCATGTGCATCATACTAAACCAACCAAATGTGTTCCCCGACATGAAACCGAACGAGTCGGTGTATGGCTTATGTTGCATTGATACGCGACAGAAATGGATGTGTTCAGTTTCAACAACATCGCCAACATAACTACCCGCCTAGGTCGGGGGGCCAATTGTGTACCCTAAATATTATCGCGGGATGATATGTTCGCTCGTAAATGTCAGATGGGCGCCGCGAGAATAACTCCGTATGGTGGTAGAGGCGCAAAGGATAATCGTCAAAGGATTCTGGGAGTTTGTTACACCCGGCTTAGCTTTGAAAGACATACATATGTATGGATTGCGGCGCGGCCCTGAGTAAAAGCGCTGTTATCGAGGCCCACAGGAATTCCAAATACAAACAGCCAGTCAGCATCCATACATCCACTTCGGGAGCTAGTCAAGCGTTCGGTATCAAGCCGGGAGGAGGTTGGTGGCTTCGAGCAGCGGAGTCCGGACTAGGATGTTTGACAAATACCCAGCTACGGTGGCTTGATGTGCCCTGAGAGCGACTTGGGTTTTCGATGTCTCACATGTATTCTGAGGTTGTGTAGATTGGACCCATCAGCCGTGGCGTTCCAAAGGACTCACCGTTGCTTTTCACGATCCCTGAAGCAGGCTTACAAGGTACAAGTAGGATAATAATTACAATGAAGCTGCGAGCGGTGATACATCAAGATTCATTATGCGTAAATAAGTTCATCTACACTATTCCCGCCATGTATATGTGTATCCAGCACAGTTTACTTGTTTCTCTTGCCTACGGAGTATGCGAGTATAAGCTGAGTCTCTGACGTAGACTAAATGTAATAAGGCGCATAACCCCGCCAATATAGCCCGTTGAAGCTATTGACCCCGCCGCCAAAGAAAAAGCTCCTCGGCGAGGATACACAAGATGAAAAACTAAGAGTTACCGACGTCTACCCCGGGTCATTTGCGAGGATGATCATTTACTATTTACTTTCATATTAATCCCGTAAAGACGCCTAATGTAGAAGTGATGGCAGGGATGGAAAGAGGCACATATTCAATCAATGTCTGTTGGTAGGAACTCGCTCCGAGGACAGGGGAAATGGACGTTCCCTTATAGATCTTGATCGGCTATGTCATAGAGGGTTTTTGTTTGCATATGTGAGGTGTGCTTCGGTTTGTACTGCAGACGACCCCACGGATATTCAAGCCATTTATCTACCTACACTACTCTTGTCGTTGCATATAAGAGGTTCCTATCCCTCTTTCAAGTTTTTATCTGGAGAACCTTAATTGCCCACACAATCATTCCATTCAGAACACTCGGTCCTCATCACGATATATATACCAGCATCCCTCATAACAACAATGGGTCTCTCAGGACACTGCCTCTGTGGCGCCGTTAAATATACCATCGATGCGGATCCCCTCATCGTCGGCTATGACCACTGCGACGACTGCCAACGCCAATCGGGATCTACTTATTGTAAGTCTCGGCCCACGCCACCCTTACGTCTGGTGCTCCCCCGCGGTGCCCCGAATACATCGACACCTTCCCAGAACCCATAAAGGTCTAACAGGAACAACAGCGCTCGTAGTCGTCGTTCCCAAAGACAAGCTAACCATCACGGGCACGACCAAGAGCTTCGCGAAGGCAGGCTCGTCCGGCAAGCCCGTGCACCGCATCTTCTGTCCCGAGTGCGGATCGCCCATCGCCCACGACCCCGAGGCGGCGCCCCCGATCATCGCCATCAAGGGCGGTACCCTCAGCGACGCAGACAAGAAGGCCTTGAAGCCCGTGAGTGGCCCCCCCATGCCCCCATTCCCCAACTTTATCCACCAAGTACTCCTACGCCCTGGTTCCCACGCGGAAGAAAGAATAGAAGCTGACATGCGCCCGCGCACGTTAGGACACCGAGATCTGGACCGCCGGCAAGCTGTCCTTCTGCCAGGAACACCTCCCCAAGGCCTTCGAGCACATGCCCCAGTAAAGAGATCGACGGAGCTTGGATGGGTTATAATTTGGCCGTGGGCGAAAAAAGTGGATTGACACTAGGGTTTCTAACCCGGGTCTCGCTCCTGGATGCAGATGATAATATATATATCAATCAAACCAGTCAATTGGAAAGCGATTTATCGATATTATACGTACCCCGTAGAACTCGAAACTAGTTTATGAGTCCATTATGTCGCTTGGATGCTTCGATTGTATTCGTGTGGGTCCAAGGATCCTAACATGCTGTAACTCGCCACCGGGAACTCTATTACAACAATATCGACGACACGGTTTAGCAGTATCAACATAATAGCCTCTTAGACATCTTGGAACCTGCAACATTGGCATGTAGTCTGGTACACGGCCCCCGATCCGATGAAGTGAAGTCGGAATAGGCGCGCCCACACGTGGCAGCTCCGTCCCCGGCTCGGGCTAACGCAGGCACATCCGCGCGAAGGAGACGGGAACGGGGCTATTACCCTGGATTCGACGCCCGTCTAGGCCTAGGTAGGTATGTCCGGGGCCTATCGAGGACGAGACGGGGTGTGATTGGCCGGGAGTGGTCGGAATGGGAAAGCTGGCCACCAAGGTTGTTCTTGTGGTCCGTCCATCAAGGTAGGCCGCTTGGATGGCTGCCTAACCTAGCCTCGGATGGGTACTCGAGTAAGGTGGCTTAGCCATATCTGGGCAAGGGGAAGATAATACGGTAGGTATGTGTATGGTCGTATGGCAATATATCTCATAGATTGCGCCACTGTGGGCATTGGTGGGTTGGGCCGGGGGTAAATATATTGCCATGAGCACATTTCTTAGGTAAGACGTGCTTCTATGCATTGCTATTACTATTGCTATGCTTTCTTCTGTTGATAGATAGCTGGGGAGAGACGGGAGTGGGTTTAAGGTAGATCTGTATTAGATTGCCTACTTGATACATAGTTAGGTCGATATATGTATCATGTTAGGCGGGTTTATTCATTATACACTATTATATGGCTACGTAGATAGGGGTACACCCTTTTACAGAACAGCTACCAGCGCACCACCCACCGCCGCCGCGAACAACGCTCCCTTTCCACCAGCCACCCCCGTCGGAACAGCGACGTTGCTCGAGCTCGGAGATGTTTCCGCCGCAGTATTCGTTCCCGACCCGATACCCGGACCCAACGTCGTCCCACCCGTAGACCCAGAACCCGAACCCGAACTCGAACTCGAATCCGTCGGGCTGGCCGTCGCCGCCGTCGCGCTTCCCGTGATCGGGCCCGGGCCCTGGGGGCCGCTCGCCGTGTAGTACAAGCTGACGGCGGCGTCGCCGCTGCTGACGTCGGTGAGCGCGGTGCCGCCGGTCGTGGGCTCGGGGATGCCGGCCTGGGCCTGGGTGAAGAGCTCGGCGAAGGGCGCGGCGGGCGTGGGGGTGTCGCAGAGCAGCTCGCTGGCGCTGGACAGCACGGCGGAGAAGTACGTGTAGTTGCGCTGGGACAGCGCGCCGTGCGCCTCCAGGCACCGCCGGCACCCCAGCCACTCGGCGAAGTAGCTCCCGCCGCACAGGCACTGCGCGTGCGCCTCCAGCGCGAGCGAGGACGTCCCGTTCGGCAGGCACGCCGTCTCGATGTCCTGGATCGCGATGCACGGCGCCGGGTCCGCCTGGTCCGGTGCTGTGGCCGGCGAGCATACTGATATGATGTAGTCGTCCTCCGCTTGTCGGTTGTTGAGGGCTCCTTGCCCGAGGGCGCGGTGCGCGCCGAGGAGCAGGAGATGCGCGGGAAAGGGGAGGGACGCCGGGAACTTCATCTTGTGCTTATTGCGACTTGTATTCCCGCGTTAATATCGCGCTCGAATAGAATTTCCTCTTAATTAGGTACCTCCGTAGGTAGGCGGAGGAAGTCGATCTTGGCGGACCTCCTTCGTTGCTATTGTATGTAATAGTGGCGTTTCCCGCGTGTTCGTCCACCCACGGTAAGAAATAGCTCAGGAGAAGTAAGCAAATGGGCGCAGAGCTTAAGCTCCGAGCAAGCAATTCCAACTATTAAGCATCGTGACAACATAGGCTAGGCAACTACCTACCCCAATTCTCGCGCTCTATCGTCCAATCCGAAATTATACCTAGCGGCACAGCTTCGAGTAGCCTATCTAGGCCCGCCCATCTGACGATGCTCTTATCGTCGTCCAAATTAGGTATCTTCACCCGTCATCCCTCGGCAGGATTACCCGCATAACCGATCGCACATATACGGATTACATACTCATATCACGCAGATTTAACGTCGCTTTACGCACAGACCGTCGTGGTTTCTATATAGCGGGAACTGTTCTCTCATATACCTTCGGTATCCTGAACTTACATAGTAGTGAAGAAGAGCCAGGTCCGAAAACCTTTATTGTGACCTATAGCTACTATATCATCTCAATATATCCAACATAGAGAGGCTGTAGGCATCCAACCGTATGGCCGCTGGGTGGTAAGAGCCTTGGCTTGGAGATATCATTAAGGTAGTGTGATAAGCCGCATCGAAAGCTAGGTTCATATAGCGTTATATCTACCCCTAGGTAATCATCCTCTAAGTCATTAAACAACTCTAGAGTAGTATCATACTCGTCCGTATAGTTAGCTTCTCTCGTTATTACGCCGAATCTTGGTTACAAGGATAGCTTTCCCCGTCTAGCCATGGCGTGGGATGGAGACCCTTCTTCGTCTTATAGCTTCCCGTGAAAAGTTAATGGAGGGTGGCCGGTGGACAGAGGACATCTTTAGCGCTGTAGAGGGATTCGAATTATGTGTTGGTATTGGCATAAAGATGGAGGCCTGTTCTTTTGACCTCATTTAGGGACTGTAACCTTTCTTGAATGCGAATAGGGGAGACTGATACTGCTGATGATCTGCCATTGGGATTGTCTATCGTAGATAATAGAACGTTAGCTGCCAAGTGGTAAGCGAGCGGTTGATAGACGACGATTAGTATCTTGATACTTGCTTCCAATTGCCGTACCGATATCCGTTTCCCACTAGTCGCCTGGGAGAATCCGTCATGATAGGATAGATCTATACGGGTTTTGACGGGTCTGGCAAGGAAATTCTGCGATATATCTCGAGTTCTTATACTAGTTTAGCCGAGAAAAAAGGGGCGGCTAGGCAGGCGTAAGTCGTCTGGTGATCGTCCTACGCAGAAAGTAGGGACTCGAAGAATAAAGGGGTTAAGACCGCCCCTGGCGGTGGATTCCGTGTACTAGAGATGAAAATAGGAGACGGCATGATCGTGGACTAGCGGTGCATAGTATCGAAAAAAGGGAGTTAAAAATACATGTGCGCATAGCAAAGACGTACTCAGGGTAACTGAAATAGTTTTTGCTGATTCATCCTGGTATTTGACCGGAATTTAATATTCAGGTTTCCGCATACGGGGGTGCCTGCACGGGTAGCTTCCTCGTAACTTATTTTCTCGGGGTTACCTATTTCTGTAAACTGTGCCGTACGCCTGGTAGTTATATCTATCCCCTAGGATAGGCAGGTACCTCAGTTAACTTTGTATGTATGCTAGATCGATTAATTGGGATAGGGAAATCGAACACCAGGTAGATGTAAAAACACGGCTAGTACATAATCAAAGTTTACAGGGCTAGTTTCAACAGCTTTAGGATCAACGGGTTTATGATTAAGGACACTTGGACTCAACTAGACCTATCAATCACGGATGTCTACCTAGGTACTAAGGGGAATGGTTATCTTATGAATAGGTAGGCAGAGTTACTTCTGACGCTATCAGATCATGATCCAATCAATACCGGGAGGTTTACAAGAGATACGGGCTTGAGCACCCGGACCGAATAACATCATTGGTAGTAGGTGGAGTCGATGGGGAATTTAAATAGCAACTATACCGTCCCCTTAGGGGCGGTTATCCAGCCCGGCCGGCTGGTAGACTTGAAGTTAGTTGTTCTACCGCACCGGGCGTACTATGTGGTTGACATCGCGAGACTGTAAATATGTACCCAGGTAGATACCTCCTAAGGGAGCCTCTGATCTTGGGCGTTACGCTGGTCGAGTACCTATGTATTTGCTGGTCACTGGGTAACAGATCTGTTTGAATTCTATTTTACAATTATTTTTTCTGATCTTGCCGCCTATTGGGCTACCTGGGTACCTCCTATTGTACCCGGCTAGACTTCTACAATCAGCCTTCTCCCAAACCCGCGTATTTAAACCAAATCCTTCGCAGTCAGAAATATCTTTACACTACTCCGTCCTTCAACTTTTTTTTCATTTTATTTTTTCTCTTTTCACTCCATCTCTTCTTCAAATCTCCAGTCCTGTCAGGTCTCAACACCTGATAATCAACTGGTAGATGCTTCAAAGTAAGGACTTCTCTCAATGCCTACCATCCTCCCCCCTCCCCGCTCCCCCTTATTTTACCTTACGCAGCTATACCAATAGCTTGCACTCATCTATGGATGCTCGTCTTCTTGCCCATCATTTACTGAACTTCAGTTCACCAGGTACGTGTCAGAAACTGAACCTTGTTTGAACGCGCTTCGGGGCTGGCTGTAAATAAAGACATACGCGTCGATTTGAGTTTCTACCATAGCACAAGTTCGGCGCGTTGTTCTTCTCCCTAGCAACGCCAACATCCCACCATACTACCTTCAATTTTTCCTAATGCTGTTGCCTGGTGGTTTTCTGACATCATCGCTTATAAGGTACGAGGTTTTTTTTTTCTTTCGCTTTTCGATTCCTGTTCAAATTTTCCTGTCCCAACCCACACCACACTCCCCTACTTTCAATCCTCCCCCTTCTCAACACTCCTCATTACAACTTTCTGGTTTACCTCGTCTACACCACTACCCTAACACACATCGAAAACATATTTCCAACTTCCCCCCAAATCAATCGGTCTGTACCCTCTATTATTATTTTCTCTTCATTTCCCTAATAAGACTTGGTGATCCTACACCTGATTCTCATGCCACACTATCCCCCTCCGATACCCCTTTTCACGTATTTCGGTTTCGTCCCATCGACTTTATCATTCTGTCGTCCTTCCTCTTTCTGATTAATTAATTGCTAACATTAATTACAGCATGTCATTTGTTAGCTCGGATTTAACCAACACTTGTGCCACAGGTAAGTTTACTTTCATCTTATTCTACTTGAGTAGCGTCACTAATTAATATATCAAGTTTTATTTCATCTTTCATAATGATTTCGCTTTCCCCTCGCCCTCCGGTATGTGTGACTTTAATATCTGAACCTCTCGCCTTCTGTGACTGACTTTCCTACGGATACCCTCGACCGACCGACCCTCCCTTTCGACCGACAAATCCCTCCTCCCTCTCCCTCCCCCTCCCTCCCTTCCTCAAACCGACCGACACCCCTACCAATCCGTCCTCCTCTTCCAACCGGCCCTCCCTCCGACCGACAAATTCCTTCCCGACCGACCTCCCCGACCGACCTCCCCGACCGACCTCTCCCGACCGACCTCTCCCGACCGTCCTCGCCCGACCGTCCTCGCCCGACCGACCTCCCCGACCGACGCATATCCCCCGATCGCCCTCCCTCCTGTCCTCCCTCCCTCCCTCCTCCTCCCTCCTATCCCCTCGAGGGGACACGCACTCTTCCCTTAACTTGGTATGCTCCCTTGGCCAATCTTACCAGATACTAAGCTTCAAGCAGTTTAATCATCCACACAATACCTTTGGCTGTACACTATACCGGACGGGGATGTGGCGCAGGCCCTGGGTACGGTCTCGCGTCTGACGGAATATGCCCGACCCCATCAACCAGTCGAACGCACCTCCGAAGGCTGACAGATACCTTGGTCGGGACACGGATGCCCCAAATCCGTCTTTGTACGTCCCGCGGGTCCCTCGACTCGCCTCCGCCCCGCCTGCTCTGCACGGCGGGGACGGCGGCGAGGATCAGTTCAAGTAAGCCTGGAGTGAAGCGCGCTCCCGCTCTCAGCCACGCATCGCACTCTCGGCCGAGACGATTTGTACGAGGCCGGCTTGCTGGCCGGGGCACTCGTCTCTTAACTGACCCAGCGGGCTGAGGAGGCGGGGGTGAACGCGACAGGGGGCCAGTGACGCCGGGGTCTTTCGCTGGCTTTGGCTGTCCTAGGTGTGCATTGGTTCAGTTGGATAACCACTCACTTTGATTTGCTTCTAGCATTTCAAGAATTTTTTGTTCCTTAAGGCTTGCGTGCAGCCTGCGTCTCCATTACACCACAGCGGAGACACAAATGCACGCCCTTTTTTTTTTCGTTGCGATCCCTAAGTTTCTTATGGACGTGAGGAAGAAGCATTGCTCGGATGATTAGAGTTTATTACCCATCTAGTTTTGTTTGCGGGTGAAAATTGTCCAGATAGTGATGCTAACTAATAGCTGTGATGTTAAATATGATTGACTTGAAGCTATCGCCCACACAGCATTAGCAATTGGTGTCTAACATAAGAGAGCACATACCTGCTCTGGTTTAATATATTCACTAATAAGTCAGCATAGATGGGGCTAGTACGTAATGAAGCTCTTTAGCATAGGTATCTATCTAAATTTTAGGCACGCTGTCAGCACTGTTATCTGAGCTTCTGGTATGCGGTTGCTTTCACGTGTATATACCTATATACCTGTGTAATGTCTTGGTAGGTGCTCAGTATCTATGTCTCGATGTTACGAACGGTTGCATCACGGTTAATTAACGCAGGGTTTTATCCGGCCGTGAACTCTATACAGACGCGGGCTACTGTCACCCTGATGACCTCGGATTGATATGTAGTTGACGTCGTGGGACGGCACCTTTAGGAAGAAGAGGGGCTAATATCCTCTTATTCATTAGCGGGGCTGAACTTGCCGAGAATGGCGAATCCGACGAAGCGGAGACAGACTCTCAAAGCTTCGGAGCAGGAATTTCGCGCTTAAAACCAAGCTTGTGTGCTAGGTCAAGAACATAATTTGAGGCCTTTTCTCTTATTCCTGCTGAATTCTAAAATCAAAAATCAAAAAAGTCGTTGCGCTAATAGCTAATATCTACCCCCAAACCGCCGCGTTCGAGATCGTTCGGAGAATGGATCCCATTGGAATAGCGATCATTGGCGGGGGTATCTTCGTCAAAGAGCAGCATATAGTAGGTACCTAGCCACGGGAACTTCCGTGGCCTCGAGACGCTCATCAAGACCAGTAGATCAGCACTCGAGAGGACTGTCTGGATGGATGTATCTCGGGACTTGGGTGATACACTAACTAATATGTGACTAGCCTGCCGCGTTGGCCACGCCTCTCCTTTCAATCAAGGCGATCTGGTCTCGGTCTCGAAAGACTGCGGAAAACGCCGCGTCTCTGGTCCCTGGCGATGCGGCTTCGGTGGATCTATACTCGTCAGATTCTGGGGATGGCAAGTCTTACGAAGACCTCCTTAAGCGCGATGATATAACCGGGGTGATCATTGCTCTACCGATCGTAGATCAGCCCACATTTATCGAGAAAGCTTTGGCGGCGGGCAAACACGTCTTGGCAGAGAAGCCGATAGCCAAAGATATTGCTACTGCTATCAGACTTATCGAATACTACAAGCAAGTCTCGGCGGAGACGAACGCGTCCCTAGCCATCGCAGAGAATTTCCGCTTTCAGCAAGGCTGGGCCTATGGCGCTGAAGAGATCAAGAAGCTCGGAAAGGTGACGGGATTCGTGGTGAGGCTGCACTCTATGATGGAGAAAACTAACAAGTATTACCTCACACCATGGAGAACAACACCACAGTACCAGGGCGGATTCCTTCTTGATGGCGGAGTGCACTTTACGGCTGTTATCAGGACGCTTTTGGGTAGAGAAAACGCCGTTGATACCCTTATGGCTCAGACGTCCTTGGTGTCGAGCCATTTGCCTCCCGTGGATTCTATCAATGCGGTTCTGAAGACAAAGTCCGGCGTAGTAGGCTCCTATATCACCTCTGTAGGGACGATGATGGAGGCTTTCGAGTTCCATGTCGCGTGTGAGCAGGGTGTTGTAAAGGCCGAAGGCGCCAAGGTGGTTACGATCCGAGGAACCGGGAAAAAAGCAGTCACCGAGGAAAAGCTGTTTGAGAAGACTAGCGGAGTCAAGGAAGAGGTTCATGCCTGGGCTGAGTCTATTCTATCGGGAATACCAAACCGAAATCAGACACCCGAACAAGCGCTTGGAGATCTGGAGCTACTGGAAAAGATGCTGACTAGTGGTGATAACGAGGGAGCACGCCAGAAGTTGGAGTACCAGGGCTTCGTATGACGGGCGTCGCTATAATTTAGCCGAATCTGGTCTCACGTGTATCTTCTCAAGCCCTTGTCGTAATAGAGAGTTCATTCCGTCGGTATTTGGCCGTTGAGTTGCGCGGTCCACGAAGACCTGAACAAACTCTCCGATAGCCTTGACCTGCTCAACGCCTTTCTCGAATAGTGCAACTTCATAGACGACGCTGGATCTCCCAAGCTTATTAACCCGCAAACAGAGCTCCGCTACCTTAGGATACGAGATAGGAGAAAAGAAATTGCAGTGTGTCTGAGCCATTAAAGGGTGTTGTGCCGAGGCGGGCGGGTGAAGAGCACAATATTCAATTAAGTAAGAGTTAATCACCGAGTCGAAACTAGCCGGTACGCAAAGTCAGGCAAAGACCTTCCTTTTCTTTTTCTTCTGACAGAGGGGCTGGATTCACAGACAGGAAGTTATAGACTGAATTGTTCATATGATCATACATATCATTGTCGCTCCTAAGGGGAGTTGGTTAGGTCGAATAGCGGACTTTGATTCCAAGGGATAGACATACCATCGTGTCCGATATTCAAGCATAAAGGGGTAGTCCTTTCGAACCCTATTTCTTAATTCCTTAATCTGGGTCATGATTTAAGATAAGCAAGTGGATTCTGGGTATTGCCAAGAGAATAGAATCTGATGATTCTACCATGGGACGTATCGGGATGAGGTTGAGGTTGAGGTTGAGGTTGAGGTTGAGCTGGCGTACGGTAGCACGAACCTCGGAAGCCGAGGTAGGGGGTATTGATGATTACCTAATCGATAGCGGAGCATTATCAAAGGCGGGGCTCTTTTTGAATCACCGGAATATCTATATAACCGAACCATTTTTTGCAAGACAGGGCGTCGAGGCCCGCCATGCCAAGGCTCACCCTTGTACCTAGGTACCCCACCTTACACCTGCATGACCCATACCTCGATGCTAAAATTTCCCACATGTGCACGCATCTTCAGATATCGACACGGACACGGACACGGACGCGACCACGACCCCGCAGCGAGGGGTTAATTACCTGATTGCTTCGTACAATGATATGCGAGTAACGACGGTGAAAATATGATGCCATATTAGGATTCTCTCATATTTCCAAATACGATTCTATCTCCCTTCAAATCGGTAAAATACGCCAACGTTGGCGGTGATTTACTAGGAGCTTGATATTCTGCCTCGACCTGTCATGAGTCAAATTATAGAAGAGCCAAGTTCTACGGGGATGGAGGCATCTAATGAGGTTGTCACGCCGGATATCGAAACCTTGGCTATCTCCGAGCCAAAAACGGGGGTGGAAAAGGGCAAAGACCCAGCTCCCGACCTGGCTACTCCATGCGCTGATGCTTGGCCACCGCCATACTTTCTGGAAAATGGCTTACGACGCGTCGCCCCTTACCATTTCACCTACAAGACCTGGTGCAAGCAACGATGGAGAGGCAGGACGCTTCTCGATGTATTCGAGAGCGAGTTTAGAGATCGGCCGTTAGCATACTATAAAAATGCCATGGAGACGGGCCAAATACGTGTCAACGGCAAACCAACTAGCCCGGATCATGTCTTGAAGAACGGGGAGCTGGTATCACATACTATACATCGGCACGAACCACCCGTCTCGGCGGACCCAATACGAATTCTTCACGAGGACGAAGACATGATCGTGATCAATAAACCCTCCGGCATCCCAGTCCACCCCGCTGGGAGGTATAACTTCAACTCGGTTATCGAAATTATGAAGGCCGAGAGGGGCCCGGAATGGGTCGCTTATACTTGCAACAGGCTAGACAGGCTAACAAGTGGCATTATGTTTGTTGCGAAGCATCCCAAAGCGGCGGATCGCCTAAGCGAACAGATCAAACAGAGGAGCGTACGAAAGGAATATATCGCTCGAGTTATTGGCGACTTTCCCGACGAGGAGGTGGTCTGTAATCAACCCTTGCTACAAATCTCTCCCAAACTTGGGTTGAATCGAGTACGGGCAAACGGGAAGACAGCTCGGACGGTATTTAAGAAGCTTGCTTATTACCCCCCACGCGAGCCACGGCAACGAAAAGTTGACGGAGAGCGCCTCGAAGCAAAAGACGCCACTGAAGAGAAGGGTAAACCGTGGCTGCGCAAGGAGGGGTATTCCATTGTACGGTGTCTTCCCGTCACCGGCAGGACCCATCAGATCCGAGTTCATCTTCAGCATCTCGGGCATCCCATTCAAAATGATCCCATATATGCCAACCAAAGGGTTTGGGGGGCGAACCTCGGCTATAATGACCCCGATGCCGTAGAAAATACGGACGAAGACATCATTACGCGTCTCAACCGTATGGGGAAGGAAGAGGTCGCAGACGCTGTGGCTTACCATGATGAGATGGTGGATGAATACTATAAGAGAAAGGCAGAGAAGATGTCAGGCGAGCTATGCGAGATTTGCGACACACCATTGTATACAGATCCCGGATTACAAGAGCTCTCGCTATGGCTACACAGCCTTCGATATGAGGACGCTGGAGGTAGCTGGAGCTATGTCAGCCCTCTTCCCGACTGGGCCTTACCGCCAACCGGCATGTCTGGGCCTACGGAAGTCGGTGGTATGGAAGAATTAGTATCAGCAGTAAAGGATTCTAATCCCGAAATCGCCTAATTTTCTGTTGCGCCATTTCTCCAGTGGCTCGAAAGGGGCGGGCAGGTGATGACAGCACCATCCATCTAGTCGATCTCAAGCAGGACCTGAAGCAGCCCCAACCCGACCCACCGGATGCTCATCCAACTACAGGGCAAAGCGACCCTTCTACGGATCACTCCGAGACTGACCTAGTGGGACCTGAAACCTCACGTGCGGAATCATGCGGCATGACTTTTTGTTACCTAACAAGACCTACCGCAGCCGTAGGGATTAGCCTAGATGGAGTAGTACCACCCAGGTAGCTACTTAAATCAACGACGAAAAGGCACCCGTCTCGAACTACCATGGGGCTTGATGCCCTCGATTCACCATTCTGTTTATACATAATCCTCAACAGACTTTGGACGGCGTTATAGCACTGCTGGGGTCTACGGATCATCCTCGATGTCGATCCACAGCCTGCAAATCTTCTGCAAATCTTCTCAACTCCATCCACGTTAAAAGGGGCTAGCCCCGGAACCGTCCCCACCCCTACCACGTGACAACCGTTATTGAATCCAGACACCTTCTATTGAGGCGATACGTATCTCCTTGGGGCTATATATGAAGCCTAGAAGGCATAACCGTGGCCAATAGCTTCAATGGCGTATAGATTACGAGATGTAATTAAGGATCTCTTGTATCACGGTATCCTCTCACCTCCGGAATCCTAGCGGTCTCGACGGTAGTCGTGTCTTCCGACGACGGTTTAAGCGGTCGCGTCACAATTATTACGAATATAAGGGAAACTTATTTACATGCTCATACTCTTGTCTGGGGTGCCTTTACCACTTGACGGCCTTTGAAACATTCACTAAAGCATTTCACCCACTTAGCCCGCAAGAGTCGGGCTAGGTATTTACCAAGGCAGATTTCACCCAGGGTCCAGCAAGCCCCGCATAGGTACATCTCTTCATCTCGACGTTGGGGACGTACAATGCGAATCTTAGTAAATCTCGGCACACCCCCCAAATGAGCTGTTTATCTATTGCTTTTACCACCGCAAAAGGAACCCCCGCGCCTTTGTATGTTTGAGAAGGTATCACCCAAACCGAATCTCGGACCCCTAACGCTGACCAACATAGCATAGAAAAATCTAGAACCCAAATAATGAAGTTTGCTTTTGCATCTTTATCTGACTTGTTGGAGGAGCTTCCCTGTCTCCTTCTCGTCTAACCGCCTACGTCCCTCCCCTTAGAACTAGGTATGAAGATAGACTTAGCCGGATTCTGAAGCGTTGGCACACTGGCAATCCTAACACAAATAGAGCCTTATGGCGTATTACCACACCCGGTTGCTAGCTTGCTCCGGGGATTTCGTCCCGGAGGGAGGCCGGTGGAAGCCGGTCTGTATCCAGTGGCGTAGCGTGAAGTCTATCCAGAGACCCCGGACCCTGTAACTAACGTTATTTCTCCGTGTTATGTGCATAGGAATCCCTCGGCATTGACGATGTCCATAAGACCAGGTTTAACCCGCCATTGCTCTCCAGACTAGTTATTAGCGGAAAGTTAATGTTCGCGCCCGTCGATCTGATAGTCTCATAACGAGCAAATCCAGTGAGGGTGTGTGCCGCATCCCAACCGAGAAAACGTAACCTTACACGCATAGTTATTTGGTAGGTGATCTGGCAGGTTGTTGGTTATCTACCGAAGCATGTGCTGGATCCCCGTAACTCATCTGTAATTTGTTCGCTGGGGTGTGCTGGGATGTGCTGGGGTCTGCTGGCAGTAACTAGCGAAGTTCTTCAATCTCTGGTACCTTCTTGAAGAGACGTGATTGACCGATTAGCCACATGGTTCGCAATTCGAGTACTTCCCTCACCTTACGGCTGCATACTAACCGCGGATATATCTAGCGAACAGTTGGCCACTTCTTCTTATTATATAATGTTCTTCCATTATGTCAACAAGATCCTCATTGTCCTATATATTAGTAAAAGTCGCATGATTTGAATCTAGAGCAGATATCGCTCAATCAACCTCTACCTCGTATATGCCCAACAGCAACACGATGTCTGCGACTGAGGCCACTAAGACAAGTAAACGTAAAGGTGAGTTCCATCCCATCTTTTGAAACCGTGTCAGGCGCAGCTAACTCGGATGGTAAAGGTACCAGGAGCGTATCTACTCTCACTCCCTCCCAGCTTGCTCGGAAACGGGCCAACGACCGGGAGGCCCAAAGAGCGATTCGAGCAAGGACGAAAGAGCATATTGAAAACCTAGAGAGGGAAATAGAGGAACTTCGCAGTCATCAGGATCGGGACCAAACCATCCAAGCCTTGCTACAGAGGAACAAGGCCCTGGAAGACGAACTTCGACGGCTCAGAGAGAGTGTGGGCATTCCTCTCACAGACACGAGCGAACAGTATCAACCTGGTATGTTTTATATATACCCAATCGAATATCACATATTTGCACATATACTAACCGGCCATTATATAGTATTGAACAGCTCTAGCCCCGCTAGCTCCCATACATTTGGACAGTCCACACCCAACTTTCCTATCATACAGAATATGCCTCCTTACGGTAACATACCCGACGCTCCGGAAGCTTGGTCGGCAACTGTGCCGTGCTCTGTTCCGTCTACGGCCACCAGCCCTTCCTCTTCCGGCTGCGCGGATGACTTCGGAGGCAATTATATACCCTCGAGTGCACCTACCACAGTCATCGAACGCTCCAGTCTGCCACCGAACACCCGCTCTCCTACCATCGCGTGCGGTAGCAGCGAGAGTCCATTTGAAGATTCGAAGCCCGGTATGTTCCGTTCCACTAATATTAACGTTTTGATCAGATTCTAACCGCTCTTTACTAGGATTAGGGTGCCAACCCATCAAAATCATGTCTATGAACCCAACCTACCATTTTCAGCCATGGAACATGTATTCGATGCAGCAATATCAGCCATCGCAAACCGCCCTAAGCCACGGCCAGCACATACCCCGGCTCGGCAGATGTACCTTTTAAGTGTGTACTGTCTTGTCCGGATTAGGCGCTTTGGGTGGGATATATCGAGGACTGCCAACGCCGAGATCTAATCGGCGATCGATACTATTCGGGGATCATGCTCGGTCCTCCTACACACCCGAACATCAGGCCCCTTTTGCGCGAGATTACGGGGATTATATCCACCCGCTCTTACCTGGAAGCAAAAAAGTTAAGGTTTGATCAATTGAAGTCCAGACGACGCTACCGTATCCTCTCGTTGACCTAACCACGGTATTATTTGATTGCGGCAATATCGCTGGAGTACTTGGACGCGTTGGGCAGCTTTCTGCTATACCAGGCGCCCATTGCCTAGCTAACATAAATACCGGTCGAAGAAGACTGATATCAATCTGGAAAGAATAACAACCCCCTAGCCGAGTCAGCGGTCGATATTACACCTACGATGGATCGATTTGATTCTCTGGGTTCGCGCTACGTGGTGCGCTTCCAGACAACGGCGACTACGCAAACGTTCGATTTTGCGATATCTACAGCACCGATTTACGTGTATGTACCAGTCTGAGAGTACGGCTGGGACACAATTCGCGGATCATGCCAGCGGCTTCACCTAGCCAGCAAGGAGTTCGAGGAACATAAAATGGGGAAAAAAGACTTGAGCAATAGATAAGATTTTCGCACACTGTTATCCCGAGTTGGCAAACCTACCTAACCAAGGTAGATGGAAAATACCCTGGGTCGTCTTGCCGTGTGACTCGGTTATTGGGAATGAGAAACGCTACGGAATGAACACGAGGAAAATTCAGGGATATCTAGATAGGGAACCGCAATAACATTAGCATTACCAAAAACATACAATTTTCCTGTGACATCCAGAAAGTTCTATGATCTCTCATCCCGAGTTTATTTGCGAACCTACTATAAATTAGTAACGAGACGGTATAACACTCGCTCTACCTGGGCTAGGAATCTTCTCTTACTGCCCTTTGAACTTCCTGGTCCACTCCAATACACGCGACCTTGCACAACAAGTATTTAGTTATGACGCATGCGTTGACATATGATTGCCTCTGGTCTGCACGGAGAAAGTTGGGGGCCTTGCGGCAGTTCAACTCCACATACACTTCGAGAACAATGCAGCGATGAAGGAATGCCTACACCACCTGGCACTTTTCTGTAAGTATATCGCGCACGCGTCTATTCCACCGTCAGCTAGAACCGGGGATCCCTCTAGAATATTGTATACTCACTCAACGGTGTTCTGGATTCATGAAGCGCGTGATCTTAACACCCGGAATGCGACGGACGTGTGATGCAATCATTATTACGGCTTGTTGACGGATTTACATACCCTCCGACGCTCCGGCGCATTGTTCCGGCAGTGGCATCATGGTCAACATGAAGCTCCTTCAAAAATACGCTGAGTTATTTTCTTCTTTAAAAGAAAATCGTATCGAGATGGATTATCGAGATCCATGCGGCTCTTCCAACTCTAGTATCTTCATAGTTCTTAATCCAGATGAAGCTATCATTCCGCCGTTTACCGCTGGTGCACCAACGCAGTGGAGTACAACAGACAAATAAACACAAGTAGGTAGCGACAACTCGTTATTTAGTTACTATCGTAAAGAGCTAGCTCGTGCCCTCGTGGCGCTTAACTGCTAAGGATACGTAATAAGACACGCTTTAGTCCCGTATCTGAGCCAGTGGTCGTCACCGGAACCCATCCGTAGGATCTAGCTTATCGTGACTTCACCTGGCTAAAACATCCTGACCTGGCTTTACCGCACTGGGCCCGTCTAACATAGGGGGGTCGTCTAATATAATAAAGACCTATCTTAAGCCTTAAGATCACCAGCTACTGTTAGCTTCGCAACTTCATGCCGTTGTAGGATTCTACTACGTTATGGCAAACTGGGAATATATCGATGCTTAGGGTTGATTCCCTTACAATCATATACCTAGCTAATTAGATGTATCGATCGTATTAGGTCGGCCGGTATCTATGATCTTCGTGCTAATATGATATGCGCCGACCAGGCTCTACTGAATCTATTCAGATGTTCTGGGCCACGACTACACAAACCCCGCGAACTTCTATTTGGGATTCTGTCCCGGAAACTCGCCAACCTCGTAACCCATATATCTTTAGCTCCCTCGTCTATCGTCGATTATCGGAGCCGGCAAATCGCCAGTGATGGATTAGGGAAAGCCTATATTCGACGAGCGCCTAACTGGAATCCACCTAGCTGGCCCCCCTATAGTACGTATTTGGTGTCTGGGCAGCTACCCCGCATATGTTTCCCTTCCCAAGCATTCCACTCCACCCTGTATAGTAGGCACCCAAGGAATTAATTATGCATGTTTAGAGATAACGCTGAAACGGTCTAGCCCATCCCCAAAGATGCTCACATCCCGTCACCTACGTGCAGCTTAAGATCGCGCTATATGTATGCCTTGCGCATACCCCATTATGCATAAACCTTAGAACAGCTCACTTATGGCCCGGACTAGCTACGCCTTAAGTCAAGATCTTACCTTACGTGATTCGGTATTGGTCGCGGAGAGCCCTAGCCTTGTACGGGCTAGATACTCCTATCAGTGAGATAAAGCCTCCCTGAGTGCGACGGGTATTATATCATTTCAAGTCCTCTCCCTCCTATAGAAACGCAGAATACGTGGACTCCTTTTGCTAAACGATTAGATATTATGAGATTCGTAGATATATGAAGACTGGTCCAATTCTCAGGGTTAATACGATATTCTTGATGTCCATTCGACCACATACCCGGATCAGTTGGAATGATCTAGATACTTCTCTACTCTCATCACACCCTTCTATAACCCTAAGATGATACCTCTCCACACCAACTCAATTTCCCTATCGTAGACTTTGGAATTTGAGTTTGTCTACCCCATTCCGGAGCGGCCCTACTCGTTGTCTGCAAGGCGACCTCTAGAGCCACGTTAGCCCTGACTCGGAATCCATTCCGAGCACTATAGCGAGCCCATCTTTCGCCCTAAAGCGCGGGAACTTCGCCCATTTTAGGATATCCATTCGTGTTCTAGGGGGCGTTAAATAACGTGGGATCTAGGCTAGCGCACGTTAAAATGTCCTCATACTAAGCTCATGACGGCCATCCCCAGCACCCACCGATCTCCGATCTAGCTCCGCATACATGGTCGGGCGAT
This sequence comes from Pyrenopolyporus hunteri, assembly GCA_902806595.1. Lineage (NCBI taxonomy): Eukaryota > Fungi > Ascomycota > Sordariomycetes > Xylariales > Hypoxylaceae > Pyrenopolyporus > Pyrenopolyporus hunteri. The sequence continues at coordinate 564,718 of CADCXC010000009.1, read as the reverse complement.
CAGGTCCTCGACACTAGCCCACGTCAACGAGGCACCGGAGCCACATCGAGTCTTAAGCTCTTAAGCGGGCACAACCCTATCGTTGAAGCTTATAGATGTCGCATCGGGGATTAAGTTCCGGGTAGAAATGTCACCCTCGTCTTTGGAAAGCTTATTCAAAAAGCTAAGAATCGTAGAAGGTATGGCAATCAGTTACTTAAAAAACAAGCTTTTATTCGGTACTTTTGGTAACAATCGTATTTCAAGGTGAGGATCTTCCGCTTTAGCATCTACATTGTGTCCCGTGGGGTTAGTTAAGACGATCTCGGCGACAGCACCAGATCGTTAGAACTTCTACTAAAGTTTCTGAACAGCCTCTGTTTGGGCCACCTTACCTTTAAACTTATGCGAACCTTGGGTTTAGGGCGCGGCATCTAGGGGGCGTTGAAATAGTGGCTATGGCATCCCCCTGGGGCTTAAGGGGCGATCCTTCGGAACGTTTGCGCCGGGGTTAGCGCCCACCAGAACGCGCTATCGCTCACCCTACCGCAATCGCCATAGACGCTGTCGACTAGCAAGTCAAGTAGAAGGGGAAAATAGTACTTTAGCTCATCACTCGAAGTTTTTACGCTCGGTTTAGCGGACAAATTGTATTTTTCCCTGGGTACATCCTTTGAAAACATCGAAGGTGAACGCCGAGATAAACGCGGTAGGTAGGTACCTAACCACGCAGGCGAGATTCAGTTGCATAGGTAAGTATCGAATTGACTCGGATCCGAGTTCTCGAACGTCTATCGTTCCTTAAAGCTGCATTAACTTGAAGTTCTTACTCATTCTATTTACTTCAACGCATCAACGATTCGGTTCCCTGTAATCACTGACTGACTACATAGTATATTCACCCCTAATAGCGAAGCTATCGCAAAAATTTTCCTCGATTCTACCTACGATACGCAATACCGCTCATCAAGACATAGGTATACGCCGACCACCTTGGCACTTCTACGACTACACAGGTACTCGCCTATTAAAGGCCCCTACCTAATAGATTCCCTTCAAATTTCGCCTCTAGTAATGTTCTCACCCCCATTCGAAATCATACGCCAGCATTCCCTGTCTCTAGATGCCGTCTTCCGTGTATTCATACTAGATAGCTACCTAGATAGAAAATCTACTCATCCCTTTGCTTTAGCTCATCCGAAGAATCGATGTATACCACCACCAAGATTACACGATTCATTCTAAAAGACGGCGGACCGGATAACTCTTGCTAACCAGCTCTCATTATGACAGTTACCCCGTTTCACGCTAATCGGCGCGGGGGGAGGAAGAGGGATTTCCCCTTAGAGACTATTATAACGTGGGCATCCCCGGTAATAAATCTGTAAAGTCGACCACGATGCGAATTACCCATATAGAGAGGGAGCAATCGCGCCAGTGTACGAAACTGAGGGTCACAATGGATATCACATGATCGCCGTCTATCTGGAAATAAATTTTGAAGTTAAGTTATATATAGGTACCTAAACAAGCGGGCGGGCGGCGAAGGCGCCCCGCGTCTCGGTGCCGGTCGCCCAACAGGGACTGGGCTACCGCGCCGAACCGTGACAATACCCGCAGCAATACATCCCCGAGATAGTTTAGACCCCTATCAAAGGGAAGCTGCAAGCCGTTGACTCTTTTATAGCTGTCGCAGAGCTCACCTTTCGATTTAGAAGTATACTTCCAAGCGAATCCAACCACTCACAGCATTTGATACCCCCCCGCAACTCCATCTTTATTCTATATTCGGTTGCGAGCCCGGTACGAAGATCGTATCGTTGATATACGATCGCAGGAAGGGGCTCGCATAGGCTCTATTCAATAGAGGTATATTCGGTCTATTTGCCTCATTAGACCGTTTCGGGTTGGATTTCTCTCTGAACTCAGCAATCAACGCTTCCTGGAGATTCGCCCACTAGACACTCGGGGTATCGATACATTCTCATCGTTCTCGATAGAGTGGTATGCTGCAAAATACCCTGGTGACTCTGCTTATCCCTTTATAGGCGGCTTAGGAGATTCCCATATCCAACCTATTCTTATACTCTGATACCCAACGTCCTGTGAATTTGCGGCAACTTCGATGAATGGATTGTCTGTGGTATTGTGAGATAAATATGAGCTCCGTTAAGCTCCAAGCACATAGGATGCGGCCTGGTTTGCGATTTAGCCTTGGCGGGACTGTTAGTTATAGGTTGCGAACTCAATAGCCTTCATACACCAAAGAACTTCCATTTAAATATCACGCCGCATTTATAGGACCACAATACTGGAATATTTTCTGGAAATAAAATTGTACGTCGAAGATTTATTAAATGCCGGCACATGGCGAGCCACCTGCACCTGTTTCACTAATGATAGAAATAGTAACGGCGTGGACCAATAATAGATTGAGGGATGACCAAGCTGGGAAAGGGGTCTCAGACCTGTGGGCCTCATACCAACTAATGAGGAGCGCCAACACGCCCCCAGAGCACCAACCAAGCAATCTAACGGGCTAATAACCTGCTGGGTGGGTACATATGTATCCCTAAGTTGAGCAATATCAGTGGTCATTTATCATGGTTACAGGCGCTGTGTGGGAGCGGTCAGTGTCGCGCGGACGATTGATGTTCAGACAATGTGAGGCCTCAGTAGCATTCGGGCCTACAAGCAGGAAATATTCAAATTCTAGTGTCACCGTGGTAGTTATTCTGCCTCGTCTTATGTGCTTGTCGGTGAGGATGTTAGGATCGATGGTATCGAAAGGTTTAAAAGCTGCGATATCATATTTGTCCTGCCCGAATAGGAAAGCAACCGATGCCGTCTCCGGCCCAAGCCCCAGGGGCAATCCAGATCCGCCGAGCATATTAGATCTTTGGTCAGTTACTTCGTGCCCGGGCGGCGTGGTATCGAAGTGACGCAGACGCGGGGACCCATGTCTACCGTGGGCCTTGCACAAGATCTTATTTGGCCTAGCAGTCTCGTCGAGCCGGATATAGGGCTCACGAGATGCGGAATCGGTACGGGACTCCCTTATACAGTTAAGACACTTGAGAGACAGATGCAGAAGGTCTCCCATTTCGGCAAGACCGCCCGCATGTCACAGGCACAAGCTAGCAAAAGGAGTCCTCATGTTTTGTTCCTGACGAAAGGGTCTCGGGACCCCTGATCATTCTCCGCGATTCCTATTGGCGTTTCGTTTGCTCCCCCCTATCAATTTTTTTCATGCGCTCAAGCGTAAATAAAACATTATTTAATCCCGAGTGCGCTGCTATAATGATAATGTGGTGTCGCAATGGATTTATATCTTGTCAAGATCTTCATTTAGTGTTCTGTTTGTATTGGTATATTGTTGATCATTATACCGATTGAGTTTTCTCTCACAGCTTCCACCTTCAAACCAAACACTACAGGATGCGCCACAGCACTATTTTTTCGGCCCTGGCCGCCGCCGCGGGGTCGCTCGCAGCGGACTGTAATGGCCATGCTGAGCTCTGCGGCCGTCAGTACAGCAAAGTTTCATTCATAGGGGCGCACAATTCCCCTTTCGTCGGGATCGGCCCCGCAGACAACCAGTTCTCATCTCCCACAGAACAATTAGACCAAGGCATAAGATTCCTCCAGGCGCAAACCCAAGATAAAGACGGAGTGCCCCAGATGTGCCATACTTCATGGTAAGTCATGTTCAAGCTCTATTACTCTAATAAAGTGACCTTTCAAAATCCTAACATGTGGGCTCTAGCTTGTTAGAGGATGCCGGATCGCTGCAGGATTATTTGGGCCCTATTAAAACATGGGTAGACGGTCACCCGAATGAGGTTGTGACGCTGCTCCTCACAAACCCCGATGCTATTGACATCAACAAATTCGGCGACGTATTCAAGGCGACAGGACTAGATTCCTACACTTATACGCCGGATAGGACGCTCGGGCTAGATGACTGGCCAACCCTGGGAGATATGATCTCGAGTGGGAAGAGAGTGGTGGTATTCATGGGTATGAATTGCATATCCCGTAAATGCACATTCGGTTGGGATGGAAAGCTAATAAACTGTAGATTACAACATGGACACGTCTAAGGTGCCCTACATCCTTGATGAGTTTGCCTACTACTTCGAGACTCCGTTCGACCCAACGGAGGACATAATCAGCCAATGTGGCATTGACAGGCCTGCTGGAGCCTCGGCCGATGGGCGAATGTATTTGGCCAACCACAACCAAAACATCGAGCTTCTACCCGACGTCTTGATCCCCGACACCATCAACGCGGGCAATACAAACTCGATTTCCTCGATCACTGCGCAGACGGACAACTGCGTCAAGAACTATGGTCGTGTTCCGAACGTAGTCCTGGTGAGTCGCATGAAAGTGGGGGGAAATAAACCCCGCTGTAACCCCTATTTTTGTCGCTGGGATTGCTAACACACTTGCACAGCTCGATTTCGTGAAAGTAGGGGAAGCGATAGCAGCTCAGGACAGACTCAACGGATTCTGAGAAAGTCTACAACAGAGATTTTTAAGATAATGATGATAACGACTTTCCCTTTAGGGATTTGGCGTGGGAGTTTTCAAGTTTCTTATTTGATTGTATGGGGGCATGGAACTACGATGACAACTTCCATAGGCCGTTATAACTTTCTATGTAAATATTTAGAGTGGCGTTTAGAAGAGCCTGTATATACAACATTCAAAGAGACTTCGGTTATTGATTCAGGAATTGCCTAGTCAGTATTTATAGAAAATACGACTACGTTTAATTTGTTACTTAATGGATAATTGAAGAATCCATCCATACCTATCAGTTCAGTTATAAGTATAGAGTAAGGGTCACCCATTAGTAGCCGACACCTAGTGGACGCTATTATCGCCTACCAGAATGCTGTCAATCAACCTAATCGATACCCGTGGCAGCGGGATGATTGCCTTAAGCTATCGTGGACACCCGCTAAATATAGTGGATACTCCACTATAACTGCCTGAAATTCGGCGTGTATGGACATTTAGCGGGGTTAGATACCACCCGGCAGAAGTTGGTATTAACAAAACTCTAGGGAGCGGCTTTTAACTTGATAGAGATAGATACCGATTACATAGTTTAAGCTGAAATCTTATATCAAAATAAAATTTTCATTCAGTCTGTAACTCAAGTTCTAAGAAAGGATAGGTTATAACAACCACCAGTTAATAGGTAGAAAGCATCAACTACAGACTTCAACACAGTATTGTAAGACTCTAATCTTAATTACTTAGGTTTAAGTTAAATCTACCCAAGTAGTTGTTCATATAGAAGTATATTTACACAGAGGTTATATCAATTACCGTGGACTAGCTAATTATCGTTCGAACAATATTCCGCATAATGCTGGACAACAACCGAAAATAGCTATTAGGCGAATGAACTACCTTACACATACACGCAGTATTTGGTACGCCCATCTTAAAACAGAGCGAGGTTTAGATACGGTTCGGCATCTTAGTTCGCCGACAGAGAAGCGAAGAGATCGAAGCTCCCCGGCGTGTAAGTGACATAAGACGACCAATCGCAAGAACAACTAAAAATATCCTGTTCTTCAACAGCCGCGGGCGGCTTTTTGGGGCGTGTTTGCACAAGGGTTTGGGCGCTTGGCTGGGCGTACCAAGATCGCGGTTAGGGCCAATCAAGGTCTCCGCATTACAAGAAGCTGCAGGCAATCCGCCAATCAGCGTCTCAAGATCTACAAGAATGGGGGTCCTTTAGTTAACCGCCAGCACGCTTCGGCGACATCCAATGGATGGGCACATCACGATGTTGTTGAACCCGAAGCCGCATACACCATGCGGTGCCGAGTTATTTAAGTACGGCCGTCACCATGGCGAAAAGCAAGAGGGAGGACGGGTTGATTACATGGTAAATATACTCTTGTGCTTTTTCTTTCCCATACTTAATATTGCCAACGTTCCATTTGATTTTGCCCTTGTCTTGACGAGAAGGTTGTAATATTTCTTAATTTAATACTTAGTTCTGAACAGTGCACTAGACCTGAGCTTGACGCTAGGTGATACCTTGATACCACCCTTTCTACAAGAAGTATGAGGTCTTCCAGTATGCTCAGCCAGCTAGGCTTCGCTCTATCTACCAGTATGCACCATTTCTGTTTGCTTTTCAAGACATTAGGTTCTAATTCGAAGCAGCGCTTTCCTTCCTCGTCTCCTCATCGCAAGCACAGGATGCTAGCGATAATTCGTCGACCGCAGGCTCGGTCTTCATTACGCCGACACAAGACCTCGCGTTTTCCCTCAACGTCCCTAGCGATTCCACTACAGACTTATATTTCTCGTTAATGATACCATCGGGCGTGAGCTGGGGCGCTGTTGGGCTTGGGTCTGACCACATGGCCGGAGCGCTGATCCTGCTGGTCTATCCGTCAAAGTCTGGGACTAATGTAACGCTATCGCCGCGCATCGCTTCGGGCCACTCGGAGCCCGCCTACACGCCTGATATCAAGATTGAGGCACTGCCGGGAACAGGGCTCGATAATGAGACGTATGTGTTCAATGGACGTTGCAGTAACTGTCGCTCGTGGTCCGAGGGGAACGGGAAGATCGACGTCGCGAGCAAGTCGCAGAACATGATATATGCTACGGGCGATGGCAGCGGTAACCCTAAGTCGGACGCGCTCGACGCTCCCCTGAGGATGCATTACAATTACGGGACCTTCACCTTAGATATGGTGCACGCCACGGGGTCGGCGGGCGTTTTTACGATCGACAAGTCGGAGAATAGCGCACTAATCGCGACGGTTCAGGGGCTATCGAAAGAGGGCAAGAAGGATTCCGCCGCCCTAGCGCATGCTATCATAATGACCCTCGTGTTCGTTGGCTTATACCCCTTCGGAATTTTTGTTCTGCGCTTGGGGAACTGGGTTCGCTGGCACGGGATCAACCAGGGCTTTGCTCTCATTCTCACGATTATTGGTTCGGGTCTTGGGTTCTCCATTAGCAAGCTCTACAATAGGGTACGTTCGCCATAGTGCAACTGGATAACGGGCAGGAAGATATACTAACTTATTTCTAGTCCAAGAAGTTCAACACGGCCCACCAGGTCATCGGCATCCTCATCTTCATTTTCATATTTGCCCAGTTTACCTTGGGATTCTTGCATCATCGCACTTTCAAGCAGACGCAGCAGAAGACCAAGCTAGCCCCTATTCACGTGTGGCTAGGCCGCGTAATCATGGTTATGGGGGTTGTTAACGGATTCCTGTAAGTCCCTTTCCCCTATTCCCAACTCAAATAAATCTACTAACATCGTCACCCAGCGGCTTCCCACTTGCACAGGCATCGCAGTATAACTACGTCCTCGCTGGGTTAATTCTCTTCATCTTCCCAGCCATGATCCTCATCATCATCACGAAGAAGTTCATTCAGAAGAGGTGGAATAAGAGCAAGAACGAGCAGACCGGTTACAACATGGAGCCGTGGCATTCAAACGATAATGGGGCAAATGACAATGGCTCATCGGGGCCCGGGAATACGCAGATGCCGCCCGGACAGAACGCAAGTATTCCAGCGATGAGCACGTACGCGCCATACCAGACGCAAGGCGCGAAGACAGACCTGGGGTCGCAGCAAAACGGTCGGGAGTATGTATAATGGAGAGGGTGCTGGATGGGGCTAAGGAACTGGGTTGGACTGGTATCCGAGGTGCATTACCTGGGCGTTTTGGGTTTGGGGTACTGGATTTTGGGTCTGTGATGGTGTTGGTTGTTTATGGCATGGGAATAACATCAACTCAACTAGGTCGGGGTCAAAAATGAATTGATGAACGAATAAGGGATGGAATCAAAAGATGGACCTACATCTTCCATCGTAAGAACCAAATTCCGTCCTTCCAGACGTTCCGATTTCACGCGTGAGTGCGTCCTAAATGATACGTAACAGAGACGGGGAATAGGAGAATGCCGTGAAATTCCAAGAAACTGAATGAGGCTCGAAAATACCGGCTCTATGGTGACATTTTCTCCTATCTAAGGTAGTTCGTAACCAAGTCATCGTATGACAGACAGAAGAGGGCGCACTAGTTTGAGGTTGGCTGCCGTCCATTGTCTATGTCCTGCAACGTTGCCAGGAGATTCGGAGGTATTTAAGCCATCTGCATGCCCGCTTATAGGAGCTGCATATTAGGGAGCGCAAGATGTGGCTCTGCGAACTACGTCACCTTCCCGTAGAAAAATACTTTCCGGACTGTATACCTACATAATCCCCGAGAACATATAAATAAAGTTGCATGCTTTAAAGGGCTTGTTACCATGCTACTGTAGGTAGTAGGATGTTACGTGTAGTAGGTACCAAAACTTCTATGTTACAGTCGTTGACCTACAGTGCGGTGACATTCTCATCTCTCAAACCCGCACCATCGGTTCTTTCCCCGATAAAAACCAGCTCCTTCATTCCTACGAAGGGCGTCACGGGCATCCGCGTCGTTGGCGATACTCAAAACAAGTCTAGGTGCCTAAGAAAACAGTGGAAATAAGCTTTAGCCTACTGCTGGGCCAATCACGACTGGGGAGTTCTGGCAAAATATGTACATATACGGGCAACTTTATAACAATGCTCGGGAAGAGTGCTGATCGCATTATGTATAATTAAAACCCCCCAGGGAAAAGGCCTCGGTCTCAACTTAGAGATAATGGCTCCAGTCGACTCATAACGTACACGAGTTAATGTAACCGCGTTTTCGTGCGGAAGTAAACCACACGCCGAAAGGAGAAAGGTAAGACTATAGCTTCCTAGCCAGGATTTAAACATCACCATCACTCAGACTAGAAATGGACGCACCTAGCCATTATTCAGAGTAGGAGTGCTAAATTTCACTTGCAGTTGCATTTGCAGCTGACGCTCTGCTTCTTCATTTGCGAATTAGTCCCCCGGACCAGGTAGAAGCCTCGCCTGGGCGGGCCGGTTTTTTGAGGTCTAGAAACATCCATCCACAGGCTGAATTGAGCCTATATAGCTTTCCGGCATCATTAAATGGCCCTTTACTCAAGAGGCCCACCGATAGTTAGTAACATATGGTCCTCGATCTAGCCTTCAGCATGCGTTCCACGACAGGTCGCATATATTCAGACTCCATTCTCACTATAATTAGATACCACGAGATCGTATGGTGTATGTTCTTATTTACTTAGTCCAGCTTCAGAGGCTGGTATAAAATCGGCAACGTCTACAAAAAGCTAGCGACCCAGCGTCTCATCTGATAATATTTCCCCATGATCCAAAGCAGCCCCTAACTCATCATAGCTTAAATTTACCATCAAGATGACCCTTAATATGCGTTGTCTTTGGCTGATTCTCAGTCTCTTCACACTAAGATCTATTGCTGCATGCAGCAGTTACGGCGTAGATTATGTGAACGGTGGTTCATACGACATTGACTCTTCCTCAAATGAAAACTTTACTTTTACGACTATCTTTCAAGGTATAGTGGCGCTTAGACACGTGTTTGTCGTTATACTCGTACCATACGCTGACGACGACTAGGGTGTGAACAAGAATCGGTAAAGCCAATCCTTACAGACCCCAGTGGCAAGCAATATCCATGTTCTGCTGTAAATACAACGCCTGCTGGAGAGCAAGTCACATCCACATGGTGAGGCCCTATAAGCTTTGGTCCAGTGTCAATAAGCCTCTCATTATCTCCCAGTGAAATTAAGTATTCTGCAATGGCCTCGGGTCTTTACAAAATCACCTTATTGGGAAGTAATATTGGCGTTCAGAGGACCATCGCCCTGACGGCTGGTGTGCCTGCTACCATTACCATTACCGTGAGTAGATAGGTGTTCATTGATATATAAAAGTTTTTGTTCGAACTGCTAATTACACTATAGGCCACGCCCACCGAGATAATCGGTATAACTAGTACTCCTAATGCATCAAGTATCTATGCCGCATCCCCCCCACTCAGAGGCTAGACCTAACGCAATTGCAGCGGTATACGAAACCATTTCCAAGACTCAGACTTCGACACTACCGCCCAAGACTGTCAAGATACCTTGCGATGGAACTACGCAAACGGTGACGATCACTCCAACGGCCCCAACGATCACTAGCACGTACATAATCACTCGAACAGTCACGGATAAAAAAGTGACAAGTTTCTCGACTACCACGGTGACCAAGACGGCCTCTTGCCACTACGTGACTCCCCCAACATTTACTGTACCAGACCCTCTACCTACGATCTGTATTGGACTCTCCTGCATTCCACCCAATATCGGTGGCAGTCTTATCCCTGACACAGTCTTGGAAACCGGTAAGGGAAAAGCGGCTTCCGTAGCCGCGACCACTGTGACCGTCACAGAGACCACATATACAGTCACGAGCACCACCGTTACCACGGTTCCTGCTTTGACGACAACGGAGGATGGTAAGTAAACGAGATATTGGACCTAAGAGGAGCTATGGCGCTAACGAAGCAACTATAGTTTACACAACAGTTACGGCGACTGTGTAAGTCTAGCCTTAACTTTAACCCCTTATGGGCTATGAATCTAGACGCTCGAAGGATGAAACGTTACATAAAATACTAACCATATAATCTAGAACACCCGCCCCAACCACAGTCTGCGGTGACCAAAGGCCGCCAGTTACCGTCACGATAACCAGGCCTTTCGCCACAGTCACGCAAACGGACGTTGGATATAGTACCACGCACGTGGAGGCCACGGTCTGGGTTGGGTACGTATATATATCCTCGATTCTCGTCTCACCGAGGTTACGCTAGTATAAGACAAGCCGACTGATCCATGGAGTAGTAAAACGAAATATAAGACGTCGACGGACAAGTCAAGTCGTACGTCCTGCTCGAAGAATGGTGGATGGTATGGCGCCGACTCGGCGACTCCGGTTACCGCCACGGCCTAAAGGGATCATGTGTTCATAATGGGACATTTCGGTAATACTGAAGAGAGAGAATTAACGCCTCTAATTGGCGTTTTATCGCGCCGGGTCCATGTTCTGAGCTAGTTTGACCCCGTTTAGTGATCGACCTCAAAGGAGATACGCTATCTAGTAGAGGTGGAGCGCTAAAGCCACTATAATCCTAGTGAGTCTCAGCGCATTTGCTTACCATAATTTCAGCACCTACCTCGGTAATCATAACGTGTCCGTTGTATTAGGTGCTTACCTCGGTAGGTACCCTAGAAATGTAGTGAGGCATGCGTTAAAGCTCACTATAATTATAGTGGCCTTAGCGCTCCGCGTACAATGTCGCATGCCTCAACCAGCCTACAGATTAGGTACCTCCATAGGGGAATCATTCCCTGTAGGATAGAAATGAAACGAGCATTGTTAGGCCCCTTTTCTTTGTCCGAAGCCCACCCCCCTTTATAGTTCCTTCTTTCTCCTCGCCTCGACAATACATGTTTCCTTTTAGATATAAGCACTCACCTGCATTATTATGTTATTTTCAAATCTGCTCTAGGGATAAAATACGTCATCTGATCGTCGCAGGAGTCTTTAGCCCATAATGAATTGTGTAAATCAAAAGAAGGGAGGCAACCAAACACCGCACAAAAAGCGCCAACAATTACAGCGGCCTTATAAAGCCATTGTGAGCCAGAGGTAGGAACTCAACCTGGAAATCTCAATACGAAACATTTTCGAAGGAAGAACTTCATAAAATAAGAAATAGGACACGTACATGTGCGAATATACCATCCCAGCGTTCATCTGCGGTTGTCACGCCGTAGGCCCCACGAAGCTGAGCAGGGCGTGCGAAGACCCCCGCCAGGGTTGCGCCGGCGCTCCGTCAATCCTGATGCTACCGCGACGGTGCGACGACGTCAGGAACCACGCGAATGAGTAGACGGCCAAGGCAGCCTGGCATTTTCGAGGGTCATCTAAGTCGACCGGCCGTGGAAATTCAATTGAAGTAGAAAATGATTTATTTGCCTGGAAATAAAATGCTAAAGGAGTTACACCTATCAGTGGATAACCATCGAGGTAGGCACCGGGGGGGTATTCGAGAATATGAGGGGGGAACGATCATGAGAATAAATCCCATTATGAATGTCACGAAACTGTACCAATTCGCTATGTTGAATATACTAACCCCTTCAGCTGTGATAAAACATCGTGGTCATTCTATAAATATGTCATGGGACTTTAGGTTTGCCCGCCATGTTCTTCCCTTTCCCGTTCGCCCCCTAAGTATCTCAGGTTCGAAACTAGGTAGGCTTGTTCACGCGGATAACACATCTAGGAATCCACATTTAATGAAAGGATCTACTTCTTCATTGAGGCCGTTCCAGGCGTACACATCGTATCCAACTCTACTCTAACCGCACAGCAGCCTATCTATACAAATTCATCATGCATCGCATCATACCTCATAGGAACTCCGAACATCCTAACCGTTTATCAGTGTATACCACCTATGGGTAGGGACCTAAAAGAAGCGGGAAACACGGTAACGTCTATGTTGCTCCCTCGTGCTCATCTTCATCCCCTTCTAACCATATCTCGTGGCCATTCCCTTCCCTAACCCAGAAACTAGCAACGAATCCACAAAGGGCCAAACCAGCGAGGCCCCAGAAAACGCCGCCCACCATACCGCGACTCAAGCCGATGCCGTAAAGCCACCCGCATAGGATCGGGCCGATCGTTCTAGCAAAGCTACTGTTACTTTGCCCAAGCCCGTGTACGGTGCCCAGCACGCTAGGATGCGGCGTGCAGTTATTGGTCAATATCGCCTGGGCAGGGAGCGCGAACGTGCGGCCCGTGACCTGGATGAAGAGCACGCCGGAGATAGCGAACCATATCCAGGGGCCCGTCTTCGGGCTCGGAGGCGGAGTCGTCGACGGCACGATCGATAAGAACGGTATGAGAGTGTACGTTATGGGGAAGAGGAACAAGCACATGCGCCATGAGCGGACGGTCCCCAGCCGCGACGACAGGCGCGGATAAAGGAATAATTGCATCGTGATACCTATCACGCCCAGGATCGCCATCGCCATGCCGACGGAGCTAGGGGGCAGGCCGAGCCCGCCCGTGAACCGAAAGGGTAGCTGCGGGCGGAAGCCTGGCGGATGCGGGTCCGCCGGGTTGAACACGGGAGTCGACAGGAAGACGAACCAGAGCGAGTTGAAGGTGCCGATGTGGAATGAGAGGAAGAAGTGGGCGATGAAGGTAAAAGTTACGTTTCGAGTAAAGATGCGACGAAAGGGCAGCCTGTTCTTGTACCTACGCTTGGAAGTCTGTTTCTTCGAAGCGATTGGCGCGCCCTCGGAAGAACCCCGTGGTGTGACGGGTGACATCTCGAGGTTGGTATCTATGCTAGCGTCCCGAGAGTGCAGAGGCTTATACGCTATAGATGTACTGCGTCTCCTGAACAAGGAGGTTAATTTCTCCCCCAAGATAATCCCGGTATCACGCTTATCCTGGAGAGCATCGTGTGTCTGCAGCGTGTGAGATGACAATTACGACTTGACGTTCAAGACATAGGAGGGGTACCATACCTCTTCTAAGAACATCCAACACAGTATCATGGCAAAGAACAGAACCCCCGTGCTGATGATATTCGGCATGGCATAGGGGAATTTCCGGAGGAAGTCCACCTTGCCGAGGGTGTCCGGATACGAGTCCGCTAGATCGGATAGGACGCCGCCTAATATTGGGCCGATGATGACGCCGATGTTAAAGGTCATAGGCAAGATCAAGAACGCCCGAGACTGATATCTGCGAAGCGGTTAGACCTAAGCTACCTAGAACGACCAGGCAACAGAACTTACTTCTTTTCGCGGACGATCTCGCTGATCCTATGGCCCTTGATATCAGTACCAGTAAGTAAGTTATTAGGGTTAGTGCTTGGAGCTTACATAGTCCTCATTACTCCAACGTTACCGTTAGTTGCCCCGCCCAGGCATCGGAAAAACAAGGCTTGGGGGAAGGACGTCGAGAACCCGTACCCAAGACACGATATGACTTAATCTATATTAGTATATCATTACATCTGCTTAGGGGAGAGAAGGAGAACATACGAGTACCGAATAACCCAATCATGATGACCGTCTTACGACCAGCCCAGGCAGAGTCGGCTATCCGACCCCACATCATAGCCGTGAAGAACTGCGTTGCGGTGAAGCTCGCGTGCAACACACCGGCCTGACTCGAGATAGTAGAGTCAGGCAGGCTCGGATCAAACCATCGTAGTTGGTAGAACATGTACGACTACATTATGTCAGCAGCCATAAGCCTCTATAGGGAGGTTGCGATCTTGGCTATGCATATTATAAGGGTTATAGGGGGTCCGATGAACCAGTCGGGGTTCATACCTGCAGAGAGGTCTGAACCAACGGTTCGCTAAGACGGGCCAGTGTAATGACCACTAACTGCTTTTTCTTAGGTAAGTCCTTCCATGCCACCACTTGCTTAGAGTCACTCGGCTTCCGGCCATGTTCGGAGTCGTTCGGAACTGCCGTGCTGGTGTCGATAGTTAAGGCACCGGCACGGGGCACCCCCAGCGAAGTTCTATCCCGCCCGCTCTCATCTCGGGTATCGGGTCTAGGTTCGAGCGCGGAGAATTCCTCATCGGGCTCGAAATCTAATTCGCTTAAAGGACCTTGGTCATCTTCTTCGACGTTATCATACTTGTAATTGCCCATCGACCGTCTCGATAACCAAGAGAAAAGGGTGTCTAGCCTAGAGAATACAGAGGCTTATCACGTGAGGGTGGAGGCACGTTATCAAGTAAGTAATCACAGTTAACGAGATCTTGATTCGGTATTTAGGGCTGGGCCAAGTACCAAGTTTAGGGGTTTATAGTTTGAGAATGAATTCGGACGAATGTTGACTGAACTAGAAAACATCGCCCAACCTATCTACGACTGTCACCAACAAAGGGAAAAAAACTCTGTGTCAGGTGCGCCGGGCCTTAGGCCGATCTTCTGGGACCGATCTTGCCGGGTTGCCTCGCAGCGCATGTTGAGTGGTTGGGGGAAGGTCGACAGCGTTTGCGTACAGAGGTTAGGAGGTGACAGCGGACCCAATGGAAGACCGGCACCGGCACGTCGATGTATCGATGAGACAATTCAAGGCTCATTGACGCCACCCCCCTCATAATTACGAAGTCGAGAGTTGATTCGCCTATTCGTGACTCCAGGACCCGGTACGGTGGATCTTTAGCTGAGGAGCAGCCAATGATATCGCAGGTTCGGTAGCCCTCGTTAGACTTGTCTTGGGCATTTGGGCCAGGGTATTCTGCGATGCAATCGGCTACTGCCCTCCGAGCGTGCGCAGCGTCTCGAGGATGCGGTGCTACGAAGTTGGTGCTACGAAGTCGGTGCTAGTGGCGTAAGTTCGCAGACTATCCCGCAGAACAGCGAGCCCCAACGTTCTAATGCCTTTGAACAAGCTTTTCACAAATGTCACCCTCTCCAACGGAATCTCCCACACCTACGGTAAGCACCCCGCCAATATTCCGGTTCGCCAGGGCCTTTTCTTTTAAGGACCTTCACCTTCCCCCCCATCTCCCATTCGGTATTAAGCATTTGGGCCAGGGTAGCAGACGTTATTACCAAAAGGGAACACCATACAAGATGAGAGGGTCCGTATGATTCGTTAAGCCAATCAGATATCCCTTCGCGGCTCTATTCCCAGTGTAACGTACAGTACAATACACAAATACATGAAGCCTTACATAAACCCCATTTTCTCTGTCTCATATGTTCTCCCGATAGTTAACAGCAATAACACGCGATCGAAGCCAGGCATTAGGTACCTAGGTAGGTATGACTAAAAGTCTATATTCCAGTCATCGTCACGCAGAAGTCCAAACATAAACGGGGCCCAAGCCTGATTATTAGGAGCCCAACTGCTAGGGCCGCCCGTTGCTTGCGGCTCGCCTGATGATATGGGCGCCAGCGACAGCCGGGACTGGAACCAGTTCTTGATCCATTCAAGCTTTATCGAATACTTGTAGAAGCGCTCGGTCTTTGCATCGTCGGCAGAATCCGGCGTGAACCCGGCCCCAGAGTCAGCCGCAGCCTCCGCTACCTTTTGGCTCCGTAGGTTCATTACGACCTTAAAGGTTGATATAAGGCTCTCCATAGTGGCTGGAAAGTCAAATATTTGCCGTGCTTCGGTGAGGTCCCAGCCCTCGATTTCGACCAGGAGTAATCGCGAGGCCGCGACGAGGACGAAAAGGATCTCGGAGAATGAAGTAAAAGATCGGAAGAGGAAGCCCTCCGGGCTAATCGAGAGAACGGTTGAGAAAAATGACTGAGCTGCTTGCAGGCAGTAGAGCATGCACTGTCGCTGATGCTGCGCCGTTATCTCGTCCGATGGCGGAGATAGGCTCGATGCCGGTAGATACAGCCGTACTAAGACACAGTTATGCATGGCCCAAAATAATACTGAGACCATCGTCAGCCAGCGATCAACGAAAGGGCAACGAGGTAGACCTTACCAAACTGCCTATGCTCCCGACCTACATTCGCAAAGAGCTGGTCAAGCTGGTTACGAATCGACTGCATCTCGTTACTCATGGAGATGGTGAAAACTTCGTTGCCCATGTCAGAGGGGACAGGTAGTTTCTCCGATATCAGCTCGACTATCCGCTGAAACCTGATCATTTTATCCAAGACAAAGTCCGATTCGAAGTCCGTTGAGCAGGCTAATGAACTGAGACAGCGGTCTATGTATTCACCTTTTAGCACGCCATCTCTCCCGAATTGTGATGCGTTTCTAGTTCTGTCAGCCTATGTTTCGATAAGGGCCCCAAGCTAGCCGGAGCCTTACTCACACCGAAAGGAGATATTGACAACCCAAGAAGGCCCGCTGTTCCTCGTGAGTATGTAGCTCTTCCAGAACCGTGGAAATGGAGTGCCCCATCAAAGCTTCCTTCACATCTTTCGGATTCACCGCCACCGCCATCTTCTGTAACATGCTGGGAGGTGGCCGCGTGATTGCAAGATTGTGTGCGTACCCCATAGCAAGGTGGGTGAGGTAAGTTATCCTCTGATCGAAGTAGAAATCAGGTTCACCCCTTGCGTAGCCGTTTAGCGAGTACACCACAGACCCCTCGAAACGCGGTACTTACCAGGCGATAAAAACCAGAAGTCCCTGAAGCAGACCCAAGTTTCGTTCCTCCATCACCAACAGGTGTTGCCCTATGTAAGCAAGTATACTTTTCCTAATCTCATTCTGCTTCGCGATAGTGAGATGGTTCGCGATCAGCATAATGACCCGAAATAGGAGGGGCTTCTTAGCCAAGATGTCCCGTGCGGTAGCATCGGGGTCGAGGATGACGATAGGCAAGAGAGGAGTGAATTTGGTCTTGAAGTCGGATACCGCCTGCTCAGCTTGATCCCATGTTAACCCGAACCCAGGCTGCAGCAGCTTCTTAGCAGGCAAAATTGGACGCGTTGACGGGGAATTGGCCCGTTCCACTAATGCTCCGCAAGTATCCTTTATAAACTTCGTAGTCGGCGTGCTATACGAAGGGATTCCATTCGCCGGTAATGCCGATGAAGTTGATATACTTCCAGTAGAGCTGTCATTTCTGGATATATCAAACGGGCCAGGTTTTAGCAAGACATGTCCGTAGTTTGGAGGTCTCATAGTAGAGGAGCCGCCATGATTAGGGCCCGTAGGCGCGGTACTACCATATGACTATTTTAGTAACATATTTACCGAGCTATCTATACGGGCAGACACCCAAGTAGGTAGGTACCAATCTAGAACATAGATCCCAGGCGGGTCTTTCACAGGGGAACGTACCTTGAAGGTTTAACCTGCCGAGGTCTCCTTAGACTTTTAGTCGTCTGGGGAGTACAAATGATTTTCATTCGCCGGCACCTGTTTAACTGAGACGTTAGACCAGTAAGTTATATCCAAAACACCATGGTCGGAAGGGTATGTCGTAACCTATCACATCCATCATCCACCTTATTGCCTTCAAAGTGACAACGAGCCTTCGCTTTGGTACAAGGGGCGCATGCGCGTTGACGCCTCGGGGGGCTTCCAGGTCTTCCCGTGGCCTGCTGGTGGTTCGGCGTATCTACCATAGTAGAATCTCAGCGTCTCAATTGGTTCTGTAGTACCGGAACTAAGACACCTGGAAAGGAACGCCGTCTCCCTCCTATAACACCTAGCAAATGTTAACCCGGTGCCTTCTAAGGGATATACTGACTTCGGCTCACCGTTTCTCAACGCTAAAGAAAGTGGTACAAAAACCCGGTGCTTAATCCGATAGTCACCAATATTCTAGAATGGCTACGGAAGAGTAAAAGAAATATAGATGCTTAATTGTCTCTTTCACTATTCATTTCAACTCCGTCAGCGTGAACTCGTGTTAAGGCTGGGTTCCACGGAAATAATTCGGGTTGTAAAGTACAAGCGTCTCATCGGATTTAATAAGAGGTTTGAAGTACACACTATCCCGGCTTATCCCGCGCTATTATTCTTATCCCGATCAATTAACCCGAGTCATGTCGGGTTATGAATTGTTCCACGAGCTGTAAATAGCACCCCGTGCAGGACGCAGTGAACCGCCTTGACCAATGACCCCTATATGATTACCTATACGATCGTCTCCATGAATCAGCCCCATCCTACAGAGCTGACAACCAGGATAATATCGCCTCCGTATTCAGCTCAAGAATGAATTGGTTTTATGTAAATTATGAAGATCCCACTTATACACTCATGCACTTACACTTACCTAGGTAGGTTTCTACCCACACATGAAGAAAGACCACAAGAGCTGTCATTGGTATTTAGTTAGTTGTATGATACTAAACTGGCAGCTATCCCATTTTTCAATTTTTAAAGAACCATCTAACTTTAAACAGACATCGTGGGCACTCCGTATTGGTTAGGGAATGGATGAGTATTAGGAGTCGCCACGAAATATTTGATTATATTATTAGATATTTACCCAGGGGTAAGTATGCTCAGGCAATAAATTTACAGAAAATGCTTGCTCTTGACAGTACTCCTCGAAGCTATATCGACGTCCTTAATAGTTTAGAGTGAACCTTGGTGATGAATATACAGTGTCCGGAGGACTCGTAGATGCGCAGCCAGTTTCAATATCTTCTATTATGATTTGCTGAAACTCCAATTCCAAGAGAAGTAGATATAAAGAGACTTCCACTCACGTAATCAGAACTAAGCTGGCAAGTTTAGAGGGAGACAGGAGTTGAGGCCTAAGACAATGAAAAGCCCAGGTCAAACCTCCTAAATGTTATGTCCAAGAGTAGCATCATAACCAGGGAGTTCAAATAGCACCCAACTTTCTAAGATATTATGGGTTGCCGTTGTTGCGGTTCTTTACTAAGAACTCTAACGTGCAAAATTCAACCTCCGCCATCCTAGGAGTATCACCACAGTGGTTAGTTCATACCATGTAGAGGTCATGTCCAATAGCACGTTGCAAGGGGGTTCGGTCTGAATAGGGGGGGCTCCAATGAGGTTCACATGAGATTCTGCGTATTGCTCTCGTGTGCTTTACTTCAGGCCATGGCATACTCTCAGTCGCCGCCCCTATCGGCTCCTGTCGATATCTTCGTTCCCGTCGGCGACCCTCCTGGCCATCCACCAGTGTCGCCAAGTGCCCCCATCGTCAACCCTTTTGGGTGATTCATCGACATTGGATGCATACCTGATAAACGCGATACTTATATCCAGCGTTTGCTAATTTTTCCCCCACCGCTTTTGGGAAATTACTTTGCCCTTACCCTTCCTGCACAATGTTTTGACCAAATCGAATTTTTCCTGCCTACCCACCTTGCACAATTACCCATTTGTCCCCAAGACCATCGATACCATCAATACCATCAGCACCTATTCAACTTCCAAGACTTCATATTTCAACCTTCCCCATCAAATAAAACTTTCCAAGAGGGAAAAAAACACCTCAAAAACACATCAAAAAACACAGCTTGTTCGTAATGGCAGACCATTCCGCCTCCTCCAACGAGGACCCCTTCCTTCTCGAGAAATATCGCCCGGCCTATGAGGCAGCCCAAGCTCGAGAGCGCGCTCAAGCTCAAGAGTTGGCTGAAGCCCAACTAATGGCATATTCTCAAGACATGGGCGGAAATAAGACGCCCTCTAGGATGAAGAGCCTCATCGGCACTAGCGTCGCAGCTGCGCTTGGTAAGGAGAAAGCTAAGGCCGTCAGCGAGGAGCAGGCCGGACTCGGCGACCTAGCATCTTCCTCTCGTGAGCCCGGCCACAGGAACATATCCGGCAAAGTGGTAAATAAGATTAAGAAGATCTTCACCAACGACGATTCGGCGTCGGATGGCAAGAAGTCGCTGCTCATGAGCGATGAATTAGACAAATTTCCTATGCCTCCGAAGTCGTGCAATATGCCGCAGCAGTCGAAGAAGGTTAGAGCCTTGCGCAGCTCTTCCACCCGAGTTGTCAGGTATGAGGACGACCGATACGGATTCCCAAAGAAGGACAATACGACCAAGAAGGGCAAGACGGAGTCGGACAACTGGAAGATAATTTCCTACGATTCGGATATCGAGGGCCAATCATCGGCTCGAGCTGTGTCCAACCCGCCCAAGAGGGCTTTCCGTGTCAGAGAATCTAATATGCCCAAGTACGGTGATTCCGAGCACAAGGACAAGCGTTGCTTTAGCGACCTCGAGATCGCCCATAACACTCCTAATCTGATGCAGCTCCGAGTGAATCAGCCGGAGGAGGAGAGCGACTATATCTATGACAGCATCCTATACGATCCGCTTTGGAAGAAGCATATCAGAGACTGGTTGATTGAGACCACTCCGCAAGACACCGACTGGATTGAATATCACGCGTCGCGTCGCGCTTCTCGGAAACAGAAAGCCAAGGCTCGGCGAGAATCCAAAACTCCCGAGTACGATGTTCTATCTTCTGAGATGAGCCCCAAGAGACCCAGTACAGCTCCCTCACCAGTTAGCCCTGATCTACAATCCCAAAGCAAAAAGAAGCAGGCTCACCTGTCCCTCATGGGCCATCAAGAACCGGCTGTTGTTCACCCTCGCGTGGACTTGAGCAAGCATTCAGGCTATTTCGAGGCGGAGAGCCGCAACAAGGAAGTCTCGCGATCTAACTTCCCCAGCTGGACGTGCGAGTCGTGCGGCTTCTCCAACTACCATTGGCGACGGAACTGCTACCGCTGCTCGTTCCCGATGGCGTGTGCGGAACCACGAGCCGGTACGAGTAACGAAGTCGACTACGCCCATGGATACAGCGCCGGCTTCAGCCAGGGTTACAGCTCTGGTTACAACAACGGTTACAAGTCCGGCTATAACTTGGGCCAAAACCAAGCCCATAGCCAGCAGACACAGGGGCCAGCTTATTCCCGACCCGAGCGACAGCACAACAGCTATAACAAGCGCAAGGTTATGACCTACGAGGAACTCGACGCAATCCCGTTCCTTTATCCTGAGTTGGTCCCTAAGCCTTTGTCGATCAAGCGTCCCGGCCCGTCCAGGTCTGAGGCAGTGCCCAAGGCTACTGGGGGTGATACTCCAGCTCACACATCCAACCCGGCTAAGCCGATTGTCGTATGCGGTACCACCCTACAGAAAGACCATCGTTCTTCTACTCAGCGAAAGGAGTCGAAGTAACTCTCTAGGCGGATAGCGGACCTCTGAGAGGAGGCGAATAAGAGGCTGGAGGAGATATTATACACCCTGGAAAATACGCGCGCGATGTTTCCGCGCAAGGAGCGAGTTCTTTCTTAGCGAGTGCCATGTTTCGGCCAGCTGTGCTACGGGAGACTAGTCAGGCTCATACGATGCCTGTTTATAAAGCAGGTCATGCTGTTTCAAGTTGCGTGCATTTAGATTCGGGACTCGGTCATTTGAGGATTGAGGATGGTTCTTTAGAGAGTGATGCTCTCGCAGTCCTCTATAAGGTGGATAAGAGAGGTGACGGGAGATGGCCAGGGCTCTCGATACAGAGGTAGTTCTTTTCCCTTTCCTCTTGAGCTCTCGGTTGGGCCTCCACCCCCCAGGGAAACGGAGCCGGAGCCTGCGCGGCCGCGCGGCAAGGCGGACACCTAGGCACTTGGCACTTAAGGAGTTGAGCGGTATTTACGTTGCGTTGTGCTGCGTTGCGTTGCGTTGCATTAAGTCGAGTTGAGTTGAGTTGAGCTGAGTTGAGCCGAGGTCGAGGGAAACGGCGAAGATCCCGTTTGAACCTCCCCGTTCATGTACTTAAGGTACGTACCTGCTTAGGTACCAGCTCCTACGAGTTGATAAGACCGATAAGGATTGATTTGCCAGCTGGCAGCTTCCGCCCACATCGTGTCTGCTTTGTCCTCTTTAGGTAGCAGATAGAGTTCACAGAACTACGCACTTTATACATTTGTAATTCAACTGTTAATCGTCAACCCTTAGGACATCGAGTCGAGTCTGTCCTGTAAAGCAATACCGAATAGGGCGAATCGCACGTGAACCACACTAGAATAAGCGAATCCGACTACAATTACCAGTAGTAATCGAGCGAACATGGACCCCTATTCGGCAGAAGGCGAGCTGATCAACCTTCACAACCACTTCCACCAGGGCCAATACCAAGAGGTCATCGACTTCGATACGTCCGCCCTCTCGCCCGAAAACGCGCTCCCCGCCCGAGTACTCGCCCTCCGAGCTCGCATCGCCCTCGGACAAGCAGAAGATGTTGTCGCGGACGTACAAGGAGAGTCGGAGCCCGATCTGGTTGCGGTGCGCGCTCTCGCAGAATATAGCCTAGGGAAGACGGACGCCGCCGTGCAGATCATTGAAGAGCTGGCTTCGTCTGCCAGCGACAATCGGACGGTTCAGGTCGTCGGGGGCACAGTTCTGCAAGCTGCTGGCAAGTCGGAAGAGGCCCTCGCGCTCCTGTCGCAGCATTCCGGAAGCCGTACGTTCGACTACTAAACGAAGTAATAGCTCTCCCAGTTATATACTAATGGGGGTCTATCTATCTAGTCGATGCTGTCGCTCTGATTACCCAAATCCACCTCCAGCAAAACCGTACCGACCTAGCTCTTAAGGAAGTTACAGCGGCTCGACGATGGGCGCAAGACAGTCTACTTGTCAACCTGGCAGAATCATGGGTTGGCCTACGGCTGGTATGTACTACTTAAACCGCGGCCCTTACAATGATGGAGCTAATGAACGGCCCTCGCTTCAGGGAGGAGACAAGTACCAGCAGGCGTTTTACGTGTTTGAAGAACTTGCGCAAGCTCCCTCGACGTCTTCCATCATTTCCCTCGTATCCCAGGCCGTATGCGAGATCCATCTAGGTCGCGTCGAGGAGGCCCAAAGTGCTCTCGAGCAAGCTGTGCAGAAGCAGCCCGAATACGCCGAAGCCATCGCCAATTTGCTCGTCCTCTCGGTCATAACCGGCAAAGATACCACCGAACTTACAAAGTACGCTATAACCAGATCGCCTTGATATTACTTGCATACTAATACACTCTTTTCTGCAGTTCTCTAAAGAAAGCGGCACCCAAACACCCTTTCCTAGTCGACGTCGAGGAGAAGAGCGAATTGTTTGATAAGGCTGCCGCCAAGTTTAGCGCAAAGGTATCGTCTTAAACATGGGAGGACCAATGAGGAAAAGGTCTTTTGTGATTGTTGATATCCTGGTAGACCTTGAAGAGCGAGGCATAAAGAAAAGGCGCAGTACCTTTGGTTACGATATCCTACGAACATGACGAATACCTCACATACATTACTCCTGTGCTAGTTACGCGTCTTGAGTGCTCCTGATTGAAGTGTAAGGGGGATGGGGAAAGGGCGTGAATGGATATGGCGCTTTGACTAGACCGAGCCTTGTCCTTTACGACCTTATTTAAATTTGCCAGCCGCGCTTTAGTGGTGCTTTTCGCTATTCCTGAATGAAGTAACCCGAGAGTATCTTCAATCCGCTATATTCTCATGTGGGGATCAAACCCCTGGTTTTGCAACGCTGAAGAATGGCAGAGCAAGGCCAGAGAAGTTTTTCTACGCTCGTCTGACATCATTTGCGTTCTAGAGCGGCACGTCCTTGAATTGCAAGAAAAGAAGAAACTTGAGAGATCATTTGAATGCACAATGACGAACCCTCAGATTATATCGCGAGGGGGTAGGAAGCAGCTCTAGCTGGCGTCTTCAGGAGTACATCGTCGTCACATGGACTCTCAGGCCGTTGGATGCAAGTAACGAGAGGGAAAGAGGCGAGTGGATCTTGGATAACACAGTAGTCAACAGACGCTAACCATAATACGACGAAGCTAGGCGCCGCTCATAGAGGAGGGGGAGGAGGGGATGTGATGCCCCTCATTCAATAACAAGCAACTCCCATCTCTACGTGGTTTGCTAAGCCCTATCCCTCACACGCCCCTTGATCAATATATTGTATTCACCGCTTAAAAGGTTACATTATCAATAATTATGATACAGTGGCCTAAAAGTCTCTGGCGATCTCATCATGCCTCCAGCTAGACCCTTTTAGTACGGACTTCCCGCTTATCTCTGCGGCGTTGTTCGGCCGCACGCATCTTTTCAAGTTGTTGTCCAGTCGGAGAAGCTGGCAGGAAATGCAAAATCATCGTGGGATTTGACGCCGAAAGCTACCCATGACATCACTACGTCACTCGGCATATTGTGTCAGCGTGCTTTCTGAACCCACCATCGCTTACACACAATTTTTGCAGCCGAATCGCATTCAAAGCATCGTGACTCGTCGGAAGCTAAAGATATTCTAAAATTGGGATGCGGACTAGTTTCCGTCGGTGCCTGGGCGTGATTAACCAACCTGGTACCGAAAAAAAAGGGTATGATTTATCAAGGAAAGACTTATGGCAGTGCACTCAAGAAACGATATATTTCCCCGATAGAAATCATGGGAATATTTCGATGGGGAAAACCCCTGAGTTTAAATGAAGATCTTGTACTTGTTGGTGGGCTTGTCGCCCGTTTCTAGAGAAATCTAGATTCCGCCCGATACACCCAAAGCCGCAAAGAGTGGACCACCAGCCCGTATGATGTTTACACTAATACTATGTAAGTAATCTGACGAGGACGATAAAATAAAGGGTTCCTTGCAAGCCCCTGGACTACGATCTTGGCTACGTATAGAAAATGGAAATCGCCCGAGTGGACCGGGTGGCGCGAGAATAGGTGGGATTGGCTTATTCCAGACCCTATGTCAGTGTGCATGCCGATAAGGACGATGGCTTCGTTTTCTACCGAACTTGGGCCTGCCTTCCAAATCGGACCTTGCATGAGACCCCGGTAAAAGTCACAGGCAGGATTGTGCCGTGGCTTGTGATATGACGATGGCTTCGTTTTAGGCACTACGTATGTCGTCTGCCGTTGGGTCCCGTCATCGTGAAGCTCGTGTGTTAGGCTATGGGCCTAGACAAACTTCCCCACGATGACACACTTCTATATAAGTCTATTACCTTTCGATATGTCACGATAATTTTCTTCATACCAAAGCATAAAGACCCATTCATCAAGCCGAACATCTACTGCTACTTTTATTTCTGCAGTGTGGAATTCAATTCTTCTTGCTCCCGTATCATTTAGACTTTGATAAAACTACACACTGATAGAATAGACATCTTTCAACATGCCTATCGCTCTTTCACCACCTCGCGTTCCCGAGATTAAAAATCTCGGGGAAGCCAAAGCCCAACCCGCTAAAAGACGAAAGATAATATGCTTTTCAGGTAAGGTACCCCCGAATTTAAGAACACCAAGATTATACGAAAGTACTAACACGATATCAGACTTCGATGGCACTATATTCAAACAAGACACCGGGCACGTCCTGTTCGATAACCACGGCTGCGGCTCCGAAAAAAGAGAGAAGCTAGACGAGCAAATCAAGACCGGGGAGCGTTCCTTCAGGGACGCCTCGGAAGAGATGTGGGCATCACTAAACGTCCCCTTCGAAGATGGCTTCGAGGTGATGAAGAAGTCGCTGGAAATCGACCCGGACTTCCGCAGCTTCCACGAGTACTGCCTAAAGAACAACATTCCCTTCAACGTCATCTCCGCGGGACTTAAACCCGTGCTGCGCCGAGTCCTCGACACCTTCCTCGGCGAGGAAGCCTCCTCGCACATCGACATCGTCGCCAACGACGCGCACATCTCCGAGGACGGGTCGGAGTGGAAGCCGATCTGGCGGCACGACACGGAGCTGGGCCACGACAAGGCGCAATCGATCACGGAAGCGCGGCGCGAGGCGGAGCGCGTGTCGCGCGAGGACGAGGACGACGAGACGGTGCCGCTGATCGTGTTCATCGGCGACGGGGTGTCGGACCTGCCGGCGGCGCGGGAGGCGGACGTGCTGTTCGCGCGGCGGGGGCTGCGGCTGGAGGAGTACTGCCGGGAGCACGGGATCCCGTACATCCCCTTCGACACGTTCGCGGACGTGCAGCGCGGCATCGAGCGCATCCGCGAGGAGGACGTGCGCCGCACCGGCGGCCGCGGGCTCCCCGCCCGCTTCAACCCCCGCGCCAACCCCTGGCGCCGACTCTCCAGCTCCGGCGGCGGCGGCGCCCCGCCCCGCTACGTCCTTACGCCTGCCTCGCCGCCGTCCGCCGCCGAGGACAGGAAGTTCCGCTGGCAGGACGCTCTTGCGGATCTAAAGGGCCGCCAGGGCGTCGAGGTCGCGGAGTCCCCTATCGACGTGTCGCCTACGCAGGACTTTGCTGTGAAGCCCCACGTGCAGAGTGCTGCTTAGGTAGACGGCATAGCACGGTGATGATTTGATGGGATTTACGATACATATGACGGCGTTGCATGTTTCCTTCCTTGTCTGGGCTGGAATGAAACAGCGATGTGGATATACATGATGTCACCGGTGTACGATAGCACGAGGAGATTTTGGCGTTCGGATTACTTGGAGGGCGGTATAATATGGTGATAATGTGGAGGTGTATGACTTAACATATAGATTATCTATCTATACACCGTGAGAAAGGGGGTGTTCTTATGATAGGTATGATATTATTGAGTGGATTATAGAACCTTGGATATTTCAACGTTTATGTGTAATATATGAATGGGATATTACTGGTTTGAGTATGTTCTGGCGTTCCTAATAATAACATCGTCCTAGATAAGACAGAGGTACATCTTTAAATAGGGGAATTCATGATTGCGACCTTCATTTCCTACAAGTACCTATATATACAGACACACGCCATGGACTTCCTTTATCTTGCCTATTATCCCTTGTAGTACATCATCTCGCATATCACTGGGGGATCATAGTCTTGTTTCTATATCAATTTCGACCATCATCAACAACTGGCAGCCAGAAAAAAGGGGGCAGTAGTACAAGATCTCCATGGGATACGCCGTATCATGCAAGTCCTATTACATGAAAGAGCATTGCCCAAACAATGGGATCGGGCCAATGGGAAGCGCAGGAGTTAGCCACTGGGCTTGGGGCCTACGACAGCATTCTTTAAACAAACATAGATCAGCTCATTTGACGTCCCCCAAGATCCCATCCCTCCACTTTAAACCCACCCTTGACGAGCTGAAGATCGGGAATCGGGAATCAGGAATCGGGACAAGGAAAAGAAGAAAAGAGCAGAAATGTGACGGACGATAGGCACGCGTCCCACGGTTCATCACGGCGAGTTGGTGTGTATCGTATTGCTGCCCTTTCCTTTTACTCATGGATATTACGGAAAGGAAAGTGTCAGTAGAGTAATAAATAGTTGGAAGTCGACGGATCTGTCGGCAACTGATTTGTGTAGGTAGGACTTCTAGAGGCAGTCTCTGGCTATTGCGGCAGACGCGGCACGTTTGACGACAGCAGCATTTAGTAACTGTATCACCACCTGCCTATGTACAGTAGAGACCCAGCCTAAGCATGTAGGTCTGAGTTCCTCTATGCTAATATCATGGGAATACCATAGGAATACCCATATGTGCATGTATCGTACGGACCTCAGGTACTTCAAGCTTACCTTCGTACTAAACATAACACAAGTACATGTGGTTCGGTTCGTTGCAGAAAATTGTTGTTGGGCTTCCCCTGGTCGATGTGAGAGTAGGTACCAAGACACAGCTAGGCTACAACGCTTCGTTGCATTTTAACCCGTCGGGATCTTCTGGAACACGGGATCATCGATCATCGCTGTTCCCCCAGCTAACAAGGCATAGCCCTACTATGTATGCTGGGTAGGTCAAGATTTAGCTGATGATCGATCACCTTTGCCTTGGAAGTGTTTGCAGTTTGTATTTTTATGCCAAGTTATTTTTATATTTTAGTGGTCGACCTCCTAAGCCTAGGTGCATTAGGTACCAGGTGGTAGGTAGCATGGACCTTATGGGTGGTATAACCCGATACCTATTGTGCTAACCTACCCGTACCCAGGTACTTAACGCATGATGGAACGGGTTTCGTTTGTGTTTCTCCAACAAATCCCCCGGCTCTAAAAGAAGCTTTTCTGTTGTGGCATGGGTTTATGCACATCAGCGTACCTTCCCAGCCCAGGTATATACCTACTGTAGGGTACCTAACGTATTAGGTGCGGCAACCGTGAGTTTCCGCGTTTGTTTACCGGGTAATTCTCAGCTTGCAAGGGGATTTGTTTCCTTAAAATTAGGTGGCACACCTAAGGTACCTAGGTGGTTACCTGCCTACCTTATAGATTGGATACGATAGGTACCTACTTTACCTGTATATACCTATGTTCTCATATAGCTCCTATGCTTTTAATGATATATGCTTTCATTAAATTTCGATATAATAGATATCTCAAATACCCATTTTAGGTAGCTAAGTAGAGGTATATGTAGCTCCATAGGAGCATCTAAGTACATTCGTACATGTAGGTTCTCCCACCCCGTAGGTATTGTACTTCAACTTCAATATTCGAAATACATGTACCATTATCGTCCGAATTGGTGGGCCAAATTCTAGCTCTGTGGCAGTGGAGGCGGGGTGGCCATCAGCGTCAGCACAAGCCATGGTAGGTGCACATTTAGGTGTCATCATATTGTATTAGGTACTTAATCTACGTAGGTCTTCTCGTCGAAATACTAAGTACCCACCTACCTGCTTTGAACATATGTTTTCATACCACGCAAGCAACAACAGAAGGCGCGACTGAATTGGTTACCAAGTTCTAATTACCTGCCCCTCCAAAAGGACGAAACTTGGTATCTAGCTTCAAAAAAAGTATTTCGAGTCCATGACAACTTTTATTTTATTTATTCTTTTTTTCCTGTTCCTCCTAGAGTTATTATTCTTTCTCTTTTCCCTATTTTGTATCATAGCTACCTATACCCTCGGCCTTCTACTACTCTCTAAATCACTCAAATCATCTGATATCCATTTTATCTCAAACAAATCAGGTATAACCCCAAACCACAAGTGGCCGTCTAACTTGTCTTCCGTTAGCCTACTTTCGCCTGGTCGAGACCCGGGCAAGCTTTTAGTAGGATCTAGCTACCTCCTTTGACATCATTTCGACCCCCGTTAGCGTTCTTAAGTCTGGCCGACCACCATCACAAGCGCCTAAAACGCTGAAAGGGGCTCTGCTAGGCCAGGCACTTCCAAGACGGGACCCAACACAACGTCACCCGCGTTTGCCCCTTCTCGTTCCTTGGAAATACAACCTCTGATATCCGTCCCTTTCTACCCCCCCATTTAGCCCGCCTCTCCCGGAAAAGTCCTCCACCATGGTTCGCATCATTCCTCAACGATTGAAGACCTACACTTCTAGTTCGACCGCCAATTCTACCTCTAACAGCCGAAGCACAAGTCCCATGCCGTCGAAGGGTGATGCTGGCGCATTAGAAGCGCGCAAGGACACGGGCTTAGTCCTAAAGATTGTCGTTATTCGAGTAAGGGCAATGAATTGATCAATCAGATTATATTAGTCTCGACTGCCAATTCTAACTCACCTTGATCTAGGCCAGGAATCTAGCTGCCAAAGACCGTGGAGGCACATCCGATCCTGTACGTATACGTTCATGTGCCCCTAACAGAAAAAAAAAAGAGAGAAAAAGAGGGAAAAAGAACAGCAACCTGAGGATATAACTAACACCTGATCTTCCTAGTATCTCCAACTGACCTGCGGCGAAACCAAATTCTTTACCCACCATGTCCCTAAAACGTTGAACCCCGAATGGAACGTCGTCTGTACCATACCCATTACCGGTGTCGACAACCTACTCCTCGATTGTATCTGTTGGGACAAGGACCGCTTTGGCAAGGACTACCTCGGCGAATTCGATCTAGCCCTCGAGGAGATTTTCTCCAATGAAAAGACGGAACAAGAACCGAAATGGTATCCCCTTAAGAGCAAGAAGCCAGGCAAGAAGTCCAACAACGTCTCAGGAGAAGTGCTGCTCCAGTGCACTTTGTTCGACTCGACAAATAAGAATGCGACGGACGCTCAAATATTGGAAAAGCTGCGCTTGCTTGCTACGGCCCTACCTGAAGCTGCATCTCGGAGCATTACCCCTAGTATGACCCCGACACTTGGCCCGACCCAGACGCCAAAGTCAGGCTTGACTCCATCTCCCCAGTTAAGCCAAAACACCACCGACGGATCACAAGATGAGGACGATGATGAGGTTCCAGACGACGACGAGACCCCGGAGGATGAAGACCCAAATAAGCCCGAGGCCATCGAGAAGAGGAAGAGGCGGCTCAGGATCAAAGGTCTAAAGCGAAAGAAGAGACAGAATCCGTACGAATTTATCAACGGTGGCAGCGATGTAGTCGGCCTTATCTTCCTTGAAATCTGTAACATTACCGATCTCCCTCCCGAGTCAAACTTCACAAAAACTAGCTTCGATATGGATCCTTTTGTCGTAGCATCTTTAGGCAAAAAGACTTACCGCACACGGGTTGTCCGACATAACTTGAATCCTGTGTTCAACGAGAAGATGCTCTTTCATGTACTCAGCCATGAGCAGTCATATTCTTTTGCGTTCACGGTTATTGATCGCGACAAATATTCCGGAAACGATTTCATCGCCTCAGCGTCATTTCCGGTGCAGGAATTAATCGAAAGAAGCCCTAAAGCTAATCCCGAGACTGGACTATACGATTTGAAGGAGCCAGCTGAATACGTTCCGGTGCAAAAATCAAGGCTTGCAAGACTCGGGTTGTCGAGGTCATCTTCGACTCAGAGCTTGGGCAAAAACCGGCCGGTATTGCCCAAGACCCCTAGTACAGCTTCGGCGACACTACAGGCCGACGGACAGGGCGAGGCGAAGGTTGCACCCACATCTGCACCGAGTCCCGCGCTACTACAAGCAGATCAAATACCGAACCTCAATAGCGGGAACGGGAACGGAAATGGGAATGGAAATGGAAATGGCGAGGGCAGTGAGTTTGACGACCCCGACTTCAGCGTCTTTACAATTCCTTTGAAAATGAAGAACTTGGAAAAATGGGAAGCCAAGCATAGCCCTATGTTGACTATCCGGGCCAAGTATGTGCCGTACCCTGCGCTACGGCAACAGTTTTGGCGGGCGATGCTGCGACAGTATGATACGGATGAGAGTGGTGAGATCAGCAAGGTTGAGTTAACTACTATGCTCGACACCCTTGGCTCCACTCTGCGTGAGTCGACCATTGACAGTTTCTTCCAGCGGTTCCCACATAAAGCAGGGAACGGCGAGCAAGAACTGACTATGGATGAGGCTGTCATCTGTCTGGAAGACCAGCTAGATGCGAAGAGTAGATCGGCCCCGGTAACTGACAAGCTGAAGAATATGCTGCCCGATACGGAGAAAGTCAAGAATTTGTTAAACCCATCAAGCCAGAGTAGTAGTGTTACTCCTTCGGAGGAAGGGTCCTTCACTCTCAGTGCAGAGGATTCGACCGTCCAAGGGACACAGCCGGGGACCTCGACTATTGTCGTCCCCGAGCTCAGTACGTCCGGGGAAGAGGGTGACGCATTGGATAAGGATGATTTAAACATCGACCGTAGCGAAGAACATGTTGTTGAGATCCGAGAGTGTCCTATCTGCCACCAGCCTCGCCTCAACAAACGAAAGGATGCCGACATCATCACTCACATAGCTACTTGCGCCAGCCAGGACTGGCGTCAGGTCAATTCGCTCATGATGGGCGGGTTCGTCACGGCCAGCCAGGCGCAAAGGAAATGGTATTCAAAAGTTATCACCAAAATATCTTATGGTGGTTACAAGCTCGGCGCCAACTCGGCCAATATTCTCGTGCAAGATCGCCTAACCGGACAGATTAACGAGGAGAAGATGAGTGTCTATGTACGGCTAGGAATCCGATTGTTGTATAAGGGCTTAAAGTCGAAGGATATGGAGAATAAAAGGAGTAAGTGCTGATTCTGATGCGCATATTGGGAGTCTCAGCTAACAGCTCTCCAGTTCGCAAACTCCTGAAGAGTCTGAGTATCAAGCAGGGTAAAAAGTACGATGATCCTGCTTCAAAGTCTCAGATCCCAGGCTTCATCGAGTTCCACCAGCTAGACATGTCTGAGGTTCTACTGCCCGTAGAGGAATTCAAGAACTTCAACGAATTCTTCTATCGTGCTCTCAAGCCTGGCGCTCGACCCTGCTCGGCGCCGGATAATCCCCACATTATCGTGTCGCCCGCCGACTGCCGGTCTGTCGTCTTTAACACTATCGAGGCAGCGACTACTATCTGGATCAAAGGTCGCGAGTTCTCGATAAAACGACTGCTCGGTGACGCGTATCCGGAGGATGCTAAGCGATACGAGAACGGTGCCCTGGGCATCTTCCGCCTAGCACCTCAGGACTACCATCGATTCCACATTCCTGTGGATGGCATTCTTCGCAAGCCCAAGCTCATCGCGGGAGAGTACTATACTGTTAACCCTATGGCCATCCGATCCGCGCTAGACGTGTACGGCGAGAACGTCCGTGTGCTCTGTCCTATCGATACCGAACTGTTCGGTCGGGTTATGGTGATCTGCGTCGGCGCCATGATGGTCGGTAGTACGGTCATCACCCGGAATGAGGGAGATGAGGTAAAACGAGCCGAGGAGCTCGGGTATTTCAAATTCGGTGGCAGTACCATCGTGACGCTCTTTGAGCCGGGGAAGATGTTGTTCGATGACGACCTCGTGGATAACTCGAACAGCGCCCTCGAGACATTGGTACGTACCTAGTCCCTATCTTCCCAAGGTACTGCTCAAATGCAAATACTGACATATGCAAAGATTCGCGCCGGCATGTCGGTTGGCCATTCCCCACAGGTACCGCAGTTTACACCAGACATGCGCAAGGATGAGAAAGATGTCACGGAGGCGGAGAAAGCAGAAGCCCACCGCCGTATTCGCGGTGGTGTCGACACTCCGGATGACGCACCTTTACCTTAGAAAGACACTTTGTGATACGAGGAATGAGACACATGTTGCATTCGGCCAGCGTTATAGTATCCTTGGAGGCGACGGTTCTTTGAAGAGATTGGATCCCTAATGGGCGGATAGACTAGACTTGAGCATGGCAAACAGGGAGTGTGCAGCAGCATGCTGTCTATCAGAAAAGTGGACATGGAGGAGATACGAAGACGGAAGGGAAAAGGGGGTGGGAGAGGGGCAATGCAGGTTATTGATATCCACGGTTCCCTGGACGTGGGAGTGGGCGCATATGCAGCTTCCAGGACTACGGGGGGGCTGGGTTGCCTGGTTGCCATGATGATCCCCCTCTTCCTCATCTGGACATCGTATCATTATTCCAATAGGCGAATGTGAGTTAGGAGTAGCCTCTCACCGAGCACTGTACGGGGTGTGTCCGTTTTGGGATGGCATCATGTCCATGGGTCTGGATAGGGAGAGGGGTCGCAAGTGAGATAGCTAGGGCGACTAAGGCTAAAGCGAGACCAACAGGATGCGAATAACAGAGAAAATAACACACCGATATTTTATTTTGGTAGGCAAAATCGATGCGGTCAAGAGTCGGTATGCAATGAGAAGCTTCCACGTGAATAGAAGGCGGGATGGATTGCGGGGCGGTACGTTCGGATGCAGGTTGTCATTTGTCGGCACTCGGAATACCCCTGGAAGGGGACGTGCAGCGGCCAGTAAGAGCGCAGTTGATACCCAGCAAGTGGCTGTCGAGGTACGTACAGATATGTAGCTACCCATGTAACGAGGTCGCCCTACATACCTATCTAAGGTACAGTACCTGGCACTACGTATAATAAATTAGAGTTTTTTTTTTTTGTTTACTCTACGGCCCCGCATAGCAACGAGATTCCATTTTCTCCAAAGAAAAACAACTCTAAAGTTTTGGAATGTCACGGTAGCTACCACTAATAAACCCAACAGGGGAAAACAAAAACACCGCATACGGAGCTGTGTTTTGTTTTTCCTCTTCTCCGCTAGCTGGGATCTAGTCGCAAGTTATTCTCGGGTTTACGCACACACACGCAATACCCTAGGAAAGGGTTTTTCTTTTCTTTTCGACTCTTGCGATTTTGATTTCAGCTGCAAATCGGCAATTGGAAATCGTGAAGGGGAAGAAGAAGAGGAAGCAGAACAAGAGGCAAAAGAATTAGGGACAAATTGACGAAAAGCCATAATAATAAAGCACTCAATACGTGAACAAACAAACAACCAAACAACCAAACACACAGGCACACATCGCTCATCCATCCACCTACAATCAGCATCCCGCATCGCCAATGAGAACGACGCCAATAGCAACCGCTCCTACTTGACCGCTCGTTGTTCACGCGAGTAAGAACTTGCCCATTGCTAAGAGAAAGATAAAGGGGAAGGACGCTCAATAGCGCGGCGAGACAAGGCAACATGGTCGACCCGGATAACCTCCGTACGGCGTCGCTATACATCAACAACCAGCTGCTCTCGCGCGGCCTATTGCGTGATGGCCACAATATCGACTTCGCCGACCCGGAATCGGGCGATGGAGGGGTACAGGCCACCATGGGCAAGGTCATGAGCGTCATCAACGACCTCATCCTAAGGCGCGACGTACGTATACCTTCTCTCTCACAATGTGCCCCTTCTTAGCCATGCATCCCTGAACACTATGCGAGCACTATACGAATAGCAAGCAGAAGAAATAGGAGAGTACGCTAACACTCGTAATAAAAATAAAAGCGCGACGCTGAGAACCGCGAATCCCTATCCACAACGCTTCGCACTCTACGCGCCGACTCGCAACGCCAGACGGCCGAGCTCGCGCGACAGACGGAAAAGTTGTCCGAAGCCCAGCGCAAGCTTGACTCCGCCGATGCCACCGAGCGCGCCCTACGCGCCCAGCTCAAGACCTCGGAGCAAACCATCCACCGCCTAAAAGACGAGGCTATCAAGATGAAGAGCGTAGTGACCCAGGCGCGTGCTGCGTGCGCTAACGAGATCCGCAAGCGCGATCGCCAGATTGATAGCTTGAAGAAGGCCGTCGTCGACGCAAGCAGAGTGAGAGGCGGCGGTAGGAGTAGGGATATCCTATGTATCAGCGTCACGGGCGAGATCGGTGGCGACGAGCGCGGACTGCCCGCCGGGGCGACAGCGGACGAGGGTTACAGCTTGCGCTTAGAGACTAACGAGTTCCTTACCGAGCTCGCGAGGGGCTTAAGCGAGGAGAACGAGAGCCTGCTCGCACTAGTCAAACGTGTAGCCGACAAGCTACGTGATATGAGTGGGCTCGAGCACGGCGCCAACAGTCTGAATGGAGCCGATGGAGCTGACCGCCACCTAAACGGCGACAACGCCGACGTGCTAGTGATGGCGTCTCATAAGAGCGTCGAGGAGCTCGCGGCTGAGTTAGAGGAGATCATGGAGCATCTTAGGACGATACTGACGAATCCCTCTTTTGTGCCAATCGAGGAGGTCGAGGTACGCGAGGAGGCCATCACTCGCCTACGCGCTGGTTTAGAGACCATGGAATCCCGCTGGAGGGACGCCGTGCACATGATCGACGGCTGGCGAAAGCGGATGGTGTCGAGCGGCAGGTCGGTAGATATGGACGACTTACAGATGGGCCTACGACTCAGTCCTGTTAGAGTCAAGGACGTCGAGGAAACCGCGAATATAGAGCCGATGAGGCTCTCCTGCGTCCAAGAGGAAGATGAGGAAGAAGAGGAAGAGGAAGAGGAGGAACAGGAAGAGGAAGAAGAACAGAAGCAAGAAAACGGAATACAAGCACAAACTCAAACTCAGGGACAAACACAAGAGGAGTCGGAGCGACTCAGGTCCCCGAGCCCTGCAGAGTCTCTCGATCTCGTTCCAGCACCAAGATACGAGGCTGAAGAGAATGAGAATGAGAATGAGAATGAGGAGGATTCGGACTCGGAATCCAGCAGCATCTTCCGAGATGAGGATATAGATATTGACGAGCTAGACGCCGAGGAGCCAAATGTCCAGGTTCTTCAGGAATCCACGTACGCGACGTCGATGGACTCCCCTCCCCTCCCTATACCGCCGAAACTTAGCCCGCTCAAGGACTCGTACTCGTCCGGGAACAAAGGACCTACCGAGCGCGATTATCAAAAGCGACCTGGGGACTTTACCACCATCGTGGAAGAGAATACCTGGGAATTAGCAGCAGCGGAAGAGGAGCGGGCACCCACTCCGCCTCCTCACGTCATTAAGCCTCAGTCTCCCCGACAGCAGCAGCAGAAGACGGCAGCAACCAAGCGCTCGCCACAATGGCAGGACTCCACCCGACCGAGCTCGACATCTTCATATGATAGCCCCCTGTTCGGCAGGTCTGGGGAGAGACCCTCACAATCAGATCCGTCCCGCAAGCTATTCTCGAAGCCCTCGACGAGCCTAGGGAAGCAGCTGCATACGAAGTCCCAGCCAGAACCGGGACAAGCAGCTACACAGGCCCCGAGTAAGTCATCAAAGAGGCCAACTTCATCACCCGCTCCGATGGATATAAAACGAACGAATTCAGACCCAGTCAACCCGCCGTCTCGTCAACAACCTTCGACAGCGTACTCTCGACAGGGCACTCCTACACGGCAAGCACAACCTGTCTCTTCTCCGTCTCCAGCCTCCTCACCCAAGTCTACGGCG
Organism: Pyrenopolyporus hunteri; assembly: GCA_902806595.1. NCBI lineage: Eukaryota > Fungi > Ascomycota > Sordariomycetes > Xylariales > Hypoxylaceae > Pyrenopolyporus > Pyrenopolyporus hunteri. The sequence goes on along the minus strand of CADCXC010000009.1, from coordinate 527,727 downwards.
GCCACATCGCAGCAGCAACCATCAATACCTCAGCCGCGCTCACCGCTCCGCAACAATCAAACCGTCACTAGCGTCGCCAACACATCGCGGCTCCCCCGACCCAATACCACCAATCCTCTTCCACAGCAGAGCCCTCTCACTATGGCCACTATCGCAGCCAAATTGGCCGCCTCAGAGCGCGAGGCCGACGCCGCGCGCGTGAGGGCCAAGCTTAGAGCTGTGCGAGCCGGTGGCCAAAAGCGGAACCCAGCTCTACGGGCGCCTGCTACGATTACTCCCAGTTCCCCTTCTCAGGATATGAAGGCCAAACGAGAAGAGAATGATTACGCCTCGGTAGACCCGGTCAAGAGGGACAGGGAGATAGCCCCTCCTTCGACTTCTCGAGGCTCTACGCCAGTGTCTAAAGGGCCCCAACGCCAACGCACGCCCGCGGCAGGCGTGGACGAAGAGCCGGCGGCATCCGCCGACCCTAAGACGCAGAACCATAGCAACGGCGGTATGATCAAACCCCCGAAGCGGAGGCGAGACCGGGGTGAGCGCCGTACGAGCAAGGTCGCCTCGCGCAGGCGGAGCACACTAAGCCCTTGGGAGCTCGAGACGCTTATACAAGGAAACGCCGCCTCCCCGGGCCCAGGGGTGGACTACAGCTAAAACGAACAGCTGACTACCTATCTTACCCAACCCGTGTATCTTCTACCTACCCACTGAGCCACCAAAGAGGATGAGCATAACGTAAGGTAGCACGAAGAGAGAGAATGAGAAAATGAGAAAATGAAAAAATGAAACTTCACCGCGGCTCGCGGTCCAAGGGGGGAAGAAATAGGGAGAAGAAAGAGTAACGGGCGCGAGCTACGCAACGAGTGAAGGAAAAGAAGGAAGTAACGAAATGAATGAATGAGCACACACACACACACACTTTACCGATTGATACAGACCCGGCCCCCCTGATATGCATATCATAATGGGAAATGGGAATTCGAAAGTTCGAAGCGAAATGAAAGGGCATTGGGAAGGGGGCAAAAGGGGGGGGGGTTGGGAAGATGGGATTTTACGGAATCAGGGAGGATCACTTCGATTCAATTCGGATGGATTATTACCTATTTTTATGTTATGACGATATGAAATGACCTTTACATACCTACATACCTACCTTACATACTTTACCTGCATGACCTTACCTACCTACCTTACCTAACCTAACCTACTACGACACGCATAAACCTGATCTGGGCATATAAATTCAGCTAGCTAACCTCTATTTGCCTCCCCGGGGAGGAAATGGACGGATGGATCGAAGCGGACTTGGACTACGGTAATGGCGATGGCGATGGGAACAGGAACGGGAATGGGGATGGGAATTGGAACGGCAGCGACAGCGGCGTTAGAGCCTGTCGGATTTTATGACCTATTTACTTTGTTCAAACTATAGCATACCATAAAGAAAGCAGAGAACTCTTCTTACTAGCTAACGTTTCTGGAATCGGGATATAACGCAACACAACGTAATGTCAATGTGAAATCAACGACCACTAGTATACCTTATCGCAAAACTTTGGATTTGCCGAGTAGGGTATGCCTCTCGTCTAGCAGGTATTTCCTCATTAGAACGCAGAAGTGTTTTATGCTTGGTGCTGAGCGGAAAACTACCGTATTCCAGGAGCCTTGACGCCGAGACTTAGCTACCACACTGCAAGTCGTAACTCGTTATATATGAGCTTTTCGTAAAGAAAAGAGAAAAAGAGTGGACTGTCCCTGCTTAATATATCATTAACCATGAATGTAGTCCGTAACGCCATCCATGAGTCTCCTCTCCCAACGCCTTGGACTACTCGGTTGTAGTCCTATGGCTCGGTTTCATTCCGAACTAGAACAGGGTATCACATAAAACAAATACAAGAAGGAATCTACGGCAATACATGATTTGAAAACTGCAGATATTGGTTGTAAAAGCGCTGCCGGTCAAGATTCATCGACGGTATGTGAGCCGGCGGTCTACCGATGAGCTGGGCGTCAAAGTTCTTCGCAGCCCAGTCCCGGAGGTCCGCTTTCGACGATCCCCCTCGGTAGTAGACCGTTTTAACACCTCTCTGGACTAACTTTGCCAGTAAAGCATCCGGGAACAGCTCGTCCGACACGTCGATACTATGCAAGTTCGGAAACCGGTCAACAATGTTAAGTAATGCATCCTGGAACGACATTTGCTGGTGAATGCTCTCTTTGGTGAATCCCGTCAAGCTGAGGTACGTGATACTTTCGCTTTTAAACCAGTGAGGGGGTTCGTCGAAGAATCTCCCCCTCGGGAACGGTCGCACATCAAGCTCTTGCAGAGCACCGGATTCTAGGCTAGGTCGAACTATAGACTCAAAGCTGGATGGTTCAAGCGGAACCCCAGATAATAAGGATAATTTCTCCAGTTTAGGGAGTCGAGGGATGGCTAGAATGTCGAGTTGCGTAGTTAGCGGTCATAGGAAGACAGGACCTCCAGGGACGGGTGAGGGTGTAAAACTTACCAAAGTGCGAATGGATGGACCGGGCCTCTATATGCATCTCACGCATATCCTCGCTTAAACTGGCTTCGGTATCCCCTCCACCTCCGTCGGTACGCGTTATAGTATTACACCCAACAAATAGGTTCCGCAGCTTTCGCCAATGCCGCATTAACTCTTCAGGTGAGTAAATGAGACAGTCAATCCAAGCTTCTTCCACGTTCGGAGCCAACTCCATCATCCCATTCTACACATAGTTAGGATCACAAGACAACCGTACCAATAAAGCCCACTCACCAAGTCGAAAGGTAATGGCGACGTTGCCCCTCGTACTAGACCCGCAAGATGGATGGCTCTCAGTTTTTCTAGCTTTGGCCAACCGGGATACCATCGTTCATGGGGCGACGGCGTCCGGCCGCAACTTGGAAGCTCGAATACGGAGAGCTCTTCCAGTGAGCTCGAAGATGCGGCGATTAATTGTTGCAGGAGTTTGCGGTGAGGCCGCACTCCATAGCCAAAGTGAAGGCTCCTGAGCCGGAGAATCTTAAGATCATTTGGAAACGGTTCCAGATTATGGCCTAGCCGGTCTCGGAGCTTGAGTACCTTAAGATGTTTAGATAGGGTTATCACATCCGAGAATTTACACCACCGCAAGAAGTGGGAGCAACCATCAATGGACAGTTCCGTGAGGTTATTCCTTCCGTAGGTACGGTATGCTTTAAAGCTCACTGGTATCCTTCGGAAATTTCCATGGCTTCTACGAACGAGGTCGTACGACTGGACTTGCCACAGGTCTTTAAGAGATATCGAGGTTAAAGTGGTGTGCCAAGTTTTGGAAACGCGCAAAGAGCGACTATCGACGTATCAATAAGCAATAGGTAATAGGGGCAGAGGAAAACAGCAGAGTGACCTACCACCTTGTCCTAAAGCTAACCAGTCTGAATATCATGCGCACCAACTCGATAGGAAGAACTGAGACGGGATCGAAGGCAACCGAGGCAGAGATCTTGTCTTTCTGGGCACATAGGGCCTACAACAACAATTAGCAGAAAGCCAACAAGATCCTACAGACGTATGTACATACAGGTAGCATAGGATGCTGAGGATGCTTCCGTCTCACGATTTCAATGCCTTGTTTATACATCTGAAACGCGAGATTACGCTGGGCCCTCTTGCGGAGTATCTTTCCCAGACGCAGGTAAGCCTAGGTGTAGATAATTAGTAACCTCAGAGCGGTCAAGAAGGAGATGAACAAACCGTAGGCTCTCTCGGAGAGAGGTTAACCATCTTCACGGCAAGCTCAAGGCATTCGTCCCATCTTGATTGCGTTTCATGGGTTGCAATCAAGGAATCGAGAGCCTGCAGGTGGACTTGGTCGTCACAGCGTCTGGTCGAGCTTGACATCGAGGCAAGGACTCCCTTTAGCTTATTGCCTGCGATGCCAGCCATAATTTCATCTTTGATGGAAGGCTGCTGACAGACATCGATGCGGCAGCTACAGCAGTTCATGGCCTGACGGGATTAGCGTGTACGAAAGCATTTGGGAGATGGGAGATGGGAGATGGGAGATTAACGAGCAACCAACCCTCTCGAAAGCCACTTTTGCCAAGTCCTGGTTATTCTCCGCATACAGCTCCTGGCCCTTCTTAAGATAAGCGGCCGCCATCCGAGCTTGCTTAGAATGCGCATCGGCCGCCATCTCGGGAGGTTGAGAGGCAGCAACAGTACTACACAACGCCGACCCTCGTTGGGGAGAAACGGAAAAAGATTCAGTGACAAAGAGTAGATTGGCGCATCGCCAAGCTGAAGAAGCCAGTTGTACAAATACCTAACCGATTATTTATGCGTAAAATGTACCAGGTAGGTAGGTAGATATTGACTAATTTAATTGATTGTCGTCGACAGAGAACCGAATGAGAGAGATGGAAAGATAAAGTCAATATCATTTGAATATACGACGCGCTGATTAGATTAGGCGTTGTATTGTACCTGCCTAGGTACCGGGAGACGCGTTAAGTGCAGGTGCGTTAGTGGGGACTCACGTCGGTACCTTAGCTACGGCTCTCAATAAGGTTTGGCGGGGTTGCGTTAGCGGGGGCTGCTGCAATTAAGCACTCAAGCACTCAACGTCACCTTTCTTAGGTCGGTATATAGGTACTTCTATCCTTTAGAGGAGAAATTGAAAAATATCATCTACCGTATCGTATTGTGATATTGTATATAGTACGCGTACGTGTTTCTGCGCGCTGTAGTATTTAAAAGTACCTGCATACCCTCGGTACTGTTATATATAGGGAAAGTACCTAAGTATATAGCAGGTATATTAACCAAACACCCATCAAACGGCCACAAAGTCAATAAGCCGGACGAAGTCCTATATATGCGCCATCAATAGACTTTATATGCCCAGAAGTCCCTGAAGGGGAATCCCAGTGAACCAATAGGTCGGCATGGGTCCATGCCTTACAAGTACGCAGGCACTTACCTAGGTAGGTAGGTAGGTAGGTAGGTAGGTATGTAAACTAATTGGAACAGACGCCGGGCCAGTCGTCAGAGCCGAATTTTCTAGTGCATTTTCCAGCGTATTAGGTGCCAATGCATAGGGGCAGGTACCTACAAAAAGTACTAGATAATACAACGACATCGTCCAGCCTACCTACCTAAGACTAGGTACATTTATGTGTTACTATATGTACCTACCCAGGTACCTAGACTTGAATAAAATATTTGGTGTAAAACCGCCTATCCCTATCCTTATAATAAATCTATCTACTGCAAATTTACAAAGTACGTCATTAACTCCCGAGAAGGAAGAGCAGGCAAACCGATAATAAATCCCATACGGATTACTATTACATACCTATACCTCCCGACCTATGACGCGAGTATAGATATAGTAAACCGTCCACGGATATCATGTAAAACGCAAGGCAGGCAAACAGCAAAATTGCTTAATGTATCCGTTTCCGGAAAGAGGAAGCCGCAAACTCGCCTTGCGAGGCACAAGTCAAGTTAATCCATCATCTTATTATTCTATTTTGGTATTTTTTCTTTTTTTTTTTCATGTTGAACATGGCTGTATACCGCTATGCTACCTCCCTCGCTACTCAGCATCCCTATAATATCTCATCAGTTAGACATTGAACACATCTTGAAACCTCTCTAAGATCCAAATTGGAAAGGCCGGCCTCAAGGGGAAATAAGAAGGCGAGAACGGCCGCAAAAGAGGCCAGGCTCGTCTATATACAGTAATCGATATTTATCATCATGTATCACACCCCGGCCGGAAGAGGTGGCACAAACAAACGCGGGGGGGCGGAATACCAAAACTCGTGACCTGATCAACCGCAATCCATTTTATTAATTGTAACATCATGAATTAAATTAGGTAGGCAGATTACTGCCCGTCATCTAATTCGTGCCCAGGTTGCAGTTTAATTCCCTAAGTTCCTAAGCCCTAAGTCCGTTACACAAGAAGGCCGGGGCAAAACCCATCCTCGAGCCTATCCTTTCATATGACTACCTTCCTTAGATACATGAATGGTAGGTTTGGTAATCGTATCCAACCAGATACTACGCAAACGATCCATGTATAAGGTTGGTTAGAGTGTCCCACACCCCCCGTCCCGCCACAACGGGAACTCCCTTCTGCCCACACCGTTGGTGCCCGGCAGATATCAATAGCTTATCACAGGAGGAGGCGCTGTAGGTTATATCTCAAAGGAGTTGTAGAGCGGATCGCCGCCACATTATTCCCGTTCCTCTCCGCATCATCCTCATCGCTATCATCATCATACAGGGGGTTTCCAATTTGGCGTCTAATTCGCCTAATATCCTGCGAGGCGCAAGACCTCCTTATCTCATCTATTTCACCCGGCTTCGGGTCCCCAGGCGGAATGGGAAAGATAAGTCGTACTAGATTGGCAACTCCGACGGAAATTTAGAAAATAATAAATCTATCCAAAGCCCCCACTCCCCTCATGTTCCGCCTTCTCTCTATATGTGAATCGTCGTCGACGTTACCTTATCACGGTTTCCCTAGCTTGCGTCATCAAGCTTGTTGGTAGATCGAACGATCCCGCCAAGCTGTGCGATTGGTCTTCCTCCCGATCGCCTCCGATCGCTTCAAGTAACACGGCAAGGCGGACACGATGGTCAACGACGAACGGCGATGTGATTCTACTCAGTTACCTAGTCCGTCCTAGGTCGACGGGAAATTCAATCCTAAACCCCCACATCCTACGTTTGCACTAATGCTGAGTGCCTAGTGCCGGGCGGAGACTTTGGCTTACTGAGAGAACGGCCCATCAGCAATCGTATTAGCGAGATGCCCTGCCCCTTACAGGATCGTTCGGCCTCCGAATTCTCGCAATCGGCCCTTACAGAGCGTTCGTTCCCCCCGCAGAGATCAGCAGTTACCCGGTAAGGCGTACCTTTGCTTTTCGGCCGAGTTGGGCGGTAAGCCTCGCGGCTGAATCGTTCGAGTGTAATGGTAACGCGTTACGTGCGGACATAGGTGAGTAGGTAGGTATAGACACAGCAGGCGTGTGATACACGCAAGTGAACGTTACTTCACACCTTAGGTAGGTGGTAGGTAGGTATGCGCTCAATCAGCTTACCGTTTGGATCTTCCCAAGCCCAGCCCCTCGGCGCCCTGACGTTGGACAAGATTGGGATTTGGTAGGCTCCGCCCCGAACTTTAGGCGGCGGTTGAAAAAAATAAAAAGGGAGTCGAGGCAGATGGGTGGTGGCATGTAACATGTATGTTGTGTTCCCATCTCGCGTCAATTGCGCCAACCCGCGTCTACGGCGTCAGCAGCGCTTAGCAACAGCCGCAGAAGCCACGTGGAACAATCCGCGAGAGAACCAGCAGAGACGTGTGTGTGCGTGTGTGCGTGTGTGTGTGTGTTGCAGATGCGTTGAGACAGCCGAGACACGCAGGACGGGGAACCTTGGCGGTGGTGGGAAACGAAGTCGCACGATGCAACCACGGTTGGATGATTTGGGTGTCCTAGGAAGGCCTATCTATGGCTCGTTATCACCTAGACCGCATTCCTGATTGACAGACGCCCCTTCAACCCACCTCCGTCATTCATACATATAATTCATAGGCCCGAATTTATAGAGAGGGTCATGGCGGCGTACGTGTGTAGGTTACGTATGCGGTCGCTCATACTTACCTAGGAGGCATCAGTCCACCTTACCTGCACCTAACATCCAATATCTAACATGCCTCCATATAACATAATTGTTTAGCATATATAGGTACGATACTTGGATAACGTTTGATGTTGGTAGATGGACGGGGTGAGAGGCCGCTCACTCGAGGGGTGTTGAGGGAGCAGCCGACGCGGCCGACGCGGCCGAAAACGGAAAAAGGTGAGGGAGAGGACGGGTCCTAGGTACCTATATACCTACATAGGTAGGTATATATCTAGATAATATTTTTAAGACTTTCTAAGTTCTACATGTGCTGTACTTTTTAAGATGTTTATTTTTAGTATCTGATTTCCAGCTATAGCTAGGTATGGCAGGGACGAGTCTAACGGCCAATGAAAAATTAGAGTCTCATTTTTGTTCTTTTATTTTTTTTTATCTTATTTTTACTTTTTTCTCTCCTTTCCCTCCTCCACTCCAAAAGCTCCCTCCTATTTTCCCAACGCGGGTACCACAATTCTAGGTATCGGCCCGTGAACCCCACCGGAGCTGATGGTGGGGCTGGGTAGGTAGGTAGGTAAGGTATAACTTTTGGGTTTTCTTCTTATTATTCTTTGGAGGCGGTATGGTATGTACTACCCACCTATATACGGTAAAGCAACGAACCCCTCCGCAGTCGACGTACATTTGTTATTCGGCCTAACTCGAGTGAGATATAGGTACCATCTAATTGATCGACGGCTATCACAAAAGTACCGTTTGGGTGCCATCTAACAAGGGTACCCGGGTTTATCAAGGGGCGCCATTACCCGTCGTACCACGTCCCCGGCCGGCCAGCCAGCCAGCCAGCCAGCCAGGTATGTGGGTTGGGTTGTAAGCACGTCGCAGTACCTGTTCCCCGGGTCCAGCTCGGACCTATTGTTCGACCAAGGTGCGGAAGATGACTGGCTCGGCAGTCATGGAGCGCTCACACAGGCACGTTTTATTTGCCTTGCTAGTGTAGGGTGTGGTGTGGCACTCCCGGCCTATCAGCAGTACGGAGCTCATCATTCGTGCATCCGGTGATATGCACGCTACGTTCCCCTGGATAATACAGCGTAGCTCCGTACGTATGGAGCGCGCGCAGGTACCAGCGATCTAAGATGGGTGGCCTCCCACCTGCGAGGCTGGCGAGGCTACACTGCTAGGTCGCTTCTTGGGGGCGAAATTGCAACTACGTATCAAGTTACAGAGAAAAGGAATAATGAATCTTATCTCTTCTACCCTTCCTGCCGGCCGGCCAGTGTCCGCAGGACCTAAGTCCAGACGTCCCTTAATTTACTTAAGATGGTCCGCCTGAGATTGCCCGCCCGGCCTCATGTCGGATTCGCCTTCTTGTTCTCCGACTTGGTGAATCTAGCAACTTCCACGTAGATACCTAAATATTAATATAATCATAATCATTTTACGAGCCCGCATTGCATTTCTTACTGCAGTTCCTATTAGAGAGTCGTTTTGACTCAATTACGTTCAAGTCATTGGTAGTAAGACGTTTATAAACCCTTCCATTAGTCACTAGAAGAAGTACGCTTAGAAATCAACAAGAGCTTATTCACCCACCAACGGATGACGTATACACGCATGAAGTGATAATCAAGGCTACCTTAAGGCAACGTTCAAGGTAACGCTCTAGGTAGGTAATTCACGGCCGTTAATGTTTTATTGAACCGCATCGCTTAACCAATGTGTATCATCCCCAGGCTTGCCCTTTATCCTCTCCTCTAACTGCTCACTGGGAGCTCTAGTCTAAAGTGTCGTGTATAATGCGTCTCCGCAACCCGGCGAAGCGCCTGGTGCCGTTCCCGCCTGCTTTGTGAGAGTGAGTAGTAAGAGATCTAGTCGGCCGTCGGCTGTACCATGCAGACCGTAAGGACCGATTGATTTCCCCCATCAGATAGAGCAAAGCCAGTTCGCTCCCTCCCAGCTTCCAAGCCCTGGTTCAACCAGGTATCGCGGCCCCGTACGAAAAGAAAAGGGTTAAGAATACATGATGGGTTACTCGCTGCGCAAGATTAGACTGCGGCTGGCGATACAGCGTGAGCTGCTCAGCAGAAACCTGTCAAAAGAAAACAATGGGAGAAGAGAGAAAGAAGAAAGAAGACGCAACCCCCAAAACAGGTAGGAAAGCGAGTTGTGCAGCCCCAGGCAGAAACCACCCGATTTTCTTCCAAGGAAAAAGCACCATCTAAGCCCCAAATCAGATAAACTCCCCCATTTAGCGCCTGGTATTCCTGCCCATCCTTAATGCGTAGCCTAAACCTAGATTTGCTTGAAGGAAAGACGTAATAAACCTGATTGCTGCCACGTGACTCAACGTTTCTCGTGAAATCGTCGTTGGAACTGCCGAGACGTGGGGAGTACAAGTCGGATACCGCATTAACTTCATCTCGTTTTATATGCCCTCTTGATCCTGATGCAAAAACCAAGTTCCCTCACCGACGCTATGCTAAATCAATCAACAGGAAGGAAATGTGAAAAATGAAGGGGTGTCCGGACGAAAGGGGTGGCATGTAGCCCGTGAAGCCGTGCTCGTCGATAATATGCTGGGTGGTCTCAAGAAAACGCAATTGCCGGTAGGGGAAACAGCCGGAGAACAGGCTGGGCCGTCAATTAGGAGCGTTGAAGGTGACGTATCATATCCCGTTCCATCTCTGCGTCTTCGATAACTGCATGCGCGCATCATGACATTCATAGCATTCCTTTAGTATAGGATCGTACGACAGGGTGCTGGAGGACCCAATGGCTTCATTGATAGGCGGAAGGAGCCGAAGTTGACATAATGTGGCCGTTGCCTCCAAGTAGCAAGGATAGCTGTGAGGGCCGGCGGGACGGCGATAACCTTTTGACCTGGGGCCTGGACCATAGATACGAGACCCAGTCCCGGAATTCGAACATCAGCAACGGCGGAGAATGCCACGCGCAGAAGCCCATTACCGAAGACAGGACCTTTCATCGACGCTGGTAGTAAGAACTGTCTCGAGAATGGCTGCTGTAGTAGCCAGAGTCAGAGTATGCCTGATTCCTGGAATATGAGCCCTGGCTACTCGGTTGTGCATGCTTCTGGCAAGCATATCCCACTAGTATCTCTCGTGTGGTGGTATGATGCCCTGACTGACCGTACGCGGGGCATCGGTCAACTGCATGCTGATAGTAGAGACACCGGCACACAGCGTACCGCTCGATTAATTGGTAACACATTGTGATATATTGAAGATTGGTAAAGGTGATGATGTAAATCAATGACCTTCCGGGGGGGTTGGCAGGGGAGGGCAGGGGAGGAGGGTAGGGGAGGCAATTTTATATATCTGAGCTGACAAGAAACTCGAAGATACCGGCGGGTTGTGCGGACGTAAGTGATTCTTGCGTGTGTCGTCTCTGGCCTGGCAAGGATAATAATTTGGTGTTGTTATAAGAGTGTGATCACGAAGAAGATATAAAGCAAAGAAGACTGCTTGTATGAGTTGAACTGCAGTTGCGAAGGGAAATAAAAGTAAAATAAAAAGCCGACCTTAAGAAGACACGAAAGGAAAGGACCGGAAAGTGAATGTGTTCAGGTGACCGTGATGAGTCGACAGGATCGTTGTTGCAACACCAGGGCGAGGAGAGGCATCGTAGCAGCCTTATAGGGCTTGCAGCCTGGCCAGGTTGCGCGTGCCTCTTCTCATGGAGGGTCCCAGGGAGGGTCTATGGAGGGACAGGGAAGAGACAAGGAAAAGGCACAGTGACGACAGAAGCTTACTGTCGAGTACCGGGTGTTAACTACTAAGGTAAGTCTGTACCATGTATCCCGCCATGCATCTTGCATGCAACTTAGATGCAGGTCAAAGACTGTAGACTGACAAGATAGATCCATGATGAGTACATAGGTAGGGAACGAGTGCGGCGCAGGGGGGGTGTATGAATGAATGTAGTAGTAGTGGTGGTGGTGGTGGTGGTGGAAGGAGGGGCGGCAGGTGCCTTGCCATGATGAGTAAAATGCGCAGCCGTCGTTTGGGTCTGGGTCTGAGTTTTGGGTTTGTGGTATGGTGTTCGTAAGAGGGCGAAGGGCGAGGACGCGGGAGATGGATGAGGATGAGGAAGAGGGTTGAGTGCGTGTGTGAAAAATGTGAAAAATGTGGAATTGTGAGAAGATGAAAAGGTGATAGTAATACGCAACGGAAGAGGAAGGAAGCACAAGGACGAGAGCAAGAGCAAGAGCAAGATACAATACCTACCTATACCTACCTACCTAGGTATGCATATAGGAATAGGTGAAAATAGAAAGTATAGGTAATGTATATAGTTTATTATCGGTACGGATCTATGTGGTAGGTACAGTACGTAGCTAACCACAAACATACAACCTAGCAAGTTGAAGACAAGTGAAAACCTACCTACCTAGGTACCTAACCTACCTAAACCGAGTAGACGAGTAGACGAGTAGACGAGTAAACGAGTAAACGAGTAGAGAAAGACGATGCCGGGAACGACTAGCCGAACACACTAGTGTAGGTGTAGGTCCAAGGTGGGCGACTTAAAAAGATACCTACAGGTAGCTTGCATCCTCTGCCTATATGCAGATTAGGTTAGGTGGGCACGCACACATGTACGTATGTACGTATGTACTGGGTATGTAAACGGGCTCGTCTCGTTTTTCAGGCAGTCAGGTGAAAGCGGTAGAGAGTGGAGTTGGTTGACTGTATTTTGCTGGTGTCTAAGCCGGCAAACCGGGGGGGTCGCGGCTTGGTAGGTAAGATGATGAAAAGGAAAAGGGAAAAGTACTAAGAGTATACGGGTAGGTCTCGTTGAGTAGCGGATGTAGTTGGGATTGCTGCGCTTGCGGTTAATTGTGTTCGTTTCTGTGCGACAAAGGTAAGGTAGAAACTGAAGAAGGGGAAAATATAAAAAATTAAAAATTAAAAATTAAAAATTAAAAATAAAAACATAATTTTGTTTCACGGCGTTTTGCTCCCAGTCGGATTTGGGTCAAATTGGCCAAATTGTGGTGCACTCCCCCCGTGGATTGCAAATGGAGTTCGGGGATCGACTTGTCCTTACAGGTTCCCTGCAAGGACTTCTGTGTACCCGTGCAATGTATATATCGTGCCTAGCGCAGTTTAGCTGCAGATTGCTACCTGGCAAGGATGGCCCACCCCTGATTTATGGTACTGTGGCAGAGTATATACATCGCTGACAGCCACTACCCAGTTGTTACTGATTGTATTGGGAGACCAAGGTACCTGTAAGTGGAAGTCATAGGTATTATTCCCTATACATACCTACATGTAGGTAGGTAGGTATATAGATACTTTAGGATAGAGGAAGTAATAACGACAACAATAATATGCGGCTTCGCCCTTCCATCATTATTAGTCGTCTTCTTACCCATATTAAAAATGGCGTATGGGTAGTTTTCTAAAGATTCTAATGACGTTACTTACCACCCACACGTAAGGTATGTTATTGCTTGTTGGCACTTGGCGGAGTAACAGGCCTGCCGTGCAAGTTACATATAACCCGGCATTCATGTCACTGCGCCTTTCTATAACAGCCGGCCCCGACGGATTTAAAGATGAATATGGATTTCCTTATATCGATAAGAACCTTGCTCTCGATACCTACCTACCTACCTAGGTATGTTTTCAACATTGCTTTTGATGCCGGGACATCCTAGTTGTGTTGCTGGCAGCTTAACAATTTAACCGCCTATGCTCACAAGGGTGCGGTCGGGGAGATAAAGAACAGAAACAAGGGCAATAGTAAAAGTAATTAAAATATAATAATATTATTATTGATGCTTACCGATATCCAACATTTGGCTCGTCTCTAATAGTCCAACATACCTACATGTAATTACGGTACTACCAATGCTCGCCTCGCATGTACAGATATGCTTGTTTAGGCGTACTATTAATCCGTAACAGAGCGTAACAGAGTTAGGCAACTTATCCACTCAGTACGCCGTGTTAGGTCTTTCAACTTTATTAAATAATGGAAAGTCTGAGACTTGGTGTTAAGCTTCTATTTTAGTGCTCAGGTCGATCCGAAGTCTGGCGGACCGTTCTTAGAGTCATATTTCCGACCATGTATGAACGCATTGTTTACGCCCCCTAAAAAGGGAAGATGGTATCTTTTTTTTTTCTTTTTTTTTTAGCATGTACCCGGAAGCCGCAGCGTCAAAGACCCGACGCGGAAGCGAAATCGCGAGCTCGCAGCATTGTTCCCCCTCATCCGCCGGTGCTCCCGGTTCTCCCGGCGTGCAATGGTGGTGGGATAATGGTGGGATAACCCGGCTCTCGGACCCCTCCTGACTATAATTTAGTCATGACCAGATAAAAAAACATCATAGCACCATCGCAGTGAGAATTGGTTCGTTGGGTGCTCATTCTGGATCGGGTTTAGGAGTGTCAATGCATAACCACGTACAGCGGATTTAACCAACACCGAGTCGCTAGAGCTTAACTGGAGCTAGGTACAGGCTCTTATTGCCGACTTCGATAACACCTACACGAGGCCGGCGCTAGTTGGTGGTCAGCCGCGGCCGGAGCTTCCATATTATGTGGTATTTAATTGTGTAGGTAGGTAGGTAGCATTTCACCATGCCGCAGTATCCCGAAAAGATATATGCGAGTAAGTTTAGGCGGATTTAGCAGACCCAATTCCTGTCCAATTCCTATACGATTCCTTAAGCTCTTAGTTTGAATAGACGTGATGAACGAATATCATAAACCATTGCGAAGCGCCTCCGCTGAGCGGGTTGTGATAAGCGTTATCGTATAAACAATAGGCCGGAGATACGTTGTAACTGTACCTTGCATAGACTGACTCGCCATTGGAGCCGATTCTTTCACATCTTGCCTCTTTTCCGATAACTTTTAGCAGATCTAGGGACCCTCGTGGCTGGTTCAGGGCTGGTTCAGGACTAGTTCAGGGCTGCACGCGACATCTTTTCCCGCATACTTGTAGGTAAGGGCATACCCAGGTAAGTAGGTACCTACCATATGATCTTATAATGCATCCGTATACGTGTATGACGATTGGCTGTCGTACGGGTTGACAGTTTCGGAGTATGTGGCTTGTAAAATAGGTACGGAACTAGCACACGGCTAGCACGTAGCTTAGTATAGGTATACTCACGCTAGTATACACACTAATATATACACTAGTCCATTTTACGCACGGCATCAGATCCAAATACGGAATCGCAGGTTTTCTATAACTCTTAACCAGGAATACCATATCCATCGTAGGCGAGGACGCCGGCATGATGACGGAATTCCCCTGTCCAATACACAGGACCCTTGAGGAGACTGGCCTGGTAGATACCAGGTAGTCAGATCGATGAAGCGCAATAGCATCCGTACGTTATCCATTCGGATTGTGGCCGCGGAGGTTGTCATCTCCCACGTGAAAAATGCGACATACCTACATGTAGGTCGTGTAGGTCTAAGTAGGTAGGTACCTATGAGTACCATCTAAGATAACCCACCTAGATACACAACTACAACGACGACGACAACAATAGCTAATAACAATTATTGATATATGCGCGGTAGTAGGAAGTAAAGCAGCAGGGTTAGTCTCAAGAGAGAATTCGTCATATACATACATGTAATTGCTATCTGGTAGGCGCTGAACCCGCGAGACGGAAACCGCCTACCCAGGTACATACCTAGGTACATTCCTGCCTATACGAAGAGGGTAAAAGTACCTATCTAGATACCTAAGTACCTAGGGAGGTACATAATCGGGGATGTTTGGTTATCAGAGAGGCGCAGCGACTTACCTAAACAGCTTAATAGGCATATACTACTGGCTAGACTACTGGCTAGGTACCTACATAGGTACGTAGCTATAGGTACCTTCACACTGCATGTACCCAGATATTACACCTTACATGTAGCATCTGAGGTATGGTACACAAATCGGTATGCATCTTTAGGAGTTAAGGTACATGTAGGTATCATGGCCATTCTAACGCAGGCAATACGATACAGCTAGTCTCGGTAGGGCTGGTAGGGGCGGCCCACATGCAGGGCATCGGCGGGAGGGAATTCGTAATGCAGCCCAATAGAACTTAATCCGAGCCGTCAAAGTCAATTAAATCAACTAAATCAACCAAAACTCACGAATCGTAAATTCTTAATTATTTACAATTCTTCCCTGCAGCCCGTTTCAGACGAATATCTGCATGTTTCCAATGCAACACCCGCGGTACTCGGCGGGTAACCTGCCAATGCTTGCGTACCGCGGTGGTAGGTATTGTATTGTATTGTATTGTACTGTATTGTACTGTATTGTACAATACGTTGGCACAATACATTAGGTAGCCTGTCTTGAAACTCATCGACTTTCGAATCTCGATACTTCCCGAGCGGCCCTGATCGACATGGCTGCAACCCATTCCATTGTCCTGGGTCGAATGGGGAGAGACTCCCCGGCCTTTGCAACCGCGAGGCCTGCATACCTTAGGCACCTCCCACCACACCCGTATGAGAAATGTAAGGACTCCAAGGACTAGTGCCTATAAGCAGGGCCACCAAACCCGGGACGGATTCTAGGCCTGGTAGCTGGCCCAAACACGCCCAGTTGGCCTAGATATCCCGCTCCCCTCACCGAGATGAAGTCTACCCAGGCAACCAGGCTAGTATACCTAGGTTGGTATTCCAGGTGGGTATTAATCTCGAACCCGGCACGAATGACTCTTGAAGCAATTCCCAAGGGGCGTATGGCGCTCACAAGATGAGTAGTACGAAATTTCAGGCACCAGGGCGTGACTCGCCGTGACCAACGACTCCCCGTTAACATCGGCCTCGTTCGTTGGCCTCGTCCATTAACCCCGTCGTCAATAGACGGGTCGACCGGTACGAACGCAACATCATATCTGCTCCTGCTCGTGTGCAACCTACAGGATCTTAGGGGCACTATCTGACCCGATCTGTCTCAGATCGCCATTGAACATCCTCTCAATTGTCAGTTTCTAATCGGCTATCTCACTTAGGTTTACTCCAGGGCCAGGAACTTCCTACTGTAACCGTAAGCTCGTCCCTGGATTTTCATTCTTGAGCGAGTCAGCCTTACCCATGGATCTTCCCCCGGAGTCTACAGAAAGTAACGCGGGCCCAGTTATAGGAGCTATCCGTGTCATGGGTAGATGGCAATTATCATGGGTGGCATCACAACCATCATGATCGTGGGGGAATCCTCACGATCGTTTCGCAACCCGCCCAATCGCCGCATCGCCGCATCCTCATTCATAAATTAGTCAATCCTCGTCCCTCCCCGTGCCTTTCCCGTGCCTTCCCCGTAGCCATATAGATGCACATAGTCTATATTACCCAGGCCATCACAGTCGCGGTGAGTCTCTCGTCTCTGCGAGTGTGGCATCGCATCGCCTGACTCCAACGTTCGCGAGCTGCGCCTCAAAAGTGGCTGTTTAATAAGCCAAAAGCGGCCCCCGATTTCCCACGGCGGACCTCTTCGCCAGGGCCCGCATGGGCCTAAGGAATCAAGTGACGAGTTGTCGACTAGGATGAAGCGGTGGCCCTTACAAGAAAAGGATCCCCATTACAACTACGTGCTGCTTCGTGCCAAGGTAAACCCGGCAACCCCCTCCATCGCGTCTCCACCGCTCCAGCGGCCTCGCCGGCGGAGTCATTAACAAAATGTCAGATTATCGACATGGCAGCATCGAGAGTATGCTTCTAACGCTTCGGAAAGCACTGGAAAACCCCAATTGTCAGGCAGCAATACGCATGCCGGCGCCACTTCAACACCCGGAATCGGTAATCGTCTACATCATCGCTTACTTGTCTCGGGTTGCATTACGTACACTTCTTTGACGTGAAATGTGTGGCTAGTACGAATGGGCCGTATCCGGTTCCCGAGCGCGAGGCAAATGACGGAAGGGCCCGACTATTTGCCATAGCGGACAATGACAGTCTTAGGGACGTGGCAGGTTGTTTCCCGGCACCATCTCCGCCGACAGAGACAATCAACATTCGAGAAACCTTACATAGAGCTGATTAAGTAGCGCTCGAGCCCTATTCTTTCGAGTCGTATTCCTGAGAAATACACCTGAGAAATATACCTGTATCTGGTTAGGCCAGAACCTCCATAAGCTCCATCGCGGGGCTCTGCCTAAACCGCTACGAGGCGTCAGCCTCGAATAGTCTCGACCTGGCGCTATACCTCCCTGTATACACAACATCGGCCAATATCTGGCAGCGCGGGTATCGTCGCGTCAGATAATCCTATAGTTGCGCCGACGTTATTATGTGGTTCCAAAGGTGGGTGATCACCGACTACCAAAGGCGTACGCCCAGCTTCGGACCTCGACACTCTTCCCATCGTCACTCGCTTTGGTCGATCATGCTGATGTGTTCTTTTTAACACTTTTTTTTTCAAGCTTACGGTTCTTTCCAGGGATCCATCAGCTGGCCTAGGGTCCGGTGGTTCATAACTCCACTATACCCAGCCTAAATTCGAGTCTTACCCCCGGAACTGGTACGATACCTACCTGAATATCTCATTAATTGGCCGTGAACAGCTAATGAGGCACCCTTCTATACCATGCTACTCTTTTACAGCTAACGTACTACTAGACGACGTCGCAAATACTCGACGTGGGGCGAATCTATGATTGATTTTGATTCATCATCTGCATACTCTCATTTCCTTGACGAGTCTTCTTTCCATCTGGGCAGTCGGTCAATCAGCCAGTCAGTCAGCAGGCCCATTTGCGTGTTCGATCTCACTGGCCTACGGAACAGCGGCAATTGCATCTTATGTTGGCCCATTATCAGTCATTGACCAAATGTGTCCCTGAGTCTATCTTATTCTAAAGCTATTCTCCATTTATATCACGACATCTTGACTAGAAGTAGTATCGGTCTTGACTGTTAGCTTATAGTAATCACGGCTTATACCTAGGTAGGTAATATTACGAACATTCTAGTTTACATCCCTCTTATTTTTCGGGTTAAGAAACTCATCCAACTCCGGGCACTTTTTTCTTTTCTGGGCCTAACGAGGCCTGATTCATTCATTCTACTATCCCACATTCTCTTGTTTCCCTGACAGACTATACTAATCACAGTTTGTTCTGTCTCAGCCAGCCGTCCTTATTTTACTAAGCCCCTCTTTTCACGAGAAACCCTATAAAAAGAAATGTGCTGAGGGGGCGAAATCTAATATCGCCCTCGAAGCATATAGGAAATATGTCAAAGAGTAAACTCAAAAGGTATGATAGTGCGATACCTTGAATGGATGTATATCAACGCTTTACTGGAGCAGCTTTACACCACGTCGGCCACGTCGTTGGCGATAGACCGAGCAGTTAGCCTCGCCAGTAGTAGCCTCTCCCCGAGCCTCAACGCCGATCAGGGGCGGTGGCCTTCTATTTCAGCCGTAACCCGAACGAATGCGGAGCCGAACCACTTGGGTGATGTATCGGGCGACGCACGACGGATCTGAGCCCCTCGGTGTGTTGCATATTATTCTTGTACCCCTCCATCTCGTAGATCTAGGTCGTGTGAAACCTCTGCCGTTACCTTGTGTATCCCGCGTTTCCACGTAGGTGGTACTGGCTTTGCGTGTATGACCCAGAGCTCTGCATGGGGGTTAAATTCGCCATCGCAAGATAGGAATCTGAAATGCGGTTGCCTGCCGGGCGAACATGATTGACGACGCTGTCGAAGGAATTGAAGGCATCGGCGGGGGGAGCAGCAAAGGAATACACCGAACGGACATGGACATGTCTCCCATGTCCGGCTGCGGCAAAGCACAGAACGCATCATCTCAACCCATTATCAAGGTAGGATAGAACCCGACCGAAGAGTCTTTTCTTCCCTATCTCTCGACAACACCTTGCACAGCCGACTACAGTTATTTGCAAGCCGCCCCGTGATTCCGTCCCGCATCCACGCACTTGTCAGGAGCCCACCGCGCCGCCTGGAAGCGCCATGCAGTTGTCAAATTTACTCCGTAGTAATACGCCGTGTACTTCTAACGGGGGGGATGTCACTAACAATTCTGCCACTTTGTATACAACCTCCTGCGTATCGTATACATTAACATGGATATTTTTATGTATATATGGCAACCTAAGCTTTTTCTGCTAGTACTACGGATCCGTTCGGCATAGTTCCGAGCCTCCCATTCGCGTATCTTAGAACAAGAGAGGCGATTGCCAACCTGCCTCTTCCGTCCCTCCGTCCCTCCCCCCCTTTTACTTTCCGCCAGCTCTAAAGATAGTTGGGGGATCACAAATACCGCGAAACCGCACCCCAGGCGTATATATATGCGTATGTGGGGAGACCGCACCGGGTACCACTACCCATCTAGATGAATACCCGGCTCGACTCCAAATCCGAAGGATCGGGAGCCATATACGTCAAAAGATAAGCAGGTCAAAATCCGACGTGGGGCCGAACATGTAGCTTCATGCAGGGACGGGGCGAGTAGATATGAAAATAACAACGGGCGAAGGAGAAGAACGGGCATAGGGCTGAGAACGTGTAACGCTCCGGCTCAGCCACGCCCCACGCCGTGATATAGAGGTCAAAGATAATAAGATCTGCCTGCTCGATGCCCTCCGGCGCGGCTCGTACCTGCAAGCTGCAAGCTGCAAGCTTTCCTCGGTCGAGCGATTCTCGGCCGGCGTAGGCGTTATGTGATATATAGGAAGAAGGGGGGGGATGCCATAGGGGCAATGTTGCGACCCGCTCGCCGACCTATCCGTTGCTTGCCCTGCGCATACCAGCGGATGGCGAATTCTCGAATTTGGAGTCATTCGGTGGACGTTTATATAGTATACTCGGTGAACATATATGTAACGTGCCCACTACTAACCTCCTTTACGGTCTATCCAACGGCTAGTTACCTCATATCCGTGCATAGCCTCGTATAAGATAGGGAGGGCCCCCCGAGGTAGGTAGGTGTATAGCGACAGCATACAGTCTACGCATACGCACATAGCACAGCTGAGAATCTAGGCGGGACGGCATCTTCCAGGTAAGCAGCTTATGTTATGCGCACAGATACCAGAGGCGAAAAAGTGCCGTACCTAGCCTAATGTAATCTGTAGGTATGTAGGTAGGTAGGTATGCAAGTAACACACCCACAGACGTATCTAGGTGTGCGTGTGCGTATGTACATACCCGTATACGCACATACATACATGCATACACACATACATAGGGCTTGTGTGACGACAGCAAGCCTCAGCTCGGGAATGACGATGATTCGGTCGACCGCCCACCTCACGTGGTCGGAACGAGACGTGGAACAAATGGGGGCTGCGCGTAGACGGCGAATAGGGAAACGGGGGATGTGCGGCGGGATACGTACATGGTACCCTTCACCTCAACATACGGGGGGGGGGAGGTTGATGAGGTGAGACTGACTTGACGCCTCGAAACGTCTACGAGCTTCCTCGCTTATATTTTACTTCTTTCCCGTTTTGACCCACGATCCACGCCTAATATGAAAGGGGGAGCCGAGATGATTCCTATTTCCAAATCTTCAGTTAGGGAGGGAGGGGGACACGCCGGGTCCAGATCGTCCCGGATATATCAGGTGTAAGTGGGTTTAGACTTCGGCTGGATCGGCCGGATCGTTGTGAATAAACGCAAGATATCCATATGGTACCTAACGTATCAATATTGAGGCGTGTTGACTCCTCTTTATTCATCGGGAAACACGTATATCAGGCGAAGTGTAAAGCGGAGGGGTGGAGTTTGATAAGTTTTGTCATTGAGCAAGGATGCCCTTCTAACCTCGCATCCTCACCTGCATCTATCTCTCCTCTATCGTGATTTTGCTCTTGCGTGGCATTTTCTGTTTTCCCCCCCTTGCTTCTTAATAGCAGTAGCCCGGGTGTGTGTGCAAAGCTCCGAAATAGCAAACGCCTATCTCCAAGCAACAGCCATGAAGAGCACCGCTGAGGACTTTTTTTGGTGCCGAATCGCCTTCGTGATAATTGTGGCTTGAACCTCCGTCATTATAAAGTAGTATAGTACATGCGTTCGAAGAAGATAAATGTCCACGCCCCTAACTCAACTCAACGCTACTTTCTATCTCCGCTCGAGGGCGCACATAACAAGCCAAACTTCGAAGTATCATGTACGTTCTCCGTGAGTCCGTTGCCCGGCTTTGAATGGAAAGCGGCTCCGGAACGGTATCGACGTATATAGTAAGGCCTTGTTAAAAGAAAGAAAAGAACCGACAGTAATAATAATTATTCATTCCCGAGATGATCGACATACTCGCCCTTCGGTATTCGTGGCCTCAAATCATGTTCAATACATTGCGCCGTCGACCGAGACAGCCTTATAAACACCGAGGTCGATTTGCCCCTATCGTAAAGTGCTCTCGAAAATAAGTGCGCTATTAATCTCATAAACCATGCCGGGGACGCTCAATGACAAGATCCCAATGCGCAGACATTTATTCATTCAAGCTCGTCGACTCATAGCCACATTAGCCCCTGCAGAGGCCAGATCTTGTTTACCACTGGCAATTCGTCCAGCCACGCGGGGGAGATTACTACCGCCGACCGTAGCGGATGTGCCCGTACTGGTCCTCTTTGTGCCAGCGCCGTTCGTAATACTAGTGAAAGCAGAGGTTCGTCTTGCTCCGGCGGCCGGCTTCAAAGGACTGACGTTACTCGTCTCTCTAGGGCGCGGATTCGGACCGCTTTTACCTGGTCCCGGTGGCTCCGGCAGGGGGCGCGGCACCGAAATGGTGTTGTGACGCTTGACTGGGGAGGACTCACGTGTCCTGGGGACGGGAACTGAGGTTTTCTGGCCGGTAATGAATTCGTGGCGTATAGCCTCCTCGGGCTTCAGACGGCGGTCCGGATCCCACCGTAAGCAGCGGGCAAGGAAATCGAGGAACGGCTCATCGTCACATTTGATGGCTTGCTGAAGAGTCTTAGAAGATGGGCGTCGCCTCCTACCCTTCGAAGATACGGTCAAGCGCGGTTTACCCATGGAGTCGAAGAATAACTTCTTCCTCGTACTCTTTTCAATGAGATGTTTCTCTGGGGGACCGAACACTTCCATGATGCAAGCCAGCTGTTCCTGCTCATTTTCGCCAGGAAAGATAGGAACGCCAGTGTACAATTCGGCGAGGATGCAGCCCAGACTCCACATATCAATGGGTAAGCCGTATGTCATCCCTAGAATGACTTCGGGAGATCGGTAGAACCGCGATTGGATGTAGGTGTAAACTTTCTCGTTTTCGAAACAACTGGAACCGAAGTCGATGACCTTGATTTCGGAATGCATAGGATGTCGAAGCAAAATGTTCTCTGGTTTAAGATCGCAATGGATCACCTTATGCTGTTTAAGGAGGTTAAGCGAGCTGAGCATTTGCTTCGTGAATCGCCTAATTAACTTAAGGGAGAAGCCGCGGAAGGCGTTGGATTTGATAAACTCGTAAAGGTTCATATCGAGAAGCTCGGTTGATATGCAGAGATGACCGCGGAAATAGAAGCTGTGAGTAAAATTGACCATGCTATGTCTATTTTGGGGATCCTATGAACTCCTGTTAGTATAATTCAATAGTCATACACGCGCCAACTTACCCATTCGCGAAGTTTTTGCAGAATGTTCACTTCGACAAGAGCTTGCTGATGGAACCTCTTCTTATTGCGGATGATCTTCACAGCAACAAGTGCGCCGGTTTTATGGTCGATACATCTCACCACCTGGCCGAAACTACCTTTCCCGAGGACGTCGACAATCTCGTACCGATAGGCTAGGTGATCGCCTATGACAATTGTGTAGTCCCCACGCTCGTCATCGTAACCGAAGTTGGGTAAGTTTGAGTTCAAATCGCCGACGACCTTGCTGGCGTTCTGAGTGCCACAGAAATATACATCGTTATAGTCAACGATCTCGCCCTTCTCGTAGATGTTCAGCATAGCTATCCGAATAGCTTCGCGAGGTCCAACGCGCTCCTTTGGCGTCGCTCTTTTGCGAAGGGCATCCAACGTCCGAGCCGCCATTTCCGTTTCCTTTCTCCTCAGAGCTAGCTTCTTCATCTCATCTTCAGCGATCATGTCATCCTTATCTAGATCAGCTGTGTAAGAATCTTTACGCTTAATTGAGACCGTAGACGGCCTTGGGCGAAGTATCTTCTGCATTGGTGGATTCCGAGATTGCGATGAGGCCTCGATCATTGAGTTGTTACCCAAATCTTCTTTGGAATTTGACCAAGCTTCGCCCCGGTTCTTCTGTGTAAACATAGTGTTTAGACTAGAAGCAGAGCTCTTCCTACGCCTACTTTCCAGATACGTCCCCGAAGACTTCACAGGATGACTCGGACTAGAAGCCTTTGCTGAATTCATATTCATCGATGCCGAAACTGGTATTCGTGGAGGAGGCATACTGTCCTGTCTAGCATGCTTTTCGGCAGCTTTATCAAGGGATCCGACGGACGCATGATGGCTACTCTTCGAGTTGCTTCTCTTCCAAGACAAGCTTAATTTTCTCCTTAAATTACTCATCGAAGAGGGCGTTGGAGGCTCCTCGGGGCTATTTTCAGAGGGGGAACCATTAGCCGCCTTGCCTGACTTCTGTGCACGTGGGCCGGAGGGTTTCTGTTTAGGTTTGGTCTCGACAGAAGTGTCGATGGAAATCGCATGATTGAGATCTCCAATCGTCTTGGACTTCGTCAATTGGTTACCGAAGGAATTATCGGGTTTGGGAGCCGACGATGAGAGGAAAGGCGATGTTGTAGATTTACGAGTTTGCTTCTTGGATAGGGCGCCAAGTGGCGATTCGGACGAACTTGTAGCATTTCCGTTTGGACTTTCAACCCGACTGTGGTGAACGGAACTACTGCTGCGTGGAATCGACTTGTCGGGGCCTCGATCCCCACGGGCTCTAGAAAAGAACGAGCTTTTCGACGCAGTCATAGGCGTTGTCGGCGTTTTGGCAATCGTCCGTGAGACAGGCGGACTGGATTTACCGTCGTCGTCGGTTGGATCTCGTAAAGCGGCAATTTTTGCCTCGTTAATACTCAAAGGACCGAGGGTAAGCGGCGGGAGACGTAGCGGCTGTAGATTCTTTTTCGATTGAGTCGCATTAAGTTTCTGTTCGATATCGGAGGTCGGGCCAGCGAGGGTCTTTCGCGGCGCATGCCTTCGAGAACTCGGTTTGCGCGGGGTTTTCTTTGGTTCTAGAGACGGAGTACCCGAGGGGGTTCCCGTAGAGTTGCTATGCACACTACTGGAGTCCAACGTATACGTCGATTTCCTCTTTTCGAGGAAGGATAGCTCTGCTGGTGAGTCCTTGGGCGATTCGTAGACCTTAGGAATCGCAGGAACAGGTGGTACGTCTTCCTCATCTTCCCCCGGCGGCGGGTTGTGTATGTTTAACGTTTTAGGAGCAGGAAGCCTCGATGTTGGGCCACCTTGTGAGAGGGTTCGCTGTATGGAACCAGTTGAAGTTCGATGGGTGTTGAAACTATTCACCGAAGTAACAGACAGCCCTGAACTATAGGATTTCCTATTCGTAAGATCCGGTGTTGTCCTTAAGGATGAAGGCGTTGACGTCTTTCGAGGTATCATAGAAGGCGAGCGGGACTGAGGGCGAACATCGATGGGCGGTGGTGGCGCATTTGTGATCTGCGGCACATTCTGAGTGGGGTGTATCGACATGCGCTTCAACCGTTGTGTGTCGGTGGGTGAGATGGTCCTAGCACCCAGACCAGTAGCGTGGGTACCGGGCATTATAGACATCCTTCTCGACGAATTAGGTGTAGAACCTTTACCGGCTGCTCTCGGCGACCTAGGGAACGCGGTTGAGGCATGGCTCTGGTCTGGAGCGAGACTATTGTTGTTATCATTGTTGTTGCTGTTGCTGCCGGTAGTAGTAGAGAGATTTGCCGATATCCTAGGCGCAGGCTGTATTGAGCGGGCTTTCGTCGCTCGTGAGGTTGCCAGGGCCATTGTGGCGTCACTAGGCTGCCCGGAAGCAATCTCGATCGAGGTTCGAGTTGAGTCGATAACCACGCCTCTCTCAGACGAACTTGATGTCAAGCTCGGTCGGCGCTTTTGCACTCCTCTCGTTCCGAAATCAGCGTCGACGGGGCCTGGGCCAATTGATTTCCTTGGCGGCCTGCCAATATTGGTATTAGATACCGGAGGATAATGGTTCTGTCTTCGATTCCTCATTGCAGCAGGCGCGGTCGTCCCGTCAATAGTACCAGAAGATACAGATACGATAGAACCGTTGCTGACCTGCCGACTCGATGTGCTAGGTCTTCTCAGTATCGAACTAGACCTCGAGGGTCTGGTAGCTACATTAGGGGTAGGATTCGGTTGAGCTCCTGTACGGGTCATCGCGCCATTCTGGCCGGTACCCGAGGGCTGACCCGCCATCGTGCCGAAGGGGTTATCGTCGAGAATACTTCCCTGGCCGGTTGGCGAGGGAAACTGGGTTAATTTGAACTCGGTGGAGGCTGATTCGAGGCTGCTTTGGAGATCATCGAAACTGACCGAGGGCAAAAATTCAAAGGAGCTTGTGGTCGTATCCCCTACGTCACCCGGGGCCCCATTCCGACCAAAGGAGAAGAGAGAATGGTTGTTAGACGACGACGCATGGAGCATTGGCTCGTTTTCGATTCTGTTCACCGGGTTGACGTTCTCCTTGGCCCTGGGAAGAAACAAGTAGAGTCAGTAAAAAGTACGGATTCAAAGCAACGACGCAGCATTCCCTGTGCTGGTGGGTGGGTTCCCGAGGAAGCGAAGTGAGCGGGAAAACGCACGATCGAGTCGGGGACTGCGCAGCTGGTCTGGGGCCAGCAGGAGCCTTATGATCCCTAATCATAGGAAGTGCCCGGCCAGGTATATCGCGATCTGAATTGACAGTGGGAACGGAAGTGGGATCGACGGTTTTAAAGAGCGCGACGGATGTTTTATCTCCTAGTCTCCAAATCACAAAGATGAAAAATGCCGGTGGAATTCCCTAACTCGACCCTGGACCTAGACCTCTCTGGTCGCGATCAATTCTCAGTCCGGCTAAGGAGCTGAGGGCGGCGATACTGCTACCGCATTCCGGGGATGCAGGGTGGCAGGCTGGAAAATAGACGATAGGGTCAAACCGTGGGGGGGGAAAGAGGAAAAGTAGAGAAGGAGAAAAAAAGATGGAGCTGGCGTTGTGCGTGTGGTTGTTGACCGACAGTGGCTGCTGGTCAAAATGGAGGAGGATCACGAAAAGGGTTGGTGGGTTTGTTTTCATTAAGGGAAAGAAAATAAGAGTTCGAACGGGGCTGATCCACAGCGTTTTCCCGTACCGGTCAAGTGAGTTTTCTTAGTCGCCTCCAACTATCAGACACGTTAGGTAGGTACGATACCACTAGAAAAAAAGGCACAGTCCGTCCGTACAGGTAGGTAGCTCATCAAAGTTCGCTTGGTCTTTTGGGGTTGCGCCTTATTAAGGTTGGCCCTGTCAGGGACTTGTCGGGGGAGCACTGGCCGCTGACACTGACCACTGACTGAACTGTGTCCAGGTGCAGGTGGACGCCCGCTTTTTATTTTATTAGGGGGTACCTAAGTACTCTCTTTCGGCCATTAATGTTCGTTCTTAGCACCTGCAGAGATGGGTGGCAGGTTCTAGCTGGCAGACACCTTGGCAGGAGAGGTAGCTGATTGAGGGTAAGCGTAGGTACATGCCCCAGGCGCGTGGCGGGCAGCAGCCGTGTCCATGCTGCCACGAGATACTGCGGTACCTAACCCCTTAAACGCGGTACCTATCATTTCCATTTGAACGGAGGCCATTTCGTGATGTACATCTATATCAAAATTCTGATATAGTTGCAACGTAGCTCATCAAGATGTGCGTATGCGTATGTAATTCATGCTACTATGACATACATAATCCGTACATAGTATTACGTTTATGTTTCCTTTATCGTCATGCGAGAAGGGCATGCATGTGTCAGTGCCTACCTGCTGTCCCGCTATATTAATATTATAAATCAAACCCATTACTTGGTACATTTAATGGTTTTAATTTGCCCTTCCAGTAAGACAGGTATATCTGTTCTGGACGTTGAGAGTCGGCGTCGTTGTTCCACGTGTATATCCAGACTAGAGTAATGGGAGGGAGACGAGAGGGGGAGGAAAAGAAGAGAAGGGCATGATTAGATACCTCGGTGGCATTAATGATAAGGAGACGGGTGCGTGTAGGTATTGGATAAACGTCGAAACGTCAAACAGGACCAAGTCAGTATCACAAGATTGGAGATGTTTTTTCCCCAATTCGATGAAAAATCTGCGCGGCGAGACCTGATTGAGATGGCTCGAAGCTACCTGATCTCCCTACCTACCTGGCAGATATGCCACCAACGGGGTCGCTATTGGATCTACCAGGTTTTACTTAAATCTCCTAATCCAGGTATTCCCGCAAGTATAATATAGTCATAATGTACATACCTACATACATATTCCGGGGCTGTTGACCAGATGCAGGTTACAAAAGCGAGATGGTTGCCGGGTGAATGGTGATTGATGAAGGGGCCAGCAAATCCAACCTCATTCGTCCCCATTGACGGAGCTGGGTCAAGTTCGGTACTATTGCCTGCGTTGTGACTTGGTCTTTGGTAAACAAGCAAACCATACCCCGGGCGGTAGGTATCATCGCAGGCGGCGTCTATTCCGTGATTTCATCCCATGCCATAACGTTTCACCAGCCCGGCATTAAACCAAACATTTCGGTGTCACCGCGCGACGCAGACGAGACGCGTATAAATAACACCGCTTTTTGTGGCCAACACGTGCGGGACGGCGTAGAAGATTTAAAGTAGACCACGCCCACGCCTTGCTACCTAGGTATATACCACCACACTCAACCCTGTCCTACCGGCTGGTCCCTCGACCTTTGGTGGATGCTTTTGTTGACGCAGCTAGCCTTCAAGTGGGCGGCCAGCCACTGCACCTGCATGAACACATTCGTGGGTCCCATCCTTATCAGCCTATGAAAGGCATCCCTAGCGACCCTCCCCTTTTTCTCTATTCTGCTTTAGATCAGGAACGAGGGAAATGGGATTTGCCGCATACCTAATGCGGAATCGAGCTGACGGAACTTGACTGTAAGAAAGGGGTTAAGTGGTTCCAGAACGGTGAGGAAGGGTGGGAACATTGTTCAACTCAACGCCTCGGTACGATCCTTCCCACGAACTCGTAAACGTTGATAGGGTTTTCTATTATAACATGTACTTTTGAACGTCTATATACATAGTCCCGACGTCATACAAGACAACTATGTCTAAGTTTTTGGACAAGGGCTATTGTGCTGCTTTCTTATTCCTATCTTATTTTTTTTTTCCTGAACAATAAAAAATTCAATGCAATAATCCCAGTCTAAATTACGTACCTAGGTACCGGGAACCCCTTGTCATCTAGGTTCCTAAGATTTCCCGGAAGTGTAGATGATTGCATACTTGAGGTATGTAGTCTAGAAATTTAGATGAAATCTAAAAATTCGACATAAGAAAAGAAATTACCGATGGCCTTACAAGAAGTATATATATATGCACGTAGATAATGAGCGAAGAATTATACGTAGTCACTCCACGATATCGCCATCCGTCGGCAGTGGGTAAAACAAAGTCCTAGAGCAATTAACGTTTATATCGAGTCGGCCACTGGGCATGCTAGGTGGGTAACACGAACCGCCACTCAATCGTATACTGGGTAGGTAGGTAGGTATGGATAAAAAGAAAACCCTTCGAGTATAACGTCCCTTTGAAAGAGATGTGGCTCGTGAAAAAAAACTTGATTTCGACTTAGGGTAGGGGCTTAGAATACGGCTTTAGAGATTCACTTGGATAGGTACTAAGTACGAGATGCCATACCATCATGACGGTTCCATCCTAGCCTTAGCAATTTCTTCAGGCTGGAATGTCTCAAAGCTCTCTAATTTAAGGCAATCTTGTCTTCATTTCCCGCAGATAGATGCCGCAGATACAATCCCGACACACCAAAAATGATCCGAATTTGTCCGTTTATAAGATTTTCGAAGTCTTTCATGATATAACGGGCCATCCGCTCCACACATAATATAAAACTCCTAGATATTGATATCTAGGAGAATATTATACGCGGCGGAATCCCCCATCCATTGAAATACGTTGATTCCACTGTCCATATTGATACCAGGTAATTTTATGTTTATTATGAAGTAGGGGAAGATTCCGTCGTCGGGGGTAACCTGGTACTGTTCGTGGTAAAGTCCAAGTGGCTCTTTATTTAAGATGGAGGGCGCATCTTTAACATATCGGTAGCATAGATCTGGTACTGGCGAACAAGCGAAGCGCGGGGATTTGACTTCTGCCTAGGTACGAGTATTTGCCACCTCCGGTTCGGAGGCTACCTGGCCAGCGACGACATGGCCGTTATGAGCCGTAGCCTGTGTCGGTCTCTTTCTTCGAATCTGTCCCATATAAGAGTAGAGCGCTCGTTTCCCATCCTACGTAGGTTGGGTACATCATATCACTAGTCCATCGTCGCGGCTTTCTATAAAAACAACCTCCAGACGCCTAGCCAAGCCAATCCCAGCGAGGTGGCCGCGATGCCGATTTTACGGCTGCGCATGCCGAACATGGACTTGCTCGCCAGTATCCGCGCGCGGTTCTTCTCGAGTTGCCGCTGGCCGGACAGGTAGCTATAAGCTGCTAGACCGAGAAAAGCGCCGCCACCTGTCGCGATTGTTGTTCGCCGGTCAGTCTGTGGACTTGGTTGCGGGTTGTTCATAGATAGGCGAGGGAATAGACGGCCGCGCTGACTTACCTATAACTCTGCACGGAGTGCAGTCTTCGCCCCGATCCTCTTTTAGCAGGTTTTTGAGATCCTCGGGCCTGTCGAGACTGCCGACCGACGGCACTTTGCCTCCACTCATGGCGAAAGGTAGAATGTCGCTGCGCCGAGAGGAACGAAGTATTATACGATATTTCTCTTTTTTTTTTAAAAAAATTCGCCGAGATTCAAGTCGAAGTTAATTGGCCCGTGCACTCTCAGAAGTACATGTGCCTGAATAGGTAGGTACCTAATAACCCGCTAGCCAAGTGGTTAGCAGCAGCTCGCCCGCATGCCGCCAAGTCTCCGCTCTGCATGTATCACGTACTTAGGTACGGTGCCGTAAAACTGGGGGCATATCGGCTTTTTGATCAACGTTACCTGTAGGTAACCCAGGTGGTACTATGGGTACCTAGGTAAATATGTAGGCGTGTATTTGAGGTCGTATATTCATCCGCGATAGGCTTCGGTTATGGTAGTATCCATGGATGAACCTATATATGGAAACCTATAGACCTAAACGCACGGCAAGTATGCTAACACAGCGCAAGCTTAAACTCACGAATCGAACCCAACTCGCATTAATTTCCATCAAGCCATCAGAGCTTAAAGCTACTACTCGACGCGGCTTTAGCAGCCTTTGCTTTGTTACCCTCCATGTCAACAATCTCGCCCTTCTTATTAATAACTTTAACACCGCCCAGCTTGAGGTCACCAACCGTTTGCTTCTGAGCTTGGGTCTTCGCATTCAGGTGTTTCTTGCTGTCGAGGCCGCCAGCCTTGCGTAGCCTCTCCTTCTCTCTCCTACGCCTTCTGATCTTGTCCTCCCGGCTCATCTCCTGCTTAGCAACGGGCAGCCCGCTCTTCGCGACCACCTCGCCCTTCTCGGCTGTATCCTTGCCGGCCTTATAGACCTCTTGTGGAGCCAGAACATTGTCGCCACCACTAACGCCTTGCGCTGTCGTGGGTTGGGCATCTTCCATGCTGATGGTCGCCACGTCCGACACAACTGTGAGTGAGGGTGCAGTAGGCTTCGGTTTGTAGTGCCAGCTGGTGAGAGCATCGAGATTCGCGCTGACATCTTTCCACATCTGCTCAATTTCTCTCTCTTCTTTCTTGAGCTTTTCGTCTGCTTTGCTAATGTAAGAATCTGGATTGGTATTTTTGACGTGTTCCTCCTCATAGATCTCTGCCAGTGACTGCTTAGCTTTCGTGTCGTCCAGATCGACTAGTCCACGTCTAGTGTTGGACGAGAATTCGGACGCATCAGGTCGTCGTTTAATGACCTCGTCGAATTCTTGTGCTAGGATACGGCGTTTGATCATGTCCTCGATACTCTCGCTCACTTCAGCCGTGATAACTGGTACAGGTTTGCCCACGTGCTCAAAATCGAGATCTTCCTCTAACAAGGAGTTCATCGGCCGGTCGGTAGCCTTTGCTTCGCCGGACATTACCCATTCTCTCTTGGCCACGTTCGCAGCCTCAAGCTTCCGAATCTCCTCAGCCAATTTAGCCTGTCGTCTTTCGTGAGCAGATCTCCTTGATTTGGGGTCCCCCGCCGAGACGTCAGAAAGAGCGTCTTCCGAGTCTTCCCGTTCAGATTCGTCCTCGAATAGGTCTCGGCGGACATCAGCTATTGCCCGCTCGACGTCATTGTCATCCGGTTCCGTCGGTTGGTGCTCCCTAAACCTCCTATTTCTGCTGTCCTTAGTTTTTTTCCGCTGTGGAGGTGCAAAGAAGTCCTTGTAATAGATTTCGTTGGCATTAAAATCGGCATCAACGTCCATTCTAGGATCTCCTTCTTCATCACTGTCTCCCTCTGGCGCATCCAAATCCATATCTCCAAAAGTAGGTCCTCCATCTTCCTCGTCTTCTTCCACATCAGAGAGCATTTCGTCATGGGTTTCTTTAATGGACTTCGCTGAGGCTTTTCGATTACTGGATAGGTTTGCGGTGAGTGGGTCAGTGTGCCAGTCTACCTCGTCGTCATCGCTAGCGTGATCAGCATCCGGATCCCCTCGAGCATCTGCGTCCTCAAACCATTGGGTTTGCTTGTTGAAATCATCGATAGAGAAGAATCCATCATTGAGGCCATTGGGGTCTTCGATCAGTTCTTGAGATGCTTCTTCATCTTCGCCACCTTCGTCATCTAATTCATCCTCTCCCCCATCGACGTCTTCAAGATCCTCCTCGATATCACTCTCTGATAGCTCGGCGCCGCCCTCGGAATCTTCCTCGTCCTCACCCTCCGAAAGTCCTTCGGAGTCCTCTGATCCTAAGGCTGATTGGTCGTTGACTGAATCGGCATCTGAGATATCCTCACCCCTGTCAGGGTCCTTGGCGTGGGCGTCTCCATTAACGCCGTTCATCTGAATTTCGTTTCGATCCTCTAGTTCTTGGAGTGCATTTTTCGAATCGTATAATGTACTTGTGATAATTCGCCTTGCCTGCTGCCAAATCTGGCCACTTTCGAACCCATCCACATGAAGCTTTCTGATTTTCAGTATATCGCCTTTACCGAGCCCGGTCTCGGCTCGCTTCCGCTTCTTACTCTCTTCTTTTTGGCGCTGCTGTTGCTCGTCGCAGACTTGTCCAGCGTATGCGTCTAGCGTCGCCTTGGCAAGCTGTAGCGAAGCGCTGGGGATTGAAGGGGTAGGCTGTAAAAAGCTATGTCGGTTACCCGACTTTATGGCCTCAAAGAGTTCCAGCATTTCCACGGCGCTAGATGGCTTGGAAGAGTCGGCGAAGGCGGATAGGAAGCCCACGGATGGAGCGTGTGTTAATGTGTGTGAGGTCGAGGTCATGGAGGACGTGGTGCTGGCAGGCCCCGCCATTTCTCATGGCTCTGGGGAGGGAGGGAAGAAGCGAAGAGAAGACGATTAATCGGAAGTACTTTGTTTTGATTAATGAGACGAGGGAAAAAAGTTGACATTCAGAAAAATTTCCCAGGCTCAAGGGTCAGCAGGGATCTCCCCACACACTGCTGTGCTTATCGATAATGAATTTAAGCAAAGTGCTGCCCCACACTTACATACCTAGGTAGGTAGGTACCCAGGTACCCAGATACCCAGATCTGCCCCTTCTGACGGCATCGAATCTCCAAATTGTTTTTATCATCGTTCCTCAATTTCCTCAATCGAACCGTCGAAGCATATTAGGTCCCATACTGCCTATCTCCCTAGGTACCTAGATAACCTCTATTTCTAAGGATGCTTGTCGCAGCCCGGCCACCATGAACGGTGTTATAGAGGCACTGCACATCTATGATGAGCATAAGTCAGTCACCCCCCAAAGAATGCCGAAGTCCTATCAAGCTGACTAGTGTGATGAAGCCGTGCAATCCTCTCTCATACCTATACTTCCCGCCCTCTTTCAGCCGCCGTACTCCTTCCTCTCTATCTTGAGCATCCGGCTCCAAGGCCCAACCTGATCTACCTACCGAATACCAATCCCCCCACTCTCGTATTCAGCCTTACGCATGCGAATTTACTCTACCTAGCCACCTCATCCTCCGAGATAGAACCTCTCCTTGTCCTCGAGTTCCTTCACCGCGTAATCGATGCCCTCGAAGAGTTTCTTGGCGCGCCAGTGCTTGCGCAGAAGATCGAAGAGAATTATGATGTTGTTGCCCAGCTCCTTACCGAGATGTGCGATGCCGGCACCATCAGTACCACGGAACCAAACGCCTTAAGGGATGCAGTAGAAGTAGAGGGTCTACTGGGGAAGATACTAGGAAGCATCAACCTACCAGGCAAATTTCCGAGCAACCCAAGCGCACCGTCCCTCATAGCCCAAAATGCGCCTGCGTTCTACTGGAGGCGGGCTAACGTACGGCATACATCGAACGAGCTATATGCCGATATCGTAGAGGCATTGTCGGTTACTCTTGCGCCGTCCGGAAGGCCTATTTCTGCATATGCGAACGGCACTATTGCTTTCACTTCGAAGGTGTCTGGAGTGCCGGATATCCTCTTAAATATTACGGGACCTTCAGGGAAACATAATTTAAAAAGCGTGATGGAGCTCCCGGTGTTTCATCCGTGTGTCCGTTTAAACAGATGGAAGGAGAGCCCAGGGGAGCTCAGCTTCATACCCCCAGACGGCCGCTTCATCCTCGCAGGTTACGAAGTGGATTTACTGCCTTTTACCAACGGCAAGAGCGGGAATTTGAACTCGAATAGCCTCAGACTCCCCGTTAGTATAGAGGTCAAAACCGGTTTAGGCTTAACTGGCTCGGACTTCGAGGTTAGGCTGAAAATTAATAAGAATTTTGGACCTTCTAACTCTTCACTGTCCGGGTCTTCTGGTAGGACAGGTGGTTCGGGCGGTGGTGGATTCAGGGGTCCGCATCCGGGTTCGCCCGCCGCCCCCTTGTTGCAAGACCTTATTGTATCGGTGCCGCTACCTTCTGAAGTTAGGAACCTTTCGGATATTCGGCCCAGCAAGGGAGATGCCAGTTTCAGTCCAGGAGATAGAATGCTAGAATGGCTCATACCGACTAAGGAGCTTTCGACTGGGGCGCCATACTACAGTCTGCGATGCACAGTCCAAGGTCCGTTGAATGAAGATCAGGAGGATATAGATTCCAACGGGTTCGGCTTCGGGAGAGACTACACTTACGATGAGCCGTATCAGAGTAGCGCGAACGAGAAGCTTAAAATTGCCGAAGGAAGCTCGGATGACGAGAAGGACGCAAAGAAAATCGCCCATAACAAGATTCTAATGCCAAGCTCTGCGTCTGTTAGTTTCTCCGTCAAGGGATGGTTACCAAGCGGAATCAAGGTCGAAAGCATCCTCATCGACCCGAGGAAGAGTCGGGGGCTTGGTGAAGGAGTAAAGCCTTACAAAGGAGTGAAATACCTTACCATTAGCAAGGGGGGCGTCGAGATTAGATGTTAATCAAGTATGATAGATTGAGAGTTACATTAGGAGTTGGAGTACCCAACAATGCATTGCATGACGGGCGTTTTGCTGCGCTCGCCGAGGAGCTACGAGATAGCTATCGCTGCGCATACATGGTCCTTACCTAGGCGCTTTAGGCATCTGCACGTACGAAGGGTAAGATCAACAAGGACAGCAAGCTATCATTGAAATACTGTATTATCTATGTCCACTCAAGTTCTGTTCGTACCTATATAATTTGGGAATAGTAAATATAGGTGGTAAATACACGTATCGATGAACCTTTGAAAGATGTTATTCACATGCGTATTTCACTCCCCCTCGGAGTTGTTCTACTACGGTTACTCTCGGAAGTAAAATAGAATTCATCTTTTTTCTTGTACCTATGATGTATCACCTGGCACTTATAGAAGGTTAGGTACCTGGGTATCTTCATAGTCCGGGGAAGAAGTGTGGGG
This sequence comes from Pyrenopolyporus hunteri, assembly GCA_902806595.1. Classification (NCBI taxonomy): domain Eukaryota; kingdom Fungi; phylum Ascomycota; class Sordariomycetes; order Xylariales; family Hypoxylaceae; genus Pyrenopolyporus; species Pyrenopolyporus hunteri. Next base: position 491,899 of record CADCXC010000009.1, on the reverse strand, counting down.
GGAACACCGCCTTGGCGGAAGGGATAGCATCTGCTGACAAGGGCCGAGGTAACTAAGGTAGGTACCTACTATGCTCCGTACTCGCCCACCAAAGCTGCGATCTTCCTAGCTTTTACAAATTTCTAGTCCTTTGATCCGATTCCTCTTCCACATCACATTAAATTTCTGCTTTGCTTCCATTCCCGAACAGGCTTCTCTGCGGACTACATTCAATGACCATGAAAATTGATCGCCTCGGCGCAAATTTAGCTGGCCTGCGGCGATGAGCGTGCTTGTTTCCCCGTTGCGCCGGCCCATCCGTGCCGGTAGCAAAGTCTGCCGCCGGCTCAGCTCTACCGACTGTCCAATAACAGCGTCGCTCTCCCTATGCCCAATTGGATGTCGAAGCTATGCGTCGACGAAAGGAAAAAAACCACGGACGGCTATCTTCTTTCCAGGTCAGCCGACTCGGGTGTTTTTGGCGAACTAAAACTAACTGACTATGGCGTCATCGCAGGTCAAGGCGTCCAGAAAGTTGGAATGCTTTCGCCCTGGCTCGAGGCCTTCCCGACTACGGCAGCACGCATCATCGACGAGATTGATAGTTATATGGGATACAAGCTATCGGACATAATAGAAAATGGACCAAGCCGGGTATTGACCGCAACACCCAATGCTCAGCCCGCGATCATGGCAACTTCCATCCTGATCCTCCGTATCCTCGAGCACGAATTTGGTTTCGACGTTTCCAAGCGAGCAGATGTATCGCTCGGGCATTCGCTAGGCGAATTCGCAGCCCTGGTAGCGGGTGGCATATTGGAATTCGAAGATGCTCTGTATATGGTGCGGAAGCGCGCAGAAGCCATGGCCGAGGCTACCCGCAAGGCCAAGGAGGAATACGGGGGCGAATACGGCATGGTAGCGGTTGTCACAGAGACCGAGTACCTAAGCTCCCTAATCGAGGCTATAGATGAATTCGTGGGATACCGCAGCGCGGGCGCGAGGAGTGAGAGCGCCGAGTCCATGAAGCCGATTGACCAGGTGCTTATCGCAAACGTGAACAGTAAGAACCAGATCGTGCTGAGTGGAAGCGTGCAAAGAATCAAGGAGCTGGTAGCTCATGTCCGGCAATTCCTTGGCCATGACCCAAGAGCGGTTCAATTAAATAGCGACAGCCCGTTCCACAGTCCGATTATGAGGCCAGCAGTCAACGTGGTGCGCGAATTAGCATCAAGGAAGAGCAGAGTGAAGGGTCGCGAGAACCAAGACGTCATTACATTCCCGGGACGACTGCAGTGCATAAGCAATGTGAGCGCCCGTCCGTTTGAAAGCGCCGCGGACGTGAGGGAGCTCCTAGCGCGGCAGTGCCTCGAGACTGTCAGATGGTGGGATAGTATAAAATATCTAGATCAGGAGCAGAAGGTCAGGAGGTGGATCGGTATCGGCCCCGGAAAGGTCGGCAGGAATCTTGTAGGAAAAGAGGTTGGCATGCGCGGGACGGATTCAGTTAAAGGGGGTGGCGTCTGGGCCATCACGGATCCGATCGAGATCGAAGACGTCTTGAAAGGTTTGGATAAAACCGAGTTGATACAGGAGGAGGAAGAGGATGAGTGATACCTTTATGGTATTATTTTGGCGATATGACGGACAAGATGTTGTTGTTAGACTTGTGTTATTACCAGTTTTGTAGATATGGGGCCAGCTAGAGCGGGCGCATGTTATTATGATGCTAGATACTAGGTATTTTGATGCCAGAGAATCAGGTATATACATGTAGCCACCGTTTATATTCCACAATATGTACCTATCTAGGTTCTCCCCTGTATACCACCTATCTACATACCTAGGTACCTACCTACCTACCTAGGCGCCTACCTCAGCTGCTCTGGTAGTCACACCTTGCAGCTAGGTCGAGTTCTTGCTTCACAGTATGCGGAATAGTGGGGCATCTCCCGAGCTCATTATCGATAAAGCTCTGGCGCTCAACTTCGCTAACCGTTAGCTGAGAAGGTCAGGTACCTAATCCCCGTCTTTCGGTCCCCTAGATCCAATCTTCTGCGATCTTCCTCCCCAAGTCTAACGCGCAACACAATCACTCAAAGTCGGCAGCGCATGCAGCAATGGCGGTCGCGATACCCTCCATAGCCTGCCTAGGCGTCATAGGCCGAAATGTACGTCCATTCCATCCTCCTTTTCTTTTATTTTTTTTTCTCCAACCCGTTATTCCCACCTATCTATCCACCCATACGCATGTTCACCCAAGAACCCGCGCGACTAATATACCGTCATCACCGTCACTAACACCAGCGCCAAACGCTAACACCAAACGTTGCAGAACAACCCCCTCCACATAACCATCTTCTCCTCCTACGACCCCGCGACCAACACCCGCGCGCCCCTACGCACGCCCCTACAATTCTCCCTGCTCCTCAGCAGCACCCTCGACGTCTTCGAAGCCCGCGCCCGTCGCGGCGCCGCCTCCTCCTCCTCGTCTTCCCAGGCCGCACCCGGCAGCGGTCCCGCGCCCCTGGTGTCCGGCGACTACGGGCTGCTGCACGCCGTCGACGAGCGCCTGGCCGCGTACGGCTTCGAGACCAACACGGGCGTCAAGTTCGTCGCCGTCGTCGACATGCGCGGGCGCCTGGCCCCGGGGGTCTCGACCTACGGTTCCGGTAGTGGTGGCGGCGGCGCCGTGGGCGGTGGAGGGGTTGGCGCTGGTGCTGGTGCTGGTGGTGGCGTGGGAGTGGGCGCGGGAATCAGGGGCGGCGTGGGCTTGAGAGAGACGGAGCTGCGCGTCGTGTTCCGCGCCATGCAGACGGCGTACGTGCGGCTGCTGCAGAACCCCTTCTACGACCCGGACGAGCACGCCCCGCTCGTGCCGGCCGCTGGCGCCGGCGGGAAGAGAATCACCAGTCGCAAGTTCGCCGAGGAGATGCGCCGGATCGGGGAGAATTGGGCCCCGGGAGTGACGAGCTTGTAACCCGGGGGTGGCGGCCGAGTGCTCCTTGGTGAGAAGATGGCAAACGGGTTCGGGTTTTGGAAGACCCGGTGGCTCTGAATGTGTATGCATCTGTGGGCGGCGTTACGGGCTGGCATAGAGAATGGAGTCTAGGCGTTCTTGTCGGAATGAGACGGAATATTTCATTTATACAGTATTGCTTGCGCATGATTGTATATGCTCTATCTATGATATACATGATATACACACGCTGATTCTATCGGCCGCTCCCTCCCTCCTGGTTATGTCTAGTGCTAGCCTTGCCTTCCCCCAAGAAAGCCTTCTTTATATGCTCGATTCGCAAGCGCTGCAAACCAGCTGGTTCTTCGAGCTCTACCATCGGCCCCATACTGGCATCATCCCCCCGAATAGGTTGTATAGCCGGCCGAGGTTGCGGCTTAGAAGCAGGTGAGCCCTCCCAGTGCCGGGCTTCGAGTGGGAGAGGCTGCCACCAATCATCACCTTCGCGACTATGCCACTGTGCTCCACATAGCTCCCAGAGGCGACTCGTTGCCCGTTTATAAGCGAACCGCTCATCCTCGCCTGTGAATGCGCTTGTATTACTGAAGTCCACTTTGGACTTCTGTTCTACACCAAAATCAGAGTCCTGATCCGGATCGTAGTCCGTGTTGGTTGAGTCTGTGTAAGATGAGATATTGGGTCTAAATGGCGACATCGTATCCTGATACGCCTCGGCGATGGTTTCAGGATGTATGGCGTCCCCGTCGACTCTCGCGCCGCCTTCTGGAGTATCTTGTTTTACGCGTGAGTGGGTAACCTTCGCATCCGGGAAGAATAGGTCGTCCGGACCAACTTCAGCCCGGATGACAAGTTTACAGCGGGCTTCGTATAAAGCGTCTAAAAGCGTTATAAGTCTCCTTGCCTCGTTCTTTTTCAGCACAGTTAGGATTGGTACGCCATCGATGATGAAGGTATGGAATGTTGATGCCATAGTAATATAGTCGGCCGGCCCGAAGGAGGACACAAGGTCCCTGAAATCCCATAAAACGGTACCCCCATACCGTCGTGGGATCGTGATAGTCCGGCCGTATACGGTCACTGTGTAAGATTCCCAAGGTATGTCCCCCCCTTCAGGAGGCGAAATCATAGTATTTAATGTCTCTGCCCACGAAGTTTCATCTGTCTCGCCAATGAGGAAATAGTTCCTCGGCGTTATAATAGTAGTGTTTAGTTCGCCGTTCTCTTGAATATCTGTGTCAGAAACTAGTCCCGTCGCAGGGACCTTTGTGGTAACATCCGACATCGCATTCTCAATAGGAGCTGCAACACGTTGGCTTAACAACTCACTAGTCTCACGACGCCTCCAGTCCTTACCCCCTTCCATATGCCAGAACTCACATCTTGCCTTCAGAACCTCGAGGAAGGATGAAAAGTCACTTGTGGAGCCAAATAGCTCTCCTCTCCCACGGGGCCTACTTAGTCCTAAGACTTGACCTATGAGACCGCCAGTCGTAGGTGGGACGTACTCGACTCCGATAGCTTTCTCCAGCTCCTCTGGCATACGATTTGATGAGGCAACAAGCACACCGCCCAATTGAAAGAAAGCAATGAACAGATTACTCAGGATCTTGCTGGCGGCTCTATCCGGCAGTTGAAATTCGTCTAGAAATAAAATAGGTGACTTCTCAACCATGTCTTTGGCCATCCACAGTAACGAATACTCTTGGTCAGCACGGTCTAGTTGTTGATGCGATTTCCGATAACGCTCAAGTTGAGATAGTGTGTACAACATGAAAGTATTAAAATGCCACCTCCTCTTCCGGCTCGTAGGCAGGCCGTCGGCAAGGAGGTCGAGTAACATTGACTTGCCGGTGCCTACTTCGCCGGACAAGAATAGGCCTCGGGGTGAATCTATTTGGATTGCCTCTTCATGGCTTGTTAAGACCCTTATTAGAGCTAGGGCATCCTTGGTCTCGTTGCGTGCGAAGAATCGAGCAAAAAGGGGGTTGCGTCGAATAGGATGTCTCTCGGCTGCGAGAGTGGACGACGCATCTTCATCCTTATTGCTAGTGCGGCCTAGGGCATCAGTAATGGCCTTAAGCCTAGTGCGATACTCAGACGATGGTGAATAGTCTTTGAGCCGATGATAAACCTTTTGAAGATGGATGGCTAGTCTGTGCTGGGCAGCGTCGGGAGAGCAGACACCGGTTGCAAGCAATGATTGGTACTTCACCAAGGGGTCCGTAATCTTAACCGAATTGATACCTCGTCTCATTTTTGGCTCCCGTTACGTAGAATAGCCAAGGTAATTGATCATCCATTGGTTTGCCCGGCTGAATAATTGGAAGGGGAAATCATTGCAAGCTTGAAGCCTTAACTGCAACTTCCCGGCGCGGGGGGCAATATCAACACTACCTAGGTAGGTATGATTTGTCCGATGTTAAGATTTGTCGATGTCTTTTGGTAGGCCGAGACGAACATAGGCGTTTCCAAATGATATAAAGATAGGTAGGTTAATATATAAAACCAAAATTACATAATAATAAATCTGCAATATCCGGTTTCCCTAGGTAAAGAAGTAATCGAGGAAGTAAATATGGACTAGAGGTGCAGAGGTATATAGGAAGAATAATAGAGCCCTTGGTGCATCATGAGGATTAAGGGTCCACTAAGACATCATCGTGGTAATCGATGACTTGGTAGGTTGAGTGACGAGGTATTGTACAATCCCAAAAAGTACAATACCAAGGCGGAAGACGTTCGAAATATGCGGAAGACTGAGGTCATTGTCTAGTCGAGGCTTAAACGTAAGAGGCTGCCCCGGATTCCTCATCCCAACCTAGATTGGACGTGTGGTCCGTGCCCACCAGCCAGCGCACGGGGCATATGACAATCTGCAAAGCACTTGATCCGTCCACAACCGGCAAGCACATACTGCAGATCTCAACGCGAAAGGGTCCTGCTGCTTCTAAAAACGGTCTAGCTTCAGCCGCGCTTGCTTTGAACCTCGACTTTGTATGTATGCGTCGTACATATATAAGGACATGTACTTTTTAGCGCATGGTACTTACAATGCGCCGATGTACCTGAAGTCGGTTGAAGTTTACTGGTAAATGCCAGGGCTACGTAGCTCCAGTCCTAACCCAATTCCAGCGAATGGCCTACGTGTGTACCTACTCCTACCTGACATACATGTACCTTAGTATGGTATCTGAGGGACTGTGTTTTTATTATTATTATTTTTTTCCTCATTTTTTTCCCCCTTCCTTCTTTTTTTACAGGTACCCACCCCAGTCAAGGTGAGCACTGGCCCAATCAATTGTATCCAAACATTGTCGGCCTCGTCATTCTTTCGCGAGCGAATACCTTCACCTACTACCACCAATCTTCCATCTTTTTCACCCTCACCTATCTACACACCTCTCACCTTCTCTCCACCACTCTATCTACGACTGGGATTCCTTCCGTCCCCCCACGATGAGCAGATATTTACCACATCAATCGACACATCGATAATACGGTTTCCTCTCATCGCTAGAAATCTACGATTGTACCGTCGGCTCGATTTTGTCATCCGCCCAAGACTTTATCATACCCCCCAAAATATCGTTGCATCATGTTTTCGGCTTCGGTCAACAACAACGCTGAAAATGTGTCGGCGGCTACGACAACAACCCGTGGCCGGCGACGCCAACGACCCTTGAGCTCGGATAACTCAGTGCAGCAGCCAAAAGCGAAGCGACCGAGAATACCATTGAACGATCAAACCTTTGCTAACCCTACCGCTAACCCTACCGCTGCCCCCGAGACATATGAGGTTAAGTCCGCCAGGCCTTCTATGGTCGAGCTGAAACAGGATGGAATTGAGGAATCTCCTATGTCGAAGCAGGAGCTTAGTTTCCGGTCTAAAAAGGCTCGCCCTGGTGAACGCCTCATTAAAGGGGACGGGAGTGTTCTCTTAGTAAGTATCGATGGTCGAGAGCCCCTGGCAACCCCAGTTCTATGTTACTAACACGGTGACTCTTTTCCAGTCTACCAATATCGCGTTCGATGTTAGAAAGCTGCCGGCTCTACCTGATCGACTGAAGTTGGACGCCACCAGTATGACGTCCTCCATTCACCGCCCGTAAATTGCCCAGATCGCTAACGTAAACATACAGGTCGCCAACATGGTTCAGTCGATAGCTCTACGGGGTATGCCTTAAGCCTTTCCCATACACACGCCATCGTATGGCCATATGCGACGCCAGCCCAATCCCCGGAATCCTTCACATTCACCTTGCCGTATCCTTCGAAAAACTCGACCGATCTCCTGCCGCTGGGCGCGCTCGTTCCCCCGTCTGCTTCGTCCTCCGAACCCGGCTTAGTGGTAGTAATGCCTAGTAGTGGTAAAGTAACCTATTGGGAGTCGATTTCGAGCGCGACGACCTTAGACTTCATGCGACAACAGCGAAACGGCATCGAAGGCTCTATCACGGGCATGTTCTCCGGAGAGACTGTCATTCAGATCGTCCATGCCGAATCGGCAGCCGGCTTCATTCTTGCCTTTAGTAGCGGGCGTATGGCGTATTTGAGTGTACGAGACACCCACGGTCGCCCGAAAATCTCGACACAATTCTTGCGCACGAACCTTGGTCCCTCTAACAGCGGGTTCTTTGGCAGTCTTCGACACGCGCTTTCTCATACTGCTTCCCAAGGCGATATTGCTGCTGTGCGCTCGGAACGATCCTCCAAGCAAGGCGAATGCACTGTTGTTGCTGTCACGACGAAAGGCCGCCTACACTCGTGGAGGGTACATCGAGGAGGCCACCATGATCTCCTAGTCGAAGTAGATGCCCGCAACGCCATCCTCGGGGCTATCCAGCAGGTGGACAGAGTGAGCGCGAAATTACCCGCCGAGTCGCTGAGGATACTCGACTTCTGTTTTATACCTAGAGGTCTGGACCAAAAGTACAGCGACATGAGCCAGCTCCAGGAGCCATCCGAGTCTGAAGATCAACAACATCTGTTGCTCCTCACCTCGCTGTCTAATAAGCAGACATGGCGCTATACACTTGTTGAAGTTGTGTTATTCACTGGGACTTCGTCAGAGAATCCAGTTGATATTGGCATGGTTCGACCTATATCTGCGTATTCCACACAGCCGGATCCGCATGCTCTCGCTAAACCTCGATTGTATCTTCCGCGACCGAATCTCATCGCTTTCCTCGTATTCGACCATGCGGCCGTGGTAGCCTCGGTCGCTCAACCTCCTGACTCCCCCGACTCCCAAATTCTCGAGGATAACCATCTTCTACCCGCTTCTTTCGAGGATGTTGTCGACCTACGCTCAGATCCTACCCTGGAGATCGTTGGTTCCGGTATTGAGGAGCCTAGAGCACAAGGGTTCGGTGCGGGTGAAGGTAGAGCCCCTCGCATTAAGCCCAAGAACCCCGCCGCCGTTCTCTTAGTTCGGGGTGCAGGTACTCTCCGTATTGCCATAACAGACGTGGAGCGGTTCGCCAGTGAGAAGCCTCCAGAGATTACGGCCAAAACGAAACTTGAGCAAGCCGTGTTCTTTGGTGTTAAGGAGGACAATCCCCTTGTGTTTGACGTACAGCACGGCCTCCGTTTCACTGACGCAGAATATGGCGCTGCTGCTCTAGAGTTGAGTCGGGAGATTCTCACCTCCACCGGCAGGCATTTCTCGTCCCTAGCTGCGCGAGTCGATACCAACATCAAAGAGCGTGTGCAGTATCTAGAGAAGATAATGACGCAGCTCGCGAGCCTGAGAGTAAATCTCGACCGTGTCACAAGGTGGCAACTGCTTTGGAACGCCGAAAAACTACATGTGGCAAACGTCATCTGGCACAAGCACGAAGACTTCACTAATCTAAGACCTATTACCTCTAAAAAGAGCATCGTAGCCGAGATCGTCGAATACATCCGGTCCGAGGAAAAGTCAGAGCCAAACGCTGCGAAAGGCGAAGTCGACGAGTTACGCCATTGGTTCATTCGTGATGTCGATCGCATGGAAATATTCATCGCGTGGGCCTACGAAGTCATTAAACACAACTCTAAGGCCAACCTGGACGAAGCATCTCTGACGTGTTTGATATACGAGGCAGCAGAGATTTACAATAGCGCGATACGAGACGCCTTCACTTTCCGCACCAAAAACCTCGAGCTCTACGGCCTTGGTAATGAAAAGCTGGAACACGGGATCCTAGCGAGTAACTATGCTGGACTCCCAACTCCTTGGACATGCCATCCCTTCATTGCCAATAACGTGAAGAGACAGGTAGAACTCTCCACCGAATGGGTCAAGCAACATTGGACAGCAGAATCGGGAGAACAAAATATAACAATTCAAAAGACTCGCGAGCTTCTACCACAAATGACCGAGGTTTACCTCACTGTCGTTCAAGAACTATCTCGGTCATACCTTTCTAGTGATGACCCCAAGAAGGCGGCGGACGGCCAGAAATACGAGAGCATCTATGAACAAGATCGCCATGACAAGGTTGTCCTCCTTGCCCAGACGGAAAATTGGGAAGCCGGAATCAGGATTGCTGAGAACCATGAGTCGCTTCCAGCTCTTGCCGAGATTTTGACTCGCGAGATCGATGGGCTCCGGCATCAGCTTGAGACTCCAGGTCTATCTCCAGAACGTCTTGAGGCATTGGAGGCGAAGATGACCTCGAAAGAGGATCAGGTTCGGGAGTACTTTATCACGTACGGCAAAGACTTCGCCTTCCCCTTCTACGAATATTTGTTTAATACATTTGGGGTTGATGCTCTACTCGAGTACGACGGCGACAAGAAGTTCAAGACGATGTATCTTCGAACCAAGCCAGAGCTGGCCAAAGTCTCCTGGATCAACGATATCATTGGCGAAGAAGATATCGACCACGCCGCTGACACACTCCTTGATCTTGGATTGGCACGTGAGCAGCAGGTCTGGAATAAGAAGATCGAGTTGAGTCTCGGCAAGTTGGCTAGGATGGCTGAATCGTCCCGGCCATCCAGCAAAGCATCCATGAGTCTACAAGACGCCAACGTCAATGGTACCACCGAAGATGCGCAAGTGGATGCGATTGACAGGGAACTCGCCATCATTGGTGTCCAGGATGATCTCTATAACACTCAGATTCGGCCAGTGATCAGTGTGGCGCTCGAAGGAGAAGAATTAAGCCTTGTGCAGGAAACATTTGCGCTCAAGATACCTAAGAAGTATAAGATCCTTTCGCAGATTTTCGACGACGCTCTACGACGACTCTTGAACCACGAGGCTCTAGATCCACTCACACTGATCGATCTCCTCACCTTGATCACCCTGCCGCCAGAGACCAAGGAACATATGCCTGACCAGTTCTTCTCCGCCCTTCGCGTGGCTTATAATGGCCTTACTGGGGCCGAGCGTGTGCAAGCTGAGCGGCTCATATGGCGGAGATGTTTCCTAAGAGAAGACTGGACGCAGCTGAACAACACTACCCTCAAGAACGACAATGATATTGTAGAGGTCCTCGGCCAGACAGACCTCTTTCAGTTCTACTGTACGCTATATGCGAATCGTAAGTGAAAATGATCAAAACGCTTGAAGGTGACGATGATGTTAACAGAAAGTTAAACAGAGCAAAGCGGCGCCGACAAGACTGACTATAGGCGACTATCGCCGTCAGAGGCAGCTGGGGTGTATACCGAAACCCTGGATCGGCGATTCGAGAAAATGGAGAAGAGCTACCGCGAAAAGGTGTTGGAGGCGATGAGGTGGGAAGACAGCAACCTGCTCAAACACATCGAGAAGCACCGTTTAGAGCAATGGGCTAAAGAAACGCGGAAATACGCCGAGGAAGCCGTCGACCAGCAGTACGACGAAACTACTGCAGCCGGGGCAGCACTGAGTTCACCCAGATCGGGATCCGCGCGAAGGCAAACCAAGGCGTTTGAGGGTATGAACGGGAAAAATGGTACGCATTAGATACATAGCATCAAAACCGCGGGACTTCCCAAGGACTTAATGCACAGGAGCGCCGGAGTTTTTTGAAAAATTCATTTCATGTACCATACTGCATATGCTCGTCTGTTTATATAATCGCCGTAAGGCATGGGCAAAAGGAAAAGTTGACGAGAACGAGGGAGTACCCATGGTTAAGCTCTCAGTAGAAGCATCAGCACTACAGAATATGATACTAGGGCTTCAGACGGCGAAGATAGGATACCTTCGCCGGCTTTCGCTTAAACTGATACCTTTTTTTTCTTTCCTTTTTTTTTTCGTTACGACCTGTAGCCTACCTACCATGGTTGACGTAATGGTGATGGTTAAAACCACTTGACACATCACGTCAATATTTTCGTGAGGATCAATACCTATATTAGGCATCAAGTTAAGTGTCGACAACCAATGCGTATCTCAACGGCGGCACCTCGAAGAATAATATGGTTTGAATATATCATGGTGTGGGATCTTCAACGGACATTACCAATCACACGTTTGCTAGGCATCCTACGAGACATCGACGATGCATCACAGCTTCAGCCGCACTGGAACTGTGGTGGCATATCTTTATTGGTTAGAAAATCATAGACAGCCTTCTCGACAAGCGCGGGTAGACCCCGCAGAGAACCCAAAAGAAGAGAGAGAGACCGATGATGGGAGAAACGATAAATCTTCCTCCCGAGGCTCACTACCAGAACGAATAGGTTACGCAATTCCTACCTAGAATCTCTAGGGAAAGCCGCAACGATGGATCCTCTATCTATCTCGATGGCATGTATAGGCCTTGGGGAACTTATGTTCAAGGCTTCTAAGGCGGCTGCTTCGTTTGTGTGCGATGTGCGATCAGCTCAAGCAGACATCGATGCGATAAACAAAGAATTCGAGTGTATTAGACTTACAATCAATCTCCTCAGCGACGAATTCCTCGAACGTACCCCCGGGCATCTACGAGATAAAATCTCAGCCGTTGTGGCTAATTGCGCGTCGATCACTGATGAGATTCACCAAGTCCTCTCGATCTACCAACCTCCCCTGGGTGTGAAGAGTCTGCGCTGGGCATCATCGGGCAAAAACGAACTTGAGAAATTGAAATCCAATCTCAGCACCCATCGGCTTGCGTTAGACATAGCCTTAGACACAGTTAAGCTGTACGTATATTCCATCTGCGTGAAACTACAAGAAAGGTAGTTGCTTACATTTATATTATAGAGTTGTTATTGGTGACGTTAAGGATCATACCATTGATATAAAAAGCACGTTAATCCACTCGACTATTCTAGGCGTAACTAACATTTGTTACCGCGTAGGAATCCTACAAGATGGCCTTTTCCAGATCTTGCGCAAGGTCGATCGAGTTGATCGACGTCTGCATCGTCACGATGACAGCAAGAGTATTAGGCTTCAAAAGTGGCTCGATGAAATGTCGTGGTATGCTGGAAGTGTTGTCACGTCCATAGAACCAAATACTGCTGAGCTGCGCAAACGTTACGGAGTCAGCCCTGATCCATTGCCCACGTCGTTTCAACTACGACCCTCTGTAAACCGCGGTTTAGGGACCATACCCTCAGTACGATCAGACGATGAGGAGGAGGACGACGACGACGTAGTATTGGGGGCCCCGGGTTCGGCTTCTATGAAGCGTTCCGATAGTGTTGACAATGGACACCCGAATGAGACTGAATCAGAGAGTCCCAGGAATTTAGCAGCCGATCTTTTGGCCACTACGGAGACTACCCGCTATCCAGGAGATGTTCCTTCTATTTCTCGCTCACAATCCCCCACACCTTCGTGCTTATCCCTTACTCCATCATGGGTATCGCCACGGAAACGCAGGAGAAGCTTCCTACGGAGAGTCTACAGGAAACATAAACACGGAGACGCCCTCATGTCAAAAGAAAGTCGAGTCGGATCCGTCTCCACCACGTCGCCCCCACTCTCACGAGGAAGTTCACTGGATGGGTATCCAAGGGTTGTGCGCGATCGCAAAAGAGATAGGCTCTTTAAGGGAGTTGGGTGGCGATCAAGAGCGCGATTGGAGGTCCACCAGGGGTCGTCCATCTCTATTCCATCCATATCCCCTGCTCCTTCGTTCGGAAGCTCCTCTACGACGAATCGGGCCGAGTTAGAGGGGGAACATTATCATCGAAAGAGAAGACGACTATTGAGATTAGTTAAAAGACATCACAAACGATCTACTGAGTCTGTGTGGCCTAGTCGTTCTCCCAGCGTTAATTCATTTGCTCAAATGGGCGACGATATACAGCCTTCCAGACACAGGAAGATGATTAACAAGCTTAAGAGGTTGCGCAGTAAAAAGGGGGGCCGGTGAGCATCCATTCCCGCATTGAATAAGTTTAGAGCAATATGACTAACTTGGTCTAGTGAGCTTCCAATGGGGAGCGATGGCTCTAAATGACCGATAACCGCCAACGGTAATACTATTTCCTAGATGATATTCTAATGCGAGTTGAGTCATATGTGGCAGTTTTATGCGTAGCCTATACTATACATGGGACGAGTTATTATCTGTCTTGCGTTATAACGGCCGTCGAGATATTCCTGCGGTTTTGACTAGGTGCGAGGACTTAACAGATACCAATCAAATGACCAATCCCATGCGAGTTAGACCCTATAAGTGAGAGAAATGTCAGTATAGAAGCATAATTATAATGAAAATGCAATGAGGCCTCGATCAGGCAAGAATAGGAGTGTAATCGTTATGTTGTATGTGTTAACTCCGGTCTTCATATTTATATCACCTCCGTTTTCGAGATATATTGACCAACACCAGAATATCTCCAACGGTTAAAATACGCATTTCCACCCTCCGGACATTCCACGCCCACCCCCGCTCCATTGCAAGTTGCGTAGACTCCGACCAGGCTCCCGACGAAGGAGCCATTACCACCACTCACCAGGCCAGCGGACGCCGTGCCGATGATGATGCTGGAATCTGGGTCCGCAGCTGGCATAGCAGCAAAATTGTAGTGCGTTGCGTTGGCCGCCTCAATTTGGAGCCGGATGGGCCCCGCAAGCCAGTCCTCTGGCACGGCAACGGTCTTTGGCTCAGGGGGAACACCGGTTCCCTCAGCCCGGAACCGGAACGCCAGTTGCGTCTTATCATCTCGCTTCCTACACAATCTACAGGAACAGGTTGAGTCGGCGGTGAGCAATACCACGCCTAGATCGATATGGCTGACTTGTGTGAGGAAGACCGTCACCCCGGCCTCCTGGCCGACTTGCTGTGGGTTGAAAGTCAAGTCAACGTCGAAGGTGAATAGAGTGTCAGTCTGGCGCCGACCGATGAAAGACAGGCCCCGCTGGCCACTGAGCTCGGGGGTCGTCTGGGATAAGGGCGTCCCTGTCAAATTGTTCCGGCTAGGCACAACTTTCAGGCCGTTATCGGTCACAGAGAATGCACCTTCTCGGGGCACGCGCCAATGTACCAGATTGCGCGGAATAGCCGTTCCTTGCTCGAAGTCATATGAGTCGGGGTCCGAGTTAAAGGGGCCGTCTCCAGGGACCTCTCGGTTAGCCGGAGGTAACGGCCATCCGCTCATTTTGCCTCGAACCGGCTGCAATACGGGCCATTCGCCCTCCTCCCATGTTGCCGGGAAGAGCACCGCTTCGCGTCCCATCGGGTAGATCTCAAATTCTGGACCTGAGCGAGTCGCCAAAGCCATACCCCACCAATTCCCTTCAGGGTCTTGGAACAGGTCTCCGTGACCAACAGTCTGGAAATACTCATTCGTACCGCGGTTCGTCAGAATTGGGTTGTCCTCATAAGCTTCGTAAGGGCCGGTTAGATTACGAGACCGGGCGATCGTGATTGAGTGGTCCGTCGCAGTACCACCTTCAGCTATCATTAAATAGTACCAACCATCTTTCTTATATAGATGGGGACCTTCAGGCCATACCCCTCCGGTCCCATTCCACTTTCATAATATGGGTTAGCAAAATTTCCTCCAGGCAAAGAGTTTAAGATATCTAAGCATACCCAGGGGACACCCCCTGAGTCAGCTTAACTAGAAGATCGTAACGATCTGGACAGGTCGAAAAAGAAGAAAGGAATTCCACATGCTACATACGAGGCTAATAGGCGGTTGGCTAAGCTCACCCGTCTCTAGATTGATCTCCTGAAGGATAATACTCTGAGTGGCCACATAGGCCTTGCTATCGTCATCCCAAAACAAATCCGGGTCGATATTATTCGTCCGAAAAGTAACCGGATCACTCCAAGCCGCGTCGCTGAAGGGGTTATCCGACTTGAATACTACGCCTATAATCCCGTTAGGGAGACCGAGATACTCGCAGATAACGTAGAACTGCCCGTCGCGGTAGCGCAGAGTCGGCGCGTACATGCCGTCCTGCTGACCGGTCGTATTCCAACTGACCCCTGGGAGCTGGCTCTCGCGGTTCCAAGCATGGCTGACCAACTTCCAGTTTATTAAGTCCTTGGATGAATATATCGGAATTCCGGGGAATGATATGAAGGTCGATGTCGCACAGAAGAAAGTCCCGTCCACCTGAGTGCACGATGGATCTGAATGCCAACCCGGCAACACAGGGTTGTAATAGGTGGAGTTTTCTAGCCTCACCACCGTAGACAGGGCCAGAGATGAGAGGAATGCCAGGTGGGCGCTCAACAGCAATAAGAACTTCATGATGCGCTTCCCCTCAGCACTCCTTCAGCTGGGCGAGGTATAACTGTAGTCGGCGGGCCTATAATCTATGCGACGGGACAACATCCTTATTTAAGAGCCAAAAGGAAACAGACATTTAATAAGTTATAGTGCCGTAATAAGGACTTTTCGGTAATCCGACGTTTATTTCGCCCGAAATAATCTAGAATTCTCCGTCGAATTGTGGAGGTCACTACATTTAGCCTGCCGTTGATCTAGGGTATCTCGGGGTATTAGGATTCCTCGCTCCCAATATTCCCTGTCCGGTTACCATAAGTACGGGTGAGCCGATCATATCCTCTCATTCGAGTGCCTTACCTCATTTTTTCGGATAATGCCTTGCTTCGTATGGCTAATGTTAGCATAAAGACTGTAGATGTACATATTTGTAGCCTCGTTCCTAAGGTGATCTTCACTCGATTTTTATATTCGAGTACGACACGGTGAACCTCGGGTCTATACCCGGCTTGGACTTTGGGTATATACTGAATAGGGTAGAGCATGCGTGATCGAATTGTATTCTACTTTTGCGGTTTGTTTGAGTGCAGAACGCCCTATAATGTTATGTAGATACTAACCGGCATTATATGAAGCACGTTGGATATTGATATAGATATAGATATAGGGAATGAAGGCTGGTATTACATTGGGTTCACCGCACTACTACTCAGGAACTTTTCATAGTATTTGCCTTCTGGCTATATAAGGGGGGTCGGCACAGCCCTAGACCTCATCACTGAGCATATCCATCCACCAAAGAATTGCATCATAACCGATATTGCCAAAAAATAGTTCCCCCTTAACTGAAGCTCGTGGCTTGGGTCGGTGTAACATACATATAACTAGGAGATCAGTAAATCGTTTTGAAGAGCGAGGAGGTACGATACGTTCATCCGGACTACAAGTCGGGCATATGCGACTGACTGCTGTATCTCTATGTTTAGGGTTCTATCCTTAACTCCCTAGTCAAAATAATACGCTCAGAGCTCACCCCGCCGACGCGCCTCAGCCGGTATAAGTAGTATATCGTAAGAAAAGGAAACTCGATATGATTAAACGCGATTATTCCTCAAATTTGAGGCAAGATAATTCGCATAGCACGTCTGATAAGGGGTAGATATGCGATGTCACTGCTTGATAATTATCACTCTGTCTTCTGTGGGAACTTCAGTATCTATCCTATGTGTACGAGTTCCATTGTCACTCACCTTCTGATGTACATACTAATTGATAGGCACTCCCAGCCCATATATCATTGGCCTCCTCGCTGTATGCAATATGCATTAGTAAATTCATAGTATAATACCACAACACTACCGACTCCCGATATCAATGTAATGCCAACTCATTACTCGATACTAATTGGTCTCAGATAATACCCACATGTAAGTAACCTATGATAAAACGGCGGCGGCGGCGCTTTGCAGCGTACATGTCAACTAAAATGCGGCGTCTATCATCGTCATCTCTTGGCAGGGACGAGATTGACAAATCGAGAGGCTCAATTGTGTGACCCCTAGCTGTTTTCCGCGGTAGGCCCGCCGTCTGCCATAGACGGAATCTGACGTTTATCTGTGTGGCATCTTATTCGGCTTGCTATATGTACAAATCGTATCCAGGAAGTCTTCGTACACCTAACCTTTTTAAATATAAAAATTCATAACTCCACCCTTTTAAACGTTATAAATCTGGAATGAATTTTATTAAATAGAGTAAAGTTAACTGGTTTTAACGGTATGGTTTTTATAAAAATAATTATATTTTTAAAAAAGATAAAAATAAAAATACGTTGTTTTATTTTTATTAATAAAACTTTAATCGTAAATAACTTTTAATTTAATACGTTATATATAAAATTATAATTATTATAAAATTATATAAAATTTAAAGTTTTTATTAATATAATTTTTATTATTTAAAAGTTAATAATAAATATTTAAAAATAAATTTAAAAGGTTTTTATTAATATTAAAATATCGTATAAATTTAAGTTAATTATTTTTAAAATTTTATTTTTAAACGTAAAATAAAGTCTTAAATATAATATAAAAGTTTCCCGGCGAAAAGTAAAAGTTTCGTTAAAATAAAAATGAAAAATAAAATATATTATTAAAATATAATATATATTTAACATTTTATTAAAAATATAAACCGTTAATAAAAATCTTCGAAATTTTCTATTTAAATTATTCGATGATTAAATTAAATTATAAATATTTTTAATCTTTTAAAAATAGTTCATTACGGTTATTATTTACGGTGTAAAATATTAAAAATTTTATTATTAAAAATAAAACGTTAATCATTTTATAACATTATAAATATACGTTTTAGAAATTCGAAAAAATTAAATCTATATTTGAAACACGTAGAATTAATTATATATAAATTTTCATTCGATTTAATTTAGAAATGGTTGAGTTATAAATGTTTAAATGTAAAGTGTATAATATTAAAGTGTACGAAGACTTCCTGGACACGATTTGTACATCACGAATTTTTATACAACAGACTACGGGTCGTTAGATCGCCCATTGGTCGTTGGGTTCCATACTTCCATACCCCACGATGTAGACGGTGCCGATCTTTTCCTCAGGATATAGGGTATGGGAATATGGTCAACCTAAGACTCGCTGCGGGACGCTTTCTTATAGTTAACAATTGATAACAATGTAGATGGGTGATTACGTATGAATAGGTGCATATTAGAAATAGTATTAGTCTCGTAGCGGTATACAATCGTGTAAAAAGCCAGGACTTCATAACGTTTACCCTTCGCTTCTGGGATATGGGCGGAATCTACCATCCAATGTAGTAGGACTAGGAGTATGTAGACGACTCCTGGGTATTCACCGTACTTTACGAACTTAAACAGATAAGACCGCCCCAATTGCGTATACATGATCTGCCCAAAACATCTTTAACCTAACTTCGGCCCCAATCCTGTATTTACTTCGCAATGGCTGATGAGCTGTCGTCTACAGCCTCGACCCCTGTGTCTCTCTATAACCAGTTCGACGACGAGTTGACCGCGCTTCTACCGAAAATAGCCTCTAGCGATACGCCGAGGCGAACCCTACAATACCGACAATGGCTGAGTGAAATTTGGCTCTTAACGAAAGCATCGATTCCGGTAATACTAGCATATACACTCCAGAATAGCCTTCAGACCGTGTCCGTCTTAATAGTTGGCCGCCTTTCTCCGGAAGCACTAGCCACAGCCGCCTTCTGTTATAGTAAGTAAGGCCCAGGGCTGCTTTCCATGGTCATGGGGACTGTCTTGGAACGCATTCGCGGCTCTATGCTCCTAGGGAATTTTAGGAAACGAGCCACTAACCTACGGAACCTTACATGTAGTGTTTGCGATGGCCACAGGCTGGCTGATCGCTATGGGCGGCACGACCGCTCTGGATACCCTTGCGTCGACGAGCTTCACAGGCTCACAGGATAAGCACGACCTCGGGATCCTATTGCAGCGCGGATTAATAGTACTGTCTATGTTCTACGCCGTCGTAGCAGGGATATGGGTCGTCTCCGAACCGTTATTCCGGGCCCTCGGGCAAGAAGAGTTCATCTGCGTCGATGGTAGCAAGTTTCTACACATCCTGATCCCGGGTGGGTTGGGGTACGTGTGGTTCGAATCAATGAAGAAGTATTTGCAGGCGCAAGAGATATATCGACCGGGAACTTACGTCCTTCTTATTACCTCGCCGCTCAATGCTCTGCTCAATTACCTCTTCATCTATAAATTTGGCTTGGGTCTTTATGGCGCCCCCCTCGCGACGGGTATCTCATACTGGGCCTCATTCCTATTGCTTGTCGCATATTCCGCCTTCATACGCGGTCACGAATGCTGGGGCGGTCTTGCCCCTCGCCGCGCTGCCTCGAACCTCTGGCCCTTCGCGCGCCTTGCTTTCTTAGGAGTCGTCCACGTGGGCACGGAGTGGTGGGCTTTCGAGATCGTCGCCCTAGCCGCCGGCAGATTGGGCACGATCACGCTCGCGGCGCAGTCCGTCATCATGACCGCCGACCAAGTTATCAACACCATCCCCTTCGGTCTTGGCGTCGCCGCCTCAGCTCGGATCGGGAACCTCCTTGGGGCGCAGAAGCCCCGTGAGGCGGCGCGCGCTGCGCACTGCGCTGCGATCCTGTCTACGATTCTCGGAGCCGTAATCCTTACTGTCCTGATGGGGACCAAAGACGTCTTTGGCAGGATCTTCAATAACGACGACCGCGTGGTTCGACTCGTCGCGGAAGTCATGCCGTTTGTTGCGCTATTCCAGATCGCCGACGGGCTGAACGGGAGCTGTGGTGGCGTATTAAGGGGTATGGGGAGACAATGGGTCGGCGCTCTCGTGAACCTACTTAGCTACTACGGTGGCGCGCTGCCGGCAGGCATATACCTCGCTTTTCACGGATGGGGTCTGCGAGGTTTATGGATTGGACAGTGTGTCGCGCTATACTTAGTTGGAATCCTCGAGTGGGTGATCGTTGGGCTGAGTAAATGGGATAAGGAGGTCCATAAAGCACTGGATAGACTTGATATTGGCGACGTTGGAGACGATTGCCCTTCTGTTTCAGGGGAAGTATCCGCGGGTAGCGAAGTGTAAATAAAGCATATATAGAGACATCCTATGAGAGAGAAAGACACTCTAGCCTACCATCAGATTGGCTCACGGAGATATACACTTAACCTTAGGTGATTAGCATAATATACTACCCTTTATTCTTAGCATACGGGCCGTTAGCATCATAGGGAATACCCTATAGAGTAGCTAATCTTAGGACCAAGAGCTAATATTTTCTAGTTACTTTCCGGCTTACGGAATGTGTTCGATGTCAATAGATTTCTACATACAAAAGAAAGACCGAAGTCTGGATATATCAGTTACATTCATTCAAATTTATGGTATTACTACCGATTCCTGTAACACTGGAGTAACGTGATGCGTTACCCGGGTTGAGGTTGGAATGCGTATGTTTAAAAGCACACAATCAACGTTGAATAGGGGTCGGCTGACCGGAAAAGGACTCATATTATAGATACACTAATGGTATCTTGATTATCTAAATACTCGATTAATCTAGATAGAGATTATTCTCTTCCTGCGCATAGTCGGAGCTTCGTATTCCTGACGTAAACAACCATGACAAAGACCATGCGATCCGGACGTACGGAATTTCTTCCGGGAACCCATCTCCCACGCCATCCCAGCGGATCCATTTAGAGGAACCTTTTTACGCCTGCGCGGGGGATCAATCACCTCGGGAACCTTGCCCGCGAACATACAAGCGAACCGTAACGCCAAGTCTGTCCTCGTCCTAGTTGTTGTAGCGTCCTCATACCCCTTGGCCATACACTCAATAGTTGGACCCCTGGCCGCGGCATATATTACCTACTCATAAAATCATAGCACGCCCCCCTCCCAAACCGAGATAAATGGTGGTCGTCGATCTGATCGGCAGCCTACACGCCGATCTGGGACATGTTAGGACCGCGGACTGAACCACCACCGCGCCGAATGTCTTTCAAGACGAAGAAGAGGCTAGCGGCTAGGGAGGCGAAGAGGAACCAAAGAAATACGATGCTAGCCTGGATCTCGCGGCAGCGTTTCTCGTTATCGGCGGAGCCGAAGGCGATGTAGTCGCTGGGTTTGCGTCCCTAGGAACAAGATCGAAATGTTTAGCATAAAGTTGACATCGCGACTTATTAGGTGGGAGCGAACAGTAGAAAACTTACAAAATTAGAACAGTTCACGGCCTGTAATTTAGCGGAGAGCACAATAGCGCCGATGAAAGTGAAGAGGGTCGCGGCGCTGTCGAGGGCGAGGGCGACGATGGGGATTGCGATAGCGGTGACGAAATGAGAGATTAAGCCGTGCAGTACTGCCAACCACGAAAGCGCGCATACGAACATGATGAAGTTAATAGCGGACTCGGCGCCGCTGATGTTGCTCGCTATGACATTGCCGATGAGCGCCGTGGTGAGCAGGACGAGAAGGAACTGCACGATGCGCAGCACCGACTTGATCATCGTCTCCATGCTTGCTAATAGTTCGGTCGCGGGGTATGCTCCTCTTGTTTTCTCCTCTTGTTTTCTCTTCTTTCCGTCTCTAATAGAAACGTAGAGTTCTCGCTCGACAGCTGATGCGGCGAACGTTGGACGGGATAAGGTCGCGGGTCAACGCTTCGACGGCGGACTTAGGTTGTGCGTCCAGGCGCTCGACAAAGACGGCCTATACTTAGACCACTCGCGGGGATTCGAGGGTGTAGCTCGTGTAGATATCTACGATATCTAAGCTTAGATGTAAGCGATGGGGACTTTAGGTTGGATATCTGGGGGCTCCGTTGGATGTCTTGGGGTTTCTCGCGGAATAATAAGATGGGGAACTTTATGGATTGGCGGGATGACGAATGACGAATGACGAGGGACGAGGGACGGAATTGGAACTCGAGAAGAGAGGGAATTGTACTTTGACCTGTTGTCCCGAGGCAATGCGAGACGCTTATTGGTCGGACCTTGTATCTAAGGGTATTGTACAATACGGGGTTCTTTTCTTTTTTCTCCAATGTCGATCAGATGATGCGCATTGATGTTGCTGCTAAAAAGGTTTAAGAAGAGTACGTTCGATCCGTCGATTGCGTGTTATGTATCTGTGTATGTATCTGTGTATGTATGTATGTGTAGGTACTTACGCTACGTAGCGACGAGCGACGAGCGATGACCCGGTGATCGGCACTTGCGGGATGTTTATGTCTGTACGTAGGTAGTAGGTGGTAGTAGGTGGTGGTATGGATTCGCCAACTATGACCTCATTAGATCTTCCTTAGCGTTCTAGAAGTAGTGATGTACAACGATGTCGCGCGACGCATGCGCTATGTAGAGTTTAAAAAGGTGGGATTTTAGGAGCCTAGAGGGGATAGAGTAAAGTTTAAATTCTTTCTCGGAACAGGTGAATGTGTTAGTCGCGCTCTTCGAATACTCGAATACATATTCACTTCTTCAATCTTACGTGCCTTTATTGTTGAGCTGTTATTCATATTGTCCTTGAACAGTTCGAATGCGGCCTCCAATGACTTCCTTTGAGAACTACCTACGTGTACCCTACCGACCTCTTCGTCATCTTAGGTACATGCAATAGTGTACATAATCCTTGGAGATATCCCACGGTTGGCCGGGCAGTCAGCCCACCAACTGGCCAATCATACCGGCAGCTTAAGACTCCGCATCACTTGGATCATTCAGAGCTCCCGTTCCTGATGAGATCTCGACATCTCACATAAATGATTGGCCCTTACTTCTCCTCATGTTCAGCAGCTTGACCCAGCAACCGCGAGCCGCTCAAGACCCTGCAGCTATACTTCATCCCAATCAAGTCGTAGCCAGTTAAAGCGGAAAATCCATCTTTTCCGCGACGCGAAACGCTTTTCGAAAGAACCGACGTTCCTCTAGCTACCTACCGAGGGTATGTTAATTGGGCTACACATCCAATTAAACCCGTTCGAGCAAGGCTTTGTGAGGGAGAGAGCGAGAGCTTAATTTTAGAAAGCACTAATTAGGATGTCGTCGAGGCTTGAACGAGAACTTTGAGAGTTATCATCGTAATTTAGTTCATTACTTCTCTTAAAGTATCTATATAAATATATAAGCTGGACGAAGTCCTGGAAGGAGCCATGGCTTTTGATATCCGCTCTCTTACTATCATGCAGAAAGCGACGCGGCAAAAGGACCCCTTTTCAGCCAAAACCCCCAGCCGAGGCTCCCTCTTTGCAGCCAGGCTTGCCGCTAACAAAGAGGCGAGAACTTTCTCGACGCGCTGTCTTTTGAACGGCCTCGTAGCGAACTTACCTACCGTTGTCAAGTAACAGGACATGTCCGCATTCAATTCTCTAACAATGGATGATTTCATGAGCTCATCTCCTTACCATTTTTTCATCATACCTGTATTAAAAAAAGCCATTAAAATCGGGAACATGGTATCATGATCTGGTAATGAATCTCATTGCCAAACTTTGTTTAACGTTGGAGGCTAATACTTCGCCAGTCCAGGTGATATACTTCGTAGGGTCATGTTAACCCTTACCAGGAACCCAGCATCTACTACCTGTCTTCCAGTTGTGTCTGTGGCGTACAATCGCGGCTGATATCATACTGCAGAAGATTAAGCCGGAACCTTTGGTGTCATGTATGCGTTTAGTAAATCCGCCATTGGGTACAGGTAGCGTTTTGTAATACATACCTGTACATAGTTGATCCACCCCGGAGCATTTCAGCAGCATATACGGTAAGCTACCTACCTATATCTTGTCCGCCTAACCTTCTAATGCCGACTGACATAAGAGGATAGGCGTAAAAAATTAAAACCCGGCAGTGGGAACTGGATGGATATGAAAGGGCAAGATCCAAATGGCGGTTGGCCCCAAATACATAGATAAATTTATTATCTGGTAAATTCTGAAATTTTCCATATCTGTAGAATGCAGAGTTACATGTACGTACCTACCTACATATGACAGTGAGACGATAGGTATACTGTACGCGCAGTACATACATGTACTCAGCGGACCCATCCAACAGATTGAGAGGTGTTCATTGGGTGGCGAGCCATTTAGACCCACTAACAACGCTAATATCGGGTACGTACTGCCCTCTCGGGGGGGTCGGTTGAGAGTTGCATCACTGTGCATGCAAGACGGCAGCTCTCTTAAATTTTTTCTAGTCTGAGTGCACCGAGCTCACCCGTCGTGTCATGGTGTAATTGATAACTCTTAGCTCATTAAGGGAACAACGGCATTGCACAATCGAGGATTGGCTACCATCGCAGAAACAGCAGAAAGAGCAGAAACAGCAGAAACAGTACGACTTCCTAGTACTTTTCCTCGCCCCCCGCGACAGCTAGTTCGGGCCTCACTCCCGGCATAACCGGACATAAGGGAGCTCTGGCTGATTTTCCGAATCTTCTCGACTAAAATCCTTCCGGGTCGTCAGCAGATTCCTCCGGACCTTCAAGTCCGCTCGCCACCTCCGCACAGTCCATCGTACGCCCAGTATCTTCCCGGTATCTTCCCAGTATCTTCTACTTCTGCGAGGAGGTCGTAGTATGCCTCCGGTATTCTCCCGCATGTCCCAACCAATGTGGTGGCGCGCGCTACGACGGGTAACGCCGAACGTTGAGAAAGCCGCATGGAAACGGACTTTCGCCTCTACCTCGCAACGGTCTGTGCCGCTACCTATATCCAAGACCCTCCTGCGTATAACACAACGACCGACAATATCTGGCGCACCGTCCAAATCCTATAAGCTGTTATTTCGCTCGACCCGACGGCCGTTTCACCGAACTTCCCGCTTGCGAGATACGAAGTCCTCCCCGAAAGACACCGCTGCCGAAGAACCGCAAGGGCTCACAGCTAGGCTAAAGAAATTGTCTAGAGAGTATGGCTGGGCAGCTTTAGGAGTCTACCTAGGCTTAACCGTCCTAGATTTCCCTTTTTGTTTCTTACTCGTGCGGTCGGTCGGAACGGAAAAGATAGGTTGGTCTGAGAAGCAGTGCTAGAGAAAGGAGGGTGCTGACACGATCTAGGTGAAATTGAGCATTTTGTGGTTTCAAATATCTCTAAGTTGATACCGCACTCTGTCCGAACTAGGTGGCGCGAATACCGCGAGGCCCTAAAGGGCGCCGAGAAAGGAGAGCTTGGTGACAACGAGATCAGTGAACATGCTGAAATGGCGGGCTGGGGAGTGGAGGAAGCCGAGAGAAGGCATAAAGCCGAAGCTAGTATGTTTGGTGAAGATCTTTCTCCTCTAAGACATGCTCACATGAACTCCTAGGTCTCGGGACTCAGTTAGCTCTTGCCTATGCTGTGCATAAGAGCTTTATCTTCCTCCGAGTTCCCCTGACTGCTGCGATAACGCCCAAAGTTGTCAAAGTGCTCAGATCATGGGGCTGGAATATTGGAAAGCGGCAGGGCAAGCGGTGACCGAGCGCTAGTCCAAAAAGCCAATACTTTTGACTCTAGCTACAGTATCGTCTCTATCTGAGGTAACAAGCGCTCCGGCGTAGTTTATATCCGTATAGGGGCTTTTATACGAGGCGTGGCATGATGTACGATTGATAAGAGACCGTTAGACTCACTCCGCATAGAACACAATCATGGGCAACAACTTCCGCTCAGGATCCCGGTATATACGATACATACTACGCGAGGAATACATAGAGGTGATAACCGCAGCTGTTAGCCACCGATTCCGTTTTAGGTTTAGAATACCATACAACATATGATGACAGAAATGATGATAGTCTCGACCGGAAGGATGTTCAGATCAGGGGACGCGGTTACGACAGGTCAGATTACCAAGTAGTGCTCCACGACGTACCACATCAAAATAATAGTAAGTTTTGCTAACGCTGCATAAGATTGCAGATTTCAAGCCGCGTGAAAGAAAAGGTAGCATTACATGTAGTGACTCGCATCCATCCGCGTTCTGGTACCTTCCATGGTAGAATTCGATGAGTTTCAAAAGCGTGCGCCTATTTGTGTACCCAGCTAGGAATCATGGCCCAGCAGCGACACGTAGGCATTGGAGACCTCATATAGTAGTTCTCCGATATCCAACTTAAAGACAAGCGACTATTATTAGTCGGGTCCAAGGACGTAGCAAGACTAAACGACACGTGTATAATATTATGGGGGTTTCGCCAGACAGTTGAGCTCTAATACGAGCTAACTGGCTACTAATTTCGCCATGTCGGCCACTTAGCGAGACTCTTTCCCGCTTAATTCTATACTATCTGTTATAGAGGGTTAGGTATAGTGTTGTTAGTAGGTTTACGTATATACATACGACAGTACCTAATGCATCCCGTGAAGCTACGAACGTTCTAAAGGGACTATTTTTAGTCCCTTACTCAGTGTTACTCCATACCCCATGAGCCTAGTAAGTATTACGCCCAGAATACGGAGGGTTTCCGACAGATACCATCCCTTTAAAGGCCTCTGAAGCAGGGTTCAACAGATTCCGAGGAAGTGGAACGGGGGTGAGGGGGTAAAAACTTCAGACATGAATCAAAGTACCGATTCGTAGCATATGCTAGATAAAACTTATCTCGCGAATTGTCAGATCAAAGTTGGAAAACTGAGTAGCAGAGTTAGGAGCTAGCCTAATATTTGGGTTTCTCTCTGTTGCCGTCGAACACTCAGTTTGTCGTAAGATAGGGGAAGCCCTCGTAGTATTCGCAGTTACCGGAACATATTCACCGTATATAGTAGTAAGTTACTAAAGAGGCGATCAAACTCTCCGGCATCTCCGTTTAACAACGCTACTGACTTGCGCCACTGCAACTATCGTACGGAAGCAGCTAATCATCATCCGTACCTTATTTATTAAGTTTAGCTATCAGCTTAGTGTCATCCTGGGCTCGCCATTGTATATCGTGAGGTTGCTTGGAAGAACGGTATAAATAACTCCTTCGAATTTTCTCTTCAGGTTATTCCTCTCTCTGTCGAAGAACCGGACCGCAACAGGCCCGCAGCATCAACTACGAATTCCTTCGATGATTCAACTTAGGGAACCGTTTATACTATTTTCAAATATGTCCAGGAAGAAGAGAGGTAAGCAATATCCCTCCATTTCATTTTCAGTTCCATCTTCCTCATACCTCGAATTTTTGGAACCTAGACGAGCTGCGGCTTATCATACACATTCCTATTAACGATATATATATATATATATTTTATATACCTACGTCGTAACAAATACCATTGAATCTAGACTGATAACACGACGAAATAGACGATAGCAGGTGGAAGCGAACGTCACAACCCATACCCTCGTCTTTACCCGCCAACGCACGCCTATCCGAATTGGACTATAGTGCAGTCGGAAATGTGCGCGAAGATTACGGAGATGATACAGCGATGCATGCACTGGAAGTTGTCAGAGAGACACCCGAAGCTCTTCACGAACCGCATATTAGATACTTGCTCGAGGGAGTCCTCCTAAGAGTCTGGGAGAGGATATTAGCACAGCCTCAGCAATATGTTATGACGAGGAACGAATTCGCAATCTTCAATTTCTTTCAAGATCAGGGGCTGGATGCGCAAAGAGCGCGCATGGCTTCTAAGGCGAGGGAGAATTATTGGAACAACACTTGTGGGCCCGAAGAGTGATCGACATGCACCTCGCTCCGGTTGATATTAGGTAGCGGTAATGGTTCTGTCGCGGGAGCGTCGGGAGCGTTGGGAGCGTTGGGAGCGTTGAGAGCCGTGGAAGTCGTGGAAGTCGGGAGAGTCGCAAAAGAAAAGGGGAAGACAATCCAATCCCGCAGGGGGCGGGGGGTCCCCCCCGCTATAAAGCGGGCAAGCCACAATCCTGAAGCTTACATAAATCATAACCGCCACAGATGATCCCTGCCCCTGCCCCCTGTCCCTTGCCCCTGACCCTAGCCCCCCGCCTCGTCCCTTCTTTGTATACGATACCTACTGCATGTCTTAGACAGCGTTGATCTCGAGAACTCTTACTCTTAATATTTACATTCTTAATGATCTATCAATATTCCCAAAAAAAAAAAAAAAAAAAAAGCTAGATTAAAGCCGTCTCCCTTCTCCGCCTTACCTTTCAAAAGAGGCCCTTAGACGACAACTCCGCCCTTGGACTACGGGATATTGAAATCGTGCTAGTTTGGGAACGGTTAGGTTGGTCGTCGGCCACTTGCTTCGCCTAGATGCGTAGTGGATTGGCGGGAACCTATCTACCCCTTAGGCTCTGGACTCTAGACTCAAACTCATTAATCCACTCTGAATCGTACGGCAGACTGAATCCTTAACATGAGCTTTGCTACATTCCCTCGCCTCCAGTACGATTGGTTTGTCTGCTTAAGAACTTGAGTCCGTGGGGATATCAAATCATATGAAGATGGCTCCCGGCACGTTTGAGAAAGGAACGTTCAATTCACCTATTCAGCAGGGCCATCACCACATCTTGATGCGGCCGATCACCGATCCTAAAAGCCGGCTGTATCTGAAACTGACGTTATTTCTACTCGGCTTACTATCATTCGCTCACTTTCCAAGCTTAAATTTCAAACAATGGCTCCCTACACCAGGTCTAAAGGAATCCATCCGGTCGGAACTCGATTCTTCCTCGCCGCAAAGCCAGACGGCGCTTGAGTGCTTTCAGGTCGCGCAACCGGTACTGACTCCAAATGGGCCATCCGGTAATAAGCCTACGCTGATAGGAGACTCTTCTCCGGTCGAGTCCTGCTCTACCCTATTAATGGAGCACGTTTTTGGGTTTAGCTATGACATGCCTTTCGTTGGTAAGTGGTATCTGTCTTATATTTACTATAGAGTGACCCCTGATTGCTTCCAGGGAACTATACGCCGCCCGAATGTTCCTTCAATAGAGTTTTTATGAACTTTACCGTTGTCTCTCAAGGCCGACAGTTTGACCGGTTGGCGTTGATGTATTTTGGTGACACCGAGGTATGGAGGACATCAACCGCAGAGCCAACACAGCCCCCCGGTATACGTTGGACCTTCTTGAAGGACATGACAGAATATGTTTACCTTTGGAAATCTCCTCAAACATTAATCTTTGACTTGGGAAATTTAATAAACGACAAATATACCGGATCGTTCAACGCTACTCTAACCGCTACCTTCTTCGTAGCCGATCTTCAAAGTAACGAGGCTCCTCCGGCGGATTTGATCATTCCTATATCTGCGAGAAAAGGGACAACGAACAAGGCTAGCCATTTCATGCTACCAGCCGACGATGCATCAAATACCGTCAGCATTCCGCAAAACGCCAATAGAGCGGTCTTTTCCATCTCTGCAAACGGTCAAGCTTCCGAAGAGTTCTGGTGGGGAAACGTCCTAGAAAGCGACATTCTCACCTTCAGCCAAACCGCTGGGCAATTACCTGGCTTGTCTCCTTTTCGCGAAGTCCAGTTACTCATAGATGGTAAACTGGCGGGGGTTCAGTGGCCCTTCCCGGTGATATTTACCGGTGGAGTCGTTCCCAGTTTACATCGGCCCATCGTCGGTCTGCAGGCCTTTGATTTAAGGGAGCATCAAATTGATATTTCCCCTTGGTTGCCTGTGCTATGCGACGGCCTCGACCATACGTTTACCATCAAGGTCGCGGGTTTGAACAATTCCGAAAATAGTACCAATATTACACTGACGGAAAAGGTACACGACAGCTGGTACGTGACGGGAAAGATCTTCCTGTGGTTAGGCGAAGAAGGGTCGGTAACTACTGGCACTGGCCCTTCGGTAGAAATCGTGGGTCCTACCATCTCACTTTCGAGTAGCTTCAAGCAGAACGCTACCGGTTTCAATGAGTCACTAGCTTTCAACGCAGTGGTTGAGAGGGCTGTGACTATCAAATCGGCCGTCAATTTGAAGAGCCAAGAGAAAGAAAGCACCTGGTCCCAAATCCTTTCCTATTCAAACCAAGCGCAGGTGTCGAACTTTGGGTTCACCCAAGTCAACAATTTTACCATTACTGGGATAGATTCTATCAGTGGGCCCAGTGCCTCTTACAAGGCTGAGTACACCTACCCATTAACCTGCAACCAGACGTATTCGAGGTCGCCGCAGGGTAATCTAACGATAAGTGCACATTTAATAGAAGGGCTTGAACTCCACGTCGAAGGAAGCTCCATCTTCCCGACCGGCCTTGAGGCATTTGAGAAAATTTCCAATACTGGGAGCGCCCCGTATATCTCATCACACCTAAAAACCCACCGCGAAGGCACCGCCTTTCTCTTTCAGACAGGTGACGGTGAAAGTAATTCTGGATACGGTACAACCAGTCAGGTCTTCTACTTTGGTGGCTCCGGTGAAGATATTACTCCAGGCGCTGGAAATGGTGCGAATGAACTCTACTTCCGGAACGTAACAGCAGTAAACGGCACGGTCGTGTTTGACTCGGAGCGACTCGCAGGCGTAGAGACCATTGATCCCACTCAAGTAGCAGGACTCAGTAATCCTGTAGACCCATCATTCACCTTGTTCGCTCATGTGTCTGATATAGGTCTAGGACCAAAAATGTCGGGAAAAAGCATAGACGCTGGAAGGGCGCATAAACAGCCTCCGGTACAAGGACGAATTGCTTGAAGAACCAGGACAACTAGCGACAGCTGAGGAACCTTTATTAATATTTTGTATCACTATTCCTGTAGTGCTGGCTACGGATGATACAGAGGTGATTAGTACATCCTTTCCGAACTATATATAGGTAGACTGTCCTACTGCAATGAGGCATTTACCATGTCGGAGAATCACCCCTATTCCTAGCCCTGCGCCTATCACCCGATCACTATACCACGGTTTGATCTTCGCGACCCTGTCCACCAAAATCGGAAATCCGCTGGGCTAATTTAAACTTACAACGTGCATAAACGTCGATACTTACAATAAGACCTTGTAAAAATGGGCCGGCGGAAATCTCGACGGCGAAGCCGAGTAATAACTTCGCTTTGCTAGCACCAGCATTGATAGGGGCGTATGAACGCCAATAATCTCCTAAAGGAATGTCATAACGAAAAAGGGACAACATGGCACGGCAGCTCTCTCCTTGCAGGACAAGAATTCTGGAAGCGGTTGAAGGAGACTCACTCGGAATATCCGGTTAGGTAGGTTCTTATCGCCGCGCTTCTTTACCAACGCCATCGGCATTCCATTTCCGTGAGCATTATTCTATTATGTCCGTGAATTAGGTCTTTTGGACGTATTGGGTAAAGTTATCCATCCTAGCAAGCAGCTGTCGTAAGCGCCGAAGCCAACAAATTTCTCAAGATCACAGAGCCATTCTATCCAGTGACTAATCGGCATCATGTGGCGGTAAAGCGATTATTGATCAAAGATTTTAATTGAGCAATATGAGCTTCAAAAGATGACCAAGTCGAGCCGGGAAGGAAAAGATAGGTAATACAGCCAGATCCAAACTATGATACGCAGAGCCAATTCATTAACAACGAATTCAATATGGTATGAAACCCCCAAGTAAATCCACAATGCATGATATCGCTTATGCTAAACGCCCGAACACCACGCGGATGCCTATCACCAATTCCCATATCATGCTGCCAGTTTGAGCGGCACATGATCGCCTACGCGCCGTCGTCCGCAAGTCCATCTACCTTGTCTGCCGCCACGAGGTAGTGCCGTTTATCGGCTTCCTTGATGCCCTCTAACCAAACCTGGGCCATCTTCTTGTACCCGGCGTCGTTCGGGTGAGTGCCGTCCGAAATCAAGTCTCCCACCTTAGGGCCAATGTCGCTCTGCATGTCGACCACGACGAGCCGCTTGCCGCTATTTTGGAACTGACCCCCCACTTTCGTCAGCTGGGAGTTGAAATCCTTAACTCGGTCCTGCACTTTCTCGTCGCGGTTCACCAACAGAGTGGACAGGATGACGGTAGCCTTAGGCGATTCGCCGTAGAGGGAGTTGAGCAGCTTCGTTACTCGATCCCCGGCGTGTGGTATGTCCACATTCTGGACACAGTCGTTGGTCCCTGCGTTGATGAGGATGAGGTTTGGTTTATACTTTGGGACGGACTTGTCGGCTTTGCCGTGAATCATGTCGACCGTGTAACTCTTCCAACCTTCGCTATCGTTATCTTTCATATTTCCGGACGGGTTGTCTCCGACCATATTGACCTTGTTTCCGCCAGTTTCGAGTTGATCCCTGAGATACTTCCGGTACCCATTCTTGTCGTTAGAACCAACACCGAAAGTGATGGAGGCTCCCAGGGGCATGATCCGCAGGGGCACTCCGTTTCCGAAGCCCTTTGCCTGGGCGTCGGCGGTATCCCTTGTCAGGGACTCGTTGAGCTTTAGGACCCCGGCCCTTGGTAGGGCAAGACCTGGAAGTTATTAGAATTTAGGGTGATAGAGTGAACCGGAGTGAGGCGTACCATGGACTACTTGTGATGCGCAAGCCAGCACGCACCATACTAGCTGCTTGTTGGCAAACATCGCGAGTCTGAATAAAGGTGACGACAGGATTGACGATATAACAGATATCTCTATAACTCTGTGTCGACTTGTTCGTGGTGCCAAGTCTTGCCAGCAACTATGATCTTCGATCGACTAACGTTTCTTTGGGGTGATCTACTGTCTAAAGGGACTCGATTGCGTGGCTTCCGAATCCCTTTACTCTTGGAAGGGCGTCGTAAGGGACTATTTATCATTCCTGGAAACACACATTCCTGGCTAACAGCCTAAAGTCACCTTTGATGTCTCTCCAAAGTGTCTAGTGGGCCCAACCCTCATGGCTTCGCAAGGTTGGTTCCTCCATCATCGACTCATCCGATCAACAAATTGACTAAAAAAGAAAGCTGAGCATTTGATCTTCCAGATAACTGCAGGACTGCGTTGGGACTAGGTAGATCATCAGATATCCTAGGCCGAGGCCAGATTTCGATCCAACGGTGATGCTGCTACCTAGCTCGCTTGACTGTGTCTCACATGCGGCATTCCGTACATTGTAAAAGCCCCATGCCAGAACCCGAGTCACACTCGGTCTCTGCTGGGTAGTACCAGGACGAGAACTTTTCTAATCATACCGTTTACCTTGCGGCGACATTCCTCTCGTGACGTCGATTTCTCACTAAGAGGCGTTATCCTTGGTCAGCAGCATCCTGCGCACGGTATACCGGTGGAGGGGTTCAGTATAAACCAGAGTGATTCTATCCTAAATTGTGCGTAGATGAATCCGAGGATCGGTATCCTAGGAACATACGTCAATATTGTCAAAAGCTGCCGGGCGAAGCTATCTGATCTACAAGTTATGGTTGGTTGCTTCTAATAATAAAGACAGGGGTTATTGAAGATGAGCTCAGGGTTCATCGTTACTCTTTTAGTTGGCAATCCCTGCACCACGTTCTAGTTGGACCCCTCAACCTCCGAGAGACCAGAATCAAGGATGACAGCCAAAGGAGATGGAGATGACCACCTAACCTATGTTAGATTACGGATTCTTCACCAGCCAAGCAACCGAGAAGATGGTATTTCAGTCTTGAATCATCACGCTTAGTAGCTTGCAACGACTTACTAAACTTGTACGTACGTACCTAGGTGGGTAGGTATGCAGAGTATAAGACACTTAGATGCCACCACATATCAGTTGACCAGCCTTCGAAGACCTACAGCACCTATATTAATATCTATATAATCACCCAAAACTTGGAACTAGGTTGCAATTGCCGTATACGGGGTTGTTGAACTGGTTAATATCCGTCAGCGGATCGTAACCTCGTGCAAGGATTAGCTTCCGTGTCGGTATAACCAAATTATGGACAATACAAACACTACCCAAGTACCTGACCTCCCCCATGCCAACAGTTCGGGTCTTCTGGGGAATCCCAGTAGAGCGAAGGGGACCAAGACTTTCCATCTTGCCAAGGTGCCCAGATATGCGAAACATGCATCGAATGAGATCGGGGTAGATAGTCTGGGCAGCGGTGTTGCGACGTAGGTCTCACGGAATTGGATAGTAATTAGTAATAGACAAGTGTTTGATCCAGAGAATAGGTACTCTAAGATCGGTTCTGCCCGCAGTTCGCGATTTGCCGGGTACCCTAGTGAGAGTGGGCGCGATCTTCAATGCAGTTATGCTCCTCCGGTAGATAATTCCGCAAATATATATATCCCATGTCCCGATAGCTTTGAGGGTTATTTGCATATATAATATACCTAGGTAGGTATATAAGTAGGTATTAAGATGAAATAAACCTACCACCCCGCCACGAACTGGATTACTGAATTACATCACTGGTTCGAGCTTGAATTCTCCGACGTCGATCAGATAGATAACGAGGATATCGACCCGGGGACTGCCCTCCACCACCACAGAACACATACACACTTCTAGGGCTAAAAACGTACGATGATCGTCCATCACGGCTTAAGTTAGTTGCGCTGGATTTCCCAATTTCGCGGGTTCGTGATGGTTAGGCACTTGTGCAGGCAATGAATCTTTTACAGAATACGGCAGATGTGATATCTGTACTGTACGATTTTCACGCGTCGCTGACGTGAGGATCCGTTAGCTCACCGCCACCACTACCGTCTGTAAAGACGTGCTGGTGGGCGGTCGGCTTCTGATTCCTTTCCGAACCCCCCAGTCTATCTCAAGCCACTCTCCCCGTAGATCCTGTGCCGCAAATGCTTCCCGAACACACTGTTTTCAACCGACACGCAGCGTGCTTCGTATCGCCAACTTTCCAGGTCTAGTCCAAGGAGTGATTGTTCTAAATGTAGCTTCATTGAAGATCTTCGGAGATATCGTATAAGGCACCTCGCGGGTGGGTAGTCAATTATCTTCAGCATGAATAAGACGAGAATAAGGTGGAATTTGTTTTCGCCGAATCGCGCGCTAGTCTTATGGAACTATCCTCGGATATTGTTACGCCGACTTCGGTTCTCGTACCATGATAGTAATTGTGTATTCTTCCTCCTCAAATTTGCCCGTCAACTCTTTGAGGTTGAAAACTAAGCGGTCTACTTCTCGGAAGCCTAATTTCTCGTAGACAGGCTTTCCTTCGGATGTAGCCTCTAGATAGGTCCTGAGGCCATGAGCATCTGCGAGAGCTAGCATGGGTAACATCAACGCCTTTGCGGCCCCTTTCCGATAGTATTTCGGCGATGTGCATAGTAGCGATAGGCCTATACGTACATATTACACTCAGTCTCCAGCCGTTTATTTAAACACACGTAACGTCCTAGTCTCCGCACTCACCTAGCATCGCTTTCGCGCCTTGCTTCTCTGACATGTCCTTCAGCGCGTCAAAGAAAACCCGACATAACTCTTCCTGGCTTCCAGCCGGGTAGTCCAGCGTGGGCGGTGCGGTAGCTTCGACGGGCGCACTATTAACCGGTGGATTATCCCCCGGACCCTCACGCTGTGTGGCTACCTGGGTAAGGTTTATCGCGGGCGCATCATCGCCCACCCACTCTCCAAAGGTCGTCTCGTGGCCGTCGGGAATATCCCACCTAGCAAACGCAACTATATCACCGCTCTCATCATCAGTGACCTTGAAGTGTCGCACGCTTCGGTCCTTCATCTTGCGGCCGACGCGATGCCTCATCCACTCGAGCATAGCTTCCCTTTCTGAAGGCCACCAGAACGTGTTGCGCTTATCACCTTGGAATGCATCGTAGTATATCTCGGCGATGGCGTCCAGGTCTGCGGCCGTGCTGCGAGACATTGAGAAGCCCGTAGAGAGGGATGGCGGTACCGGAAAAGGCAACGACATCGCTTCTTTATCCTCCGGCCTCTGTTCTCGGTATTCAAAGGGAAGTTATAGTCACCTGTTTCGCCTTTTTATACCGGCCATGTGTATGCGAATTATCAGCTGGGACTCGACGAAGCCTGCCTCTATAAATAAGCGACAGAATACCGCAAACACGACAACGTTATTCAATATCTTCCTGAAGAGGCAGTAGTTCGAATCCACTAACCCTTGTCACAAGCTACCCAGTTATATGACACTTTCCGAATGGGCTATAGTGTTTTCTCCTTGATAGGCTATGTCCCCATACGGTATACGCCGATGACTCTTACGGCGAAAAGACCAATAGGATTCAAAGATCAAAGATGGAGCATCATCTTATGCCTTCGTCGGAACGTAGGTTTCACTTCGAACACAGATGTTCTCAAAACTCGTTACCACCCAGGTACGAAGAACGATTCTTTCTTTTCTTTCTTCCTCTTTTTTTCTTAAAGAAAAAACAGTCAAGAGTCAATCAGGCCTTGAGAACTGAGACCTAGTCCTGAGTAAGCAACTTCATAAATTTCTTGGGATAGATTGCCGCTCAGCTAGTTAGATACCGGATGGGTTCCATTCGGTATTCGAAGTTCTTACACGACTTTTTAGATTAGGAGACCCGTTGGCTTGTCTTCTACGCGACTCCGAGAAATCACGATCGGAAAATAGTCGAACGGTCTCCACGACAGCGAAACGATTCTGTCGTTGATCGAATAGCTTCAAGAGTCATGTTTCTGCTGACAGTCGAAATCTAGCAAGCCGTTATACAATACATAGCGACAACCGGTGGGGGTTATATGCGCGGCCCGATCGTAAACCATCATGTACAATTGTGTCATCTGGATCGATGAGCCTCGAGCCGGCTGCGATCTTACGAAAAATCTTACCCTTTCCAGTAGAATAGGTAGACGAATAGGTAGACAAGTATCCGCCAAGATGTCGTCCTTCCATAATGGCGTATCGACCTCCCAAGCATGAAAGTTACATAACCGGTGAGCATTTGGAAAGACGGCTCAAGGCTCTAAGCAGATCGTCGGGGGCTTTCTTCCTGGGATATTAGTATTATACTCTCTCGCTAACCCAAATTGCTCCTCTGCAACCCAACCGTATCACGCCGGTTAATAGCCAGTGCGGCTCGGCCTTCTTCGCATCATTGTCAACGGCGTGGTCCAAGTGCTCTAGTTCCTCGTCTCGTATTCGGCGCAATGTCTTCACCAGATCTTGAAGCTCCTCGCCTACCTCGTACCCTTCTACTTCCCATTGCTCGAACATTTCTAGTAACGTCCGTATCTGGTTATTGTAGTGACCACCGATCTCTGTCTCAACAGCTTCCGTGCAGGCCATCGCGGCCTCGCGCCCCATAACTGCTGTCGACCAGCCCAATCCCGTTGCCAGGACGGACCAGAGCGGGTAGAGGGCCGTTGGTCGCACGCGGTGCTTGGCGATGAGGGAGTTGAACGTGTTGAGATGGCCCTCTTCTTGAGCATACATATGGGCCATCAGGGGCCGAAGATGTGGATGGGCACTGATGAGCGGTGGCGTCTGGGCCGTATAGATCAAGGTGGCGGCCAATTCCCCGGCTTGGTTTACACGGAGCTTGAGAGGTGTCTTAGCTCGAGTCCTAGGAACTTAAACGACCAAGGAGTAGGTGCTTTGAAAGACGGCCTTACAGCTGATGAGAGAAAATCCCGTTGTTCCTTGGTTAGGGGCTTGCGTTTGGGTTGGGGCTTCGACGGATCAACCGGGGAGGATGGGGCCGTCGATACCGTCGCATTGTCCTTCGATGTTGTGCTTAAGAACTGTCTTCGGACCTGTTGGGGGGAGAGGGGAATAAGGACATTACGGAGGGGACGTCGAAGGGATTGGCGCATAGCATACGCCTGTATTCTTGGCACAGACATTTCCGAGGCGTTATCCCTCAGAGCAAAGAAAAGAGACCTTCAGAGGAATTGGCCAGGAAAAGGTCGGATCCGGCTGCGTGTGTATGTGGGAGCTGGCCTACCTACCTGTACAGAAACCTATTGAAGAAAGTTGTAAAAATACGGGAATAATCAACCCGACTTTAGAGGTGAGGTAGGTAGGTACCTAGGTACCTAGGTAAAGATTTAATATCAATGGTCTGATTTTCAAAAGGACCGTGCCCGCCAGTACATACCTGGTACCTACCTACCTAGGTACATGCCTAGGTAGGTACATTTATACCATACGCCAAACATTAAATGCGTTCGTTGGATTGGTGTACCTATGTAGTGCCAGTGCTTTGGCGCCATTTACCTATCTAGGTAAAGCCTTGGAGGAAGAATTACGTAAGGACGATACCACCCAATCGAAAATTATGGGGAAGACAGCAGATAAGCTCGCGGACTGTTCTTTTTCCCAAAGAGTTATTCCAAAGTTACCTAATGTACCTACATATGTGTATGAGCGGCGAGGCTGGACTTAACAACTTCAACTTCAACTTCAATCAACCTTTCAATTTCTTCGTACTGCCCGACCTTTTTTTTTTTATGAATGGACAGGCAAAGTTAGGCACCCATCATTCGTCACTTCTCCCCCCCATTCTTTTCCCTGTCTTTCATGCCTGCATCTTCTGAATGTCCCTAATTACCCGCTTTTGTTTACTGAAGAAGCGCAATTCCTCGTTTCTACACCAAGACTGTCCCTAAGTTATCGCGCTTCGCGGCGGTCGCCATCCCGCATCGCATTCGCAGAGCGATACTTCCCAAGAAAATCGCCATCTCCAATTAAGCCTTTAACCCCAAGTTTTAACCGGCTTCACGGCTCGGAATCCGTCGCTATGGCCGATGTGGATGATGAACTCCTAGCCCTCGTGGGCGGCGACGAGTCCTCCGATGAGGAACAAGAGCAAGCCACAAACCCTAGCCGGTCTGCGTCTAAGTCACCCGGCCTCGAATCCAAGGATCAAACTTCGAGCAAGACCAAACAGAAATCCGGGAGGAGAAAGCATGATGATTCGGACGAGGAGGAGGGCGAAGCGTGAGTTAACCACACCTGCCTTTCCTTTCTGCCTCCTCTCAGACTCTCCCCTTTGCAACCCGTCATCGTTGCGCCTGAGAAAGAACGAGAGGGAAAAAGGCAGACCCTTCCACCCAGTAACGGCAACGTCAAGTTCCCTCCCCCACCTAGCACCCAAGCAACCCAGTGACCAAGCAACTGTAACTACCCACGTCGTCGTCGTTGTTGTTGTTTTTTTGCCTAACACTCACCACCTGCCACCATTTCATCCATCTCTTTTACTTCCTAACCGCGAAACAAAGGCATTGGTAAGCTAACTAACATCTTCTCATGCCTTCCAACAGTTCTTCGGTCGCCTCTCCTGCTTCACAAAACTCCGCACCAATGGACGAGTCTGATTCCGATTCCGATACTTTCCAAGCGTCCAACACCAACGGCAAGATGGAGGATGATGACGATAACAAGTATCCTGTCGAGGGGATTTACGCTAGCGAAGCAGAAAAGGAAGAGATCCTAGCCATGCCCGAACTTGAACGGGAACAGCTACTCGCTAGACGCCAAGAGGAAGTCGACCGTCAACGACAGAACACCCTATTGCGTCGATTACTGAAGACGAGAGAAGACGACAGCCAATCGGTCAAAAAGCGCAAGGCCGGCGCCGCCGACTTAGACGAAACCCAGCGCAAGACCTCGCGGCAGCGAACAAGGGTGGGTGGTTCGAGGGTGGGTGAGACGAGTGCTGGCATCGAGTCACTCCGCCGAGCTCGAGCCGAGAAGAGCGATCGCTTGCGCCGTAGAGAGGAGGACCGAGAGCGAAGCAAAAAGTCGCACTCGGCCTCCCGCGATAGTCCCGACCGCGGTATCGACGGCGATAGCGATGGTGGTTGGGCGGGTGCGTCTAAAGACAGACACTCCAAGTCGCGAACCCCCGAGGTGAAAGAGATACCTCTCGCTGATATACGCGATTTTGAACGCGTGCGACTTGGCCGCAGCCGCTTTGCTCGAGTTTGTTTCTACCCCGGATTCGACGAAGCTATCACCGGCTGTTACGTCCGTATCGCTCTCGGCCCCGGCCCGGATGGTGCGAACGTCTACCGAATGGCTCTTATTAAAGGTATGGCCTAGATGCCGAATTCTATCAGTTTACTTGTCTTACTGATTACACCATTGCAGGCTTCTCCCAAGGAAAACCATACGCTATGGAGAAGTCGAACGGCCAGAACTTCGTCACTGATCAGTATGTTCGAGCCGCCCACGGCAAATCCGAAAGAGAGTGGCCCTTCATCAGTTGCTCCGACTCGCCCTTTACGGAGGTATGTTATAATACAATGATTCTATTTAGTTTCTCCCAATCTCATCAATCATAGGCCGAATTCAACCGCTATAAGAAAGTTTGCCAAGACGAAGGCGTTATCTTTCCAAAGAGACCAACTTTAGACGCCAAAATTGATGATATCAACGCTCTCATGAATCGGTCCTGGACCGATGCGGAGGTGAATGCCAAGATCGAGCGAGAGCGAAATTTACTCAGCAAGTTCACCCCCATAGAGCGAAACCGATTACTCAACTTAATCGAGGAGGCCAAACGTCGTGGGGACGATGCAAAGGTCTCGGAGCTCCAAGATCGGCTGGACTCCCTCGAGACTCCACGTTTAGCTTTCAAGACCAGCCTCACGTCATCTAACAAATCCACGAGCTCGACACCATCGCAGCAGGAACGCTTGGCCGCTTTGAATGCCGAGAACCGCAAGTACAATGTGCAGGCCGTCCGGAGGGCTCAAATGATGGAGAAGGCTAAGGCACGCCAGATTGAGGCGCGCATTGCACGAGGAGAGGAGGTCGTAGAGGATACTTCGCGCCGTCTAAGAACCAAGCCTAAGTTCATGCAAGACGTTAACGGATCGACTGAACGAAAGCCGACGCCGGCGAATGGCAGCGGGACGTCCACGCCAACAAACGGCACGCCCAAGCAGACTGCCACTACTACTAAGGCGCCACTTCTGCCCCATCTTCAGAAGCTGCAAATGCAGAACCATCAGGCGGGCAGGGACAAGAAGGGAATACCGCAAATCCATAAGCCGATCGTAGACGATGATATAATCGCCGCCCTAGACCTCGATATCGAGGTAGATATCGACTAAATAAGGCTGGATCCCTTTCCTAACCCATACTTGTTTTCAGGCCTAAACTGGGGCGTTGCTAGGCCTCATCTCGCGACCGAAGATACGGGCTGTCACTTACTCATCAAAGATAGCTCCTGATAAGGTATAAAGAGTACGGAATTGCGTGGGCGGCGTTGAGGCTCGGTGCAAGAGTTTGGCAGCATCAGATAGGAGCATCATCAATATCAGCCAAATAGCCGCGAAAAGCTCTACTTTGACAAGTGCGTAATAATATACATCATATTAATTCATGGAGACAGGCTACCCGTTCTCGCACCCAACATGTGCGGGCCGCTACACGTGCACGTTCTATGTTGGGTTATCATACGAGGTCGGT
The DNA here is from genome assembly GCA_902806595.1 of Pyrenopolyporus hunteri. Taxonomy (NCBI): domain Eukaryota; kingdom Fungi; phylum Ascomycota; class Sordariomycetes; order Xylariales; family Hypoxylaceae; genus Pyrenopolyporus; species Pyrenopolyporus hunteri. Next base: position 450,548 of record CADCXC010000009.1, on the reverse strand, counting down.
CGGTATTATTATTAAGATGGGTATCTATTTCTTTTCTCTCGTTTTTTCTTCTCGTACGTGATGATGACACTGGAATACTGAAACAACAAATAAATGGAGACCCCGCCAAACCCCAGCACTGTAGTGACCATGGAGAACCACGGAACTCCGTGGCACTCGGTGATACTCATTTGAACCTCATAGCCCTCGTATAACCAACAATCAGGATTTATAATCCGGCTAGGAAATAAAGCCGCGGCTTCTCCTAGCGCTATGCTTCCTTACTGTGAAATGAAGGCCGCGGAGGAAATGGTCTATGTACTACGCCGTCTCCTCTGTTGTGTAGGTAGTGTTATCAACCCCTAATCCGGAATGATTGCAGTCGATGGGGTGGTATTCGTCCGAATCCCGGATGCAATGCCACGAAATAAAATGAAATAAAACGTGGAAGGCATAGGTATTTAATGAAGCTAGATCCCGTCGAATTCCCTCGAGACTAAAATCGAAGTATTATCATCGGCGGCTTTGGCGAGGAAGACCACCAAGATCTCCCAAGAATCACAATAGAATAAAAGACGTTCGGTCGCTAAGTACACCGAGAGCCACGATGCCTGTTAAACGGTTCGAGTCCGCCCACGTGGACATCACGCCACTTGCCCGGCCCCTTAAGTTCGAATTCTCGGGAAGGGTTGCGAAGAACCGCTTCTACAAGGCCTCGATGGCCGAAGGCCTTGCTTCCTGGAGCCCCAGAAATCTCGAGGAGCGTGGCATCCCAACCAAGGAGCTCATCGAGTTATATCGAAGGTAAAGATCAGTTAGCCAAAGAATAGTACTTACCTGACTGAACTGGTACTAATATTTGGCTCAGATGGGGAGAGAACGAGTGGGGAATTATCGCTACCGGAAACATCGATATTGAATTCGATATGCTGGATCTTGCGGGGGACGGCATAATCACGCCCGAGTGCCCTCCGTCCGGCCCGCGTTTTGAAGCTTTCAAGGAACTGGCAGCGGCTGCGAAGGCGAACGGCAGCTTGGTCGTCGCTCAGATGACGCACCCCGGCCGCCAACTTTCCGCTAATTTAAGGAAGGATACAATTTCAGCGTCCGCGATCCAGCATCGTATGTAAGCCTCGTACCCCGCGGATAGCTTCAAACACTAAAACATAACGACGCAGCACCTTCCAAGAACGGGATGGCCTATGCAGTTCCCCGGGAGGCCACGAAAGCGGACATTGCTCGTGTCATCGACGGGTTCGCTCACGCCGCTGAGTACCTCCAGAAAGCAGGATTCGACGGTGTGCAGCTACACGGAGCACACGGGTATCTAATTGCGCAGTTCTTGTCAGAGCTCACTAACCAACGTACTGATGAGTACGGCGGCAGCCTTGAGAACCGCATGCGACTCGTGTCCGAGATTGCCGAGGAGATGAAGAAGCGAATTCAGCCTGGATTCATCCTCGGGATTAAACTCAACTCGGTTGAGTTCCAGGAGAAGGGTATAAAGCCGGCGGAAGCCAAAATCATGTGTGAAAGGATACAGGAACTGGGCTTCGACTACGTCGAGCTCTCGGGCGGGAACCATGAAGACATCGGCTGGGACAGGAAGAAGAAAGACTCGACTGTGAAGCGGGAGGCATACTTTATCGAGTTTGTCGACGACATCGTGCCACACCTCTCTAAGACCAAGAAGTTCTTGACTGGCGGGTTCCGTACTGCCGCAGCTATGGTGAAGGCCCTCGAAATCCTGGATGGTATTGGCTTGGGCCGCCCGGCTGCTCAGGAGCCTCGCCTAGCCACGGATATTCTTGCTGGCCGGGTCACTGGAGCTACCAAGCCCGTGGATGAATTTTTAAACGATAGCAACCGTAGCATAATCCTCGCGGGGACGCAATTGCAACAGGTGGCCAAGGGTCAAGAACCTTTCGATGCCAGCGATGAGAAGGCGATCGAGAGCTTCAAGGTAGATATGAGGAATTACTTTCAGAAAGTCATCGCAGACGGGGGCAAGCTGGAGGTTACGGGCTTCGTTGACTTGACGGGTCCGGAGACGACCTCACACCCGTATGGCGTTGCTTACTAGACCGGTCATGATTCTAGACAGGCACTTAGGGGTTATATGGTTTCTTTCTTCGTTTAGGCGGGCTGTATATACAACTTGGCAAGACGTTGATGGTATCGCCACCTATTTCACAGGCCTAAGCGTGTATATATATGAGGCCTATATTTTATATAGAATGGCATGCGAAGTTGGGACATAGAGGCATATATACAAGCACACTGTTGCTCCCTGAACATTCACAATTTCTTCGATGTTGATTCAGCTAAACGGCAGTTGTAAGAAGAGGTGAAGAGGTGAAGAGGTACGTATACGCATGTAGGTATGTACCTATGTACTTGGATTAAGTCAGGATATGTGCAACACGTATAAAGAGATAACATGAGGCTCGAACCTTCCCGTTGTCCAGTGATATGGTGTGACCCCCCTATTATATACCCGCCGCAGATACGCATACATCCTCATACCTAACTGCATAGTCGTTGGGTACGTACATGTACCCGTTTATATGTAGGGTTACGCCAAGACCTCCCTTCCTGCGCTTGTCAATTTGTCAGCAAGTCTCAAGTCTCAATATCACTCATTACGAATTATCAGAGTCGAATTATAAGAGTAAAATCATAAGAGCAACTCCCCTATTCCTATTTCTATTCCTATTCCTATCCCTCTTCCCTTACCTTATGGGCATGCGGGCACTGGGTATCTATTATCACTTCCACAGAATTGAGTATCAACTCTCCTAGTCTCTTTTAATCTCTACTCTTTTTCACAGCTTCGCTAGAATCGACCGATACTTTCCCACGTCATCCCTGGGTCCGTTGATGACAATGGAGACTAGTTCTCGTCGTAAAGCATGTAGGTTATCGTGTATACGGATCATTGCCACCGCGACCTCGCTAATTGTAAATTAATACGCAAGGCGACACGTGCTTCAAGAAGAAAATCAAGTGCGACATGCTGAAGCCGGCATGCTCAAACTGTTTATTATATAAAGTACGGTGTAGCACGACAATGATACGAAGGAGGACAGCTCCCGCTCCTGCTGCTGCCGCTGCTGCTCCTGCAAAGGAGACCACGCATGCAACCAACATCGCCACGGGTGGTGATGATCTTCAAGCCCGTCTCGCACGAATTGAGGCAAAGTTAGATAAACTTGGTGATCCTAGCCTCGCTACGACGACGGATAAAGATCCTAGCGATGCCTCAAATCTAGTTGACAACTCTATGGCTTCGTCAGCGAATACCCATTCGGGGTTCTCTGGTCTGTGCCGCTCAGAGCGCTACGGGGAATATTGCCTACCGCCGCTCGCCGAAATAATGCCAGTCGTAGACGACTATTTCCGTGATTTCAATTCCGCCTTACCGCTGTTCCACCAACCCCATTTTCTGACAATGCTATGCAATTTTTACTCGGAGCGAGAGCTAGGCAAGAATTCAAGGGCAGTATGGGCCGCCATAAATGTAGTCCTTGCTCTTGGTTATCGTGTTCGTACTGCCGACGTCGACGAAGTTGTGCTTAAATTCGATGATGTTAAGATCCGACAATGTATTGATAACGCTCAGAAGGAGCTCGACGAACTTGTGACTCGGGAAGAAGACCTTCTAGGAATCCAGGTCCTCTTAGGCCTAGTTAGTAAGTTTCTAAGGAAGCCTCGGCGTCTTTCTTTCCTCTTTGCTTTTAACAGGAAACAAAATTGCTAACCTGATGTGCTACAGTTCTCTTCCAGACAAGCACTGACCAGAAGCCGGCCTCGGTCTTGATCAGCACGGCTGTTCGGTTGGCCCATAGGTTACAACTTCACGTGAAATCCTCCTTGTCTGAGTTCTCGCCAGAAATCGCGCAGCACAGGAGTAACGTGTTCTGGCTTTGCTACATCCTAGACAAGGTGAGCGTTATCTTTCCATCTCTGAAAACTTCAGAGTTGATTGTATATTTAGGATGTATGCTTCCGTTTGAAAATCCCATCTATTCAAAACGACGACGATGTAGACTTAGATCTTCCTTTGAACAACGACAACTATCTTCAGAGCATTGACGGGCGTTCCCAACTCAACTATCTCCGCGTCAGGGTTCAGCTTGCTTATCTGGAAGGAAAAATTTACGACTACCTACTCAGCAACCGGTCATCGAAGCTGTCACCCGAGGCTCGGCAGGAGAAAGTGTCACATCTCGCCCGAATGCTCAACGCGTGGCTGCAAAGGATACCGGCATCGCTACAACTTGACAAGATAACAGAGACTCTTGGAAGAGCACCGCTTTCCCATATGATTCTTCTATATCATACCTACCTGATGTGTTATACCGCCCTCAACGGTCTATTCTCCCTCGAGTCGCCCTGGCTGAAATCAGTTGACGGTCTTAGCGGCGCCATCATCCGCTACTTCGCCAGCAGCCAAACTCATGCCTGCGCGAGACATCATCTACCGCTATTGCCGCGTTACTGGGATACTTGCGTAAGAGCTAGCCGCGGCTGCTTAAACATATTAGATAATAAAAGTTACAGCGGGTGTAACTTATGGTGAGAAATTCGTCTGACTGCTTTCCGTAGGAACCGTCATTACTGATTAGTCGCACAGGTTGGGCGGCTGTGCCTATTTTTCGGCGTTCGTTGTCTTGCTGGCTAATATCATATACTTCCCTACACACGAGTTGGTGGTGTATGATCGGGAACTCACCACGAAGACCATGGAACGCGTGGAGAAGTTACTCGAGTACTCAAAATCATTCAAAACACTCCGGGTCGTTCTGGTGAGCCTAGACCGGGCGGCAAATTACGCGTTAGAGAAAGCTAAGGGTCTCTCTCGAGCTTATGAGCAGGGGGCTCATGGGCAGATGCCGAACGCACAACCCCGTTATACCTCGTATCCTCCCCCATCCCGGCTTGATATGTTCTCTGTTGGTTCGGGCCAGAACTTGGTAAGTCGGCCCAACGTGGCGTGTAAGTAAACGAGGAATCGCTAACTTGTTCTCAATGCCGTCTAGGCTGCTCAACCCGATATATTCCTGGAGCCTGCCTGGTCTCACGACCCGATTCTCAAGGTCCCCGGCACAGACCTCGCCGATTTCGATTTCAGCGGTGAGATTTCGGCCCCGGCGTTTATGCAGGAGCTCGCCTGAGGAACGGAGAGCACTGATGTATCTTGTATTCTCTTCCCGTTTCGTACTCATGCATTAGCTAGGCGTTATATGTGGTCGGTTAGTATGTGCAATGCCACCAATTCGAAATAAGGACGAAGTTACCATCAACTAACAGAACGAATAATCCGGAGGGGAAAAAAAAATACAGGCGGTGTTCGCGTAGAAATATTGGAATGCTAGCCTGCTGAGTAGATGACGGGTAGGGCGCCCCCGCCCTCCAAAAGAAAGGATGACGAATACATAGTAGCGCTCCTAAAAGAGCTAGAATATTACTATAGTGTGGCGTAACCCCGTCTGCGTTGACGGGAGGGGGCGTGAGAGGAAGATGATAACATATATAGAGTGGATGATTGGCCCAAGCTATATCACGAAATGCGGGATACACCAAAGCCAAGCCGAATTGGTGATGTCATGAAATAGTAAATCGCCATAGCTCTGGCCATTGAGGGGGCTCGCATTACAATTCCGGCATTACGACGACGACGCCTAGTTAAGCATGTACCTACCTATCCCCGCTGCGATTCGCCAATAACTACCTGCCTACGTGCCTGCCTACAGGTACCAGTGCTATTGTTTATGGAGGGAAGAGTTGGTTAGAGGTGGGAAGTTTTGAGTCGTTGATCGATCTCGAACCCCCCAACGCAATGCTTCCCTGTTCTCCCCTTATCGCATGTTTGGTTGGTCGCATGTCCACGCACATCCTCTCTTTATGATTATTGTCTGACAGACCATTGATAATATAATATACACACTCTCTGTCCTTACCCCTCAACCCTCCTTAAGCCTCGCCCTCTTTGCCGCTTTGGTCTGTTTCATGAATCCTGCAAGCTTTCTCTTGCGAACTTCTTTAGCTCGTGTCTTTCTCAACCATAAGCTCGGGCCTAGTCCTAGATTTAAAGCGAACAATTGCACCAGGCAGATATCTGTATCTGCGTTCCGAGCTATGCCTCAGTTTAAATTGAAAGATGTATCCTCCCTATCGCTGCAGCTCGGCGACAAGCAGGAAGCCGAAGTCGAGGGCGTCGAAGGCGGCAAGGTCCTCCTCCTCAATGCCGGCGGCAAGATCCAGGCTATGGGGCCTAGGTGCACTCATTACGGCGCCCCTCTTGTAAAAGGCGTCTTAACGAAGGGTGGGCGATTGACCTGCCCGTGGCATGGAGGTTGGTCTAATGCTCTTATGGCCTCGCTTCACTCCCGTCTTTTACTAGGTTTCGATTGCTGACGGCCACCTTTCTTTTAACTATACAGCCTGCTTCAACGGCCAGACTGGCGACATCGAGAACGCTCCCGCCTTAGACGCCCTGCCGGTTTTCAAAGTGGTCGAGAAGGATGGCGCCGTTTATATCGAGGGCGAAGAGGCCGTGATCAAAGCGGCGAAGCGAAAGCCGAATTTCAAATGCGGCGTAAGTGGCGGGGCCCTAGCTGATAAAGTCGTTGTAGTTGGCGGCGGTAGCGGAGCGATTGGCGCCGTTGAGGGTCTAAGGGAGAAGGGGTTTACGGGCCCTATAACCATGATCACTAACGAGGGATACCTTCCTATCGATCGCACCAAGCTCTCCAAGGCTTTGATCACCGATCACACCAAGATTCAGTGGAGGGATGAGGAATGGTTCAAATCCGGTTCGGTCGAAATAGTGCACGACGAAGTCGTCGACGTCGATCTCATCAACAAAGCAGTTATCACCAAGAGTAAAGAGAGATACATATACTCAAAGCTGATTCTGGCTACCGGCGGCTCGCCGCGAAACCTACCGGTGCAAGGATTTAAGGTACTTGAGAACATCTTCCTGCTGAGGACGGTTCATGACGCAAAGAAGATCGTCGACGCCATCGGCGACAAGGGCAAGAAGATCGTCATCGTTGGTAGCAGCTTCATTGGCATGGAGGTGGCTAATGCGACGGCGGCCGAAAACGATGTGACCGTAGTCGGCCAAGAAAGCGTCCCACTAGAGAGAGTATTGGGCAAGGAGGTGGGTGCCGGGCTGCAGAAAGGGTTAGAAGGCAAAGGCGTGAAGTTCTACATGTCGGCGGGCGTGGATAAAGCTGAGCCGTCTAGTTCGAACCCATCTAAGGTAGGGTCGGTACACCTGAAGGATGGCACGAAACTCGAAGCCGACTTGGTTGTGCTGGGCGTCGGCGTGGCGCCGTCAACGGGATACCTCAAAGAGAACAAGGTGATTCGACTGGAAGAGGATGGCTCGCTGAAGACGGACGAGAACTTCCTCGTGGTGGGGTTGAAGGATGTATATGCGATCGGAGACATCGCCTCGTACCCTTACCACGGACCGGGAGGGCAGGGCAATTACACGCGAATCGAGCACTGGAACGTGGCACAGAATCAGGGGCGAGTGGTGGCGCATCACATCGTGAACCCTTCGTTGAAGTCGGACTTCTTCACGCCCATCTTCTGGTCGGCGCTGACGGGCCAGCTGAGATACTGCGGCAACTCGATGCACGGGTGGGATGAGCTTGTCTTGAAAGGCGATCCGGGTGAGGGTAAGTTCGTAGCATATTACTGCAAGGGCGAGACTGTGGTCGCGATGGCTAGTATGGGCGTGGATCCAGCCATGGCCAAATCTGCCGAGCTTATGAAGATGGGCGCCATGCCGACCAAGACGGAACTTCAAGGAGGGCTGGACATCCTCGCCGTTCCGCTGCCGGCCTAGGGGTGATGCGTTTAGTGTTTGGGTGGTGGAAGGTCTTGGTGTGTGGGCTATTTGGAATAGGATCGGCGCGGTCTTTTTTTATATATATAGGTGTTTGCGTTCGTGTGCGGCGAGAGAGAGAGAGAGAGAGAGAGAGAGAGAGAGGCCTAAGTTTTATGTAGGGGTTGTGGTGGTCGGTTCCTTACTTTTAGGTACGTATGCGATACCTATGAAATTTCATACGAGCTAGCACCTAGCAGTAGGTTAGTGCTGTCTTTAGCAGCAAGCGCAATAGGAATCACGGTTGATGAGTGCCTAGGTACCTCACGTACATCCTTATGTATGATATGTAGGTACCTACCCGTATATTATACTTCCTCGCATGCATGTCCCCAGTTATGAATGTTGTAACTATTAATACAGGAAGGTACCATATTACCCGTGTACATGTATGCATACCTAGGTACCGTAGTGTAGGTAGACATCAACAGGATCGACGTATTTATTGATTGGGGCTGTAGTGCGTCATCGCACATTACCCACTCGCACTACCCTCGTCCGCCCAATACCCTGGTCAAAACAACCCGGTCGCGAATTTCGCGAAATGTTCCTCTCCCGGCCGCCTATTAGAAGATGGCCAAGACAAGACAGTGCAACCAAAGACACGGTTATAACACAGTAAAAATCACAGGTGGTGGTAACATGACGACTTTGGACCATGTGACTCATTACATAGTAATTAACCAGCCTCTTCTTTCTGATGGGACGACTGTACTAACTGGATGGCAGGCTTCCATTCCCGTTGGGTATATTATATGTAGGTAGGCATGTATACGTCTAAATCTTTTCGAACCTACCTACACGTAGGTACCTAGGTACTTATACGTTCCGAATGGACGTGGGTGGACCCGTCGGTGCCCTTTTAGAGCCGATTAATCAGGTACCGTAGCGGTGCTCTAAAAGCAGGTACAAGTATCACTTACATGTGCATATGAATGTGCATGCACCTACCTCCGTCCCCGACCTATAGACTCCCTAACTGCTCTGGGCTACTCACGGGCTGTCTTAGGTAATCTAGCCTATAAAGTCGAAAATAGGGCAGCTAATCTACGGACACCCCACTTGATCTAATCAGCCTCCACCCTACCAACGCGAGAATCATCTTCCAAACTTTACCTCCTCCATCCTCCGTCCTACATATCCGACCGGCCTCTAACTCAACTTTGGCTCTTCCTCTCTTTTTGTTTAACTTTTTGTTTATTTTTATCTTATTTTAATTTCTACGGCGCCCCCCCTTTTCCTTGTTTTTCTCTCTTATCTTTCTTTTCTTCTACTCATTCGAAGCTATACGAATAATCTCGGGCGTTCCGTTCTTCCCCGAGCCAGCGTGCCGGATGAACGTGTCTCACTCCACCCAACTCATCTCACCACGCCCCTTAGCAGGACTGACGGCCAAAGGGAAACGCTTCTCTCTGCTCTTAACTTGGCGGTCTCCATATCCAGCATGCTGATCTCCCAGCTGAACAAGCGCAACGAAGCGACCCTTAGCTGTCGCCATGGCTGACCCCCGTCACCCCGCCGCAGCTGCTGCCGCTGACCGCGGAGACTGCGATCTTTCCACCCAACGCCACGAACTAGGACCTATGAAGTGTTGCTGTGGCTCTGTGGAGTGCGTTTTTCTGAGACATAACTGTTCCGTCCTTGCTAGTGTCGAGAGAGATGTGCACACGGCCGCCCGGATGGGTCAGGTACGTATTTCCGCTGCGCGATCCTTCACCTCTGTCCAGACCCAGAGCGACTCAGTCATATTGGACTTGGAATTCGCCTAACCCTCTTTCCTGTACCATATCACATTCCTAGCTTATTTACTCCCCACTGTAAGGCCATAGGTGAATCACACCGAGGAATCCGATCTTGGGAATGCGCTTCGGCGTCGCTGCGTTACTTCACTCCTCATTCATTCGCACATTTCATTCCAGAACGCCTTCTGTAACAAGATAGCTTCTTACTACGCAACCATGACAGTCTCTCAGTCTCTAACCTTTGCGTTGCAGGCCTTGCTTGCGCGTCACGAAGCTTACATGGCAGATGCGGAGCGGGATCGTACTGAGCTCACAGCCCGGATTGAGCAGCTGGAAACCGATAATAAAGAGCTGGAGGCTAAAAATGCGCGGACCATCGAGGAGAATAGGTCACTCCTAGATCAACTGGAGACCCTCAACAACACCGTCATCGATTCGGAAGGTCGCATTATGTCTCTTGAGGCTACCCTACTATCCTCGCAACAGTCGGTTCGTCGGCTAGAGGGGGAGACGGCGCGCGCTGCCGCGTTAGAGCGCCAACTCCTGACCTTGGAGCAGGAGCAGGCTGAGCTGCAGAGCCATCTGTCTTTGTCTCGTGAAGAGGCCCGGTCCGCCGTATCGAGGTGGAAACGAGCCGAGCGGGGTATCAATGACTTGCAGGAACAACTTGAGCGGATGGAAAGGGAAGCGAAAGAAGAGAGAGAGTACCATGTGGAGATGATTAGCCGTGTGGAGAGGCAGCGTGAGATGGAGAAGGAGTTGAACACAGCTGCTGGCCGTCTAAAGGGGGCCGCCGCTGTTAAATCGTTGGATCGAGTTAGTGGGGGAGGCAGCAACGCCGTTTCGCACTTTGTCCGCGACCTACTCCAAGATAATGCCAACCTTCAATATGGCATTGCCGAACTACGAGAGATGCTTATGAACTCCAACGACGAGATTCAGGCCCTACGAGACCAGCTGATGTATCATCAACCATTGGGAGAGGACCAGACCAACACTGGGTCAACACTAAGGGCGGAGCTCGAATTTGAAAAATTAGAAAGGGATACGCCTGAATCGTTTCATCCCCAGACACCCCAGGAGCTTCACATACATCACCACTTCCATTTGCCAAAATCGAAGCAAGAGGCTAAAAAACCGCGGAAGAAACGGCAGGGACTCTCACCCGGAGTATTTGCGCCGTCAAGTAATTCATTCCCGAGCACGCCTCCGAGTGGTCCAGGGCGACCACAGCTTGGTTCGCATATGCATAGGGATTCTCTCCTCTCGAATTGTTGGTCTACGAACTCGGACCAGCCATCCGAATTCGTACTCTCGTCGGTCCCGAGCTCGCCTCTATCAAACCGCCGGAATTCCCTATTCGATCATACAACGGACTCATTCCCAGGTTCGCCCACAACTAGCATCGACCCGATATCGCCTACATGGCACGCTACCCACCAGAAGCAACTGTCAAGCATATCTTCGCGAAGTTTTCGACTCTCGACAAATTCGGTTTTCATGCAGCCTACCATCTCTCACACTCAGCCTATCATTGAAGAGGCTGATGACGGGGAGAATATCCCGGACCTAACCTCAGCTACCGACGGATCCACCGCAGAAGACGCGGCTTCCTCTAAAGATCAGGGTATAGTCGATAGTGAGCCTTCTGTGGCCGACGACACAGACGACGACCGGATGCCGTTAGTTCGGTTACGAAGGGCGTTGTCACACGAGTCAATCGTCTCGCTTTCTGGCGGCCTTGATATCCACACATTAAAATCGCGGCCCAGCCAGCTCACTATCGGCCAGATAGGTACCGCCACCTCTGTGACAAGTAGCAGTACTGTTACCGCACGGCCTATGCTTTCGCGAGACGTTGCTAAAAGGAGCAGCGTACTGCTACGCGAGAGCTATGCAACTTCGCCGGTAGGAAGCCTGCAGTCAGTGTCAGACTCATCCATGCGAGGCTTCGGGTCATCGAAACTCGGGAAATGGGTCGGTTGGCGACCGTGGGGTGGTGGCAGCGGCGATGGCGGATCCACTGCGAGCAGCACATCGACAACGGTCAAGGAGAATGGCCAGAAGTCTTTCAGTCGCTCCCCGGGTATTAATCAACCCGGCGCAATACCCGGGTTTTCAGAGTACGTAGCTGCGGCGCAACGAAGAGTTCCACCCGCTAAGATCCAACCCGACGACGTGGATCGTGATGCATTAAAAGATGGCCTAGGCGGATAACGGGGTTGTCGTTCACTCCACGTGAACCCGACATTCTTGAGGAAGAATTACTAGGGCACAACACCGTTGCTGATAACGGCATCCTCTCTTCCCATTTTCCCTTCCCTGCTTGCACAGTGCCGTCATGTTCTGCGTGTCTCGATCCGAAATCCACAATGGACGGGCTACAAGCCAAAACGGCGTACGCGTCTACGTGTACGCGGGCCTGAAGCAACAGGGGGATATACGACGGCAATATGGTTGCTCTTTGGAATACATTTCTTCTCGCGGACTTCGCGTTACCCTGATAGGAGCGTGTACAAGTTAAAAATTGGGCATCAGGCGTCATGAGTCCGTCGACCGAAAATAAGCATGGGATAATAAGGATATGATACCCTAGAAAACAGCCAGTTGGGTTTGCTTTCTTCATAATACCAAATGTTGTAATGCTTTCTGTTGCAAATATTTGTATGTCTTGTATATTTCCGGGGCTCGTGTAGGAAGACCCAATACAAAGAAGATAGGAACTGGGGGACAATGGGAAAGCGAATTGTGCTTGTTTCACATCTGCCGAACTGTATAGATCTTTTAATTCCCTCGGTTTCTGGTTAGTGATGGACTGCGGTGTAAAGGATAGCGCCCGTAGCTGATGGATAATCTTTAATAATTCGCCGGTAATCGAACAAACGGAAGATAAATAAAATCTATAGCCAATCTATAGCCTTAGGTGAAATCAACGACGACTCAACTTAAGTTCTAATATCCGCATTTGCAACTATCACGAAGCCTCGGCACGAGTTATGCATGGGTGACGATGAACCCGCTAACTTAAATGTTTCGGGAGGCGGCGTGAAGGTATGACGTAATATACGAATTTATATATATAGGCAAGTATATATATCTACCTGGGCGGGTAGGTATTAGGGGGTTTATATAGGAATCTGAATGCTAGGCTGGAGGACAGTCTACCATGTGGTGCCAATTATTACGTATATGTACCTAACGTATAACCCCCCCCTTAACAGAGATAATGTAATGCGAATCAACCCCGCCTAGTCTAATACAGAACCAGAGTACATATAGAACAGGCTAACGAGAGATGGTGACGCCTTCTAGCTACCCTTCGCTATGCTCATTCTATCCTCAATACGCCCAGAGGGTCCGTAACGATTATAATTAGCCTTCACAGGCCCAGAACGGAAAGTCATGTTCAGTCGCTGTCAGATTGTTAGTTCATTCCGATACTCATTTCAGGCAATTTCGGCAAATAGAAGCTGATTAATACGTACTAGATTTCCTTAGGTGCCAGAAGGTCAGCCTGGTAGAGCCAATGATTATCCTTTTCTTCGGCCTCGAGCCAGTCGTAGGGAAATTGTACCAACGTCCCCTGAATCATCCCGCATAGTTCCTCGGCCTCCTCACGGCTAAGGAGCTCATATGGAAAGACTGGCCCGCGCCGACTACCCTTAGTAGTAGCTCGGCGGCGACGCCTAGTCGAGTTGTGGTTGTAAGGGTTAGTACTACTGCCGGATTCCGGCGCAGATTTCTCGTACGACGAGAACGTCGGTCTCCGATCTCTTTTTTCGCTGTGGGGTTCCAGATGTGTTGCGTCGGACTGCCCATCATACGACGGGAATGGAATGTCTCCGGCAGATTGTACCGGCGAGGATGTTTCGGGGGAATCCTTAGTACGAGTATTCTCCATGTCGAGACCAAGTTCAGGCTTTTCTTTCTCCGAGGGACGGCTATCTTCGGTTGTTAAGACCTTCTCGTTCAAAACATCCGCGCTTCCGTTAGACACCACGACTCTAGGATTATTCTCGGGGTGCTGATCCGTATGGAGCTTCTCGGAAATACCAGGGGCCCCTTGCGCAGCAGCCGGCGCCGCAATGCCTGCCGCCGCTCCGCCAATGTGGCTCATCTGGTTCGTTTCGGACTCGTCAGTTCTTGGACCTACCATGCTCTCCTTAAATCGACGTGCATAATCCTCGAACTCGTTGTACTCCTTCCACGTAGACACGTCGCTGTCAGGCATGCATCGGAAAACACGTCGGTACAGCTTCGTGTTATTTGAGGCGACCCTCATCCATATATCATCCCAGAAGGCAGGGTTGACCGGGTCACGCATGCAATCCTTATCCACTCTAGCCGGTACAATATCTGCCACAAGAGGGTTCAAAGGTTCGTTCGTAGGCCTTCCCGAATCGTCCAGGCGCATCGGAGGGCCGCCTATATCGGTATCGTCCTGCACAGGCAGAGCTGGGAGTTGTACGGGGTGCGGTAGCTGAGACTTAGCTGAAGGGTCCGGCTGGGCTGGTGGTAGCCCGTCGTTCCCTTTGCCGAGGTCACGTTTCGATGAACCTTTAGAAGACGCCTCTGCTGACAACCCGCCATCTTTGACGTCCCCTTCACAGTCCTTAGAGCGACTAGTCCGATAAAGAAGGACCTCATGTCCGTCGATAACGACGGAATCACTCCCAAGATCGATCCCTTTAGCCTGCGCCGCCTTCCAGTTATCCGGACCATAGCCTTCAACGTCCCTGTTATGCTTCTCGTTTCCATGTACTCGGGGGTCGCGCTCAGGCGACTTCCCTCTTGAACTAGACGAAGTGGAGGATGAGGATGAGGACGAGGACAATTCATCGTGCCCTTCTTCTGGAGCGACGTCATGGTTGAAACTTGTTGCTCGATGGAACGTGCTTGGCCCCGCATGTCCGGACCCCCCTACCGCTTGGCTCTCGTCGTCGTCGTCGCCATACATCTGACCCATCTCAGCTTCGAAGCGGGCTTCAGCGTTAAGTTCCACTTGTCTCTCTTCCTCTGTTATTTCGTCCACATCCAGCCCGAGGTGTTCCCTCATCAATCGCATGCGAAGGGAGTGGGCAAATCGACCGACTCGATAAGTCTTACCAGCCATCGTCGACCAGGTCATGTCCGTGTCTCGGACGATAGCAGCGACCTCCGAGTCCCTGTTACCGAGCATCGAGCGTTCGTTAATATTGGCGGATCCTATCAGGGCAACACGGTCATCCACAATAATAGTTTTGGCGTGGATGTAGAGTTGCTCCGTCACGAGCTGGTTATGGGCACCGATCCGGCCCCATTGCCTCAGGCTGAAGAATTGAATATAATCTTCCGGTTCTATGCCCACTGCTTGCAGGCGTCCAAAGATCGAGTTCGGGCCCCTACATATACTCCGGTACTGGAACTGCATAATTAAACGGACGCTACTCCCCTCGGCCTGGTCCACTGTGTTTTGGAAACCCGGCATGAGGGGGATCAGGATGCAGCACCGCCACTCCTCGTCTTTCTCGTGAGCTCTAATGATGCGTTCGACGAGGGCATCGCCTATGCGATTCACCACCCTTGTGTTCATCGTCTCCGTGCTCGTAATGAAGAATTGATTCTCCATGTAAACAAAGTGCTCGGACTCTTCGATAAGCTTTACGTATGCTGACTGGATACTATGCTCTCTCAAGTCTTTCGGATAGCCCAGCGACCAATCGCCCGCCGAACGTAAGATCTGAACCTCGCAGGTTCCGGACAGGCCAAGAGCTTCTAGATCCGCCGGGTTGGCATCCGGCGGAGGCAGCAGGAAGGGCGTAGGCCGAGTAGGCTTCCGCTCACGTCGTAGATAATTCCATCGTTGCACGAAGTGTCGGGTAAGATCACGCGCTGGCTGGCCAACAACTTGCATGGCAATATCATGCCAAGGCATCCTCGGGACCTTGCTCCTGTCGTACATCTCCTCGTAGGGCTCGTTGAGCTTGAAGAAATCCAGGACGCGAGGATTTGAATAGTCTTTCCCGGGGAAAAGCTGGCAGTGCTCTGCGTCCCGGGGGCTATCCCCGTCTGGTTCCATGCCCGTCGGTCGATCATCCGTAATCGGGTGTTGAGGATTATCCCAGCGGCCGAAACAGAGGTCAATCCCCCCAAGAAAGGCGACATCGTGGTCGACTATGCAGACCTTCTCATGGTGAGCGTAGAAGAATTGGTTCTTCTTTAGCTGATTCGGCGACCTCAAGACCAGGATGTTGTCGTGTAGGTTAAGAAGAGAGAACTTCGTGTACTCCGAATCTATCGGTATAGCCTGCTCCACGTTCCTGTAAATAATGATGAACACCTTGACGCCTTCCCTGGCCTTCCTCTGGAGCAACCGGTCTAGGCGCCACTTCTGGCTGATGCACGCCGGCCGTCGCATGTACAGTTCAGGACTCAGCCACCAGTCGTGAATGTAAATGACGTCCTGCGCCATGCTTATAGCCCGCGAGACGTTCCACATGTAATCCCGCCCGTCAACCAGCCACTGAGCAAACGCCAACTTCCGTACAGGCGCAAAGCTGTCAAACCGATGTTGCTCATGCCATTGGGTTTGCTTCAGCATATCGATGACAGACTCTTCGAACTGACGCAGCACAGTCTGGTTCCGAGAAAACAGCTTGATCTTCCGATCCGCAGAGTACAACTTCAGGGTGTGGTGCTTGCCATGCGATTCCTCGTCAGTGAGATGGTGGTCGTCATCTCCTCCCTTTTCCGTCTCAGCCTTCAACCTCGCCCCAAACCGTTTGAGCTTGTTCTTCTTAGAGACGACGCGAAAGAGCGGGTCGACAAGGTAGACATCATATATGTTCATAGTCGCCGGTGATTCGACAACGGCAATATAATTCTGCCGGACTAGGAACCATTTGCGGGAGTGCCGTGCTATGACCTTCTGGGGGTTGAGCACTCGTCTAAAATCGATGCCTTTCGTAGATTGTATATGCAAATAACACTCCTTTCCGTGAAAGCTACCTTCGGCAGCCAGTCGCACGCCGAGAGCAGATAGCTCCAGGAATTTGCAGAGGCGATTACTATCGGCGCGGAACATGAGCCAGTGGACCATTTCCTGCAGATATTTCTCAAGCGTTTTCCTTTGTCTCTCGATATATTTCTTCTTTAGAGCTGCAGAGTTCTGGACGCCTGCGAGAGACGTCTCGCCGTTATCCCCGAGACCGGAGGACTGCCGGCGCGGCAAGAACGTGTTAATACGTGACCTCTTCCTATGCGGATTCACCCGCCTATCATTGTCGCTAGCTGTGCCCTCGGCGGCCGTTCCTTCGCCTGCAGTGCCCTCAGCGGCTGTCTCGTCGGCTCTGGTCCCCGGCGGTTTCTCTTCCTCGTCCGACTCCTCGAGATTTTGGTATGTTCGCAGATAGGGGAACGCTTTTCTAGGGAACCGAGGCTGTTTCGGGCGGTTTCTCTGACTCGTCGTAGCCTGGAGCGTAATGTCGTTCTTCAGGGATAATCTGTATTTCCAATGGATATTCCATATTTCTCTTACACTACGAGTGACGGTCCACCTCATCCGGCTAAGGCCGCTACCATACTCCAATTCGATTGTGAAGATGGTGTGTCTCTCGCTCGTGCTATCTTCTGGGCGGCTATCGACGACCCGTAGATTGAGCTGTTCCAGAAGAACAGGTATACGCTTGTTCCCATGCTCGTCTCTCTGCAACATGCTAGCGAGAATGACGACGGCCGGAGTCACGGCTCGCAGCTCTGCCATGAGCTCGGCAGACTTATAGAAATCGAACTGATCCGTCCTTCTTTTGCCCAGCATCCTCAACGTATGCTTTACCTGTTTCCACCTTTGAGCCCCGAAGGTTGCAGCCCTGTCTGCGCCCAAGAACGGTCGTCTCGGTGTTGCCAGCCAGTCGCCATCCGACGCTCCTCCTGCGCCGAACATCTCAGAGATACGGCGGCGGTGGCCAGGGGTACGGGGTTGAACACTATCGACATCTTCGGTACCAGCGTTTCCAGCCCGTTGGGAACCGATCCATGAGCTCCCGCGCGTCCACGCAGGCCTTCGACCGATCAAGTGATCGCGGCCCTCTCCCTCGGACAGCCCGCCACGATGCTCAGCGGTCTCTGGCATCGTGGAGCGCCTAACCATAGTATTCAAGCGACTTGCCCTGGGGGACTCGAGATCGTCGGCAAGTCGAGGAGAACTCGGAGCGGTGAACATATCCAGCTGCTTGAGACGACGCCGCATCCTCTTCCTCTTACTCCTAGGCGCATTCCTTTCAAAGCCTTCGTCAGCGCTTGCTTCCACATCTGCATCGCTCCCCTCCTCTTCGTCCAGGGTGTCCGGAACGCGATGCGACCTGCCCGCAACGGGAGAGGCAGCAGCTGAAGTGAACGCATGTTCAGAGGTCCCAGGTGACTTGGGTGCCTGGATGGTGCCAGTGCTACCTAGAGTCGACCTCAACCTTGAAATCCACCTCTCACTACGAGATCTATTCCTTGTGTCCTCCTCATCCCATGATCCGTGTCTCGCATGTTGCCGGGGCGGGTCGAGCAGGACATCGGCGCGAGCAAACTGGACGCTGCGTCGCCCAGGAGAGTTTGGCTCCCCTTGTGCAGTGGTATCCCTATCCGACATTTGCAACTCAGAGTTCCTCAGGGGAGACGGAGATCGCACAGCAGCAGCCTGGGTTAAAAAACCGGGGGTGGCGCCGTTAAGGGGGGAGAGGTTTCCGTGCGGTCGCCCTCCATTCAGATAGTCCGTCGGCTGCTCCGAGTCCGATTGGGCAGCGGAATCGGCTACTGTGGCATCCGGGAGAGGTAGGGTATGAGCCGGTACGGGAACGGAAGACGAGGGATCGTTCGGAGGAGACGCAGAGGAGGGGGGGTTAGAACGCGTCTGTACGGGAGAGGGGGAGAGAGGGTTCATCGTCAGAGGCGAAACTGAATCATCGCGGTTCGGAGTAGACATCTTATCTTCTCGGTCAACGGTCCGGCGCACGAGGGCACGATATTCCTAATGCAACTCAAGCCGGTTCAGATCTCCCGACTCAGCGGAAGAGGCAGGCGTCCCTGTAATTCGACAGTATCCTCATTTGCATAGCATCCGCATTCTCGCAGACAAATTGTACACAACTTAGCCCAGTACCCAGCTGAGTATTGCGTAGATTCGAGAAACCGAATACCTACCAGGTATGCGACGGTTCAACAGAAGGAAGTGCAGTCGTGGGTAATGAATTAATTAGAAGTTGTATTGATGTAGGAGGTCCCTATTTCTACATTATTTCTACCTACCGGGGTATCGTATTATACATACCTAATCAGGTAGGGATTGTGGTAGAAGGTTTGGACGTACAATACAAGTAGGTACCAAGTACGTGCCATGTGGTAGATGCGAGTACGGTACCTAGCAGTACATGGGTAGGTACCTACCTAGGTCTAGGTCTAGGTACCTAATAAAAAGGGTCTCCCTTACCCCTACATGTACCCACTTTAGAACCAACTTACACACGATGTAGGCACCACCTATTAAATACTAGTATGTGAACGTAGGCTGGAGGTACCTGCCTCCGTTTGGAATTAAGACGTCATTCAATTTAGCTCCTTATTATAAGGTATACAATGTATAAAAAGACGACTTTTTAGAGATACTCGCATAATATTGTATAGAAATCCCAAGCTAACCGCCAATATGTATCATGCACTATTTTATTACATGTATTTCTTAGGCGTCTAGCCAAAGTTTCAGACCAGGTAGCTGGAAAGCTTCCTAAACAGGACCATCTCATAAATACGACGCACTTCCAGTCCAGAGAAGCTAGACATTTAAAGCAACACCGAACTTTGATCACCACGTTAGGTTAGGAATACATATAGAATACCGACACGATAAGTATAATAAAGCACCATACATTAATTAAAGTTGTTTTCCTTTTTGAGAGATGATTTAACCCGAATACACCTCTAGTCGATATTTACACTACAAGACACTATTAAAATAGACAATATAAAGAGATATTCTCATCAATACCGACCCTGTTGGTGTATAGACATCCAACCCGAGGCAAAAAAAAAAAAAGAAAGAAAAAAATCGATAGAATCATATTTCTTCCCGCATATAATTACCATACTCTCTGCTCCGTAATCTCAGGCTATCCTCTTTCTTCCATGTCCTCAAACTCTTTACCAAGAGTGTCAGTCACCATGATCAAAACTAGCAGGACTTATTGCGAAGCAGAAGGCCGCTCCGGAACCGGATCACGTTGTGGAGCTAGCATGAGAAAATAAGTCCGCGATGAGCCACCTGGCCGTCGCCGGCACGCAACAGGACGTCCTAAAAGGAAGAGAGACACGTTTATGCACCAGAAGATAGAACAATAGGCGATATGGCGCCCAATAGGATCGACATCGCCTAAGTCCGATTCCGAAGGGACTATGTAATCGTAGCTCATCGAAAGTCTCGAGGTCCTCATGATCATTGTAGCATACCTAGGTAGTGGCTGTTAAAAATAGTTGGGATGTATATTATATCCCCTCCAAAGCGCCACTATGTGGGTTACGTTGCATTGCCATATCAGGGTTATAACCCGGAAATGATCTTTCGGATATAGACTTTAGCTAGACACCTAAGCACCGTATAGGAGGCTGGGACTGGTCGATCGTAGTCGTTGAGCAATGTAACACATTCGGAGACCTAGTTATTCGCGAGCTTAATATTATGTTATCGAGGTCCCTGACTACCCCTATATAAACCTCAGAGCACAGCAACAGTCTTGCTCGAGACACTTCAGATGGAAACGCTCATAACTACCTAAACAGCACCTTTCGAATATAAAGTCTACCACCACCTAATCAAGCCAACGGCGACTCAAATAGAGATGGCTAATATATCTTCCAATGTCGTCGAAGAACGGACCAGAGAGTTCGGCAAACTATGGATGATAGACGACCTCATCCGTGAGAGAGGGAGAGATAAGGAACAGGTTCCAATTCTTGGTTACCCTAGGTATAACAATAGTGCTGCTGAATATGAATACTTCACAGGAAAGGATCTTGATCGCATGGTCGATGACGCCTGTAGGAAGCTAGTACGAGCTGGTCTTGAGGTGAATTCGCATAGGACTGTGGCTCTTTTTGCGCCTTCGGACTTGTCGTTCATTGTCACTTTCTTCGCTCTGTTTCGTCTGGGATGCAAGGCCTTGACCATGTCCATTCGTTTAAATCAACCGGCATGTCTTCATTTACTTGACCAAGCCAAGTGCGACGTCATACTTCACGGGGCGACGGTTCGCATTAATTCGGTTATAGCAGGGATCAGAGATGCCCGGCCGGGTCTCACACTCATCCCCATGCTAGATAGAGCGGACTTCGATAGGCCCGGAGACCTCGTTGAGCCTTTCCACCGACCCATCGCCAATAAGGAGGCGGAGCATGTCCAAATAGCGCTCATAGCGCATTCATCCGGCTCTACCGGCCTCCCTAAGCCCCTAGTCCTATCCCATCGGAGCCTCTTAGCTTCAACAGTTTCGGGAACGGGTCTCAAGGCGTTCAATGCATTGCCGTGGTACCACCTTCATGGCCTTATAACCTCCATGCAAGCGATGTGGATGCGTAGACCGGCTCATTTGTTTAACGCGCACTTGCCCTTAACAGCAGACAATCTAATCTCGGCTCTCAAGTCGATCCAGCCTGAGATCTGTCATACAGTTCCGTACACATTGAAACTGGTATGTGCGGGAATATATTGCGCTAATATTCCCAAACCCTTATCCTACGAATTCTCTTTCATATCATTCTCGTTTGTCATAGCTAACAGTTAGCAGTAAGACGACCCCGTCATAATTGCTTATGTTGAGGATTTATCAAACTCACCAGAAAGATGGGGCCGTACAATACTAACACGAGCGGTTTCGACGCAATAGAATGGCAGAGAGGCAAGACGGAATCGACGTTTTAAAGAGGTGCAAATTCGTAACCTCAGGCGGGGCCAGAACTCCAGACGAGCTTGGAAATCGAGTGGTTCAGGAGGGCGTAAGACTCGGTCTTATCTTTGGCTTGTACTTATACCACCCCCCGAAACGTCAGGTTGGGTGATGCGGCTAAACCAACTCATCTCAAGGACCGAAGTCGGCCATATTGGCGATTCCATCCAACGCGAACCGAACGATGACTCTTGGGACTATATTCGGCCATACGCTAACTTACGTGAGCATATGGTCTTCAAGAAGCTCGATGAAGGAGCATATGAGCTTGTGTACCTGGGGTCTCACCCTGCACTCACGACTTCCAATTCAAACGAACCCCCCGGATCCTTCCACTCAGGCGACATATTCACCCCTCACCCGGCTATGGAATGGGCATGGAAGTACGTCGCCCGGGCTGACGATAGGGTGACCCTTCTGAGCGGGGAAAAGATCCTCCCTTTAGGTATGGAGGGCACTATTCGCGAGAGCCCGCTCGTACGAGACGCCCTGATGGTCGGCAACGACCGCCTCGTACCCGGCCTTCTAATATTCCGCTCTACCGCCGCAGATAATTTATCCGACGACCAGTTTTTAGAGGCCATCGAGCCTCTCATAGACAGAGCAAACGGGATCGCCGACGAATTCGCGCGCCTCACCCCAGACATGATAGTTTTGCTTGCTGCAGATATTGAATATCCCGCAACTGACAAGAATAACATTATCCGCGCAGCTGCGTATTCTCGTTTCGCGGATATTATAGAGAGCCTATACAATAAGGACGGGAAAATTACTAACGGGAAGAAAACCCAGAAATTGAGGCTCAATATCGAGCAACTCGAGGAGTACATCCTGCGACTCATTCGTGACCAAGGGGGGATCGAGGTGTCAGACACGGGAGCAGATCTATTCGCTGCAGGAATAGACAGTCTACGCGCGGCCCAGGTCCGTAGGCTCCTGCAACGCGATCTTGACCTCGGCGGACGTTCGCTACGTACCAATGTCGTCTACGACGCAGGGTCTGTAACGAAGCTTGCCCGGCTCCTTTTTGAAATGCGTGTGGGAAATGATCCGGATAATACAGATCAAAAAGACGAGGATGAAGTTTCGGAGATGCAACAGATCATAGATGACTATAGTAAATTCCGCCCATGGACACCAGGAAAGTTACCGATGCCAGAAAGAGATATCGTGGTAAGGAGTTACATACCCCCTTTCCCGCTCTAATGCCCTTAGTCCAACTAAACAAACCAGGTTCTCACCGGCGCAACCGGCAGCCTCGGTGCCCATTTACTTAGCCAGCTCCTAGACAACCCTCGGGTAGAGCGAGTCTTTTGCCTCGTCAGAGGCAATGATGCTTTGGCTCGTATCAACGAGTCTATGAAGGCCCGAGGACTCGATGCGGTAGACAACAACACGATACGAGCCGGGAGGCTGGTAGCGCTGACAACGTATAACTTGGGCGCTCCTAATCTCGGTCTCTCCCCAGAAAACTACTCGGATTTGCAGCGATCCGTCACTCTCGTCCTCCATGTAGCCTGGCCTGTGAATTTCAACATCTCCCTTACGAGTCTAATCCCCCACGTCGCGGGATTACATAACCTCGTAGAACTGTCGCTGAGGGTACCATTTAGCAAACCGGCTCGTCTCATGTTTGCGAGCAGCATCTCAACGGCTTTCAAAACGCCAACTCCTGCTCGCGTACCTGAGGGCCCCATAGCGTCTCTCAGACACGCGGCGGCGACGGGATATGCGCGTTCAAAGCTCATAGGCGAGCGTATTTGCTCTGCCGCCGCGGCCTGTGGGGGTGCGATAGGTGTCTTAAGGATCGGCCAGATCTCAGCCGATACCGTGAATGGGATTTGGAACGACAAAGAGGCTATCCCGATACTGGTTCGAAGTGCGACGGAGATCCACGCGTTGCCTCGCCTGGAAGGGGATCATGACATCTGTGACTGGATGCCGGTTGATACGGTAGCTCGTGCCTGCTTGCAGCTTGCTAAGAAGCCCAGCACGGGGACGGGCGAACCACTGTTCTATAATGTCAGGCCACCGCACAAGTTTTCTTGGAACCAGGAGTTCTTACCAGCACTGCGAAAAGCAGGACTAGACTTCGAGGAGGTCAGCCTCGGAGAATGGATGGCGAAGCTGTACTCACGCACCGAAGCGCTAGGCACAGCCGCTGAGGCGAAATTGCCCGCTGCCAAGCTCGCTGGCTACTATGAGACTACCTATGATGGCTTGGGTGTTGGTTCGGGGCCCGGCTTGGGGTATGATATACAGAAGGCTTGTAATGATAGTAGTGCTCTCCGTTTATGCCCAAATATCTTGGACGCCTGTCTCGTACCGAAAATGCTACGGCATTGGGTGAAGCCGTTATAGGTAGAAGCCAGAAGCCAGATAATGCCGAGAGACGGCGAATATATCGAATTCTTTTCACGGTTCTAAGAAGCCCGGGGGTTTGGATGAATATCTGCGATTGAATTAACTCTAAACGGGCCTCTGGCTTCTCCAGACCCCCTACCTAGCACCTGTGACGGTGAAGTATAAACTTGTGAGACCTTTATACATAGGTCGGAGCAACTAAGCTCAGACGGGTCTGCAATTCAGAAGAGAGGATCTTGATCCTGACCTAAACTCCAACGGGGGACCAATAGAATAATCATTACACCAACCCCATCGTATCGGCATCAGAATTCGTAACGTTTAATCATGATTCGCCATTGGCCCAAGCCGTCAACTCTCGTCCGAGCCTAGTCACCCCGGCCCCGATAATTACCCATCTTCTCAATAGAGCTCATGATGCCGCTCCGCATACCCGTGCCACTACCAGGGCGCGGGAGGCCACCGTGAGATCCACCGTTCTTACCTCGGTCGTGCGAGATACCACCAATCCGACTCTCTGTTGGCTTCTTCACCGACCCGGGGGCTCTTAATCCTGATACTCTGCTGCCGACGCTGTTGCGGAAATTCTCGGGCCCAGCACGCTGGACCTTGGGGGCGGTTGGTTTGGGTACCGCCTCTTCCGCCTGGACGAAGTTCTGAATCGACATCATCTCTTCGGCCAGTAGAACAAGTTCTCCTTTCTCGACGCGCTCCTTCTCAAGGAGCTGGCGGAGCTCGTGATTGTCCACTTTGACACTGTTGATAACAGCCTCAAGCTTTTCGATCTCGGCGTTCATCTCCCTGATCTGTGCCGAGTCCCTGATGGCCTGGGCCTTGCGTTCCTCGTCGGCAAGAGTCTGGTCAGGATCAACCCTGGTGATTGTTGCATCCCGGCCAAGCCTCAACCTCTCGTTCTCGTCGACGAGCTCGTCTACCCGGGATTCGAGTTCGCGCACCTTCTTCTCCCAGCGGTTTTCGTAACTCTTCTTCAAGGCCGCCACCTTGTTCTCGTGCTTGCTCTTATACAGCGCGTGTAGCTCGCGAGCAACGCGCTCCACTGCGATTTCGACCTCTCGAGATCCGACGTTTTTAGCCTTATCGGTCGACTTGTTGCTACCACACTCAGACACTGCATCCGAGGTAGCTCTGCCGGCACGCATACCCGCCATCTTGCTCTCCGCCTCCTGGGCCATAATCTCGGCCGCCTCCCGCCGCTTTTCGCTTTCCTCCAGCTTTGACTCGAGTTCCTCGCGCTCCCGCTGGCCAATAACGATTTCTTCCTTAACCTTGCGGAGCACGGACTCCATGTCCCGACCGCGCTTCTCCCAGTTCTCCTTCTCCTCAGCCAGCGCTTCCTTGATAGCCCTTAATTCGCGGAGCTCTTCCATGCTCTCACCCACCCGCTTTTCAGCATCACCTACCGCCGTCTTGAGAGATGAGACCTCAGCCTCCTTGCCGCTGAGCGATGCCTTGAGGCTACTGATCTCGGAGAGGAAACCTGACTTGAGAGACTCCAATTCCCTGGGCGTTATGGTAGGAATGCTACGGGGGGTAGGAAGAGGCGGAATATCAAAGTCGAGCAGGTTGGATTGCCGGCGTTGGGGTGTCGCAGCAATGATGTTCCTAGATACCCCGGCGGCGTTCTGATTCCGACTGGGCGTCTGATCGGCATACCTAGATGAGACTCCACTGATCTGCTCGGTAAAGTCCACAAGGAGGTTTGTCGTATTGCCGGATTCATGCATAACGGGAGGCCTGGGCGTCCTGGAAGATATCTCAGGCCGACTCCGTGCGGCTGTGGGGGTGGTGCCCACATTAGCGGACTTGGTGGCGCTGTGTCCGATTCTTGCGAACATGGTTAAGTCGGGCACCGCAGAGAAATCGCTGAACGTGCTGATCATCGTGTCATCGGGACCGGAGGGTTCCTCATCAACCGGCTGCTCGCCAACCGAGGTGGGAGTAACATCAGCTTCGTCGTCCTTATCGAATTCCAACATAGTTTCCTCGTCCTCGAAGATCTTGATGGCATTGGCCAGACCCTGATTTTGCCGAAGGGCTTCCTCAATTGATAGGTTATGCTCCTGCACCGAATGTTTCGGGGTCTCGGGTGCGGGGGATGGGCTGCTGTTGACTTTGACTGGGAAGCGCTTCTCAGGAGATATCTTTCTCGGACTCTTGGCTGGTGAGATGACCTTTCTGGCAGGCGGGCGAGACTCGGTATCGCCATTGTCATCTTTGGTGATTAAAATCTTTAGAGGCGACAGCTCGGTGCCAGAGAGAATTCGCGAGTGGCGCGACTTGGAGGGTGAAAAGTTCTCTCGATTATTACCGACTTTGTCTTTATCTTCGCGCATCTGCGGCGCCATCGGAGGGCTTGACACGCCGTTGTCGCTGGAGACGTCTTCGTTACTCATCTCGGGCGTCTGTGAATTGATGTCGTGCTTGTCGAAACAGCGGCTTGTTGGGGGCGTTGCAAGATTCAGCACGCCGGTACTAGAGGGAGAGAGCGGTGAAGCCATTCAGGCCCCGTGAAAAGATCAAGTGGTTGTTCGCACGAAAGATCGCGAAGAAACCGAAGCGCGCGCAATTACTATTGGTTTATCTTCAATCGGCGGCCGGGAGCATTGTTTCCAATATTAAGGCTGGAGCAAAACCGGGCCGTGCTGGAAATTGATTTCTTGTGCTGGGTCGAATTGTTTGTTCGTCCTTGGTTGACGCAGAAACGGCGGTACACAATGCGGCAACCCTGCAAGCCAACAGGTTGCTTAGATAATACAATCCCCGCGCACGGGCTTAATTTTTAGGGCTTAGTTCCAACATCTCTGGTCATACGATCTTATGTGCCTATATTATCCATGTGTTACTCGAATTACCTTTATACACCAAAAGCCCCAAAATAACATGAGCATGAAGCATTAATTAACGTGGACAATTCTAATCATTCCCAATTAATTGGGTGGCTGCTCAGCCCAAGTTCATAACAAACTCCCGGGCCACCTAAATGCGGGATCGTAAAACGGACTCTGTTCTTCCACAAGCTATCTGAAATAACTGAACTCTGTAAAGGCCCGGATACATAGGGGGCATGAGAATTAAGCAGACGTTGACACGTCTCATACACCCACAACCTGATACCTAACTTGAGCTATAATAACTATATATGCAAAGCCCATCGTAGCCTCCATCTACCCTACTGACAACACTGAAGACGATATAGAGGACCTCGCGCTCCTTGTAGGTAATAGACACCAAGCCGTAAACCCCCGAGGTTTTAAATACGGGTGACACCATCGAATGGAAGTCCGATATAGCTTATATATCTATAAGCACCCCACCACTTAGGAGTCGTTGAGGGTGTATGGGGTTTGTGGTGTATATAGCTCCCCTTACCAACACAGAAAAACACAGCACACACTAGGCTGATGGCACTGTGGCGGGTAAGTGTTCACCAAAGATCTAAGAAGATGAAACCGTCCTAACATGGAATTAGAGTGGTCTAACGCGTGTGACTCGAAATCACATCTCTTCGGAGGCGCCCGTTCGAATCGGGCCAGTGTCGTGATATTTTTAATTTTAATGTAAAACTTATTTTAAAAAGCATAAATTATAATTTAAAATTCGAATTATTTTTTTATTGTTTTTTTTTTTAATATTATTATATATATTATTATATTTTATTATCGAATTTTCATTTATATTATTAATATAAAACTTTTATTTTTTATTTTTTATTTCGTTTTATTAATAAATTTATATATAAAAATATAATAAATTAAATAATTTTTTAAATACGAATATATTTTTAATTAAATTTTTTATATATATTAAATTATATATTTTATTATATTTTTTTTATTTTAAAAACGTAAAATATAAAAATAAATTATTATTTTTATTTTTATTTTAATTAAATTTTTTAATAATATAAATTTTATATTAATATTTAAAAAATATATAATCGTTAAAAAATATTATATAATTATTTTTAAAATTATTATTTATATTTTTAAATTAATCTTATATTTAAATAATTTTTAAAATAAAATATATATTAATATAAAATTTATATTATTAAAAAATTTTAATTAAAATAAAAATAAAAATATAATTTTTATATTTTATATTTTTAAAATAAATAAAATATAATAAAACTTATAATAAAAATTATAAATAATATTATTAAAAAAATAATATAATATAATATAAAAATTTAATTTATTAATTTATTATTAATTATAATAAAATTAAAAAAAATTTTATATATAAAAATAAACGCGTAACGTTCGTTTTAAATATAATATAAATATACGTTTTTAAAAAATATATAAATTATATTTTAAAATTTATATAATTTATATATTATAATATATAATTAAATTATTTAAAATAAAAATTTATATATATTATATATTAATATAATTATACGTAAATTTATATATAAAATTATTAAATATAATAAATATTTTAATATTAAAAATTATTTTTATAAAATAATATAATAATTTTTAATTTTTTTCGAATTTTACGATTATTTTTATAATTATATATTTTTAATATAATTATTAATATAATTTTTATTATAATTTTTAATATAATTTTTAATATAATTTTCGTAATATTTTTAATTTTTACCAAAAATTACTCGTATTATTTTTCGAAAAACCGTCGTAAAAAATCACTTTATATTATTTTTTTAAAAAATCGTCGCGAAAAATTACTTTATATTAATTTTCGAAAAAATCGACGTAAAAATTATTTATTTAATTTTTTTATATTTAATTTTAAATATATAATTCGAAAAATTATTCGAAAAATATTATAAAAAATATATTAAATTAAAATTAAATTTATATAATTTAAATTTTTAAATAAAATTATACGTTAAATTAAAATTAAAATTATATTTATAATTAAATTAATCCGATTAAATTAATTTAATTAATAAAATTATTTATTAAAATATAAATAATTTTAAATATAATAATTACGATATATATAATAATTTAATTAATTAATTTAATTAATTAAATAAAAATATAATATAAATTATTATATAAAATATATACGTAATTAATTAACGTAACGTAATATAATATAATATAATATAACGTAATATAATATAATATAATATAACGTAATATAATATAATATATAATTAATATAATATAAAAAATATAATTCGTAAATTTTTACGTAATTAATTTTTTTTTTCGATTTTTTTTTAAAAAAAAATCGAAATAATATTTCGAAAAAATTTTAAATATTAAATTTATATTTATAATTAAATTTATATTTATAATTAAATTTATATTTATAATTAAATTTATATTTATAATTAAATTTATATTTATAATTAAATTTATATTTATAATTAAATTTATATTTATAATTAAATTTATATTTATAATTAAATTTATATTTATAATTTATTAATAAATATATACGTAAATAAATTAAAAAATAATAATAAAAGTAATAATAAATAAATAAAATTAATATTATATAATTATTTAAAAAAGAAAAATTATTTAATAAAAAAAATCGTAAAAAATTTTCTTTTATATAAATAAAAAATATAAATATTTTTTTAAAATACGTATTATAAAATAATACGTATATAAATTAATTAATTATTATTTATTTTATTTTTTTTCGTAATTAATTAATTATAAATTATTAATTAAATTTTTCGTTTTATTTATTTTTTTTAATTTTAAATTAAATGGATTTTTTTTATTAAATTTTATATAATTTTATTAAAAAATACTTTTATTATTATATCCGTAAAATTATATAATTTATATATTTATTAAATGTCATTAATTTTTCGATTTTTATAAAATTATTTTAAAATTATAAAATCGATTAATTTTTTTTCGTTAATATTTTTCATTTATATTAAATATTAATATAACGATAAAAAATCGATATATAAAACGAAAAAAGTTTTAAAAATAATAAATATTTTACAATAATATTAATCGTATAATAAATAACGTAATCGACGTCGAAATTTTAAATTATTTTATAAATTTTATTAAGAAATATATTATAAATAACTCGTTTATATTTAATAAATAATTAATAAATAATATTATTAATAATTTATATTTTATTATTTCGATCGATAAAACTTTTATTATTTAAAATAATAACGTATTTAATTTACGAATTTAAATTTTTATTATTCGTAAAAAATCCATCGATAAAAATATAAAAATATAAATTTTAAAAATTTAATTCGATATAATAAAATTTACGTATTTAATTATTTATTTATTATTTAATTTTAATATTAAAAACTTTTATTTTTTTAAATTTAAATTCGAAATATTAAACAGCCGTATAATAATTAAAAATTACTTCGAATTAATATATCGAAATAATATACGCGTTTCGAATTTATTATTTTATAAATTTTTTAATTATATCGAAATTTTTAACATTTAATAATTTAAACTTTTTAATTTAATTTTTTTAAATAATCGTTATATTAAAATTTTTATCGTAAATCGTAATATATAAATTATTAAAATCTTCGATTTCGAAATTTATAATTTTTTAAAAATATATTTTAATTTTAATTTTATTAAAAACTTTATTTTTAATAATAAAAAAATTCGTAATATCGACGTTAAAAATATTATTTATTTAAAAGTTAATAAATTCGAACGAATTTAAATTCGTTATAAATAAATAAAAGTCGAAAATTAATAATTTTATTCGTAATTTTTATTAATAACAACGCGAATAAATTTTAAATTAATAAATATTTAATTTTATAAAATTATATAAAAGTTTAATAATTCGTAATAATATTTTTTTAAAATATTTATTTTTAAATTCGATTAATAAATATATAAAAATAATTTTTTATATCGATATTTTAAATTAAATATAAATTATTATAATATTTTAAATTATAACTTTTATTTTTTTACGATATAATATTAACGTTAATATTAATATAATATATTAATTAACTTTTTAAATAATAAATATATATATTATAATATATTTTTTATCGAAATTATTATAATTTTAAATTATTAAATGAAATTTTTTATATAATACGATAATATTGTTATTTTTAATTTTATTAATTATTCGTAATTTAAAAATCGTAACGTTTCGATATATAATCGTATTATAAACTTTTAAATATAAAATATTTTTTTCGAATAAAATATTAAATTTTTTTATATTCGATATTTTATAAAATTTTTTTTATAAATAATAATATTTATATTATTTATTTTTAATATCGGATTTTATTTATATTATTAATATATTAAAATATATATCGTATTTAATAACTTTATATATAAATTTACGTATAATTATATTAATATATAATATATATTTTATATATTTTTTAATCGATTTAATTTTTATTATATATTTTATTATATTTTTTATACTTTTTAATATATTTACTTTTATATCTTATTTACTTTAAAAATATAAAATATAAAAATTATATCGTTATTTTCGCGTTAATTAAACCTTTTTAATAATATAAATTTTATATCGATGTATAATTTATTTTAAAAATTATTTAAATATAAAGTTAATTTTATAAAAATATTTAAAAATGTAAATAATAATTCGAAGGGTAATTATATATATTTTTTTTACGGTTATATACTTTTTTAATATTTATATAAAATTAAATATATATTTAAATAATTTTTAACATAAAGTATTTATCGATATAAAATTTATACCATTAAAAAGATTTAATTAACGCGAAAATAACGATATAATTTTTATATTTTACATTTTTAAAATAAATAAAATATAATAAAATTTATAATAAAAATTATATATAATTTAATATATATAAAAAATTTAATTAAAAAACGTATCTATTATCGAAAAAATTATTTAATTTATTATATTTTTATATAAAAATACGTTAATAAAATCGAATAAAAAGTAAAAAATATATTTTTTATCTTAATAATACGAATATTAATCTTTTAATTTAATATTTCTTTTATATATATTTAATAACGATATTTTTAAATTTAAATCGTTTTTTTTTTCGATTAATATTAACCGTTTTTATCGTTACGATAATATTTTCGTTTAATATAAAATTAATTAAAATTTTCATCGTTATCGTCGTTAATTATAAATTAACGTATTTTTTTAATATTGTTAAAAGTTTTAATTAATATACGAAATTTATTAATTAATTGTTCGAAATAATATAATAAAATAAATAAAATATATTATAATTATAATATATTATAATAAATATATATAATTACGATAAATTATTATTTATTTTTAAATTTTTTTTTAAAAATTCGTTAGTATAATATTAATTTATTTAATATAATTTATAATATTTTAAAATCGAATTTTCTTTCGTTTTTTTTTCGACTTTAATATTAAAAAAAATAATCGAAATTTAATTATAATAATATTAAACTTTATTTTATTTCGTATTAAAATATCGTTTTATAATTAAATATATATTCGTAAAATATTAATAATAAAATATATTACATAAAAAATAAAAAATCGTACATTTAATAAAAATAATAAAAAATACGATATAAAATTAAATTTATCGAATTTTAATCGTATAATATACGTTTAAAAAAATAAAATTTAGTTTTTTAAAACGTTATAAAATTTTTCGATATAATTATTTTTATTATTTTAAACTTTTTTAAAATAATCGATAATAATAAAAAAATACATTTTATTAAAAATTTAAATAAAAAAAACATCGTAATAAATATCACTTTATTAATTTTCGATAAATATAAATATATATATCGATTTAATTAATAAAAATTATAAAGTCGTTTAAAAAAAAACTATAATTTTTAATATAATAACTTTTTTTTAATACGATATTTAATAAAATCACCGATATTATATACGAATTATTTAATAACGATTGGAAAAATTTATAAATATTTTTCGATAATAAAAATTAAAGTTATTTTTTTCGTATAAAATTAAAAATATATTATTAATTATATTTTTATTCGATATATATTAATATAATAAAATATTAATTAATCGTAATAATTAAAAAAAATATAATTATTTTTTAAAAAATAAAAATAAAAAAATAAATATATTAAATATTAAAAATTTAAATTAATTACGTAAATTATTTTAATTACTTTATAAATTAAATAAAATTAACGATAAAAATTTAAATATTAATTATTAAAAGAATTATATTATAAAAAATTATAATAAAAAAACGATAAAATATAAAATAAAAACGATAAATTATTAAAAACGATAAAAAATAAATACGTTTATTAAAAAATAATTTATAACGTCGTCGAAACGATATTAATAATAATTTTATCGAAATAATAAACGTTATCGAATTTAAATTATCGTATTTAATTAATTAATTAAATATTTAAAAAACGAAAAATTTTAATCGTTATTATATTATAATATAAATATATATTAATATAAATATTTTTAAATATATTATATTTTTTTCGATTTAATATATAAACGTTTTTTATATTAACACGTTAAATTATTTTTATTTTATTTTTATTACTTTATTATAATTTTATTTTATTAAATTATATAATTAAAAATTATTTTTATAAAATAATATAATAATTTTCGATTTTTTTTCGAATTTTATAATTATTTTTATAATTATATATTTTTAATATAATTATTTATATTATTTTTCGAAAAATTATTATAAAAATTATTTTAAATTATTTTTCGATAAAATTATTATAAAAAGTTATTTTTATTACTTTTCGATAAAATCGTTATAAAATATTATTTTAATTATTTTTCGATAAAATCGTTATAAAAAAATTACTTTTATTACTTTTCGATAAAATCGTTACGAAAAACTACTTTTATTATTTTTTTTAAAAATTTTTCGAAAAAATCGTTATAAATAATTATTCGTATAACCTTAACCGTATAACGTAATAATTAAACGTTTAACTTACATTAACGTAAAACATTAATATACGTAAATTCGAATTTTACTACGATTAAAAAAAACCTTTCCTTTAAAAAAACGGTTAAGTTTTTTTTTAATGCCGATTTTTATTATATATTAATTTTATAAAAAATATTATTAAAAAATATTTAAAAATTTTATATTAATTTTATAAAACGTTCGATTTTTTTTTTAATTATTAAGTAATTTTTTATATAATAATAATATATTAATACGAGGTTTTTTTAAAGGTTAATTTTTATTTTAATCGTTTTATATTTTATATAAAAATATAAGCTTTTAATATTTAATATTTAAATAAATTTACTAAAACGTTAAATATATTATTATTATTACTATTATTATTATTATTTATATAATCCTTTTATATTTAATTTTAAATATATAATTCGAAAAATTTTTCGAAAAATATTACGAAAAATACGTCGAATTAAAATTAAATTTATATAATTAAATTTATATAATTAAATTTATATAATTAAATTTATATAATTAAATTTATATAATTAAATTTATATAATTAAATTTATATAATTAAATTTATATAATAAAATTTATATTTATAATTAAATTTATACCTATAATTAAATTTATATTTATAATTAAATTTATATAATTTAATTTTTTTAAATCGAATTATATATTAAATTAAAATTAAATTTATATAATTAAATTTATTTAATTCGATTTGTTTAAATTATATTATATATTAAATTAAAATTATATTTATATTTATAATTTAAATTTTTTTATTAAAAAAAATCGAAATAATATATCGAAAAAAAATTTAAATAAATAAATTATTTAAAATTTTATAATTAAATCGATTATATATAAAATAAAATGTTTATTTAAATATATAATATTAACGATAATTTTATAATTAAAATTTTTATCGAAATTTTTTAATTTAAATTTAAATTTTTATAAAATTTATTAATTTTTTTAATTAAAAGTTACCCCCGTAATATAATATAATAGCCTTCGATTTTCTTCGAATTTTACGACTATTTTTATAATTATATATTTTTTAATATAACTGTTAATATAATTTTTAATATAACTTTTAATATAGTTTTTAATATAATTTTTAATATAGCTTTTAATATAACTTTCGTAGCACCCTTTAACTTTTATAAAAAACCACCCGTACCACCTTTCGAAAAACCGTCGTAAAAAACCACCCCATACCACCTTTCGAAAAAGCCGTCGCGAAAGGCCACTTATACCACCTTTCGGTGAAACCGTCGTAAAAGGCCACCCCTACCACCTTTCGAAAGAACCGTCGCGAAAAGCCACTCCTACTACTTTTCTAAGAATCTTTCGAAAGAGCCGTCGCGAGTAACCACCCGTATAACCCTTTTATACTTAACTTTAAATATATAATTCGAAAAATTCTTCGAAAAGTACTACGAAAAATACGTCGAATTAAAATTAAATTTATATAATTAAATCCATATAATTAAATTTATACTTATAATTAAATTTATATAATTCGAATTTTTTAAATAAAATTATACGTTAAATTAAAATTAAATTTATATAATTCGAATTTTTCGTATAAATTTATTTAATTCGATTTTTTTAAATCGAATTATACGTTAAATTAAAATTAAAATTATATAATTCGATTTATTTAATTCGATTTATTTAATTCGATTTATTTAATTCGATTTATTTAATTCGATTTATTTAATTCGATTTATTTAATTCGATTTATTTAATTCGATTTATTTAATTTAATTTATTTAATTTAATTTATTTAAATCGAATTATACGTTAAATTAAAATTAAATTTATATAATTAAATTAATAAAATCGTTTATTAAAATGTAAATAATTTTAAATATAATAATTACGATATATATAACGGTTTAATTAAACGGTTTAATTAATTAAATAAAAACGTAATATAAATCGTTACGCGAAACGTACGCGTAATTAATTAACGTAACGTAATATAACGTAACGTAATATAACGTAACGTAATATAATATAATATATAATTAATGTAGCGTGGAAAGTATAACTCGTAAATTTTTACGTAATTAATTTTTATTTTTTTTTTCGAATTTTTTTCCTAAAAAAAAATTCGAAATAATATTTCGAAAAAACTTCGAATATATTTTTAATATTAATATCGTAATTTATTTTATTTAAAAATATATAATTTAATTACGAAAAAATAATCGAATCGAATATAAATATAATATAATTCGATTTTTATAAAATAAATTATATTATAAAAATAAAATTAAAAATATTTTTATTTATAAATAATAACGACGATTATATTATTTTTTTCGATTAATTAATTAATAATATTTTTTAAATATATAAAAAATAAAATATTTAAATTTATAATATAAAAATTAATTAATTTAAATAAAATATTAAACGTAATTATTTTTAATAATTTAATTAAAAGTTTATTTTTAAATTTAATATTAATTTCGTTAATTTAATTAATATTTATTTTAAAATTTCGATTTAAAAATTTTTTTATAAAAATTTAATATTATTTTTTTTACGATAAATATTTTCGTTACGTTAATATCGAAAATAATATTTTAAAATATTTTTAATATATTTATTTAAAATAAATATAATAATATTTTTTATTTTATTAATGAAAAATAATAAACGGTAATTTAATATTAATATATTATAATTAATTAATATTAAAAATTAATTTATTCGTTTTAAAAATTATAACGTTATAATTTTTATATTTCGATTATAAGTTTTTTTATTTAATATTTTTATAAATCGTTAAAAATATAATATTTTTATTTTTATTTTTATTTTTTTAAATTCGTTAACTTTTTTTTAATTTTTTTTATTTATTTTCGAAGTATTTCAAAAATTAATTCTTTTTATATATTTAATAACGATGTTTTTAAATTTAAATAATTTTTTCGGTTAATATTTATCATTTTTATCATTATAAAAATATTTTTATTTAATATAAAATTAATCGAAGTTTTTATCGTTATTATTATCGTTATAAATTAATTAATTTTTTAAAAAAATAAAATAAAATAAATAAAATATATTATAATTAAAATATATTTCGATAAATGCGTTATATAATTATAATAAATTATTATTTATTTTTAGTTTTTTTTTAAAAAATTCGTTAATATAATATTAATTTATTTAATATCATTTATGATATTTTAAAATTAAATTTATTTTCGTTTTTTTTAATTTTTATATCGAAAAAAATAATCGAAACTTAATTATAATAATATTAA
The DNA here is from genome assembly GCA_902806595.1 of Pyrenopolyporus hunteri. Lineage (NCBI taxonomy): Eukaryota > Fungi > Ascomycota > Sordariomycetes > Xylariales > Hypoxylaceae > Pyrenopolyporus > Pyrenopolyporus hunteri. Next base: position 413,364 of record CADCXC010000009.1, on the reverse strand, counting down.
ATTTTATTTCATTTCGTATTAAAATATTATTTTATAATTAAATATATATTCGTAAAATATTAATAATAAAATAAAATATATAAAAAATAAATAATTATATATTTAATAAAAATAATAAAAAATATGTACGATATAAAATTAAATTTAATAAATTTTAATAATATAATATACGTGTTAAAAAAATCGAAATTTCTTTTTTAAAACGTTATAAAAAATTTTAATATAATTATTTTCATTATTTTAAACTTTTTTTAAAATAATCGACGATAATAAAAAAATATATTTTATTAAAAATTTAAACGAATAAAACGTCGTAATAATATCGTTTTATTAATTATTAATAAATATTAATACATAAGTTTATTTTATTAATAAAAGTTATAAAATCGTTTAAAAAATTATAATTTTCGATATAATAATTTTTTAATTTAATATTTAATAAAACCGTTAATATAATATATAAATTATTTAATAATAATTTAATAAATTTATAAATATTTTTCGATAATAACGGTTAAAGTTATTCTTTTATATAAAAATAAAATTAAATCGTTAATTATATTTTTATTATTTAATATATATTAAAATAATAAAATATAAATTAATCGTAATAATTTAAAAAAACGTAAGATTGTTTTTTATAAAATAAAAATAAAAAAGCATTAAATATTTAAAATTTAAATTAATTACGTTAATTATTTTAATTATTTTAAAACGGCGAAAAAAAATTAAAAAAAAATTTAAACGTTAATTAAAAAAAGTTATATCGTAAAACTTTATAATAAAATAAATAATAATATATAAAATATAAACGACGAATTATTAATAATGAAAAATAATAAAAATAATTATTAAATAAATAATTTATAATATCGATAAAAAATATCGATAATAATTTAATAAAAATTATCGATATTTATAACTTTAATTTATTATAATTTTTGATTTATATTAACGTTATAAAACGAAAAATTATTAACCGTTTTTATATCGTAATATAAATTTGATTTAATATAAACGTTTTAAAATAAACTATATTTTTTTCGATATAAAATATCGAAATTTTTTATATTAATATATTAAATTATTTTAATTTTATACGTTTTAATTTATTATAATTTTATTTTAAAAGTTTACGTATTAATACGAAATTAATTAAAATTTTTACTGTAATTACGTTATTTTTATTTAAATGAATTTTAAAATATTTTTTATTATATAAATATATAATTTATTTTCATTTAATTTTTTAAAATTTATTAAAAAAATAATATTTATATTATTTTTTACTTTAAAACAAACGTTTTAAAGGTTAATCTTTTTTATTTTACGATTATATAATTAAAATAATAAGTAAAAAAGATTCGATAAATAAAAATATTTTTTATTAATTTTTTAAATTTATTTATATTTTTTTATTCGAATAAATCGAATTTTTTAATATAAGTTTATATTTAAATCGAATTTTTAATTTTTTACGATATAATAAATATAAAAAATTAAAAAAAAAATTAATATAATAAAACGATTTTTTCATATAAATAAAAAAAATATCGTATAAAAAATTATTAATATTTTATATATTATTATGATAAAAATTTTCGAGTTATTATAATAATAATTTTTATAATTTTATTAATTTATATTATTAATTTTAATAATATTAATTAATATTAATATATATATATATATAAAATAAAATAAAACAATAATAATAAATATAAACGTAATAATATAAAATTAATATTATATAAATTATTTAAAAAAAGTTATTTATTAAATTAATTATAAAAAAATCCCTTTTATATAAATAAAAATATATAAATATTTTTTTAAAGTATATATTACGAAATGATATATATTTTTATTAATTAACCATTAAAAATAAAATTAATAATAAAAAATTAAAAAATTAAAAAAATATTAATATAATAAAATAATATTTAAATTTATAATAATGATTATTATAATAAATAAATTATAATAAATAAACGATACTTATTATTAAATATTATTTAATAAATTAATAATAATATTAATTTTCGAAATTATTTTTTTTCGATTTTTATTTATTTTTAAAATTTATTTTAATAAAAATGGAACGTTTATTATATTCGTTAATTAATTTTAAAAGGTTTTATATAAATAATTACTTTTTAAATTATTAATTTAAAACGGAGAAATATATTTTTTATTTTATTAAGTATCCGATTTTTAATTTATCGTTAATTTTATTTATTTTTTTATTTAATAATTCTTTATTTCGAATAAAGTGGATTTATTAACGTTTTTATATAATAATTTTTTTAATTACGATATTTTACATTAATATAAACTTTTTTATTTAATATATTATTTAATTAAAAAATTAAAATTATTATATAAATTTTTTAATAAATAAAAATATTTAATTTACACGCGAATAATTAAATACTTTTTATAATTATTAATAATTTTATTTATTAAATCGATTATTTTCGAAATAATTTATTTAATAATTTATAATTATAATATAATTTAAAGTAAATTTAATTTTTTTTAATTAAAATTTATATATTTTCTATCGTAATAAATTTTAAATTTATAACGGCGAAATTTATTATTATTTTAAATTTTTTTAATATAATTATTTTATAATTTTATAATTAATATTACTTAAAAATATATTTAAAATAAATAATAAAATTTTTAATTTAAATTTTAAAATGATTTCGTTCGAAAGTTATTTTATTATTTTATTTAATAAATTATTTATATTTTCTTATATAATTAAAATTATTTTTATTAATAAGTTATTAAATATAACGTAATAATATTAAATTATTATTTTTATATTTAAATTTTTTGTTTTATTAATTTATTTATTTATAAATAATAATTTATCGATAATATTAATATAATTTCGAATTTAAAAAAAAATCGTTTATTAAAATTTTAAAATAAAATTTAAATATTTAAAAAATTTTCGAAATATTACTTCGATTTTTTTTATAAAAATATTAGAAAAGAAATTAAAAATTAATTACGTAAACTTTCATAATAACGTGTATGTTATTTACGTTATATTTTCTCGATAATTTTTCGAATTTTCGAATTATATATTTCGCGTTATGTTTTTTTTCGGTAATTTTTCGAATTTTTAAATTATATATTTTATATTATTTACATTATATAATTACGTTATATTTTTATATTTTTAAAAAGATTTTTATTTTATATATTTATTATTTTCGTAATTATTATTATTATTATTTAATGGATATATTTTAATATAATATTTTAATATTTAGATTTTTTATAAATCTTTTCGTCTAAAAATAATAAATATTTTATTTAAACTTTTAACGTTTATTATTAAATATATTTTATTATTTATTTTTTTATTAATTTATATGTATTTCATAATAAAATATTATATTATATAATATTTTATTACGTATATTATATTATTATTAATAATGTTTAAAATAAAAATAAATAAAAAATAATTATAAAAATAAAAACGATAATAATTTTTTATCGATATTTATAAAACTTAACTTTAATTTTCGTATAAAAATATTCGAAGATAATATTTTTTTAATTTTAAATAATAAATTAAAATTTTAATGTTGATTTAATTTTTAATTTTATTATAAATTAAAAATATATTATAGTTTTAAATTTTAATAAATATTTTTTAAAAATAAAATAAAATTTATTTTATAATTATAATTGTCGTTATAAATCGAAATATATTATAAATTAAATTTCGATAAATTCTTTAATTTAATAATTAATTTTATTTTTATTTTTTAAATTTTTTACCTATTAATTATTACGTTTATTTTAATTAACGTTATACATTCGATTTTTATTTTAATATATAAATTTCGTAATAAATTTTATAATATTATTAAAAATATAATCGAATTTAATTACATTTATATAATTCTATTTAATATCGAAAAATATTCAAAATAAATAATATATAAAAATATATAAAAATAATTAATATTATCGAAAAAAATAAAATTATATATAAAATATATAATTTAATTTTTTTTCGTTATAATATTTATCCATTTTTCGATTATAATATTTTTATTTTTATTTTATAATCGAAACTTAAAATAATAAATAAATTAAATTATAAATTTATATATTTTATTACTTCGATAAACTTATTAAAATTATTTTATAAATAATAAATTAATATAACGTTATTATTATTTAACGACATTAAGAAATGTTAAATTTATAATTTCTTTTTAAATTTATTAATAAATATTAATTCGATTTCATTTAAAAAATATAAAAATATTTTTTTTAAATTATTAAAAAAATTATTAATTATATCGCAAAATAATAAAAAATATTTTTAAATTATATTCGAAAAAAACAATGATCGTAAAAATAATAAATAATACGAAATAATTTAACGATAATATTTATTTTACTAATTCGTTTAATACGAATTTTTACGAGTTTTTTGGAAATGATTTATATAATTTATATATTTTCGATAATAATAACCAAATTATTTCGATTAACCCGTTATTCAAACGATTTCAACATATAAAATATATTAATAAATTAAACGAAAATATCGATAAAAACGTTTAAAAAATTAAAATTAAAATTATTATCATTTATTTTTAATATAGAAAATAAGAATTAAATTTTTATAAAATAATAAAAAATATAAAAATAAATATTCGTAATATTAATTTAAAGTTTTATATTTTTTATATTAAAAATAAAATGTTATTTTTTTAATAAATATCGAAGTTTTAAATAAATAAAAATATAAAAAATAGACTTTATTTTATTATATTTACGAAAGTTTTTTAAATAATAAATGTTATGTTACGAATTTTTTTATTATTTTATTTTAAAAAAATTTATTTAAATATATAATAAATTAAATTTATAAAATTAATAAAAGTATTTTTTTTTAATTTTAAATACGATACTATTAATAAAAATATAATATTTAAATTTATTTATTTTTATGAAATATTTTTAAATAATAATAATAATAAAAATATATAATTTATAATGTTTAAATTCGAATGTATTTTTCGAAATAATTATTATTTTTATAATTAAATATATTTTTACGGTTTTTAATTTTAAATAATAATATTAATAAAAAGTATTTAAATATAGAATAAATTAATTTATTTATTTTTTCGTAATTTCTTTTAATTTATTATTAAAAATATTTTCGGTTTTTTTATATTAAAAATTATTTTTATTATTATTATCGTCGATATCGTTTTTAATGTCGTTAAAAAGGGAAAAATTAAAATTTCGATCGACATTAATTCGATCGATATTAATAATTTTTTAAATAAATAAATTATAAGTAATTTTTTTTAATTATATAAAATATAAAAATTTTATTTCATTTTATAATTATAAACTTTTAAGGAATTAATATAAATTTTATAACAAAGTTTTATATATAATCGATTTATTATTAATAAATTTATTAATAAATTTAATATAATTTAATAATACAGTATTTTCGGGTTTTTTTTTATATTAAAAATTATTATTTTCGTTATTATCGTTGATATTTTTTTTATTTTTATTTAAAAAAAAGATTAAAATTTCGATTAATATTAATTTAATCGATAATAATTTTTTAAATAAATAAATTCTAAATATGTTTTTTTAAATAATCGAAATACGAAAAATATTATTTTATTTCGCGATTATAAATTATTAATCAATTAATATAAATTTTATAAAAAGTATTTTTATAATCGATTTATTATTAATAAATTCATTTATAAATTTAATACGATTAAAAAATGTAAAAGGTTAAATTAAATTTAAAATAATAATAAAATTAATATTAATAAAATTTTTATTACGATATTTATAAAGTAAATAATATATTATAATAAAATAAATTATATATTTTAATCGAAAATATCGATATTTTTAAAAATATTAAATACGGTCGATATTTTAATTAATAATATAACATTATTAAAAAATCGTAAGTTAATTTTTAAAATAATAATTATTATTAAATATTAAACGATAAAAATATTAAACTAATATTCGATAATAAAAATATATATATATTTAAATTATTTAATAATATAATTAAAAAAATAATATTATTAATTTTTATAAACGTAAATTTATTTTTTTTAAAAATATATTTATAAATAACGACTATAAATCGATTTATTAAAAAACGAAAATATAAAAAATATAAGTTTTTAAATAAAAAATTAATTAAATTATTACCACGGTTAAAATAAAATTAAAATTTAATAAATATATCGTATTTTATAAAAGAACGAAATTTTTAATGATAAATTTTTAATGATAAATTTTAAAAAATAAATTTTTGAAAAATATATAAATATATTTAATAAAGTTAATTTTAAACGATAAATTTTAAATGAATTTATATAAATCGATATAAATATAATTCGATAGATTTAATTTATTAATATATAATTAATATAAGTATTAATATTCGTATTATTTATTTTTAATATCGCGTTTTATTCGTATTATTAATATATTAAAATATATATTATATTTAATAATTTTATATATAGATTTACGTATAATTACGTTAATAAATTTTCATTAATAAATTATTAATTTAAAAATAAAAATTAATAACGAAGATAATGTCGTTTCGAATTTATGGTTTATTTATTTTTAAAAAAATAAAATAAAATAAATATTTTATTCAAATTAAATTATAATATCGATATAAAATTTAAACGACGAAATTTTCGTTTCGAAATATAAAAAAACGATTTTAAAAATTAATTCGATTTTATATTAATTAATAATAAATTAAAATAAAAGTTTTAAAATAAAAATAAAAAGAATATTTAAATTCATAAACTATAAATAAAATATTTCGTATTTATTATTTAAAAATAACGTTTAATTAATAAAAAACGAGTTTAATAGAAGTAAAAATATATGTATATTTAACGTAATTAAATTATTATTAAAAAAATTATTAAATTTTAACTTATAAAAAAAATACGAAAAAACTCGAATTAAAATACATTAATTAATAAAATAATTATTTATTACGACTTTTAAAATACCAGCTTTAATTTAGTAATTAATAAAAAATAATTAATATGAATTTTCGCGTAAACTTTCAAATTATTTTCCAAAAAATAAGATTTATTTATAGAGACTTTTTTAAAATTAAAATTATATTTTAAATTTATTAAAAGATAAAACTCGTTTATTTAAATCGAATTTAATATAAAATTATTTTTAATTTAATAAATAACGAAACGAAAATTAAATCGTAACGAAAACGTTATAAAATAATTTCGATAAAATAAATGAAATTTCGTTATATTTTAAACGATAATAATAATAATTTATATAAAAAAATATAAAGTATTTTCGATAAAAAAATAAAAAATTAAATGTTTATCAATTATGTTTTTTATAATTAAATCGAATTTATTATATAACGAATTTTTATAATATTTATTAAAAATATTTTTAATAATTTAACGTTTTTATATTTATTATCGTAAATTATTCATTTAAAAATAAAAATAAAATTTTAATTAAAATTATATAAAATAATATTTTTTAAAAATATAAAATAAAACGTTTATATAATATAATTATAACGTTAATAAATTAAAAAAAAATTTATAAATTTATTAAAAAGTACGTAATTTTTTATAAAAATCATTTCGTTAAAAAATTATATATTTATATAATCGATTTATAATAAATTCGAAATTTTATCGAAAAGTAAATTCGATAAATAATTAAAAAAATTCGAAATAATAATTTAACGTAAACGAAAAATTAATTATATTATTCGATAAAAAAATAAATATAAATAAAAACGAAAACTACGAAAATATTATAAATGCGAAAAAACTTTTTATAAAATATTTAAAAAAAAGAATAGATATTTTATTATTATTATTAATTAATGTAAATATAATATATTTAAACTTGAAAATAAAAAAAACTTTTAATCGAAATTAAATTACGATTTATTAATTTCGATTATTATATCGATAAAAATAAAATAAAATTAACGAAACGTTATTTTCGTAATATAATATATAAATGATAATATCGATATTTTTTTACGTAATAAAAATAAAATCGAATAAAAAAAACCAAATTAAATTAAAAATAAAAAGACTTAAATTGATAACGTTTTAATAACGATATAATAATTAAATATAAATATTAAGGAAAAATTTAAAATATTTTTAAAAAAAACTCGAAAATATCGAATTAAAAAATTTCGAATAATAGTTCGAATATATTTATAAATTATATTGTTTTCGAAAAATTAAAATTTATATTAAAAATTTCAAGGGTAATTTATCGGTAATTTATCGTAATTTAAAAAATATAATTAAAATATACGAAATAATAATTAAAGTTATAAAATCGAAAAGTTTCGTAAATAATAATAAAAACCGGTGATTTTTTAAAAATTTATAATAATTTTATAATAATAAAATTTTATTAAAATATTATTTTTTATATTAAATAAATTTATACGAAATAATAATAAAAATATAATTTATATATTAAATATAATTTATTTTTAGAATTATAAAAAATAAAATATATAATAAAGATATATTTATTAAATTATTTAATAATTAATTAACTTATATACGTATTATTTCGTAATACGTACTTTAAAAAATATTTATATATAGTCGTTTATACAAAAGAATTTTTTTTTACGATTTTTTTATTAAATAACTTTTTTTAAATATTTTATATAATATTAATTTTATTATATCGCGTTTAAATTTATGATTATTTTTTTTTATTATATATATATATTTATTAACCTTAATTAATATGATTAAAATTAATAATATAAATTAATAAAATTAAAAAATTATTATTATAATAATTCGAAAAATTTTATAATAATAATATATACGACAGTAATAATTTTTTATACGATATTTTTTTATTTATATTAAAATATCGTTTTATTATATTAAATTTTTTTTAAATTTTTTATATTTATTATATTATAGAAAATTAAAAATTCGATTTAATCGAATAAAATATAATAAAAAAAATTTTAAAAAATTAATAAAAAATATTTTTAATTACCGTATATTTTTTATTTAATATTTTAATTATATAATTTTAAAATAAAAAAATAAATTTTTAAAATATTATCGAAAAATAAAAAATAATATAAATATTGTTTTTTTTAAAAAAATTTAAAAGTTATAAATAAAAGTAAATTATATATTTATATAACGAAAAATACTTTAAAAATTTTACGATAAAAAATTTCGTAATAATATTACGTTAATTTTCATTTATATTAAAATTTACGTTTATATAAAAAATATTTATTAAAATAAAAATAACGTTAATATAACGAAAATTTTAATTAAGTTTAAATCGATACGTAAATTTTTTAAATAAAAATATAAAAAATTAAAATATACGAAATTAAAATAATTTAACGCGTTAATATAAAAAATATCGATATATTATATCGATAAAAATACGATTTATTTTATAATATTTACATTAAATCGTATTTACGTTATAATTTAAAAACGATTAATAATTTTTCATTTTATAATATTAATATAAATAAAAAATTAAAAAAAAATAAATTTATAAACGTTAATAATTTCTATCGAATTATTTTTAACATTATATTATTAACATTATAAATCGTTTATTTAATTATTATTTTTATTATTTTTCGTTGTTAATAATTCGTCGTTAACGTTTTATATATTATCGTTTATTTTATCGTAAATTTTTACGATATAACTTTTTTTAATTAACGTTTAAATTTCGTTTTTCGATTTTTTATCGTTTTTTTTAAATAATTAAAATAATTAACGTAATTAATTCGAATTTTAAATATTTAATTTTTGTAATTTTTTCGTTTTTTCTTTATAAAAAATAATTACGTTTTTTTAAATTATTACGATTAATTTTTATTTTATTATATTAATATACGTCGAATAAAAAAATAATTAACGATATATTTTTAATTTCGTACGAAAAAAATATTTTTAATTTTTATTATCGAAAAATATTTATAAATTTTTCGAATCGTTATTAAATAATTTATATATAATATCGACGGTTTTATTGAACGTTATATTAAAAAAATTATTATATCGAAAATTACGATTTTTTTTCAACGATTTTATAATTTTTATTAATTAAATAAATTTACGTATTAATATTGATTAATAATTAAGAAAACGATATTTATTACGACATTTTTTTCGTATAAATTTATAACGAAATATATTTTATTATTATTATTAATTATTTTAAAAAATTTAAAATAACGAAAATAATTATATCGAAAAATTTTATAATATTTTAAAAAATAAATTTCGATTTCTTTTTAAATTTATATTATATAATTAAATTTCGATAAATTTAATTTTACGTTATATTTTTTACGATTTTTATTAAATAAACGATTATTTTTTTTTATATTATATATTTTATTATTAAAATTTTATAAGTATATATTTAATTATAAAATAACATTTTAATATAAAATAAAATAAAATTTAATATTATTATAATTAAATTTTAATTATTTTTTTTAATATTAAAATCGAAAAAAATGAAAATAAATTAAAATTTAAAATATTATAAATTATATTAAATAAATTAATATTATATTAACGAATTTTTAAAAAAAAATTTAAAAAAATAATAATTTATTATAACCGTATAATACGTTTATTATAATATATTTTAATTATAATATATTTTATTTATTTAATTATTATTTCGAAAAATTAATTAATAAATTTCGTATATCGATTAATATTTCCGAAAACGTTAAAAAAATATATTAATTTATAATTAACGACGATAACGACGAAAATTTTAATTAATTTTATATTAAATATAAATGTTATCGTAATAATAAAAACGATAAATATTAATCGAAAAAAATAATTTAAATTTAAAAACGTCGTTATTGAATATATATAAAAAAATATTAATTTATTAAATATTTCGAAAATAAATAAAAAAATAAAATAAAAAACGTTAACGAATTTAAACGATTAAAAATAAAAGTAAATATACCACGTTTTTAACGAATTATAAAAATATTAAATAAAAAATTTTAAAATCGAAAAATAACGATTAAAACGTCGTAATTTTCGAAATAGAAAAAGTCCATTTTTAATATTAATTAATCGTAATATATTTAATTAATATCGTTTTATTTTTTATTATTTCTTTATTAATAAATTAAAAAATATTTTTATTTTTTATTTTAAATCGATATAATTAAAATATTTATTATAAAGAACAATTAATATTGGATTTTTATAAACATTTTTTGAATCGAAACTTTAAAATAAATAATTATTAAATCGATGAAATTAATATTAAATTCGAAACCGAATTTTTAATTAAAATATTAAAAACGATTACGAATAACGTTTCGTTCGAATTAATCGATTTTTATATTATAAATTTAAATATATCGTTTTTTATATATTTAAAAAATATAAACCGATTAAATATATATTTAAATAACGTTATATATTAACTAATCGAAAAAAATAATATAATCGTTATTATTATTCGTAAATAAAAATATTTATAATTTTATTTTAATAATACGATTTTTTTATAAAATTTAAATCATATCGTATTTATATTTAATTTAATCAATTTTTATAATTAAATTATATATATTTTTAAATAAAATAAATTACGACGTTAATATTAAAAATATTAAAAATTTAAAAAATTTTATTATTCTTTTTAAATTAAAAATAAAATTTTATAAAAATTTAAATTTAATATAAAAAATTTAGATATAAATTTTAATTATAAAATTATCGTTAATATTATATATTTAAATAAATGTTTCGTTTTATATATAATTAACGCCGTTATAAAATTTTAAATAATTCGTTTTATAAAAATCATTTTTATTAAAAAAATTTAAAATATATTAAAATAATATTAAATCGATATTTACCTCGAATTTTTAAATATTATTATATATAATATCGATACGAACTTTAATAATATCTAATTTTCAAATAGAATTCGTATTATTAAAATTATTTATTATTAAGTTTTTATTAAAATATATTAATTTATTAATGAATTTAAAAAATATTACGATTTCATTTATAAAATTTACGAAATTATTATCGATAAATGTTAAAATTTAAAATTACGTATATTTCGATTATAAATAATTATTAAAATAATTAACGATATTATTAATTTTAACGGTTTAATATTTACGTTTTTTATTTTCGACGTTTATTTTAAAATTAATATAAATTTACTTTTTATTTTCGTATAAATTTAAAAAAAGTATAAACGGTATAAAAAATAATAATAAAATTAAAAGAAATTAAAATATAACGTTTTATAAAAAATACCTTAAATATACGTAATAATTTTAATATATAAAAAATTTTTCCCTCGTTATTTTTAATCGATAATAAAATATTCGTTTATAAAAAAAAATGAAAATTTTTTTATAAAGTTATTATAATTTTAAATAAAAATATCACCGTCGTTTTTAATATTTTAAACGAAATATTTACGTTTAAAAATTTTTATATTAAATCGTATATTTAATTAAAAAAATTCGTATTAATTAAAAAATTTTAAATCGAATTATTCGTATTAACTTTTAATTTAGATAATTATTAAATTATTTCGAAAGAAATTTTATATATATTAACGATTTTTTTATATCGTTAAATTATACATTATTAATAAAAAATAAAAAAAATTTATTTTCGTTATTAAATTACGAATAAATAAAAAATTATTTTATAAAAAAAAAACTTTCCGAAATATTAAATATAAAAAAATTTAACGTTTTATTTAAAAAAATATTTTACGTTTAAAAGTTTACGATATAATTATATATCGAAGTATTACGATTTTTAAAATACGAATAATTCGTAAAATTAAAGGTAAAAATATCGCCGCATTTTACGAAAAATCTCGTTTAATAGTTTAAAATTATAATATTTTCTATAAAAATATATTATAACGTATACATTTATTCTTTAAAAATTTAATTAACGTATTACATTAATTTTACCGTTTATATTACGTCGTAAAAAATAAAAATTATAATTCGAAATATTATAATAATTTATATTTAATTTGAAATATTAATATAAAAATTTCTTTTTATATATTTATTAATTAAAATAAAAAATAAATATCTTAAAATAATATTATTATAAGTTAAATATTTATTAATTTAAAATTTATTTACGTTATTATTAATATAAATTATAAATAAAACTATTAACTTTTAATTTTTATTTATTTATAATAAATTCGAATTTATTCGAGTTTATTAATTTTTAAATAAATGATATTTTTAACGTCGATATTACGGATTTTTTTATTATTAAAAATAAAATATTTAATAAAATTTAAATTAAAATATATCTTTAAAAAATAATAAACTTAAAAATCGAATATTTTAATAATTTATATATTATAATTTACGATAAAAATTTTAACGTAATAATTATTTAAAAAAGTTAAATTAAAAAATTTAAATTATTAAATGTTAATATTTTCGATATTATTAAAAAGTTTATAAAATAATAAATTCGAAACGTATATATCGTTTTAATATATTAATTCGAAACGATTTTTAATTATTTAATAACGATTTAATATTTTAAATTTTAATCTAAAAAAACAAAAACTTTTAATATTAAAATTAAATAATAAATAAATAATTAAATACGTAAATTTCGTTGTATCGAATTAAAATTTTAAAATTTATATTTATATATTTTTATCGATAAATTCTTCGTAAATAATAAAAATTTAAATTCGTAAATTAAATATATTATTATTTTAAATAATAAAAAACTTATCGATTAAAATAATAAAATATAAATTATTAATGATATTATTTATTAATTATTTATTAAATATAACCGAATTATTTATAATATATTTATTAATAAAATTTATAAAATAATTTGAAATTTTAATATCGATTATATTATTTATTATACGATTAATATTATTTTAAAACGTTTATTATTTTTTAAACATTTTTTTTATTTTATATATCGACTGTTTATCGTTATATTAATATTTAATATAAATAAAAAATATTAACGAAAAAAATTTAATAATTAATTTAATAATTTTAAAATAATTTTATAAAAACCGGGAAATTAATAATATTTAATAAATATATAAATTATATAACTTCACGAAGGTAATAACGAAAATATTTTTTAATAAAATTATATAAAATTTAATAAAAATAATTAAATTAATTTACGATTAAAAAAATAAATAAACTAAAAACCTTAATTAATAATTCGTAATTAATTAATTACGAAAAAGAATAATAGTTAATTAACTTATATATATTTTATTTCGTAATACGTACTTTAAAAAAAAAGTATTTATATACTTTCGTTTATATAAAAAAAACTTTTCCCACGATTTTTTTATTAAATAATTATTTTTTTTTAAACATTTTATATAATATTAATTTTATTATTTCTTTTATTTTATTTCGTATATATATTTATTAATAACATATCGATTTTTTATCGTTATAATAATATTTAGTATAAATAAAAAATATTAATAAAAAATTTAATAATCGATTTAATAATTTGAAAATAATTTTCCAAAAATCGAAAAATTGATAATATTTAATAAATATATAAATTATATAATTTTATAAACGTAATAACGAAAATATTTTTAATAAAATTAATTTACAATTAAAAAAATAAAACGAAAAATTTAATTAATAAAAAATAATTAATTAACTACGAAAAAAATTAAAATAAATAATAATTAATTAATTTATATACGTATTATTTCGTAATATATATTTTAAAAAAATATTTATATATATTCGTTTATATAAAAAACTTTTTTTACGATTTTTTTATTAAATAATTTTTTTAAATATTTTATATAATATTAATTTTATTATATCGCGTTTATATTTATGATTATTTTTATATTTTATTTTACACGTATATTTATTAATATTATAATAATTATATAATTATAAATCTAAATTTTATTTTAATAAATATTTAAATAATAAAAATACGATATAATTAAAATTAAAAATGTAATAAATGTAATTTAAAAAATGTTATTAATATAAAATTTAATTATATTTTAATTTATATTAATAAATAAATAAAATTTTTTAATTATATTACGTAATATATAAAATAACGAAATAAATATAAAAAATAAATATAAAAAATAAATATAAAAAAAACGAAAAAAATCGTCGTATTATATTCGCGATGATAATAATAAAAAATATAAATTTTAAGATAAGAAATACGACCGAAATATATTTAAAAATATTACGCGACGAACTTTTAATAAAAAATAAAAAAAATATAAAACGAATATAATAAATAAACGAAAATAAATATATAGAAATAATATCGATACGATTAAATTTTTATTTTATATATTAATAAATATAATTTAAAAAAAATAAAAAAAACGTTAAAACTATATTTCGAAATATTCGAAAAAATAAACAAATATTATACGATAAATAAAAAACGATATAAAAATAAATTCAATATTTTATAAAAGATTATAATATAAAAATTAATAAATACGATAAATAATTTAATTACGAAATTAAAAAAATAAAAATAACGTCGTTTCGTTATATATTATTATTTTTTTTCGAACGTATTTAATATTTAATAAAAATTTAAATAAATATTATAATAAAAAATAATAAATTAATAAATTTTAATTTTAATAATATTAACTCGAAAATTAAAAAAAATTATAATAAAGAAAATATTAATAATAATTTAAAAATGGAAAATTTAAAAAACTAATATAAATAATAAATATATTGATAAGAAAATAAAAAATCGTAATAATTAAATAATTATAAAATAACGTCGTAATTTTTATATTTTATAAAAAAATAATAATGTATAAAATTAATTAATTTTAAATAAAAAAGTTTTAAGTCGTAAATTATTAATAAAAATAAAAATTTTATCATTATAATAAAAATTTTTAAATTTAATAAACGATTTTAAAAAATTTATTATAATAATTTAAAAATAAAATATATTTAATTATTTTTTAAAAAAATATTTCGTACAAAATATTTATATTTATACGTATAAATGAATTTTAAAGTATGAAGATCGTATAAATTATAAATATATAAAAATTATATAGATCGTATAATATAAAATAAATCGTAAAATATCGAATAATTCGTAAAATATTAAATAAATCGTAGAATATTAAATAAATTATAAAATATCGAATAAATCGTATTAAAATCGTAATTTAATTAATAATAAAATTAAAAATAAAATTAATAATAAAATTAATAATAAAATTAATAATAAAATTAATAATAAAATTAATAATGAAATTAATAATAAAATTAATAATAAAATTAAATTAAAATAATAGTTAAAAAATAAAATAAAATTATATAATAATTTTAATTTTTAAATAAATAAATTAATAAAAAAATATATTTAATAAAAAAACCGTTATTTTATAAAACTCGTTAAAATACATTAAATCGCATATAATTAATTTAAATTAAATTTCATTAATTACAATTTACGATATATTTATTAATTATTTTATCGAAATTTATAATTATTTTTTTCATTATATATATTGAATTTTTTTAAAAAGTTTACTATTAAATATATCGTATAAAATAAATAATTTAAATTTAAATATACGATAAAATTTTATAAAAAATAAATTAAATATAATAAATACGTAAATTTTATTTACGAAAATAAAAATAAAATATATTATAATTAATTATTATATTATAATTACGAAAATAAATATATAATATAAAAAATATTTAATAATTTAATGAATAAAAAAAAATTAAAAAATATACGTTTATAAATTTTAGTAATTTTAAAAAAAATTATCGCAAAATTTAATTTTATATTTAATAATATAAAAAATATTTATATATTTTATAATACGAAATAATTTAACGTTTATATAATTTTAATTTTAATTAATATTAAAAATATTAACGTTTCGAAATTTTTTATAATTTCTTTTTAAAAAAAAATTAAAAAATAAAAAAAAATTATAATAATCTACTAGTTTTAAATTCGAAATTTTTTAGAAATTTTTTCGATTTTTATTATAATTTAATTTAAAATAAAATTCGAATTATTATAAATATAATTAAACGTAATAAATTATATTTCGTTTAAAAATATTTAATAATAAATATTTATATCGTTTATTAAAATATAATATAAATATTAAAAATATTAATATAAATATTAAAAATATTAATATAAATATTAAAAATATTAATATAAATATTAAAAATATTAATATAAATATTAAAAATATTAATATAAAAAACATTAATATTCGTATTATTTATTTTTAATATCGAACTTTATTCGTATTATTAATACATTGAAATATATACCGTATTTAATAACTTTACATATAAATTTACGTATAATCGTATTAATTTATAATATACATTTTATGCATTTTTTTAATCGATTTAATTCCCATTATACCTTTTAATATATTTACCTTTATATTTCATTTATTTTAAAGATGTAAAATATAAAAAATAAATCGTTAATTTCGTTTTAATTAAATCGTTTTAATGGTATAAATTTCGTATCGATGTATATATTATATTAAAAATTATTTAAATATATATTTAATTTTATACGAATATTAAAAAAGTATGTAACCGTAAAAAAAATTATATAACTACCCCGGATTATTTATATTTTTAAATATTTTTATAAAATTAATTTTATATTTAAGTAATTTTTAAAATAAAATATATATTTATATAAAATTTATATTATTAAAACGGTTTAATTAAAACGAAATAAACGATTTATTTTTTATATTTTACATTTTTAAAATAAATAAAATATAAAAGTAAATATATTAAAAGGTATAATAAAAAATATATATAGTAGTAATAATAGTAATATATTTAACGTTTAAATGGACTTATTTAAATATTAAATATTAAAAGCTCGTATGTTTATATAAAATATAAAACGATTAAAATAAAAGTTAACTTTTAAAAAAACCTTATATTAATATATTATTATTATATAAAAAATTACTTAATAATTAAAAAAACCCGAACGTCTTATAAGATTAATATAAAATTTTTAAATACCCTTCGATAATATCTTTTATAAGATTAATATATAATAAAAGTCGGCGTTGGAAAAAACCTAACCGTTTTTTTAAAAAAAAGGTTTTTTTAACAGCAACGAAATTCGAACCTACGTATATTAATATCCTATATCAATGCAAGCTAAACGCTTAACTACTACGCTATACGGCTTAAAAAATATATATAATTTAATATATATAAAAAATTTAATTAAAAAGTATATTCGTTTTCGAAAAAACTATTTAATTTATTATATTTTTATATAAAAATCCGTTAATAAAATTAAATAAAAAATAAAAAATATATTTTTTATATTAATAATACGAATAACGTACGATATTAAAAATAAATAATACGAATATTAATGTTTAATATAAATATTAAAAAATAAATATAATAAAAACGTAATAATTATTTAAAAATTATAATTTATAAAAAATAAATCGTATTATTTAAATTTCGATAATTATTATAAATGTAAAACGATTTAAAAAACGATTTTATATATTAATAAAATAAATTAACGACATAAATTATAATTAAATTATAACGAAAATAAAAATTTAAAATTACGAAATTAAAATTTAATTTATATATATAAAATTATAAATTAAAGGTTATTTTTATAAAAAAATATAATAATTTTCGACTTTTTCGAATTTTACGATTATTTTTATAATTATATATTTTTTAATATAATTATTAATATAATTCTTAATATAATTTTTAACATAACTTTCGTAATATTTTTTAATTTTTATAAAAAATTACCCGTATTATTTTTCGGAAAATCGTCGTAAAAAACTACATTTATTATTTTTTTAAAAATATTTCGATAAAACCGTCGTAAATAACTACTTTATATTATTTTTCGAAAAAATCGTTACGAAAAATTACATTTATTATTTTTTAAAAATCGTCGTAAAAAACTACTTTATATTATTTTTCGAAATATTCGTCGTAAAATATTATTTATATTACTTTTAAATAAAACCGCCGTAAAAAGTTATTTTTATTATTTTTCGATAAAATTATCGTAAAGAATTACTTTTATTATTTTTTTTAAAGATTTTTCGAAAAAATCGTCGTAAAAACCTACCTTATATTATTTTTTTAAAGATTTTTCGAAAAAATTATTACGAGTAACTATTCGTATAATTTTTTTATATTTCATTTTAAATATATAATTCGAAAGATTTTTCGAAAATATTATAAAAAATATATCGAATTAAAATTAAATTTATATAATTAAATTTATATAATTAAATATATATAATTAAATTTATATAATTAAATTTATATAATTAAATATATATAATTAAATATATATAATTAAATTTATATAATTAAATTTATATAATTAAATATATATAATTAAATATATATAATTAAATTTATATAATTAAATTTATATAATTAAATGTATATAATTAAATTTATATAATTAAATTTATATAATTAAATTATACATTAAATTAAAATTAAATTTATTTAATTTAATTAAATAAATTCGATTTTTTTAAATAAAATTATAAGTTAATTTAAAATTAAATTTATTTAATTTAATTAAATAAATTCGATTTTTTAAATAAAATTATACGTTAATTTAAAATTAAATTTATATTTATAATTAAATTAATTAAATTAATTTAATTTAATTAATAAAAATATTTATTAAAATATAAATAATTTTAAATATAATAATTACGATATATATAACGATTTAATTAAACGATTTAATTAATTAAATAAAAATATAATATAAATCGTTACGTAAAACGTATACGTAATTAATTAACGTAAAATAAAATAAAATAATATAATATAACGTAATATTATTATTATTATTTTTATATTATATATTTATATATATATTATAAAAATATAAAAGTATACGGTTTTATTACCCGGTAATAATTTAAATAAAAATCGTCGATTCGAATAAAATTTATTTCGTTATAATTTTTTTTTCGATTACGTTATTTAACGGTATAAATTCTTTTTAAAACTTTGAAAATTTATCCTTTTAATAGATATAATTAAATTTAATAAAAAAATTATTTAATGTTTTCTTATTTTTTTTATTTATCCCTTTTTTTAAAGTCGTTTCGAAGTCGAAACGTTTCGTAATCGCCCGTTTTATAAGTTTTTAATTATAATTATTATCTTTTAAAATAATTTTATTATAATTTTTATATATTTATTTTTTATTTAAAAAGTTATTTTTTATTAATTAAAAGTTTATATCTATTTCGATTATTTAATGTTATTTATTTAAACCGATGTTTTTTCGTAAATTTTTATAAATAATTTATTTTTTTTTATATTCTTTTTCATATTTATTTAATTATTTTATTATTTATTTTCGTTATATATTATATATTATTATTTATTATTTTTTATCGTTAAAATACGCGCCGTTATTTCGTAAAAAATTTTAATATAACGTAATATAATATAATAAATAATTAATATAACGTAAAAAATATAACTCGTAAATTTTTACGTAATTAATTTTTACTTTTTTTCGATTTTTTTTTAAAAGAAAATCGAAATTATATTTCGAAAAAACTTCGAATATTCGAAAACAATAAAACGAAATTAAATCGAAATAATATTAAAAAAAATTAAAAAAACGTTAATAAATAATATAAAATAATAATAAATAAAATTAAATAAATATATTTTCGAAAAATAATAATAAAAATTTCGTACGATAATGGTAAGTTTTAAAAATTAAAAAAATAAATTAAATTTAAATATTAATAATTTTTATAAAATATATATTTATTTAATATAAAAAATAATTTTTGAGAATATTTATTACGTATAAAATATTTAATAATAAATTCTTTAAAAAAGTTATTATATATAATTAAAAAATAATTACGAATTTTAATAAAATAATTAATAAATAATTAATAAATTTATCGCGTATTATATTTAATTAAATTTAATTTAAATTAATCGTATACGATTTAATACGTTTTAATAAATTTTATAAAATAACGGTTTTTTTATTAAATGTATTTTCTTACGAATTTATTTATTTAAAAATTAAAACGATTATATAATTTTATTTTTTTAACGTTTATTTTACTTTAATTTTATTATTATTAATTATATTATTAATTTTATTATTAATTTTATAATTAATTTTATAATTAATTAAATTACAATCTTAATATAATTTATATAATTTTTATATTTTACGATTTATATAATTTTTATATATTTACGATTTACACGATTTTTATATTTTAAAATTCATTTATACGCACAAATATAAATATTTCGTACGAAATATTATTTTATTCGAAGTTTTTTCGAAATATTATATCCGAGGTTTTTTAAAAATATTATTTCGATTTTTTTTTTAAAAAAAATTTCGAAAAAAAAACTAAAAATTAATTACGTAAAAATTCATAAATTATAACTTGCGTATTATTCGCGTTATATTTTTTTAGTAACTTTTTAAATTTTTAAACTATATATTTTACGCTACGTTTTTTTCGGTAATTTTTCGAATTTTTAAATTACGTATTTCGCGTTATTCGCGTTATATAATCGCATTATATTTTTATATTTTTAAAAAAAAATTTAAATATTTAATTTTCGTTATATTTTTTAAAAATATTTTTATTTTATATATTTATTATTTTCGTAATTATTATTATTATTTTTTAATCGATATATTATAATATAATATTTTAATATTTCGATTTTTTATAATTATTTTCGTATAAAAATAACGAACATTTTATTTAAATTTTTAATATTTATTATTTAATATATTTTATTATTTACCCGTTATTTAATTTATATATATTTAATAATAAAAGATTATATTATATAATAATTTATTACGCGTATTATATCGTCGTTATTAACGTTTAAAATAAAAATTAAAAAAAAATAATTACGAAAATAAAAACGATGATAATTTTTTTTATCGACGTTTATAAAATTTAACTTTAATTATCGTATAAAAATATTTAATAATAATATTTTTTAATTTTAAATAATAATAAACGATATTACTTTTATATATTTAAATAATTAAATAATAAATTAAATTTTTAATATTATATTATATTTATTGTTAATTAAATTATTTTTTAATTTTATAAATTAAAAATATTTTATAATTTTAAATTTTAAAAAATAAATATTTTTTAAAAATAAAATAAAATTTATTTTACGGTTATAATAATCGCTATAAATCGAAATATTTTATAAATTAAATTTCGATAATTTTTTTAACTTAATAATTATTTTTATTTTAAACATTATTATATGTATTATTTATTTTTATTATCGGATTTTTATTTATATTATTAATATAAAAAGTTTATTTTTTATTTTTTACTCGATTTTATTAACGGATTTTCATATAAAAATTCAATAAATTAAATAGTTTTTTCGAGTACGGGTATATTTTTTAATTGAATTTTTTATATATATTAAATTATACATAATTTTTATTATACATTTTATTATATATACTTTTATATTTTATTTATTTTAAAAATGTAAAATATAAAACTTATACCGTTATTTTCGTTTTAATTAAATTTCTTTAATAATTTAAGTTTTATATCGATGTATATTTTATTTTAAAAGTTATTCGAATATAAAGTCAATTTTATAAAAGTATTTAAAAGTGTAAATAATAACTCGAAGTAATTATATAATTTTTTTTTACGGTCGTATATTTTTTAACACTTATATAAAATTAAATATATATTCGAATAAGTTTTAAAATAAGGGATATATCGATATAAAAATTATATTATTAAAAAGGTTTAATTAAAGCGAAAATAATAATTTATTTTTTATATTTTATATTTTTAAAATAGGTGGGATATAATGAAATATATAATAAAATATATAATAAAAATTAAATTAATTAAAAAAAAAAAAAATATATATTATACATTAATACGATTATTTGTAGATTTATATGTAGGGTTATTAAATATAATATATATTTTAATGTATTAATAATATAAATAAAATTCGATAATAAAATATAATAATATATATAATAATGTTTTTTATTTTTATTTTTTAAATTTTTTTCCGTGTCGATTATTACGTTTATTTTAATTAATATTACGTTTTCGATTTTTATTTTAATATATAAATTACGTAATAAATTTCATCGTATTATTAAAAATATAATTAAATTTAATTACGTTTATATAATTTTATTTAATATCGAAAAATAATTTAAAATAAATAATATATTAATTTATATAAAAATAATTAATATTATCGAAAAAAATAAAACTAGATATAAAATATATAATTTTTTTTATAAAATTTATTAATTTTTCGATTATATTAATTTTATTTTTATTTGAAAATCGAAGTTTAAAACAATAAATAAATTTAAATTAAAAATTTATATATTTCGTTATTTTAATAAATTTATTAAAATTATTTTATAAATAATAAATTAATATAACGATATATATTATTTCTTTTCGTATATTTTCGTAAAATAAATTTTATTCGATTTATTTAATTTTTATTTTTCGATTTAACGTTATTATTATTTAATAATATTAAAAATATTAATTTTTTATTTTTTTTTCTAAATTTATCGATAAATATAAACTCGACTTCGTTTAAAAAAATATAAAAAATAAAGTTTTTAAATTATAAAAAAAATTGTTAATTATATCGTTAAATAATAAAAAATATTTTCGAATTATATTCGAAAAAAACGATAATTATAAAAAGATTAATAAAACGAAATATTTTAATAACGATATTTATTTTATTAATTTATTTAATATAAATTTTTACGAGTTTTTTTAAAATGATTTATATAATTTATATATTTTTTATAATAACGACGAAATTATTTCGATTAATTTATTATTTAAACCATTTCGACATATAAAATATATTAATGAATTAAATAAAAATATCGGTAAAAACGTTTAAAAAAATTTAAAATTAAAATTATTATTATATATTTTTAATATAAAAAATAATAATTAAATTTTTATAAAATAATAGAAAAATAAGAAAATAAATATTTATAATATTAATTTAAAGTTCGATGTTTTTTATATTAAAAATAAAATGTTATTTTTTTAATAAATATCGAAGTTTTAAATAAACGAAAATATAAAAAACGTATTTTATTTTATTATATTTATAAAGGTTTTTTAAATAATAAATATTATTTTACGAATTTTTTTAAAAAAAGTTTTTTTAATTTTTTTAATAAAAAAATTATTTAAGTATTTAATAAATTAAGTTTATAAAGTTAATAAAAATAAAATCTTTTTTTCCTTAATTTTTAATATTATATTATTAATAAAAATATAATATTTATATTTATTTACTTTTACGAAATACTTTTAAATAATAATAATAAAAAATATATATAATTTATAATATTTAAATTTAAATATATTATTCGAAGTAATTATTATTTTTACGATCGAATATATTATTATATTTCTTAATTTTAAATAATAATATAAATAATAAATCTAATTATAATATCAATTAATTAATTTATTTTTTCGTAATATTTTTAAATTTATTATTAAAAATATTTTCGTTTTTTTTATATTAAAAATTATTTTTTTCGTTTTTATTATTAATATTATCTTTAATTTCGTTTAAAAAAAAATTAAAACTTTAATCGATATTAATTCGATCGATGTTAATTATTTTTAAAATAAATAAATTATAAAAAGTTTTTTTTAAATAAAAAATACACGAAAATTTTTATTTTATTTCGCGGTTATAAATTTTTAACGAATTAATATAAATTTTATAAAAAAAGTTTTTATAATGGATTTTTTATTAATAAATTTACTTATAAATTTAATACGATTACGTAATAAAATATTTTCGTTTTTTTCTATATTAAAAATTATTATTTTCGTTATTATCGTCGATATTATTTTTAGTTTCGTTTAAAAAAAATTAAACTTTTAATCGATATTAATTCGATTTATATTAATTACTTTTTAAATAAATAAATTATAAGTAAATTTTTTTTTAATAAATAAAATACGAAAGTTTTTATTTTATTTCGTAGTTATAAATTTTTAATTAATTAATATAAATTTTATAAAAAGGATTTTTATAATCGATTTATTATTAATAAATTTATTTATAACTTTAATACGATTTAATAATATAAAAATTTAAATTAAATTTAAAATAATAATAAAACGAATATTATTAAAAAAATTTCTCGTAATATTTACGTAATAAATAATACGTTATTATAAAATAAATTATATATTTTAATCGAAAAAATCGATATTATTAAAAATATTAAATATAAATAATATTTAAATTAATAATATAAAATTATTAAAAAGTTATAAATTAATTTTTAAAATAATAATTATTATTAAATATAAAATAATAAAAATATTAAATTTATATTTAATAATAAAAATATATATATTTTTAAACTTTTTAATAATACGATTAAAAAAATAATATTATTAATTTTTATAAACGTAAATTTAACCGTTAAAAAAATCGTTTATAAATAATAACGATATAACGATTCGTTAAAAAAATATAAAAAATATATATTTTTTGAAATAAAAAGTTAATTAAATCGTTATAACGATTAAAATAAAAATAAAATTCGATGAATATATTTTAATTTATAAAAAAATGTAATTTTTAAAAATAAATTTTAAAAATTAAATTTTTAAAAAACGCGTAAATACCTTTAATAAAATTAACGTTAAATAATAAATCTTAAATAAATTTATATAAATCGATATAAATATAATTTAAATAATTTAATTTATTAATATATAATTAATATTTTAAAAATTAATAAAAATCGATTTATTTATTTTTAAATTTATATTATCGATATAATTAATATTATTTAATAATTTATAAAAAGTTTTAAATAACGATAAAATAAAATATAAAATATAAACGTATTTAAAATATCGTCGACATTAAAAACGTTATTAAAAAATAAATAAAATTATTATAATTATAAAAAACATATATATTAATAAAAATTAAAAAATTTTTAATATATTATTATTATTATTATTATTATTATTATTATTATTATTATTATTATTATTATTATTATTATTATTATTATTATATTGTATACTTATATATATATTATAAAAATATAAAAGTATACGGTTTTATTATTCGGTAATAATTTAAGTAAAAATCGTCGATTTAAAAAAAACTTACTTCGTTATAATTTTTTTTCGATTATATTATTTAACGATATAAATTTTTTCCTTAAAATTTTAAAAATTTATTTTTTTAATAAATATAATTAAATTAAATAAAAGAAATTTATTTAATATTTTTTTATTTTTTTTTTTTTATTTTTTTTCGAGATTTTTTCGAAGTTAAAATAACCCGTAATTATTTATTTTATAAATTTTTTAATTATAATCGTTACTTTTTAAAATAATTTTATTATAATTTTTATATATTTACTTTTTATTTAAAACATTATTTTTTATTAATTAAAAGTTTATATCGATATCGATTATTTAATATTATTTATTTAAATCGATATTTTTTTATAAATTTTTATAAATAATTTTTTTTTATATTTTTTTTCGTATTTATTTAATTATCGTGTTATTTATTTTCGTTATATATTATATACTATTATTTATTATTTTCTATCGTTAAAATATACGTTATTATTTCGTAAAAAATCCCTTATCGCTTTTCGATAACATATATAATATACATTTAATTTATAATAATTAAAATACGGTTTATTATCGATAAACTTATAAAATTCGATTATTTTTTCGAATAAATATCGGTAATATTTTATAGGCGGTGCCGCCGGCGATATTAATTTTACTTTTTCGTAAACGTTTTTTTTTCGTTTTTATTATATTTTTATAATATTAATTTGTTTTTTTCGTAGGTTACTTCGAATATATAAAACGATAACATTACTTTTAAAGCTTTATTAAAAATTTTTAATATATTAAATAATATTTAAATTAATAAAATTATTTAAAATAATTGTAAAAATAATAATTATTAAAATGTATAATTCGAAATAAATTATTATTTTAATATAATTAAGTTTTTAATAATTATAATTAATATTAAAAAATATTAAAAATAATATTATCGTAATCGTTGATATTACGATTATTACGAAAAAATATAAACGATATCGACGTTATTATAAAATATAACGATAATATATAAAAAATAAAAAATATATATTTATTTAAATTTTAGTAATAACGATATATTAAAATAAATTAAAATAAAACATTAATAATTAAATATATAAAAAACTTAAATTAACGATAATATATTAAATTTAATAAAAATAAAATATTTATAAATAAATACGTAAAAAAATAAAATAATAATAATACGTTAAAATTAATAAAAGTTAATATTTAAAAGTAAATATATTAAAAAAATAAAATAATAATAATATATTAAAATTAATAAAAACGAAATATTATCGAAATATTATATTGAAATTTTAAAATTTATTAATTAAAATTACGAAATAAAAATTAAGTCGAATAAATATTAAAAATATTAAAAAAAAATAAAAATAAAAACTTTTACGATTTTATATTTTTATACGAAAATTTAAAAAATATAATTATATTTTTATTAAAAAAAACGCTTTAATTATTAAAATAATATAATATTTTATATATTCTTTTTAATTTAATAACGTATATAAATAAAATATTTTAATTATTATAAAAATACGATGTTTTTTATATTTAAAAAAAATTATATAAATATTTAATTATATATATACGTAAATAAATAATATTATAAATACGTTTAATATTTATTTTATATAAATAACGATTAATATATCGTTTTTAAATAAAAAAATAAAACGAAATAATTTGTTTTTATTTTATTTAAATTTTAAAAATATATATAAATATTTTTTTTAAATATTTAATTAATATTCATAATATTTTAAACGGATTAAAATATCGATTTTAATTAAAATATATATTTATTTAAATAAATTAAAAGTTATTTTTATAAAATAATATAATAACTTTTAATTTTTTTTTTCGAATTTTACGATTATTTTTATAATTATATACTTTTTAATATAATTATTAATATAACTTTTAATATAAGTTTTAATATAACTTTTAATATATGTTTTAATATAACTTTTAATATAATTTTCGTAATACTTTTTAATTTTTACGAAAAATTACCCGTGTTACTTTTCGATAAAATCGTCGCGGAAAGTTATTTTTATTACTTTTTTAAAAATTCTTCGAGAAAGTCGTCGCGAGTAACCACCTTATATTACCTTTCGAAAAAACCGTCGCGAAAAGTTATTTTTATAACTTTTCGGAAAATTATTACGAAAAACCACTTTATATTACTTTTCGATAAAATCGTCGCGAAAAATTACCCGTATAATTTTTTTATATTTAATTTTAAATATATAATTCGATAAATTTTTCGAAAAATACTACGAAAAATATATCGAATTAAAATTAAATTTATATAATTAAATTTATATTTATAATTAAATTAAATTAATTAATAAAATTATTTATTAAAATGTAAATAATTTTAAATATAATAATTACGATATATATAATAAATTAATTAAATAAAAATATAATATAAATTATTATATAAAACGTACACGTAATTAATTAACGTAACGTAATATAACGTAACGTAATATAACGTAACGTAATATAACGTAACGTAATATAACGTAACGTAATATAATATAATATATATTTAATATAACGTAAAAAATATAATTCGTAAATTTTTATATAATTAATTTTTATTATTTTTTCGATTTTTTTTAAAAAAAAAATCGAAATAATATCTCGAAAAAACCTCGAATAATGTTTACGAAATTTTTATAATATATTTTTTTTAATTTCGAAAATATTTTCGATATAAATTCGACGAATTTTACGATAATATTATATTATTTTATTTTTATTTAAATTATTATTATTTTTAAATTTTTATACTTTTTTTTAATTTAAATTTCAATTTATTTAATAATAATTTAAAATAAATTAACGTAAAACGAAATATTAAAAAAATAACGTATATTTCGAATATTTTATAATTTTATAATATAATTTTAAAAAAATTCGACGTTATAAATTATTTATATCGATATTTTTTAATATATTTTATATATAATATATTAATATATATAAATATATTTAATAAATGTATTTAAATTATAATTAATAAAATATAAATAAAAAACTTTAATTATTATAATAATATTTATATTATTTTCGAAACGTTAATAAATAATAATATAAATATAACGTTAATAAAACGTAATACGAAAAAATATACGATCGTATACGAAATAAATAAATTCGAAATTAAATTTTAATATATTAAAATATTAAAGTAAATTCGAAAGTAATTCGATAAATTAAACGAAAAAAAAATATTATTACGAAAAAAAATTACGATTTAAATATATAAACCATAAAAAATTAAAACTTTAAATTAAAATTAAAACGTTATAATTCGATTATAAAAATTATTATTAAATAATAATAATATTTATAATAAAAAACACGTAAAATAAAATTAATAAATAATAAATATAACGTAAAAAAACTTTATAATAAAAACGTAATAATTTTTAATTCTTTAAAATAAAAATATTATAAAAAAAATAATTCATTAAAAATAAAATTTATTTATTTAAATAAAATTTAATATAAAATTATTTTCAATTCGATTAATAACGAAATAAAAATTAAATTACGGCGAAATTATTATTAAATAATTTCGATAAAATAAATAAAACTTCGTTTTATTTTAAACGATAAAAATAACAATTTATATAAAAAAAATGCAAAATACCTTTAATGAAAAAATAAAAATTTAAATGTTTATAAATTATTTTTTTTATAATTAATTCGAATTTATTTTATAATAAATTTTTATAATATTTATTTTATATATAACACTTATTAAATGATATTTTTAATTTAATTAAAAAAAATTCAATATAAATTTCGTCGATTAATATATTAATTAAAATGTTAATATTAATATAAAACAAAAAAATTATTTAAATTAAAAATAATATAATTTATTAAAAATTTATTAATTAATTTATTTTATTATTAAAAAATATTTAATCTTTTTATTTTTTTATTATAATTTAAAATTAATATAATATTTAAAAAACGGTTAAGTATATTCGAATATTTTATTTTTAAATTAAATTAATAAATAATTCGAAAATTAAAACGGTTTAAAATTTTAATTTATTTAATTTAACGAGCCTTTAATTATTTAATAATTATAAAATACTTTAAATTTTTATAATTAATAAAAATTTCGATTTTTTAAGTTTTTAATTTTAATTATTATTAGTTTAATATTTTAATAATAATTAAAAAATTTTTATTTTAAGTTTAATTATTATATTTTTATATTAAATATTTTAAAAAATAATACGAAATTAAATATTAATAATTATAATGATTTTATTATAAAAATATATCGTTATAAATTTAATCGAAAACGTCGATTGTAATTATAATTTTACGGTTTAAATTATATTAAATTAAAATTAAATTAATCGTAAATATTATATTAAATATTTAAAATATCGTTCGAATTAATTTATTTTTTATTTAATTTCATTTAATATTATTTTTAATTAATATTTTTAAAAATTTAATAATTTTAAATATTTCTTTTATAAAACGAAAATAAAAATTTACGAAATTAAAAAAATAATATTTAATTTATTCGAATTGATTTTTAATATTTTAAATAAAAAAACGAATTTTAAATATTTAAGTTTTTTTACGAAAGTTTTATATTTATTAATGTTTATTTATAAATTAATTTTTCGAAAATATTTTAAAAATCTTTTAATATATTTAATATAATTTTTTAAAAAAAAATTACGTTATTTATAAAAATAAAATAAAATTACTTTAATAAATCGAATAAAAATAATTAATATACGTTTAAAAAAATACTAATATATTAATTAAATAAAAAGAAATAATTTTATATTCGTAAAAATTATATTTAATAATAAAAGCGGTTTTTTATTTATTTTTTTCGACGATTTAAATGTTAATAAATACGGTTATAATATTAATTTTTTATATTCTTTTAATATATTTCGACTTAAAATAATATAAAATCGATTTTTAATCGTAATTACGTTTAAAGCTTTATAATTAATATAAAATTTATCGTCGCTTTAAATTTTTTTATTAAATAAAGTCGAAATATTATAAAAAAATATAAATTTATAAATTTAATTTTTATTTAAAATTTTATTAATATATTTTTATATAATTATTTATTTTTTATTATTATATAATTTAATTTATAACATAAAAGTTTTTTTTTCGATTTTAAATATATTTAAATATTATATAAATGTCGAAAAATTAAACTATTAATATTTTTTACCCGAGGTTTCCTCGGGGTATTGTCTCGAATTTTTTTCTTAGGAAAAAAATTCGAAAAAAAAAGCAAAAATTAATTACGTAAAAATTCACGAGCCACACTTCCCACGCCACACTAGCCACACACCACACCACGCCACGCCACGCCACGCCACGCCCCGCGCAACGGCCCGTGCCACGCTTTTACCTAATCAATTGAGCCGCTTAATTGAGCCGCCATATATATCGCGACTACCACACTTGAAGTTATTCGCATTTTAATGGACGATTCTATTAATTGAATTGATTTAATTGAATTGATCTAGTTGAATTGATCTAGTTGAATTGATCTAGTTGAATTGATATAGTTGAATCGATCTAGTTGAATTGATCTAGTTGAATTGATCTAGTTGAATTGATCTAGTTGAATTGATCTAGTTGTATGGATCTAATTCTAATTCAACGTATGATTCGACTTGAAAGAATCGAATTGAATGAATCGAATTGAATGAATCGAATTGAATGAATCGAATTGAATGAATCGAATTGAATGAATCGAATTGTATGGATCTAATTCTAATTCAACGTATGATTCGGTTTGAAAGAATCGAATTGAATGAATCTATGCGAAAGATTCGAATTGTATGGATCTAATTGTAGGTATGGATCTAATTGTATGGATTTGATTATATAGATCTAATTCTAATTCGACGTATCCTTCGTGGCACCTTTCGAAGAATCTTTCGAATTGTATATTCAAAGCTAGGTATAAAAGTGTCATACGGGTGGTCACTCGCGACGGCTTCATCGAAAGGTAGTAGGGGTGGCCTCTCGCGACGGTTTTATCGAAAGGTGGTATGGGGTGGTTTCTCGCGACGGCTCTTCGAAAGGTGGCACGGGTGGTTTCTCGTAAAAGCTAAGGGGTGCCACGAAAGCTGTATTAGAAGCTGTATTAGAAGCTGTATTAGAAGCTGTATTAGAAGCTGTATTAGAAGCTGTATTAGAAGCTGTATTAGAAGCTGTATTAGAAGCTGTATTAGAAGCTGTATTAGAAGCTGTATTAGCAGTTGTATTAGCAGTTGTATTAAAAGGTGTATAACTATAGAAATAGTCGTAGAATTCGAAGAAAACCGAGGGCTATTGTGTCACCCTACGGGGGTGACCTCCAGTTAAAAAATATGTCGAAAATATTATAAAATAATATAAATATTTTAACATGAAATTCGTTATCGAAATAATTTAATTTACTTTTTATATATTTATTAATATTAATTTTTATATTTTTATTTAAAATTAATATTTCGAAATATTTATTTATAAAATTATATAATTTCGAAATTAATTATTTTTTATTTTTTATATCGATATTTTTAATAAATATAAATTTATATAATTAAATAAATATTTTTTTTAATTTAATAATATTTTATAATATTTTATTAAATTTTATTATTTCGTATAAAATATTTAATAATAAACCTTTTAAAAAAATTATTATATATAATTAAAAAAATAATTATAAATTTCGATGAAATAATTAATAAATATTTAATAAAATACATTATTATTATTATTATTATTATTATTATTATTATTATTATTATTATTATTATTATTATTATTATTATTATTATTATTATTATTATTATTATTATTATTATTATTATTATTATTATTTAATTATAATTAAATTTTTATTTAAATGTTTTATTTTTTTATATTTTTATAAATTAATTTTATTCGTTTAATAATTTATATTTTAATATAATTAATTATTATTTTATTAATAAAATATCGATTAATAATTAATAATTTTATAATTAATAATATATTATATTTATATTTATTTAAAACGGTTATATTATTTATATTAAATTAAATTATTTTAAAAGTTTTTACGTTTATAATAAATTATTTTTAACTTTAATACTTTTAAAAATTATCGTAAAAAATATCGATTTTTTAATTAAAAATAATTAATTTATAAAATTAAAAAGTTTTCCTATAATTAATTTAAAGTTTTAATTATTAAATTAAAAATTTAAATAAAAATAAAATTTTATTATATAATTTCAAATAAATAATTTATATATATAAATTTAAATAAATTTTTTTTTAAAAAATATAATATTTTTATTCGATTAATAAATTAAATTATTTTCGTTAAATTAATAAATTAAATATAAAATAAAATATTTTAACCCTACGTAAACTACGGCGAATAAAAAAAAATATAAAAAAAACCTCGAAATATAATTTTTTTAAAAAAAATAAAAAAAACCCGGAAAAATTTTAAAATAAATTAAATTAATTTACCGTAAAAACCTCGAAACGAAATACGTAATTTTAATATTAAAAGTAAATAATTTAAAAGCTTTATAACGATTTTATAATAATAAATTAATATAAAAAATAAGAATATTTATATGCGAATTTTTCGTTAAAAAAATAAAGGTAAAATAATATTATAAATGTTTTAAATTTAAATATATTACGAAATATTATAAAAAGTAAATTAAATACGGTAAATATATAAGTTTCGTTTATAAAAATAAAAATAAAATATATTAAAATTAATTATTATATCGTAATTATAATAATAAATACACGGCTTAAAAAATATTTAATAATTTAATAAATAAAAAAAAAGTTAAAAAAATATACGTTTATAAACTTCGTTAATTTAAAAAAAATTTAAATAACGAAAAAATTATTATTAAATTTAATTTTATATTTAATAATACGAAAAATATTTACGTTTTTTATAACACGGAAAATTTAAGATTTATAAGATTTTAATTTTAAATAACATTAAAAACGTTAACGTTTCGAAGTTTTTTATTATTTTTAAAAAAAAAATTTAAAAGATAAAAAAAAAATTATAATAATCGAATAGTTTAAATTCGAATTTTTTTCGAAATTTTTTCGACTTTTACCGTAATTTAACTTAAAATAAAAATTAAATTATTTAAAATATAATTAAACGTAATAAATTATATTTCGTTTAAAAGTATTTAATAATAAATATTCGTATGGTTTATTAAAATGTAATATAAACATTCGAAATATTAACGTAAATATTAAAAAATAAATATAATAAAAACGTAGTAATTATTTAAAAATTATAATTTATAAAAAATAAATCGTATTTTTCGAATTTCGATAATTATTATATAATTTAAAATAAATCGAAAAAAGCGGTTTTATATATTAATAAAATATTAAATAAATTAAATTAAATTAATAAAATAAATTATAATTAAATTATAACGGAAATAAAAACTTAAAATTACGAAATTAAAATTTAATTTATATATATAAAACTACGAAAAACGTCGAAAAAAAACTTTATTTCGAATATATTATAAAAATACGCGAAAAGCTTTAATATAATAATAAAAGATATAAACGTATATTATTTATTATAAAACGAAAAAAATAAAATTTAAAATAATTTAAAAAAGATTTTTCATTTAATAAATCGTTAACGTTTTACTTTTATTATTTTTAAAAGAAATATTATTAAAAGATTTTATAAATAAAAAAAACTTAATATTAAATTTAATTTAAATCGATATTAAATTTAAATATATTTTTTCGAAGTTTTTTAAATAAAGCGATTTTAATTATATAACGTAAAAAATTAAAATAAATATAAAAATAAAATCGAAGAAAATTCGCGTAATAAAAGTCGATAAAATATGAAAAAAAATAAATAAAGTTTTAATTAAAGTTAAAATTTATAAAATTAAAGTCTCGAACGAATTTAAAAATAAAGTTAATATAAACGAATATATATATCGTTTAACGAAAAAAGTTTAAAAAATAACGTAAATAATTACGTTATAATAAAAATTTTTAATAATAAAAATAATTAAATAATAATCGAAGGAAATATAATAAATTAAAATTAATATAATATATATTCGAAAAAAGTAAAACGAAATTAAATCGAAATAATATTAAGAAAAGTTAAAAATTATTAATAAATAATATAAAATAATAATAAATACGATTAAATGGATATATTTTCGAAAAATAATAATAAAAGTTTCGCATAATAATATTAAATTTTAAAAATTAAAAAAATGAGTTAAATTTAAAAGTTAATAATTATTATAAAATACATATTTATTTAATATAAAAGGTAATTTTTAAAAGCTTTTATAAATAATAAAATAAAAAAATAAAAAACGACTTTTAATTAATAAAAATTTCTTTATTAACGACGTCGATTTACTCGATATCGAAAACGGTTAAATAAATTTAATTAATTTATTTTAAATATAATAAAAAATTATATAAAAAATGAAATAAAAAATATAATTATAAAAATTAAATTATAAAAAATATCGAATAAAAACTTTTTTTTATTAATTTTTTTAAAATTTATAAAAAATTTTTATTTTAAACTTTAATTAAAAGAATTATATAAAGTTTTAAATTAAATTATTATTTTAAAACTTTTAAATAATTTTATACGATAATTTTTTTAAATTAAAAAAAACGAACGAAAAAAAAAATTTTCGAAAATTTATTATTTTATATTTTTATTAAATACGATAAAAAAAATAATCGAAAAAGTTTTTATATAATAAATTATAACGGTAATAAAAAATACGGTTTATTTTTTAAAAAAATAAATAAAAAATAAAATATATAAATTTACGAAAATAATTATTTATATAATAACGGAAATGATTTTTTTTTATAAAAATATAAAACGACGGCGTTATTATTATAATTAAATATATCGAAAATATTTAATAATATAATGTCGGCGAAAATAAAGTACGTTATAATTATAAAAAAGTTTTTAAATTAAATTATACGTTAAATTAAAAATTATTTAATAAATAAATAAATTATTTTTATTATCGACGGTAAAAATTCGTAATAATATCGAATTACGAATAAAGTATTATAAAGTTTTTTATTTTTTTTTATTTTATTTATTTTATATATTATATCGTTATACGAAATTTTAAAAAATAAAAGAATATTAATGAATTTTATTATTAACATTTTTTAAAATTATTATCGAGTTTTATTAATACTTTTAATATAAAAAATATATTTTTTACCTCGTATTCGGTTTTATTAATACATTTTTATATAAAAATATAATAAATTAAATAATTTTTTCGAATACGAATACATTTTTTTAATTAATTTAATTTTTATTATATATTTTATTATATATTTTATTATATTTTATTTATTTTAAAGATATAAAATATAAAAGTTATATCGTTAATTTCGTTTTAATTAAACCTTTTTAATGATATAAATTTTATATCGATGTATATTTTATATAAAAAGTTATTTTAATATATATGTAATTTAATAAAGATATAAATAACGGTTAAAAATAATTATATAATTTTTTTTTACGATTATATATTTTTTTAATATTTTTTAACACTTTAAAATATATGTATAAAATTAACTTTATATTTAAATAACTTTTAAAATAAAACATACATCGATATAAAATTTACATTATTATAAAAGTTTAATTAAAGCGAAATTAACGATGTAATTTTTATAAACATTATTATATATATTATTATATTTTATTATCGGGTTTTATTTATATTATTAATACATTAAAATATATATTATATTTAATAACTTTATATATAAATCTACGTATAATTATATTAATATATAATATATATTTTATATATTTTTTTAATCGATTTAATTTTTATTATATATTTTATTATACTTTTAATTATATATTTTATTATATTTTATTTATTTTAAAAATATAAAATATAAAAATTATATCGTTAATTTCGTTTTAATTAAATCTTTTTAATAATATATATTTTATATCGATATATTTATTATTTTAAAAGTTATTCGAATATATATTCAATTTTATATAAATGTTAAAAAGGTATACGACCGTAAAAGGAAATTATATAATTATTTCGAGTTATTATTTATATTTTTAAATATTTTTATAAAATTAATTTTATATTTAAATAATTTTTTATATAAAATATACATCGATATAAAACTTTTACAATTAAAAAAATTTAATTAAAGCGAAAATAATAATTTATTTTATATATTTTATATTTTTAAAATAAGTGGGATATAATAGGATATATAATAGGATATATGGTGGGATATACGGTGGAAGTTATGTGTAATTTAATATATATAAGAAATTTAATTAAAAAGTGTACCCGTACTCGAAGAGACTATTTAACTTGGTACATTTTTATATAAGAATCCGTTAATAGGACCGAATAAAAGGTAAGAGATGTATTTTTTATATTAATAATGTAAATAAAGGTCCGATAGTAAAAAAAAATAGTGCATATAACAATGTTTATTTTTATATTTTACATTTTTAAAATAAGTGGAATATTATAAAATATATAAAAAATATATGGTAAAAATTATATGTAATTAAATTAATTAAAAAAAAACATAAAATATATATTATATATTAATACGATTATACGTTAATTTATATATAAAGTTATTAAATATAATAAATATTTTAATATATTAAAAATATTAATAAAATTTAATAATAAAACGAAAAAATATTAATAATAAAATTTATATTAATAATAAATTTTACGAACGATATAAATTTTTTTATCGTTAATTACGATTCGAAAAAAAATTACGAAAAATTCGAAAACGTATATATTAAATATTAAAAATAAATAAAAAAATATAAAATATTTTTTTATTTAATAAAAACGAACTTATATATTTTATTTATATATATAATTCGATTATAAAATTCGTACGTTTAAAAAATTATATATTTAATGCGACGAAAAATATTAAAATTTTAAAAGTATAATTAAATAAAAAATTAAAATAAAAACGATATTTAAAAATTATAAAAATAAAAATAAAAAAATAAAAATATATATTATTTAAATTAATAGTTTTTATATAAATTTATAACGTTTCGAAAACGAAAAAAATCTATATTAAAATTATTAAAAACACGATAATATTTAATATAATTATATAATATATATTTTTATAAAATAATAAAATAAAAAATATAACGATTAAATTAAATTTAACGTAATTAAAATACTTTAAAAAAATAAACGAAACGTATAAAATAATTTTTATTATTTAATTCGAAAACGAATTAAAATATTTTTTAATAAATTTATATTTAAATAAAAAAATTACGAATTTCGAATTTAAAATACGTATAATAAAATTCGTTAAAATTATAAAAAATACGAGTATTAAAGTTAAATTATAATTATTAAATTATATAATTAAGAAAAACCCTTCGATATAACGATAAATAAAAATTAAAATAATAATAAAATAAAAAAAAATAATTAAAAAATAAATAATTAAAAATAATATTATCGATATTATAATCGATAAATAAATCGATCGTTTCGAAATGTTACCTATATAAAATATAATCGTAACGAATACGTTTTTTTAAAACTCGTAAATACGGCCGTAATATTATAACGTACGAAAATATAAAACTTTTACGTTAATATCAATACGAATTAAAAAAAATAAATTTAAAAGCGTTTTATTTAAAAAAAAACGGTTTAAAAATTATTTCGTTAAAATATAAATATAAAAAACGTAAAACGATATATTATATAATTATAAATTATTCGAAATATAATAAAATTAAGTTTATTTTATAAGTAAAATTAAAATTTAAAATATTTATTACTTATAAAAATTACGAAAAAATATTATTAAATTTAAAAAAAATAAAAATAATAATTAAATGATTTTTATAAAAAAATTACTTTCAATATATAAAATAATATTAAAAATAATATCGTAAGAAATAATTTATAAAACACGTAAATTTAAAAAACGAAGTAATATATTAAAAAAATAATGAAACGAAATCGTAAAATATTTAATATTAAATATTATAAAAATAAATTCGAATAATTAAACGTTTTTAAATAAATTAATATTATAATTAATAAAATATTTTTTAAGCTTTTCATTTAATAAAAAAAAAATTTAAAAAAATTTAAAATTTTTTTTCGAGTTTTTATATTAAAACTTTTTTTAAATTCGTTTAAAATTTAATTTTAATTCGATTTTATTTACGATAATCGAAGTTATCGAATAATAAACGATATTTTTACATTTCGATTAATTATTAATAACTTTTTATAATTTATAAATAATTAACATTAATATTACGAAATAAAAAAACGAAATTATTTATAATCGAATATAAATTTTTAAAATATCGTTTTAAAAAATATTATTATTATCGTTAAATTTATTATATATAAATAAATTTTTATATAACGATATATTTTCAATTAAAAATTTACTTCGATGAATTTTTTCGATTATTATAAATTTATATATTAAATAAAATACGGTTTCGTATATTTCGATTTTTATTTTTATAAAATATAAAAAATTAAAGCCGTTAAACTCGTCGTAAACGTCGGGAATTTTTAATATAAAAACCGTCGTAACTTATTTTAATAAAACCTTAAAAATAATATTATTACTTTATATATTCGAAATGACTTACGAAAAAAATAAATTAACATTATAAAAATATAAAAAAAAAAAAAACGTTTACGAAAAATAAAATTAATATCGTCGACGATACCGTTTATAAAATATTATCGACGTCCATTCGAAAAAATAATCGAATTTTATAAATTCGTTAATAATAAGCCGTATTTTAATCGTTATAAATTAAATATACGTTATATATATTATTAAAAAATAATAAAAATTTTTTTATAAAATAACAACGTTTATTTCGTTAATAAAAAATAATAAACGATGATATATAATATATAACGAAGATAAATAATAAAGTAATTAAATAAATACGAAAAAAAAATATAAAAAAAAATTATTTATAAAAGTTTATAAAAAAAATATCGATTTAAATAAATAACATTAAATAATCGAAATTAATATAAACTTTCGATTAATAAAAAATAACCTTTTAAATAAAAAGTAAATATATAAAAATTATAATAAAATTATTTTAAAAAACCACGGTTATAATTAAAAGTTTATAAAACGAATAATTACGAAACGTTTCGACTTCGAAGCGACTTCGAAAAAAAAAATAAATGAAAAAAAATAAAAAAATATTAAATAATTTTTTTTTATCGAATTTAATTATATTTATTAAAAAAATAAACTTTTAAAATTTTAAAAAAAAGTTTATATTATTAAATAATATAATCGAAAAGAAATTATAACGAAATAAGTTTTATTCGAATGGATAATTTTTACTCGAATTATTATCGGGTAATAAAATCGTATATTTTTATATTTTTATAATATATATATAAATATACGGCGTAAAAATAATAATAATAATAAATATATATATAAAATTCACTTTATATTTAAATAATTTTCGAAATAATATATATATTAATATAATATATATATTATTAAAAAATTAAATTAAAACGAAATTAATAATTTACTTTTTATATTTTATAATTTTAAAATAAATAAAATAAATATATAATTTAATAAATAAATATATATAAAAATATAATTAAAAAAAGATTTTATTTTCGAAAAGTTAATTTATTTATTATATTTTTATATAAAAATATATTAATAAAATCGAATATAAAATAAATAATATATTTTTTATATTAATAATATAAATAAAATTCGATATTAAATATAAATAATATAAATATTAATTTTTAAAATAATAATATTAAAATATATTAAATATTATTATTATTATTATTATTATTTTTATATTATATATTTATATATATATTATAAAAATATAAAAGTATGCGGTTTTATTATTCGATAATAATTCGAATAATAATTATCGATTCGAATAAAATTTATTTCGTTATAATTTTTTTTCGATTATATTATTTAACGATATAAATTTTTTTTTAAAAATTTTAAAAACTTACCTTTTTTAATAAATATAATTAAAATCGATAAAAGAAAATTATTTAATGTTTTTTTATTTTTATTTATTTATTTTTTTAAAATCGTTTCGAAGTTAAAATATTTTATAACTATTCGTTTTATAAGTTTTTAATTATAACCGTTATTTTTTAAAATAATTTTATTATAATTTTTATATATTTATTTTTTTTTAAAAGGTTATTTTTTATTAATCGAAGGTTTATATCGATTCCGATTATTTAATATTATTTATTTAAATCGATATTTTTTTATAAATTTTTATAAATAATTTTTTTTATATTTTTTTTTCGTATTTATTTAATTATTTTATTAATTATTTTTATTATATATTATATATTATTATTTATTATTTTTTATCGTTAAAATATATATCGTTATTTCGTAGGAAATTTTTACCGTTTTTTAATAATATATATAATATATATTCGATTTATAACGGTTAAAATATAATTTATTACCGACAAATTTATAAAATTCGATTACTTTTTCGAATAAATGTCGGTAATATTTTATAAACGATATTATTAACGATATTAATTTTATTTTTTTCTTAAACGTTTTTTCTTTACTTTTATTATATTTTTATAATATTAATTCGTTTTTTTTATAAATCGTTTCGAATATATAAAGCGATAATATTACTTTTAAAATTTTATTAAAATAAATTTTAATAGTTTTCGTATTAAAAACTTTCGATATTTACGATAATTTTAATAACTTCCACTTTTTATACTTTATAAAAATAAAAATTAAAATATACGAAATCGTATTTTATTTAATATATAAATTTATAATAACCGAAAAAACTTATGGAAATAATTTTTTAATTAAAAAATATATCGTTATATAAATGTTCGTTTATATATAATAAATTTAATATTAACGATAATATTTTTTAAAATAATATCTTAAAAATTTATATTCGATTATAAATAATTTTAATTTTTTATTTCGTAACATTAATATTAATTATTTATAAATTACGAAAATTTATTAATAATTAATCGAAATGTAAAAATATCGTTTATTATTTAATAATTTCGATTATTATAAATAAAATCGAATTAAAATTAAATTTTAAATAAATTTAAAAAAAAATTTTAACACGGAAATTTAATATAAAAAAAGCTTAGATTTTTTTTAATATTTTTTTATTAAACGAAAAATCCTTAATTTATTAAAAACGGTGACGATATTTTCGAAAAAAAAAACAATAAACGAATATTATAATATTATTTATAAATTAAATAAATATTTTATCGATTCTAATATTAATTTATTTAAAAATGTTTAATTATTCGAATTTATTTTTATAATATTTAATATTAAATACTTTACGATTTCGTTTCGTTATTTTTTAATATATTATTTCGTTTTTTAAATTTATGTTTTTTATAAATTATTTTTTACGATATTATTTCTAATATTACCTTATATATCGAAAGTAGTTTTTTTTATAAAAATCATTTAACTATTACTTTTATTCTTTTAAATTTAATAAAACTTTTTTATAATTTTTATAAATAATAAATATCTTAAACTTTAATTTTATTCGTAAAATAAATTTAATTTTATTATATTTCGAATAATTTATAATTATATAATATATTATTTCGCATTTTTTATATTTATATTTTAACGAAACGACTTTTAAAACGTTTTTTTAAAAAAAAATCGTTTTTAAATTTATTTTTTTAATTCGTATTTATATTAACGTAAAAATTTCATATTTTTATACGTTATAATATTATAACCGTATTTATAAACTTTAAAAAAACGTATTCGTTACGATTATATTTCGTATATATAATATTTTAAAATATTCGATTTATTTATCGATTATAATATCAGTAATATTACTTTTAATTATTTACTTTTTTAATTACCTTTTTTTAATTTTATTATTATTTTAATTTTTACTTTTTTATTATATCGAAGGGTTTTTTTTTTAATTTTATTATTTAATAATTATAATTTAATTTTAATATTTATATTTTTTATAATTTTAACGAATTTTATTATACGTATTTTAAATTCGAAGTTTACGATTTTTTTATTTAAATATATTAAAAGTCACCCCTATAGGGTAATATAATAACCCTCGGTTTTATTTTTTTATATATACGATATCGTATTAAATTTTTAAAGTTAATTTAATTTTATATAAATTAAAGTAAAATCATATAAGTTAAAAATACGTTTACGAAATTAACTTTTTATTTTATTTTTTAATTTTTATAATCGACATATATTTTCGTTAATACGATTAAATAGTTTTAAACTTATTTAATGATTTATATTAATAAGTAAAAGTAAATATAATCTTTTTAAAATTACGACTTTTAATAGTTATACGTAAATTATTATAAAGTTTACGTTAATTTTCGAAGGCATTTTAAAAGTTAAATTTAAAAAAGTTTTAAAAAATGTTTAACTTTAAACTTTATATTTTATCATTATAAATATAAATATCGTTAATAACCCGAATCGGTTATATGATTTAAAGCGTTTTTTAAAAAACTTAAAAAGTAAAACATTTATTATTCTCGGAAATAAAGGTAAAAGTTTTAATTTTAATCCGTTGATTTTTAAGTTTTTCGTTATAAAAAACGAAATAAAAATAACTTTTAATAAGTATGTTATTAAAAAAATGTTTTTATCGATGAAATATACATTTTCGTTTTAATTTAAGATAAATTTTTCAATTATATATTTCACGTCGTTAATTACTTTTAAAATTTAATGAATATTTTCCGTAACCGTAATAAATATTCCTTTAATAAATATTAAATATATCGATATTTTTATGGTAAATATATTCATTTTTTAATACGTATTTATTAATGCGTAATTTTAATTTAACGATTTAATATAATATTTAAATAAAAAAATGTAAATTTTTTAATTACGTTTTTTTATAAATGTAATATATATTTAAAGGTTTATAACGTATCGCATTTTATTTAAAAAGGTTATCGTTTTAACGTTTATATCGAAAATAATATTTTTCGAATGTATAAGTTTTTAATTTAATATATTAATATTTTAAATTATT
Organism: Pyrenopolyporus hunteri; assembly: GCA_902806595.1. NCBI lineage: Eukaryota > Fungi > Ascomycota > Sordariomycetes > Xylariales > Hypoxylaceae > Pyrenopolyporus > Pyrenopolyporus hunteri. The sequence goes on along the minus strand of CADCXC010000009.1, from coordinate 368,741 downwards.
TATTCGTTAATTTTTAACCGTTTTAAAAAAGTTACGAAGATTTTATTTGTAATTTTTATTTATTAATTAAATAATATTACGAAGGTGAATTTTAATTATAATTTATAACTTAAAACGTAATTACCATTTAAAGTTTTAATTTTTCGCTTTTCGATTTTTAAATTTAATAACGATTAATTAATTATTAATTTAAATTAAAAAAAATCCCCGTAAAAAACAATTATAACGATATTTTTAAAATTTTTATCGAATTTATTATAAGTTTTTTAAAGTTATTAATATATTTTATAAGAATTTCGCTTAAATATTATATTACATTTGTTTATAATTAAAATATCGATGTTTTTTTATTAAATTTATTTTTTTAAAGGTATTTTATTTTTACGGGTTAAAAATAAATTTATAATTAAATATATTATTATTTTTTCGATATAGGTTTTAACGTTATTAGATGTAGCTATAATTTTAATTCGTTACCGGTAATTTTTTACGTTTATCGTTTTTATTAAAGTTTGTATAATTACATTTTTTTCTATACTATTTTTACTTTTAAAGTAATAAAATAGTTATGGTATTTTTACATTTATATCTTCCCTTTTTTTAATAATATCTATTTTATTTAAGTATTATAATATAACATTTAACATTAAAATTTATTTTATGTTTAATTTTTCGTTTATAACTAAAATATAATTAACGTTTATTTATATATTTTTTAAAGAATATTTAATTTGTAAAGTCGTAAATATATTTTCTCGTAATTTTAAATAAAATATCGATACGACTTCGTCGTTTATTTCGAGAAAATTTTTATTTTAAAAAATATCGTAATTTCGTATTATATTTAATAATAATTTATCGTTATTAATTTTTCCGTCGATTTTATATAATTTTATATTATTTAAATATAATAAGTTGTTTTTTTATATTTTAATATCGTTTAAAATTATTTTTTTTATTAGGGTAAATTCATTAAAAAATATTATATTTTTTATTTAAATAATGTTTATAATACGTTAATATTTATTTAATTTCGAAGTTAATAAAAAATCGATTATTTTAATAACCTTATTAACGTTATAATTTTAAAAAAACTTTATGATATTAAATTTAAAAATATCCTTACTTTTTTTAATTATTTTATTTAAATATAATAAAACATTATTTTTAAAAATTTAAATATATTTAAAATTTTTAATTTCGTTATTTTAATCGTCGTTGTTTTCGTTATTATTATTTCGATTTTTATTAAAGTTAAAGCCGTCGTTATTAACTACTTTATTTTAATTACCACGTACGTTTTAAATCTTCGTATCGTATTCGACATTTTCGCGTAATTTTTTTAAAATATCGAAATTATCATTAATAAACTTTAAATAATCGATTAATTTTTAATTTTTTTTTTTTTATATTTTTAAAAATATTTCTATTTTATTCGATATAAATTTATTTTAAAGAATAAATAATTTTAAATAAATAATAATAATTCGATTAAAAATTCTTTTTTTTTAAATTTAAAAAATAAAAATTAATTAATAAAAAAATATATATATTTTTTTTAATAATAATTTTTTAATAAAAATCGAATTTTTTTAATAATTTGTTAAAATTAATAAATCGATCGATTTTAATTTTTTTTATTAACCGTTTTACGATTTCGATAATCGATATATAATCGTAAAAATATAAATTTTAAAATATATTCCTTCAATATATATATTTATTAAAAAAATTAAATTTTATTATATTTTATTCGTTAATATATACGTTTTTATATATTTTCGATTTTATATTTTTTTTAAAAATTTTATTAATTAAATTTTTTAAATATAGTTAATAATTTTTAATAATTTAATATAACGTATTAAAGTAAATTTATTTTTATTTAAATTCGAAATTATAAAAATTTTTATAATTTAAAATATAAATATATATTTTCACGGTTAAATATTTTTTATTTAAAAATATTCGATTTAATATTTTTACTATTAAACTACGTACTATTTTTTCCGGGTTATTAAAATCGATAAACTTTAAATTTTTAAATAAATTATTTAAATAAATTTCGATTAAAATTAATTTTTAATATATTAATAATTTTAATTTTATAACGTAATTAATAATATATATAATTAATATTATTATATACGAGTTCGTAAAAATAAATATAAAATTATAATTATATCGAAATATATATATAATAACTTTATTTTATTATATATAATTCATCGATTTTTACTTTTATCGAAAAACACCGTTTTCGTCGATAAATGTAACATTATATAACTTTTATAAATAATCGAATCTACATTATTATCGTTTAAACTTTTTTTTATATTTAAAACATATCGACATATATTTATAATATTAAAAAATCGTTATTATAAATTCCGTTTTATTTTTTATTTATCTTCGAACTTTTCGATATTTTTTTAAAATTCTTTATTTAATGTTAATTTATTATAAATTTTTATTTTTTATTTTAAAATCTTTTAATTTTAATCTTATTAAAAATATTCGTCGATTTAACGTAAAAAATCATCCACGGAATTTAATTAATCGTTAATTATATTTTTTACGAAATTGTATAAATTAATATTATTATATAATTAAAAAAAGTCGTAAATATAAAATATGTTGCGACCATTTATTTTTAAAACGTTAAAATATTAATTAATTAAATCGAATACTTTATTTTATATTTCCACTTTTATAAATTCGTTAAAGAAAGTTTTTACGTAATTATAAAATTACATTATAATTATAATTAAATTTTACGTTATTTACTTTAATAATATTTTTTTTTATTTTAAAATTACGTTTCGATTTTTTATTTTATTCGTTTTATGTATTTTTTACCTCGAAATTTATTATTTATTTTTAATCGTATCGGCGATAAAAAATCGTTTAGGTTTAAAATAAATTATATAATTAATATATCGTATTTTATTATTATATTTTTTATTTTATTTCGATGTTATACTTTTTTTTCATTAAATAAAAGTTATTATCGGTTAAATGTAACGATATATTTTAAAAACTTTTACATATAAATATTAGAAATTTTTTTATATTATTTTAATTTTTTCGAAGTTTCGCGTAATTTTTTTTTCGTTAATAATTTATTAATTTTTTATATTTTTTTTAACGCTATTTTTTTTAATTAAACTTTAATAATTCGAGTATTATTATTTTTCATAATTCGGTTAAAAATTAAAAATAAAAATATAAAGTATGTAATCGTAATAATATTGTATTAAAAAAACTTAATATTTATTTATTTATTTTTTTTTTACGTTAATTTATATTATATGTTAAATATATTAAAATAGCGATTTATTTTTTTATATTAAAATTTTACTTATTATATTTAATTAATTTATTTTTTTCGTTGTTGTTAATAATAATTAAATCGTTAAATTCGTAAGATAAAATTTTAATAAATGTAGAAGTAAAATAATAAAGGTTAATAATAAATAAAAATCGGTTACTTTATATTATTTATACGTATAATTTATCGTTTATTATTTTTTTTTAATTATATTTTTTTTTTATTTATTAGCGATAAATTTTTCGTTTTAAAAGTTTATTATAAAAAATAGGTTTTTTATACGTTATTAAATTGATTTTATATTAAAGGAACGAATTTTAAAGATATAATCATTAATAATATAAAAAGAATTTTTTTTTCGTTAAAAATTTTATTTTTTTTTTATCGCTTCGAAAACCGGAATTATTATTCGTTATTTTATAATAATTTTTTTATATCTTTTTAATCGTTTTCGTTTACATCGTTATTATTAATAATCTTTTTAAAAAATAAATTATATACGTTTTTTTTCGACGGGGGATTTTATATATTATTATTATTTATATTTTCGTGTTAATTATTTTCGTTTTTTTATTTTTAAGGTATAACTAACTCGTTTTATTAATTTTTATTTAATGTTTATAATATATATTAAATTATCTTAAATTTAAAAAAATAAATAATTATTTTTATAATTTTATATATTTTAAAAGTTATCGTTTAAAAAAATATTATAATATAAATAATTATTTTTTATTAACTATAATAAAACTTTTATTATTATAAATTTTCGTAATTTTAAAAAAAGAAATAAATCGATTTTAATTAATTTATCGACCGCGTATTAAATTATATAAATTTCCTTTAAAATATTTTTAAATTTTTAGGGAAAATTTTAATTATAAAGGATAAATCGTTAACGAATATTATAATATATTTTTTTATTTAATAATATATCGTATTTCTAGGTTAATTTATTTCTAAATTTAAGGAAAATTTCGTTATAAAATCGTAAACGATTTTCGACGTAAGAAATTTTTTTTTAAAGGTCGAAACTTTCGTATAAACTTTAGATATAAATATACATAAAAAACTTAAAATATAAAAAATTTATATTTTATTAATAATGCGTTTTTAAATACCACTTTAACACATTTATTATATATTTATATAATTTTTTTGCAATATTACGTAAAGTAGTTTGTATAATTAAAACGACATTTTATTTTCGATAAGTTTAACGAAAAAGGTTTTTTTAACTTCGTTTTTAAGCGTTTTAGAAATGTTTTTTAAAATATTTTTATTAAATTTTTATTATAATATTAAATAAAATATAATCGGTATCATTTTATTAAAATTATTTTTATTATTTAAATTTTCCTTTAAAAATTTACGATATATAACGCTTTATATTAATTATTAATTAAGTCGAAAAACGATTTTTTTTTCGATATTTTTTTTTTATTAAAAGTTAAATTTAATATTATTTATAACATTTTTTAATAATTTTCGTACCTTTAAATTAACCGTAGTTTCGAATTTTTTAAGGTTATTTAAAATTAATTATTTTTATTATATAATTTTTAACGGTTTATTTTTACGTTTAAGTTAATATTATTCGAAAGGATGTTATTATATTCGTCGTATAACTTTTAACGGTTTACTTTTACGTTTAAATTAATATTATTCGGGACGTTATTATTATATCCGTCGTATAATATTTAAAAATTTACCTTTATATTTAAACCGAGTTTTTTTATTTATGTTAAGTTTATAAAAAAAACATTATTTTATTTTTAATGTATATTTATGTAATTTCCCGCGACGTTTAAGTTAAAGTTTTATTATTACGATTTTTATCGAATTTAAATTTTAAATATTTAATTTTAATGGTATGTTTTTTTTATTTTTATTTCGGTTAATATTTTTTTTACGTTTAGGGTTTTTTTTTTTATTAAATGAATTATAAAATACGATATCGTAAAGTTTAAATTTAAAAGATTTAATTAAAAATTTATATGTTTTTGTTTATTATTTTCGGGACTTTAAATTTTATAATCGAATATAATTTTTTATTCGAAATTATTTTAATCGAATAAAAAAAAATCGTCGATATTTTTATTTTATTTTAAGTTTTTTTTTAGTTTTATATTATTCGTAATAATTATAACGTAGGATAATATTATAAATTATAATAACGTCGATATATTAAATTAATATATAAATTTAAAATTAAATTTATATTTCTTTAAAAAATAAACCTTATAAAAATTATTATTTTTACTTATATATATTTTTTTCGAAGTTATATCGTTTTATTATTAAATTAAAATTATTAATATTTATAAAATTATTTAGATATTTTTTTCGTATTAATTTTAATTTCGATATATATTTATTTAAATAGGTATATATTTTAATTAAAATCGATATTTTAATATATTTAATATATTATAAATATTAATTAAACGTTTAAAAAAAATATTTATATATATTTTTAAAATTAAGATATAATAAAAGTAAATCATTTCGTTTTATTTTTTTTTCTATTTAAAAATAATATATTCGACGTTATTTATATAAAATAAATATTAAATATATTTATGATATTATTTATTTACGCGTATATATAGTTAAATATTTATATAATTTTTTCTTTAAATATAAAAAATACCGTACTTTTATAATAATTAAAACATTTTATTCGTATACGTTATTAAATTAAAAAAAATATATATAAGATGTTATGTTATTTTAATAATCGAAACGTTTTTTTTTAATAAAAATATAATTATATTTTTTAAATTTTCGTATAAAAACATAAAACCGCGGAATTTTTTTATTTTCGGTTTTTTTTTTTAATATTTTCGGTGTTTATTCGACTTAACTTTTATTTCGTAATTTTAATTAATAAATTTTAAAATTTAAATATAACGTTTTGACGATATTTCGTTTTTATCGATTTTAATATATTATCGTTATTTTAATTTTTTCGCGTATTTATTTTTAAATATTAACTTTTATTAATTTTAACACGTCGTTATTATTTTACTTTTTTTATATATTTATTCGTAAATATTTTATTTTTATTAAATTTAATATATTATTATTAATTCGATTTTTTTTATATATTTAATCGTTAATATTTTATTTTAATTTATTTTAATATATCGTTATTATTAAAATTTAAATAAACATTTATTTTTTATTTTTTACGTATTATCGTTATTTTTTATAATAACGTCGATACCGTTTATATTTTTTCGTGGTGGTCGTAATATTAACGATTATAATAATATTACTTTTAACGTTTCTTTAATATTAATTATAGTTATGGTTAAAAATTTAATTATATAAAATTAAATAATTTGTTTCGAATTATACGTTTTAATGATTATTACTTTCGTAATCGTTTCGAAGAATTTTATTTATTTAAATATTATTTAATACGTTAAAAATCTTTTAATTTTCGTTAATATATACGTTTTTTATAATCGTAATAATTTTATTTATTTTTTTAACGACGTTTTTAATGTCGGCGATATTTTAAATACGTTTATATTTTATATTTTATTTTATCGTTATTTAAAAATTTCTATAAATTATTAAATTATATTAATTATATCGATAACGTAAATTCGTAAATAAATAAATCGATTTTTTTTTTATTTTCGAAATATTAATTATATATTAATAAATTAAATTTTTCGAATTATATTTATATCGATTTATATAAACTCGTTTAAAATTCGTCGTTTAACGTTAATTTTATTAAATATATTTATACGTTTTTCGAGAATTTAATTTTTAAAATTTATCGTTAAAAATTACATCTTTTTATAAATTATAATATATTTATCGAATTTTAATTTTACTTTAACCGTTGTAATAATTTAATTAATTTTTTACTTAAAAAAGTATATATTTTTTATGTTTTTATTTTTTTTAACGAATCGATTCGTTGTTATTATTTATAAACGACTTTTTTTAACGGTTAAATTTGCGTTTATAAAAATTAATATTATTATTTTTTTAATCGTATCGTTAGAAAATTTAAAAATATATACATTTTTATTATCGGATATAAACTCGATACTTTTATTATTTAATATTTAATAATAATTATCATCTCGAAGATTAACTTATAGTCTTTTAATAATTTTATGTTATTAATCGAAGCATCGGCCGTACCTAGTACTTTTAATAATATCGATACTTTCGATTAAAGTACGCGATTTATTTTATAATAACGTATTATTCGTTCCGCGAGTATCGCGATAAATTTTTTTAATAATGTTCGCTTTATTATTATTTTAAATTTAACTTAAACTTTTATATTATTTAATCGTATTAAAATTATAAATAAGTTTATTAATGGTAAATCGATTATAAAAATCCCTTTTATAAAACTTATATTAACCTATTAAAAGTTTATAATTACGAAGTAAAATAAAAACTTTTATATTTTATTTATTTAAAAAAAAAATACTTATAATTCGTTTATTTAAAAAATAATTAACGTCGATCGAATTAATATCGATCGAAGTTTTAGTTTTTTTTTTTAAACGAAATTAAAAACGATATCGACGATAATAACGAAAATAATAATTTTTAACATAAAAAAAAAATAAAAATACTTTATTACGTAGTTATATTAAATTTATAAATAAGTTTATTAATAATAAATCGATTATAAAAATCCCTTTTATAAAATTTATATTAACCCGTTAAAAACTTATAACCGCGAAATAAAGTAGAAACTTTTATATTTTATTTACTTAAAAAGAAAAAATTATTTATGGTTCGTTTATTTAAAAAATGATTAACGTCGATCGAATTAATATCGATCGAAATTTTAATTTTTCCCTTTTAAACGAAATTAAAAATAATATCGATAATAAAAACGAAAAAAATAATTTTTAATATAAAAAAAACGAAAATATTTTAATAATAAATTCGAAGATATTATAAAAAAATAAATAAATTAATTTATATTATATTTAAATTATATTTATTAATATTATTATTTAAAATTAAAAAGTATAAAAATATATTCGATCGTAAAAATAACGATTATTTCGAAAAACGCATTCGAATTTAAATATTATAAATTATATATATTTTTTTTTATTATTATTATTTAAGGGTATTTTATAAAAGTAGATAAATTTAAACGTTATATTTTTATTAATAATACGGTATTAAAAATTAAAAAAAAAAGAAAGAAAAAAAGAAAAAAAAAACGAAAAATTTTATTTCTATTAATTTTATAAATTTAATTTATTAAATATTTAGGTAGATTTTTTATTAAAAAAAATAAAATTTTTTAAAAAAAATAAAAGGATTTATAAAATAATATTTATTACTTAAAAAACCTTCGTAAATATAATAAAATAAAACATATTTTTCATATTTTTATTTATTTAAAACTTCGATATTTATTAAAGAAATAACGTTTTATTTTTAATATAAAAAATATCGAACTTTAAATTAACACTACGAACATTTATTTTTATATTTTTTTATTATTTTATAAAAGTTTAACTATTATTTTTTATATTAAAAATAGATAATAATAAATTTAATTTTAATTTATTTTAAACGTTTTCATCGATATTTTCGTTTAATTTATCGATATGTTTTATACGTCGAAATCGTTTAAACGACGGATTAATCGAAATAATTTCGTCGTTATTATCGAAAATATATAAACCATATAAATTATTTTAAAAAAACTCGTAAAAATTCGTATTAAATAAATTAACGAAATAAATATCGTTATTAAATTATTTCGTATTATTTATCCTTTTATAATTATCGTTTTTTTCGAATATAATTCGAAAATATTTTCCGTTATTTTACGACGTAATTAATAATTTTTTTTATGGTTTAAAGAATTTATTTTTTATATTTTTTTAAACGAAGTCGAGTTTATATCTATCGATAAATTTAAAAAAAAAAATTAAAAATTTAACATTTTTAATACCGTTAAATAATAATAACGTTAAATCGGAAAATAAAAATTAAATAAATCGAATAAAAAAATATTTTACGGGGATATATAAAAAAAAAATAATATATATCGTTATATTAATTTATTATTTATAAGGCGATTTTAATAAATTTATCGAAATAACGGAATGTATAAGTTCGTAATTTAAATTTATCCATTATTTTAAACTTTAATTTTAAAATAAAAATAAAATTATTATAATCGAAAAATCGATAAATATCGTAATAAAAAAAAAATAAAATTATATATTTCGTATATAATTTTATTTTTTTCGATGGTATTAATTATTTTTATATATTTTCGTATATTATTTACTTTAAACCATTTTTCGATATTAAATAAAATTATATAAACGTAATTAAATTCGATTATATCTTTAATAACACGGTAAAATTTATTACGAAATTCGTATATTAAAATAAAAATCGAAAACGTAATATTAATTGAAATAAACGTAATAATCGGTACGTAAAAAATTTAAACGGTAAATATAAAAATAATTATCGGATTAAAAAAATTATCGAAATTTAATTTATAAAATATTTCGATTTATAACGACCGTTATAACCGTAAAATAAATTTTATTTTACTTTTAAGAAAAATCCATTCGTTAAAATTTAAAACGATAAAATATTTTTAATTTATAATAAAATTAAAAGTTAATTTTATCGAAATTAAAATTAATATAATATTAAAAATTTAATTTATTATTTAATCGTTTAAATATATAAAAGTAATATCGTTTATTATTATTTAAAATTAAAAAAATATCGTCGTTAAGTATTTTTATACGAAAAGTAAAGTTAAGTTTTATAAACGTCGATAAAAAAAAGTTATTATTATTTTCATTTTTACGATTATTTTTTTTATTTTTATTTTAAACATTATCGATAATAATATAACACACATAATAAATTATTATATAATATAATCTTTTATTATTAAATATATATAAATTAAATAACGGATAAAAAATAAAATATATTAAATAATAAACGTTAAAAATTTAAATAAAATATTCGTTACTTTTATACGAAAAAATTTATAAAAAATCGAAATATCGAAGTGTTATATTAAATATCGATTAAAAAATAACGATTGTAATTACGAAAATAATAAATACGTAAAGTAAAAATACTTTAAAAAAGTGTATATTTTAAGAAAATATAACGAAAATTAAATACGTAAAAATTTTTTAAAAATATAAAAATATGACGCGATTATATAACGTAAATAATACGAAATACGTAATTTAAAAATTCGCGTAACGCGAAATATATAATTCGAGAATTCGAGGAATTATCGAGAAAAGTATGGTGTAAATAACGCGAAAGTTGTAGCTTGTAAATTTTTACGTAATTAATTTTTAATTTTTTTTAAATTTTTTTATAAGAAAAAAAATTCGAGATAATATTTCGAGGAAATTTCGGGCATAAATTTATCGAAAAATATTTTAATTTTTTTTCGAATTAAATAATAAAAATTATTTTATATATTTCGTTTATTTTTTAAAATATTTCGATTATATTAAATTTAATTTAATTATTATATTTTTTATTTTATTATTTTATAAAATCGTATATTATATAATTATATCGAATATTATTACGATTTTAATAATTTTAATATAAATTTTTTTCGTTTTCGAAGTATTATAATTTTATATAAAAATCATTAATTTAAATATCGCGTATTTTTATTTTTTTATTTTTATTTTTATAATTTTTAAATATTATTTTTATTTTTATTTTTTATTTAATTATACTTTTAAAAATTTAATATTTTTCGTTAAGTTAAATATGTAATTTTTTAAACGTATAAATTTTATAATTAAAACGTGTATATAAGTAAAATATAAAAATTTACTTTTAATAAAAAAAAATATTCCGTATTTTTTCGTTTATTTTTAATATTTAACGTATGCGTTTTCGAGTTTTTTATAATTTTCCTTCGAATCGTAGTTAATAATAAAAAATTTTATATCGTTTGTAAATTTTATAATTAATATTCCTTCGTTTTTTAACGTTTTATATAACGGTATAATATATAAAATAAAAAAAATAAAAAAAATGGGGAATTTTATAATATTTCGTTTATAATTCGATATTATTACGAGTTTTTATCGTCGAAAATAAAAGTAATTTATTTATTTATTAAATTAATAATTAATTAAATTAAAATTTCATTTATTTTTTAATATTTATAATTAATTTATTTTTTAAAATAATTTAATATCGTAAAATAATTAAATATCGTAAAATAATTAAATATCGTAAAATAATTAAATTTTTTATAATAATATAATAAATATATTTAATATATTTCATTTAAACGAAAAAGTTTAATAATAAATAAACGAAATAATATTAAATATTTAATAATATATTTAAAAAAAATAATAATAATTACGGTTAAAATAATAATTTAAAAAAATAAAAATTCATAAATATCGAATATATTTAATTAAATTTAAATTTATTATATAATATTAAAACTTTTATTTCAATCGATAAAAAAATATATTAAAAAACGTTTATTTATTTATAAATAAAATAATAAATATAAAAATAAATAATATAAAAATAAAACGTATTATTAAATTAATTTATTAATAAATTAATAATTTAACGTAAATATAATAAATTAAAATTTTTTAATTATTAAAAAATTAATTAAAATTAAAAATTAATAAATTTTAAATTAATTATACGAGAAATTTAAATAATTAAAATTTAAAATAATTAATTTAACGAAATTTATAAAATAAATTAAATAAATTATTTAAAAGTATTATTATAAATTTATAAATAATAAATATATAACGATTTTATCGAATAATTCGTATAAATTAATTAAATTTAATATATAATATAAATTTATAATTAATTTAATTACGTATTAAAAAATATTTATAATTTTAATAAATTAAAAATTATTAATCGATAATTATTTTTAAATATATTAAAAATTATTAAAAAATTAATAAAATAAATTTTTAATTATAAAAAAAATTTTAATATTTACGAATTTATAATCGATTAACGTTTAAATAATTAAAAATATATTAATTAATTAAATTTTTAAATTAATCGATACGTATAAAATAATAATCGTTATAAAATTAAATTATTATAAAAAAATATAATTAAAATTTTCGATTTAATCGTAATAATAATTATAAAAATAATAATATATTTAAAAATAATATTTATAAATTTATATAGAATTATAAATATTTCAATTATTATAAAAATTAAAAAAAATTAATAATTTTCGAAAAAATAATATAAACGAAAAAAAATAAAAAATAATTATTTTTTAAAAAGTAAAATATTTATAAATTAAAAAAATATAAATAAAAAAATTAAAAATTTTAATTATATAAAAAAGTTTTTTATAAACGATTATAAATTTAATATTTAAATAATAATTATATTAAATATTATTTAAAATTTTTTTATTAATATAAAAATAAATTTAATTTAAATTTGTTTATATAAAATATATTTATTAATATTTATATTAAATTTAAAAGTTTTTCGATTATATTTTTATATAATTAAAAGTCACCCCCGTAAGGTAACATAATAGCCCTCGGTTTTCTTCGAATTTTACGATTATTTCTATAGTCATATACTTTTTAATATAACTGTTAATATAACTTTTAATACAGCTTTCGTAGCACCCTTTAACTTTTACGAGAAACCATCCGTGCCACCTTTCGAAGAGCCGTCGCGAGAAACCATCCCATACCACTTTTCGATAAAGTCGTCGCGAAAGGCCACCCTTACTACCTTTCGATGAAGCCGTCGCGAGAAACTACCCTTATTACCTTTCGATAAAACCGTCGCGAAAACTTATCCGTATGATTTTTTTATACCTAACTTTAAATATATAATTCGAAAAATTCTTCGAAAAATGCTACGAAAAATACGTCGAATTAAAATTAAATTTATATTTATAATTAAATTTATATTTATAATTAAATTTATATTTATAATTAAATTTATATTTATAATTAAATTTATATTTATAATTAAATTTATATTTATAATTAAATTTATATTTATAATTAAATTTATATAATTTAATTTTTTTAAATCGAATTATACGTTAAATTAAAATTAAAATTATATAATTAAAATTATTTAATTCGATTTATTAAATTCGATTTATTAATTCGATTTATTTAATTTAAATTATACGTTAAATTAAAATTAAATTTATATAATTAAATTAAATTAATTAAATTAATTTAATTAATAAAATTATTTATTAAAATATAAATAATTTTAAATGTAATAATTACGATATATATAACGGTTTAATTAAACGGTTTTATTAATTAAATAAAAACGTAATATAAATCGTTATACGAAACGTACGCGTAATTAATTAACGTAACGTAACGTAATAAAACGTAACGTAATATAATGTAATATATAATTAATATAACGTGGAAAATATAACTCGTGAATTTTTACGTAATTAATTTTTATTTTTTTTTTCGAATTTTTTTCCTAAAAAAAAAAATCGAAATAATATTTCGAAAAAACTTCGAATATATCGATTAAAATAACGTTTTTTAAAAAACCTTAAAATTTAAATATTATAAATATCGTATCGATTAAAAATTAAATTAAAAATCGATTTAATAAAAAATACATATTTTAATAATCGTTTTTAATTATAATAAAAATATTATAATATATATCGATATAAATATATTAATTTTATTTATTAATAAAAATTAATTGAAAAATTTTATTAAATATTATAAAATAATATTTTTAATCGATTATTTATAAAAAATATAAAATTAATTATTTTAAAAAATAATTAATATTAAATTATAATTTTTATCGAAAATCGAAAAAAAAATATTATTTTTATATATATTAATTTTTATATAAATTTAAAAATATTTATTTTACGTTTATTTATTATTAATAATCGATTTTCTAAATTTAATTAAATAAAAATAAATTATTTCGAAAAATTTTTAATTTTATATTATATTAATTTTAATAAAATTAAATTTATTCGAAAATAATAATCGTAATATATAATATATATAAGATTATAATAATTATTTTAAAATTTAAAATTAAAATTATAATTAATTTAAATAAACATTAATATATTAAAATATATTTTATATTTAAGATTTTTACATTTAAATTTATATATAATTATATGATTTTCTTTTACGATTATATATTTTTTAATATTTTTAATATTTTTAAATATATATAAAATTAATTTTATATGTAAATAATTTTTAAACTAAAGTTTTTTATTAATATAAATTATATATTATTAAAAAATTTCATATAAATAAAATTTATTACTTATATTTTATATTTTTTATTTTTAAAATAAATAAAATATAAAATAATAATTAATAATTTCATATATATAAAAATTTTAATTAAAGATAATTTTATATACGGAAAAAAATATTTATTTTAATATTATTATTATTATTTTTTACGCCGTATATTTATATATATATAATAATAATATAAAAATATTTTTTAATTTTATATTCGATATTACGAACCGTTATAAATAAATTTTTATTAAAATATTCGACTTTTAATCCGAAATTTAATTTTTTAAAAAAACGTAACGTATAAATGTATTTTAAATATTATATGAAATTTTTTAATTCGATATTATCGAGTTTTTTTTTAAAAACGTTTTAAATTTTTTATAAATATTTATACGTAATTATTATATCGTTATTAAAACGTTATAAGTTTAAATATTTTTATTTCGATTTAATTTTAAAGTTATTTTTTTATTTTTATTTATTTATATTTATTTTTATCGTACGAAAAAAAAACTTATTACGGTTTATATATTTTATTACGAAAATAACGTTTCGTTAATTTTATTTTATTTTCGTCGATATAATAATCGAAATTAATAAACCGTAATTTAATTTCGATTAAAAATGTTTTATTTTAAATTTAAAAAATATTATATTCGCATTAATAAATAATAATAATAAAATATTTAATATTTTTTTAAACGTTTTATAAAAAGTTTTTTTAAAAATTATAATAATTTAATTATATTCGATTTTATTTAAATTTATTTTTTTAAATAATATAATTTATTTTTTATTTATAATAAATTAATTTTTTAAATAATATTATTATATATATTATTATGTTTTATTATCGGGTTTTATTTATATTATTAATATATTAAAATATTTATTATATTTAATAATTTTATATATAAATTTACGTATAATCGTATTAATATATAATATATATTTTATGTTTTTTTTAAATTAATTTAATTATATATAACTTTTATTATATTTTTTAATATATTTACTTTTATATTTTACTTATTTTAAAAATATAAAATATAAAAATTATATCGTTAATTTCGCGTTAATTAAACTTTTTTAATAATATAAATTTTATATTAATATAAGTTTTATTTTAAAAATTATTCGAATATATACTTAATTTTATACGGATATTAAATATGTAAATAATAACTCGAGGTAATTATGTAATTTTCTTTACGGTCGTATACCTTTTTAACATTTTTTAATATTTTTAAATATATATATAAAATTAACTTTATATTTAAATAATTTTTAAAATAAAGTATATATCGATATAAAATTTATATTATTAAAAAGGTTTTATTAACGCGAAATTAACGATTTATTTTTTATATTTTATATTTTTAAAATAAATAAAATATAATAAAATGTATAGTAAAAAATTTATATATAATTTAAATTTAATATGTATAATAAATTTAATTAAAATAATGTACTTATATTTAAAGAAATTATTTAAATTATTGTATTTTTTATAAGAATCCGTTAATAAGATCGAATAAAAAGTAGGAAATATATTTTTTATATTAATAATGTAAATAAAAGTTCGATAATAAAAATAAGTAATATATATAATAATGTTTTTTTAAAAAATTTAAGTCGTTTATTAAGTGGTTTTAATATAATTTTAAAATTACGATGTATTAATTATACGAATATAAAGTTTTTTAACGAAATAATTTTTATAATTAATTACGTATTTTTTTTTAGATTTATTAACGTTATAATCGTATTATATAAACGTTTTATTTCGTATTATTAAAAAATATTATTTTATATACTTTTAATTAAATATTTAAATTTAGTTTAAAATAAATAATTTAAAATAATAAATATAAAAATATTAAATTAATAAAAATATTAAATTATTAAAAATATTTATATAAAAATATTATATATAAAATAAATGTCGTAAAATCTTTATTATAAAATAAATTAAAATTAATTATAAATGTAAAATAATTTATTAACGTTTAATTTTTTATTTTTATTAAAAATATTTCGTATTTTTTAATATAAATCGTTATCTTCATTATTTAAAATAAGGCGAAATATTATTTATTTTATCGAAATTATTTCGTGATGTTTTTATTTCGTTATTTATTAAATTAAAAATAATTCGACGTTTAATTTAATTTAAATAAACGATTTTTAATTTTTAATAAATACGAGTTAAATGGTACATTTTTTTATTAATAATATAAATAAAATTCGATGTTAAAAAATAATATAAATATTAATATTTTTAATAATAAAAACGTATAAAATAAAAAAATTTAATAATTAATTAATTTAAATATATTTTATTTCGTAATATTTATTTTAAAATGAAAAAGTATTTATATATTTTCGTTTATATAAAAAGATTTCTTTTAATTTTATAATAAATAATGTTTAAATAAATATTTTATAATATATTAATTTTATTATTATTTTATTATGTTATTTTTATACGTATTTATTAATATTAATTAATATTTTTAAAATTAATAATATGAATTAATAAAATTAAAAAAGTTTTATTCTATTAATTTTTTATTAGTTTTTTTATTATATCGTAAAAAGTTATAAATTCGATTAAAATATAAATAAATTTAAAAAATTAATAAAATATATTTTCGGTTATATTTTTATTTTAAAAGATTTTATTATAAAATGGTAAAATAAAAAAAAGTCGACTCTTAAATTATTATTTTTAATATTTATATTAAAAAATTTTAAAACTAAAGATTAAAATACATTATATATTTATATAATTAAAAAATTATATAAAAAATATTAAAAGCGAGTTAAAATTTTTATAATAAAAATCTTCGAAATTATATTACGTTAATTATATTCGATATTAAAAATTACGTTTATATAAAAAATAATTATGTAAATAAAATAATATTAATATTAATAAAATTTTATTTTATTTTATATTATTACGTAAATCATAAAAGTAAAATTATAAAAAATTAAAATACGTAAAATAAAAATAATTTAATACGTTAATGTAAAAAAATTTAATATATCGTATTAAAAAAATTTTAGTTATTTAAAAATATTTGCATTTATTTATATATACGTTATATTATAATAATAATCGATAATATTTTAATTTTAAAGGTTAATATATATAATTACGACCGTAAAAATAAATTTATTAACGTTTATAAATTTTATCGATTTATTATTAATATCGTTTTATCGACGTTATATATTATTTTTTTAATATTTTTATTTTTTATTATTTTTAATAATTTATCATTTATATTTTATATTTCGTTTTTTATTTAATTATATAGTTTTATAATTAAAATTTTTTATTAATTAATATTTAAATTTTTTTAAAAAAATAATTAAAATAATTAAAATAATAAAATTAAAATTTAAATATTTACGACATTTATTTTTTTTCTTTTATTTAATAAAAAATAAGCGCGTTTTTTTAAATTATATTAATCGATTTACATTTTCATATTTTAAATATCGAATAACGAAAATATAATTAATAATATATTTTTAATTTTATACGAAAAAAATAATTTTAATCGTTATTATCGAAATATACTTATAAATTTTTTAAATCGTTATCGAATAATTTATATATAATATTAACGATTTTATTAAATATTAAATTAAATAAAAAATTTTTTATATTAAAATGTTTTTTTTTTTTAATAATTTTAACGTTTTTATAAAATAAAAAATAAAAAATAAAAATATCTATATTTATTAATAATTAAAATAATAAAAACATTAATATTCGTATTATTTATTTTTAATATTAAATTTAATTTATATTATTAATATAAAAGATATATCGTTTACTTCGCATTTAATTTTATTAATAAATTTTCATATAAAAATATAATAAATTAAATAGTTTTTTCGAGGATAAATACGATTTTTTAAATAAAATTTTTATATATATTAAAATATATATCTATTATTATATATTTTATTATATCCCTTTTATTTTAAATATATTAAATATAAAAATTATATTGTTATTTTCGGGTTATTTAAACCTTTTAATGGTATAAGTTTTATATCGATATATATATTATATTAAAAGTTATTTAAATATATATTTCATTTTATACGAATATTAAAAATTTTAAAAATGTTAAAGAGGTATATAACCGTAAAATGGGATTATATAATTATTTTTAAAATTATTATTTATATTTTTAAATTAATTTATATTTAAATAAACTTTTAAATAAAATATACATCGATATAAAACTTATACTATTAAAAAATCTTAATTAAAAGCAAAATAAAGATATAATTTTTATATTTTATATTTTTAAAATAAATAAAATATAAAAATAAATATAAAAAAATATATAATAAAAATTATATATAATTAAATTAAATAAAAAATACATAAAATATACATTATATATTAATATAATTATATATAGATTTATATATAAAGTTCTTAAATACGATATATATTTTAATATATTAATAATATAAATATTAAAGTTTTAAAATAATATTTTATACGACGTTTTTTTTAATATAAAATTTTAACGAAATGAATTTTATTAATATCGTTTATTATTTTTAAAAAACTTAAAACAATAAAAATAATTATATCGAAAAATTATATAATATTTTAAAAAATAAAATTTCGATTTTTCTAAACATATATTATATAATAAAAATATAATAAAATTAATATTATCTCGTATTTTTTATTATGTTTATTAAATAAATAACGATATATTTTTTCTATAATATATTACGATATTAATATTTTACGCATATAAATTTAATTATAAAATAATATTTTAATATAAAATAAAATAAAATTTATTAATATTATAATTATATTTTAAATTATTCTTTTCGATATTAAAATTTTGAAAAAATATTTTAATTTTAAAATATTATTAACTATATTAAATAAATTAATATTATATAAATAAACTTTTAAAATTTTTTAAAAAAGATAATTTATCGTAATTATATAACGCGTTTATCGTTATATATTTTAATTATAATATATTTTATTTATTTTATAATATCGTTTTAAAAAATTAATTAATAAACTTTTTATATTAATCGATATTTACGAAAATATTAAAGAAATATTCGATAACGAAATCGTTTTTAAATGAAATTATACGAAGTTTATTAAAAAAAGAATTAAATAATTCAAATATATATTATCTCGGAAATATATATTATCTCGTAATACGTATTTTAAAAAATTTTTTTATTTATATAAAATTTGTCTTTTAAAATTTTTAATATATATAAATAATATTTAACGTTAATATTTATTTTATATTTAGTTTTTCGTTTATAATTAAAATATAATTGATATTTATTTATATATTTTTTTTAAAAAAAATTAATTTATAAAATCGTAAATATATCTTTTCGTAATTTTTAAAAAAAATATCAACACGACTTCGTTATTTATTTCGAAAAATTCTTATTTTAAAACATATTATAATTTCGTATTATATTTAATAATAATTTATTATTGTAAATTGTTTATCGATTTTACGTAATTTTATATTATTTAAATATAATAAATTATTTTTTTATATTTTAATATTATTTAAAATTAATTTTTTCATAAAATAAATTTATGAATAAATATTATATTTCTTATTTTAAATTATATTTATAATATATCTATATTTATTAAATTTTAAAATTATCAAAAAATCGATTATTTTAATAACCTTATTAATATTATAATTTTAAAAAAACTTTACGATATTAAATTCGAAAATATTTTTTATTTTTTTTAATTATTTTATTTAAATATAATAAAGCAGTTTTTTAAAAGTTTAAATATATTTAAAATTCTTAATATTATTATTTTAATAATTATCGTTTTTATTATTATTATTTCGATTTTTATTAAAATTAAAATTATTATTATTAATTATTTCATTTTAATTATTACGTATATTTTATATTTTTATATCGTATTTAATATCTTCGCGTAATTTTTTTAAAATATCGAAATTATTATTAATAAACTTTAAACAATCGATTAATTTTTAGTTTTTTTTTATATTTTTAAAATTATTTATATTTTCTTCGATATAAATTTACTTTAAAAAAATGAAAATTTTTAAATAAATAATGATAATTTTATTAAAAAAGTTTTTTCTTTTAAATTTAAAAAATAAAAACTAATTAATAAAAAAATATATATAATTTTTAATAATAATTTTTAATAAAAATTAAATTTTTTAATAGTGTATTGAAATTAATAAATCGATCGATTTTAATTTTTTATTAATTTTTCTACGATTTTAATAATCGATGTATATATTCGTTAAAAAAATTAAATTTTATTATGTTTTACCTATTAATATATACGTTTTTATATATTTTCCATTTTATATTTCTTTTAAAAAAACTTAGTTAATTAAAGTTTTGAAATATAATTAATAAGTTTTAATAATTTAATATAAGATATTAAAATAATTTTATTTTTATTTAAATTTAAAATTAAAAAAACTTTTATAATTTAAAATATAACTATATACTTTTATAAACTTATATTTTTTATTTAAAAATATTCGATTTTATATTTTTATTTTTAAACTACGTATTATTTTTTCCGCGTTATTAAAATTAATAAATTTTAAATTTTTAAATAGATTATTTAAATAAACTTCGATTAAAATTAATTTTTTACATATTAATAATTTTAATTTTATAATATAATTAATAATATATATTATTAATATTATTACATATAAATTTATAAAATTAAATACGAAATTATATTTTTATCGAAATATATATATAATAATTTTATTTTATCGTATATAATTTATCGATTTTTATTTTTATTAAAAAATATTAATTTTATTAATAAATATAATATTATATAACTTTTATAAATAATTAAATTTATATTATTATCCTTTATATTTTATTTTTATTTAAAATATATCGACATATATTTATAATATTAAAAAATTATTATCATGAATTTCGCTTTATTTCTTTTATTTATTTTCGAATTTTTCGACTTATTTTTCAAATTATTTATTTAATATTAATTTATTATAAATTTTTACTTTTTATTTTAAAACTTTTTAATTTAAATGTTATTAAAAATATTTATAACTTTAACCTAAAAAATTATTTACGAAATTTAATTAACCGTTAATTATACTTTTTACGAAATTATATAAATTAATATTAGTATATAATTAATAAAAATCGTAAATATAAAATATATCGTAATTATTTAATTTTAAAATATCGAAATATTAATTAATTAAATTTAATATTTTATTTTATATTTTTATATTTATTAATTTATCGAAAAATTTTTTTACGTAATTATAAAATTATATTATAATTATTATTAAATTTTATATTATTTATTTTAACAACATTTTTATTATTATTTTAAAATTACGTTTCGATTTTTTATTTTCTTCGTTTTATATATATTTTTTTTGAAATTTATTATTTATTTTTAATCGTATAAACGATAAAAAATCGTTTAAATTTAAAATAAATTATATAATTAATATAACGTATTTTATTATTATATTTTTTATTTTACTTCGGTATTATATTTTTTCATTTTTAAATAAAAATTATTATTTATTAAATATAATAATATACTTTAAAAACTTTTATATTATTTTAATTTTTTTAAAACTTCGTATAATTTTTTATTTATTAATAATGTTTTAAAATTTTTTAATATTATTTTTTTAATTAAACTTTAATAATTCGAATAAAAATTAAGATATAAAATATATAATTACGATAATATTATATTAAAAAATTTAATATTTAATTATTTATTTTTTATATTTATTTATATTATATATTAAATATATTAATGACGATTTATTTTTTAATATTAAAGTTTTATTTATTATATTTAATTGATTTATTTTTTATTATCGTTAATAATAATTAAATTATTAAATTTATAAAGTAAAATTTTAATAAATATAAAAGTAAAATAATAAAAGTTAATAATAAATAAAAATCGGTTATTTTATATTATTAATAAATATAATTTATCGTTTATTATTTTTTTAATTATGTTTTTTTATTTATTAAAAGTAAATTTTTTATTTTAAAAATTTATTATAGAAGATAAAAATTTTATACGTTATTAAATTATTTTTATATAAAAAAAATAAAAAATAAAAATATAATTATTAATAATATAAAAAAATCTTTCGTCGAAAATTTTTTTTTATTATTTCGAAAATCGGGATTATTATTTATTATTTTATAATATGTTTTTTATATTTTGTTAATTATTTTTGTTTATATTATTATTATTAATAACTTTTTAAAAAAATAAATCTTATATATATTTTTTTAATAAAAGACTTAATATATTATTATCGTTTATATTTTTATATCGTTTATTTTCGTTTTTTTATTTTTAAATTATAATTAATTTATTTTATTACTTTTTATTTAATGTTTATAATATATATTAAATTATTTTAAATTTCAAAAAATAAATAATTATTTTGATAATTTTATATATTTTAAAAAGCATCATTTAAAATAATATTATTATATAAATAATTATTTTTATTAATTATAATAAAATTTTTATTATTACGGATTTTTATAATTTTTTTTTAAAAAAGTAAGTCGATTTTAATTAATTTATCGACCGCGTATTAAATTACGTAAAAAAAATTTAAAAAGTTTTTAATTTTTTTAAAATAAATTTAAAATATAAAAAATAAATTATTAATAAATATTATAATATATTTTTTATTTAACGATATATTTTATTTTCGGATTAATTTATTTTTAAATTTAAAAAATTTTTATTATAAACTTATAAACGATTTTTAACGTAAATCTTTTTTAAAAATTCGAAATTTTAATATAAATTTCGAATATAAATATACGTAAAAAATTCGAAGTATAAAAAGTTTATATTTTATTAAAAAAATATTTTTAAATATTATTTTAATATATTTATTATATATTTATATAAACTTTTTACGATGTTATATAAAATAATTTATATAATTAAAACGATATTTTATTTTTAATAAAATTAAAAAAAAATTAATTTCGTTTTTAAATAATTTAAAAATAATTTATAAACTATTTTTATTTAATTTTTATTATAATATTAAATAAAATATAATCGATATTATTTTATTAAAATTATTTTTATTATTTAAATTTTTTTTAAAACTTTACGATATATAACGTTTTATATTAATTATTATAACGTTCGGGCTATATAGATTTTAAGTTATAATTTATGCGTTTTTT
The DNA here is from genome assembly GCA_902806595.1 of Pyrenopolyporus hunteri. Classification (NCBI taxonomy): domain Eukaryota; kingdom Fungi; phylum Ascomycota; class Sordariomycetes; order Xylariales; family Hypoxylaceae; genus Pyrenopolyporus; species Pyrenopolyporus hunteri. The sequence continues at coordinate 344,792 of CADCXC010000009.1, read as the reverse complement.
AAAAACGTATGTTTATGTTATATTTAAAATGGGCGTTACGGGCCCGTTTTTATATATAAATTTTTTTTTAACTTTATTATAATTAATAATAAATTAATAAATTAAATCCTTATATTATATTATATTATTTTCGTTTATAATATTAATATAATTATCGATTATATAACGATTAAATTAACGAATAATTATAATATTAATATTTATTTTTATAAAAAAAAATAAAAATTTAATTATACGATATAATATAAATTTATATATAATTAAAATTAAAATTAAATCGTATTGTTTTAATTTATTTATTTTTTATTTCAATATTTAAATATTTTTAATATAATTATAATAATTATTAAATTTTTATATAATATAATAAAAACTAATATATATTAATAAATTATATATTTTAAATATTATAAAAAAATTTTTTTAATAATTATATTTTCGTATAATTTATATTTATTAATATTAAAATTAATGGATTATTTCGAATTAATAAATATATAAATTAATAATATTTTCGAATTATTCGATAAAATATTCGATTAAATAAAAAATTAAAAACGAAAAAAATAAAACTTTTAATAAAATTAAATAAATATTTAACTATAAATTATTCGATTATTTTTAACGGATATATTATTATTATAAAAATTAACGAAATAATTTATTTACGTTAAAAAAATTAAAGAAAATTATTTTTATTAAATTCGATATTAACGATATAATATATTAATACGTATAATAATATATTCGTAAAACGTATATCGTATCGATTTATTAATTTAAAGTTACGTATAATATAAATGTAGTTTTTAAAAGTTTTATTTATATTATAAATATTAATTAATCGTTATATTATTTTTATAATTATTTATTAATTATTTTATTTTAAAATAATAATTATTATATTATATACGTTAAATTTTAATGAATATTCGTTATAATTTAACGCGTATTTATTAAAACTTCATGGATATTTTAAAATTTTAACTTTAAATAATAATTTTTTTATTTTTTCGAAAATATGTTAATTAATATCGTATTAATAAAATGATATAATAGTTAATAAATTTTTTTAATATAAATAAAATCTTTAAAAGTTATATCCGTATATTCGAAGTAATTTAATATTATAAATTTAAAATTATCGAAATTATGAAATTTAATAAACGATTTAATTAATAAAAAGTAAATATCGATTAAAAATTATAATTAATATTTTTAAATTTAAAAATTATTAAATTATTTATTTTTATTAACGAATTATTTACGAATAATAAAAATTTAAAATTTTAAAACGAATATATTATATTTATTATAAATAAAACGTTTTTTAAATTATTTTTTAAAGTTTAATTAAATTAAAACGCGTTATACGAAATATTTTAATAAATAAAATTTACGTTATAATATATAACGTAAATATAATAATAATTTTTTAAACGACGATTTTATTAATTAATAAAAAATTAAATTATTTAAATTTTTTTATTATTATTTATATTAACTTTTATTTATTTTATAAATATTTAATTAAATTAAATATTATAAAAAAGATTTATAATCGATATTATATTATTTCGATAATCGTACGAAAAACGAAAAATAACGGAAATTAAATAAATTTATAAAAAAATATCTTTATTGATATTATAATAAAAGATAATATTAATAAAATATTAAAAACGTTTATTAATATAAATAATTTTACGATAAAATTATAAAAATAAATGAAAAAATAAAAAAAATAATTTTTATTATTAATAATTAAAAAGAATTTTTTAAAAAAAATTAAAAATTAATATCCGCATTATTTATTTTTAATATCGAACTTTATTTATATTATCAATATATTAAAATATATATTTTATTTAATAACTTTATATATAAATTTACGTATAATTATATTAATATATAATATATATATTATATCTTTTTTTAATTAATTTAATTCTTTTAATATATCTTATTACATATCTTATAATATTCCGTTTATTTTAAAAATGTAAAAAATAAAAAATAAATCGTTAATTTCGTTTTAATTAAACTTTTTTAATAATATAAATTTTATATCGATGTATATATTATTTTAAAAATTATTTAAATATAAAATTAATTTTATATATATATTAAAAAGTGTTAAAAAAAGTTAAAAATATTAAAAAAATATACGACCGTAAAAAGGGATTATATAATTATTTCGAGTTATTATTTACACTTTTAAATACTTTTATTAAATTAAATATATATTTAAATAACTTTTAAAATAAAATATATACCGATATAAAATTTATATTATTAAAAAAAATTTAATTAAAACGAAATTAACGATTTATTTTTCATATTTTATATTTTTAAAATAAATAAGATATAATGGGATATATAATAAAATCTTTAAAGGGAGTTATAAGTAATTTAATATGTACGAGAAATTTAATCGAAAAAACGTACCCGTCCTCGAAAAAACTATTTAATTTACTGTATTTTTATATAAAAATTTATTAATAAAGCCGAGTAAAAGGTAAAAAATGTACCTTTTATATTAATAATGCGGATAAAAACCCGATATTAAAAATAAATAATACGGATATTAATTTTTAAAAAATTTATCGTTACGATAATAACGGTAAATATATTTTTATTAAATGTTTCGTTATTTTACGTAACGAAATATTAAAGTATATATTTTTTTAAAAACATATATAAATATCGATTAATATAAAATTAATTATTTTAATTTTTATATATATAAAAAAAATAAATTAATATTTTTTTCGTAATTTTTTTATTACGCCATTATATAATATTTTTTTTTCGATTCATTAATTAATAACCTTTTATCGTTTAATAAAAATATTTAAAAAAATTAAAAATTCTTTTAAATTTATTTAAAATTTAACTTTAATTTTATTTTATTTATAATAATCGAAATTATTAAATAATAAACGATATTTTTACGTTTTAATTAATTATTCATAAATTTTTATAATTTATAAATAAATAACATTAATATTACGTAATAAAATAAAATTATTTATAATCGAATATAAATTTTTAAAATATTATTTTAAAAAATATTATTATTAACATTAGATTTATTATATATAAATAAATTTTTATATAACGATATATTTTTTAATTAAAAAATTACTTCGATAAAATTTTTTAATTATTATAAACTTATATATTAAATAAAATATAATTTTATATATTTCGACTTTTATTTTTATAAAATATAAAAAATCGAAATTATTAAAATTATTATAAACGTCGAAAGTTTTTAATACGAAAATCGCCGTAATTTATTTTAATAAAATTTTTAAAAATAATATTATTGTTTTATATATTCGAAATAATTTATGAAAAAAATGAATTAATACTATAAAAATATAATAAAAATAAAAGAAAAATATTTACGAAAAAATAAAATTAATATTATCGACGATATCGTTTATAAAATATTATTAACGTTTATTCGAAAAAATAATTTAATTTTATAAATTTATCGATAATAAATTATATTTCAATAATTATAAATCGAATATATATTATATATATTATCGAAAAAAATAAAAAACGTCCTATAAAATAATAACGTATATTTTAACGATAAAAAATAACAAATAATAATATATAATATATAACGAAAATAAATAATAAAATAATTAAAAAAATATATAAAAAAATATAAAAAAATTATTTATAAAAATTTACGAAAAGACATCGATTTAAATAAATAATTTTAAATAATTAAAGCCGATATAAATCTTTAATTAATAAAAAATAACCTTTCAAATAAAAAATAAATATATAAAAATTATAATAAAGTTATTTTAAAAAGTAACGGTTATAATTAAAAGTTTATAAAGCGAATGGTTATAAAACGTTTAAATTTCGAAGCGGCTTCGAAAACGAGGATAAATGAAAAAAAAATAAAAAAATATTAAATAATTTTCCTTTATCGAATTTAACTATATTTATTAAAAGGATAAATTTTTAAAAATTTTAAAAAACATTATGTCGTTAAATAACGTATTCGAAAAAAAATATAACGAAGTAAATTTTGTTTAAATCGACGATTTTTACTCGAATTATTACCGGGTAATAAAATCGTATACCTTTACATTTTTATAATATATATATAAATATACAACGTAAAAATAATAAATAAATAAATAAATAAATAAAATATTAAATAAAATAAAATAAATCGATAAAATAAATTAAAATTAAATTATAACGAAAATAAAAATAAATATTACGAAATTAAAATTAAATTTATATATATAAAATTATAAAAATTATCGAAAATAATTTTATTTTAAAAATATTATAAAAAAAATAAAAAATTTAAATATAATAATAAAAAATATAAAAGTATATTATTTATTATATAACGAAAAAAATAAAATTTAAAATAATTTAAAAACTTTTTTTTATTTAATAAAATATTAACATTTCGATTTTATTACTTTTAAAAAAATATTATTAAAAAGTTTAACGTTAAATTTAATGTAAATCGATATTAAATTTAATTATATCGTTTCGAAATTTTTCGAATAAAATAATTTCGACTATATAACGTAAAAAATTATAATAAAAATAAAAATAAAATCGAAAAAAATTTACGTAACGAAAATTAATAAAATATAAAAAAAATAAATAAAATTTTAATTAAAGTTAAAACTTACGAAATCGAATTTTTTAATAAATTCGAAAATAAAATCGATATAAATAAATATATTTATCGTTTAATAAAAAAAATTTTAAAAGATAATATAAATAATTACGTTATAATAAAAACCTTTAATAATAAAAATAATTAAATAATAATTGAAAAAATAAAATAAAATTAAATCGAAATAATATTAAAATAAATTAAAAATCGTTAATAAATATTATAAAATTACGATAAATACCATTAAATAAATATATTTTTAAAAATAATAACGAAAATTTTATACGATAATATTGAATATTAAAAATTAACAAATTAAATTACATTTAAAAATTAATAATTATTATAAAATATATATTTATTTAATATAAAAAATAACTTTTAAAAACGTTTATAAACTACGAAATAAAAAAATAAAAAACAATTTTTAATTAATAAATTTTTTTATTAACGATATTAATTTATTCAATATTAAAAATAATTAAATAAATTTAATAAATTTAAAAAATTTAATTAATTTAATTTACACATAATAGAAAATTTTATAATAAGAAATAAAATACGTAATTATAAAATTTAAATTATAAAAAATATTAAAAAAAAATTCTTTTTTTATAAATTTTTTTAAAATTTACGAAAAATTTTTATTTCGAATTTTAACGAAAATAATTTTATAAAATTCTAAATTAAATTATTATTTTACAACGTTGAAATAATTTCGTATAATAATTTTTTTAAATTAAAAAAAATAAACGAAAATTTTTTTTCGAAAATTTATTATTATATATTTTTATTAAATATAATAAAAAAATAATCGAAAAAATTGTCATATAAAAAATTATAATTATAATAAAAAATACGGTTTATATTTAAAAGGATAAATAAAAAATAAAATATATAAATTTACGAAAATAATCATTTATATAATAATAAAAATAATATTTTTCTCGTAAAAATATAAAACGATAATATTTTTAATATAATTAAATAGTTCGAAAATATTCGATAATATAATATCGATAAAAATAATATACGTAATAATTACGAAAAAAGTTTTTAAATTAAATTATACGTAAAATTAAAAATTATTTAACGAATAAATAAATTATATTTATTTTCGATAATAAAAATTTATAATAATATTACATTATAAATAAAATATTATAAAACTTTTTATTTTTTAATTTTTTTATTTTATATATTATATTATTATATAAAATTTTAAAAAATAAAAGAATATTAATAATAAATTTTATAAATAATATAAATTTATTTATTATCGATTATAATTCGAAATAAAATTATAAAAAACTCGAAAAAACGTACTTTAAATAATAAAATTAAATAAAAAAGTACGGGATATTTTTTTCATTTAATAAAAGCGAATTTATATATTTTATTTACGTATATATTTTAATTATAAAATTTATACGTTAAAAAATTATATATTTAATTTAACGAAAAATATTAAATTTTTAAAAATTTAATTAAATAAAAATTTAAAATAAAAACAATATTTAAAAATTATATAAATTAAAATAAAAAAATAAAAAATATATTAATTATATTAACTGATTTTATATAAAATTATAACGTTTTATAAATTAAAAAATTTATATTAAAGTTATTAAAAACGCGATAATATTCGAAACGATAATATAATATATATTTTAATAAAATAATTAAATTAAATTTAACGAAATTAAAATATTTTAAAAAAATAAACGGAATATATAAAATAATTTTTATCGTTTAATTCGAAAATAAATTAAAATATTTTTCGATAAATTTATATTTAAATAAATAAATTATAAATTTCGAAATTAAAATACGTATAATAAAATTTAATAAAATTATAAAAAATATAAATATTAAAATAAAATTATAATTAATAAATTTTAAACCTAAAAAAAGGTTTTTTTAATACGATAAAAGATAAAAGTTAAAATAATAACAAAATTAAAAAAAATAATTAAAGAAATAAATAATTAAAAATAATATTATCGATATTATAATAAATAAATAAATCGAACGTTTCGAAGTTTTATTTATACGAAATATAATTATAATAAATATATTTTTTTAAATTTATAAATATAATCGTAATATTAACGATTATTATAATATTACTTTTAATATTTTTTAATATTAATTATAATTATAATTAAAAATTTAATTATATAAAATTAAATAATTTATTTTAAATTATATATTTTAATAATTATTATTTTTCGTAATCGTTTCGAAAAATTTTATTTATTAAAATATTATTTAAAATATTAAAAAACTTTTAATTTTTATTAACGTTTATATTTTTTATAATCGTAATAATTTTATTTATTTTTAATAACATTTTTAATATTAATAATATTTTAAATATATTTATATTTTAAATTTTATTTTATTATTATTTAAAAACTTTTATAAATTATTAAATTATATTAATTACATCGATAATATAAATTCGAAAATAAATAAATCGATTTTTTTAATTTTTAAAATATTAATAAACATTAATATTTATATTATTTATTTTTAATATCGACTTTTTATTCGTATTATTAATATAAAAAATATATCTTTTATTTTTTACTCGGACTTATTAACGTATTTTTATATAAAAATGTAATAAATTAAATAATTTTTTCGAAAACGAATACGCTTTTTAATTAAATTTCTTATATATATTAAATTATATATAACTTTTATTATAAATTTCATTATATCCTACCTATTTTAAAAATATAAAATATGAAAATTACATCGTTATTTTCGCATTAATTAAACTTTTTTAATAATATAAATTTTATATCGATATATATTTTATTTTAAAAATTATTTAAATATATATTTAATTTTATATAAATATTAAAGGAATATACGACCGTAAAAAAAAATATAACCACTTTTCGAATTATTATTTACACTTTTAAATATTTTTATAAAATTAATTTTATATTTAAATAACTTTTAAAATAAATTATACATCGATATAAAATTTATACCATTAAAAGAGTTTAATTAATGCGAAAATAACGATATATTTTTTATATTTTACATTTTTAAAATAAGTAAAATATAAAAATAAATATATTAAAAAATATAAAAAATATAATAAAATGTATAATAAAAATTAAATCGACTAAAAAAATATATAAAATATATATTATATATTAATATAATTACGTTATATTTTTATAAAATAATTAAAAAAATTATTTATTATTAATAAAATTTATAATTAATAATATTAAATTTAAATTAATTAATTTTTTTTATTTATTACGAATTTTATTTTCGATTTAAAACCGAATTTTAAAAAATGTTTTTATTAAAAATAATAAAAATTTCAAAAAAATTTAATTTAATTTTTAATATATTAATAAAATAAATAAATAAAATTATAAAATTCCTTTAAAAAATCGACATTAAAATTAAAAAAAATATTATACGTTAATTAAAAATAAATAAATTATTTAAAATATTAAAATAAAATATTCGATATGAAAATTCGATAATAAACGTTAAAACTTATATAAAATATTAAATAATTTATTTTTTAAATAAAATAAAATTAATATATTTATTTAAATTTAAAAACTTTAATATTCGTATTATTTATTTTTAATATCGAATTTTATTTACTTTATTAATATATTAAAATATATTTTTTATTTAATAATTTTATATATAAATTTATATATAATCGTATTAATATGTAATATATATTTTATACGTTTTTTAATTAATTTAATTTTTTTTATATATTTTATTATATATTTTATTATATTTTACTTATTTTAAAAATATAAAATATAAAAAATAAATCGTTAGTTTCGTTTTAAATAAACGTTTTTAATAATATAAATTTTATATCGATATATATTTTATTTTAAAAGTTATTTAAAAGTGTAAATAATAATTCGAAATAATTATATAATTTTTTTAATCGTATATTTTTTTAATATTTTTTAATATTTTTAAATATTTATATAAAATTAATTTTATATTTAAATAATTTTTTAAAAAATATATATATCGTTATAAAATTTATATTATTAAAAAATGTAATTTAAATAAAAATAACGATTTACTTTTTATATTTTATATTTTTAAAATAAATAAAAATAATAAAATATATAATAAAATATTAAAAAATAATTGTTAAAAAATATATTACCGTAAAAAAAATATAATTATTTTTAATTATTATTTATATTTTTAAATATTTATATAAATTTAAATTACTTTTAAAATAATAAATATATCGATATAAAATTTATATTATTAAAAAATTTAATTAAAATAAAATTAACGATTTATTTTTTATATTCTATATTTTTAAAATAAATAAAATATAATAAAATATATAATAAAATATATAATGAAATATATAATAAAAATTATAAATAATTTAATATATACGAAAAATTTAATCGAAAAAACGTATTTATTTTCGAAAAAAATTATTTAATTTATAATATTTTTATATAAAAATTCGATAATAAAAATAAATAAAAAATAAAAAATAAATTTTATATTAATAATACGAATAAAATTTAATATTAAAAATAAATAATATAAATATTAATTTTTAAATTTAATATAAAAATAACGAAATTTTAATTCGTATAAATAATAAAAAAATAAATATTTAAAATAATTTTTTGAAAAAAATTTTAAACGTAAAAATATTTTAATAATTAAAAAATAAATTAATTTAAAATCGAAAAGATTTTATAATAAAAATAAAAATTAATTTTAAAAATTTTATTTAATAAATTTTAAAAAATTAAAATTAAACGAAAATAATAATAATAATAATAATAAATTTAAATTTTAAAAAAACGAAAATTTAAAATATTCGAAACGAATAAAAATTAAAAAAAAATATTATTATAATTCGATACGATAAATTTAATTTTATTAAATAATTAATATTAAATTTTTAATCGAATATATCGTTAAAATTTAAATATAAAATTATAATTTAATTTTTTTTATAATATTAATAAAATTTAAATTTAAATTTTTAATTTTACACGTTATATTATATATATAAATAAATTTTATAATAATTTTTAATAATTAATTTTTTTAAAAAAAAATAAAATATATTTAATTTATTTATTAAATTTTATTATTATATTTATATATTTTAAAAATAATAAAAAATTTATATATATATATATTTAATTAATGTATAAAATTATTATTTTATTTTAAATTAAAAAATATTTCGAGCTTCGAAGTATAATTTAAAACTTAAAGGCTTATTTTTAAATTTCATTTATAACTACATATATGCTTATATAACGTTTAAAGCTCTTGCCCCTCCTCCTTTACGTATGTTGAGAGGGCTGAGAAGTCCCTGAAGGTGGGGTTACTCCGTAAACTGGTGTTTCTAACTTTCCTGAATTGTTCGCGTTTGTAGAAAAATAATACCTCACTTCATTTCCTCTCGTCGCTCCTATTTAATCCTCTCTCGTCTTCTTTTTCGATCCTATTATTCTCAAACTTTTCCTTCCCTATTATCAACACATCCTCGTCCGGAAGCCTAAGTGGACAGCCATTACGAGAGCTTCTACATATCTCAACATTAGCATTCCAAGTGGCATTGAGATATGTCTGCATCGTCTCTTGATCACCTTGCCTTGGGTGGCCGTGTAGAATGGCTTGCCAGTCTGAATACGGCTGCGGCACCTAGCAAGAATGCCCATCGGCGAACGTCTATCATCTGTACTATTGGGCCTAAGACTAACTCTGTTGAGAAGATCAACGCTTTGTCAGTTGCGTTCTATTGGTGCAAACTTCCGAAAAGCTAATAAACACCATCTAGGCGCCAAGCTGGTCTCAACATTGTTCGCATGGTGAGGACCTCTTTTCCTTTGATGCTAATTATTGCTAATTTAGCTGTTTATCAAACAGAACTTTAGCCATGGAAGCTACGAATATCACCAATCTGTCATCGACAACACCCGCGCCGCCGAGAAACAGCTTCCTGGTCGGCAAGTTGCCATTGCCCTTGACACAAAAGGTCCCGAGATACGTACTGGGGATACTGAGCGCGGCGAAGATATTCCTATCAAGGCTGGGCATGTCCTTAACATTACCACAGACGAGAAGTATAAAACTTCATGCAGCGCAGAAAACATGTACGGAAAAGCCCTTTGCGAATGTGAACCGCTCAACGTGTACTAATGAGATTCCTAGGTATGTTGATTATGCGAACATCACCCGAGTGATTGAACCTGGCAAGGTTATATATGTCGATGATGGTGTGCTTGCCTTCGACGTGCTTAAAATCAAAGACGACAAGACGGTCGAAGTCCGATGTCGTAACAACGGGTTTATCTCCTCTCGAAAGGGCGTCAATCTCCCGGACACTGACGTCGACCTACCGGCTTTATCAGAGAAGGATAAGAAAGATCTCAGATTCGGCGTCCAGAACAATGTTGACATGGTCTTCGCAAGCTTCATTCGACGAGGCGAGGATATTCGTGCTATCCGTGAAGTCTTGGGTTCCGATGGCAAACACATACAGATTATTGCCAAGGTTAGTTTCCGTTCTCATCACGATCTCCTTTGACCCTCTAGCAAGCATAGTTACTGATCTAAAGGAATACGTATAGATTGAAAATCGACAAGGGTAGGTCGTCACTATCTCCAGTATACGCCACCGTCTTGCGTAACTCCTCGCGTAGTGGCACATGAACCTTATGGATCTTTTGATTGAGCAATACTAATGAAGGGACCACAGGCTGAATAATTTTGACGAAATCCTCCAAGAGACCGATGGTGTTATGGTAGCTCGAGGAGACCTGGGAATCGAGATCCCGGCCTATGAGGTATTCGCTGCCCAGAAAAAGTTGATTGCGAAGTGCAACATCGCCGGTAAACCCGTGATTTGCGCAACCCAAATGCTTGAGAGCATGATTACCAATCCACGCCCGACTAGGGCGGAAATCAGCGATGTTGGCAACGCCGTTACCGATGGAGCTGACTGTGTCATGCTTAGCGGCGAGACCGCCAAGGGGGCGTACCCGGAGCTGGCGGTCCGCGAGATGAGCAACACTTGTCTTGCTGCTGAGAACTCTATTCCCTACGTGAGTCACTACGAGGAGATGGTTTCGTTGACGAAACGCCCTACGAGCGTTGTTGAGGCCTGTGCTATGGCCGCGGTGAGAGCCTCCTTAGACCTGAACGCTGGGGGAATTATTGTTCTGTCAACATCCGGAGACTCAGCCCGCCTACTATCGAAGTACCGACCGGTATGCCCCATCTTTATGGTTACCCGAAATCCGTCGGCTTCACGTTTTGCGCATCTCTATCGCGGTGTTTATCCCTTCCTCTTTGACGAGGCGAAGCCGAATTACGATCATGTTAATTGGCAAGAGGACGTAGACCGCCGCATTAAGTGGGCTGTTGAGAGGGCTCTAGGATTAGGCCTTCTCAACAAGAGCGACAGCATCGTAGTCGTTCAAGGTTGGAGGGGTGGCATGGGCAATACTAACACGCAACGGATTGTCAAGGCTGACCCGGAACATCTGGGCCTAGGAATGATGGTTTAAGATATGAACGAGATAATTTAGGCACCACAGGCCTCTCTCTTTATGGCGTTGTAAGTCAGATTGCAACAGGACGATGGTATCGTCGATGGTTCAGAGGTAGATGGACAAAGAATTGAACGATATTTTTCTTATCCGTGATAAGGCTCTTCCGTTAATATGACACATCCAACCCTACGCATAGTCGTGCTTATACTACCCACTACCCTTAAGTTTGTACCTGTTATGGGCACAATACATGTAGGTACCTAGGTACATGTAGGAAAGGCCGGGATGGATCTAACCGGAACTCTATTAAGGCTGGTGGTAGATTTTGCTTGATAGATCCCGCTTGTTAAGGTTAGAAAGTGCCCCGCGTTTGCCAGGGTCCTTATCTAGGTACCTACCTATGTACTCTTGACTTCCTGTCTGACTCACGCGAATTTTTGGCGGGGTCCTCTGGGTTTTTTACCTCGACCGGACAATCGATTGACTTCGAATCCTAACCCTGTCATTGATTTTATACACCTCGCTCAACGATCTAGAGTCTGAGGGGTTTGCCGCCCTCCCTTGATTTGCCGAGATGAGTATCAATTTCCCGCAGTCGGAAGAAGAGGTCGTGCGCTTCTGGCGCGAGATCGATGCCTTTCAAACCCAACTCAAGCTTACCGAGGGTCGTCAGCGCTTCACTTTCTACGATGGCCCTCCGTTCGCAACCGGCCTTCCTCATTACGGCCATCTCCTGACTTCCACCATCAAGGACATTATACCTCGATATTGGTCCATGAAGGGATACCATGTGGTCCGCCGCTTTGGTTGGGACACCCACGGTCTCCCAATCGAATATGAGATCGACAAGACTCTGGGTGTGTCCGGCCGGGATGCTGTCCTGCAAATGGGCATAGAAAAGTACAATGCCGAATGCAGGGCTATTGTAATGAGGTATGCGGCCGAATGGAGGCAGACAATTGAACGCCTAGGTCGGTGGATAGATTTTGATAATGGTAGGTCCCCCGGCCGCCCCTTCGCAGTGGTTTAGCATTAGACTGACGGACGCGGTTAAGACTATAAGTCGATGGATGTCAACTTCATGGAATCTTGTTGGTGGGTCTTCAAGCAGTTGTTCGACAAAGACCAAGTCTACCGAGCCTACCAGATTATGCCCTTTTCTACCGCTCTCTGCACCCCGCTGAGCCACATGGAGTCGAAGCAGAACGAGAAGACAACGCAGGATCCGGCGGTATTAGTCGCGTTCCCGGTACGAGGAAAGGACGTGTCCTTGATCATCTACACAACAACACCCTGGACACTGCCATCTAACCTCTTTATTGCTGTCCACCCTGAATTCGAGTACGTTGAGATCCTCGACGAGGACTCGGGCAAGAAATATATCCTCCTCGAAAGCGGTCTTTCTATGCTCTACAAGGAAAAGAAGAAGGCAAAGTACAAGATTGTCGGCAAGCTTAAGGGCAAGGAAATGATTGGCTGGAAATATGAACCTTTATTTCGCTACTTTGTGGACCAGTTTGCCGACTGCTTCCAAGTCATAGGCGCCGACTATGTCGAAGCCGACGAGGGTACTGGTCTTGTACACCAAGCTCCCGCCTTCGGCCAGGAGGATTACGACGCTGCGGTAGCTGCAGGTTTTATACACCCACAGCGCTTACCTCCATGCCCAGTTGATGATAAGGGCCTCTTCACAGCCGAGGTGACCGATTATGCCGGCCAGCACGTAAAGACCGCCGACAAAGCCATCATCCGGGATCTAAAAGAGACTGGCCGACTACTTCTCGCCACCCAAGTGTCTCACGTGGACAAGTTCTGCTGGCGGTCTGATACACAGCTTATCAGGAAAGCGGTGTCTTCTTGGTTCATCCGTGTTACGAACTCCATACCGGATATGTTGGGGAACCTCGAGCCGACTACATGGGTGCCCTCATTTGTGAAGGAAAAGCGGTTTTCAAACTGGATCGCTAACGCGCACGATTGGAATATTGCTCGAAACCGGTATTGGGGCACGCCGATCCCATTATGGGTTAGCGAGGATTACGAGGAGGTTGTCTGCGTGGGAAGTATCGCTGAGCTGAAAGAACTGAGCGGGTTCGCTGGCACCCTTGACGACATTCATCGTGATAAGATCGACGGGATTACTATTCCCTCCAAGAAAGGAAAAGGGCGGCTTCGTCGTGTTGACGAAGTATTCGACTGCTGGTTTGAGTCGGGTAGCATGCCGTACGCCTCTAACCATTTCCCCTTTGAGAACTCGGACAACTTTCACAACGGAAACTTCCCCGCAGATTTCATTGCGGAGGGACTTGATCAAACCCGTAAGTATAGCTCTCATCGCTCAAGTCTCGCCGCGGTTGTAAAGCCTCGGTCCTCGATTTTAAGGCCTCCTAGATCAGCAGTCGTTATTGCTAACATAGCTGAATCCAGGTGGCTGGTTTTATACCCTTAGCGTTCTCGGAAATAAGCTCTTTGGAGTCTCGCCGTTCCGGGCTGTCATCGTCAACGGATTAGTCCTAGCCGAAGACGGCAAGAAAATGTCTAAAAGCCTGAAGAACTACCCAGACCCCAAAACCGTCATTGACCAGTACGGTTCCGATGCGTTGCGACTCTACCTCATTAATTCGCCTGTCGTCCGTGGCGAGCCTCTACGATTCAAGGAATCCGGGGTCAAGGAAGTGGTAGCTAAGGTGCTATTACCCCTGTGGAATAGTTACCGTTTCTTCTACGAGCAGGCGGTGTTGTTCAAAAAAACGACCGGCCACGATTTCGTCGCCCAGTCGCCAGACACAACTAACGTCATGGATCGATGGATTCTGGCTGATTGTCAAAGCATGCTGCAGTTTATCGACCAGGAGATGGCTGGTGAGTCCGCAAACCGTTCGAATTAAGTATTTTAACTAATATCGCAGGTTATCGTCTGTATACCGTCGTGCCGCGCTTGCTTCAAGTTATCGACAACCTAACCAATTGGTATATCCGCTTCAACCGCAAGAGGCTCAAGGGTGCTGCCGGCCTTGATAATAAAGACACCAAAGCGGCACTAGATACACTATGCCAAGTGCTGTTTATCTTGGTCCGGGCTTTAGCGCCCTTCACACCATTCATTACGGAGCATATCTATGGCCTTCTCCGGCCGTATTTAGGTGATATGCTTTCGGAATTTTCCAACGTTAGGAGCGTGCACTTTTTGGCGTTCCCGACGGTGCAGGAGTCTTTATTCGATGAGGTGATTCAGAGGAAGGTATCGGCCATGCAAAAAGTGATCCAGCTTACAAGGACGGCGAGGGAGCGCAAGACTATCCCCTTGAAAACTCCCCTGCTTACCCTCGTAGTTATCGCCGATGCACAGCAGCTTAGCGATATTAGTGAGCTGCAGACCTACGTCAAAGAGGAACTTAATATCCGAGATATTGTCCTAACAAACGACGAGGAACGGTACGGTATTCACCTTGAGGCTCGGGTTGATTGGCCGATTCTGGGGAAGAAGCTGAAGCGTGACGCCCAAGTGATTCGTAAGGCCCTGCCGGACCTAACGCAGGAGCAGCTCAGGCAGTATTTGAAGGAGAAGAGGATAACTATAAAGGGGATCGAGCTCGAGGGGAACGACATCAGTATTGTGCGGACCGTGGCGAAGGATAATCCGAACATGGTGAGGGACGACGGCGTACAATACGAACCTGCTTTCTTGGAAGACATGATCATCCTCTTAGACACGGCGCCGCACCCGGAGCTCATCGAAGACGGAATTGCTCGAGATGTTATGACTCGCGTGCAGAAGATGCGCAAGACAGCCGGCCTGGTTCCGACTGATGACATACGTATGCAATATAGTGTCGTTTCGAATCCTGACGGGGTCCAATTTGAGACGTTGGTATCTTCCCGGCAGTCTCAGTTCGAGAACACCGTACGTGGTCCATTAGAACCATTCACATCGGCTGAGGGGCCGGCAGAAAAGGTTATACTGCAGGAGGAGCACGTTGTCAGCAACATGACACTGTTGCTAAGATTATGCCGTCTTTGATTAGCCTATCTACTCGCGAGAGCGAGGAAAGGGAACAAAAAAAAGAGATATAGAGGATCTCCTGGGTCATGTGCTTTTAGAACATGATAATATACAGGACTTGCTAACCTGGAGCCCGTAGGGTTATCTCGACAAGACTTGAATGCTTTATCGTGATTTTATGTTTTCTCGTGTAGTCTCCTTATGTAGGTCTAGCTCGCTGCTACGTGTATTTCTTACCCTCTCCCCATAAAAAGGAGGGGGGGTTATCACTGCAGAGATAATGAGTCCTGTATTGGGGCTCCTCCGAGAATTGGATGCCACTGCCTATTCGGTCTAATGATCATATGTGTCTATCAATATGTCTATCACGTATGCAGACGGTGGGGGTAGAATCAAATCTTGAACATTGTAGAATAAGCTGAAGTTGCTAAAGTATAAAAAGGTGAAGTGATTATGGAACTTGAAACAAAGTGTGTTTGAAGGTGAGCGTTATTGAAACTTTTTGATTGTGCCCCCTAAGGCGTTAGCACGAAGGAATTATATAGCCGAAGATATCCTACGTGGTAAATAGGTACCTAAAGCCCGGATGCTCTGGGCATATACCTATAAGTGAGTCTCCAAGTGTTTCTAATATGTTATGCGTAGGTGGGTGCGTACTCTACAGCACCAACCTTTCTTTTTCCTTTTTCCTTTTTTTTCTCTTTTTTTTTTTTTTTATTTTTTTAATTTTTTTTTTCAAAAAAAAAATGGTAAAAAGATATCTATATCCGGAAAAGGGGTTCCATCACTGTGAATAGGGATGCCATGTGGAGGTATCAGATGTTAATTGGCTTAATTCGAAAGGAGTGTTTTACTACTACCCCTGATGATACAATGTGCACATACCTACCTGGGTAATATACTTACGTATGCAGGTATCTGCGTACTTACATATGTATACTAAGGTAGATACCTACCTAGGTATTACCTTACGAAAACTGAGCTCCGCTGGGCCGTAGTAGCGGTGTTATATGTATTTTTATGTGCAATCCGCTGTGTTCCTCTTCCTATGTAAGTGAGGTAATGTTCTCGTTTCGGGGTATCTAGCTTGTACATATCTTTGGATATACATCCACGTAGATATATAGGTACGTGTACATACCTACATGTAGGTAGTTGGAAGTGGCCGATGGGTAGGTATGATACCTACCAGGTACCTACCTGGACACCTTTTGCTAATTGTGGTAGGTACCTAGATGGTTGTTAAGGGGGGCGCGGTTGATCTCAGAAGGGGAAAGGGTTAAAGGGGGAATGGTGGGGAGCTCCGTCTGTTCTCTTAACATGTTGCACGCAAAGACACTTCGGGGCGAACTAATCTGACCGCCACATATGATTCGTCTTGCGAAGTATGGAATATGCAAAGATACTGAGCGGCTTTCCAATCGATGATATCTGACCTAGCCGGTTGCCCAGAACTTAAAGCGCGAGGAAAGGAGAAGAGGCTCGATAGAAATAGTACACAGGTACCTAATTAAATAATAGTGAGAAGGGATTGGGGGCTTCTGACTTCTTGGGGCATTTGGGGGGATCAGGGCCTATAGGTATTGTACAGGCCTTAGCGTCTTATCGCACTTGCCCCTATTCGAGTTACAGTTGAGATTGCACGGACACACAGACGCATGCTACCCGCCTACTAACTCGCTGCAAAAGCAAGTGGGATCATCAGTGTGGTACCTCTTTTTGGCGTCAGAGTCATAGCACCGGCGTCTATTGCGCTTTGCGCTTTGCGGATAAGACTCTGTGTATACTAGTGCACGGCGAACGAAATTTACATGATGCCACCACCACCGGCAGCGCCCACCTCACGACTACTGGAATCACCATCACCGCCAGCCTCGTCGCTGCAACCCTCTTCTTTCCACCAGCACTATCAAGGACAACGGCTACAACAGCTACGACAATCGCAGCAACAACAACAGCAACAGCAACAGCAGCAACAGGGGCAGCGCCGGCAGCCACGACAACGGCCAAGACAACCACAATTGCCGCCGCAAAAACAACAGAGGCAAGCGGCAACCGCGGAACGCAAGAATTCCTTTAGTAGTAGTAACTATTCCCATTATAGAGGTGGACCGAATGGTGTGGATAGCGGCGATGATGGTGGAGACGGAAGAATAATATTAAGCAGCATAGGCAATGGCAATAGCAATGGCAATGGCAATGGCAGCAGCGGCGCATTTAATAACTCTTCATTGAATTCGTCGAAGTCTAGCGCAGTCCGGCTGGTTGGATACGGCCCGAAGACCGAAGCGACGGCTCAAGCAGGTACGATCGCGACCGCGACCGCGTCAACTCTAACTGCCGCTAGCCAAAGTCAATCTCGTCCCCATTTTCATCCCCATTTCGATCCGAACATCGACCCGAATCTCCATTTCTCTGCGCTTTCTACACGAGAGACCCATCAAAAACCCCGGCATCCCCTTATTCACAACAACCATACCCACATCCGCAATCACAATCACAATCACGCTCACGCTCACTCCCACACTCACAATCGTAGCCACAACCCCGGTCCTCCTGGTCCTCCCGGCCCTCCTGACCCTCCGCCCAGAACCTCGTCTCTTCTGCCACCGCCTCGCGGTACTCAAACGAGAACTGTATCTCCAGCAGACACCCTCGCTTCATTAATTACCTCCCCACAACTCCACTCACGCCAACATTCGCGATCCAGCAGCACCGGCGCCGCAAGTGACGGATTCCGCAATCTCAACCGCTGGTCTGCATCTACCACGTCGAGCCGCGCCTCCGATCCCGATCCTGACAATCCTGAGCGGGAACAGCAACGGCAACGCCACGAAGAAGAACAACCGGGACCACCGCAGCAACAGCGGCGGCAGCGACGGGAGGAACACAGCTTACAGTCCCCCCCAAGAAAGCTGCTCAGGCGGAAACCCTCCTACGATACAAGCGCATCGCCGAGGGCCCGAAGACCATTATCGCCGCCCCCACCACCCTCCTCTTCTGCGCCACCAAACCTCCCCCCAATTATCTCCCTCCCCCCTCTCGACGCGAACCCCGAGTCTGCTGTCCGCACCCATTCTCCTGCGCCTTTAACGAGTCGCATTGGTCCAGCCGAATTGCGAGAGTATTCTTCGTATGAACTTGCTCGTCTGAATTCGGCAGCTGGAGAGAATCGTACGCTACTCCCGCCAGCGCCTATCGTTCGCGAAATAATGTCTGAAAGGGAGAGAAAAAGCCACGCCAAAGGCCGCTCTTCGGCGGCAAGGGGCAGCGCCGACTCGACCCGGGTCAGGGACCGTGCTAGCAAGCCGTCGCAGAAAGCCATGCTATCCAAAGCTTTAGCGAAGGCGAACGCGGCGGTGCAGTTGGATAATGCGCAGAACTTTTCTGCTGCTCGAGATTCTTACCTGGAAGCGTGCGACCTTTTACAACAAGTCCTTGCTAGGACCAGTGGCGAGGAAGATAGGAGAAAGCTGGAAGCTATCGTGAGTTCACCCACAAGACCACACGACGGACGATTGTGCCCGTAAGACTAACGCTTTTCTTCGTAGCGACATACATACACAAGCCGAATAGAAGAACTGGATGAATTGCTTCCTGCATACGCTCAGAATGAAAAAGCCTTACCTTCAAGGCCGGAGAGCGTTGACGAGTATCACGGCGTCCAGATCGAGCTAGCTGGTGCTGAGGGGTCTGCAGAAGCTCTAACGACAATAAGGGTAGATAAGGGCGAGTCGCCCACAGCGGATGCTCCCCGCCTCCGCTCCTCGCCAAACCTTACTCACGAGACGCCCCAGCTCCAGTCCTCCTTTTCGCAGTCTCAGATGCGCCGAAATTTTGAGGGAGCCACCCTCGTTCTACCCCAGCAGCAGGATACAGGATTTATGCCCGCTCCGTTGTCCCCTCGGAGGCCGATCTCACCCGTTAAACCGCCTAGTCCAGAACCGATCGTGCGACAGGATTTCTCCTGGCCATCGGAGCATTTGGTACCGGAAGCCGGTGCAAGAAGTCACAAGCGCAACCTCAGTCACGAATCGGCGTCATGGCTGGATCCGATAGATGAATCGGGTGGCTCGGCCTCGTCCTCACTGCACTCGAGGTCCTCGTCACTGGGAGTTATAAGGAAACACGTACGGCATACGAGCGGTAATACGGAAGCTGAGTTTGATGCTGCCTTGGACGCTGCTGTTGAGGCTGCATACGACGACGGCTATGAGCCCGCGGACCCGTACGAGCCGACCTACGACGATAGCAGCAAGAGAAGTAACGACGACATCGATGTGGTAGATAACGCTAGGCGCAAGGTAGAACTCGCCAAGGAAAGAGTCCGGGAAACCGAACGTGAGGCGGCGATAGAGTTAGCTCGAGAACGTGAGCGACAGAGGCAGATGTCGGTAGACCAGAAGTCTCATGTCTTTAGCGGCGACTTCTTCGACGCCAACGATTCCGACGAGGAGGAGCGCATCTTGGAAGAGATTGCTCGCAGGTCCGTAATGGAGGACCTGAATCAGCGATCCCAACAGTCGCAGCCGAAGATTCCTAGAGAATCCGACTCTAGTGGAATTACCTCTAGGACGTGGCATAGTTCGGTCGGCTCAAATCCTACTACTACAACTGTATTGTCAACAGTCGCTGAGATGCCACCTCCGGC
The DNA here is from genome assembly GCA_902806595.1 of Pyrenopolyporus hunteri. Taxonomy (NCBI): domain Eukaryota; kingdom Fungi; phylum Ascomycota; class Sordariomycetes; order Xylariales; family Hypoxylaceae; genus Pyrenopolyporus; species Pyrenopolyporus hunteri. The sequence continues at coordinate 323,907 of CADCXC010000009.1, read as the reverse complement.
AGGTCTCCCCAAGATGACGCCTCCGTCGCCATCGAATCAGACCTCGCCGACGTCTGGAGTACGCAACCGTCGCCTCTCCGGCCAGAACCCCAAGCAGCTCAAGATCGAGACCTCTAAACTCAACCAGCCACCGAACGTACCCCCGCCATCTGCTGTTACGTCCGGGGCACAAACAAAGGCTGCCGGTGGATATATCGCTCAACAAAGACAAGCATTGTCTGCAACATCAACACGGCCTGGGCCCTTCTCTACTCGTGCGCCGTCATCGCCTGTCAGAGTCGCGAGCCCAGCAGAAGTCGTGGCTCCTCCGAGTCCGGTTAATCAAGGGGCCACATATGAACTCGAGGAGGCTCGAAACGACTCCCCGTCCTCCGTATACCCTGGCATACGCAAGAATTTTTCATCTTCGAGTCTCAAGTCTCTTAGGACTCGCCAGTTCTCCGTTTCACATATCGATGACTCTGATCTCTCTCCCAACACGCCCCTGAGCCATCAGATCTCAAACACGTCGATTTCTCGCCAGCACGCGATTCCTGCGCTGCCTACACCACTTGCAGCCGCTTTCCACGAGAGGATGGCTGGAGGTGTCGGTGGCTTACACCTCTTCGACTCTGATTTCCATTCCCCCACTTCCCAGTCGCCTAATCAGCTTTACCATCACCACCACCATAACAGCCCCGACGTCCCAATACCTCTGGAACCGTGCCCGTCTGACGCCATGCTTCGGCCTTTCTGGCTTATGCGTGCCCTTTATCAGACCCTCGCACACCCACGAGGTGGGTATATTAGCAATCGACTGTTCATCCCGCGAGATGCATGGAAAGTGAAGGGTGTGAAGCTGCGCGCTCTCGAAGACAAGATTGCGCAGTGTGATTTCTTAACCGCGGCGCTTCTCAAGCTCGCAAGGGTGGACAGCAACGACGCAGACGCGGTCCTTGAGGAGATGCAGAGCTTCGAGAATATTCTCGAGACCGTCCAAACGACGCTTACGCGAAAACTGGGTAACGAAGTTGGCACACAAGGGATGGCCGCCTTCCGAGACGAGAAGGACACGGAGGCTGCGCCGCCGGTACCTCGTAGCGCTAGTGTTAGCGGGAAGGGAGGTGCATTTAGTTGGCGAAGGCTCAGGAATAAGGGCTCGGCCGCCAACATGACGAACGCGTACGGAGGGAAGAGCAGCAGTGGCGGAAGCGTCGGGCCCGGCGCGAACGAGAGAGAGATATTGACTTCGATAGGATCTATACCAAGCCTACCTATGACTGCCCACCCGAGCAGTAGACCCGCGAAGAGAGATCCCGCGTCAGTCAACTTTGACGGGCCATACGGAAACTACATGGCCAGCCTAGCGCGGTTGTTTGATGCCGCCCAGACAGTTGGTAGGTACCTTTATTCTATTTTGTCTTCTTTGTTTCTCCTCCCCTCTTCCTTGGTCGGTAGGAACGACGTTAACAGCTACCAGATCAAATCGCGCGCCAGGTCGATGACCCCGGTCTACGTCACGCGGACAAGACCCAGGTTGGGCTCGAGCTGTGCGCCAGGCACGCGGCTGAGTTTTTTGGATTCTATATTTGCCGCTTTGTGCTAGCGGATTTGGCGATGTTGCTCGATAAATTCGTGAAGAGAGGCAGCGAATGGGTTCTTAACTAGGAGGTTGTTTAACGGAGATGTTGGGAATAGGTAAAGCGCCTGCGTGGCCTATCATCATTCCGGGCAGGTCGCGGTGGATTTTTTTTGCCGAGACGGTTACGGGGTAACGCGAGACGAAGTGACGAGGGTGGAAAGGGGCTTTTTTTCATTTCAGAGTTATACCACCTGAAGATGTCCTATGAGCTTGCTTTAGGCGATGAACAACGGCCGGAGGCTCTCAACGAAGGGCAAATATTTGCGAGTTGCGTGTTCTTCATCCGACCAGGATTGGTATTCTGGAAACGCGGCCACTACGAACATCCAGCCTTGTGGATTGTCAGGCGAAGAGGGATTTATTTAGGCGATACCATATATGCGTCGAGCTTTCCTTATGTATATTTCAAGGCGCTGGACTATATCCCCTGGCTGTTCTCATGACTTGATGTAAGATACCAAGGGTCATTTATTATCTGATACTTTGTAGTTACTTTGCTTAGGTTCGTCGCGTCATACCTGTCGATGTTTGACTCGTCGGTGGTGCTCGCCACGACCCAGCGCCGTATACCACATTCTTATAGGAGCACGATGTAAAATCAGATCCGCCTAAAATTAAAGAGTGCCTACCTAGATATTTATCTTGCCGTTGGAATTGTTCATAGGAGAGGACGGTGGTTCGTGGTTTGTTTATTCGATGAGTTCCCCGTGCTCAATACTAGAGCTCTTGTCCGTAGCGTCTTCGTTCGGGTCGCCTCAACTTTGTATGGGACGGAAGAGATGCACTATACGTGCTATAATCGACGATACCATATAATACTGGCTGTGGCCATTCTTAAGCTGCGGCAACTTCTAGGATCGTCCTATGGAACTGGGCCGGTTCATGCGCAAACCGCCCCAAGAATAACCCGTCCACGCCGCTCTTTAGCTTCTCGTACAGCCCAGGGCCGGCACTCCCGCCATATAGGATCCTAGTAGCCCCCTCCCTGCGCTGCACACATTCGAGCGCCCTGATGGCCCGGGTCACAGCAATCACATGCTCTGCTGAGGCAGGCTCGGCAGCACCGATGGCCCAGACAGGCTCGTATGCTAGGACGACTTCAGCGGAGCTAGGAAGGTCCGCAAGCACAGCCTCAACTTGCACTTTGCACTCGTGGACGGCGGTGGCAACCGCTCCCCTTCCTCCTCCTCCTCCTGCTTCATCGCCTCCTTCACCACCTTCGTTTCCCTCGCCCCGCCCGTCCCCGCGGGACCGTTCGCCGATACACACCAACGGGACCATGCCGTTCCTAACGGCAGCGGCGGCCTTGCGCGCAACATCACGATCCGTCTCTCCGAAGATGCGCCTGCGCTCCGCGTGCCCGAGTTCGACGATGCGGCAGCCGACCTCGGCGAGCACGGCGGGCGAGACCTCGCCCGTATAGGCGCCGGCGTCCTCGTAGAAGGCGTCCTGAGCGCCGACGAGGATCTTGGTGCCCTGCAGTTGCGAGACGACGGAAGCTAGGGTGAGGTGGTCTGGGATGACGAAGACGTCGAGATGGCCTAGGAGCTCCGCGGGGTGGGAGGTCGAGGAGAGGATGTCGAGAAGGTCCTGGATGTATTGTTTTGTGCGGGCAGCGGAGAAATACATCTTGGTGGAGACGCCGACGATGCGGCGTCGAGGGGGGATAGAGGGTGAGGTCATGGTTGATTTGATGTAGGTAGTGATAATAATGCCGGGGGTTGTGAGTGACCGGGAGTGGGTGGATGGGCTGGTTCTTGCGTACGGTTATGTTTACCTATTTAATATAGGTATACGCCTATAAACAAAGGCGGGTGGAATGGTGTATTACAGTATTATCTTGCTGGTCTTGTACAATATGCCGCAGTATAATACCTGGGTATTATATATAAGATGGTTATGTTAACCGGATGGCTCCAGCTTTTAGTTTTATAGCCAAAAGAAAAAGCCATAGGTACACTATGTGCCTAGGTAGGTAAGTTGGATAGGTAGGTGGCTACCTAAGCCTTGATCTCGGGAGCGCTTCATGTGGGTTCGAGGACAACTAGTACTATAGTGTAGAAGTCTAAAGGGTTAGAGGAGGAGATCTGGAGCACCTAAGGTAGGTAGGTAGGTACCTAACGTCGCTCTTATACCTGGTAGGCACGAGGTGGCATAGAGGTTGTGTACCTAGGTAGGTAAGTTCTATAACCAGCCTATCAAGTACCCGTGTACCTACGGTAGGCTTATATACCTGGGCACTCTTTTTATCGTTAATTCATCTACCATCTTATTGAATGATTAGCACAGCACCAAGACAACACGAGAGAAAACATTTAAAATAAATCCCACGAAAACTCGCTATATATACCTACGTCCTTATATATCGATAATACCTCAGATGAATAGGTAGGCGTGGTTTTACCGCATTTCGGTTTGCCTAGATGTTAATGATTGCAATACACCGCTACGTCGCCGATGCTTTCTATACCTAGGTATCTATATAAGTCCGTGACTTCGTTTTATATCGTGTCGGTTGCTTAACGCACTTCCATTTCCTTCCCTCTTAAATGGCACTCAAACCGCTACGTCTCTCTCGGGGCGCCGTTCCCCCTACTCCCCCTTTCGAACCGAAACCCACGTTTTCATCCCAACTTACTGTCCCCTCTCGATATGGTGGATAACTTCTACCTTGGCGGCGCTCGCGCTCTTCTCGTCAAACACGTATCCGAGCCACTCCTTGGCCAGTCTGCGGGCTAGCTCCAAGCCGATGACCCTCTCGCCCATGCAGAGCACCTGGGCGTTGTTGCTTAGCACCGCTCGCTCGACCGAGAAGCTGTCGTGAGCTGTCACGGCTCGGACACCCTTGATCTTGTTTGCCGAGATGGCAACGCCCAGACCCGTGCCGCAGATGAGTAGCGCCCTGTCCACCTTGCCATCGGCCACCAGCTGCGCTGCCTCTGCTGCTCGGTGCGGGTATGCCGTCTTGTCGTCCGCCGAGAGGCTGCCCACGTCTATAATGGACTCAACCCGGGGGTCCTTTTCGAAGTCCTCCTTAATCTTGGCCTTGTAGTTGACACCGGCATCCTGCGCGAATATCGTCAGTTGGTTTTTCGTGAGGGCGCCACATGGTGGCGTTGTTTTGGAAATAAGTATAACAAAAGCAAACACCTGTAAGTGGGAGGGCTACGGAACGCGTGGAGAGGAAATAACGAACCAGAAGAAAGGAGTTTAACAGGAAAATATATAGAATGAAAATAAAAATAAAAATAAAAATAATAAAAAATTAAACAAAGGTGGACTTACATCGGCACCTAATGCTATCTTCCACTTGGGCGCGGCCATCGTTGCAACTCGGCAAGCTAGTAGTAGTTGGGAGTCGGTGTGTTTGGTGATAGATAATCCGGAGGGCTGGGAGCTGGGAGCTGGAGGTGACGGGGTTTTGGTTGGGCTTGGTTTAGATTTGTTTGACTTGTATTGTACAATTTCCTGTTGTCTGAGGTGCGTGTACCGTGAGATTAATACTTTTTCCCCTTTCCCTTCACCTTCTTTTCTTCTTTTCTTTTTCTCTTCTTCTCAGACTTCCCCCGGTGTTGAATGGTGTTAGTTCCGCTTGAGCTATCCGATCCGGTAGAACACTTAAACCTGCGTCTGCGTCTGCGTCTGCATCTGCATCTGCATCTGCGTTAGGGGCACCCTTGTAAAAAGAAGAGGAAGAGGATGCGAGAGACAGAAAAAGGGAAATAATAGAAAGTGATTGTCCTTTCCGGGTTTTCGATACCGTCGGTTCTTACTGCCCGGTTCATTGGTAAGGTCCCTATGTACATACATACCTACCTAGGTATATATACCTCTACCGTACCTACCTACCTAGGTATATACATACATACGTACCTACCTACATACGATGTACGTACGTAACTGCTAAATACAGGAGACGGGAAAGAGAATACAGGATACATGATCTTCTTCTTTCTCCCCCAATCACTCACCCCCTTTCTCCTTTTCCTTTTCCTTTTCCTTTTCCTTCTCCCCCCTTCATCCCCTCATCCCACATCCTCTCTTTTCCCTCTTCCCCTCAAAAGCTACCTATCTAAGCTAGGCGTCCAGGCCTAGCTAACTACTACTCTCAAAATAACCACCTAGGCAAGCTAACGAAGTTGCTGTTGCTATTTTTTTATTTCGTTTCATTTGTTTGTTCGTCCTAAGTGGGGTGTGGAATATAGTCGTTTAAGGGTAGTATAACCTCCCGGATTACCGCTTTAGGCAATCCGATGGCAAATATCTGAATTTACCCCTACGGGTTCGCGAGCTCGCTTTTCTCTCTCGGCATAGCTATTCGTAATACAACCTCTTCACCCCTCCTTCGGTAATCATGCGGCCTGCCAATTTTCCCATTTCCTCACCTACGCCCGAGCAGCCCTACGGCGGAGAGGGCCTGGAAGCCTAAATGGATCCCGTTATTTACGAGATTAGGAGCTCTTGGTGCCAAGGAACCTCGGACAAGCTCCTCAGCTATAGGGGCCTTCACGGTAATCATCGCAATCTTTCTGAGCTAGCGAGATGACTTTGATGGGTCACAATGGTCATAAGGTGTAGTTGTTGCCTCTTACGGCAATCCTTTCGAGTTCCGTAATCTCGATCGTTCACGTAATGCTCTCTTAACCTGCCCGGAACCCCTTTTCAACTCCGGCCTTTGTCCATCGTGATAGAAAGCGGCGCCTCCTCGCCCATGTTTTGAACATAGAAATTGCCCCCAACTTCAGTCTCTTCAGCTTTGTTGGCCATATATACCTCCCCTCCCTTTATTCGTCAAGGTCTTAGACATGTCAAAACGCCACCTCTTCCACTCCTCGGATGGGCTCGTCACCAAGGCGCTTAGAGGCATTATCTCCTACAACCCATCGCTCGGACTAGATGAAACCAATCGTGTAGTGTTTGACACGGCCTACAACAAATCCAATGTCTCGGTAATCAGCGGAGGCGGTTCTGGCCACGAACCTGCATGGTCCGGCTATGTTGGCCAGAACTTGCTTGCCGCCTCTGTGGCCGGTGACATCTTCGCTTCACCTAGTACGAAGCAGATTGTTGCCGCCATAGACAGAGTACCCTCGGACAAGGGGACCATCTTGGTCGTCACCAATTACACCGGCGACTGTCTCCATTTCGGCCTGGCAAACGAGAAGGCCATTGCGAAAGGTCACAAGTGCAGGATGATTATTTGCGGCGACGACGTTTCCGTCGGTAGAAAAGGCAGCCTGGTGGGCCGGCGAGGTCTGGCCGGGCAGCTGGGGGTGCTTAAGGTCATGGGAGGCGCTGCTGGCGCTGGTGGTTCCCTCGACCAGGTCTATAATCTCGGCGAAGCGTTTTCGCAGCAGATTGTCTCTATTGCGGCCACCCTTGATCACTGCCACGTGCCTGGCCGAACGGAACACGCTACGCTGGGAGATGACGAGGTGGAGATAGGAACTGGCCCTCATAACGAACCCGGCTACCGGAAGCTGTCGCCTGCACCATCAGCACAGGGCCTAGTAGAGCAAATATTAACGCACTGCCTAGACGAGACGGACCCCGAGAGGGGTTACGTGCAATTCAGGCCCGGAGATGAGGCCATACTCCTCGTCAGCAACTTCGGGGGCATGTCGCACCTCGAGATGGGAGCGCTGCTGGACGAGCTACTGGAACAGCTGGCGAGTAAGTGGAAACTCGAGCCGGTGCGTATAAGCTGCGGTTTCCTGGAGACGTCGCTTAATGCACCGGCATTTTCGGTGTCCATTGCCAACGTGACGGCCGCGGCGGATAAATGCTCGTACTCTGTCGAGGAAATTAAGTCCTTCTTCGACGCCAGGACCAACACCTACTGGGAATCCATGACTGGTTCTCAGTCAGTAAGGCGCAGCAGGCACGAGCAGTTCGTGCAGCCGCCGAAGGAGCCTCGCAAGGTGATAGAGGAAGCGAAAGACCTTAAGATCGACCCTGCTCTGCTGGATAGGATGCTGCGGAGTGCTTGCAAAGGCTTGGTAGCCGCAGAGCCTGACCTGACTAAGTGGGATACGATAATGGGCGACGGCGACTGCGGCGAGACGCTCAAGACGGGCGCCAACTGCCTGATTGCCGCCCTCGACTCGAAACAGCTTGCCGCGCAGGGCTCCGTGTTCGCGGTGCTTCAGGAGCTAGAGGAGATCGTCGAGGGCAAGATGGGTGGTACATTGGGTGGCATCCTCGGCATCTTCTTCGTCTCGATGCGCACCGCGCTCGAGGAGAATCTCGCCATAGCCCAGAGCGAAGGCCTTCCTAAGCTATGGGCTAAAGCTGTCCAGACTGCCTTGGATAACTTAACACGTTATACGCCGGCCAAAGTTGGTGATCGGACGGTTATGGACACCCTGATACCGTTCGCGGAGGGTTTACGATCAGGGGAGTTTGCGGGTGGCGTTGAAAGTGCGGTCAAAGGGGCCGAGCTGACGAGGACGTTGAAGCCGAGACTTGGTAGAGCCACTTATGTTGGTGCAGATAGCAGCAAGGGGCTGCCTCCGGACCCTGGCGCTTGGGGTGCCATGGTTGTCATAAAAGGCTTACAGTCGGGTATATAAACTGGATTATATCTTGGTTTTGGTATAATTATATATATATCTGTAATCGTCGGCGCGTCACGTCATGTACTTAGCTAGCGAGCGTCTCCTTTTTTTTTTTTTTTTTTTCTCGTTCACGTTGCTCGAATCGTAGATATCAATTTTGGTTACTTATAGCTACTCTTAATCGCTTCTAAAATGGGTGCCATGGTAGGATTGCTTGTCATGAAAAGAGCGGTAAGGTAAGATTCAGTTTTCACCTACATATACGACGACGCTGTAACACTGCAACACCGCATCACCACGACACTGCGACACTGCGATTGGCGGCATTCCCGTCATTAATAGGACGTACCCCTGTCTACAAGCGGTCTGGGGCCGTACCGCCAGCGACTATGGTCTGTCTAGTCCCTTTATGCCTTACCGGCGCTCCCTAACCAATGCATATACTGCTCGATAGCAGCTTGCATCCTATCCGTGCCCGCCTCTATGACGCTCGTGAGAGGCTTACCGCGCATCTCTTCCTGCACTGCCGCGTAGTGCTTGTTCATACCCTTGTTGATGTTGACCTTGGATACACCCGCCTTTATACACTTTCTGAAGATGTCCTCGGTGAAGGGATCGGCGCCGTGCAGGACAAGCCGCACTCTGTCGCCGACCGCCTTGTTGATCGACTCGAGGCGGTCGTATTCCAACTGTATGCCTCGGGGCCCGTACTCTCCGTGCACGTTGCCGAAGGCCGGCGCCAGCATCTCGATCCCCGTCGCGACGAACTCCTCGGCCTGCTCCGGCGTCGTCAGGACGGCTTCCAAGTCGGCCGTCTCCGCCACGCCATCCTCCCCACCCTCGATCCGCCCTGGCTCGGCCTCGGCGGCGATGCCGCGTTCGTGGCAGTACGCCACCAGCTCCCGGGTGAGCGCCAGATTCTCTTCCTTCTCATAGTGGCTCATGTCGCACATGATGCTGTCGAAGCCGTCCTCGATGTCGGCGGCGCGACGGACCAGCTCCGGCGTCTGGGCGTGGTCTAGGTGTAGACTTATCGGAACCTTGGCCGTGTGCGCGGCGTCGGCGGCCGCGCGCACGAGAGACGCGTTGGCGTACTCGATGGCCCATGGGAAGAGCAGGACCATGGCCGGCGACTTGGCTGCCTCGGCCGCGCGAACTGTGGCGATGATGGATTCGATGTTGTAGCAGCACATGCCCGGCACTGCGTATCCGCCGTCGCGCGCCTTATTTAGGATCGCCATCGAGCGATTCTTGGATAGCTCCGGCCGGCCCATCTTTTGCTAAATTGCGAGGCTGTTCCTTTTTGTTTTTATTTTATTTTTATATTTTTTATTCTTTGTTTGAACTTGGTTTTTAGTTAAGGTTGAGTATGGTGATGGACGTTCTCATTCAACAATCGGCTCTCGTGAGGAAGTATGTAGAATTATATAGGTAACGTACCTAGGTGTTGAGTACGGCGATGCACTACGGGAGCTTTCTTCTTTCCTACCCTCTCTCTCTTTCTCTCCCCCCCTCTATTTAGCTCTCGTCTTCTAGGTACGATGATGTACCTACGTAAAGAGTCGAAGTCAAGGAATCACAAATCACAAATCGTACACACTTATCCCTCCGTTCACCTCCGTCTCTCCACTTACCTTCTCTCCACCCATACCTGAAAACAGGCCCTATGCTGGCGTCCAAGCCCGCAACTAGTGGAGGGGAACGTGGGGTAAGCTGGCCTTGGGCCGTCGTTAGTTTTAGTGGCGACAACTTTGCCATTTTACCGAGACATAATGCGGAGGATGGAGAGGCACCTGGAGACGAAAGCGAGGTTTAAAGTCGGCATTATTATCGACCGAGCTATCTCGGTGTATATACATGGTATCTAGCATCGTCGCATAGTAGGTGCGTAATGGATACGCGCTCATGTGCACAAGTAGGCCGAGAAGGGCGAGGTAGGCCGAGAAAAGGGGCCAGCTAGGGTGAAAAACAGTAAAGGCTGAAGTGATGCTCCCCGCCCCCATCTCCGGTAAAGTTGAGCATATTCTACACTTCAGCCGCTACTCAGCCGCTACTATCACTTAGATTATATGGATGGTACGCAGTCTACAACTACTCGTGGCTGTCCCCAATTACCGGCTAGGTGGAAGACGGTGGGCTAAGCAATTTTTTTTTTTTTCCCCTCGTCCATCTACCTACGGATGCTGCATAGTTCTTACACCGGGCCTACCGACAAGGGGACGATAACATCCTAACTTGTCCTTTCAGTTCTTGGATTTCCGGTGGTTAAGATGGCGGACGCGAAACCAGAGATCTCTTTCATAGGCCTGGGAGCCATGGGCTTCGGCATGGCGACCAACCTGGTCAAGCGTGGATACAGGGTAACCGGGTTTGATGTCTGGCAGCCAACGCTGGACAGGTTCAAAGCCGCCGGAGGTAGCATTGCTACAACCCCGGCCGAGTCCGTCAAGGATAAGGAGTACTGTGTGTGCATGGTGGCCACCGCGCAACAGGCTCAGGCTGTCCTCATCGAAGGCGACAGCCCGGCCCTCCCGGCGCTGCCTAAAGGGGCCGTGATTTTGCTTTGCTCGACGGTCCCGTGCGCATACGTTCAGGGCCTAGAGAAGCAGCTCGTGGAGCTGGGACGGGGCGATATCCGCCTAATTGATTCACCTGTCTCGGGAGGCGCCGCGAGGGCTGCTGACGGCACCTTATCCATCATGGCTGGGGGTTCTGACGAGGCAATCGAGAAGGCCCGTATTCTTCTGGAGGAGATGTCTGATCCGAAGAAGCTATATATCGTCAAGGGGGGAGTCGGAGCTGGCAGCAACATGAAAATGTGCCATCAGGTGCTTGCGGCCAACCAAATCCTGGCTGCAAGCGAGGGGATGGGTTTCGCAAGCCATCTTGGCCTGGATCTACAGTTTGCTCGCCAGGAAATCATTAAGTCGGACGCGTGGGCGTGGATGTTCGAGAACAGACTTCCGAGGATGCTCGATCCCGAATTTAAACCCGTTGCCAGTGCCCTAACCATCATACTAAAAGACACAAGCATTATTACTTCGGAGGCGAGGCGATTCGGCTTCCCCACGCCCATGACGAGTATAGCGGAGCAGGTGTACTTCTCTGGCCTCGGTCGTGGATACGGCCCCGACGACGATAGCAGTCTGATTAGGTTGTACACTGAAGGTAAAGGGAAGATAGGCCCGGTAAAGGGGCTGTTCGAAAACGACGGGTCGAAGTTGGCGCTTGTCGCTGGGTTACTAAAAGGCATCTATCTCTGCTCTGCTGCGGAAACGATCGCTTTTGCAAAGAAATGTAATCTAGATCTGGACCAGGTCTTCGAGCTCTGTATAAACGCAGCCGGAGGGAGCACGATCTTGCAGACGGTTGGTCCGGAGATCATAAAACTCTGTCGAGGGGAGCAAATATCGAATCAGCATGGTGAACGTTTACGGGAATTCGGACGACGGCTCCAGGACGCTGTCGAGGAAGCGCAACGGTTAAAGGCGCCTGTTTACCTCGGCAGCCAGGCACTCACACTGACGCAGCTCGCGCTACAACTAGCTCCCAGTGCAAAGGGCGACGTCCCAGGGGCTTTTGTGACGAAAGTATGGGGTCTGTGAGAAGAACACCTGCGGTTGGTAGCGCCTGGTAAGATATCCGATACGGCGTGATATGTTAGGTGCTTACTTAGAAATATATTTGGATAAAGAGACTTTGCGGTGGGATTTACGCCATGCTCAGGATCAGACTCTGGCGTGCCGAATATATAATACGACGGGTGGGCGCGTGTAAGGGGTTGGTGGACTTACAATCAAAACAAAATTAAAATGAGCTGATACGGCTTATTCGCTACATCCGTTAGTAGCTCTTATATAGTGAACATGTGAGAGGGTAAGAGTCATAGGAAATCTTCCATGAATTCGGCTATGATCAAGTATGAAGCCTGTGATATTAGTTGCCACACCAAACATCGGACCGGTATCCATCAGAACGCCTTGTATCCTTATATAAAATCAACTTTGCAGGCGTCCCCGCCGCCGTATGCCCCTCTCGGTAGATTCCTTAGTAGCCGCTCTGTTCCTGTCTGTGGTCTTCTTTTGCGGCTTCGCCCGCATTTTTGATGGCTTGCTCGTCGCCCCTAAGCTTTGCAAAGTATTCCTTGATATCTTCAGCACCAATTGCCTTGCCACTATCGGCAAATTGCTGGAAGAAGGGCTTTAGGCGTTCCTTGAGGTGGTTATATGCCATGACGCCCTCTATGGCACGCACGCGGTCCACGTTCTTTAAGGCGGATTCCCCACGATCGTACAACGAGCCGCTACCATGGGTCGAGCCCTGGCCTGATGCAGAGTCTGAAAGAGGTGGCTCATAGGATTCCTCTTCTTCTAAGAGTTGTGGGTGGAGGTTGAGCTCTGAAAAGCATGAGGGGCATCGACAGAAGTGGTCGCGGAAATTCGAGGTGGTAAACAACGAGAATTGGCCGGTTGGCGCAGGGGGCAAAGATGCTAACTTGCACTCGGCACCTGATGGGACTTCTTTGCCCTTCTGCTCCTCGCTCTTGATCTGGGGGTGGGTATCACCTGACTCGGTAGTAGATGGCATATCCTCCTGTTCCTCCCCAGACCCAGTTCTGATACGTTTGGACTGTTCGCTATCTTCGCTTGGGCCATCGTCCTCTTCTAGCTTACGCTTCCTGGGCGACGAAGCTTCTTCACTCGCCCGAAAAAATACTGCCGGCAAGAATCCGGGCGTGCCAGCATATCTCTTGATCCAAGGGTAGGCTTCGACACACTTATAACAGATGAAATGATCAAACGCGTCTTCTGCAGGGAAACCATCCGGGAGGGGGGGGTCGTCGTCCTCATCATCGTGTTCCCCTTCCACCCTCTGGTTACCGTTGGCTTGTTGCTGGGCGCTGGTTTGGGGTATCGTATCTTCGCGGATCGTGGGAAGTGCGCCATTGCCATTGCCGTTGGCGTTTGAAACGCTCCTTTCCTGCTTCTCTCCCTGTATCTCGTACCACTTGGGTCCAAGGCCGACGAGACAACCAGGATGATACCAATCCTCACCACAGCCGCCAGTTTCGTGCGTGCCGAGGCCCAGACATTGGAACATGGTACCTTTCTGCTCCTGGGGTTTGTAGTCTATAGAACAGGAACAAAACCGATTGCGGAAGTTTTGATTGTATTTATTGTTCGGGTCTGGCTGCTCAGAGTGAACGCCTCCTCTGGTGTTGGTTTCGGGGTTGATTCGAAGAGTGCATTGCTGGTCGGGGGTGAATCGCGTAGTGCCGCAGTCGCAAGTGAAATTGCGCTTCTGGAAAATCTCGACCAATTCGTGTTCGCCGTGGCATTGGATGGAGCACGAGTAACACACACCAGCGGGGTTATAGGGGTCGGACGGATTCGCAGGAGGCGGATTGCAGGTTAGGCAGGCAAATACGTTCTGTCGCAGTGATCCAAGCGGCTTGGTGCAGTTTTCAATGCTCTGAGCACGACTATATGTTAGCGAATTGACACATGTTCGTTCGGGTTCAGGGCTAAGGAGACGAACGTATGGAAGAGCTTCGCGCGCGTCGGCTTCCAACTGTAGCTGATCTCTAATAAAGTCAGCAGCAGTTTGGGAGTCGTCGGATTGCTGCGACAAGCTCTCGGTTCGAGGCAGAGACGTGCTGCTGCTGCTGCCGCCGCCGCCGCCGGCGGCTTCTGGCGCTTCCTGGGAGGTGGTTGGAACCGACGGCGGATCCATTGCCACGACTACAACAATTGAACGGAAAGGGGGAATGGGCGAGTTTAAGGTGAATAGGGCGTGGTGAGGGTATTTGAAATAAGAGTAGAGATTGAATAAAATGTTGGCGCGTCGAAAGGGCCGAGAAGAGGGCGGATCGGATGTTTTATGATAAGGGACGCGCGCCACGACGAGGTGTAGTTCCTTCTTCTTCACGGGGATTGCCAAATGTAACTTGGGGTAAGTTCCCTATATGCAGGTGACTACCCAGCTTCACGTCATACGTAATTAATGGTAAAAGACTAGGTACATAAGGTACCCTGGCCCTAATAGCCGGAGGAGTAAGAAATATGATGTCACAGCGACTGCTTCTTCTTTCTGTCAACAGAGGCAGCACCGTTAAGCATGTAGGCGCTTACCACCTGCCATTAATGAGGTCCATAGGCGTGGTACGTGGGCGCGGGCACCTGGGTTGCTGAGGCGTGTTATCTTACCTAGGTAGGTAGGTACCTAGGTAGAATGTACCTGGTCCGGGGTTGGCCTGAGGGTGGAAATGTACCGCGCCATTACATAGCAAGTACCTATATAGGTACCTAGGTAGGTAGGTATGGACATGCGTAGGAGGTAGGTGGCCCGAAAAGAGGATTAGCGCCACTTTACGCGAGTCCGACGCGCATGGACGCGACGGCCACAATTCTTTTTCCACTTTGTCGCGTCCGCGCGCCCAACCCACCTACGAGCCCCACAATCCGACTTTCATCCCCTTTCTCTTCGTTTTCGGTCCCACGCCCCGTCCCCACGTCCCATCTTCAACGTTCCACGTTTAGAATTCTGGCCCTCTATTCTACTCGTCCTCTTTTTCGTGTTGCTTGACCCGAGCATCTTCTCTTTCGATACGTTATACAAGATAAATAGGGTTCACAATGAGGTAAGTCAATGTTGGACGAGGATTCAGCGCCTACCTTTGAGTATTTTCCTGACCTGCTTACTCAAGTTCCCCTTTGCGTACGAACATGGACTCCGCAAACCGCGGGTCCGCCCCTCGTACGAGTCGTAAGCGCTCACGTACCGGCGGCGATGCCTCTTCCCCCGTCGCCGCTTCTAGCCCTATGCCTTCGTCTCCGCCCGCCTTCAACATCGCCCATGGCGGCGATGACGACGACGACGACGACATTGAGGAGGAGGCCGAGATTCAAGACGACTTAGACGACCTTGATGAAATGGCTGAGGATGACGTGGATTTGTTTCGCGAGGGCTTCGAGCGAGATTATAGGGAGAAAGATGAGAATGATGCCTACGAAGGCATCGATATTGACGATGAAGGGGAGTTTGAGGATATGAACATTGGTGAGAGGCGACGATTAGAGGCTCAGTTGAACCGGCGAGACCGAGAGGTAGCCCGTAGACGGAGAATGCCTCAAGCCTTTCTTCAGGACGAGGACGAGGATGGCGATATCGATCTAACCGCCCAACCCCGCCGCCGCCGCCACCATTACGACGAGGACCCAGACGATGAAATGGACCAGGATATCATGGACGAGGAACTTTCCCTTGAAGCATTGCAAGATGTAAAAGCTGCCAGCTTGACCGAGTGGGTCTCTCAACCATCGGTACAACGCACGATCAAGCGGGAATTCAAGGCGTTCTTAACGGAGTATACCGACGAGAACGGCAATTCGGTGTACGGCAATCGTATCCGAACCCTCGGTGAAATCAATGCTGAGTCGCTCGAGGTGTCGTACGATCATTTATCTTCGTCCAAGGCCATCCTTGCTTACTTCCTTGCCAACGCTCCGGCTGAGATGCTCAAACTCTTTGACGACGTGGCCATGGAAGTCGTCCTCCTCCATTATCCCGACTACGAGCGTATTCACTCCGATATCCACGTGCGGATCTTCGACCTGCCCGTTCACTACACTCTCCGCCAGCTGCGACAGTCTCACCTCAACTGTCTCGTGAGGGTGAGTGGCGTGGTTACTCGACGAACCGGCGTCTTCCCACAATTGAAATACGTCAAGTTCGACTGTACTAAATGTGGCGTGACGTTAGGCCCTTTCCAACAAGAGTCTAATGTCGAGGTGAAAATTTCATTCTGTCAAAATTGCCAGTCTCGCGGCCCTTTTACCTTGAATTCGGAGAAGACCGTCTATCGAAACTACCAGAAATTGACCCTTCAGGAATCGCCCGGAACCGTCCCGGCCGGTCGCCTACCCAGACATCGGGAGGTTATCCTCCTTTGGGATCTGATTGATAAGGCGAAACCCGGAGAAGAAATCGAGGTTACGGGTATTTATAGAAATAACTACGACGCCCAGCTGAACAACCGCAACGGATTCCCTGTTTTTGCTACAATTCTAGAAGCAAACAACGTCGTTAAGGCCCACGACCAGCTTGCGGGGTTCAGGCTCAACGAGGAAGACGAACACGAGATTCGCAAGCTTTCTCGTGATCCCCAGGTCGTTGATAAGATAATCAACTCAATAGCACCTAGCATCTACGGGCATACTGATATCAAGACTGCCATTGCCCTATCTCTCTTCGGCGGCGTTGCGAAGACGACCAAGGGCGCACATCACGTGCGAGGAGATATCAATGTCCTGCTGCTTGGCGATCCGGGCACGGCTAAGTCGCAGGTGCTTAAGTATGTTGAGAAAACCGCGCATCGAGCTGTCTTCGCTACTGGCCAGGGAGCTTCCGCTGTTGGTCTCACGGCTAGTGTTCGTCGGGATCCCCTGACCAGCGAGTGGACGTTAGAAGGAGGTGCTTTGGTGCTAGCTGACAAGGGTACGTGCCTCATCGACGAATTCGACAAGATGAACGACCAGGATCGTACTTCTATTCACGAGGCTATGGAACAGCAGACCATATCCATCTCGAAAGCGGGTATCGTCACCACCCTGCAGGCTCGATGTGGCATCATTGCGGCGGCTAACCCGATCGGCGGCCGTTACAACTCGACGAAACCCTTCTCGGCAAATGTTGAATTAACCGAGCCTATTCTGTCTCGCTTCGACATTCTTTGTGTCGTACGGGACACTGTTGACCCGTCCGAAGACGAGCGTTTAGCTCGATTCATTGTTGGCTCTCATAGCCGCAGCCATCCATCCACGCAGCCCACCGATGGTTCCATGGAGGTTGAACATGATTCTGAGACGGCACAAGAAAGCCAGGCGCAGCCGAAAAAGGAAGGCGAGATCTCCCAGGAACTCTTACGTAAATATATCCTATATGCCAGGGAGCACTGCCAACCGAAACTGCTGCACATGGATGAGGACAAGGTGGCGCGACTGTTCGCAGATATGCGAAGAGAATCGTTAGCTACCGGGGCCTATCCCATTACCGTAAGTTCCTCTGTTCAGTGTCATTGAACGACAGGGCTGACTGATCTCCTAGGTCCGTCATTTGGAAGCTATTATCCGAATATCCGAAGCTTTCTGCCGAATGCGGCTGTCCGAGTACTGCTCTGCCCAGGACATCGACCGTGCCATCGCCGTCACCGTCGACAGCTTCATCGGTAGCCAGAAGGTCAGCTGCAAGAAGGCTCTTGCGCGTGCTTTTGCCAAATACACATTGGCGCGGCCTAATACGGGCGGCCGAAGAGGCGCACAGCCTCAGCGTAGGAGTGCGGCTGTAGCGGTCTAGGTTATGAAGCGGGATCTGTCTTGTCTTGTCTTGTCTTGTCTAGCGTGAAGCGACGCGTTTCGTCGTGGGGAAACGGACCGTGTGGCGCCGAAACAAAAACAATGGCAGTGACACTGAGGTATCGTTCCTCCATGATAATGTTGACGTTGACGTGGTAACATGGTTTATTGGGAATTCGAATTTCATCTTTACCTTGTTTGATAGGAAATGCTAATGGGGCTTCATCAAAGTTGTGGACGTGCCTCGGCGTCAGGTTGTGCCCGGTGGTCTGGGGAAGGTCAGGTACCCGTCAGGGGTTGGGGAACTCAGCACGGAAATCATTCTGATCTTTCTTTGTATCTTTCTTTGCTAGTATGGGGTGGGCTTCGTCCGAGCTGTCTTCGATTTATCTGCTCCGGCGTCAGACGCCTGTTTCGTCTGTTCTCGAATCAAGCTATATCTACCCTACACTTCTCAACTCGTTATCGCACTTACTAACTCGGCGAAGTTGAGCCGAACCTAAACTAGTAGTAACGTGAGTTTTATGCTCTCTTTTTTATATCCTAGCGCTCTTATAAATTGATAACCATCCCCGCGTTCTGGTCTATTCATTATCTATCTTTAGGGTAATCTGGACTTAACCCTTCGTGTCGCTGACGTTGCCATTGCCCCTGAGCCATCGGCTTTCTACTAATTGCTACTCGGATAGATATCTAAACTCGGGGTTAATAATGTTAAGCTTTCCGCTAGACGCCATGGCGGGACGAAGATGCTGTGTTTATAAAACTCTTCCAACTGCCCCCAACCTTGGTACGAGATATACATAGGTAGGTAGCTTCGAAGATAGTCAGAGCACCTCACCTTAGCTATGTGAATAGCCAAAGCCGTTATCCAGAGTTTCAGTATTCCCGGCTCAGATTCGGGTACCTGTCGGTCACAAGAGGCATTCTTCCCTTTGATTATTGGTTTTGCTACCCATATAAATGTATATATATGTATATATACAGAAACGGCATCACCCTCCAGAATCATTTTCGCCTCGGCCCTGGGGCTGCAAATACCCATTCGGCTTATATCTACATTGCGAACACGAGACCCATTCCAACGGTGCGCTTCGACAAGGTTAAGCTGCCCCTTGCGGACTTCGGGCAGAACCACGGGTTGCCCTGTCCCGGCGATAAATAAATACATACCTGACTACCAGGTATATAATATATCCACTATCCCTACCCGAATGAATTCACTCGATACGCAGGCCCTGATACCGTCCAGACCATTTTGCGCGATATGGATCATCGCGCGGATCTTAGTGACCCAGTTCCCCCGGTATCCGGTTCGCTCCAGAAGGTCATCACAACACGCCAGTTTGTCTTGATGGCCCTCAGCAGTTCGATCGGCGCCGGTGTATTGCTCGCCACCTACCCTAGTCTAGCGGTAGGCGGGTCCGGGTCGCTCCTCATATCCTTCACGGTTGTTGGATTCGCTGTATGGGCCACCATGTGCGCTTTAGGCGAACTCTCGGTCGCGTTTCCAGTTAGCGGCTCTTTCTACGAATATTCGGTTCGCTTCATCTCGCCGGCCTGGGGCTTTGCGATGGGCTGGAACTACGTGATCAACCTCATGCTCATGGCCGTCTTCGAATTGGTCGTCATGCTGCTCTGCGTGAGATACTGGGAGTCGGGGATGCCGGCGTACTACATCCTTCCAGCCTTCATAGGTGGTCTCGTCCTTGTGAACGCCTTCGGGGCGAGATGGTATGCCGAAGCGGAGAACTTTTTCGCGGTGTGTAAAATGGTCGTTCTCTCAGCTTTCGTCATCACCGCTATGCTTATCGTCTGGAAAGCTATTCCGGCCGATGACCGCCCGGCGGAAGAGCTTGGCATCAAATTGTGGACGCAGGATACGTTCAAGAACGGAGTCGCGGGGTTCATTTACGCCTTCACGGCTGCAGGGACAGCATACGGAGGAACGGAAATGATTGGCCTCACCGCGACTGAGTGCGAGAATCCTCGGAGAGTGATGCCGCTGGCCTGCAAACTCGTCCCGGTGCGGATCGTGTGGTTGTATCTTCTCCCCGTCTTCATGCTTGGCTGTGTGCTCAGGGTACCCCTGGGCGACGATGTACAGTCTGGTGGGATCAGTCCGTTCGTTGATGCAATGGAACAGGCTAACATTCCGGTCCTTGCGAATATCTTCAACGGCGTTATCACCGTGGCCATATTTTCGATGGCGAGCGCTAGCGTCTTTGCTTCGTCGCGAGCGCTTCGAGCCATGTCGGCGAGGGGGATGGGGCCATCTCTCTTTGCGAAGATAAGATGGGGCCGTCCAATTTGGGCGCTGGCGCTCGTATTCTCGATCTCGCTGCTGTCATTCATCAAGATGGCTGAGAATGGTGATAGGGTGTTCGAATGGCTCTTGGCTTTGGCAGCCGGCTCAAACTACTTCACGTGGATCTCTGTCTGTGTGTGCCACATCCAACTCCGATTTGCTATACGAAGAAGAAGAGGACTAGACGAGGATGAAATTCTTAAGTGGAAATCACCGCTGGGGGTTGTGGGGAGTATCGTGGCTATCCTCGTGTTCCTTTTTGGGCTCTTGGCCCAGATCGTGGCAGCAGTAGAGAGTCCTCTCCCGAATCCTCCCCCCGTCCTCGCCAGCTTCGTCGGGATCATTGTTGTTCTTATTTTCTGGGTGGGATATTTGGTGTTCAAGGGCGGAGTGGTTTTTATGCCTCTTGACCAGATCGACCTGAAGGTAACGGTGGAGGAGGCGGCTGTACGTCTGCGTGCAAGCGCTGATATTGAGGCTGGTAAGAGTACTGAGAGTATTGAGAGTACTCACTCACACGCCTCCATGCGGGAGTAGGGAGTAGGGAGTAGGGAGTAGGGAGTAGGGAGTAGGGGGTAGGGGGTAGGGGGTGAGGAGGCGAGGGGGCGAGGGGGCGGTTCCGAGCACGGGTCTCTATGTATGGAGGTATATATATATATATATAGGTATCACGATATATATATGCTTCCATGTATACTTCCATTCTATTTAATTGTACTTCATTCTGTCTTATGGTGGAATACACGATCTGGCTTGATGACCGGAGTTGGCGGGCTTGATTTATTTGCATCATAGGACTGTTGGCTGATCCGCCGTTGTGCTGTTTTCCTACGAAGAGAATAGGGTTAATTTGTATATATAGGAATGAATATACCTACATGTACCTATGTATGGGAATATTTACGACGAAAACCTCGGCAGTTGCAGGTAGAAAAGAGTGTAACTCTTTGAGTAGATGCATAATTGAGGTAGGTGGTAGGTGTGTAGGTGGTAGGTGTGTAGGTAGGTAGGTACTTAGGTAGGTACCTATAGGCTGGACGAAGATATATATGCGTGAGATGTCGTCAGGCCTATGATCGAATATACCTACCTAGGTACCTAGGTATATATACACACACACATGTCCCGCATATCCCCGCTAACCTTGCTACCTACACTAGGTACCTAGGTAGAGGTACCTACCTACCTATGTTACAGGTACCTAGGTACATACATACGTACTCTAATCTTTCCTCTTCCCATTCACGAACTTTCTTCCTCCTCCTCTTCCTCTTCCACCTCATCAACCCTCGCATCCCCCTTCGAAAATTCACCGCAGCAAGGTGCTACCGCCTCGCAAGTACCACAGCTATCGCGATCAGCAAGCCAATTTACTTAGCCAACCCCGCCAGCGCCATGCAGGGTAACGGATCTGGAGCTGGTACCGGCGCAATGCCTGTCGGGCCTACGCCAGCAGGCCACCAGGCAGAGCTCAACATTATCTACGGCATGGTTGAGGAGCTGTCGCGCCAGCTAGCCGAGAATAGACGTGTAACCGAGGATATCGTCTCTGGCCTCGGAAGAGTACGCAATCGAGCACGAGAACGCGGCTTAAGCAATGATCAAGTGCTTGGGGAAGCCGCCGATGAGATATTTGGTATGTTCTTCTCATTATTATTGTATCCTCCCTCACCTTCCCGGCTTGGGAAGAGGGAAAAGAGAATACGAAAGAGAAAAGAATAGAAAAGAAGGGAGAGAGGGAGAAGAAGAAACAGGGAAAAAGGAAAAAAGCTGATCATGCCAGGGCAGCACAAGAACCGAATCTCGAGGCTCTCGTATCCATCTTAACAGAATCTCTCGATCGCGCCAAGCTCTCTCGCGATGCCAACTTCTCGCTCCTTACCAACTACGCCCGAGTCCTCTCCAACATACTCTCCCAATTTCACGCATACAAGCAGAAACATATCGCCGACGTCTCCGCTTGGCATCGTTCGTACCGGGCACAACTAGCCGAGGCTCGCGCCGAGAATTCGCGCCTGCGCGAACAGATCTGGGAGATGCAGGAGCACGCCGGCCGCGCTAACCAGATGCTGCGGGAATTCCGTAAGAAATACGACGAGAACGAAGAACGCTGGGAGAAGCGCGTAGAAGACAAGGCTAGGAGGCAGGAGGTCCGTTTCTGGAAGCGCATGGCCATGCCGGAGGTTGCCGAGACCGAGGACGGATACTGGAGCGACGATGACGACCTTGTAGATCCCGTCGAGAAGGAGAGGCTGAGGGAGGTTGAGCGTAAAGTCGCCGAACAGGCCCTCGCCGGCGTCGGTAGTACGAGCAGCCAAGGAGAGGATTCGGAAGGAGAGGGAAGCGAGCCGCGTTCTATATCAGCGAGCATGATGGGCGGCGTAGCTATGGATAGGGATGGAAGCGATATTGGTAGGATCGTGCCAGCGCCGCCCCCAAGACCGGCCAGTGCGGGTAGCACGGGGAGTATAGGGGCACAGACCGGCTAGCGAGGCTGGATCTGGACTTCTGTCTGGTTAATGGGATGGCATTGGGACGGTGTTTAAGGCTGATTCGATCGAGGAATACCCCTAATAGAAACTGCTTGGACGCATGCTTTTCCGCCGTATTGTTTTGGGGATATTACTCGTTCTATTCGCTCCGCTGAGAAGCCAGGCTGATAGACGGGTCATTTCATAAGAACTCCATAGGAACGAGCACCTTCGGCGCCCTTGCCTAGGTGACAAACACCCAGACAGCTTTGCTCTCGTGCGACGACGTATCACTGTAACCGATGTTGACTTCTTTGTTGAGCCGAACGAAATGCTGACAGGGGCGCACCAAGGGTAACTATGATCGAATGTGGCGGGACGAATACCCCGACATCGTGACTTTCTCACATGCCCGCTGAAGCGCGCCGGGATTGGAATTTTCAAATATTTAAACAGCAGACCGTGGATTATGGCCATACCTTTACCGCGTCGTCATATCCTATACATACATACCACCAGGTGAGTAGCTACCTAGGTAGAGGGTCATTGAGACAACCGGATTTGCCTAACTCTCTTGTTTGGTCCGATTTTTCAATATGCCAGCCTCGTAACATATTCCACCAGTGGACTTGAGTATTTCTATTCACCCTGTTATGCGAATAGTTGTTACATAGTAGACTCTCTGGTGTTTACACGGCGAGAAACTGATCGTGACAGCGGCAAAGGCCACCACGGATATATGCCGAGTTAGGACACCCGGACTAGGTAGGTAGGCAGGTTACTCGGCATGTTGTATGGTAATATGGTATATGGTATGGTATGTGGTATGTTTTTTGGCGTCCGGGACTCGGTTGGGTACCTATTCTACATGCACTGGGAATTCTACAGCTCGTAAGCCGGTTGGCGAATGCGAGTACCCAGCAGCTATATAGGTACTGTATAGATAGGATTGTAATGTTTGTACAACACATACCCAGCTTACTACGTCCCTCCATCGTTGAGGGGCGACCCTAGGTGCCTAGCTTCGACCCCGACGTAGACAGAGGGCAGACAGCAGGGGTTTTCCCCGTTCTTCTACGCTCTTTTGCCTCTGAATATCAATAATAAGCTGTACACCTAACCTACGTGTCGTTGAAGAGCCTCTACAGATGAACCTAGTCATTACTACACTGTATGTAGGTCCATAGGTAGGTAGATATATCTCGTAAAACGCCTATATATTAATAGATCCCTACGTGGGACCTTAGGGCTGCAGGGGAGTGATCCTTGTTTGGACATAGACGAGAGGCCTTTTCGTGAATACCAAGACAACATGTCAACGAGAATAGACGATCACTTCGACGCCAAGCACCCCGGCACCGGGGAGAATGTGCCAATCGAGCTGGAGTAGCATGAAGCCTTCGTTTCACCCGTGGTAGCACTGTGAGGCTGCACCTCTTATCCGGATCCTTCTGCAATTCCCTGGCCTTATAAAAGATCAACACCCTTCCCCTATTCTCGCTTGGGGTCTGGTGTGAAATGTCGATTGGAGGGGTAAAACTCACCGCGTTCCAGCCTCCCCGTTTACCATCGTCAGTGCCGGGCCCTATCTTCTACCCACTCTCCCGCAGCCATCTCCTAAGAGGCAAACCCAAAGATAATACGGTACGAAATACCGAGACGCTTCCGTAGCTCCGGCGAATACTTTTGAGACGATCGGAAGATGACGGCAAATAATCAATCATTCCCGCGCGACCTTCCCCCACGCCCCGAGCAGACGACGTGGAAAGATCGGAATTTTCCGGGCTTTCGTTACTGCTGGCACTTCAGTTGGGATGCGTATAGCCTGGACACATCGGACAGAGCAGTCCTGGCCCGTCGGGTTTGCATGATTATCACGCTTGGCGTCCGCACTGCTCTCTCCATCTTGGGTATTTTCTTCAGAGCTTACAGTGGCTCCATTGGCGGCATGGTAATCGGTACTATTCTTGCCGTCATTGGATTCCTCTTTGTCTCGTGGTGTCTTGCGCGGATCGGGGAGGCCACGGGAACTAGACGAGTATTCGGAGTCAGCGTGGTGAGTACCGCTCACGTTTTGCGCCTGTATGGTGAAATTGGCCAACGTGCTAAATGCCGTATACCTGTATTTAGGGACGATTGCATTTCGACGCATTTCTCTTCGCCTCTGCCTTGATCCATATAGGCATCCTCGTCGGCTTTTTCACCAGGATGGGCAACACGGGGTTCATTATTTCTTGGTACGGGATGTGGATTTTGATTTTTGCTGTTGCTTGGATCGCTACCTGGACTCCCGAACAAACTGATACTTATGTGTGATCATTCTACCGGACCTTACTCTAGAAGCATCCGGTGAGGAATAGTCAATACTCAACGTCTTGGACAGGTATAGGTATAAGTATAAGCTTTCTAATCAATGCGCATAATCGACCTCGCATTCGTTCCCTGCTGTGCCTAATAATATCGTATATCCGAATAAGTACGGCCAGGAGGTTCCTTTGTTATATGCGACCGACTACGAGAGCCCCCGTTAGAATTGGACGCGACGATTGCATCTTGGCCAATATAAGCGCCTCGCTCTCTATATACCTACCTACTTATGACAACACGAGGTCTCTCGTTTGACCGTTAGATATAAATACTAGCTAAGATTAGACGTGAATCGACCCGCCGCCGGGAGACGAGACGGCGGTATCGAGCTCGACGCCGGCGTAGATACACGAGTCGATCCGTTTGCTTTGTTTCATGATGTCTGGGATGGCAATACTTTTGGCGACGGCAAAAGCCCTTCATCATAATTCGGCATGGTGCAATGTTTCCTAACACATGTAACTATATGATACTTATTCTAAAAAGAAATGAATTTGACGAGCAGGCCGTAGAAAGCCCCATCTTCCCCCAATCCTCCGGAGAGCCCTGCCGTGAGCCTCGACGTGTCCCCGTTCATATCTCCAGCGCTTACACCCACTTTATTCGTTTAGATTAGTAGCTGATGATGCTCGAATTCTTAATACGGATACCAATCGAAACGGGTTTCGATCCGATAGGTACCCACACGCAGTTAGCTACTGGCCTGGGATTTGCAATCAACCTCAAAGCGTATTGTACATTACTCAACTTGTGATTTAAATGGCAAGTAATCCAACCTTTTCGAGGGATGAAGCGGTGTGTTTGCTTGCGCCGTCTTGAATTTCTTATCAAAGAAACTGCCACATCCAACCTTGGTGAATGTAACTAATCATAATAACCCAGGGATATATTAAACATTCATCGTTCTAGCATCCTCGGTCCATGCTAATTATCTTTAGGTACTTTCAAGATTTAAATATTGCGTTTTCCTTACCTAGACAGATACAATCTAGCCCAGGATACACAGAGTAGCCTGTTATCACAGCCATAGAATTTGCTGAAAGAAGGAGATGAGGGATATAGAGCGAGAGGAAGAGAAAGGCTATGATAATCCAATTTGTCATTGGGTGGCATAAGCATAATAGAACGTGCGCCACCTACGTAGCCGCCATCACGGCACCAGATTCGGAGATAATTTTGTATTGGTATATGTACCTGTTAGTTGACATCGATGCTTCCTACCTACATGTAGGTACGTAGGACGGCGCATTCGTGCCGTGTAATGATCATAACGTCTCTACAGGTCAAATCGGCATGGGGATTTTGCTCCACCCGACGGCCTCTTATATATTGTAAGCAAGTCTACCCTAGTCAATGGCGTGCTGATGGCGTGCGATAGCATATTCACACCACATTGGTCTAGATGGACTCTCGATTATGCCCCCCCCTGTAAACGCCGCCGAAAACGCCGGCCTCTGTAACCGCAAGAGAATTAATAATGGTAAAAGGTTGGCAAATACCAAAATGCGTTACCGGTAGTGTAGTGGTGAGCCGCGTTCCAGCAGAGACGGACATGATATACCTAAACGAAAGTCCCCCAAAACATAATAGTGCAGTGTTCAGTCTTCCCGAATCCGTCGGGACAGAGACGCGGTGATAATGGCAGAAACCCAACCCAGACCTGCTTTTGCCAACAGGAACTCGTGGAAGGCGGTCCGCACGCTTCTGCGAAGGATAAGGAGGAGATCGGCCTCCAATGGGAAGCCGCAGTCAAAATTGATAGATGGCATACGGAAGAACTCGACAACAACGACGGATGAATCCACCAACGCCTCTACCGCCGAGTTCGCCATACCGGGGGTGCAGAAAGCTCTCGTCGTCGCTCGTAAGGGCGAATATGAGATCCGCCATGACTTCCCCGTGCCGATGGTCGGAGCCGAGGAGGTCATGATTAGGGGTTGTTATGTTGGGCTGAACCCTATCGACTGGAAATCCGTTGATTACAACTTCTGCTTGCCCGACTTCCCTTGGGTAGGCCCGTCCTCCTTCTTCGGCGTGAGGATATAGACTTACAGAATTTCCTAGGTCACCGGCCGCGAGATGTCTGGAGTAGTAGCTCAGGTCGGCTCCTCTGTTACGGGATTTAAGGAGGGTGACTACGTGTGGACTAGCACGTATTATAAAGATGTCCGTGCCGGCTGCTTCCAGGAGTTCGTCGTTGTGCCCTCGCACACCGTCCTCCCTATTCCATCCAAAGTACCGTTCGAGGCCGCTGCGTGCTTGGGCGTCGCGGCTTTAACGGCGTCGATGACACTGTGGAAGTGGCTAGGTGTGCCAGTTCCGCAGAGCACCACGGACGATGCAGAGGAACAATGGCTCCTCATCTGGGGTGGCTCTACCGTCACAGGGCAATTTGCGACACAAATTGCGAGGCTTAGCGGGATTAGAGTCATCACCGTCAACTCCGCAGAAACGAGATCGTTATCGGAGCGCCTAGGAGCGGACCATGTGGTCGTGCGTGATGGTAAAACGGACGAGCAGATCGTGGCCGAGATTCGCGCCGCCACCGACGATAAAGTCACACGAGCGATCGACTTAGTGGGACCTAAGACGGCAGCTCTGGCACTGGACGCCGTATCGAAAACTAAGCCTGTTGCCTTCGCACCGTTGGCTTTGGTGTCTAGTTCTCAGGTAGTTCCAGCAAACGTGGAGATGCATACCGTCGAGATGAAGCAATTTGTTCTCGACAAGAGGAATGTCCGCTATACCGAGGAACTTGGCAAGCTGTTGGAAGCGGGTAGCATAATCCTACCCGAGCTCCACTTGATTGATGGAGGCTTGCATTCGATCCCGAGCGGTCTAGAGATGTTAAAGAAGGGAAATTTAAAAGGAAAGAAATTAGTAGTTCGTATATAGCTGAGATGGGCATACACAGGGGGGGGGACGTGTTTCTGGGAGCGGGTTAGAGCTTCGTTTGCGTGCCTATCTTTATGTTTGTGAGTTTATCTGTATAGACTAGCATGTGGAAGGCGTCCTGTGGTCGGCCCGGCTATCCAATCAATATACGCATGTGGTTAGGGAAACATCTCTCTTGTTTGACGAAATATCTAACCATCCAGACCGAAGGCCTCAGAACCTACGTGGAGATAGGTGCCTAGGTATACATAGTGAACGATGGAAAAATGAACGTGTATCTCTTGTTCATAACATGGCATCAGCAAAAGATGCTTCGTTTGACCAGCAGTCAATGGCGCGCCGAACGCTCTCCAACTAATCGTCGTAGCATATTTTCATCGTGCAAGGCAACGGGAAGTACGCGCCCCTGTCTTCCCTCATGTACATGTAGAAGCCACCAGATTGAGGGACCTTCTTGAGCTCTCCTTGAGGGCCGGGTGCCCGTCTTACGTTCTTCAGCTTGAATACGGACCGGAACATCTCCGTCAATCCGGCTTGACAAACTTCACGCCCAAGGCAAGAGTGTGGTCCTAGTCCAGAGTGGAAGTAAGCATCCAAGGGGCGGCGTGGGTTCACTTTGTCGGGGTCAGGAAGATATTCAATATCCCCGGCAGCGCCAACCTTTGGTAAATAAACATTAGCCGACGCCGTTTCGAGCGCCACGGTATTCGTCCAACTTACGGGTACTTGGCCACCATTGCCTTCCTCGATCTTATCGTCGGCCTTTGCTTCGCGACGAGGACCGAATGTTCGCGCAAGCCTAATGCCTTCCATGCAGAAACCGAGAATGAGCGAATCTGTTTCCTCCGAAGGTGGCAAGTTTGCGATACTGTGTAGTTCGGGGATATGTTTGGACCCTTCAGGCGATAAGAAGTAGTCCGCGGCTCGGGCAAACTGAGGAGACGTCAGCGATGGAATCAACTACCCGGTATGCGGGATTCGGGGAGATAATACCATTTCTGCGATGTTCGGCACAAAGGCCCCTGCGGTCGGCAAGATCTTGCTCCATGCAACGTCGTAGTCGCTTAGGCCGGCCTTGGACAGGCCCTTAATCAGGTTGGTGCCGTACGATGCCAATAAGTCGCTCTTCCTCGAACGGGGAGCAAGCAGCCTGCCGACCCCGAAGCCAGTCACAAGCTTCACGTTAGCCTCAAGAAGCTTGCCCAACTGCGTGGCGACGGCTTTCGCTGCTTGCCTTAGCGGGAACGACTTGACCGGGTCGATGTCGAGGAAGACGCAAACAAATATTACAGCGAGAACCATATATAACTCGTGCTCGGTGTAGATCCCCCCTGGGCTTTCTTTGGTCCTGAGAGGCAAGTTGAACATACGCGATGCGAAGTGGACTGGTCCAATATTCCCGACATCTCGAACGATGTCAACAAAGTTCTGCCCGGCCAACTTGTAAGATTTCTCCTTTATGAGACGGTCGGTGATTTCAGAATAGAAGGCTTTAACATGGGAGTACCAGCCCTCATCGTATAGTTGGTCGTGCATATACTTTCTCTGCCCGATATGAAGGAGAGAGTCCCCCGAGAGCGTAGAGCGGCTGCCACTGCTACCTGCGAGGGACGAGAATCCTTCGATCCATAGGCTTCTAAACTTATCCTCATTTTGCAAAACGTACTGGGCGCCGTTGTAAGTTGCGGTGTTCGCTCGCAGTGGGGTGAACGAAGGGCGGTCGTAGTTGAAGTGTTGGACTCTACCGAGATTGGTCAGGATGGCCTTGGTTTCACTCGGGACTGCGTGTACTCCGGGTTAGCCGTCGTGATTTAGATTTGCGAAGCATCGGGACAGGAGATTGCACGTACCAACCATAGGGTAATGAGCATAGACCGAATCCCCTTTGAAGTGGTTGGGGAAAGCTCGGATGAACAGCTTGTAGAATACGCAGCCCTGGTTGGTGTTCAAATCATAGGCAACCTCATTGTAGCCCCAAGATGTGAGGCCGCGCGGGTGGTAATCGGTCGTGTAGAAGCGATCTCCTCGAGTCAAACAGACGGCATCGGATAAGATGACGCGGGATATCGTGTAAGTAGGCTGGGTCGTGTTAGCGATCTCACGGCTTCGATACCTTGCTTAGGAGCCCTACCGCTATTCCAACACCAGGAACCATCGGCTCCTTCGCCTCTTCCGCGACGATTCCGGGATATAACTCGACGAAGTCGGGGTGCTCATATAGGTGCCGCAGCGAGTTGGCAATCTCCGGGTCGGAATTAATATCCTCGAACCTTTCGTACGGCTTGAGCCCAAAGTGCTTGCGGAACTCGTTCAAGCCCGCCACATTCCACTTGCGGCCTTGAAGGATACCCAGGATCTCGACAGCCTTCATCGACTGAGGCACGTTGCGACCGCCGAACGCACCCGCACAGTCTTCTATGGCGTCGCAGATGCAACCGACGAGATCGTCATCGCTGAAATTGCCATCGGCGTTTCGCTTAAAGCCCCCAAACACCCTCTCGGCAGGGTCGTCGGGGATACCACGCTCGAATTTGGCGAAGCCCATGATCATATCTTGTGTGCTCAGGTCTGCTGGATCCTTGTTGAACAGCCCGCGGAAGTAGCCTTGAATCCACTGATCGTCCTTTGCCGAGATACACGAGTGCCATCTAGGATTGCCCGGGTTAGTGACGATGTATTTACACTCGAATGGCTGTATCTCTCACCTGTAACAAAGATTGAATTCGGCGGATACCATACTGCCGGTGCCGCGCTCGGATCCGGCGTTCGTACCAACGTCACGTCCCATCTCCGCCCGGGGATCGAGAGTCCAGGTGGTGTTGCTTCGATTAAGATTGACGATATTTCTCACGTAGTCCACCAGAGTGATATTTATATATAGCCCTGACGTGACGAGGCGGGCCGTCTGAAAAAGGTCATTGTCGTATTTCTTCCATGCGGCAGCCGCTTTTTCTTCGCTCAGCCCTGGGGGTGGGGGCGTGAAGCGGCCGCCCTCGTTGATGGCGGCAAGGTTCGTTGCTACGTAGTTGTGGAAGCGATTGAACATGATTAAGAGGACGCTGACCCCAGGAGGCGAGCCGAGAAGCCGCTTGTCCGCATATGTATCAGGCTTCATCATCCCATCCTTGAAGGTCCGCACCGAATCCTGCATTGCTTGGCTACTGCCGTAAAGAGGGGAGAGATCCAAGTACGAGGATGTCTTGGTCTTGCTGATGTCGGTGTGGTCCGTCCAGAAGAGGTCGTGGATGATGATCGTTGCCCAATACCAGAGAACGGAAGAGACGTTGTTCGGATGCTTGCGATATTCCGTTCTTTTCATGACCGATTCGAAGATAAGCCCAGGGTCAGGCAAAGCCCCCGGAGGCACGATCCCTGGGCGACAACTTCGAGCATACGTCGAGCCTGCCGCTCCGAGCTGGGGGTTCATTGGGTTGTTCCATGACCCGTCCGCCATTCTGTATTCATGCTTCTCTCCCATATATAGCAAAGGTGGGTGGTCTAACGTGTACCATAGTTCATTCAAGAAGGTGTTGGTCAACTCTTCTCTAAGTCGCGAATTATGAGGTAGTCCGGCAACAAGTTGGATGACGCGCTCCATGATCATCGTCTTGTCGTCCGTAAGCTGTTCTCCTTTGAGCTTACTCCGAGTAAGGTCCAGCATCGTTTTCACATCTGCACCATTTTAATACGCATTAGCCGCTCGTCTATCGTGAATCGGGCAGTACACATACCTTTCAAACGAAGATACTTCGAGTCCTTCTTCAGCCCTGTCCTTTGGACAGTCGTAATGTATGAGCCATCTCTATTTTGAGAGGGAGGAGGTAGTCGCGAAGCTTGGAGCAATTGCTCAAATCGAGCAAAGACAGTCGATATGCCTTCACGATTGGCCTTGGGGAGTGCCTGCGGTGTTTCCTTTAGAGAAGACCTGAGCCTCGACGCCGAGGATTCGTTTATTGTCGTGGGACCGCTAGAAACGGCATGATGCGGCTCGTTCCCATCAGCTCCAGCGATTCTATGGAAGTCATTATCCGCAACGGCCATCTTTGGACTTCCCATTTTGAATTCTCTAGGAAAACTCGGCCCTCGCAGCTTGTATTAGGGGGCAATCTTACTGAATATCAAGAAGATATCCGGGTTCTAAAGGGAATACGGACATGTATAAGGAGCACTGCCGTGTTACAAACACAGGTTGATAGCTCGGTTCAATATATAAGTACCATAGAACCACCCCGAACCTTCAAATTTACCCACTTGGAACACTCACCTGGAGTCCTCCATGGACGTAGTATGGCCGGCATGGGATACTCCCTTAGATGCACGCGGGACGGCCCCGTCCTGAAACTGACGCAGACCTTACACAGCATGATATTTCCAACACACCGCTTCACAGCAATTATTAGTTCGAGGGATCAACGTATAGTTCAAAAGTTGGCGTAGTGGCGCCGAAGCCCCCGAGACTATCGAGCCGACTATGTCTGCAAAGAAAAAGAAATTAATCCAAAAAGAAATACCTACCCCCCGGTGTATGACAACTGTAGGTAGGTATCGAAGCAGCCACCACCGTATCTTTTACACAATACATATGTATGTGCTCGCTCGTCACATAGAGCTGAACACCTAGAAAGGGCATTGATCAACATCGACTAGCAGTGCGTACTATCTCCCGGATAATGCGGCGTTGCGGGTGCTAGTGATATACCTACAGCTATAGTAGTGATAGTGATTTCACTTCAAAATCCCGGGCTGAAGAATCAAACCATATATGGATAGTCCTTAACGAGCCGGTCGGAGTAACTAAGTACAACCCCAAAAGCAACCTAGCTTCACGATTACCTCTAAATAATCATCGTTGGAAACACGGAGAACTGCAAGACCTGTTCGGTCCAGGGCAGGTTAACCGGCTAGATGAATGAATCTTGGCCGCCATTTACTATGTACATTTCCAGTAGCCATCCTACAGGCTATAGCTTCAAATACGTACTTAGTACAGGGGATGTCTTGGATGATATCGACGCCGTCGTTCCACCGAGATGTGAGCACTCGAGACATGCTTCCCGACTTGAGACACCAATAGTTAACCCCCAAATTCCCGTTAGTAGTAAGCCGGACACGAGCTCACCCGGAGGAGCTAGCGGGAACGGTTAAAATATCATCATGTGTACCATCGGGTTTGATTTGCAGGATACGCAATGTATAATAGACTAGACGTAGCTCTGCACGTCGCACACCCCTAGGGAGGTCTCTGCGAGGGCTTGGAGCTTTCCGCCTCTGCTACGGCGTTAAATATACCAACCAACCAACCAAATTCCCGTTATCATCTTGGCGTACTTGCGTTAAATATCACGTACATCCGCAACGGCGTCTTATCATAATACATAACGGAGATCGGGACTTTGAGTGGATCGTATAGTATCGAGTTATGCTCCTTAGTACATACCACTCACGATATCCTATATTACTCCAGTGAATAAAGATCGCATCACCTAGTATAACCTAGTACCACCCAACACCCGTAGGACGTTGTCCGCTAGATTACGAGGCTTCGGAAGAGTTCACGACGACTTCCTCGAATCTTGACCAAGATCCAGGCAAACACAAATATATCTCCACAGGACCGACAATGAATTCAACAAAAGAGACTTATCCTACCCCAAGAAAGCTTGTGCTATGCTTTGATGGCACGGGTAATAAGTTTAGAGGCGACGAGAGCGATAGCAACATCTTGAAGATCTTTAGGTGTCTAGATCGAGAAGCCGGCGATCAGTGTATATCCTAGACCTACCAAATATCTACAAGCTCTCGTCCTATTTCACTAACCATTGGGCTAGATCACTACTATCAACCAGGAATAGGGACGTACGTTGTATCTAATTCTCTGTCCCGCACAAGTCTAAGTGCTAGAATTCGGTCATGGTACCTGAAGGCCAAGGACTCTGCCGTCGGGTCAAGTTTCGACCAGCACGTCGTAGGTGGCTACCGTTTTCTCATGCGGTTCTACCGCCCGGGGGATGAGATCTATTTCTTCGGCTTTTCTAGGGGGGCCTACGTCGCGAGGTTCCTCGCCGAAATGATCGACTACGTCGGTCTGCTTTCTCACGGAAATGAGGAGATGGTGACCTTTGCCTGGAAAGCTTTTTCGCAATGGCAGAGCCGCCAGTCGGACCATACCGAAGGACATCAAGCCAAGCGGAGGGAAATGTACCATTTCATGAAAGGATTTCGGGAGACGTTTAGTCGCCCCGTCAAGAGGATCAGATTCCTAGGGCTCTTTGACACAGTCAATTCCGTACCTCGATTCGAGGCGGCATGGATGCAAAGATCGAAACTGCCGTACACTGCGAGAAGTAGCGCCAAAGTATGTCGACTCCCGTTGCCATCATGATTATTTACTTTGGCTTACACTTAACTTTCCCCAGGTCATTCGGCACTGCGTATCTATAGACGAACGCCGGGCGAAGTTCAGACAGGACCTCATTTACCAAGGGTCTGATAAAGTTGTCTCGCATAAAGGGGCTCACCGGCGTCTTCACGAAGCAATCTACGGGAGGTACCGCGCCAGGCGAGGAGAATCGTCCGGACAGGCACCAGGTACGCAGCCGGAGAGGGGCCGGCGTAGCACGCTGGCACCCGTGGATGAGCGAGCGTTCCGGCCTCATTCCCGGTCTCGGTCTCGAACGACGAGAGGCTCGGTAGACGGAATAAGCCAATCGGAAGAGAACAGGCAGGAACACATAGACATCGATGCCGAATCAGATGACGAGGACCAGGATATTGACGAGATCTGGTGAGTTACGAGATTTAAAAATTAAAAAAAATAGCTCGGGTAATGCAGCCGCTAATTCAGAGCCAGGTTTGCAGGCGGCCACGGAGATGTCGGCGGCGGATGGGAGATCCCTCTCGACGGCAAGCCCGCAAGCCATATACCTTTAACCTACATGGTTATAGAAGCTCAGAGAGCAGGCCTTAATTTTGACCTCGAGAAACTAGTTGAAATGGGCATCACCGAGATATCCGACAAACCTGACCCCAGCTCTGGCCACCCCGACGATCATATGGGTGCCGCCATTCCGGACATTCGCATTGATAAGTCAAGTCCAACGCTTCAGGCTTCGTCTAGCCTTGGTGTTGGAGTTACGGATTGGAGCCGTTTCAATTATACGGGGGAGGAAGAGAAGAGTCAAGAACCAGATCATCCTTTTCATCGCATGCTTCATAAAGCTCATTCAGCCAGAATTCACGATTCTCTGCTGTTTTCGTCCGGCCTGAGCAAAGGTCAAGTCATATCCTGGAACATAAGTACGTCACCCCTTTACATGCTCGTCGCCCTTGATGCATATTCTCAGAGGGAAACAATCCGCGTCCTAAACCACGGCCCCGAAACGAAGGGGCCAGATCGGGGGTTAATAAGTTTAGAGCAGACCTGCTAACCCCAACCACCACAGTGGAATACATGCCCTTCCGGCGGATGGATCTACAGACAGATGGATCATGGAAGCCTATCCGCTGGCCGTTGCCGCGCGGGGAGGTGCGAGATATCCCACCTATCGCCCGAGTCCACGGCTCGGTGATTCGACGGATGAAAGAGGATAGAACCTACCGCCCTGGAAATCTGATCATTGGTGGTGGTGGGCGCGGAATACGTAGAGCCCCCGAGAAATACGGAATTGGAGAATGGAAATGCGTCCAAGACTACGGGAGTCCTATTAGCGAGGTTTGGGTTAGGAAGGATCCTAATTGACCGAAGCGACGGAACTCGGGGACTCTCAGTTCATTCGGTAAATTCGATACAAGGCTATGAGGCTCGGCTCCCTTTGAAGTACTACACGTTACTAGACGGATATATGGAACACCCATGACGCTACTTACTATTACCTGCCTACCTGTAGGTAGTTAGTTACCATTCATGCTACCCTTATCGCAAACTTGGTAAGCCATGCCATTTGATTCTTGTTAACCCATAAACTCCCACTTCGTCTGGTTCAAGTGAATCGGTCATAAAGGCGTAACCGGTTCTCGGTATTTGAGAAGCTGGTCCCGGAGCATACATCCACCAATGATCTAGCCCCCCTTCAAAGCTAGGGTATAGTCGAACTCGCAAGGCCCAGCGATAGGCCTCAGATGAGCCGCCTTGCCGCACGCTTTGTGTTGCGTCGAAGGATTTCCTCCTTACCCAGTATAGCCGCAGCTGCAGGAAGTAGCCGAGTAGGATGCAAATATTTGGCAAGAGGGCTGTTCATCATGGTGTGGTTATTGATCATCTAGGAAGGAAAGCCGGCGGTTCGACTATCCATAATGGGCTGCTAGCTCTACTGCTGGCATGTCCTTAGCCGCCGTATCATTGACGGCGGTATAAGTACCTAGGCATATGACATGAAATGCTAGGATATGCGACTGCTAGCGATCTGTGTATATCAGTCGGTTCGTTTTTGGTGTGTCCGGCCTATCCCGATTTTATTATTTGTTAACTATCAATTTTGCTATCGGCCAGTACCCTTGAAAGCTGAATCTTTTGGGCGTAGACCTGGGCGTCTACATAGGACACGATTCGAGATCAATATACAGCTGGTATGCTGCTATGTAACCTAGAAACTGCATCCGAGGCTGAACCCGTTGATTGGAATCCGAGTAATACCATTTATTGCTTTCATTTCAGGACGTTCGGTTTACACACGATGCTGCTACGATATGATTACTCGACTAACTCGACTAACTCGATTTGACTTGTCCTATTGGCGACGATAGAGGACTTCGACCACATCAACTAACCAACCCCCTTTTTCTATTCTCGACAGTGATATTTCTCCATTACAAACACGACAAGCTCGTCCTCCTCAGCGCTTGCCCAAACACGTTTCGGTGCATCGTGAAGCTCTATTAATACTCAGTCCGTCATCGTCGTACATGGACGCTACTTTTCCCCGTGTTGTTGTTAAGTCGGTCACGTCCCCACGCACTCACTAACTCTACGTTTATCCTTTACTGATATCCTCCCTCCGAGACCTTGCTCTTCAGGCTTTCTTCTTGCGCGCAAGCCCGATCCTACACGTCTTTTGTGTTGCCAAAACCGCTGTAGCCAGGTGCCTTTCGAGTTTTGAGTTTTGAGTCGTTCGCTCGTGGTTTGGTCCTCGTCCTCGTCCTCGTCCTCGTCCTGAAAGTACCGTTCGCGATGATGCGCACAGATTTAGCCGGTCCCCTTTTCTCTCTCGTCAAAATGCCACTCGTCCCTCACTCTCCTCGATCTTGCTAGTCATAATACAGGAGGGCGAAACCGGGGTATCTGAAGAATGATTTTGATCCGATTGATCCAGAGTCTGCACGCGTACTCAAGTCGTTAAGGAATGTTAACTGCTCGCACTAACAATGTCGTACGTAATGGAGAGGTCTAGCCGTATCGTATCATGTACGCCATGAGTCATGCCGGAAAAGAACACAAGATGATGATTGAAAAAAATAAATAAAAAAAAAAAATAAGATAAAGAAAGGGTGTAGTCGATATGAATTTGGAGAAGAAGCAAATCCCCATGCCGGTTTCGAAGAAGAGTGTGTGAGTAGCGTAGCACTAACCGCTATTTTAAAAATGTAGAATCTTGGGGTAGCCGAATATTCGGACATTGATAAATAGGCGAGCCAAAGTGATGAAAATGTTTTGGGCGATAAAATGGGAGTGGAAGGCAGGAAGAGTTGAAGATCAGGCAAGGGATAAGTGCTCGTTATGCTTAGATTTTAATAATTCAAGGCGCAGATGCAAGGAAAGTAAGATTATTCAGAATTCTTGTAACGCTCCCTTCCGAAATTGTCTGGGCAATTCGACGCTCGCAGGCAAAATAACTTGCTTGTCGAAAAGGGCTGGTCTGGTGATTGATGAAATCAAATCTGATCAAGGACGCCGTTGAAATAGCGGCCTCAGGAGCAGATGTTCGTCACCACACCATGCTAGGTCGAAAGCCCTACGCGTCGATACTCCGTTCTTATGCCACCGGAGGAATAGCCGGAGCAGCGGGAATCTCGACCTCGGCCGGAACCTCGCCGTTGGTATTTTTCTGAGGGCAGTCTCGCGAGATGTGACCTGCCTCGCCGCACTGGTAGCAGGTCTTGCCGGCGGTGTTCAACGGGCCACCGTTAGGTGCTGTGCAATCTCGGGAGATATGGCCTAGCTTTCCACAGGCGTAGCATTTCATGGCCTGCGCTTGGCAGTCGCGCGCAAAGTGGTTCGGCCCACCGCATTTATAGCAGGTAGCAGGCCGGGGGCCGCCGGCGAAGCCCCCGCGGCCGAAACCGCCGAAACCGCCACGGCCGACCGGTCCGCCACGCCCCATTCCTACGCCGGTGGGGTTGGGGCAAGCTCGGGCCAAGTGGCCGGGTTGGCCGCAGTTGTAGCAGCGGCCGTTACCACCCGCGCCACTCAGGCGTAGAGTAGGGCAATCGGCCTGGACGTGCCCGAGCCCCTGACAGTGGTAACATTGTTTTGCTTCAGTGGTGCGGGGGAGGGGACACTGGTTAGATTCGTGTCCTATACATAAATGGTTAACAAAGGGGGCCCCGGCACAGGGCTCCGTAGTGACGGAGGCGTACCTGGCTGTTTACAATTGTAGCAAAGGCGCTCTGCAGAGGAGCAGACCTCGGCGTAGTGGCCAACATTGCCACATTTGTAGCACGCTCGACGAGATAGCGAAGACATTGCGACGAGTCTGTGAGTCTGTGTAGTTCCATTATCAGCGCGGCACTTCACATAAGCCTGATCTCCAACTATCCATTCTCGGATAACCCGTTTACAGCGGTGACGCGGTGATGGTGGTAGCGACAGCACGCTAAATTTATATCCCGATCGTGACAAACTTCCAGTCGAGGGGTGGATGGCCATTCTGTCCGACATATTCATTCAAGCTGGGATATTCGAGTGGAAGAGCTCCCATAGGCGAGGGCGAAAACGAGAACGAGATTCGGAGGCGATACTACCAGGCATTCCGTTGGCTATAACCATTACAAACAGACGTCGGCGTAGGCGTTAATTGGAGGCAGGTACCTAAAACGGAAAGAAAAGGTACAGCCACGTGCAGTCGTACGTCGGATAAAATACCCCACGAGGAATGGCACGGTTCCGCAAACTGGACGGATGGGCAGCCGACGTAATTGAGTGGTTTTCCGAAAACTGCAGGTCGGCTTGGTTGGTCGCAGACGGTTGGGCTTGTGCTACGCGACCGAAACAAAGATGCGGGAGAGACAACTGAACATGTCTGGCTGATGCATGTCGCCCGTCAAACGCGATGTTTCGCGGGGAGATGATCTTTTGCGCATTTTATCCAGCAACTTCGGGAGTTCATTCTCGAGCTGCCGCGCATCGGCATCAGATTGTAGGGTCGCGATCTTTCGCGCCTGTAGAAAGGATCGATGCGACATTTTTGTATACTCTATCGCAATCGGACAAAGACGAATTGCTTTAGAAATATTAGGCGTCGCGCGGGGTGAGGACGTGGTTTGGGGGGGGATAGACGCTTATGCGCAAACTAATCGAGTCGCGCGCCGAGTTGACCAGGCCAATAATCATAAGATCATGTTGTCGCTAGAGAGTACGGCCTTCGATTCTCAAAAAGGCATTCCCTGCCCCTCGTGAAGCGCCAAGGAGTAAAGAGAACCTCCAAGTTGTTTATGGGGTCGGCGCATTTAGTAGTGTCGCAAAACCTGCAGTCGTAGGACGGGCGTACATGGGAAGATGGAATGTAATACGCCCTTCTCGCGGCGTGTCGGTTGTCGCGAATTGTGCGCGTGAAATTAGGTCGTGTGATTGCAAGCCATGGCCCGTAGTTGGTAGTCCGGAGTCCGCGGTCGATAGCCAGTTTGCTGGTTTTGCTGGTTTTGCTGGTTTTGGCTGGTGTTGCTGGAGTCGTTGCCACTGTCGCCTATATCGCGGGGCGCCGTCCAAGGGAACTGCTTCTGTCGCACAGCAGAAGGCAAAAAGACAGATCGGGTTCTGGACCTGTTGCCGTACCACCACACACCATTGCGCGCAGGGCGCCATTTTCCGAGGATGCAGAATTATAGTAAACCAAAAGGAAAAAGCGTCAAACTCACATTCCCTTGAAAACTTTATATAACGTCCCGAGCCCTTATATTCCTTCTTGCAACTCAACTTTCTTCTTTCCCTCCCTTCTTCCTTTTTACTGCCTGCTATCCGTCAGCCAGCAGCAACCTTCTCTTCTACCAAGCGACGACGTCTCCGAACACTGCGCGACCTCCGAGCGGGGGGCGGTTGAAGATGATACGCGATGCGATTGCGGTTGCGATTCAGATGTAATTTTGGGACCACAGGAAGAGGGAAGAATTGTGAAAAGAGAGAGGGACGAGGGAAATGGGAGAGCGAGAGCGAGAGAGAGGGAGGGAGACAGAGGGAGAGAGAGAGGGCCGGAGTGAGGGGGGACGGGTTCCAGAGCGAGTGGATCCGACGCGGGCGAAGGGGCTACTCTTTCGTACATGTAGGTACGGGTCAAGGTACCGGATACAATTATCATGGAGGGCTTTCCTAGAAATTCGCGCGTCGTTTATACTTTTAATGAAGGTTACGAGTACTTGGCAGAGCTTTCCCTGCATATGGAATGTTGTACCTACCTCAGTAGGGTTAACTTACCTATTAGCGGATGGATCGTCAAATTCTAGCGGGAAAAGTTCGATGGTTGTGTCGTTCTGTGTTTTTTCCCCCTTCTCTCTCACTCTATACCTGACTTACCTAACTCACTTAACTACCTACATAGGTACCTACCTACCTAGGTAGGTATAGGTAACTATAATGTTATTAGTCCAACATGTATGTATGTACTATAATTTTTCTTTTCCCTCTTATGAAAAGATTTGCTCCCCCTTCGGTTTCTAGACTTCCTTGTTTTGTTTTTTTTATTTGTTTCTTCACCCCTGTCCGCTACGCCTTTCCGAAAGGAATATGTGTATATATTAGGCAAGTCTCTCATCCTTCTATACGAGACATGGCTCGCCTGTCTACACACTAGGTGTTACACTCCCAGGAATATACCAATTCTCCCATCCCCTCTGTTCGCGCCGCGTCGGTGGCGTGTAGGTATATATAAGAGTATACTCTTCGTCTATAAAAACCCTTTCTA
Organism: Pyrenopolyporus hunteri; assembly: GCA_902806595.1. Taxonomy (NCBI): domain Eukaryota; kingdom Fungi; phylum Ascomycota; class Sordariomycetes; order Xylariales; family Hypoxylaceae; genus Pyrenopolyporus; species Pyrenopolyporus hunteri. The sequence continues at coordinate 283,226 of CADCXC010000009.1, read as the reverse complement.
TCAGCTTTGCTCTGTGTACCTATATTTATAATAGCTACCTATATACGCCCTATTGCCTTACAAAATAATGCCAGAATATTAAGAATAACCACTAGGTAGACAACTTCTCTTTTCCATTTTTGCGTCGGCTTGCCGACTTGCTAACCAATAGTAATAATACCCAATCCTCCCCCTTTTATTCTAGTGTTTTACGGTTTGCTACCCTACTTACCCTACATACCATACATATACGACCACGGCGAAAATTTCGCCTCTACCTAGGTAGGGAGGACATGGATCCGATGTGATTCAAAGTCTTACTAGCATACCTCCTGCAGGTATTAGCGAGCTACCATCCGACGCCAACCATCCCAGATATCCCGTTAGTACCTATCTACTAGGCAGGTTAGGTACCTAGGAAGTTAATAGGGGAAAGAAATAGAGGGAGAGGAGGTTCTCTGAAGAGTGAGCGCGTCGAATGCAAGGTTGTCGAAGCTTGTTCGAATCCTTTGTAACATGATTCTTGCCTGACTGTCCATCCATACAATTTATACGGATACCCGACCCCACACTCTAGGACTCGAGGCCCGAAAGATGCGCAGAGGACTGGGCAAGGCGGGACGGGGAAAAAAAAAAGGGACAGGGTGACAATCTGGAACCAGTCTGACCTAGCTTCATTGACCATGCATGTCTGATAGATGGACCTTACCTCAGGCAGGTTAGGTTCGCTACTATCAACTATTTCCGGCGATGATATTAATTATTTTGTCGTTATTTCGTTCCTTGGGCGCTTAAATGAAGAATGGGGGTTGGAATTTTAGGACATATAATAACTCCACGAGGCTTCCGATAGTATCGAGAGAAATCCTGCCCGGTCACTCCTGTAATACCTACCTAGGCATATAGGGTAGGCGTAACCACCTAGGTAAGTATGTTTACGGGTAAGCAGATCTCATAGCTAACCGAATAAAAAGAATTGAAGTCGCAGCCATCCCCTCCTTCGTCAACATATAATAATATACGTATGTGCATGGGACCTCGCCCCCCCAGGCATCGGCATCTAACCAATCAAAGTCCCATCGCAAGACTAGGGTCCCTCATAAGTTGCTTCTGCCTTGTTGAGCTTGCTTCCAACACCACAAGCTCGCTAGGTTACGATTGTGATCGCAATCTTGATTAGTTACGCTGTTATTGGAGTATGGGAGCGTCCTCGCCCCCCCCTTCCCTCGTCCACCGGCGGTGCCTCCGCGACTACTGCGAGATTTCCTGGCGCCTCCCCCTGTTGCTGAGAGCGGGTCGCTCTTCTACTATAGTATATATAAGCGGCTTTCTAAGGATCCCCAAACCCCACAATCGTTCCCCTCTGAACCCAGATGTGACGAATATTTCATTTATGGGTAGACCATCAGCTCTTATAGTTCCAATACATATTAAATAATCCGCACACCCGGGTAGAGCCACCGACGTGACCTCACCGCGCACATAACGCCTAGCAGCGTCCAAGTTGAACACCAAGAGAAGACGGCTTGATTAGCATGTTCTAATAGTTCTATGGTAGCTTATGAAAAGCAATATTAACCTGCGCTCTCCCGGCGCCAGTGCTAGAATCGCAAACTCCATATGCATATGTAATCCCATGCTACCTAGATACCGCGCCTCGCTGGCTCAAATAGGATATACAAGCCTTCGCTTCTACTCTTTCCCATCCTTGCTTCTCACTTTTTGCCTCTTATGGTTTAGCTACAGGTTTCTATTACTGGGAAATTTCAAGCGCGCTCTGTCGCGGAGGGGTGAGGCGGAAGGGGCACGTCGGTTAAGGGTGCCATGGACCTAGGACGTGCCTCAACTACGTACGATACGCCGTCGTCAGAGGCGTACGATGGCGGTCGTATGTGAGCTGTTTCGGGATTAGATTGCTCGTCTCCATCTGGCTCTGTGGGGGTTTGGTCGTTCCGTTGCCAGTAGAGCCTATCGGGATCCACGCGCTATGTCACTTGTCAGTACGAATCAATGCTAACTTGGAGGTGTAAAGATTAGTACATACCACGCTCTCACGCCATAGCCCGTAAGCCGGAGGCTCCAGTTTGTTAGTCATATTATCAATTCCTGCGGCCTCCTCATCACGCGCAAGAATAACGTGGATTGGTCGCCGCGGAACTGCGTATCCGCCCGGTTCCATTAACCGCGGCATAGGAGACCGATTTTCGTCGTCCTCCCTGGGCGGCTTGACGATTAACATGCAAATTCTTATTAGGCCGTGGCAGAAGAAGATCGTCGCAAATAGGATGACGACAATTAGAAGCACGGTGAACTCGTTGCTATTCACTTTTTTCGTGATCGAAAGGGCAAGGTCTGCGGTTATTTCATCAGTATCAGATAACCCAACAAGTAATTTCAAAGCACCCACAAACGGAGAGCATAATCGTTAGGAATAGGCCTGACACGAAGCAACGCAAGATCTGAGAGCGTATACGCCGCGACTTGACCCAGGGGAAACAGAATAAGAAACTCTTGGGTCGTTCGCGTTCGCGTCTCCGGCTCCGATGCTGACGTCGTCGCCCGCTATCTATAGCGTTGACTAAGTGAGTCTCCCCAGAATCCGCACCCCTGATTTGTGACCGCCCAGTATCGTGGGGTCTAGAATTACTAGTCCTATGTGAAGGTGGCGGCTCGGATATAATAGGATATCGCTCAGCCTGTGTCCGGGGTAGAGATGGTCCCGATGTGGGCTCAGCTTGATCTAGCTCGGTCGGCCTCGAAGACGCTCGGGTCGAGATTTGTATCGGATTTTGAGGGTGTACACGGTTGGATGGGATACTGGAAAACCCCGAATTAAAGCGCGGCGTCTTCGGGCTCTCATCCTCAGACCTGTCTCCATCATCCCTCCGGCCTTGTCCACCTATACGTGCTCGATTCGTGAATAATGCAGGCAGCGACGGGCGGCTCAGTGGAAAGCGTCTCGTACGGGAACCCGGCTGCTCGCCCATCTCCGGCTGCCTCTGCTGTTCCAGATCCTGCGTCTGCCTATTTGACGATTGACACCTCCGTAGAACGTTCGCCCGAATGTAGTCCATGGCTAAGTTGAGCAGCCCCGAGGCTTCTTTAAGCGTCGACCCTGATGTTACCGATATCCAACAATGTACATGCTTTTGTCTGCCGGCCGTGGCTGCTATTAAGAATTTAATGGAGTCGGAACGGGTCCGGCCTCTGGACAACGTAACCCTACGCTAAACACGGGTGGCTAGAATAGATCGGCCTGTCGTATATATAGACAAGTCGCTATTAGTAGTAAGGTCGTGTAAGTCGGTCGATGATGGGCACCGAGCTTCTCGGATGTTACGCGCAGTCGGTTTCGGGCACGGTAACCCTGGGCGAATCGAATATTGGAACTAAGGGACACTCGGGCACCTGTAAATTGACGTTGGTACGCCTCGAATCGTAAACGATGAACTTGGAAAAGACCAGCCAAGTCGAAGAAAGAGATGGGATATCGTTCGAAGGGCAAGTATTAGTTAAATTAGACGCCTGTTTCGCGTAAGAGAGAATGGAACCGGAGCTCTCAAAGCCCGTTGCTCTTCTTAACTGGTGGAAACGAGGGACGATAAATACGGAGATAGTACAAAAAGGAAAACAAGAGGATTATGTTAATTCCATTGACCGTAATTGCCTTCGATTGGCCCGTCGAATGGTGAGTAGAATCGAAACAGCAGCAGCAGCAGCAGCAGCAGCAGCAGCAATAATAACAGAAGGCAGACGGCCGCAAACGAAGGAGGTGTGGGAGAGGGGATTGAGTAAAAGGGAGAAAGGGAGAGGGGGGGAAGGGAACGCGTAGCAAGATACAGAGGAGATGGATGAAGACGTGGACGTCACGGCGCTAAGGTTAACAACGCGAACAGCTATGGAGAATGAACGAGTGTACCCAGAGCTCTGGTGGTCTCATCTACAAAGGTACTCCGGAAGGATGCGACCCTTTCTTTACCCGACTGCTGCTATATCGCTGGTGAAGCACGAAGAATGAAAGAATGTGAACATGTCAGGGCATACAAAACAGCGAGTGAGCGTGGAAGGTTGACGGTCAGGTATTGTGCAAGTACAAATGCCAATCTTACCCTTGAAGATTAGGTGCAGTGGTACTGGGTCCCAACCAATCATAATGCCCCTTTATTGCCGCGTTCGAGGGACCTGCTACTTTACTTAGGGGTCATATTCTCTAACTGCAACCACAGGCGCCGAGGCTGCAAGAGATGAAACCTAGACGCAGGGGCACCGCCGCGACCATTGTTTCGGAATTTCGTACATACCTGTTAGGTACGTATCTAATGTTACGTGTACCTACCTAGGTACATAGTGTACAGCCCCAGCCACCCACGGAATGACTTGGAGGCTTGGTTTTTATATGATGGGTACCTAGGTACTTACCTCAGATACCTACATGTATGTACACGTACCTATTTAAATATACCTACCTAGGTACCTAAGGTATGGAATCTACCACTACATGTACGAAGGTACCTATTCTTAGAGCATAGGTACCTACCTAGGTATGTACCTAAGGTACCCAGGTAGTCTCATGAACATTTTCTTCCACGCTATTATCATTACTACTGCATATTGGATAACTAGAGCTCCAATGTTATAGAAGGCTATTTTCCATCGACAAAACACCCAGTTTCGGCTGATCGGGAAGGTGAATTTGACCTCTCCCGAGGCCGCTGGTGAAACTACATTATACATGTCTGTTCGTTAAAGGGGCTTGACGCCATATCTCTATGCCATATCTCTAAGAACCTACTGGGAGCTACCGACCAACTCCCGCCGCAGGATATCAAATAAGGCAGAAATTCGGAGTGGAAAGAGTTAGCAAGAACCCAAGTTATCGAGGTCGCCACTAGGACCGCTACGAGATGAAGCACGTAGCTCTTAGTAACTGCTTTAAAATCGGCGTCCACAAACAACGGGCCGGCCTTCCCCGTCCCCGTACTCGTCTTGCTGAGCTGATACTCTCATCTAAGCTCACCAAGCAGCATTCTGCGGTCAGATGATGCGGATAAGACTAGCCAAATATTAGCAGGAGTATGGAATATATACGGGGGACCTAGGTGGATGGCAACTTACTAACGGGTTCCTCGCCCGGTGTGAACTCGGCACAGTTAACCGCCCCCTTGTGACCAGGCAACTTATAAAGAAGCTTGCCCGTGTCGTTAGACCATACAACGACGGTCCCATCACTGGCACCCACAGCGATTTTCTTGCCAACCCTATCCCAGCTGGCTCGTGTCAGATTCTTCTCGATTCCCACCTGCGCTCCATCGAATGTGCGAATGTGTCGCTCCGTGGGCGCAAACGGCCTTATATCCCACGTTTTTGCCGTCGAGTCGTGAGAATAGGAGAGTAGCGATTGCGAGTCTGGTGAGACGCGCAGGCTGGTTACTGTGTCGTTATGACCCAGCATTGAATATACGACGGCTTTCTTACGCATATCCCAGACCTTAATGTCGTTGTCGATCCCACCCGAGAAGATTTCATTACCCGCCTCCGCAACCGCCACCGCCGTAATTGGAAACTCCGTCTCGATGAAATCAGCGGCGTTCTTCGATCGAGGATCCCAGATGCCTATGGTGCCATCATCGCTCCCGCTTACTAAAAACTCCTCGCCACGTTTGCTGATATCTATAGTGTTTATGACTTCTTCGTGTCCGATATATCGCCGGATCCTCGTCCCGGAAGTTAAATCCCAGCTTGCAAGATGCATATCGGCCGAGGCCGAGTATAAAATTTCGGAGTCTCTGGACCACTGTAGGTCTAAAATCGCGCCTCGATGGCCTGTAAGCACGCCGTAGTTCTCGCATGCACCTGAGGATTTCCAGAGCACTACCACTGTCAGTCGTATTAGCACGCGGGGCCGCGAGACCAAGCTTACAGATGCTCCGATCCATCGAACCCGAAGCGACCAACTCTCCTGTCGGGTTAAACCTTGCCGAAAATATCTCTCCCGAGTGTCCTGTAAGTTCCATCAACGGCGCTTCCAGGCTGCTCGTCCGGGGAGTCTAGACGAGAGCGTCAGCGCCACGCTCAGGACTCCTACTAGAGCATGGGAAATCCAGTGTACGAGAATGTATAGGTATATACATACTGATTGCACCAGGGCGCTACTCCCAGAGGTTCCATCTCGGCGGGAGAGGGCGGTGCTGGTCCCTGGTTTCTGTCTCTTGACGATCAACTGGCCCGCGCCTGGTTCGTCGGGCGCAGGTCGTTTTTCGGCAGACATTGGGCGATTAATGGGAATGCAGGAAGTCGGAGGGAGGATCGGGCTTTTCCTTTTACCGCGTATATGACGCAAAAATCGAATTTCCGTAAGATGTCGTGATGGATTTGCCTTGTTGTGACGCGTACTTCAGGCAGGTAGGTACCTAGGTAGGTAGGTAATTAACTAAGTACCTCACATGCTTGAAATACCGAGTATTTGAATTGAGCTAGGAGCTTGAAGGAAGGAAAGATTACTACTTCATTAGGTAAGCTAACGTCCATGCGTAGGTACCTAGGTACCTTACCTACGATAATTTTTAGGCAGTACCTACCTACCTACCTAGGTACCTAGGGGCGACATTTGGCGAAATAACAACTTCCTCTCATGCGCTTACCTAATGAATTGTAGTACCTATCTAGGTACCTAAGATGCTACCTACATGTATAATCGGAATTTTAAGTGGCTTCGTTCGCCGACCTTACCCCTCGCCTCTCCCAATCAATTCCAATCGGCGGACCTTCCTACGCCTCACCGTAACATACATGGCCAACTTCATCCGTCGATGATATTTCATACACAATTACCCAACTCAAGAGTGCCGTGAGATACGCATGCGAGAAGAGTCCATGACCTGAATGAGTTCGATTTGAGCTCGTCAGTCGAGCATGTCAGCAAACAAAGCTGCCCGTGTGGGCGAAGAGTAAGTGGACAGCAGCCGTTCAGCCCCTGCGCCATCTTTGCTAATAGATGCAATAGGATTTGGAAGTAAGTCGGGGAAAACCATACGAATGAAGTATTGTTCTGATAATAAATTACGAAAGGGGCCGTATCGATAAAGTCAACGCCGAGCTCGTAATATTAACTTACGGCACCGTAGTTGCGCAGCTATGCAAAGACTTTGAGGGCGATTATGTCGAGGTCAACAAGCAACTGGATAGGATGGGTTATAATATTGGCTTGCGGTTAATCGAGGATTACCTTGCCAAGTCAAATACTATGAGGCGATGCTCAAACTTCCGAGAGACGGCAGACATGATTGCTAAGGTAAGACCCGAGGCGAAGCAATTCTCTATCTCCTAGGTGGCCTACTAGTATACTCACATCATCCGCGATCGCTTTTTACAGGTTGGCTTCAAGATCTTCCTCAACATCACACCCACCGTTACGAATTGGACTAGCGATGGCAAGCAGTTCTCGCTCGTCTTCGAAGAGAATCCGTTGGCCGATTTTGTCGAGCTCCCAGACGATGATAGAGCACAGGACGAACTATGGTATTCAAATATATTCTGTGGGGTCCTGAGGGGAGCGCTGGAGATGGTGCAAATGCAGGTCGAGGCCCACTTCATAAGCGACGTGTTGCGAGGCAACGACACCACAGAGATGAGAATATCTCTAATTAGATATATCGACGATGAGCTACCGCCGGAAGACGATTAACTGATCCGCGTCGAAAGCCTATGTGACATATTAACATATTGAGTGTAATGGGGCTCGCAGTTTCCCTGCGATCCCGGTGGTGCTGGTTTACAAGGCGTTAGTCGGGAGAGTTATTGCTTAGACAGAGAAGATATCCAATGACATCTGATATCCGTCTTGGGTCGTTGGGATAGCACTGCTCGACACCTGGTAATCACAACAATACAGCCCGTACAGTCCCGTGCACCCTGCTGCTCAGTAAGCAGGTTGGCCGGTTGTCGTATAAGCCTAGATGGAATGTTGCGTATAAAACATTATCACCGAAACTCTTCGTAACTCCCGAATCGCTACGACACCTAAATGAGTTGCTATCACGTCAGAGCAAATGAAAAGGAGTTGTGCCCCTGCGTGAGTTAAGTTATTCGAAGCATAGGTAGATGATAAACTCCAGAGACGATTAAGGCGGCCTCAACCACGAGCACCTACCTACCTACCTAACCTAGACACCTTATCCATCCTATGTAGATTATCCAGACCATGCGGTTCGGGGTGGAGGGAAATCGGCAGACGGCAGACGGCAGGTCAAGAGCAAGAGGGTCTCTATTCGTCTAGGTCGGAGCGTCGGATAAGTTCCGAATTCCCTATTCCTTGGAATGGGGTGGTCCACTTGACTCCCGGGACCGAGGAAGACCCTGCAGAGGATTCCATGCGGGAGGCGCCGCGGGGGTGCTCAGGGCCAGGACCCGGCCTCTTGTTGGGGGGTTTTGAAGGGGCTGCACCCCGCTAAGCCCGCTAAAAGCCCTCGTACCCCATTCTGTTCTGCAGCGATCTTCCGGCATATTATAAGTCTACCTACCTACCTACCTACCATCTTACATCAATACATACATGTAGCTTCCTCTCCTTGGCGATTCTTGCCTTCATGTAAGTACGAGCCACTTCATACAATTCCCTACCATGATCCTAAGACGTGGTGATGCATATTGAGCAAGACCACTCTTAAGGGTATCGTGGAGATATTCACCTAGGCACATACCTATGCGCCTAGAAATGTATGACTTGGGCAAAAAGCGCCTAATAGTACCTAACCTTCTAATCGATTAGTTGCTCTGTTATTACCATTCCCACGGTTGACAGCTGCACGGACTCGCCACCGGAAGGTTTTCATGCGTTTAGAACTTAGACGGACTGCAACTGTATCTACGTCCGCGAGCACGCCGGCTCTTCGTTAACGCGTTATATTCTACAGATACGTACCTGGGTACTCACAGGAGGCGTATTGCGAACATACACTACCTAGATCAGCTTACTCTTGTTTTACACGGTGTTAAACAAGACGCAGACGGGATAGTTCTCACGTGAGGCCTCAATTTTACCCGAATCAACAAAACATGGCGAAGCTGTGACGGAGGTCGAAGAAGGATATTGAGCATGAATGGCGAACACTTCGCAACGCCGTCTTATTAATAAATGAAAGATGGGCATATAACGTTCCGTCGAGCATGCGAATATCGAAACACAAAAATATACAGCGTATCAAGGTCGGACGTTCATAAACCTTATGTAGTCGCCTGGTCAAGCAATACGGATAATGGCATGATGACATTTTCCACGTTAATCATTAGAATCTGCCTTGTATTTTTGTTGTAGGCGTGTCTAGAGACGTTCAGACACACTATATAGCCGGCCAACAAGGTTCATATCCTCATCTCTCCTCCACCCGCACTACACGATACACGAACGCCGTCTATCTTCTGTATGTAAATATGTGCTAGCTAAGATACCTAGTTATTACGTGCAGTACTCTCCTCTCCCCTCCCCTACATATCTACCTACCTATGTTGATACTATGGTAAGATCGGGTCAACTGGTCGTAGAGCTGAGAGTCATAGGAAAAGCAAAGGCGTTAGCGATGGTGCCATCCATTACGCACCAATACATGCCTTACTATACTCCGAACGTCAACCTATGACGATCATGGGGACGACACGGGCTGAAGAATACTCCCGACACCACGTCCTCCTTCGTACCCGGCATCGAATTGTATTATATTATATTGTATTGTATACTGTATTGTATTTGATGCTTATAGTGGGATTGATGGGTGGACCAACAGGATCGAGCTTGACTACCCTAATAATCCACAGAGCGTATCAAGACATTGATTCGACCTGTCATGAAGGAGGGAGGGCGAGCTCGAGGGTAAAGTTGACCCCAAAACCCATGCACCATCATAGACAAACTATTATGAACAGGGATTGACCCATATGATATGTATAGCTCTTAGTCTATCTAATACAGACCTACAGTACTGTACCTCTTCGCCTTAAGTGCTCTGGTATATCTACATGTACTTATTTACGAGCTGACCGCCAACGGGTAGGGTATATACAACGAGGCCATGATTTCACATGAGAAAGGTGAATAACCACACATTTGAATATTGAGGACGGCAGCCAACTGTACATATTGCTCGAAATGGCGGCGATTTAACTTACAACACAAATAAGGCTTGATATTAGATGCACGGGTACATACTTGGGTATTAGACAGGACCCTACAAATTGCATATACGCAAGGAACTGTACAGGTACATCGGCGTCTGTTGCTCGTTAGAGTTTTGAAATTGACAATGATAGGTGCCAAGGCTAAAATTTGGGAAGCCGTTCTAGAAATTACGCTGTGGGATACATCCGAATTTTGGCATCGAGACTGGCCCTGCCTCATATAAAAAGTACGACAAGCCGTTCTCAGATTTGCGCCTAAATCGGACCTCTGACCCACAGGATTTTCCACCGCGTCTGTCTCAACCCATACTTCTCGACTCCCCCCAGCTCCCCCGTTCTGCAAGCTCCTCGCAACTGCTCTTTACTTCTCTACACAACGCACTACGGCACTACGCACAGGCACGCACAAAAGTTACTAGCTACGGCAGCACGCTACGTCCGCGCGCTGTGTTGTAAGGCGGAAAGTGCAAGGAGCGTGCCCACCCAAGCCTAAAAGAGCCCAAAGCAACGGGGAGAGGGTCCCTTGCCTTGCAATCCTCTTCTCTCCACGCACCACATAAACCACATAAACCACATAAACCATACATATCTACCTACCTGGGTAATCACGCATACCACATACTGGTACTTACCACCTACTTACCTACTTACTGCCTATTATTTGCACCAAGTCTCGGCCTGGATCCGTAGAATTATATTCTTCAACCTTTTTTCCATCTCGTCCCTATCCCCCCCATTCATTCACAACCTTGGAAGCAATTCCGTCTTTCTTCTTCTCTCCCTCCAAATTTGTTGCGTGCCTATGCATCTCTGGATAGTCCCTGGTCTTTTGAATGTCTGCAAGGTCGCATCCACCGTGCGCGATTTCGAATTCGCCTAATAGCTGGCTTCTAGTCGTGGAAGAGGGAAGGCTAGCGTTCCTCTTACACAGCAGAAGCGCCGCGACCTCGCGTTCAAGGGGACACGGGAACGACCACGAGCAAGAATAGAGAGAGAGGCAGACAGAGACAGGGAGTGTTGTGAGAGAGATAGAGGCAGAGGCAGAAACAAAAGAGAGAGACGCAGAGACAGACGAGGAAGCAGAGCGAGAGAGAGACGCGCAGCGCAGTAGGAGTAGAATATTCATTCGTGGTGCGATAGTGCTGGACGTGGGCGAGCAAGGCTTCTTCTTTTTGCCCCCCTCCCCCCGTCGCTATCAGCACGCCAGAACGCCAAAAACACACAGTGCAGTCTTATTTCCATTTTCCACATACCTACTGGAGTACTTCTTACCATACCGACTTACCGACCTACCGGCCTACCTGAAGCCGCCTACCTACAAATCTTACATACCCGTTAGGTACCTACCAAAGGCACCTAAGGTCACCTACCTACTACCTAGTAATACTCTCTCTTCACTATCGATTAATACCTACCAAACGACCCTCGCAGAATCTTGACCCCTCGACTTTCCCTTCTAACCTTACTCTTCTTCTCCTTCCAACTTAATCGTCGCGTTCGAAACGAGGCTAACGGTCGTCCCGAACATCTTAAGAAGAGCAAAATTCCTATTAAAAGAGAGGGGTTTTCCTTCCCTAAGGGACCAAGGAGAGAGGAAAAAAAATCCATTAGTTGTCATCCCGCTGGCGCCTGTTTCTTATTCGCTGCTACGGCACCAGCCCCCAATAACCACCGCTATTATCACGCACCCACTACCGCCACGACCAGACCACCACGCCCACGCCCATACCACCCGACCGAAAATCGACTGACTTGCCCGTCTTCGCCATCACCGCCGTCGCACCAAAAGTCCGACACAACCACTACCTTCACTTTTTCTCATCTATCCGTCCATTAATCTTTTTTTCCCTTTTCGCTTGCTGACTCACTCGTCACTCGCGATACTTTCACATCGACCTTCTATTTTCCATTTCGTTTGCTTCTTTTCTTCTGGTCTCTTATACCAGGATCATCGGTACTCGCGTATTTTGGTCGCACCCTCTCCCACTCCTTTTGCATAGTTGAAGGATTCGGACACCTAGGATTCTAGCCTAGCCGCTATTCCTCCCATACTAAAGCAAGTAAAACTCGAAACAGGATCGCTTTGGGCATACCTTCGCCTATCTTACGACGGGTTGTTCTATCGAATATTACGCGCACGCGCATCTGTTTCTATTGTTCGGCGGCTTTCCTCCCGTCGCTAACCAAGAAAGGAGCGCTCGAGATAATTGACCGGGTCCGTTTTGCTATCACGAGTTGCATTAGCTAGGATTGAACGCCACGATTATAGAAAACCGGCATCGTCGCGGCAATACGTACGCGCATTCGCATCAAGCTGGTTAGTCATCGTGACTGGACGACGCGAAGCCGGACAGACTCTTGTCTGTCTATAACCTCTCGCCATGAACAACGTGAATATGGCTAATATGCCCTTGGCTGGCGGACCGGTCGGCGGACCGACACCCATGATGAGCAACCCTCTGGCTGCGCAACAAATCCAAAGTCAAGGGAATAACCGGACGGTCCTCAACACATACATCTACGACTACTTCCTCCGGGAGCGCATGTACGACTGCGCGCGTGCCATGCTTAATAGTGAACAGACGCTCAACGTCATCAAAGAAAGCCCCGGCCACCGTCGCGATGCGAATGGTAATGTCATGGATAATGGTGTTGGCGATGATCCCATGGACACGGATAGCAAGGACGACATTGACTCTAAACGCCCACCGGATCTGCCCCCGCCTAACGTGCCGGCCGGTGCCGATAATTGTTTCCTATACGAGTGGTTTTGCCTGTTCTGGGACATGCTCATGGCTCAGCGCAACAAACCTGGCATCAGTCCTCAAGTAAGCCAGTACGTTAATCATACACAGGTAAGTTTTCGGTGAATTTATTTGGAGGCGACCATACGGCTGACAATGTTTAGCAACAAAACCGGCAGAGACAAAATGAACAACAGGCAATACTACGGGGAATGCGACAAGATATATACAGCCAAGGTCGAATGATGGGGATGCCAAATGGTATGCAGGTTAACGCGAAGCAGCAGAATTTGGCTAGAACAGCCATGGCCAATAACCAGAATAAGTATGCACCTCAGACAATATACCGTTTATGGCGCTAGCTGGCCGCTAACCTCGCTATGTAACAGCCCGCAAGCCATGCACATGCTCCAGCAAAAACAGAACCAGATGCAACGAGATGGCTCGAATATGGACGGCAATCAAAACCGCCCAGGTTCTCCTGGCTCAGCCGAGAACGCGCCGTCGCCGAGCAAGAGACCACGTCTGGACGGATCAGGACCTTTTAACCCCCAGCAGGGAGGCATGATGCCAAATGGACAACGACCGCAGCAAGGAATGCCGGGACAACAAGTAGGCAACGGACCCAGAAGCGCTGCTATAGCCCAGCATATGCTTTCAACCAACGGCATCGACCCAGCTAATCTGTCCGCTCAGCAGTTCCAGAACTTCCAAACCCAGCCCCCCCAAAACCAGGCCAAATCGATTCAGACATACGCACAAAATCTACAGCAGCATCACGGCCAACAAATGCCGAACAAGCAGATGCCTAACCCTGCCGGCCCGCAGGGCCAGGCCTCGCCTATGATGGCGAATGGCCCCGACGGCGCCGCGATCAACGCATTCTACAACGCAAACGAGATGGGCGGCCCAGGAGGGATGAGACCTGGCGGACCTGGCGGTGCTCAAGGGGCTGGCGGTAGTAACCACGCGCTCCAGGATTATCAGATGCAGTTGATGTTATTGGAGCAGCAGAATAAGAAGCGGCTCATGATGGCCAGGCAGGAGCAAGATAGTATGGGCGGCATACCTCGAGGAGACGGCTCTGTTCCTGGCGGACCCGGAGCGCCCGGAGGGCCTGGCCCGAATGGCCAGCCCTTCCAAGATAGTTCCCCCCAAGGAGCGCGGTCAGGAACCTCGCCCAACCCGACGGAGCAGATGAAGCGCGGTACGCCTCAGATGAACCCCGCTGCCGTACCGTCGCCATTGCCTGAAGGAGCGCAGTCCCGGGGCTCGCCGAACGCAATTAATTTCATGCAGGGCGGGATGGATCCTAGCATGCAGCCCCAGTTCTTCAAGGGCATGAACGGAATGGATTCGAACATGGTTGCCGCGATGAATGCGGGAATGCGGCCTCCTAGTTCCCACCCGAATCAAGCGTTTAACGGCCCGATGAACCCTCAACTAATGAGACCGCAACAAGGTGCTCAGGGCGGACCCCCTATGCAATGGCAAGGTCCCAACGGGAATGCCATGGCTCCCCAAGGACCCCAAGGACCCCAGGGCCAAGTGCAGGGCACGCCGCAACAGAGATCGATGCCTCCCCCGTCGGCCCCGCCTCCAGCGAACGGTGCCACCGCAGGCCGTACGCAAACGTCGTCGCCGCAGCAGAATAACGCTGCTCCTCCTACCCCTCAACAGTCCAACAAGGCCGCGCCCAAGAAGAAGGACGCCAAAGCGGCAAAGAACAAGGTACGTATAGACTATCAAGAAATGCCCGTGATCCCCGAGCTAAATGGATGTGCAAAGTCTGCTGCTCAAAAGAAAGCCCAGACTACAGGAGCGACGCCTGCCTCCGAGGCCGCTCAGGAGCCGGAGCCGCCTACACCCGTCACCCCCGCCAATACGGCGAATTTTAACAAGAATGGTCAGAATGTGGGTGCGCAACCGGCAGTTAATGCGCCAGCGTCCGCCCCACAACCTGCTCCCACGACCGTCGCAGCGCAGCAGGCGCACCAGGACGCTTCGCAGATGAACTCGTTTAGCATGGACAACAATAATTTATCAGTAAGTTTCTTTTTCAAGTTCTCGAGTCTTCTTTGCTGACTCCCGGGCGTAGGACTTCATACCCACTTTTGCGGATCCTATGCAAAGCGGCGACGTACTCCAGGACTTTGACTTTGATTCTTTCCTCCACGATGACAACGCAGATCCTTCGGCATTTGATTTTAATACCGCGACGTTTGGAATTGAGGGGGCTGGCGAGATTGGGGCGGAATAGGATTGGGTCTTCGATTAGGCCAGCCCGAGCAATATCCTTTAGCATCTCTATGTTCGGACTAACTTGGGCATGTTATGGCGTTTATCGGTTGTTTTAACTCGCATCTGGACTATGGCCATGGTTCGACGGTTATTCGCGCGGCGGACCAGACACGAAACACGACTTCTCAAAAAGCCTTGTTGATTTCTGCTTTTAGACTAACACAATACCTTTTTTTTAAACTGTCTAGTCGTCCCGCTCATCTCACATATCCTTTACCTCGTCTCGTTACTCCGGGCGTCGACTCCAACTGGGGCCTTTGCAGTCGGGGTAATGCTTGGTTTCCGCTGTATTCTCTTTTATTTTTATTTGTTTCCTCGGAGGGCACGCGCTACATCTTCTGCTATCGGGCTTCCTAGTTATCTTGTCTCTACAATGGTTGGTTTTTACATCGGCGGGTCAGTCAGGCAATGAAATTCGTACACCCCTGGAACGAGTTGGTCCGAGATGTTTCCATTGCCGCCAACGGTCCGCAATCGTGGTCAAGGCGAAGAGCTATTAATAGGTGCATTTCAGTCGTCCGATGAGGTTCAGTATGCCTTCGGACACCTGGGTCACTGTCGTTTAGAGTTTTCAATGGCTCGATTCAAGTCTCCGAGGTTTACTTGAAGGAATGAGTCTATATGGATGAGCCCGTATCTACCGGAGGAGTCCTCAATCTTCTCTCGCCTTTGCCAAACACATTTTTATTATTCTCGCGTGCTGATCATCGTTATCAAGAAAAAAGAAAAAAGTGGGCACGGGAGGCGAAAATCAGGAAATGTGTCTATTCTCCGGTAGGAGAAGACGTGAGATTTGTGTAGTGTGGTTATCGTCTCTTGTGTATTCAATACAGCCGTGATGGTATCGCTACTTGTCCTCGGGCGCAATGCCGTCTCCTTAGAAGCATTTGCTTACTTGCGCCATCATCATCGTAGGTGCTTCTGGGCTTGGTAATAACACTTTCTACGATATTCATACGGCCGTAGAGCACAAAAGTCGCGAGTCGTGTATACATATAGCCTATATCCTAGCGCTCGGCATGTTTCTTGTATTCGATGATGGAGGTAAACTCGTTTAAATAGGAGCCTACCTTGTTTTATGATTCGGGTCTATTATTCGTCCGTTATAGACTCGCCTAACGACCTGCCAAGCTGTACCAGCGTCTTCTCGTATACCTGACCTACATTCAGATGCAGCTCTTCGTCCTCATCCTCTTCCTCGTCGATATCCGCGTTCGGCTCGCCAACCTCATGCTCGGTGTCGGGCGCCATTTGCACGGCCGATGAGGGGCCAGCATAGGAAGAAACTTTTTCTGGCATATTGGGCGATACTTCATCATCCGAATCTTCCTCGTCGTCTACCATCCAATGAAACTTGCCGTCTGACTGCTGCGGACCGGGTCTGCCGACAGTCCCGACCGGACTTCTGTCTCCTGGAGCAGCATCACCAGGTTTCGGGTCGGCATCTCCTTCCTCCTTAATCTTGATCCTTTTACTATCGTCTTCTATGTCATCCCTTAGATCCGCGGCGTCGGATTTACGCTTAGCAACGATACGGCGGGGCTCTTCGCTGTCGGTCGAATCCGACTCGGCTTCAAAGTCTATGATATCTTCAGACTTTACCTTACTACCACTGTCACTACTAATGTCTGGGATGGGGGTTTGTATTAATCCGGTGGAGAAAGAAACTCCGACGTTTCGTCTCACAGGCGATTGCGCCGGCCCATCGTCATCATCGCCCGCCTCTGCAAAAGTTCCGACGTCGGGTTCGTCGCTCATGGCCATTGCCACTAGCATTCGGGTCTCGTCGGCAAGGCTCTTGCAGCGCACCATGTCGGTCCTCGTAAACCCTCGTCCACCGCCTTGAAATCCGGGGAGGAGGGCTCCAGATTTAATATCGCGGCCTACAAGCAAACTTGCGAAGCAGTGGTCTAGCTTCTTCAGGAGAGCGAACGTGGGGCGCGGTGATGGCGAGAAGGAAGGCAGGTAGGTGTTGAAAGCGAGCGCGACGTTAAGGAGATACGGGATTTGAAGACTAGCTATAAGTCTGTTAATCGAATGGTTTCTCTTCCCCTTTTCAGTGAGGTAGTTCGGGTTCATGCAGAAGTAGGACGAAACGTACGGGTTCCGGAGAACCAAAGCACATCGACGACATCCTCGAGATCTTTACATAATTCGTCCATGGTATTGTAGCCCGTTACTTCGTCGGCAGGGTCCGGGATGCCGTGTTTCTTGACGTAGCGCCGGGAGATGTGCATCAGTCGCTCCGACACGTAGTTCCTCGCATAATCTTCCTTTCTCGAGCCACGGGCCAGAGGCTTCGACCGCGGGCGTGGGAGACGCGCGGCGGCTCGGTTAGACGCCGTGCTAAGGGCGGGCGAGGGCAGCGAGGTGCTGCCGTTCGGTAGGAAACCGCCGGCGCCGACGTTATCGCAGGCATATGCGGGTGTCTCAACCATTTTCAAGTGATATGACTATGAGGGGATGAATGAGTTTCAGGTACTGGGGTGGGTGCATGGGGAGCTGTGATGATTCGCAATGGGAGGATTGGATGCGTGGAATGCGAAAGGAGGCAAAGTCGGATAACGGGGCCCTTTTCAGCCTTGTGACTTGTGACGCCATCCATTGACCCTGTGCCGTATAAGCTTTGCACGAGCCACAGTTCGGCGAGATTGGCTCACTTGGCCATGGCTTGATGGCTTGAGCTCCGAGCCCCGCCTATGGCCTATGACCCGTTATCGATAAGCCACGAGCGCGTATGTACCTATGTATCCCCGTGCTTTCTGTACTTCTAAATTCCGATAATTTCAGCCTCGGACCCCGTTCCATAAATTCTTTTCATTGTTCGCATCCATCGTCGTATTTTGAGCGAATCGACCCGAGTCACACGTCGCACGCTTTACATCGCACATCCTCCACCACCGACTGGGTATCGTAAAACTCAAAATAATATTACTCTTGCAACCATGCCGCCAAAGAGGGTCGGTGGCCGCACCAACAAGGGATTCATCAGCTCGACTTATGAGGCTTTCACATCCCCCGAGAATGCTTCCGTTCTACGGAGCGTAGCAATCTTCGGCGTACGTCCCCCCTCTCAGGAGCCCAATGCGCGGCCTTCGCTTCCCGGCTTCATTCGCTAATCAACGTGCTATAGGCTGCGATAGCTTTCCTTTCGAGTCCATGGAGCGAATACCTACTCCCGCCGTGAGACCCCCCCGTAGTTATCCGCTAAGCAAACGACGATTCACGCTGGACACTAACACCTCGATCCAGAGCATGAAGCGAGAACTCGCTAAGGGATATGTGGGACCACGGGTTGTAGGATGTGTACGAAAAAGGACGAGCAACGTTAGCGCGCCATACGTAGACGGCGTACCACGGAGGCGACGGAATGAGTTTGAATCGCGCCCAGCCGGTCTTAGTCTCATTGGGTCGCTATGAACCACGCGAGGAAGAACCTCCACTTTACGTATTAACAAGACGAACAATTCAAGTTTGATTCAAGACCCGAGTGAAGTTTCCAACCAAACCAAAGCGAATTCAACATTTGAAGAGGCCCGAGTTACTCTCAGTTCATTTAGTCAAATCCGCGAAACAGCTCAGTTAAGCAGCCCATTCCCAACCTGGTTCTAGGGATCAAGCTATGAACCCAGGTGTAGATACCCAATTCAACTTTAGCTGCGGAACGAAGTTTCTGCTCGTCTTTACCTACGAGTATTTACATAGTCCCTTGAGCAAGGGCGACCAGAGGTGGTAGCTATGTCACTCGGAGGAGAAAGGACGTCCAGAAATGTGTAATGAGAATACCCGGATCCCTTGATATCCGCAACCTTCACTTTTTCCTTCTTTTATTTTCTTTCCCCTCTCTTCCTCTCCCTCCGTATCCATAATTATATTCCTACCTACCTACCTAGGTAGGGCGTCCACCAATATGGAGGAATACTTTCCCGTATATTTCCAGAAGCCCTGCCATCTCTTCGTACGGGAAACGGCCGATAAACGTATCAACAACCTGGAATTTGCCGTGTGCAAGTCGCTATATTCCATCGTCACGGACGCTATACTTCACACGCAACTAGTGGATGAAAGGGGAGTAGCAAGCTTCATAATACTTATATCATACATTAGGCCAATGATGAGGGCGGATTTGGTCATTAATCAGGTTCTATTTCAAAGTGTCATGGCGCAAATGAGTATCAGACCCGACGAAACTTGGTCTTTGTTCATCATTATTTTCGATCTACTCATGCGTACTGTCGACACACCGAATCCGCTAGATAAGCTAGCCCATAAGATTCCATTAACAAGCAAAGATCTGATGCTGGGTTTGGCATATTGTTACTGTAAGTACCAACACCTCGTATCTTGAAAAAGGAGGGGGAGGGGGGAGGGTTGACCGTTGTGTTTGCGATATGTAGTCTCTCGAGCGGTCAAGCCTAACGAATACGAGAGCCCTTCCTTGAACTACCACTTCCACTATCTTGCCTCTTCCATGTACGCACTCGACGTGGTGGACGACCCGATGTTTTTCATTTGTGCGATGCGTGACGCGCTTGAGACGAGTTGGCCTCAAGTCCAGCACCTTGACGGGCTCATCAACTCGGTCGGGCAATGGATCATACCTTGCGGAACCAAAATACTTAAACAGATGAAGGATGGGTATAAATCATCAGCCGCCCCCAGTCTACTGGAGCACGGCGAATTGTACAAGCTCGTCCTCGACCAGACCTGTAGAGGCCGACACCCACCCAGCGGCTTGACGAGGCACCGCTGGAACTTCTGGCAACAGCGCATCAACGATACCATGATCTTTGTAGTCGAATGCGAGCGCCCGCCCTGGTTCAAAGGGGATGACAACGTCGCCAGACGCACTGCTCAGAAGATGGCCCAGTTGCTATGGGAGGAAGAGACGGAGGGACCGGAGAGCAAAGAAATCAAGAAAGCAGAGAAAAACGGGGAATTGCTAAGCGGATGAAGCGCCCTGATGTATTTACTTGGGTTAGATTACCCAGTTGGCGGACCCATAGCGAAGTTCTTGAACAGTTCGTCACTTGGCCTTGGGTACCAAAAATGACGATTAATCATTTTACGAAGCAGCGAGGTCTCTGTTCATGACGTTCAACGTAATGAGACAATTGCTAAGTCATTTAAACACACCCGGCTTAGGGATTGGTAATAGCGTTCTTCGATTGCTTAACTATATCCTCTTCGTCGCTCTAGGAAGGATGGGAAGAGTCGGTGTAGACATAGATGATACCGTGTATTAGAGTAACTACCTACCTATGTAGGTAGGTAGGTAAGTACTGAGTAGGTGTCCATATAAACCAGACAGCTCTCACCTTATCAACAGTTCTCTCAAACCCCCTTCGGACTCCTTCCTTAAGAGAAGCTTGCGCGACTCTCGACGGACAGGGTAAGCCGTAATGGTACCGCTGCTGGGTAGTTAGGCCGAACCTGAATCAGAACTTCTTACCAGGGTCTCTGAGATTCGATTTTCGAACCCTCTTCTACATCTTCGGGACTTTACTAACTACCGTCTGTACCGTAAAAACAGCGTGGAGGGTGTTGCCTTATCTTGGTGATACAGAGACAGAGGGCGTCCGGCGTTTTTGGTGGCGCCTTTGTTAGCGTTTTAGGGACGACACGGTTCGTCCTCGCCTTCTTCGTGCCACTCGAAAACCTGCTCGAGTCTGCTCCGTAAGTAGACATTTATCAAGCCAATCCAATGATGAACCTGGTAACTGTTCATATGGCCACCATGTGCCAGACTCACACCTAAAACGGTTAAACACTATTGAATTAAGACTCCCGTAACCCGGCTCGTTCCTCATATTCACATAAAATAAAAGACGCGCGTCCCAGCCTTTCCTACTCGAACCGGGACCACTACCTGGCTCTCAGTTTTCATTTGTTGGCAATGGCAGACCCAAAGCCCCTGAGAGACAAGGTCATATTAGTGACGGGAGCAGCCCAAGGGCTCGGCTTGGCTATATCCCGCTACGTCGCTGCACGCGGTGCGAGCTTATCCCTAGCGGATGTGCAGAAGGGTAAGCTCGATGCCGCCGCGCAACAAATCGCGGAGGCCTATCCCGACATTCGGGTCTCTACGTGGGAGGTAGACATAACAGACCCCAAGGCTGTCGAGGATTGGGTCGCGATATCGAAGGCTAGGTTCGGAAAGATCAACGGATGCGTTAATAACGCTGGTATGTTATATGAGAGCTTGACGCTGCGTTGCAACCTGCGCCTATACCCTCTGTTATCTCTCCGTCTCTCCCCCCCTCTTTTTTTTATTTTTCCGTCTTTTTCTTGGGTGTATGCTCTATTCTACACTCCTCGATATACTGCGTATTAATTTAACCCCAACGCGGCTAATAAGGACATGATGCTCAGGAATCCTCGAACCAGATTCGCGGCCCACAGAGGAGCTAAGCTACGAGACATGGACGAAAGTCATCGACGTAAACCTAACGGGGTTGTTTAACTGCCTTAAGTATGAGCTGCGCGCCATCGTGGACGAGGGTAGTATCGTGAATATAGCGAGCGTCGCGGGTGTGTATAGCTTTAAAGCGCACGCCGCGTACGTGGCGTCCAAGCACGGCGTTATCGGCTTGACGAGAGTAACTGCCGCAGAACAAGCACACCGCGGCGTCCGCATCAACGCCGTATGCCCGTAAGTCTTCGCCGTCCTAGCCCTATAGTTCGGGATTGATACCTAAGGCCGGGGGGTCCTATCTTTACCCACCCTCTGCCGTCCCCCTCTCCTCTTGGGGTTGGTTATACATACTGGCGCGGTAGCTAACTCGCTCGCTCGCTCTTTTCAGGAGCTTCGTGGACACATCGTTGGTTGAAGAGCTGGTGGAGAAAAGCCCCGAATACCATCCGAGAAACCTGCCGCAGTTGTTCAGGCGGTTTGTGCCGAAGGAAGACGTCGCGTCGATGGTCGGATATCTGTTAGGCGACGAGAGCAAGATCATTACCCAGGCGATTTTACGGGTTGATGGTGGGTTCGCGGCGTAAGTATGGAAAAAGAAAGATGCCGGGACGTGAAATTCACAAGCAGACGCGGAAGTCGATTTATCATGCGGGTTCCGGAAGAGTACGACGCCGCGTGGGGGATGAACTGGTGCAAGTCTTGTGATTTCAAAAAAAAAAAAAAAACATTCCTGTTGCAGCCCATATATCTAAGGTATTTCAACTCATGCTGCTCGAACTTTTAACATAAACTACTACTTGGTAGTTTCCCCGTGGTTGATTGTAATGGGTTGTGATTATCACTTCAGCGTTCCGTCCTGGTCTTACGCCGGCCAACTCATGCCCCCAGAAGTTTATGAATATTGCCCACGTACAGAACGATTTAAAGATTGTAGTAGATACCTACCAGTTACATTGAAGTCGTCTCGACCCTCTATACAAAATACCCTATCCTAAAAGCTGATGTTAGGCCACCGGTCGCTCGCATTTAGGGGACGCGTCTGGTCTTTTACAGGGTAAAAGGCTAACTACCGCTTATGAACTGATTTTCAATCAAACTTCCCCGGTGCCTGTTTAGAGGCCAAAGGTGACTAAATTTTACTCGAGGTTGGCTTATAAACTAGAGCCATAGGAAATATTACAACTCAAGGACTCGACAGGTTAAAATTTGGCGTCATGATCAAAGGGAATATTTCTTATTACGTACCCGCGTTATTTATCGCATTGAGGTAGCCGACGAAGGATACACGGCAAAGATCACCTGGAGGTGGCCAATTCCGACATGTCTGCCACACTCGTTCATCAATTTATCTATCGCTTGGGCCTATGACCCTAGATGGATTTGCGCGGGGACAACCTGTCGTGTGTCCCCCGCACGGATATATACGTTTTCGTCTACCTATAATATCTGCCTAGTCGCTTACGTCCCTATTTTTGTGTCCTGGGGGAAACCCCGTCGCGTGGTAGTTGATCTTATCTAACCCTCAGCTTCAGTTTCCGAATCTTCCTCATCGATCCTCTTGCTATTAGCCGGTGGTAGATGTGCCATGAACAAGACGATGAAACCCAGTACAGCAAACCCCTATGAATATGTCAGTATATGGATAAATAAGGCGTGGAAGGTTTATGACGTACGGCGTTGCAGAAGAAAGTCAAGCTCGGTCGACCGATTTCGGAGAAATATGCCAGGATCATACCGAAGAGCCCCTGTGTCAACAGTGCAGCGGTGCTTTCTACCAGGGTAATGGCGCTGATAGCATCCTGCCGTTGGTGAGGCAGGCATAATTCAGTCATGACTCCCTTTGCCGCCGGCGCCGATCCGGAAGCGAATGGCAATAGGAAGCCCGCTGTTAAGTTGTTAATCCTATTGACACTTCTGGAACAAGAATCTTTGGGGCTCTTACCAAGGTACACATGCCAACCTTCTGAAGAGAATCCGGCAAGAACTGTCACTGTTGCATCGACGACAAGGCTCCATCTAACAAAGAAGAGATCGAAGCCCGTCCCGGAATCCTCTTCATCCACAGGGGGCTGTATGGGTTCTTGAGGGACTTCTCCAACCTCGTCAGCTTCGAATTCCTCTGGGTTAACGGGAATACGATTCTCTGCCCTAGGCTGTTCGGATTCTGCCGATGTTGATGTGCCGTTAAACCAAATCCGACCGACGGATATGATCTTTGGAAACATGAAAAGCAGGAATATACCGCGGATTGCCGCATTTCCAAACATAAGATATCCATTCTCCGTGGTACCGAAATTAAATTCCGACGTGGCGTACATCTGTAAGAGAATGGGGACGTATCCGGAAGAAAACTAACAATCATAAGATGGTTGCCGCTGAAGAGGGGTTTGGAGGCCGGGATTGCAACTTACTACCCCGAGAAAAATACCAAGGGCAAGGAATATCAAGCTGTAGCTCCTGACCACCTTGCCCGACTCAAGTCGGTAAGAGTGAGGAGCGATCATTTTAATGGGTGCGAAGAAGCCGCTAATACCGCGACTGTTTTGGTTCCTGCCCGCGGGCTCATCTCCTGTGCCTGTTGGTAGGAATAGCGCCCCATATACTGAGGAAACGACGTAGAGGAAGAAGGCCGTCTCGAAGGGGCGCCTGATATTATAGAGGTCACCAAGCACGCCGCCAACTAGGGATATGGTTAACTTTGGGTACCGACGGTTGTCGTATTGGTTACGGGCAACTTCAACTCACGAAGGAAACCGAATGCAGTGCCTAGCATGATAGAACCTTGAAGCCGCCCAAAGACGGCGGTGCGGTCTTTGGGAGCGACTAATGCGCTGACGGCTGTGTTGAGAACTAGCCTATTACGTTTTGATTAGTATCTATCCGCGCTGTCCGCTTATCTCCTTACTCTGTCGGAGTGGGGTGGGTGGGATCGAATGGTCAAGTTGATGATGATGCCGGTGGGACGTACTGAAAACCACGGGGCCCTCCAACAATGCCAATAGCTTGGCAAGCCTGGAAGATGATGATGCCTTTTCGGCCACCTATTGTCACTGCGATGATCTGCGTCGACACTCTCAGACCCAACAGTGCTGTTTGAGAGACGAATGCCCATCGCGGGCCCCAAAGCTTAATAAAATACCCGCACACGAATAAGTTGAAAACGCCACTGAAGGACGTTGACATGCCCAGGATAGAGACCTGAGTCGCGGTTCCGGCGCTGATCTCCCTACGGTGACAGCGGTCACCCGGACCCTCGAAGGGCGGGTTATGAGCGTAGAAGACATCACATTCCATAAGATGAAACACATAATTGATTCTGTCATGGGCAGTCAGTGCCGGTTTAGGTATGGCCAAGCGCTCACAGCAAGGTGAAGGTGAGCTGGACCGGGAGGCGGTCGGGTGCTAGTCTTACGGGACTTGGGTAATGCCGAGAGTGAAAGACATCATGAAGCCGGCGAGGAGGATGCGGTTTGCGGGGCTGAAGACGGTGCGAGCCGGCTTGGCGGCCTTGACTGTGTTCGGAGGTGGTCCATTTCCGAGTAAGGGTGATGTCTCATCCGTTGTTGTTCCTGTTCCTATTGTCGTCGTCGTTGTTGCTGTTGTTGTTTCTGTTGTTGTTGCATCTACTGCCATGAGTGCTAGGAAGCCCGTCTTTTCCCCGTCCACGTCTCGTAGTCGGGAAATTCAGCAATCCGAAACGTGGGCACCTCTAACGTATGACCTGAAAGCTTGGTGAGATACTTGAGTTTTGTCTATGGGATGTCGAAGTTGTTCAAAGGTGAAAAACCCGAAAAGTTTAGCTTAAGGGACTTTGGAACCCGACGGTCTCAATGCTAACGCCTACGGCATGGTACCTATTACTACTTCTAGCGCCCGTACAATTACGATACGTACGAGTAGCAGCGCTCTTACCATTCCAACAGCGTTTCAACGGTCTTGACGCTCCAATGAGACAGGCGCGAACTATGTTCGGGCCCCGCTAAATAACAGTAGCGGTCAGACAGACAGACATCTGGTAGGAGCGTTTTCACTGCCGTTCCGCACGGGGCATACGCACAGAGGTACAGAGGTACCTACAATTGTACATGTATTGTACGGGGCCTTTTAGGTGCGGGGGTTCCGTCTTTCCCATTATGCAGGAACACGTAAGTCCTCGGGAGTGATGCCACGAGCGATAAGAATAAGGAGCTTCAGAGAAAAAGGTAGGTAGGTAGGTAACATATACGTAGATGGTAGATATACACGTATATATTGCACAGGATATGGTGTACGCTTAATAAGGCTTATTTCTTTTTTTTAAAAAAAAAAAAATTGTTGATATACGATATCGTGGCTTTTGGCGAAGAAGCAAGATTGTTTCGCAACTTTTACCTGCATATATTGTACCTACATGTATTGTACAAGTACATACATGCATGTAGCTCGATAGGCTTAGCCCGCCTCGTAAAAGCAACATATCCCTGCTAAACTTACCTAGGTACCTAGGTACCTACATTGGATGTACTATGTAGGCGGGTAGGTAGGGAAGCCGAGGTAATGCCACGTCCTGCTTTCCCTCTTCTTTCTCCCTTATAACTGAAAGAGGAGGTAATTAAGCGCTTAGACGTTAGCCTACTACATAAATCGTATCGCCAACATAACTACGCACCATCAAATTCCAACATATCACGAATCCTCAAAAGGGAAAATATATATATATATATATATACATATATACATACCTACCTAGAATATACAACTACCTCGATTCAATATCTACGTAAACGTCAGCCACGAGATATACGGATGAAAACGATATATGTCTGGTTTATATAGCAATCGACAGGACTGAGGACTGGATATCTGCACAGTATCCGAACATGTTCAGCATTCTATCAGCTCGCGGCACAGCAACGTGGCTTACATCCATGCATAGAACCAACGGCCACGCTGCCCGTCAATCGGAGGCCAGAAAACGTACCTATCTTAGGCAGTAAACGACATATCCCACCTATCTACACTGGGTGAATAGGTACCTACCTATATAGCAGGATGGGCGGACCGCGCTACTATCCTTTCGTTCTGTCCATTTGAATTCGTCAAGCCGAGAGTGTGTGTCTTTGGATTCGGCTTAGCACGATCGAAATGTTACCAGCTTATAGTCAAATCCGAGTCTGGCCTGATAAACCACGCCAAATAACAAGGGGGACGTCGCGTCCGCATCAAATTGCGTATAATTGCGTTCTACTGCTCCTCGCCATCGCCTTTTTCGTCTTCGCAGGCCTCGTTAGCCGTTGCGACGGGATGCCGAAGGGCGCCGGCCTTGTGGAGGGATTGGTTCAAGCATCTCGTTATGTATGACAAGGGCCAATCTCCATCTCCGCCGGCGTAGAGACGGGTACGCTGACCAAGCCTTCCTACCACTCATCAAGGGCCCAACCGTATTTCCCGTAGTCTACGCACTCATCGTAGGTGGCGCCCTCCGTTCATTAGCTCTATGGAGGTTACAGGAGGGGGAGAGAATCGGCGTCTTGGATTTACTCCTAGGCAGCAATTCTGTCGGTGGCATGATAGGCACCCAGCTCGAGCGCCGGCTTACACGGATTGACATTCCTAGCTTAGCCCTTCTAGCCTTGTGGTCGTTGTCGCCCCTTGGAGGTCAAGCCTCATTCAGGATTATCAGTTACCGTGACGTTCCCGTATCTAGGAGTCTACCAGTGGAATTTTTGGACTTTTCTAATGCTACCTTTCCGATTGCTATGTCTTCTACGGAGGCTACGAATTTACGCGACGTCGTCGATTCCTCGTTCGTCGCGTCCCTGGTTTCCCCTCGATCCGTCCGTGATTCGCCTATGGACCCTTGGGGGAACGTAAAGATCCCGATTATCGAGAAGTTGCCCGGGTACGCCTCAGCAGGCGAAAGCGAGTGGATTTCGTCCCCTGAGCATTTGGATGCTACGCTGTATTCCTCGCTTGTCGGGATACCGCTGGCAGGTATTCCGAGCACTGGCATCACTAACTTTACTCTAGAGACTGCTTACTGGACTGTTCGTTGTCCTAATTTCGGCTATCCCGAGCACTACGACGATGACTTCTGGTACGAGAAGGTTAATAACGTCACGGGGGCCTGCACTCTCTCGCCGTTTCAATGTGCCTTATATGCCGTTAATATGCCGCTCCCTGGCGGATTATCCGGAGAGGGAGCGAGGAGTAGCTGGGGGTGGATCTTGTCGTTGACTAACGAAGACGAGAGGGAAAGACGCTGTCGCGCGAGCGCCACGGACGACGTCCCCGAAAGACAGCTTTTCTTCCGGAGTAGGAATTCCCCGTCGAACCTCAAGCCGACCGCGGCGAATTGTACAATAGGAACGACCCGCGTTGAAGCCTCCGTCAGCTGCGATGGGTGGGATTGCAGCGTAGACAGATTACGAAGGTCCCAGAAACGTCCGACGCATCAATCACCGTCTTTTACAATTTTCGACCATTGCTCTGATCGGGACGACTCTAGATCCCTACCTCTCTTCCTCAACTTCCTCATAGATGCGGCTGGTCGCGGAGCTTCAAATTCCATCGAGCCAGGGCTATTCCAGAATTACCTACTCGATCCGAACAAGCTTTTCAACGGGATGGCGCCGCACGGATATAACATTATAAACGACCTTTCTACGATCGGTAACGAGTCCTTTGCGACTCGATTTTCCCAGGTACTTAACGGCTATTGGACGGCGGTATACAATTTCAACCTCACTTACGGAGGACATCCGCGTAACCTTTCTGTCTCCGCAGACTTCTATCAAGGGTATCAGCTTTGGAACCCAGTTGCGGAGGTAGCAGGCGTTAACAATCACTCTGAAACCCGCTTCGCTTACGATAGATGGTGGATGGCAGTATTCATCCTCTCAGCCTCCATGATGTTCCTCAGCGGTGCCATCAAGTGTCTTTTCGATCTGAAGATGCGAATACCGAATCTCCTTATGAACGTTTCGACCATGATTCGGGGAAATATATCACAATGCCCTAATGTGCCTCTCGGAGGATCTACTTTGGACGACAGCGACAGGTCTAGTCTCTTGAAGGACGTAAAGGTTCGGTTCGGTAATATCCGGTTTGAAGACGGTTCTCCCGGGGAGCTGGGAATTGGTGAGGTTGCGGAAGGCGGAGGGAGGGTCACTAAAGCCACGCGGGATGGGACGTACTGGTAGTCTTTTGCCGTGCTAGTGCGAGAGGGAAACCTCTTCGGAAGCAGATTTCGAAGTTTTGTTGAGAGGCTTAAGCGGTTGTGATTGCGGGTGATAAAATGGCACGACATACTTAGGTAGGTAGTATTGTGCATTGTCATCGGAGTGTCTCGATGCATGCTAGTAGCGATAACTGCGGGCGTCATGTATGGGTGCGCGGCGGTAGAGGCGGGTCACGGTGGTGACGTCTTATCGCTGCGCCTGAATAATGAAGGGGTATGCCCGTAGTGGTAAGCCGTGATAGGGGTAGTAGGTTAAATGGGGACCTATCAAAGCTTACTTGATGCTGTACGCGCAATCCGGTATGTAGCCGATTTATAAGTGCCGAGACTCGCAGCGGTAATAAGACACAAAAATCCCACGCTCAAGTACCTAGGTACTCTCTGATATTCTCAACCCTCCCCCCCAGTTAGCCGGTGTCATTCCTGGTGTGAGAGGAGAGGAACAAAGGCGCAGCGCGGGTTTCGGCTTTCACGCAAGGGAATTTGGAGCCGGCTTTTGCAAGAATTAAATTATTCATCGTTGATGAGCGATATCGGATTTCCCCAACTGCATACCTACATCTCAAAAGGTGTTAGACTGAAAGAAGGCCAGTCCGGCCACTAAACAACTAGCGGTAGACTCAAGTGAAGATCGATGGCGGCAAGAATAACAGAAGATGAAGATGGGGCTGAGAAACCCGTCCCGAGACCCGGTATGGACGACATTTCTACGCCGGGTCGGGATGATACCGACTCCGCAACGCAAAATGATGTCCCGGCTTTTCGTTCAACGGCTCTCGACGACTCCAGGCAGGATACCCCCTTGGCTAGGGTGATAAAGGCTTTAAATTGGATTCCGCGGCGTTGCCGCTATGATCCCGAGAACCCGCCTAGTTTTACGCTCTCGATGAATATATTGCTTGCCTTCGTACGTAACCGATTTCCTTCCCCCTTTTTAACCCCCCCTTTTAACCCCCCTTTTACCCCTTTATTTTCCGCTTAATTGACCTTTGTCAGAGTGGGACGTTTACCGTCGCGAACCTTTACTACCCTCAGCCAATTTTGAATATATTGGCCGAGGAGTTCAACGTGAGCTATGAACGCGCCTCCGACGTCGCCACCCTGTCGCAGGCAGGATATGCAGTCGGGCTGCTGTTCCTATGCCCGTTGGCGGACATGGTTCCCCGTCGGCCGTTCATCCTATTTCTGATCTGGGTGACGGCGACTATCGTATGTGCCTCTCTATTGCCTATGGCTGTGCTATGAACGCGGCAGCTGAACGCAGGTAGTGGATTGGGTTATGCCTTACCAGGAACTTCGAGACATTCATTAGCCTATCGTTTCTATGCGGGATTGGGTCCGTTTCTTCTGTCGTCCGCCTCCTTTCGACCCCAACCCTCTCTTCTCGTTCTTTGGCTAACTTCTAGCAAGGACTGTTACGCCACAGCTAATGCTGCCGCTCGTCGGTGATCTGGCGCCGGCTCATCGTCGCGCCAGCTCGCTCTCCGTCGTAGTATCAGGACTAGCACTAGGACTTCTGATTGCTAGAGTCCTGTCTGGTATAGTGGCTAACTACACATCGTGGAGAAACATCTATTGGCTCGCTTTTGGCGCGCAGTATCTGACATTGGGGTTGCTCTACTTCTTCCTGCCCGACTATCCCGCAAAGAATAAAGGCCTAAACTATCTCGAACTTCTCTGGGGGATGGCTATCATGGTCACCACCGAGCCTCTCCTTACCCAAGCTTGCATCATCGGCTTCCTCCTCAGCGCCGCCTTCACCTCATTTTGGACTACTCTAACCTTCCTCCTCGCGTCGCCGTATTATGGGTATTCTTCGCTCGAAATTGGATGCTTCGCATTTATTGGGATCGTGGTCGTTGCACTTGCGCCCGTCTGGTCTCGCCTCATCACTGACCGATTTGTATTCCTCTTCTCGGTAGTTTTAGGACTCGCTTTCGAGTTCATTGGAATCGTGATATCTACCTTCATCGGAAGTTTCACGGTGGCTGGACCCATCATCCACGCCATCATGATGGATTCAGGGGCAAACTTCACACATACGGCTAATCGGAGCAACATTTACAGCCTTGATCCAAAGGCAAGAAACCGAGTAAATACCGTCTATATGGTTTTTTCCTTTGCCGGGCAAATTACCGGCACGGCTGTCGGAAACCGACTTTATGCTCGAGGGGGCTGGGTTTGGAGTGGTAGTTCTAATATCGCATTCATCGGCGCAGCTATCATCATTGCAGTAATTAGAGGGCCGAGGGAGACGGGCTGGATAGGCTGGTCTAGAGGTTGGAGTATAAGGAAAGACGACGTTCTGAATAGACGACCGGCGGCTTCTGTGGATACTGACGTCGAAGAAGGGGTATCTCCATCGCGCGAGCCGAAGAGGAACGATACTGACGAAGCTATACTACGGGCTTGAGTTTGTAGTTGGGAATATTGCCTATGGGTACGAGTCTAGTTACTGCTATAGAGAGATGACCGAGATAAACACCTGATATATACTCCCGCCCGGTTGTGGATCTAGCACGATTATTGGTTGGCTAGGTTAATCGTGGGCGCCCAACACTATCTACCTAGAACCCGTATCGAACAGGGCCATCATGCTACTCCGAATGGCTTCATAGTACTTTATGCCCGCATTAGCAACATAAATGAGCAATTTATATAGACTGAATAGCATTGTATGTAAACTTATTCGACTAGAGCATCTAGCCGAATACGTGACAAGCCTGAAGCGTAATTTTTTACCGTTTGGATTCCTGTATTAGCCCGCTGTGGCTATCTGCGAGCCCTTCTTCCTTCCCGGCACTGACCACCTGTTCGGTTTCTAAACGAATATAGTAAATAGAAAATAAAAATAAAAATAAAAATAAAAGGGGTAGACTAATATTACAAAAGCAGCCAAGTTGCCACCTACCATATCTCACTTAGTTTCAGAATGATCTCACGCTCTCAACTTCCTACATTCGCTCATACTTCAAGTTAGATTCTAAATTTTCTAGGTTTGCTATGTTATTGTGTATATTTAATTGGTGCGACGGTTTTAGTCGCCCTGAGCCTCTTGGAACTGGCCCGGACGCGATTTTTTAACCCTAACATCTCCCTCTATGCCATGTAATACCTACTCGTAGAAATCGCCTTTCGGACTTGTGATTTAGGGCCCCAAGTCTGCCCATAATTGGCATCTTCTCCCTCGCCCGGCCTCCCACGAGCTACCTTCGACAAGCGTGAAGTCCGCTACCAAGGGCGGAGCATCATTACTAGGCGTGTAGCTGGCGACTTGGACCGTGGTGCTATCGAGGACAAAAGGTGTTGTCGTTGGCGTACCGCCGGTCATGTTGAGATTGAGCATCCAGTCGGATCCGGTTTGGCCTTGCCATTGCGGCCATACCCCAGAGCCTGCTGCCGTAATATTCCCGGGCCCTGCGGTAGCTGTCTGCCATTGACTGAGAGTTGGGTCGCCTTGTACTATAAAGTTGCCCCAGATCCTCTGGAAAGCTGTACGAAATACCTCGTCCATACTGGTACCGGGGGTATCTGTTGGTTGGAGCAATGGATCTAGGTCGAGGCCGTGCTGGCCCGGCGGAACTGAGAATTGGAGGTGCCATGCTTTACCCCCTTGCGCCTTCGCATACCCGTTGGCAAGCCAATAGGACGGACAAACGAACGTCACTTCAGCATAAAGGTTCATAGCCGCTTGTTCCCAGCCGGTGGCCCACCCGGAATTTGTTGTTGAATAAGGAGGACTCTGGCCGTCGGAATTGGTCAGTATAGTTGAGGCGTCTGTAGGAACGGAGTATAGTGCGAGGATTGTGGTCTGGTTCTCCTCGCTCAATAGAGGGAAGTTGCTCAATACGAATGCTCTCAGGTCATCTTGACTCGCTATGCCCATGGGCATGAACTGTGGGCCTTCGTTCATGTTGTTCCCTGATAAGATACGAATACCGTTGAGGTTTCCGCCCCCCATAAGTTGACTGGCCGGTTCACCCCGGATTAATGTTCCGTCAGTGACGGGAATGAATGCCCATTGGCCGTAAGGCGACCCTCTGCTGACGTTATTGCTGGCGATCTGAAGGGTGTCTGTGTCCGCCGCGACTAAGCAATCGAAGACGGACTGGTTAGCTTGTATGTCGTCCGACAGGCAACCCGCATTCTCCGCGAAACGATAATAGTACTCGGTTGGCCTTACACCATCATACGGCCTGAGGTGATCGTTAGTATCTCTTAATTCTCGTAATCTCTGTGTAAAAATCTGAGGCATACCATTGCGGGGGTGCGTAAGGACTCGAGGTAATCAGGCCCTTGAACAGAGAAGTGCCGTTGGCCCCTCCGAAGATTGTGCTAAGTATCATGACACCGCCGGCCCCGGCGGATTGTCCGGCGATAGTCACTTGGCCTGGATCTCCGCCGAAGAGATGAATATACTGCTGAACCCACTGTAATGCGAAGTACATGTCGTAGATTCCCGCATTAGGTACGCCGGACCCAGCTAACTCGGCAGATGAGAGAAAGCCGAAAGCTCCTAGTCGATATTGGATCGATACCACGATATATGTGTTACCGTTGGTATGGATTTGCGGTGAAGCTTCGAATGAGCCGTTGGACTGCCCATAACCACCACCATCTGATTTCGTCAGGACTAGAGTATGAAATGGGGGGGCAAGAGAAGCTCACGAATCCAAAACAACACGGGCAGCATTGTTTTGTTAGCTGGTGCCAGGACGTTTATGAAGAGGCAATCCTCGGAGCCGGATGGGACATCTGGGTGAGAGCTTATTTGTTTAGATTTACCTTCGTACACGGATTTGGTCAGACACACCTTGGGCGATTTCCTGACTGGGGGCATTCCGATGCGTAGTCAACTGCCGGAAATACTTGACTCCGGTCTGGAATTGGAGGTTGTGGCAACTGCCATCTAAGGCTGCCAACAGGGGGAGCAGCGTATCTTATCCTGCGTGTCGGTTAGCCCAGGGGACGATTGATTTTCGACGAGACGTATCATACCCTTTGTATACATTCAAGTCGTACTTAACATCATAATATCCCTGATACTGAGCATAGTCGAGATCAACGACGGGGGCTAAAGGAGTTTGGCCGGAGGATAAGGGAATGAGGAGCAGCACTAAAAGGGCTGAGTATAGCTTCCAGAGCATGGTCATCGGTCTGAATATGCCCGGAGGGTAGGCAACTAATATTAAAGGTAATATTTCTAAAGAGGATAAGACAGCCCAAGAGAGGAAACGGTGGCGTAAAACTCTTTAAAGTAGCAATGCTATGAAGCTCAAACAGATCAGCATACCTCAAGGAGATGACGACCTTTTAACATCGTGCCTCCCGGCGAAGGGACCCGCCGTTCTGTGAATGTAAGGGAAAGCAAGATGCCTCTATCCCTACTCACCTATTGATCGGCATTTCTCACACCACGGCTTGGCTGGTGAACAAAGGGACCCGAGTTGAAGACTTTTAGTCAGATAGTTGATGGCAGTAAACTCCTACCCTGAGTCTCGACCAAGGACCCTAGGTCGGCTTATCACACATACCCAAGGTCGGGGCAGCTTCTTGTCGAGGCAGATCTCTGCGCATCTGGCTCTTGCGTTTATGTGGTTCCTTATGATCTTGGATTCCCGCCTATATAGAGTATTAGCTCTCTTTATCATATCTTCGCTGCAGCTTTTGGCCGCTTGAGCTACGATCCGTGCCACCGAGAATCTCCTTCGATATGTATCTGATACGTACCTATCCGATAGTAGCTCAGTTACTGACCTACCTATAGCTAGAATCGACGGCTTCAATAGTGAACGCTAGAGTCCTAAGGAGGAAGAAGCATGAATAGAGGCTGGTAGGAAGGGCATGATCATATTGGGTAGGTAGGTAGGTAGGGATCTAACCGACCTACCATATAAGTATAAACTCGCTTTCGATTCAGGACTTAGTCTAGCACCACAATAACAGTACCACGCCCGGCAATATACAGCCGTAGTAATCCCCTAAAACGCCCGCAGATGAACCACGCGCGTGCAACTGATTCATTGCCGCCAAATTGCGGATTTGAGGTAAGGGTTTAACTGAGTAGGTATGATTGTTGGCTTTAGGGTGACCAGAAATAATGTGGATCTGACGGTAGAGGCGGCTTATTCTGTCTTGGACTGACTACAGATGGCATTATAACGCGGGGTCAAGATGAAAACCATGCATTAACTTCGGAGTACACGGCATGCGCTTAGCCGGGAAGGTAATGAGCATGCTCATGCTACCGTGGAGCCGAGCGGTGAGGTAGCCTAGGCGAGAATAGTCAATAAGCCACTGGTGTCAGAAGTCAATATCGACCAAGCGCCGGCTTGCCGAGATCTGCGCCAGGCTCCTCGGAACGTTCACTACCTATCAAATTAGCGAATAACTAAGTACCGAGTCATCTTGTGGCGCCTCTTAGGAGAGCTTGGTCATAAGTTCTTCGGATCCTTTGATGTATTCGAGCTACACTCCGGAGTAGCAAAATCAGACGGAACCCGCTAGGACCGCTTCCGTGGCTGGTTTGTGTCGTGCAACCCCGACTTACAGACACCCTGACAAAGGCCCCGGTTCATGACTTGAGGACCTAGACCTAGGCCTACCATTGCTGACAGTTCCAGTTCCCCAAGCCATCAAGTACCATACTCGAAATACAAAAATAATCCGGCCCTGATCGGCAACACAAACCCACCGTAAACAACGGAAAATAAATGATTTAATAATCGAGACGACGGAACTTCCCTAGTCTCACAGTGGACCTCTTCCCAGAACGGCGGCCGAATTAGCTGGGAGACTTGTTCCGTAACATAAAGGACCGGCGTGGGGTGGACAAAGGATTGAAGCATGTAGTTGAGGAGTGGGGATGATCAACGGGCTTACGCTGTCCCTATAGCTGTCTCTGGCCAGGAAAATCCAGCTTGAAAGCCTCAACAGATGGCATATATTGGGTCTGCAGGATTGAAAGTAGCATTATGGTTGCATAGGTGAATCTGACTTGCCATGGGTGATTGTCCGCGTTCGGATCGTCGGACATAGGTATAGATCGGATTGTTACCCAGCCTTATCTCCTAAGAAAATTCTCACTACACGTATACGATTCCTGCGTGCTGACTCGTCGGCCACGAGACGCCGACCCGCTTGCCGTCCCGGGGCTCCACCAGCTCCGGCCGCCCATCGTCCGATTCTATCATAGGATCCGGGCAGACTCGTTCCTTGAAATTGCAGTCACAAGCCTACAAGACTTTATGTTTCTCCCCTCTGATATGGGCATTGGAATATTTTACGCTTGGTTGGCGGTTTTGCGCCGCAATTCTACCTTCTGTTAAGTAAAAAGGGTAGGTCCACCTGTCCCCTTTATTAAAATCGTGACACAGATCACGGTTCAAACTGGCGCAGTGTAAAGCATCTGTAAGCCTTACGATCTGCATCGGGGCACTGATCCTGATTGCGGCGGGGAGTGGTTGTTGCTCGGCAGCATAGATGTTAGATCGATAAGCGGTAGGGGTGCCGCTCCCTCGGGACGAGGAGGACAATATTAATGGTTATTCGACTTGGTACAGGCTCAAATTAGAAAACTTACCATGGATACACACGTGGCGCCTCACGTAGAAGCTGACTTTCCCATGTGATCTATCTAGCCCAGCAACATGCGAGATTTCTGCAGCCCCTATCGGCGGATGACGGGATTATGCGCAATGGGCGCCATAGGGCTTAGTGCGAAAGCCGGCGTGGAAGTAAGCATCTTAGCTGATAATGTAGGCCGTTGAGGGTAGGTACCGAAGTTAAGGGCTTCATGGTTAGGAAGAGCCTTATATGAAGGGCTCTGAGCCTTATTCGGCGATATCATTACAACAACTTCTGAGAAATATTGAGTATAACGGAACACATATTTCACTAGTAGCACCAGGAGGGAGTGGGCGAGGCCAGTGGATTGTAATCAGCATACGTTTACTCAAGCGGAAAGCGAGAACACGGCGCAAATTTACTAAATGCGCCTTCGGGGCTGGTGGAACTCTTAACATTCTGGAATGTGCGGGCCCGAACGCTCGTGATGCCGATGTACTTATCGTACCAAGCCGTATCTCGGGGACATATGTAGCTAATATAATATCCAATGAGGAATCGTAGCTTCTCCCCTTAATATTACGGTGTATTATTCGGAAACCTTGTGGTGGTACGGGTTCTATCATCTTACGGAGAACCAACAGTACTTAGCTGAACCGACGTAGTAATTTTCTTAACCGTATAGTTACAATAATGTACGTTATGGCTGGGTTTAATCTTATGGCGCGAGCCATTTTCGTTTCTATTTATTCGCACTTACCTATAAGTATCGCTTTCTCCCCCAGGGCATTCGGAATATTTTTTCGTCTGATGCTCGTTAGGATTCTTTCCGGTTTAAAAGGTATTTCCTTTAACATTTCTAATTATACTATATTTTATATGCCTAACTTCCGTCCAATTCAAATCCAAGAGCTAGTAAGCTAAACTTAGGTACGTGATCCCTTCCCTTTAACATATAGGGGTATATGAAATGTGTGACAGGACGTTACCCACCATAGCCACGCATAAAAGCCCAGCCTATCGAGTTATAGGGTAAACGGTCGTTTGCCATAATATGCAAGAGGTTTCTTTGTTACTTTAGGAGCAAAAGTATTAAAATATCGTACGCGATGACCTAAGAGGTAGCACTTGCATTCCGAACAACGCCTACCGACGTATCCTCGCCCGCCTAGAAATATACCTAAGAAGACAACTATTAACCAGGGAATAATCTTTGGTTTCTCTGATCATATACTTAGCTTGGGTGCGCTTGAACTATGTGCCCCTTTATTTTCAGTGTTTCCTAAGCTTCATATAGATATCTACCTACCCAAGCACTTTTCCAGGACGAACTACCACGCCGCATACATTTCTAATTAATGTGTAGTGCTTTAGAATCCTCGAAACCTTATATATCGTGCTAATTGATACCTGTTAATCTTAAATATACATGAAAATAGTGAGAAAGGATCTTCTGTCCTTCAACCCCATACAAATACACATAGCAGGACTCTATGTCTCGGGGATCCTTGCCATTCTACGTCAACACCGATATCTCCGACCGAAACCCACAGGCTGTGTGAACACCTAAGCACCGGCGTCTTAGCTGTGTGGTGGATGGGTATACCTTTGTTTTACTATTTATGGTCATTTCAGCCAATCCTTTTTAGCGGAAGCGTTCCATTCCAGATCGTCGTTGTCGTCCAGATCGATACCCTAGATAAGCAGTTCGCTATCTTAGCCGAGGTTACCTCACTGGTCTACCTCGTTCATATATCGTGGCTTCGAACCGGTCCTGATAAGCACTCGGAGTTATGCGAGATAGAGCAGAGTCCCATCGTGGCATGGCAACTCGCGTTGTTACCCCCGAACTTGGTAGAATGAGAATGGCAACCTTTCCCCAGACCCCGCTCTCATGCATAAGATAGGGAGATAATAGGATACCGTATCGATGGACAAGAGCAAGAGGCCGATCATATAACGAAATTACCTTACTCTAGTGGTATTTCTATATAGGCATATGCCGATTGAAGCATCAGACCTAGACCCGCAGTGCCCAGGGAGCTAGTTCGAGGACAACGAGACTTCATTCATTCCGCGCATCTCCGGCCCACTCAGGGTCGTCACCCACTCTCCCTACATACCAGGGTTCTTATCTATATTCGCGATCTTATGGCTGACGCGATACCGTCCTGTTCCCGCGGAGTGTGACCACATCCCGCAGCTCGCTTCTGTATATAATTAACGATGCGTCCTTGTACGTGTGGGGTTTCAACCCACGGCGTCCCTAGCAATATACCAAGAGAGCTATAATTTGCGCTACAAGAAATGGCACAGACGCTTCAGATCACGGCGCTCTCGGGCGAGAAGGAACCAGGAGTGCCTTCGAATTCGGAAAAGGGTTCGGGGATGCTGAAGGACGCGGAGATAAGTGATAAGAGCAGCGTGGTGGCCGGTGAAGTTGAAGGTAGCCCAGGTCCAGCCTCAGTCAGCTTCGCATCTCAAAGCTTCAAATGCTCACCAAGGGACAGGTCCAGAATACACCGGCGAGCAATATAAGAAGCTGAAAAGAAAGGCTGACAGGTTTCTGTTGCCGTTAATGTGGCTCTGCTACGGTATCCAGCAAGTGGATAAAACCTCAATCGGGACGCAAGTCACATTTGGACTCGCAAAGGTGCATCGAACTTGATATCCAATACGCCTCCGTCCTATCGCCCGCCTGCTGACGCGACTTCGTATGACACAGGACACTAGGCTCGTTGGACAGCAGTACTCGTGGTTAACGACAGTATTTTATATTACCTACATGTGTTTCGAGTTCCCGTCCAATATTGTTTTGCAGCGGTATCTTATGGGTCGGACCTTGTCGTGCTACATGATTTGCTGGGGCGTGATTGTCCTATGTGTGGGATTCGCTCAAAATTTCACCCAACTCATCACTCTGCGTGCGTTGCAAGGCGTATTCGAGGTAAGTGCATACCCAGATATACTCAGAAGGGGAGAGATGGTCTTTATTTTCATTTTTACACCTTATTTTCTATCATTATGCCCCCCTAGCCCCCCGGGGAGTGTCGATATATAGGAGCGCTCACAGGCCCTTTACAATACGTCTAGTGCTGTATCTCACCCGGCTTCATCCTCGTTGTTGGTAGTTGGTATACGACGCGGGAGCACGCGTCGCGGTCGCTGGTCTTCCAGAGTGCTAATGCCGGCTTCGGTGTGATTGCCAACCTGATACTCTACGGGATCGGATCGCTACAATACTCCCGCGGCCCCGAGTTCCAGGCCTGGAGATACATGTCTTATGTGAGTAAATTGTAACGGCAGTTTCGAGAATTAAATGGATTTCTAATCGGCTTCTGGCGCAGTTCCTCGGGGGCATGACAATTGTTGCCGGATGCTTATGCCTTCTCCTACTCGGCACGCCGTCCGAGGTGCGTTGGTTAACGCAGGAGGAAAAGAAGATAGCTAATGCCCGTATTATGACGAATAATACGGGTCACGATAGGACCGGTATCAAGAAGTGGAAGTGGAAGCAAGCGCGGGAATGCCTAATAGATCCCTGTGTGAGTCCTCGCTGAAAGGTAGAGCGGTAGCCGTGCTTTCGCTAACGTAGGGGGTTGTTAATGTGCAGTTCTGGTTCGCCGGCGTCAACGCTTTCTTAAGTTCTGTGCCCAACGGGGGAATCACAGCCTTCGGTTCCATCATTAATACCAATGCTGGGTTTAGTTAGTCACCTGGAGAAGCTGTCTTATTAAAAGAACCATAAAGGCTAACGATGTATTAGCTAACCTCCAGGTGATCCTTCTCGATATCCCTCGGAACATCACGTCTGTGCTATGGTTCATTTTCATCGGCATCATCACGAGCAGGAGGAAGAATTTACGCTTGTAAGCTATAGTGGCCCGGGAGTACGCCCCTAAACCTCACAGCCGTGGCTAATTCAAGAACTTAGATATTTCATGACCGTATCCGTAATTCCCCCAGTCGCCGGCTTCATCATGATGGCAACCTTACCAAACGAGCCTCAGTACAAGTGGATTAAGTGGGCAGGGTAAGTGGTCTGAATGTTTTTGAAATAGTTGATTTTCCTGCCGGGCCAAGTAGGTGCTAAGTTGGTGCTGAAATATCCCATAGTTACTTTATCACAGTTCCCTACGTCGTAGCACTGTTCTTAGCCTGGACTCTGATCCCTTCTAATATCGCCGGCCGAACCAAGCGCACGGTAACTTCGTCCTTTACCTTTGTAGGGTATTGCGTCGGAAACATGGTAGGATCGCAAATCTTTCTGGCGAAGGATGCTGTGCGTGTTGCCTTCCTTTCGTACTATTGGGCTCCCTTCCGCCAAAAGTTGGCGGTGGGCTTGGGAAAAAGACTCAACTAACTGGGACACTTAAAGCCTCGATATATCCCGGGAACCGCCGCTTGCGCGGTATGCTTTGGGCTAGAGTTTCTCCTGCTCGTCGTATGGCGGATAGTGTTAGTCATGCGGAATCGGCGACGCGAAAGACAGTTGCGTGAGCAAGGCGTGACGGAGGAGGAGAGGGTGGAAAAAGGCAAGCGACTCGGAGAACAGGACTATACCGACTTTGAGAATCCTTATGTGAGCCGACACCTATTCTACTCACGCTTCTCGCATATCCAAGTTCCCCCTTGCAATTTACTAATAATCCACCTAGTTTCGCTACACAATGTAGATGGCATTCTACATAGCAATGGGCCCGTATGCTATGTGGCCCATACCGATGAGACGAAGTTCGTATCTATCGAATGCTATTGAAATAAACACATTGAAGGCGAGGACATAGTAAATAGGGGTTTCGACTAAGGTACGAAGCCAGGTTCACCCCAACCGGGTAGTCGACTCGGGTACTTTAACTACGGGATCCGATTAGGCTTCTCACCCAGACCAAGACGAATATAATATCAAATAAAGGGGGATGCTATCAAAGTTCTCAAT
The DNA here is from genome assembly GCA_902806595.1 of Pyrenopolyporus hunteri. Classification (NCBI taxonomy): domain Eukaryota; kingdom Fungi; phylum Ascomycota; class Sordariomycetes; order Xylariales; family Hypoxylaceae; genus Pyrenopolyporus; species Pyrenopolyporus hunteri. The sequence goes on along the minus strand of CADCXC010000009.1, from coordinate 241,893 downwards.
TAGGTGCTTAGGTATAGCTGTTTTGCGATTCACTTACGTCGGGACCGGCGCATCTGTCCCGGATATCTTTGAATGAGATGGGAATACCTAACATTGAGCCTGAGCTTGAGCTTGAGCTTGAGTAGGTAGTGTTTCTCAGAGTCTCAGCTTTATTACGCCTACCGCGTCATGACGAATAAAATGAAGCCATGGCTATAGTCAAGGGTTAAACAACGTAAATTTTCACACTGGGACGGAACAATTGGTAGCATCGAGACCGTGTCTGATGACTTGAATAGCTGGACCGCGGATCCATTCCGTCGTATCCAATTGAAATAGGCGGATACCATCCGCCACAACTGATCTTCGTAAGCGGATGAGCCGTGCAAACGGCCACACACCGCCTCCTGGGACAATATAGACAAGAAACATAGCATAAAGAGGTATCTCGAGCGCTTCATCAAAAATCCCACGAACCAATATCTGACAAACGCCAATTTCCCTTAAATACACCCACTTTTATTTTAAGAGCGTCAGGCCACGCCACCACCGGAAATCTTGTCTAGGAGGAATAAACGGCAAGCCATTGAACTTCCATCATGCTACCGTAGCCGTCTTGCGTAGCCTATAGAACACGTTAATACCAGTCAAGGCTAGCGACGTGAATCTACTAGTGGCAAAAGTGATACTTACAGCATTAGGTAGACCGGGCCAGTCTCCACCGACGGCTACGTTAAGAATGATATATCTAATAAGAGATGGGATTAGTTTATGAGTCCTTGAAACGACGGTTGGGTTGTTCAACAGGTTACTTACAAGGGGCTGTGGGCTAGGGACGACCAGACGGGGGCGTCGTTGATATCGGCTCCAGTAAGGGTGGAGTAGGTGTTGCCATCCAATTGCCAAGTGATGGTCTGCGCCCGCCAGTCTTCGTTGGTGAGGTCGATCGTGACGCCCCAGGTGTGGAAGCCGCCAGCTGGCATAGGGGTTGTCTGGGCACGGCCGATAGGTTCGTTGCAAGGTCCACCAAGGGCGGACCCGCAGTGGACGGTGCCGTAGCCGGTGAGAGCTCCGTTAACCTGCTCCATGATGTCTATCTCTCCAGCAGCGGGCCACTGGGTGCCGTGGCGCATAGCATCGCCAAGAGCCCAGAAGGCGGGCCAGATTCCTTGCTTATTCGGGTTGTCACCCATCAGAATGTTGGCCTCTATACTCATGACTTTGCCCGGGGCGGGAGTCCACGATCCCTTAGTCTCGATGCGGCCCGAGGTCCAGAGGCCGAGCGGCGATTTCCACGGAACGAACTGGATGGTGCCGCCGCCGCTGATCTGAACGTTCTGGTTCGAAGTAGTGTATGTCTGGACTTCGTTGTTGGTGTTAATGGCATCCATGACGTTCCAAACATCGCCATTAGGGGGAGCACCCGCGGAACCCTCGAAGGAGTCAGAGAAGACGATGCTCATGCCCTCGCGGTTGGGGGGTGCTATGGCGGCCGCAAGGCCGGGGAGGAAGGCAACAAGGCTCTGCTGGAATCGCATTTTGGAGTATCGAGGTCGGAAATGACAGGAAGAGACGAGTTTACTGAGTCGTATAGTGTATAGTGACAGTAAGTGGCCCTAGTCCTATAGATCTTCAGAGATCTTCAAGCTAGATAGATAAAGTGGACTAGAGGTATAAGTGAAGAGAGAGAGAGGAAGAGACAGCTATCCTGGCTGCAACGGTAGAAGGAAGCCTGTCTTGCAGGTTGTCGACGGATATATACCTGTCAAAAAGAAGGACGAAGTAGATGGAGCTAATAGCTGAGCGGCTATTAACACGTAAGAGAACAAAAGAATGTAGTTGTAAACTCGGCTAGCAAGACGGAAGAAAAGAGCGTGAGGCGCAATGGTTGGACACGGAGGGAAAAGGACCAACAACTGGAGAAGCTCCAGAAGCAACTCACCTTGGGATATATATTAAGAGTCCATAACGGATACCGGGATGTGTTGCATGCAATGCCACCGCGGTCAAGGGGTCAAGGGGTCAGGGAGTCAGGGGGCTCCACGGCTCTACGGGCCCACTGCTTGATAGCCTCGATAGCCTTGATGGCCTTGATAACCTTGATAGATCCGCGAGGATCTAAGAAGATGTGGGCACTGCCTAAAAAGCGGATGACAAAGGAAAACATAAAGCCCTGGTCTGTCTGCATAAGCCTGGCAGCCCAAGACACCCCTCGAAAGCGGAGGGGATCGGGATTAAGGACACTGAGAGGCAAAGAGCCAAAGAAACGGAAACTTGACACAGCACACACTAACGCGGAAATTAATTGTGGGAGTCAAGGGTGAAACTGCTTAGGAGGGTGGTGAATGTCATCTTTGCTAGCCGTTTCTCTGGTTAACCGCCTAGGGCTGCTAGGCAAATATCGTGTAGTTAGTTGCGTATGTGGACTTAATTTCCACTGCTCGTGGACCGAACACAGGGAGATAGACACAATACCGTATCTCTAAATACGTGTAGGTATTGTGTCGAGACCCGAATATGTCCTGATAGGTTTTTTTTTTGGTGGGTATCTCCTAGAGTAACGTTGGCCGCGCGCGGTTCCTGACTTCTGAGCCACAACAGGATAGGAGCAAAAACAGCTTGCCACGTCGTGATTGGTCAGCGGGGAGAAGCGATTTCCGGGCCAGCTCTGAAATGCTCCGGCCGACGTGGGCTCGCGTACACTTTTTTTTTTTTTTTTCCCTTCGTTCGTCGTGATGGAGCCCGACGGGGGTCTAGTCCTTCTCAGTCGACATAGCAGTGGCGAAGAATCGGTCCAGGTACGCATATTGGGTGCCGATGGTACTATTATTCCTAGCATCTCGTGGGAAAAGCATACCCAAGCCACACCCAACACTCATCCGACCAACCACATAATGAGTTGGCACGTATGATGTGAGACGCCTTACAGCTTACCGATAGGTATGTAAGTTAGTATATACACACATTACACACATATGTGACTCCGGATGTAGACAGCCATAGATATCAAGAACCGGAGATAATAATTGGTTGCACCTCAAACGGTCTATCGTCAGGTCATCAAGGTTACTTGCATGTGGAAGAGGGGTCGTCGATTTTGGTCAGCAAAGCGCAAAATAGTGGCCTATCCAAGGTAAGGGATGAGAAGAACGAGAAACGGAGCGCACGAAGAAACGAAAATAAAAAAGAAAAAAAGAAAAGGGGAGGGGAGGGGCAGGACTACACTAGGTTAGTCTAGCGTAGCGGGCCCTGGTTATGCAGGTACTATGTGTACCTACCTGCGCTACCAGTATACCTACCTAGGTACCTATATAATATCAACTTGAATCCACATACATGAGTTGGCATCTGCAAGCAAGCGACGCTTGTAAGCAAGTACAAGTACTATACCTACCGCGTCTTAAGTCGGGATGGCAGAAGGGCGTCAAAATAAATGCCTCAGCCACACCCACCTATTTCACCAGCCACACCTGGTACTTAAGTATCCTAAATAATACTAATTGTATTAGTTGTAACGTTATACATTATTAATATTATCACAATTAAAATTCATAGATAAATAGCATTATGGACAAGTTTTTTATATATAAGCTTTTTTTTAACGTTAGTAAATTTTAGGGACGAAAAGGTTGACGAGAAGTCTAGGGGTTGGTGTGGCTGAGGCATTTATTTTGACGCCCTTCTGGATGGGTATGAGAGGATACATGTATGCAGGTACTGTACAATCTGGGACCCATCATACGCGCTCTCTCTGCCCAGTTAGCGGACAGGGGTGGATGGTGAAACAGCGCGAAGTAAACCGGGTCCTGCCCTATGCGGATCCACCCTTGTACGGAGCTCACATACCTGTTTAGCACCACCCAGCTAATATACAAAGGCACCTACCGCAGGTATTGTACCTTCGTAGATGACCGACTTGCCGAGTCAGAGAGTTTCGAGCTCAATTCTTCGAATTCTCCAACTTCAGTCGACTCTCACCCGCAGCAACGCAACATAAACAAATTACAGTAACATCGCCGACCAATGGCTTATTGAAAAAAGGAAAAAAAGAATAGACAGCTAAGGCCGACACCGAGGGTGCTACCCGTACCTCCTTAGCAACCTCTTCTCCCCCCGGCTAATATTTTACCGCCTGATACCCAAGCGCGGCAAGACAAAAAGAGCTTCATCCGTACGATGATATGGATATGTAGGTATGCATTAAGCGCGCGCCGCGCGACAGTTACTTTGCCATAATAGCCGTCGTCTTTTTGCGCCCCGACCTAGCAGAATAGGCGCCGCCACAGCTGCGCTTATAATCTTACCTTGCGGTGTCGAGCCCTGACTCCGCGGTTTTCATCGCATCACCAATTCAACAGCTTCACAGAATTGTATTTTCCTATCTCCCGAGATGATAGGTCACACATGCTTATTGCTTACACAAACGTTCGATGATGCTTAACTCGGATTATCACCGACGATCTTTCCAGCTTCAGGACGTTTCCGACAGTCCCGAAAGGGAACCAGCGCATATCCTTTCCTATCTACAGCTAGTTTTGCTACCAAAATCTCATCTTATCAGCAGAAATGCCGAGCGGCGTATACAGACCCCGCCGCATCCGCGTAGTATGCAGATGCTCGAGCATTTGCTGGTGCTCCCCCGTCCAGTAAAATCTCGCAGACACGCCCACATCGAGGTCGCCTTCACTTGGCTTCAACATAGACTAATACGCTCTAGCGAGTAAACCCCTTCCTCGTCACTTAACCTGACACAGCAGATACGTTCGCAAGAGATCTAGATTGTCATTCCATTACTTCTTCCCCCCTTCTGCTTTTGTTGACGGGAGGGATGTGGCTCTCCTTCGAAAGTATTATTTGCAATTTATTCCCCCCACGCACCTCTCAAGGATAGGTAAGTGTTGGCCACTGGATCAATATGCCTTGCCGAAAACAAGTTGTTTCCTGGAGGAGCCTATGAGCCTATCAGCCTTTGGGAAACTCGTTTCATTCCTTTCTTTTTTTAATTTTTTCGGTTGGCCCCTGAGTGACCCGTCCCAAAATTCGGTCCGGGCTCGAAGAAAGCACTCAGGCCTGCCTGCTTCTAGAACGTTGAAGCGCTAGCGGATTGGCGAACATCTCGGTCAGGATTCCCAGTCATTGCTTTGCAAATCAATCCGGTCCCTAAGTAGCCAATCAGACGAGACCAGCCTAGCATACATAATACATTACCAGCCATCCACGTTACGGTGCGTTTGTGAAACTGTTTCGTCCGTCAATTCAACCCCATGCTGATAATATCTACCATAGTAAGGTCTTCCTCCCTATATAGTAGTAGCTCCTATTCTTTCTATTACTAGCAGGTGGAAGAGAACGTTTGATGATATTGCGGGAATCGCACCAGACATCTCGCAAGAACGGCGCGATCAACCAGCTCTAAATAGATCAGAGATGGAACATTATTTCTCTCGCAAGGCGTAATCGATAGGGGAAAAAAAAAGGACTTTATCCCTGAAAACTACGTTGAACCGGGCACGCCTCGGCCACCGAACGACCAAGGGATCGTCAGTGGTTTGCTTTGCCCTGTTTTTTCATCCAACTCGCTAATCGGACTCCATGTGGAGTTGATCAGCATTCACCCACGATTAGAATTGAATTGTAACAACTTCCACATATACACGTAAGCGTAGGTGGGTATTGCGACTTTATCGGGTGAGTCCGCCCTTCGCGTACAACGTGCGGTAGATATGTCCCGACCCCGCGGGTCTTGAAGCTCAAACTCCATTCATCAAGAGGTGGTAATCGAAAAGCCCTGCGCTCCACCACATCTCCCTGTGGAACGAAGATCCCAGGAACGTGTACGGAAAGTTTCTCAATGTTTTTGTGGAAAGGCAAGACAGGTTCACCAACCAAACCGGTTGCACACGAACTCTCTACCCACCTCCAAGGATGCTGTGTATAGGTAGATACTCTACGTGTCTGTGGAGATCCTCGCCCAACAAGCTAAAAAACCCCAGCCGCGGTCTCGCCCCGAGCTACACAGAACGCTGCAGAATTATCGTGAATACTCGAAACGTGCTAATACATCAGTCTATCAAACGGCTTTACTTACAGATCTACGGTCTAATATATTCGGCAACATATTTTAATAATGTCAAAAGCAAGCGAGGAACAAAGCAAATACCGAACCCGCATTCATCCATTGGCGGGATAAATTAAATTTCATTAATACTTAATTTATACTCCCTCCGCCATGGTTTATCGATTAGCTGTGTTTGCGTCTAGTATCAGTATATCATCAGCTGTGTTTCTTCAACTTCCGATACTACAGATGGGGTGAAATACAATTGGTCACTCGAACATCTCGATTGATCATAACCTGTTCTATTAATTAAGCAGAGGAAAGACGCTGACGTTCTGTAACCTTGGATGCAATGCAATTCTACATAAATCAGTTGTCAAGAACCACGTGTATCGAGGATTCTTCACATCCGGTCCTATCTACGGAAAGATCGTCGGTAACCTAACCTGAGGTTTACCGTTTCCAGGGATCAATCCAGATCTACAGCATACCCCTGGGGATGGCTGGAACTCTTTGGGGAAAGACTTTACATACGAGGGCGGAATCCAAATTTCGTTACCATGCTTCCTCGCATGCTTGTACTTTCGTTACACATAGAACCAGCGCTTTTATGAAATCGAGGAAAATATAGGGTTAGATTCGCCCTATCCATAGAAACATCCCGTAACTTAGAGGGGATCTTTTATTTTGCTTGACAGCGTAAAGAATATTCTTGTTGACTATATAATGGTACTAATAACCCACCTAGGTAACGTTACTTAATTCACGATACGCGGGAAGGCCTGGTGATTCATGTAGATTATGCCTCTGAGTACTAATCTATCATGTGAACATGTCCGATAATATCCACAACGGTTAGGAATAGAGCGGTCGGCGAGATCAGCTAGTAAATCATTCTAATACTCGAGGAAGACCTTAAAATTCCATTGTTTGCTCCGACTCGCAGTCTGCTCTGGCGCTTCATATGGCACCATTACTTGTTTTGTTATCTGGTTGACGTTGTAATATATATGAAGTCACTCTCCTTCGTCTTCACCAGTATAACATGGATCCAAGCGTACATCCCGGCATTCCGCGTTGAAGCCATTAACTACTTGTTACTTAGATACCTTCGTAGTGGATAATCATTAAAGCTTAACTTAAAATTTTATACTAGCTTAAAAGGGGGGGTAAACCGTATAACTATGTTAATGTAATAATATGTAAGTTAATAAATCGTAATTAAAAAAAAAGGAATTAGTTATATATTTAACGAGTTTTTTTTTAAATTTTTATAAAAAATATAATATTATTTTAAAATAATATCGATATTTAATATTATTTAATTTAATTAATTTAAATATATTATTAAATTTATTTATAAATTATTATTATACGTATTAAAATTTTATATAAAAATAATATAAATTTTAAATAATAAAAAATAATTATAAATTATTTATTAATAAAAAAAATAATTTAATAATTTTTATAATATATATATTTATAATTAATAAATTTATCGAACGATTAAAACGTTTTTAATATCGATTTAAATTAATTTTTTATATTTAAAAATTTTTACTTTCGTTAAAAAAAAAATTATAACTTTTAAAATTAAAAAAAATTATTAAATAAATTTAATATAATTTAAACTTTTTATTAAAAACCTTTATTATAAAATAATTTTTTTTTTTTAAAAAAAAATATATTTTCGAATGTAATATATATTTAATAAAATTACTTTTATTTATTATATTTTATTAATATTTTAAATTAATAATTTATAACGATTTTTATTTTTTCGATTTTAAATAATTTTTAAAATATATCGTAATTATTATTATTTATTTTTTTAACGAAACGACGTATTTACGTTAAAATTACGATAATAATTATTTCGTAAAAAATTTTATTAAAATAAAAAACTTCGAATAAAAAATCGATTATTTTTTTAAACGATTTTTATTTTATTATTTATAAATTTATATTATTATTTACGAATATTTCTACTATATAATTTTAAATAAATTTCGAAAAAATTATAATAAATTATTTTAAAAAAAAAGTATTTTTTTCGTAAAAACTTATATATTTATTTAAATAATTCGATATTTAAATTAAATTAACGATTTTTTTTCGATTTTTATAATATTCGTATAAATTTTATATCCGTAATCGTCGAAAAATAAAATTTTTAATACGTTTTAATATTTTTAAATTTTTTTTTTTAATTTATTATTATAAAAAAACTTTATATATATAAAAGTTAATTTTTTATATTATATTATTTTTAAAATTATAATTTAATAATAAAAGAAATTTCGAAAATTAAAATTATCGATATAATAATTTTAAATTTATTTAAATAATTTATTTATTTATATAATTAAATAAACGAAATTTATAATATTTTAAAAAATTTCGTTATTTTAATAAATAATTATTACTGTAAAAATTAATAATAATTAATAAATTATTATTAATACCTTCGAAAAATTTATAAAATAATTATTATAATATAAAAAATAAACGTAAAAATTATAAAATAATAAATTATTAAATTTTAATAATAAATAATTAAAAATAATTAAATATTTTTAAAGGAAATATAAATTATAATCGTTAAATTTATTAAATAATAATAAATTAAAAAAAAAATAATCGTAAAATTATAAATTTAAATTAAACGGTAAAAAAATCGTTTTATTTAACTTTAATAAAATTAAATTTTATAAATAATTATATAAAACCGTTTTGATTTTTAAATTAAAAAAAAAAGTCGTAAATTAATTAATTTTTAATTAAAAAATATATAAACTTTTAATAATTCGACGAAAAAATCCGTTTATAAATAAAAAAACTTAAAATATTTATTATTTAAGTTATTATTAAATTTACCATTAAATAAATTAAAAATTAACCTTTAAATATAAATTCGATAATTAAAAATATAAAAAAGAAAATTATTATCGAATTTTTTTTTTAAAATTTTTAAAATCGTCGACCTACGATTTCTATATATCTTTTTTTTTTTTATTCGAAATTCGCCGTTTAAATATTTTAACTTCGAAATACGTTATATATTTTTTAAATAAATTATTAAAATTTTAAAAGAATTATTATAAATTAATTTAATAATAATACGTATTAAAAAAAATTAAAAAATTAAAATACATTAATATAAATAAATTTTAATTAAAATCGATTTTATAATATTTAAAAAAAATAAAAATACGTTTTTTTAAAAAAATAAAATAATTTTAAAAAATTTTAAAAATTTAAATAAAAACGATAATAAAGAAAATCTTAAAAACCCCTTTAAAAAATTACCGTAAAAATCTTTACTATTAAATTTTAATAATTTAAAAAAACTTTTACGTTAAAATTTCGAAAAAAAAAAATTTAAAATTATTTTAATTTTTTTCGAAATATATATTAACTTTCGTTATTATTACGATTACTTTAATTTATTTTAATAAATTTACCATTTATAATAATAAAAATTTATTAAAATTTAAATTATAATAAATAAAAATAAAATTTTATTTAAAAATTTATATCGAAAATTTTATTAATAATATTATATATATTAATTAAATAAAATTACTATTAATAAATAAAATTTAATAATAATATTAATAACGATTTATTTTAATTAAACGTATATATTTATAAAATATATAGTTTATTTATAAAAAAATTATACGTTTAAAATTTAAAAACTCGTTAAAAAAATACCGTAATATTTAAATTATAAAAACTTTTAAATATAAAAAAAATATTTTAATTTATTTAATTAAATTTATAAATTTTAATAACGTAGTAAATTAATTTAATATTATTTATTAAATTTTAATTATTTAAACCTTATTAAATAAAATTATTAAATTAATATATTTTCGATTTAAAAGATTTTTAAAAAATAACGTAAATTTTATTAACGTTATTAAAAAAACCGAGTACGTATACGAAAATATAATAATAAATTTAAAGTTTTTAATAAAAAATAAACTCGCTTCGATATAAAAATATTTAAAATTAAATTATTACCCTCGTAAAAAAAATTCGTTTTAATTTAAATTTTAATCGATTTTTAAAAACGTAAAATCGCTTTAAAAATAATAATAAATTTAAATTAAAACTTAAAAATAAAAAGTAAATTATTAATCGAAACGTATTAAAAAAATAAATTAAACCATTATTAATAAATAACGAAAAAATAACGTAATTTATTAACGTTATAATAAAAATAATTATTAAACTTTTATTTATTTCGTTAAAAAAAACGTCGATAATAAAAATTTATTAATATTTTTTAAAAAAATCTTCGTTATAAAAAAAACCCGTATAAAAAAAAAATACCTTCTCTATTAACCGTAAAAAAAACTAAAATAATTACGGTTTTAATAAATATTTAAAAACTTTAAATTTTTAAAATTAATAAATTCGATTTAAATTTTTAATAAATTTTAATGTTATATTATATCGAATTTTAAAGTTAAATTTAAATGTTTTAATTTATATTTATATAATAAAACGATAAATAAACGTAAATAATAAACCGTAAAAAATATATTTTCGAATTAAAATTCGATTTTAAATTTTTTATAACTATAATTTTTATATATAATAATAAAAAGTATAAAATTATAATTTTTTTAAATTTAAAAATAAATATATTCGTAATATTAATAATTAAAATACGAACTTAAAAATTACTTTTAATTAAATAAATAATTTTTAAACTTATAATAATATAAAATAACTTAATTTTTTTTTAAAAAAAAATATTATATTAAATTCGTTATTTTTTAACATTAAAAAAACTATTTTATTTAATTAAACTTTAAAATTACCGTTATAATATTTAATTATAATATTATATTATTATATTAATAATTATTTTAACATTTATCGAAAAAATTTTTTATAAATTTAAATAAAATTAAATTTTTATTAAATTATTATTAAAAAAATTATATTAATAAAATATTTTAAATAAAAAAATCCATCGTTTTTATATTTTTTTTAACGTAAATAAATAAAAAGAAAATAATAAAATTTATTTTTTTAAAATTTAAAAATTTTATTTTTATTATAATTAAAATCGTAAAATAAAAATTTTTTAATTATTAATCGTAAAATTATATAATCGACTTTATTAAAAGTAAAACTTTTTTATAAAAACTTTTATACGTTATAAATAAATAAAAACTTAAAACTTTAAAATTTTAATTAAAAAAAATATTAAATAATAAAAAAATTCGAAAATTCATTTTATTTTACGCTATTTTTATAATATTCGTAAATAAAAAATTTTTTAATAATTTTTTATATTTTATCGTCGATTATAAAAAATTTAACGTTATTATAATATTTATTAAATATCTCTTACTTTTTATTATAAAATTTTAAAATCGATTTAAAACGGTTTAATAATATATTAAAATTAACTTTAAAATTAAATTTAATTTAATATATATTAAAAAAAAAACGAATAAAAAATAACTTTTTATTATAAATATAAATTTTTTAAATATTTAATTATATTATTTAAATTTATTAACGTTTTAATTATTTTTTAAATTATAATAAATAATTTTTTTCGAAATATAATTAATAACGGATTTTTAATTTATATTAATAACTTTTTTATTTATATTAATATTAAAAAGGTTTATAATTAATTAATTAAAAAAGTATTTTAACGTTTTATTAATAATTATTTAACGGTAAATTTAAAAAAATACTTTTAATGTACTTATAAAATTAAATATTTAAACTACGTTATAAATTTATTTAAGATTTTTATATCATTTAATAAAATAAAATATATATTATTATAAAAAACTTTTAAAATTTTAAAAAAATCGTAATAATTTATCGATTTTATTAATTTTTATTAAAGATTTATAAAAAATTATTCGTTTATTATAAAGTTAATTACTTTTATAAACGAAAAGGATAAAAAACATTAAAAATAAATATTATAAATAAACGTAATTTTTAAAAAATTAAAATATAAATTTACTACGATTTTTATTTTTATTTATTTTAATTTTTTTCGTTAAATTTTTATAAAAATTAATATTTTAAATTATATATTAAATATAATTTTTTTTTAAAAAAAGATAAAATAATAAGTTATATTTATATATTTTTTACTTTCGTAAATTTTTTTTAATTAAAATAAATTATAAAATATATAATAAAAAATTATTAATTATTATTAATTTTTTTAATAAATGGCGATAATATTTAAAAAAAAACATAATATAAAATAAAAATTTATTTTAATTATTAAAATTTAATATATTTTATTACTATTAAAGTATTAAATAAAAAATAAATTAAATAAACGTAATTTTTATTTTTTTATAATTTTATTATAAATTATCGCTTAAAAAAATAAAACGAAAAAATTAATATTTTATTTAAATTACTTTAATATCGATTTAAAAAAAAGGGAATTAAAAATTAATTTATTACATCGATTTTAAAAAAAAAATATTTTTCGTATTTTAAAAAATTTAAATTCGTTATAACTTTAACGATAATATGTATTTTTTTACGATTTATAAACGTTTTTATATCGAAATAAATAACGGATTTTATAATTTAAATTAAAAAAATCGTCCGTAAAAACGAAAATTATTAAAATTATTTTAAAAAATTAAAAAAAAATATAATTATATAAAAAAGTATATTATATAAAAAAAAAATTATAAATTTTAATAATATTATAAAATAAAATAATTAATTCGAAATATAATATTAAAGTAATTAATTATATAAATATAAATAAAATTTTAAAATTTATTACGCGTAATTTTTAATAATTAAATATAAAATTTATCGTATAAAAATATATGCGAAATTATTTAAAATATTAACGTAATAAAACTTCGAAATACGTTTTTTTAAATATTTTATAACTTATAAAATTATATTATATTTTTTAAAATATTATTATAATAAATTTTATTATTAATTTTTTATTTTCGAATAATTATAATTTTATATAAATTATAATAAATTTTTTTATTAAAATAATATATTTCGTATTTTTAAAAATAAACGAAAAAAAAATAAAAAATTTTATTAAAATTTTCGTTAAAACTTATTAACGATTATATAATATACCCTTCGATATTATTTTTAATAAAAACTTTAAATTTATAAACTATTTATAAAAAAACTTTTTTAAATTAATAAAAATTAAACTACGTATAAATATTATATTTTACTTTTAAATTAACGGTTAAATTAAAAAAATTAAATTAAACTTTTAAAATTTATTTACGTACGTTTATTAATTACGAAATATTTAATTAAAAAAACTTATTAATTATAATTAAATTCGTTTATAATAATATTATTTTTTTTTATTTAAATATTTTTATTTTACGTTAATTATAATTATTACTTTATTATATATAATCTATTTATAAAAAAATTACGTAATTTAAAAAACCGACTTTACTTTTATTAAATAATTTAAATTTATAAAAAAATTAAAAATAATTTTTAAAAAAATCGACTTAAAATAAAAAAATAAATAAATAAAAAAAAACGAAAAAATCTTAAATATAAAATTAAATAATTAATAATATTAAATGTAAAGTATATTAAAATTAAAAAGTTAATAAAAAAATTAAATAAAAAAATATTAAATTTTTTTAAAATATAAAAAATAATTTTTTTATAACGATATAATTAACCTTTTTTAAATTATAAAAAATTTATAATATTTTTTATATTTTTTTTATTAAATTTTATTACATTAATAATTAAAAACTTTTTAATTTTAATTAAATTTTATAAAAAATAAACTCGATAAAATTAAAAAATTATTAAATAAATAACGTATAAAATTTTTTAAAAATAAAAAAAAATATTAAATATTTTATTAAATAAAAAAAATAACTTAATAAAAAATATTAAACGTAAAAACTTTACGATTATTTTTTTAATAATAAAATTAAAAATTTAATTAAAATTTTTCATTAATAATATTTTAATAAATTTAATAATTTACGTATTTATATATTTTATAAATTTAACGTTTTAAAATAAACTTAAAAAAAAAATAATATTATACGTATTAAAATTTTATATAAAAATAATGTAAATTTTAAATAATAAAAAATAATTATAAATTATTTATTAATAAAAAAAATAATTTAATAACTTTTATAATATATATATTTAAAATTTTTCCAGGTTTTTTTTTATTATTTAAAAAAAATAACGTTTCGATATTTTTTTTAACTTTTTTATTTTTATTATAACTTTACGTAAACTACGGGGAATAAAAAAAAAAAGTTAAAAAAACTTCGAAACGTTGTTTTTTTTAAATAATAAAAAAAAGCTTAAAAAAATTTTTTTTCGCGAAAAATACGTTTATTTATTATTTAAGGGGTATTTAAACTTATTTTTTATTAAAAAACGAAAATATAATTATATAATAAAAAGATAATAAAAAAAAGTAATATTTCGTACGAAACGTCGAATAATCGTTAAAATAAAAGTAAATTTATATAATAAATAATATAATAAATAATATAATAAATAATATAATAAATAATATAATAAATAATATAATAAATAATATAAATAATATAAATAATATAAATAATATAATATAATAAAATTTATTATTATTATTTCTACCCTATATATTTTTTATATTTTTAATATTTTATTAAAAATTATTATATATATTTTAAAAAAATAATTTATTTTAAATTTATATCGAAAAATTATTTTATATATTTAAAAAAGACGATTTATTTTAACTTTATATTATAAGCGTTTAATTTTACGTTACTTTTATTATTCGTATTATTATTATTATTTAAGATATTATTAATCGATTTAAATAACTGAAATAATTTATTTTTAATCGTAAAATAATTTTTTTCGAATTTATTATTATTATTATTATTAAATAAATTATAATTTTTATTATTTTAATAAATTATAATACTTTTATTAATAAAATAATGTTAATAAAATTTATTTTTACGGTCGTTAAAATTATTATTATTATTATTATCGTTATTATAAATTTAGAAACGAAATCGTTTATTCGAAATAAAAAGTTTATTTTTTAATAATTGAAATATTTATAAAGTCGACGATATTGTTATATTTTTAAAAGATATTATAATATTATCGTTAATTATATTTTTAAAGACGAAAAATACGAATCGACTCGTTTTCGAAATTTTGAAAAACCGTATAATTATATTATCGAATATTATTTATATAAAACGAATAAATAAATATTTAAGATTTATTTTACGAAATTAATAAAATTTCTTATTATGAAATAAGGTTTTTTATTTATATAATAATTAAAGTAAATAAAAAACATATAATATTAAAACGTAATTATCGTTTTTTATTTTAAGGATCGATATAAATTTTTTACGATCGAATATTTTATAAATATTTATATATAAAAAAAATATATTTTTAATATCGTCGATTAATAAAAAGATTTTTTAATCGTAAATATTTATTTCGTTATATAAAAATTAAAATTTTTATTTTTTAAAAATTATATAAATTTATTTATAATTATAATAAAATTATATAATTTAATAATATTTGTTACGAAATATCGTATATTTCCGTTTTTTAAACTTTAAATATTTAATTTTATCGTTAAAAATATATAAAATATCGAAATTTTATTAAAGTAAAAATAAATTATTATAAAAAAATAATTAATAATTAAAATTAAAAGTAATTAAATAAAATTTTAATTTATATAATTAATATTATAAAATTAAATAATTTAATTATAATAACGTACGTATAAAATTATTAAAAGATTAAAAAATATAAAATTAATATTTTTTATATTATAAAATATTATTAATCGATTATATAAATTATAAATTATTAATTTAATTAAAAAAATTAAAATAAAAACGATTAACGTTATTTTTAATAATTTAAATATTATCGATTAAAATATAATAAATATAATAAATTAAATTATAATCGATATTATCGTCGTTTAAAATAAAAAATTTTAAAAATAATTAATATATTTTAAAATAATTTAAATAATAAATAATAATAAATATTACTTCGAATAATTTCGAAATAATATAAAATTATATAAACGATTAAATTATTAAAATTAATAAAAATTAAAACTCTATATTTAAATGATAAAATATATAATAAATAAAATAAAAAAAAAGTTTAAATATATATTATAACGTAAAAAAACGTTAAATAAATAATAAAATTAATTTCGAAAAAATAATAATTACGTATTCGAATTAATTATATTAAATTTTACCGGTAATACGTTTAAAAATTAAATCGAATTACTTTTATTATTATTACGATCGAAAATATATAATAATTTCGTTAAAAATTTAAATATTTAACGTTTATAATCGATAATTTTTATTTATATTATCCGTTAAAAAAAGTTATAAAAAACGTAATTACGTTCGAAAAAAACATTAAATATTAAATTTTTAAATTTAAAAATATATAAAATAATTATATACGATAATTTCGAAACGAATTTAATATAAAAAATATCGTATACGACGCGATTTAAAGTTATTTTTTATAACTTATAAATAATTACGATATAAAAAACGATTAATAAAAATTATTTTCTATAATATATAACGTTATTAATATTAAAATTTTAACGTATACGTTCGATAAAAATAACGAATTTACCGTAATTATCTCGTAATTTTTTATTTAATTTAAAAATAAACGAAAAATCGTTATAATTATTTTAAATAATTATAATAATTTATAAAAAATTATTAAAAACGTTAATATTTTCGGTTTAAAATATATTATATATAATATTTTAAACGTTATTTATTAATTTTATATCGTTTTAAATATTATATATTAATATAATTTTATATTTAATATAAATAAAAAATATCTTAAAAAAATTATTAACGAAATGAAATTTTATATACGTTATATTATTTTTTTAATAAATAATTTTAATTTCGATAATAACATTATTAAAGCGTAATATATATTATTAATTATATTCGTTAATTTACGTTTTAATAAAATATATACGCGTAATTTTATTAAAATCGTTAACTTTTTCCGACGAAAATTTAATTACGTACTTTAAATTTAATAATTTTTAAAACGAAATAATTACTTTTATTTTTTATAACTTAAATAAAATTAAATAAAAACGGATTTAATCGTCGTTAAATTATTATTAAATCGTAAATAAAACGATAAAATATTAAAAAAAATTATACGTATTTTTCCTTATAATATTATTTTTTTTTAATTTAATTTCGATTATATATAAAAGTTTATTAAATATAAAAAGTAATTAAAAAAAATCGCCGATTAAAATTATATTTAAACTTTTAAAATATTTATATTAACGTTCGAAAAATATTTCGCGTAATTGTTTATCGATTTAATTTAATATTTTTAACTCGATTATATTTTTTTTATCGATAATAAAATAATAAACGTCGTGAAATTTACGTTAAATAAAATTTAACGTAAACGAGTTATTCGATAATAATTTATAAATTTATTTAATCGAAAAAAATAATAATAAATATAAAGTTTTATTATTTATTTAATTATTAACGATTTTAATTAAAACGGTTTTTAAAATAAGAGATTTTTCGTTAAACGTAATAAATCGAAAGTATAAAAAAAAATTTTTATTATATAAAATTTATTAATTTCGTTATTATTATTTATTTAAATACGAAAAAGCGGTGGCATTTATTTATTTCGTAAATTTTTTTAATAATAATTTATAACGATGTCGTATATAAATTATTATTTACGATTTAAAATATCGCGCGTTTTAAAAGGTAAATTTTCGACGTTTTAATTATTTAACGCATTTTTTCGTAATTATTTTTAATAGTTATTAATATTAAATAATTCGTATCGATAATATTCGACGTAAGTTTATTAATTATAATTAATATTTATATTTTATCGATTAAATAAATTCGTTATTTTTTATTTAATTTTTAATTTCGAAATTAATTTTACGATTTTTTATTAATTTTTTATCGTAATTTTTATATTATTTTTCGTTTATTCGAATTTATTTAAATTTATAATAAGGTTAATTATATTTATTTTTTTATAATAATTGTTTTTATAATTATAATTATTTATATAATATCGATAAACGATTAAATATTTATTAAATCGAATGTTATTTATTTATAATAATTTATTATAATTATAATAAAAATAGTTTAATATAAATTTTATATAATAAAAATTTAAAAATTATAAATGTAAAATAATAAATTTATATCGCGGAAAGTAATATAATATACGAAGTAAAATTAAAGTTTATTATATTTTTTAACGATTCGAATTTTTTACGTTAAAGTTTTAACGTTTTAAAAATTCGAAATACGATATGTTTTTTATTATCGAAAGTTTTTAAAGGTATTTTTTATATTATATTATAAATAATTTGAATTTATTTTCGTTGTTAAGATTAAAAAACCGCGAATAAAAATTCGAATATTAATAATTAATAATTTTTATAACGCGGTTATTTTTTTATAATAAAAATATTAAAAAATAATAATAAATTTTCTACGCGAAATAATTTTTTTCGTTAATAAATTTATTTATTAATTTCGATACGAAAAAAAACATAAAATTTCCATTAATAATATAAAAAAATATCGCTTTTATAATTTTTTCGTACGTCGTTAAAAAGGGTTTAAATTTATCATAATATTTCGTAATATAATCGATAACGATTTATTTAATAAAATAAAATAAAATATCGATATTAACGAATTAATATAAATATACCATTAAATTATATTAATTAAAAATTATATTATTTTTTTAAATTTTAAATATTTATTACGTTTTATTTATATTTTTCGTTATTCGAAAAATATTTAATTTATTTTACGAAAAAAAAAAACGATATTTCGAATTCGACGTTAATTTTTTATTTTTTTTTATTTCGACGACTTTTTATTTATTTAATTTTAAATAATATTAAAACGTATAATAATAATGTTAATATCGATTTACGATATTATTTAATTAATTTTACGTTACATCGATATTTAACGAATTTAAAATTAAAAAATTACTTTTATTTTTATAATTTATAAATTTAAATCTAAAATTAATAACTATAATATAATAATTTTATATTTTAATAAAATTTTACTTTAATTTTTTAATTATTATATTTGACGAAAAGTTATTTACGAATTAATTTAATTTATAATTATAAAAGTTATTATAATTTTACTATTCGTAACGACATTAAAAATTTTTAAAATTAAACTTTTATTTTAAAACGATTTTATAAAAATATTTAAATTTCGAATAAAAATATTACGTTATTATATAAAAGTTTTCGCGTAATAATTTATAAAATAAAACCATATATATCGATTTTTTAAATATTTTTTAACATTTAAATTTAAATATATATTAATATAAATTTTATTAATATAAATCGATCGAATTTAATATAAAAAACGTAAAAAACGTATCGAAATAATAAATAAATAACTTTAATTCGCGTCGATAACGATATTAATAAAAACGTATATTTTTAATAATATTAATATATTGTAAAATATTATTTAAAATAATTTAAATTTTAAATTAATTTAAATTTTATAAAATAATTTAAAATTTTTTTTAATAAATAATTTATTTTATTAATAATTAATAAAAAATTTACTTTATAATTTAATTTATTATCGTAATATCGTATTTAAAATAATATATCGAAAATTATAATATCGAATAAATCGACCGTTTTTTTATTTTATAATATATTAAATATAATCGTAATATATTATAAAACATTATTATAATTTAATAAAATCGATTTCGTTTTTCGAAAATAAAATAAAATAAAAAAAAAATAAAATTTAATTACGATTAAATTTATTTAAAAGTATATTTTTTATTAAAAACATATAAAATTAATAAATATTTTATAAATTGTATTAATAAATAAATAATTATTTATTATTTTTTATTTTATCGAAATAAATACGATTTTAAAATTATTATAATTTCGATTCGATTATTAATAAATTAAATATCGTAATTTTATCGTAAATATTTATATTTTTTTTTTTTTATATCGGTTTAATATTTATAATAATATTAACGAAATTATTTACTTCGTAAATAATTAATAAATCGAAAACGAATTTATTTTTAAATAATTAAATTAAATTTTTTTCGTTTTATATAAAATTTCGATATTTAAAGTAATTTTTTATTAAATATCGAAACTAAACTTTTATAAAACGTCGTCAAATTCGAAAACAACAACGAAATTAACGATTTATTTTCGTAATTTATTATTTATTAAATAATCGAAAAATAATAATATTTAAATCTTTTAATATAAAAAATAATTTAAAATATACTTTTTTAATATTACGTAAAAAATAAACGATATAATTATAATATTTAAATTATTAATTATAAATTTAAAAATTTATTAATTTTTAAATAATATTATATAATAATATAATTATATATATTATAAATACGTTAATATTAATATATATTTTCGTAATAAAAAATTTTTTAATAAATTTAAATTATAATAAAATATTTAATATATTTTTAAAATCGAATTTATTAACCGTAAAATAATAAAAAAATTCGTCTTATATTTTTTTATCGTTTTTATCGTAACATTTTTTATAAATCCCATTAAATTATAATATAATATTAAATTATTTTTTTTATATCGAAAACATCATTTTATTTTTTTATTTATTATTATTTCGTTAAATTATTTTTTAATAATAAAATTTTATTTGTTTAAAAAACATTTTATATCGACGTAATTAAATAAAATTAATTATTTGTTAAATTTTCGTAACAATTTTTTCGAAAATACGTATATATAAAAACGATTAATTAAATTATGTAAAATAAAACGATTGGAAATATTTTAACTTCGTAAATAAAAAAATTTTTAAAACGAAAGTTTATTTTTATAAATTAAAATACTTCGTATTATCGATTCGTTAAATTTATTATATTTATTATTTAAATCGTTTATTATAACTTTATCGTTATATTAAAAAAACACTTAAATTAATAAAATAATCCCCATATTATTTAACGAATATATCGAAAATAAACCATTAAACATTAAATTAAAACGTAAAATAAAAATTCGATTTAATCGAAAACGTTTTTTACGTTTTAAATTAAATCGAAAAATAAAAGTTAAATTTAATTAAAAGTAATTTTTACGATATAAAATAATAAATCGCATTAATTATTCGTTAATTTCGTTATTTTTATATTTTATATAATTTTTATAATAAAATATATTTTATAAAAATAAAATTTACGATATAAATTTATTATAACGTTTTTTAACTTTATATTTTTTTTAAATAATTAAACGTTTATATCGTATAACGATTAATTAAAATATATTTATTATAATACGATTATTTTCGTAATATATATTCGTTAAAATTTAATATATAACATTTATATAAATAATAAATATCGAAATAAAAATAAAAAAATTTACAATTATTATCGAAAAAAACATTTTATTAAACGAAATAATTCGTAATAAATTCGTTAACTTTTTATTATTAATAACTTAAATAATTAATTATAAATAATATTATATAATAAATATAATTTATACGTTATCGTAATAAATAATAATAAATTAAATATATTATTATTAAAAATTTTATATTACGAAAATTATAAAATTAATCGATATTTTATTTTTAATCGTATTTTACGTAAATTTTATACGAAAGGAAATTTTTAATATTTATAAAAAAAAATATTATTTATAATAAATATTAAATCTTAAAAAAATTTATATATTATAATAATAATAAAACGAAATAATAAATATTTTAAAAATCGATAATCGATTTTTAAAAAAATTAAAAAAAAATAAAAATAAATCGGTTAAAAAATATATCTAATAAAAAAACCGTTATTTTACGAAATTTATTAAAACGTATTAAATTATATATAATTAATTTAAATTAAATTTAATTAATTATAATTTACGATAAATTTATTAATTATTTATTAATTATTTTATCGAAATTTATAATTATTTTTTTTAATTATATATAATAATTTTTTTAAAAAATTTATTATTAAATATTTTATACGAAATAATTAATAAATTTATCGAATAATTAAAACGTTTTTAATATTAATTTAAATTAATTTTTTATATTTAAAAATTTTTATTTTTATTAAAAAAAATTATAATTTTTAAAATTAAAAAAAATTATTAAATAAATTTAATATAATTTAAATTTTTTATTAAAAACTTTTATTATAATTATAATTATTAAAAAAAAAATACTTTTATAAAATATATTTTTATTATATCGAAAATTAAATATTATTTTATTAATTTTTAATGTCGATTTTATTTATAACTTTATAAAACGATCGTTTATTATCGATACCGTTATTAAACTTTAAATAACGTTACGTAATACCGTAAAGATAAATTCGAATGTAAATGATTCAAGTTACGGAGTTTAAAACACTACTTAAATTGCGGACGAGTAAGCTACATTTAAACTTCCTAGTTCTATGGAGAAGCTGTCTCTTTAAGGCTTAACCGTTAAAAGATCCGCCCTCCTTAGGAGTAGAAAGGCTCAGGGTTTCCAGTCAAGTTCATATCAACCCTAACCCTAACCCCAACCCCAACCCTATGGCGGGCTTCTTACATCACCGGGGTTCTGGCATAACCACTGGCTATTGTCTAATCCGCTCCTCTAAACAATGGGCTTTCGAGCTAAAGGGAAGTCCGGCACTTTCTCTTACGCATGGGGTAGATACATGGTATTGCCTTTAGTCTCTGAGAGAAGCAACAGTCGTCGACATTTTGAGCGGTTACCTACCCAAACTCCGACCACGCCAAACTGGCATGTCCTTATATAGTCTAAACAACAACCAACTCCCTAGCAACTACTCCAAAGAAGAGGGCAAGAGGACCCCTAAAGTAATATCGAGGCAGTTGAGCCGCCGTAGGTAGGTCGAGGTCCTAGAATGAATCATGTCGTGTCGTCCACGGAGAACCGGGGCCCGTCAATGTGCTACGGAGTTCGGGTCTTGACCAAGCCCCAGGAAACACCGAGGGCGCGATACTACCTACTAGAGGGTTTGCTTCCTAGGAATCTTTAGTTTAGCATAGGCACATACCTACATAGCTACATTAAATACACTTTTACCGAATACCCGTCAAGTAGAAGTACCTAGGCCGATGTTGTCATGACATGATTAGCTCCAGCGTCTCTACTATTCGCTACGTGTGAGCGGTTTACGAGGAACTTCTACGTCTAACCCCTCCGACTTCCCTTCTCGGGCTCGCTTAGTATTTCAAGATATATCCTGCAACGATATAGACATAATCATTCACCCCGCGCAACAAGACTCCACTCGCGAGGTCAACCCTACCGAGTCAAACTGGTAGGGTGAGTTCGCGGCTATCAAGCCCCACCCGTAGTAGTTTCTATAGGGCCGAAGGCTAGACGCGAGACTCAACATTGTGTTTAACTATGTGGCTACGAGCAGGCGTGGGGAGAGTATTTCGAGCGGGGCAAAGAGTGAGCGAAGGACTTATTGACTAAATATAAGAACCACAATGCGACCTAGCCTTCTCCGCATAGAGATACCTCCTTAATATGTACAAAAGGAACTCGTCACATCAGTACGTGGCACACGATCGGCGCAGATGACGGTCTAGACGGTGTTAACGTTATATACATAGTGTCTAACGAATATCCCATTCGGTGGGATAAGTGCCCCTTCCTATAGTTATACTTAGGTAATGATCTGGTTACCAATCGGTGCGACCCCGTAACTACTCGAGTGGCTACAGTGATTGGCTTTAATTCCACGGAGGAACAGAATCCCTGACACTTCTCGTCTGGCGCCGAGGTAAGCTGGAAAAGAACCGACTATTTAACTTGGCCTCGGCATACATCTGATACTTTCTTCAACCAAGGAACTTATGCTCATCCTAAATATGACACAGGACATTGACAAGTTGTATGAAGAGGCCGTTGCATCGGGTCTGCTTCCAGGCGCCTCGCTCTTTGCGGGAGATAAAGACGGTAACATCCCCTTACCTCGTTGTTTATAAGGGTGTCCGCAACCTTGAAGCAGCGCGGGCCTATCTACCCCGTGGAAACTGCCAATAGATCGCACGATCGCCATTTGGAGCCACAGTACTGACATGCTAATCAGGAAATATTCTCTACGCCGAGTCCTTGGGACGGGCTAGTGTTAAGGAAGGCATCAACCGACCCTTTACGGAGTCTACCATTAGCGCCGTCGCTTCGATGAGCAAAGTCGTAACGGCGGTGGCTGCTCTCCAATGCGTAGAGGACGGGACTCTAGACCTGGACAAGGACGTCAAGCCGTTACTCCCGGGGATTGGAAAGTATGGAATAATCATAGGTTTCGATGACGAGAACGCCGCCATCCTCGAGCCTAATCATACACCAATTACTCTCAGAATGTTGCTCACTCATACATCGGGCACCGACTGGGATTGGGGTAACCCGCTGCTCGCAAAGTGGCGCCTATCGCGTGGCGAAAAGATATATACTGGAGACAGCGCTGAGCAGTTAATTACTATGCCGCTTACATATCCTCCCGGTAAGGGTTGGGCATACGGTCCGGGTTGCGAGTGGGCGGGCAAGGCCATCGAAGCAGCCACTGGGCTCAGTCTAGAAGACTTCATGCGCGCGCGCATTTGGGAGCCCTTGGGGATCGAGAACGACACCAGTTTCTTCCCTAGGGCGAAGGAAGGTATGAAAGATAGAATGGCCGAAATCAGTACCCTGAACGAGCAAGAAGATCCGCCGACCGTGGACGCATCCAGCTTTGATGTCGTAGGTGGAGCGTCGGACTGTATGGGCGGCGCAGGCATCTGGACGACACCCAGGGCGTACTACACGTTCCTCTCCGCGCTCCTGCGGCGCGATCCCAAGCTTCTTTCGCCCGCCTCGTACGAAGAACTCTTCCGCCCTCAGCTCGACGAGACGTGCGAACAGGCACTGAACGACTGTCTCGCTTCGGGCCCGGAGAAGTACCAGTATCTTGGTATGCAGATCCCACTATCCATCAGGAAGACGTGGAACCTCGCCGGCATTGTGCCGAAGGAGGCCGAGGAGGGCAGGTTTGCGCAAGGCACTACTCTTTGGGGCGGGTTTCCGAGTTGTATGTGGTTTATCGACAACGAGACCGGCATATGCGGGACGGCGGTGTGTCAGATCACTCCGGCCATGCATCCCAAAATCATGGCACTGCATAAGGAATTCCAGAAGGCTATATTCAGCCAAGCTAAGTCGAAGTAACAATCGCAACCATAACCCTTTAAGGCCTAGCCAGAGAGGTGGTTCATGAACCGCAACACTATTGGGGCTATAATCCTCTAGACGGCCGTTAACGATGTAGCCTTACGGGGTTGGAGCGAGTTACCATGCTTAGGGGTATAGCAGTGATGCTGCTCCTGGAAGATTTCCTTTAGTTGATCCCGCTCTCGCATCCTGTAAGACAGGGCCACGGCAAAGAGCCTTCTATTGAGGGGGCTATTGAAACCCGGGCGGTTGGGGGGAGGGGGTGACCGAGGATGGGAAATATCGAGCAAAGTATTAAAACCCTGAATAGAGGGTTAATAAGGAGTGGAAGCCGGGAGGCGGTAACGCTGCCTTTGGATGTCTGTATAAATCGGAGAAGAGTAACTGGTAGGGCGTTCGAAACCCCTATATATCTCCATACCTATATGATCCACTTTTCTTCTTTCCCCCCCTGAGAAGAAGTTGGGTGTGAAGCTTTATGAAGTCTTCGCTATAGAACTTGACCGAGAAGCTCTTTAACTTTATCGACTCATATATTTCAACTCGCCTGGGAGTCGGCCAGTAAAAATAAAACGTGAATTCCTGGCGTTAGGGGACACCTAAATAAGGGGTCCAATCTTCTTGGTCGATCGGCCGATGTACGCCTAATGAAAATCTCCGGTTCGGTTGGGTGCCTTTTTTGCCTAACCTATACCGTTATTGGCCTTCGGGCCTCTTACGACGAATGGGATCCAGCTCCCCTACGACCCGTAAATATTTACAATAGATGTAGGAGGTCCACTGTTACTAATATTACGATGCTTCTTCACCTATATAGAGGCATTTGCGGCTACATTGACCCTCTTCGACAGATGGGAAAAAGTTCGTCACAGGCGGCAAGATGGTAACCCTCCCGGGTATGTAAGGTGTAGATGACCCTGAAGGGTAGGAAGGGTAGGAAGGGTAAGAAGGATAAGAAGGATAAGAAGGGTAAGGTGGTAGTTTAGTTGGCAGTCTTTGAAACTATGGAGTGAAACTCAGGATTCGCTTGCGTTTCCTCTGCTTTGACGGCGGTTAGGGAAAAACAAAACAGTAATAGCCTTCCAGATCGTCTGAATCGTATCATAGACCCAAATGTGGAAATTTTTTCACCGCTGATGATGCCAGCACGATACATAGGATCAGTGCAGTATAACGAGGAAGACATGTACCTAATTTATAGAACATTTATGGTGGGTTTGTGATTTGCGGGCGGGATAAGACGCGCAGAAGACCCATAAAATGAGGGCTGGACCCCGGAGCTTTCATTGGTAGATGCTTGGTTTTGGCCCCCAATCTACCTGTTAAGCCTATGACTACCTACTACATAGGTACCTAGGCGGGCTGGGGCTAGGATGTAGGCGACTGGGGTAAGGGTAGGACCCCGCCTTACTGTTCCCCTCTCCTCCCCAAGCGTTAGGGAGTTTCTTTCATGTTCAACAGCTAGAAGCTGCTACGGGTGGCGCGTTTCGTCCCGTCTTCGGTCTGCTGTAGACGCCGCCGACTTACCTGCGTACTTAGGTACCACCTACCTACCTACCTACCTACCTACATATATCATGTTACGTGAGCGTCGATCGATTCCGATTCACTTCAGCTCTCCCCAAGGCTCTAGAATTCTGGGATAAGGAGTCACGGCATGTCGCAAACTGTTTCTACAGCGCCCTTTCTCCTCGAGTTTCCTCCAATTCCGTGGGGATGGCGGATGTGCCGAAAACCAATCATGGCCCTCTGCGTCCCGACGACGGCATCTCTGCCCGTCTCACTCCCTCTCTTCCTCTCTTCCTCTCTTATAAATAGCTCCCATTGATTCTACACGACGAAAGTTGATGGCATCCGTTTCTTCCAAGCTGAAGACATTCGTTTTCTCCTAGCTATTTCTGAACTAGTTCGGCCCCTCTCGCCGGCCAGGTCGCACATACTCCCATGTCCTCGCATGCTCGCGCATCTTATTCTTGCATACCCTTTCTCAGCTTACCTCCCCCTCCTGTCTTTTTGACTTGGCAAGAATATTACCTATAAATCGACTGAATGCCCCTTCTATTTATCCTGTGGTAACAATATCTTGGGAGGTCGTGTAGTACCTTAGCATTGCTTCCATTTAGATATAGGAAAAATGTCGGCCTCGGACCCCCGATCACGCTCAGAGTCGCCATATATCGAACGGGTCGGGGCCCGTTCCGCCATGGCTGAGGTTCCTGGAAGGCCGCGAGCCCCTAAGAAGTCTAAGCATCTCACTCCTCAGGAAGCGATTGACGAATTCTGGAGCAAATTCACTACCAAAAACCCCGGGAAAGGTGAGTCCTATGCCGACGCCGCGGGGCTTTCGTCTCCTGCTAACTATCTTTTACTAGCTACCACTATCATTCCGCATAATGAGTACGCCGAGAAGGCTGCCAAGCGATCTACCAAGGCCGTGGGAACAAACACGCAGACGTCGTACGAGGAAGCCGCCGCTGTCTGTCGGGCCAAGGTTGCCAAAATTGTTAGGGAGTGTCGCCGCGTGAATCAGAAATACAGAGACCCGCACTTCGATCTCGAGATCGATCTGAAATGGGGCAGCCGCGATACGCTGGAGTCCCTCTGCAATACCGAGAAGAAAGCTCCGTCGTCCTTCAATCCCAAGAGCGTCAAGCGCGTGGTCGACATCTTCGACGACCCTAAGTTTTATATCGAGGGTCCCACCGCCAACGACGTCAGACAGGGCCGCGATGGCGATTGTTGGTTGCTCGCCGCCCTATGCACCCTTAGTAACAAGCCTAGTCTGATTGAGAGGGTATGCGTAGCCCGCGACGAGCAGGTCGGCGTTTACGGCTTTGTCTTCCATCGCGATGGAGAGTGGATCTCCGAGATTATCGACGACAAGCTGTTCCTGACAAAACCCGACTTTGACGAGAGCTTCCTCGAGCGCATCCTATGGGAAGATCGAGAACGGATCAATTCTGAAGAGCAATACCGCAAGGCGTATCAAAGCGGCTCCGGGGCCCTCTACTTCGCTCAATGCGAGCACGAGAACGAGACCTGGCTGCCCCTGCTCGAGAAGGCCTACGCCAAAGCGCACGGCGACTACGCCTCGATCGAAGGTGGCTTCACCGGCGAAGGCATTGAAGATCTCACCGGCGGTGTTACGACGGAGCTTTATACGACGGATATACTCGACCGAGAATACTTTTGGAAGGAGGAGCTGATGAAAGTGAACGACCAATTCCTTTTCGGCTGTTCTACCGGAATGTGGGGTGCCTACTGGGGCGAGCGCAAGGGCATCTATGAGCTTCACGCCTATTCGATAATGAAGGCTGTCGAAATAGACGGCCAGAGGCTTGTTCTCTTGAAGAACCCCTGGGGTAAGGGCGAATGGAAAGGTGCGTGGAGCGACGGGTCCAAGGAATGGACTGCCGAATGGTTGCTTAAGCTCAATCACCGTTTTGGCGACGACGGCAATTTCTGGATCTCGTACCACGACTTGCTTCAGAAGTATCAAGCATTTGATCGAACTCGACTTTTTGGGCCGGAGTGGAAAGTCACCTCTCTCTGGACCACACTCTCTGTTCCATGGACGCTAGACTACCATGACGCGTACTTCGCCTTCTCTCTCGCTAAGACCGGTCCGGTCGTCATCGTGCTTTCTCAGCTCGACGAAAGGTACTATTGCGGCCTTGAAGGCCAATACTGGTTCGAGCTTAACTTTCGTCTGCACAAGAACGGCCAGGAGGACTATGTCGTCCGCAGTATCAGTTCGATTCGTCTAACCCGTTCCGTCAATGTCGAACTAGATCTAGAAGAGGGCGAATATGTCGTCCTACTAAAGATCAACGCGACTCGCAATATGGACAAGTTGCCGATAGAGGAGGTAGTCCGTAACCATGCCCGAGACCGCAGAGACAAGCTGGTTGCTGTTGGCATGTCATACGACCTGGCCCACAGCAAGGGAAAAGTCATCGAGTCTCCAGAGGAGAAAAAGGCTCGAAAGGAAGCAGAGCAGCGTAAGAAAAATAAGGAGCGCCAGGAGTTAAAGAAGAAGCTCATGGAGGAGAAAGAACGCCAGCACTATATCCACGTCAAAGAACACGAAAGACACCAGAAGGAGAAGGCCAAGGCCAAGGCTAAGGCACAGGCTAGAAAAGCCAAACGAGCTGAAAGGTTGAAGGCTAAGGAAACTGCCAAAGAAGGCGGCGCGGTTCTCGGAGAAGAGGTGCCGGGACCAGAAAAAGAAAAGCGCGTCCAAGTATTGTCGCCGAGCCCAACACCGGGACCAGAGGATTCTAAAGAGGGTATGTCTTCCGATTCCACCGCCGACCCGAAAGCGGATACGCCCCCTACGGACTCCGACAAGTCTTCTATCCATACATCTCAAAAGTCCGAAGAGCGACTTGTTGAAATCGAAACGCCCGAGGCAGCTCAGCAACCTAAGTCAGAAGAGACGCCCGATCCCAGTAAGGTTGGTTCCGATAAGGTCGACGAAACCAAACCCACTGCGGAGACTGCAGAGGAGCCTGCCATCGTCATACAGAGCCCTATAAAGGCTACCGAGGGCGATGCCGCCGAGGTTGCGGCAATTGAGGGCGAGATCGCGGTTACTGAACCAAAGAACGAAACGCTTCAATCAAACGCGAACAGCGGGCAGGCAACCGATGTCGAAGATGAAGATATTTCCTCCGATGAGAGTACTGTCTCATCCCTCTCTGACATTAGCGAGCGGGCTCTGGATTTCGCATTTAAGGCGCTTTCTGATGTTCCCCCTCCTCCTCCCCCTCCCCCGCAACCCCTCGCGGAACAATCGGAGGAGGAGGACGAGTTCGAGAAAGACCCGTGGAATGCAGTCGTGACGGTGGGCTTACGCATATATTATAAGGTGTCAGACGAGGACAAAGATAAGGATATCGTGAAGCTGCGTGTGGTCCGTCCAAATCCTTATGCTAAGGATAACGAGGAAAATGACGAAGAAAATAAGGGATCAAAGGAAGAGAAGCAGGAGGAGCCCAAGAGTTCCAAGGGACTTGATATCGACGACAGCTCCAAGGACGCCACGTTAGAAGGGAACGAGGAGCAGAGGAGAAAGAGCATCATATCCCTAGTACCACTGGCCCAGTAATGGTGACCTAAACCGTGGGCTATAGAATACGGTGAGGACAGCCCTCTGGCAGGATCCGGGAAAATAGGCCGTGGAAATCAGAAAATCAACGGAGAAACCTGTTTACCTAGGACACCGCTCGTTTAATGTATGAACATCGCTTCTCGTGCTTCCTTGACGTGACCTTCTTTACGGGTAGATATGGAATTGTTGTTTTGTAGGGCCACCTATTCAGTTCACAAGGCTAAATGATTGTATTCGCCGACTCATAAATCCAACCAGACTATTTAAAGTCCGACCTGTATACTATAGGGGTATCATCATCCTCGCGGTAACATATTTACGTCATAAATCAATTACCAAGCTAGCCGAGCAACTGACCCTTGGGATCCCAGACGCCATGTTCTGCGCATTTTAACCAGATTAAAAAAATATTTTCATCATCCGTCGAGTGCCCCCCCTTCAGCATCTGAAGTTCAAAACCTGTCGAGAAGCCTCTCGACCTTGGCCCGCTCCACAACCTCCAAGTCCTCGACGACGACGTCTTGGGATTGCGGATCCGGGTCCGGGAGCTGCGCGATGCGGCCAGCGACGCGCACCAGCAGGACGCGCATGCGCTCGAGCTCGCGCTCCATCTCGCCGTCGCGCGTGACGAGGTTCGGCTGCACGGCGTCGATCCCTGCGGCGGTAGCTGGCGCACCTGCACCCACGCCGCCGGTACTACTACGGAGTTCCTCGGCAGCGGATAAGGAGGAGGAGGAAAAGGGAGCTAGGAGGTTGCGCATGCGGCGCAGGCGGTCGAGGCGGGCGCGGGTCTCGCGGCGACGCGCGGAGAGCAGGGTTAGCGAGGTGGCGAGGTCGGCGTACCGCTGGGCTTCGGTCGGGTGCGCGGCGGATTGCGAGGGGGAGTGCTGGTCCCATGTGCTGGGGAGGGAGGCGATGACTTCGTCGGATGCTGATGGGGTGCGGCGGTTAGTTGCGAGTCTAGAGGAGGGATGTTGGTAAGGGCGAGGAAACCGTACTAAAGTCAGCGCCAACCCTTAGGAACATTGGCCCCCCGTCCCCCTTGTCCCTCTCCGCCGCGGCCTCCTCGTCGTCCTCGTCCCTCTCGCCGCGGACGGCCCTCTCCGCCGCCTCCAGATATAAAGTCTCGATCTGCTCGGCCACGTGCCGGCTGGCCTGGGGCGCGTAGACGCGACGGGCGTGCTGCTGCAGGGCATGGTTGGCACAGTACAGGGCCTCATCGACGACGCGGTCGCTCAGGGCGCCCTCGGCGGATGGCGGGTTGGACGCGCGCCAGGCGCTGCTGGGCGCGAGGGCCTGCGACAGGTGCAGGGTCTGGGCGGTGAGGAAGGAGGATTTGTGCGCGAGGATCGTGGGAGGGGCCATTTTCCCCTCTGTTTCGTGGATGTAGTTTGAAGGACGAGATTTTATGTAAGGTTTCGATTTATCGGGTCCGCAAGGTATTTGGTACTTAGAGAGTCGGAAGGGAGATGAAGAACCGAGGCGAGAGATATTCAGTGCATCGCAGTAACGGACGTCGATTCTTCCTTTGATTCTCTAGCTCTGTCAACATCAACACGCTCTCGGGTCCATCGATGGAGTGGGTGACTCCCGTTTCACTATCGCTCTGCTTTATTTCAAGGGATCGCGTACGTAAATACCGAGATGAGTTCGGTCCAATTGACACGGGAAACGCCGAAGTCGAATTCGAGCATTCAAGATATGTTAGGCTGGACTAAGTCAAGGGATCTTATCTGAAAGAAATGCGAGAATCGCGTCGCGTCTTTGGAGAATTGCCCCGCGTTTGTAATTCTATCCACTGCGGGGCTTGGTGGGGTCGATAGCGAGCGACCTAGGCCCAGGGGTACCACCTAAAGGCCGAAGGGGACCTAGTTCGGGACTACCCACGACCTTACAACTTACATCCTTCAAAATACCTCTCGCACTCGCACCATCCACCAACCAATGTGTACGCAAGGGCGGAAAGGTTCCCGTAAGGCAAGCTAACATTCTCGCAATATCCGAGGGGACATTCCCCGATCAGAGTAATCACGAAATCTATATTCTCAACCAGCTAACTCATACCAAATATTCACACCTCGCACTTACGGACCTACCTTAGACAACATAATCCGTCGCGCTCCGCGTCAGCGTTCATACTACTTCATCGCCATCGTTAGCGAATTCCATCTCACAGTCCGGCCCACCAGAAAGTCTCGGCTACTTTAAACGAGCCCTTCACAGCTTTCCCCTCCTTAACCTCGCTGCTGTCGCTGACAATAACCTCATACTCGCCCTCCTCGGCGCACCATTGATTACGTTCCTCATCCCAGTAGCTGGCCGCGTACTTGGTCGCGACCTTCACCGTGACTGTCTTAATCTCGCCCGGAGCCAGCTCTACTTTGGCGAAACCCTTGAGCTCCTTCACTGGCCGATTCACCTTAGCTTTCCTCCTTGGCGCCACATAAACCTGCGTGACCTCGGCACCCCTCACACTCCCAGTATTCTTGACGGCTAATGACACTGCAAGTTCTCCGCCCGTCTCGGTTATCGACAGATCTGAGAAGTCGAAAGTCGTATAACTCAAACCGTGCCCGAAGGGAAATAGGACCGCGCGGTCGACAAATTCATAGTAGCGATAGCCGATGTAAACATCCTCACCATAGATCACGCGACCACCCTCCGTTCGATAGTTTAGATATGCTGGGTTATGCTGGACACGAACTGGGAAACTTAAGCTGAGCTTTCCAGACGGGCAAACATCTCCGAAGAGGACATCCGCAATGGTATTGCCAGTCTCGTTTCCGCCGTACCAAGCGTGGATGAGAGCGTTCACGTCATCGATCCAAGGCATCTCTACCGGTGTACCAGACTGCATGACTACCACTGTGTTGGGGTTGGCACTCGCAACGGCGGCGATCAGATCGTCTGAGCCGGGCGGGAGATTCATGTCGACGCGATCATTGCCTTCGGTTTCCCACTCGGCGTTAAGACCAGCACATACAACGACTTGGTCAGCGCCCCGAGCCAGCTCAACGGCGTGCGTTATTTCAGCCCTAGGGTCGATAACCTCGCATCCGCCGATTCTGAGCGCGCCGCCGTTGAGGAGAACCGTACCCCCACCCAATTTAGATGTCGGACTCGATCCAAACGTGACCTTGAAGGTGTAGGTCTTACCTTTCTCTAGCTTGTAAAACCCTTTCTCTTCTACTGTGGCGCTACCAAAGAAGGCCTCGCCTGGCTTCTGATGTTCGGTGTTGTCGACGACCAGCTCGCCGTTAATGTAAAGATTCGCCGTTCCGGATACGACGATGCCAAATTCCCACATCGAGTCTTTTTCGGCGACTAGAGAGCCTTCTAGCGTCGCGTACCAGAGGGGCCCCTTGAGGTTTGGATTCTCGTAATCGATTAATAGCATTTCCGTCTTCAAAAGCTCTAGCTGGTCGACTGGTTGCCTGTCTAAGACCTCGGGCCCCTCCGTATAAACTCTCATGGTCATCCCTTGGCCGCCCTTCGTCGATTTGATAGAGTAGCCGAGGAGAGGGAGCAACTTGTGTGAGTACTGGCCGATTGTGTAATCTGGCGGCGAGGACAGCTTCCTACTAATACCCTCGAACGGAGTAACTGCGTAGTACGCAGCTAACGACGCAGACCCTCCCCCGTGGTATGTCGCAACTTTGGCGTTTGGCCCAATGATAACGGTCTAGAATAATGGTCAAGTATTAGCCGTCGGCGCGAGTTGATCTTCCTAGACCTTGTGTCAAACCCATACCTTCTTGTCCTTTTTAAGCGGCAGGACGCCTTTCTCGTTCTTTAACAAGACAATTCCTTCATTGCCTACCCGGCGGAGCAACTCGGCCGTCTCAGGGGTATCCGCCGTGCCCTCCGGGGCATTTTCTTTCACGCCGCTAGCAGCGCACTTTTTGATGAATTCGAGCATTGCCTTCACTCGCTGGTCTAAGATATGTGTTCGAACCTTATCCGTCGAAACGTTGAATTTGAGCGGCTCACCCCTGAACCGTGGCGGACCAGGCATCTCAAGATCGAGGCCGGCTAGCGCAGCCTCCGTGGTACTATAAGTACCGTACCAATCGCTCATAATCATCCCATCCCAACCCCATTCCCGCCGCAGCATTCGGTCTAGAAGTTTGGGGTTCTCGCTGCAGTATGTCCCGTTGACCCCGTTGTAACCAGTCATAAACGATGCCGGGTTGGAGCCCCGAACGACTAGTTGAAAAGGCAGCGCGTAAATCTCACGCAACGCTCGTTCTGTGATGATCGCCTGCACGGCATTTCGCTTGTGCTCGTGGTCATTGCAGACAAAGTGTTTAATGGTTGCCTGGATTCCCGTCGACTGGATACCCCTGACGAGAGCGGCGGCTCCCAACCCGGCAAGGAAGGGGTCCTCACCAAGAGACTCGAATCCGCGGCCGCCAAGCGGGCTTCGCTGCATATTTATAGTAGGCCCCAGGATAGCATGCGCTCCCTTCACCTTGGCTTCTTCTCCCATCTTCTTTCCTGCTTCTTCTAGAAGCTCTTGGTTGAAGGTGGCACCTAATCCTGTTCCACAAGGGAAGCAAGCAGCCTTTATACCGTTAAAGAATTTAGTACCGCGAACACCGTTGGGCCCGTCGGTCAAACGCAACGAAGGGATTCCGTGCTGTGGGAGACCCTTTGTGTGCCAAAAGTCGATTCCTGCTAGGAGGTCGACTTTATCGCTCATTGAGAGCTCCTTAAGGACCCGTTCCACATCGATATCCGCCATTTCCCCTCTCTCTTGAAAGAAACCACGTGGAGAATATAGGGAGAGGAAAAATGGAAAGGTAGAAGACAGAAGGAACTAAGAAAGAGATTCATACTTCGCCTACTGGAGGAGCATTCTATCCCTACCTTTATACCTTTCTAGCACGACACTGGGCCGCCTCTGCCGCGTACAACACATCTACCTCGTACAAGGTTTTCTTACAGTTCCAACCAGGTACAGCCAGCCCCGACCAAGCACGAGACACGATTTACAGAAGCCGCATCTTGGCAGGCGTGTTTCGCGGGGTTACGAAAGGACCGGCTTACTTCTTCCGACACATCATCTGTGACCCTCTCACCTACTTGGGAACACCCCCGAACGTATGAATTGTGACCCTCGACACCAGAACACAATCGGGGAAGGTATGCATAGAGGGCGGTGGTGAAGCTTTCATTCAATGGAGTTTAGATCTGCGCCGGTTTACGGCCCGCGAATCCCGTCTCCCGCCTCAGACCCGAGGATTTACCAATAGCGTAGGATATAGGGGCACCGAAGTTTCCCCTATCCAACCATCGTTTAGTCTTCAATAGAGACTAACCAACCAGGCCTGGTTCTAAACTCAGAGACCTACATGATGCACGCCAGCCTGTAAGGTACACGATTGTTACGTCGGTCACGCGCTCGTCCACGACTATCCTACCGAATCTCTTGGGTGGGTATATAAGAGCAAGCTCTCCACCTTATCAACTGAGTCAACTAGTCTATTAGTAAGAACCAAAGGTTTCCGACCTCTACAGGTATAACGCCATCCATCGTCTTTCGCTACGGAATACTAAGGGACTTAGGCAATGCTTGAATCCGTATCAATATATGCCCGATATCGAAGCGCGAGACAGCGAACGCGACCCGGAAAATACGGTAAGCGACGGCTTCCTTGTTTAACGTAAAGGTTATATTCTAAAGGTATTATGCCCCCAATAATCGAGGCTAGATCGAGTATTAAGAACTGAAATAACGCCTATTAGTATTGAGATCTACTAAAGATAGGGTCAGGTCATAAACAACATCCATCGACACGCTGGGAGACGGCCAGCCGCCAAGGTGTTTTCCCGAACTTATCAACTCAAGGTAGGAGCCAGCTTTCTGCCAATGGAGAATTCCAACGCCCCTAGAGCCGCGTATCACCCTCCCAAGACCTTTCATCAACACTACCGGCATAAAGCTCTTCGATTCTTCGCTCTATAAAATACTCCCTCTCGTAGGTAAGCATAAATTCCCTCCTATCCTAAGCCAGCCTCCCAGAAGTAATCAAACCATTTATGTTCATGAACCTCACTCCGTAACGAACCGTATACAAACAATTTTCTTGTTGTAAAGTCTTGCGACATTTGGGCGTGCCCCTCGAACGCATGGCCGATTATAACCCATTTCTCCCTTCACGAGTCATGATAAAAGAGTTTCACCACCGCCGATTGTTAAAACACTGTAATACACAGGAATTCCTTAATATGTCTTAATATTATTGGACAAACGAAAAGTTTAAGTTTTCCATATGTGTGTTGGCTAGTTGTTGGGCTCTAGTTGCATGAGAGCAGATCGCTGCTCCAGAGGTAATGATATCCAATATCCCCAACTTTTCTACGTCCTAAAACATAACCCCTATTTCGTCAACGAGTACTAATATTGCGATGGAAATTTTAACACGGAATCAAACTTTACCCCCCGTTACCGAGCATACGAAAAAACACACGCGCGGCGTTATCCTACTTTACCAATTTGATTCTAACGGAGAAAAGTTTGGGAAAGAACTTTTCGAGAAAGGTGTTTGCCCTGATGGGAAGAGGCTAGCGAACATCTTTCCCGGTGCAAAATTCATATTCTCAACGTCCAAGGAGCGACCTTCAATAGCCCTGAATCGGCCTATGGTCATACAGTCATTTGACGTGGCTTCTCTAGACGACCGTTCGCAGCAACAGCATGTCCAACCAAAAGGGCCGGCCGAGTCACTCCCGGAGATAGTTGGTTCAGTCGAGAAGGAAGCTCAAAGGATACCATGGAAGAGCATCATTATTGGTGGTATGGGCAGTGGATGCGTCATGGCATTGATATGTCTTCTTACCTTTGATTTTCCTTGGATGGTTTCATCGGGATAAGCGGATGGCTCCCCTTCCAACGGGAGATCGAGGAGGTTGTAAAAAGCGACGAAGATACGGATGATCCTTCTACAAGCTCCAACGATAGATGTTCAAAGAACCAAGATCTAGTCGCTAGGGCCTCCGAGTACGTTAGAAATTTGTTAGGCCAGGAGACGCACAGCAACCGTAATAGAGCCGGTTCATCCGCAACCACCCCCGTTTTCCTCGGCCATGGCAAGGCTGACGTCCAGATTAAACCTGACTCTAGGAAATCAGCTTACGAAACACTAACGACTCGCAGGTATCACGTTATATGGAAGACTGATGAGGATAGGTGCCGCTAGTATAAGGTTCTTAATAAGATTGATGACTCGGTCGAGTTCATCCAAAAGCGAGTCGGTCAGCTGATAGAGAAAGTCCGACGACGAGTTACAATAAATATTTCAATATGATAAAATAAGGCTTTATTTCTGTTGGAGCAATACCAATTAATAGTGACAGTATAATGAGACATCCATGAGGGTCTATTTGTAAGCCCGCGGGGGCTACACGAAATGGTCGTGAATTGGACCGTAGGGGTTAACGAATTGTAGCCGAGCTGAAGTGTGTTCAAGATACTAGTTAAGATAAGAAGGCTGTCATATTCTCAATCCATCAATACTCTGAGAATGACTCTTATTACAATGGAAATAATGGATATATTCCTCTAATTTGTATCTTAGATCGTTACAATAGATTTCAATACGTAGACCTAACCCTAACCCTAACCCCAGGGTTAGAATTAGGGTTATATATGAAGTTCATAGTCCCTATAACTCTCAACTCCTACTATGTGATCCTCGCAACCTACTTAACGCTGGATTCTATACACGGGTACTATAATGGGATGGGCTTGACAGCGTCGAACTTATTTCTTTATATAGGATAACGTGGATGAAGCCACAAACATGTGATATTGGAGAACCGAACGTAAACTCATCGAGAAAAACCAACAAGGACGGTTAAGGTATTATCATAAGTTCAGGCTACATGAGAGTATATAAGGACGTGATGAGAATCTATATCAACACTGAACACATAATGACGTGTTCTCCGGGTGCCGCACATTAGTTAGTGAGTGATCGGGGATGATCCACCGGGTATTACTTACCTTCTTTAGATAAATTGCCTTATAGGCATACGGTCTATATATCTATTGACCGGGGACTTTTCGGAGACTATCCTCAATTATTGTCCCTTTCCTTGGATTTACGCCGTGCCCAGGAGGCGCGTAAACGCCCCTAACCCTGACCCCGACTCCGATCGTGCCTTAAACTCGCATGGCCTTAAGCACGGCTACGGCACTGTCGCCTTATTATCGGATTTGCTCGCTCCTAAGCCAACAGACCCGATAGTGCAGCTGGGTTACTCGGCTATAAGAACAAGCTATTGATGACATAACCGTAAATACCTATTCTCGAACGTTGGCGGGGGTAACATATTCCCTTCGATTGTAACGTCACAAATTATATGGTTCATAACGACGAGACTTTTTTGGCCGTGAAAAACATTATCATATCAGCATTGCGTAGAAGTGGAGCTTACCTCAGGACTTCGTTGACTTTTTGGTAATGTCGTTAACAATTTTGAATAGAGCTCATATGTAGCTACCTAGGTATGTGGTAAATGTCGATCGCTGCGAGGAGCACTCTTGAGCCTCGTGGGGACCAGATTCCTAAAATGATCTTCCCACTGATTTCTTTTTTTAGCACGGTTCGAAATGAGAAAATGCTCGAGGAGATTCCTGCGGGGCATGGCTTGAGTGACACTGGGGGGAGGTTCAATGTCACGCGCGTGCTTGGTCGATGCGATGGTTTAGGTGATGATACGTAGAAGTATCCGCGCATTGTGAGCGCAAATCCTGAAGATGTTAGATGAGCGACCCAAGTTCCCAATCCGTCGAGGCGTCCGAGAGGCTCCACCCCCTTCAGGCCGTGTAGTTGAAGGGCTTCAGCTTGAATTACCAGCCTAGGTTAACTTCGGCCATGTTGGTATAACGTGCAGCATGCGAATAATCGGCGCAACCAGATACCCGGTCTCGTTCACAGGACCCGCAGCATCGTAAGAAGGTTGTGGTACGATTCAACCTGAAGTAACTGCCACCTATCGGGATAAAGAATAAAGCCGAGGTGCTCCTCTTCGCATGGCATGTTGTATGTATTATGCTATCATATTGCAAGGAATTGGCTATATTACGCGGTATACCGGGTATAGGATCAACTACCGAATCGGGCTCATGGCCTTGAAATCAATAGCGTTAGTCTGGCTCGGATGGCCCGTCTACAGAGGAATATGGGGGAAGGGTTTCATACAGAGTAGGTTAACGGAGTGAGTTTAAATGGCACTTTCGCTACATAATATTTGAAGCTCCGGACCACTTAAGTAATTTGGAGCCGACATACACTTCCATAAAGTACTTGAAGGCGCTCTCGGATTACAAGAGAAGAATAGAAGACCGGTCACCTACCTAGGTGCTATTTCTCCGAGTCCTAAAATTGCTACAATGGCGTCGTCGTCACATCGAGTTCTCCTCACGGGAGCAAACGGTTATCTCGCGCAACATATACTGTCGCAACTTCTCGAAGAGGGGTTCTCGGTTCGCGCCATCGCTCGTTCGCAGTCCAAAATTGACGTTCTCAAAAGGAGCTTCAATAAATATGTGAACACGCCACAGCTGGACTTCGGTATTGTGCCGGATATCACCGCCCCCGGCGCCTTCGATGAGGTTCTGGCATCTACTCCGCCGTTCGACATAGTCCTCCACACGGCCTCGCCCTTCTTTCTGAGACCGCTCAAGAGCTCCGAGTACTTGGAGCCGGCCATCAAGGGCACGACGGAAATCCTGTCAGGCATAGCCCGCGTGGCACCGAGCGTGAAGCGCGTTGTCGTGACGTCGTCGTTCGCAGCCGTCGGGAACCTCGCCGGGAACCCGATCTCCGACCCGCCCAAGATCTACACCCGTGACGATTGGGCTCCGGTGACTCTGGAAGAGGCATCGTCCACGGAAAACCCTATGCTCACGTACCCGGCTAGCAAGAAATTCGCCGAAAAGGCGGCTTGGGGCTTTGTCCGGGACGGAAAGGCCAGCTTCGAACTGGCGACGGTCTGCCCGCCAGGAATATACGGCCCGCTCTTCGACCCGTCGCAGATCGCAAAGCCGGAAGACCTGAATCAGAGTCTCGCTGCCATATATCAGTCTCTATTGCGGCCGGGACTGAAGTCGACGGACCCCGTCCCGACGACGTTCCTTTACCCGTGGGTTGACGTACGCGACATTGCGCGCGCTCACATCCTCGCGGCGACCAAGCCCGAGGCCGCGAATCAGCGATGGCTCGTGGTCGCC
The DNA here is from genome assembly GCA_902806595.1 of Pyrenopolyporus hunteri. NCBI lineage: Eukaryota > Fungi > Ascomycota > Sordariomycetes > Xylariales > Hypoxylaceae > Pyrenopolyporus > Pyrenopolyporus hunteri. The sequence goes on along the minus strand of CADCXC010000009.1, from coordinate 201,127 downwards.
GGCGAGATGAGCATACAGGACATGGCCAACTATCTGCGAGAGGCTTTACCGGAGAAGCGAGACGTGATTCCTATCGGCGAACCGGAGAAGACGGGCAAGCCGGAGGGATGGTACGGCGTGAGCGCGCCTGAGGCCGAAGAGGTGCTGGGAGTAAAATTCAGGTCAGCGGGGGAGTGCATTAAGGACATGGCACCTCAATTGGTGGAGATCGAAAAGAGAGCGGCGGCTGCATCTTCGTCTTCGTGAGCCGATTTGGGCATATAGGGGGTTTCTCTTTTTGCTGCGATATTTTTATTTTTATTTAATTCTTATTTTCTAGGAAATAAATAAATAAAGCATGAGGATGAGCCTTCTCGGAGTTTAGGTTTTTCGAAGTTAGGTAGCCCGCAATAGGGGGCAAGCAAGCACCAGATCTTATTCAGGTACGGGGCTACGTATATGCTGATATGTGGGTTCCACTTTCGCGCTCTGCTGCTTATACATTTCGGGTTTCACAGCATTAGGCTTCGTCCGTTTGGAGTAGGTACCTATACCCCTTCAACCGTACCACCTAAACGTGGGTACCTTTCTCTTGCAGCATCTGCTACGGGAAAAGCCACTCGGGGGCCGGTGTTTGTATGGCGCTTTTGGTACCTCTTGCTACGGCGGTAACTCCCGTTAGCGCGTGCGGGTGTCCGCTACAAGCTTGCCCAACTTCTAAACCTTAGAAAGTACAGAGATCAATCAATCGGTAAGAGCACCTAGGTACTTCTAAGCGCTGACGACTGTAACTGGAGGGTAGGTACCAACTCCCAACACCTGTTAACCTTTTCACTATTTGTGGTAGGAATCATTAAGGATAGGGAAGGGTATCAAGGTAAGTACCTAGGTACCTAGGTATATCAGTTACCACCATGTAATGTCGAATCTCACCCTCCATTCCTCGTCCTTATTCCCATCTCTGACTTATACGACCCGAGATGGCGGCTTGATGCTATCCACAACTTCAAGTTACTCATAACACTGCCCATAATCCTTCTCCACGATGGCAGACAATCGTACTGATCCCGATTTTCGTTCTATGATCAATGCTGCTGCTGCGAAATGGTACTCACAGCGCCGCTCGTCGCTCGAGCAATCTCAACCTAACCGTAAGTGCTTATGTCTATTATAAGAATCTGAACTCCATCATTCGCCTCGACCACAGCTCACAGCTCTCCTTAGGTGGTAGTTATAGGCAAGATGGCTCCGACCAGATGGCCGGGAACGGAGCCCCGGCGATGAACGGTTCAGAAGCACGCTGTAATGTCACCGCCTGGCAGAGCGCATTAGACGCCCTACCTCATGAGATCAAGAGCGTAAGGCCCCCCATTCATCCGCTCGCCAACGCTTTAGCGGAACAGCCGGCCTTACGTTCAGTGGAGTGGAATCAGTATCGGCAGCAAGGTGGATTTAAACCGAGGATGGCTGCCGACTATAGTTCTTTGATGATCTATGTATCCGGTCAAGTCAACCCGAATCCGTGCCGCAATTGTCGTTTAAAGAACGGGCCCTACGCCCGTTGTGTCGTCTCACCCCCTTCTGTGCTTGCATTGAGTAGTCTCAAGCACGCCTGCGCCAACTGTACCTATCAGAATCAGCATAAGAAGTGCACAAATCTTCCCATCGACAATGAGGAATCGGTAGCTAGGAACCGGATAGCTCGGTCATCCCAGAAGTTCAAAAATCCCGCCCGGACGAAACCTCCTGGGCGACCTAGGCTCATCACCGATAAAAGCGCCAACCCTGAAACGAGATATAAGCCGGACCATCGCCACATGATCCAAAAACCAACTATCCAGAGCATTACTGCGGAGGCGTTCGCAGACAAGTTGCGTCAAGTTCGTTCCTGGTCGCCTCAATCTCGACGGCTAATGAAGGCTGAGGTGACGCAATGGCAAGCAGTTATCATGACTGTTGAGGCGGAAAGCACACATACGTCGCCCAAATACCACACCGAGAAACAAGAGAGATTCGGCACACCTAATATACCCCCCAGTATCCCGTCTGCTCTGCCGACGCCCTCCTGCCCTGCTGCGACGTCCTCGTTATTCATTAAGTCTCCATCTATGGATGGTTCCTTGATCGACATGGAAGCTGAGCAATATGGCGAGGTATATAGCCAGCAGCAGATGGACGATGATCGTGAGAATAACGACGATGAAAACGCGGAAGATAATGATTACGAGGGTGTCTCACGGATCGGCTTTAGCAACATGGGGCCTGCCCCAAAGCCTCCGCTTCAGGATGACAATAACATATCGTCCAGATTACAGGCAACGTAAATCACACGTCGGCATATCCATACATAGGTACCATACCAAATGGCCATTCTAGTCTTTACGACTCATTCAGAAGTGTATGATACCCCAGAGATATCCAAGGTGCAGGCACCACCGGTAATACAATAATAGTATCTGCCAGGTCGATCCTATTCATCTCCCGGCCACTTCGCCTCGTGCATCCCTCTTAAGCAGCTTCCAGAGTCATAGCCCAACTTAGTCGTCTCGTATGTAGCTGCAGGCCCAACGAATAACATTTCCTCGTCGGGTACGCCAAGCTCGGCTTCGATGCTCCCGAAATATTTTAGATCTAGCAACTGCGGCGCCACCCTCGGTAGGCCGCGTATGAGCTAGATATTGGGTTTAGCACGTCGGCGCGCGATAGAAACGGATAAGGCTCGAAAACACGAAAAACTTACCACCCTCGCTTGTCGATGTAAATCATCGTAGTGCCTCGATCTCAAATCCGGCCACTTCTCACGCAACGACTGCTGCACCTCCGCGCTCTGGGTCCCAAGAGATATCAAGAAGCTATTGAGTTGGTTCAACGACATAGACACAAGGTAGTTTCCCCCTCTCTTTGCTCGTTTTTCTAACGCATTCATGATACCGATGCACCCCACGATGCCGGTCTGGAAGTCGGAGTTGGGCAGGAAGGGCATCACTGGCTCGTTCGTATCCCACATCCGAGCGAAAAGCCAGGCTATGCCCGTCACAGCGTCGCTGATCTGTTGCCAGCCGCTGCGGTGCTTCCACGGCCCCTTCCAGCCGTAGCAGTTCTCCCGCGCGTACACGATGCCCTTCCCTCGCCTCTTCGCTACCTCGTGCACCCAGGTCGGCCCAAATCCCAGTTTCTCCAAAGCACCGGGGCGATAGCCGTCGAGCACGACATCCGCCCCTTCGATCAGATGCCGGAGAGCCTCCCGCCCTTCCTCCGTTTTCAGGTCGAGGTGCGCGTCCCGCTTACCAAGGTTGCTCTCGAACAGCACGACGCCTAGGTCGGGCAGTTTCGTATTCGATACCCGGACCACAGTGGCGCCGAATAGAGCTGCCAGCCGCGCCATTGTTGGTCCCGCGATCGCCCGAGTGAGGTCAACGATCTTGATCCCTTCTAGGGGCCTATACGTTTTGGTATCTACCTCGGGCCACGGCACCGGCGGTAGCTTTTCGTCGAGGAACTCTTCCAGTATATATAACCCGTCGTCAGCAATAGCCTTTCCTTGCTCGGTCTCGCGGTACTCCTCGGGGGTGAAGCAAATCCCGCCCGCTTGCCTCCAGTACTCGTTGGCTTCAACGTCCAACCAATCAGCGTCAAATTGCTGCACCGCCTTAGAGAGCTCATTAATCGCCTCCATCTCGTCAGCGACGTCGCGATGCGCTGGTAGCCCCAGCATCCGCAGGCTGCGATTAGAGTCCAGCCCTCCGTGAAGATGGAACCAGCGGCCATCTCGCGTGGGGTACACGTTGGTAACAAGACGCCGCCAATGCGTGAACTGGCGCGTTACATCGTAGACGGAGTATCGCGCCACCAGCGCCGGGTCCGATACGGGCCTCCCACCCACGCCCAGCAGCCAGAAGGAGAACAGAAACGTCGATGCCACGTCGCTGTTTACCACAACCCTCTGGTCATTCAACCCGTACCGCTCCGCGGCCACCACGTTCCCGAATGTCGCGAGCAACGCCCATAGCGCCGCGCTCGACTCCGTGCATTTGACGGGTGCCGGTAGGAATGGCGCCGACAAGGCTGAGGCGTCGAACGAGGTACGCTGCGCGGCGGCTCGGACGGACTCTGGGAGTTGTAAGCGTGGGTCTGTGAGCAAAACTGAGTGCAGGATGCGTGAAGCTTCCTTCTGGATCGTATACCCGTCGCCTGCCATTGTTCCTTTGCTGGTAAGTTCAGCCGAACGCTTACTTGGCTATCTTCCTATTTGCTTGTCTGCCCAATATTTAAGGTAATTTTTCTACAAATCTATGCATAGGTAGGTACATACCAATACACATACACACATTATATACAGGTACTTACAGACGCATAATGGGGGCCTATAGATATGCGTTGGTATCCGCCTATATCTGACTTGCATGAGGCTAAGGGATGGAGCAAGACCCCGGTAGCCAAAATTCCTGCGGGGAAACCTGGGACGACGTCGCGCCGAGTAGCATTTTATCCGCGGCTGGAGCCGACGAGTAAGAGAGTCAGTATCGGTAGATTGGTGACGGCTGGATGATTCTTAGATCTGTCTATACTCTCTCAGAGATAACTCGCATTCTGGCGCCAGGAAGTTTGTGGATGACACGCAGCCTACATACCTATTCTAACGACAATAGAACTCATCCACGCAGGAAATCTACTAAGATATGATGAGCCATGGGTAAGGATTTCTCTTATCTTCTGGGTAACCCCGAACGTATAGGAGCCAGTAAACTCTAGTTAACTAACGTATCGAACTTAAGGAATATTATATCCCACTGATAATACCAGGAGGAAGTCCTCGGAAGTTATCATTCGACTATACTGTATACCGCCTTATGAGAAGGTAGTCGCTAAAGCTGAACTCACTAGAAAATCAATAATATCTGGCGCGTGCCGTGAACTTTTACGCATGTATGGCTAGGCACACTAACATATAAATCCCGGGATAAACGCAATAAAAGAAAACTAATCGCGTCCGTTGTGCTTGTCGTAGATCAGGCCGTCTACACTTGTATATACCTGCCTCCTGGGGATGGACTCAAGACATTACACGCAGAAGGAACACTCTCCTACTCTCGATATCCCCTTTCCTTTTTCCCACGGAAATTGCAACTCATTAATCTCCTTCTCTGATAATCCGGATAGTATAAGATGTTTCCCGTCGCCCCTATAACCCCCAACCCCCCCGCCATGCCCCATACCCAAAGCCCAAGACACGTCCAGACGCCATATACGCCAGCCACCTACCTCTGGGGCTTCGGAGATCCATTTGGATGGACAGGACATTATAGGTTCAAACTATTGGACTTCTTGGGCTCTGTTATATTCTCTATTATAAATACTATCGATGGCGTCTACTAGCCCGAGCTTCGTGACGAGCTCCTCCCCCCTTTCCTTCGAAGACTCCGACGACCTAGCTCTTGACCTTCACCCAGCGCCGCTACGCCTCCCTCAACGCAAGATCGGCGCGAATCTAGATGGCGCCAACTCAGTGACCGAAGAGAAAACATCGACGACAGGGGACAATGAATCCCCCCCTACGATTTATCGGAAGGCGTCTAATTCTCCACCTCAGTCAGCTATTACCAAGACTTCATCCCAGCGCCGCACCCGCGGCCCGGGACTAGGACCGCTCGTATCCAAGTTCGAAATTCTCGACGCCGCGAATAGCGCGGAGGCCAGAACATCCCCCACAGAAAAATACAGTGCAATCCCGCGAGCCCGAGGTTTCCTAAGAAACGGTCGACCGACGGACGTCCTACAATCTACGCCCTTTAATAGTCATGGTACCGTAGGGTACTCCTCGGATGTTTCCCTAAGACAAGCCGTTCCTCCTCCGCCCTACGGTAGCAGATCCAAGCTACCAATCAGGGCGCCGTCGAGAACATCAACAGTAGGCGAGGTCCCCAGCATTCTTACTCGCCCGCGCAATAACTCCCGGGCGGATGCGCCTATTAGAGGAAAAGAGTTGCCCTTACAGACCCAAACTTCGCCCATTAGAGGATCGACGGATAGCGACCTTCGGGGTGCTTCGATCCATACCAACTCCCCCCAGACAGGCAGACGCCTTGGTTAGGATCCTAGGCTGATTGCAGATCGAAGAAGAATGTTCGAAGGTCAAAATGGTGAGTCTACCAACAGGAACGTCGTTGTAGGTGGATAGATACAGAAGGAGGCTAAGTTAGCGGCAGCATGCTCTCCTTTTGTCAAGCCCCTGGAGCCAAATCTACAACGCTCAGAAACGCGGAAAACGTTGCCTAGTTCAATTACTTCATCATCCCAGCAACTTTCAAGTCTAAGGTCTTTGCGGCAGACTTCTCCAACCAAATCAAAGCTGCAAACCAGCCCATTAAGTAGTCCTCTCAAACCTTCGCCAAGCGTAAATAAGGGCGGCGGCGAGAAGAGCTACGAGGTAATCAAGCAGCTGCCGCCCGAGAAGCGAGAATTTTTGGCTCCCTCACAGAGCCCCGCAAAGAAACAGCAGCCAAGCGTTGCATATCTCCGGAAGTCTTTCGAGCACAATCTGGAAGAATCACATACACCGCAAACGCCCGGTGGACACAAGTCAGCTTCTGGGATGACGAGGAGACATGCTGCTCGAAGTAGCAAGGAAACAGGCCGTTCTTTTGGCTCCGGTTTTCGAGGAAGCGCTACCTCGCTTAGGACGATTACGCATAAGGATAACGCAACTCCTTGGACACCTGAAAGAGAGGTAGGAAAGTCCTCTAATTACACACTCAAGAATAAAGCATCGGGACAGTCCTTGATTACATCGAGTACAACTAAGGCATCCAAACTTACACCAATAATTCCGTTATCGAATAGTACTCAGTTCCGCCACGTAGTCAACCGTAATTTAGACGGAGCCGCATCGCTGGAGGACGAGGAGACTCTGGACTCTGGGGGCAAGCTGGTAGCAGATACGTCTGGCGCCCAGACAATTTGCCAACTCAACAATCCCCCAGATATGAGTCTAGTTCGCTCAATTCGAACTATTGCCTCAAAGACAAATATACAGGGCGTCCCGAACAACGAGCAACCCACAATACGCAAGCTAGGACCAGAGGATGCTGGTAAGACCCCGAAGCCGACGTCGAAGTCAGATCCGTCAATAAGATGTACGGGTAGAGTGTCGAACCTTCGACGGTTCTTTGAGCGGTCCACTAGAGGATCGTCTTTTTGGCAGAATAGAAGCCGGAATAAGCCTACAAGATACGGCATAAGCGAGTCGCTGATCATACAAAGCGGAGATATCACCCCGTTGAAGAGGATACCCGTCCCTGAGCTGATTACAGAGATATCAACTAACGATTTCTCCTGTGACTTCTCTGAGGCTTTAGAGGATGCAACACCAACAGGGCTCGAAGTAGCTCTAGACACAGGGACGGACAAAAATCAGTTGGCTGAGCAAGATTCTCCGGTCAAAGGCCGCATCCAACAATTTGAGCGACTAGGGCACAGTATGGACGATGACAGTCCAACACTAAGTTTCCGGGACAAGTCGTCGTGCGATTCTAACTTGAATGTTTCCATAAGCGGAAAAGCAAGCCACGATGGACAGCCCAAGCCTCGAGCAAGCCATCATCCCCCGAAACAACGAGGTGCAAATTGGTGGCGACGAATATCGAATTCTCTTGGCAGATCGATTGATGAGGGAAATAGCGACGTCGATGACGGAGAACAAGCCGCTTCAAGTCAGTATAACGATACCGATGGTACTCAACCACGTTCCGTACGTCGCAACCTTCGGTACCGCCGTTCAACCATCTTTGGTTACCGAATGCACCGAACATCCGAGTTAGTCAATTCCTCCACAGACTCATTACCCATCGGATCAAGGATCAGTATAAACGAGGAATGGGTAGCGAGGTTCGAAGAGCAACCGCCATATCTGACGCACAGGCGATCTCCATCTAGTCATATATCGATACGCAAAGCATTTCCATTTCTAGCCCGGGTGTCTGACAGCTTAAGCCGCGCAGACGAGTTTGAACACTTCGGACTAGACGGTTCAATGCTATCTAAGTCCGCCAGGAGACGGGATAAGTCGTCCGTTGGGCAGACCTCGGAAGTCTCTGGCCCCGCCTCATCTTTCGCGTCTCCTAACGATTCAGTTTCCATATCGAGGGTAGCACCAAAACGGTACTCAGTAGGAGATCGCAGGCGCCGCTGGCTCGAAGAAAAGGCGCTCCGGCGGGGGGACAGGGACAAGAAGAGGGGAAAGGGAAAGGAAAAGCAAACGGGGAGGGAGGGCGCGGGCGTAAATAACGATAACGATAGCCAAGAAGCGGAGGGTCCGCGGGAGAAGGGGGAGGGGAACGATAAAGGGAAGGGAAAGGAGGCCAGCTGGAGCAAAAAGACAGCGTCGGGGTTCGTGGTGCGCCAGATCCAAGACATCAAGCTCAAGCATCCGAAGCCGAGACGGCCGGGCCAGGTCAGGAAGCTCGTCAACATGTACAAGGAGAAGTCCACCAGCGGGATCAGGCTGGGGAAGGGGAGCGGTGTTAGCTCTCGATCTGGTAACGCGGGTGCGGCGGGTGGGACGAGTGGTTAACCTCCCACCATACCGGGTACCTACCCACGTAAGTATAGAAAGCAATTTGTATGAGGTTGGCGATCCAGCTTTCATAGAGGTTTGAGGACCCAAGGTTAAATCAAAAGAAGGGGGAAACTATAAAATGAAAAAAAAAAAGGGGGGGGGGGGAGACGAACGGCGGATAGTGCTAGTTTCACGAGTATTGGATACCCCGGCGACGAGAACTTATCCAATCGGTCAATTTGGTCGTACGGGGAAAACAACGCAGTAGAAGACACCTAATGAGTAGGCGACCTATAATCAGCGAAGAGAACAAGTTACCCAGTTTGACCAAGTTCAAGTTGTGCCTCGCAGATATAATATCTCGACTCTCTCGTCTCTAAAGTTGCGTTTTAGGTAAGTATTAATACCCAGAGTAAGTTAGTTACACGCCTGACAGGGCGTTATATATTCTCACATCCGTGGCCGCAGCTTCTATGATTATCGTCTGGTATTATCCTATATAGGCACCTAGGTAGTCAGGTATAAACACTCCATTTGTCTCCTAGCAGTCCCGGGTATGTGGGTAATGTCCATGGAATGATAACATGCTTGGTATCGAACTCGACTCGACTCAACTCGACTCACCCCTCAACGTATAGATCTTAACCCGGGTTACTCGAGGTTAGCTTGAAACGAGCAAAAGGCAGCCATTATTCGCTCTATTTGCAACTTTTTATTTCGCGGGAAACCCCCAAGTTTCCACCCTAGATTTCGGAATCGAAGCGAACCGGGGCCCAATAATGAGTTGACACAAACAACCCTCGCGCGTCCCACCAACCTACACAACAAGCCCCATCCCCTTACCGATCTTACGCACAAGCGCCTTGCGTAGGAACCACTCGCGGGCGAGACCGCGAGTGGTCCGCGCGAAAACGGCAGGGCTTATGCGGCCGCGTTCGACGGCGCGGCCTAGCACGAAGATAGCGTCGGCGAGGGCGCGCTCGTCGGCGGCGACGTCGTAGAGCTGGTTGGCGACGACGGTCGGCGCGACCAGCAGGTCATCTATGGGCGGCGGATGGTCGCGGGCGCGGTCGCGGGCGTCGGAAATGACGTGGTCAGCCTCGCGCAGTGAGCGCTGCAAGATTGCCGTGTTAGATGACAGCATGGAGGTCAGGGGAGTCAGGGCCGCGGAGTCAGACTGAAGAGTCTGCATGGCGGTGAGCATGGCGGCGCGCTGAGCAGCGAGACCCGCAAGCGAAGACTCATTCTGCGCCTGTGCGCGTTGGCGCAGGCCGTAGAGCGTCGTCCCTAGCTGCCGGAGGAGTGCGTCCTTCTCGGGGTTAGGCGGGATGGGAGGGGGTGGTAAGTCGGTCGACGAGTGGGAGGGAAGGGCGAGCGAGAACGGTTCATCCATGAGATCTGGGGGCGGGGGTGGTTTAGGTTTCGGCTGGGCCGGAGGTTGTTGCGGCACAGGCATTTGCCAGGTTGTCGCGGACGGACCATTGTACGATGGCGGCCCGGTAGGAGCGGCTACGGTGCTGTAGGGGGTTGGTGTTGCCGGGGATATCATGGATGTGCGGCGGGAATCTTGCGGCGGAAGTCCAGGTGGAGGAGCGCCGAGATGTTGGTATGCCTGTTGCTGCGGCTGAGGCTGGTACTGGGCGTTTGGAGGTGGTTGCTGATAGGCCTGCGGTGGTTGTGGTGGCCCTTGTTGAGACGGTAGGGGAGGCGCCGCATCGTATCTGGATAGCCGGTTCGATTGTGGCGGCTGCGTTGACGTCGCTGGCGCACCATACTGGCTCGATCGCCGACGGACCTCATCTGGTAGAGGTGGTCGAGGGGGGCCGTCCACGTGGGTAGACGGACCTGATACCACCTGAGGGAGGTCGCTGCCTTTTGGTGGAGGAGGCGGCGGCCTTGGGTCATTTGGATGCGGGGAGGCGGCTTGCTGAGGAGTTCGCCTCGAGATATCGGGGGGTAAAGGAGGGACTGGCGGGGGAGTCGGAGCTGCCGTAGACTGTGGCGGCGGGGCAGGACGAGCTTGCTGCCGCGAGATTACCGGAGGTTCCTTCGCGAATATATCTCGAAGTATAGCAAGGAAGTCTAATAGGGAAGATTTCTAAAGGGGGGTTATTAGTATATTCCTAGGCAGGTTGTATCGACGGTTGTAGATGGTGAACTTACATCCCAGAACTCGGCCCAACCCACGAGATAGGGGTGGTATATGCGTCCTTGCGGGTCGACATGCTGACCCGGTCGCACCACCATGTTCTCGGTGGGCGTGACATAGCCGATCGGCGCCTCGCGCGGATACGCATGTGGAATCCATAGCGATATAGGGAATCGGTAGGTGGTGCCGCGGAAGATGACGGGGATAGTTCCGGAGAGGTGTAGGAGGAGGGCCGACGCGCCGTTATCGAAAGCTACGAGCTCGTTAGGATGAAGCCTTTAATCGAGGTGAACATATAATGGGGGGGAATGCCATACTGTGCACATCCGTCCTTGGCGACAGCGAGGGGTATTGGGACAACGCCTGGGCTACATCGTTATAAGTGCGGTTGACATCTTGATATTCCTGTAGGATGCGAAAGGTATTAGAGCTGTGTGAATTTAACGTGAAGCTATTGGATTGGTGGAATCTCACGCTGGTCAAGACGCTATACAACCAATTCAACACGTGCTGCTGGACTACCATGTTGGGGGATCCTGGCAGCGGGTTAACGTTGTAGCAGGGGCGGCATGATAAATGAGTGGTGTTGAGCTTCGAAGAGCTCGATTAGAGATGTGGAGGCGGGAGTTGATGGAGAGGTGAGGAGAGGCGAGGCTTGCGTTTGGGGGAGAGAGAGAGGTACCGCGCCAAGGCTACCTGCCAGACCAGACGTAGTGGGGGCTTAATAACCAGGTAGGTGCTACGTAAATATGTCTTGGCCAATGGCAAACTGACTTTTCTTGAGACAGCTCTTAAACTTGATTTAGGTCAGCGGACCCCGATGATGTAAGCTCAACGTTCTATGTTGAAAAGATATGTACCCAGGTACCTAGATACCTAGATAAGCTCATAGCTTTTAAGCCGAGAAATTCCCGAGTTTGCCGCAGGACGTGCCAGTTATGTAATAGCTCGTCAGAAGCCCTCATACAATTCATTTCCCCCCAAACTCTTGCCTATTTCTTCCATCCCACACACACGCACAAGCACAAGCCTAGGTTAACACCCACAAAGCAACACATCCAGAGTCTTCCTGTACGTACAATACAACTACCCTTGCGGCATCTCGGATCACCCGATCACTTAGATTTTGATGGCTTTTTTACGCGGTAATACCCGACAGCCGGCCGTCCGCCGGCATCGGGTCCCTTTGAAGGACGCTTTACAACGGGAATCAATTAGACTCGTTTCTTGCGATTCTCACAACATCCACTATGCCATGAACACTGACCGGTCCACCCCCATTATGATACCCAACATCTACTTACACACCTAAATATGCGTGTATGTATGTATGTGCACAATGGCGGAGAGGCTAGATCGCCTAGATCTAGGTCCGTCCACACGTCCGGATTCACAATGGCGCCATTCTACCAACACCCACACCCTAGAGGTCCAAGTATGGCATGTGCCATTTGTCTCCTTTATTAAACCCCCAATGTAGCGGGACGATTCGTCGAGAATAGAGTACTATATCTTATTCTCCCATTAAGCACGCAAGATCAGGAAGTTTATTTCCCCCTTCTCCCGGGACTAGGAGGTACATGAATGAGTAAAGAGGGTCATCCACATTATTAATGAAAGAACCGGACTGACTCTTATTGGGACCGCCCTTCCGAAACGTTAACAAGTCTTCTAGCCTGAGACGAAAAACCTTGCAGGTTTGCTCCTCCTTATAAATTCTACTTTTTCCCGCCATGTTTTGTTAACTTTTTCCGTTGTCTCTTAACCCACACTATCTTAAAGACACTTTCGTCGCCACCAAATTCCACTTCAATTGCATGCCCACAACCCAGCGGTTGTCTCGCACGGCTGAGGAGTATCACAGGATAGAATCTGTATACTCCTTGCGTCAGGACTTAGACTTATTATTATTATCTCTAGGTTTGCTACCTAGCTATCTAGCTACTTAGTTTAACAGCCTCAGAAGATCAACTATTAGATTCTAGTCTTTTATCTCTTAAAGCTCCGCAGCTTCACCCCATCAGATATCCAATTCATTATCCTCTCATATTTCTTAGAGAGACAACCGTGCCGTCGTGATGAGACCTCCTATCCCAGTCTTGTCCGACTATGGAATCTCGGCAAAGCACGGCTTCTTGCCGGACGTCTTACCCTTGACGCGGCTCCCCGATCCCTACTATAACAAGTGGGAGTCTATCGGCGCCAATCTTCAAAACTTAATCCTCAGTAAACGTCTTCGGGGAGTCATCGACCGTCTTCCCGTCCTCTCCACCGTCGGTCTGGAACACGACGCAGAATGGAGGAGAGCCTACATGCTCCTTACCTTCTTTGCTCACGGCTACATCTGGGGAGGTGACACTCCTTGCGATCGTGTGCCGCCGAGCATCTCTGTGCCCTTACTGGATATTTGTGAACATCTCGAAGTTCCGCCAGTATCTACCTACGCCGCCTCGGTCTTGTGGAACTTCAAACCGCTCTTCGTCGACGAGGAGATCGATGATCTTGACAATATCGCCACCTTACTAACCTTCACCGGGTCGCTCGACGAGTCCTGGTTCTATCTGGTGTCGGTAGCCATCGAGGCGCGTGGGGGCCCTATCATTCCCCTAATGCTGACGGCAGTTGCCGCTGCTCGACAAGGCGATAGCGCAACCGTGACACGTTGTCTACGTGCCTTTGCCGAGCGCCTCGACGACCTTGGAGAGCTGTTGCGTCGCATGCATGAGAGCTGCGACCCTGGGTTCTTCTATCGGCGTATTCGCACGTTCCTTGCTGGCAGCAAGAATATGGCCGAGGCAGGCTTGCCGAACGGCGTCATGTACGACGATGGATCTGGCAGGTCCAACTACGTCCAATATAGCGGGCCCAGTAATGCGCAGAGTAGCCTAATCCAGTTTTTCGACATCATCCTCGGTGTTGAGCATCGGCCTACTGGTGAGAAACCCAATCCGTCATCCGAATCGGAGCGCGAGGGGCGAAGCTTCGTCCCTAAACACAATTTCATCCGGGATATGCGACGCTATATGCCGGGACCGCACGCGCGTTTCCTGAACGATGTTGCGGCCGTCGCTAACATCCGCGAGTTTGTCGAAAGCCGCGCCGCCTCCGATCGTCCGCTAACCATTGCATACGATGCGTGCCTTGCTATGCTTCGGGCTTTCCGTGACATCCACATTGCTATCGTTACGCGTTACATCGTCTTACCCTCTCGGGAGAATAGAGCGCGAAGCCGCTCCCGCAGCCCCGAAGTGGCGAGACAAAGGCAAAACTTAGCGACCGCCTCCAAGAACGAGAAGCACGGGAAGGTGAGAGGCACTGGCGGTACAGCCCTGATCCCGTTCCTCAAGCAGGCTCGCGACGAGACCGGCGAGCCGTCGGTCGAGTCTTGGGCCAAGAAGTTTATGAGTCGGCAGACTAAGGTCTCCGGCCAGAACGACTTCTTCCTCGGAAAGGACGAGAAGTCGGAGATGATCGACGAACCCGTTGTAGAACATGGTCTTGCGGGGACGTGGACCATGAACGAGGAATACGGCGGCATCTGCAATTACTAATTCCAAATACCATCTCTCTACATATTTCGCCAGATATAGCTGAATAGACGACCCCGTGTCAAGCCCCATTGCCACAAAAGAGCTTACCCCGTGCCTTAAGTTCCTGTGATATATCCTTTGTCAACTTCCGCTAAAATCCCCTTGGATATACGTTCTTAAAAAGTAGCGTTTAGCCGCCGAACAACATATCTTGTGAGTAGGGCTAGGGAAGATTCCAGAATATTATCTTACGGAAAGCGACTATTTAGCAGGTAGGTGCCTTACAATATCATGTGTCGATAGGCTCCTCGCACGATATGTTGTAAAGGTACCAGTCAATGCATGATAACTTCCAATACTATAAGGTAACCTAGGTAGGCAGTATAGTTTTATTATTCCTAGTCGAATGATAGTATTTACATTCCAAAACAGCATCCCCCTTGTCCCTGATACACGAGATTAGCTTGAGATTAAACAAGTTCGCAAAGAACGGGGGCTTCCTGTCTGTTCGGCGGAATGGCGGGAGATTTTTGTCGTTTGCGGTTCGTGTACGTTGGGTGTGTTAGATATGTGTAGACTGATCGATGTACTTGCTGGCGATCTAGATGGCTTACTTCTGATTTGGTAGCCGGTCAGTTTTACTAGGATGCCATCTGGAGATATGTATGAAATGCATATACATCGTAATGAAGAGAGGTATGCATGAAGATAGAATTGCTAAAATAGTTTCTTTTGGCATGTGACAGTGCTAGTGTAGCCTTCGAGGTTAAAGCTAAGCGATAGGAAACACAAATGATACCTCCCCCAACCACACACTCGAATTCCGATACATCCCAGCTCGCTAAGTCAGCATACAATCTATGGGTATAGGTATTTTAAGTCCCGGCAAAGTTCAATCCGTCTATCTAGGTAGGTAGTCATAGCTTCGTGAATTCGTGAAAAATAAAACGAGTCAACACTCCACGCGTCGTTTACCACTTAACAATCTTCTGCGGGAAGAACTCGTCGATAAGCTCAAGGTAGTATGGCTTCAACTCCTCCACATCTGGGATATCGTCGCTCTTGCTGTACAGATCGTAAGGATTGAAAGCTTGGACGGCCTTAAGCATGTCCTCGTCGTGCTCGTCCATCAGCTCCCGATAGGCACCCTCCTATAAAGCGTTAGGGCTTACTCGAGGACGACGGGAAAAGGGGGAGAATGTGATAGAGATCTACATACCTTGTGCCAAGGATAGAACGAGTGGTATCGGATCATGGCCAGCGCCTCTGGCGGTAGGGTCGACTGATCCTTGACCACGTGATACAAGTACTCGTCGTGGCCCCATGAAAGCATGACGTTATCGAGGCCACAGCCGGGAGAGTAAATGCCGAATTTAGTGCTGTAGATGGGATCGTGGGAGTCTGGGTTTGCGGCGAAGGTGTCTGGGTAGATGATGCGAGGATCGAAGGCGCAGCCGACGGGGAACGTGTCGCCGACGACATCCCACTGACCCTCGGAGCCATAGAAGTACAGCAGCTTGCCAAGGTCGTGGATCAGCCCGGCAGCCTGCATCCAACGCGGCTTGCCGTCGCGGCGGATCGCCTCGGCCGACTGCAGCAGATGCTGAATCTGTGACAGGCTGGTGTCCGGGTCCGACTCATCGATCAGAGTGTTGAGCTTCTCGATGGCCTGCCACACCGTCATCTCCTCGCGCCGCCGAGTCCGGAATGCCGCTCGTGCTTTAAGGTTGTACGCCACAGTCTGCTTGGCATGCTGCTCGCGGTAGAAGTTCTTGACCCGGTCGCAGGCCTCCTCGTATTGCCTAAACTGGGTCTTATCCTTGCCCGAGTCGAACTGCGACTCGTCGTCGAATTTGCTCTGGCCCTTGAGCACATTGACCGCGTCGATGTGATCCGAGGTCTCCTCGAGCTCGAGCCCATTTCGGGTTGTGGCGTCGTCGACTAGAATGCCCGGGGCCATTGCGGGTGAGCTAGAGGTGTACGTCGACGAATAGAGAAAAAAAGAGAAAAAAGGGGAGGGGGGCTATCTTCTCAGCAGATAGAGTAGAGAAATCGAGTGTGCCAGGCTTTTCGTTCAAATTAAATGTTGGATAAGTTGCCTTGAGACACGGCTGTCTCATATACGATAGATACCTTAGGTATGCAGGTAGTTACCTAGGTATATATACTCTGAGCTGTGTGTAAAGAGGTAAGGAGGTCCCCACATTGGCTGGGTATAAGGTTAGGGTCAAACAAGGTGAAAATCGGCGAACTCTGCCCATGTGAGGGTCGGCTAGCGTAGTCGGCGATCTCCCGCGCGCGGGATTCAGGTACGCCTTCCCTGCATAACCCATTTGCCCCTTCTTTTATAGAAAGGAAATATTATCCGATCCCCAGAATTCGAGGCAGGTACTATGTAGTTCGCATAGTCCGCTGTTTCGCCTCCCGTATGCAGCAGATCGAAGCACCGTGGAGGCAACAACGTTATTCGATCATCCATCACTTGTTCATATCCCTCGTATCTCAGTAGACAACAACAACCCCTCTCACCCCCCCGGGCGCCGACCATGTCAACGTACAGTACGTGGCACTTAAACCCGGCCGAGTCCGTTAATCCAGGGCAACCTGGGGCAATCTGAGGCAATCTGAGGCGATCTTGAAGTTGTTCCTCGGACCCTTCTGCGATCCGTCTCTGCAATCCATCTCCACACTCGCCACCGCGTCATTGCTTCAAGGCGCATAGGTTCAGTTTTATACTTGAGTTATTCCTCACTTTCCGGTATCCAGCCCCACGCCTTCATTAGCTGCTGCTGTATCGCTGCCGTGGGCCGAGCATGATCCGCCTCTGTCTTCTTCAGGATATCGACTAGAGCCTCCTGGTCAGGCCGTTCGCTGAATTGATCGCCAACTACGAATGAACGTCAGCTTGGAGTACTCCGTCAGTAGAGCGGCATATTTCATACACATGGCGATGCCCATGCAGGCAGTGAACATGCTCGGCGGCGTCCACTGATTGCAGACGCCTATACCACAAAGCTCCCTTACGAGATTTTCAATGCGTTGCTATAATTCCATCAGTACAAAAATGACACACGGCGGCCCCCTCCACTCACCATCATTTGTTTTACCGCCGCCCGGCGGTTTGTACCTACTTTGGGAATCGATGGGTCAAATTGAGTTAGAAAGAGTTGCGCGAGAATATGGTGCTGAATCCCGATGACTGAGAAATTAGCTATCGCATGGCGCCCGAAAGCATCCAAGGTTACATTAACTTACCGTGGCAGCTTGAGCCGTGCCAGACTTCGGGGAAAGCCGACGATTCTGTGCGTTCTCGATAGAAGAAGGGGTTAAAGGATGGAGGCCGGGTGTTAGACCACTTTTTACAGCTCTCGTGCAGGGCCTTCCAACGGCTTGCCGTAACGGAATCGTCACCGAAGCAGAGGTTAAGAACATCAGCCAGAAGGACGATCGCCCGATTCGACCAGGTATAGTCATCAGCGGGATCGAATGACCGATCTACTACTAAGTTATTTAGCGATACCTTGACGGGTTGCTGCGTGATCACCGCGATATATATCTCCTGTCGTAGTCCTACCCAGAACGAGGCCGCGCTCAAACTCCCTGGCGCTATGTACCGGTCACCCACGTTGACGAATGCATGTATGCCAAGCAGGTGACTGTAAGTGTCCTGGCCGGTCGTCGGGACTATTCACCTGACAGTTAGCAAACCAACCTAGACACTCCTCCCGGACGTGTCTTCTCTTACCGTCCATCTCCTCCAACATGCGTAAGATAATCGTTGCGGCGAACAAGTTTTCATCCGATACCGTTGAGGCATGATTCAACATCGGGATTAGATGCTTGAGACATTCGTCATGATATCTATTCGAAGCAAGAGGGTCGAAACCTGTCGTATGGCTTAGATGCCTTGCGGCTATGGCTAAAATAGCATTTAAGAGCGTATGGCACTCGGCAGCGCGTTCCGGTACGATAAGCTCGAAATGACGGTGCGGGTCGCACAAATCCAACTTCTTTAGTCAGAATCTTACGTGCTCGATAGCCACACTAGGGAATTTTTTGCCTGGCTTACACAAATGGCCAACTTCTGGATGTAGTGCCGGAATAGCAGTGCCTCCGTCCGACTCTTGAGCGGGAGTCTCGAGGTCGTGTGAGGATTGGGTGTTAAAACACTCCTCTCAAGGGGCATGCATGCGGCAGCGTTTGGTTCCTGAAGGCATCCCCGGGGATTAAGTTGAGTTGCGGAGTGACCCTCGGTTGAAAGCCCGTCCCTAATTTTTGGCGGGGTTTTCGTCTGGGCCTCGACGGTCTGGTCTCCGACATTCGTATGCTCAGTTGGATTGGTGATCACCGGGGGCGTGAGGCTTGAGGAAGCCGATTCCGGATTCCAGTCGTCGGTTTCGTCTATGTTAAACTCATATTGGGAGATTTCTTCCAAGGGGCTCCCTACAGCTAGACCTCGTCTCTCGTCGATGTAGATTACTTTTCGAAACTCAGCTGTGTAAACTTTCCTATGTTCACCCAAGGGGGTGGTATCGAACACTTACGCTTCTTTGGCGGTTTAACCCATCTTTGGTCTCTTCTAAATGTGTCTAGGAGAAAGGTGAGACTCGGGTCAAAACAATTAGATTTTTTTCGCAGCGCACCGCACCTTTGCTAGGCTTGAATTTGAAGCTTAATTTGCATTCTCGACCCGCGCGGACGCACCGGCCACATCTAGGAATTGAGCGATCGCCTACTCATTCATAAGAAGGAATTAGAAAAACTTGGTCTTCCTCAAGTTCAGGCATTGTATAATACATGACAGGTAACTCGAGATAACTAACATTTCAGGTGATGTTCACGACAGGTAACGCTGTTTGCCAAGCCTGTTAGCGGTTAACCCACTCCAAAACACCATGCGGAGAGTAAGCGGGCGAGAAAGCCAGCGAGTAGGTGAGTAGGTAGGCTGGTAGGTAAGAAATTGTCGGCATCGGCATTGTCCGACCGCACGTCTCGTTACGGACTAAGGGCAAATTCATACCAGGGTGTAGCGAGCAGCTCGGACCGGTCTTGTGAGGGCATTCGCAAGGTGGTGACTGGTGCTGGTAAGTACCCAAGGTAGGCTCGCTCGGTATAGTTCGGTCAGGGCAACCGGCGCATCGATCCAAGGAACCCCAATTGCGAGAGGATCGTCTGATGAAAGTTGGGCAAAACCGCCGAGTAGGAGACGGGGGGTGACCTAAAATAGTGTAAACCTGGTTTATGGAACGCCGAAAGCCTAGGCCCTAATTGGCCCGGCTGGACGCTTTACTATTGGATGGTCGCCCGAATAACGGACCTGAACGGGGAAGAGAGAGGGGATTCACGAGGTCATCTTTGTGGAACAGCGTCCGAGTTAGTACCTACATAACTGGGCGATATAGGTATTATCTCTTATGCTAGGTATTTATACGCCCCCTATATTTATAGGTACTTACCTACCTACCTAGGTACTTACATTCCCTGGTTATATAAGAGGCTTTTATGTGATATAAATATCCACGGGGTACATGTAGGTATAATAATACGTACGTTAAAATGGTCTCGGAAAGGAACCTATATAGGCGCGTTAACTGATATAATATGTAGTAGCTGAGTAAGTAAAGCTGGCTGACCATCAGGTCGGGGCTGTCTGGCCAATGGATAAGGGCAGTTCGCTAGTCCCGGTCAGGGATCAGGATTCCAGTACTCCAGGATCCCACTAAAAGTTCCCAGCGTCGGTGTCTGCACTGCCGAAAATGGTAGCTCCAACCCCGCTAAAAAGAAGCACCGTAGCGGCAAATTGTAGGCGAGTAGGTACCTACGTGATATTTTAGGTACCTACTTTCACGAATGACGATAATTTTTAAAAAAGTAACTTTTTTTTTTCTTCGAAAGGTTAGTTTTTTTTTTCGAAAGCATAGTTTTCGAAAATATAAATAAATTTATTTATTATATATATATTTAATTTTTTAATTAATTTAATATTTCGTATTATTATTATTTTAAATAATAAATATAAAATTTATATTCGTTATTATACGTATTTACGTAATTATTATTTCGATATTATATTTATTTATTCGAAATTTAATATTTTATTAATATCGAAAAATATAAATAAAAATACCCTTTATATCGATAAACTAACATTTTATAAATATAAATACCTTAATTATAAATTATATATATATATATATTTATATAATATAATAATATATATAATTAATAAAAAATATTTTATTTAATAATAATAATATTTTTTTATTAAAAAATTAAAATTTTTAATATAAAATCGAATATTAATAATTTAAAAAAATAAATATTATTTTTTATTATTAAAATAAAAAATTCGAATATCGATTAATCGTTTTTTAATTTTTTTTTTTAATTTTATTTTATTTTTATTAAAAAATAATAATAATTTTTTACGTTAAATAATTTTTATAATTCAAATAAATAAAATATTTAATATTATATTTAATAAAATTATAAAATTTTATTTTTATTTAAATAATATTATTATTAATAAATTAAAAAATTTTAAATTTCGATAATTTAATTTATTTCGTTAAATAAATAAATAAAAAAATAAATTTTTATTTATTTTTTAAAAATTAACGAAAAAAACTTTTTAAACCGTAAAAATAATCGATTATAAATTTAAAAAAAATTACCTTTTTTAAAACTTTATTATAATAAATAAAAACCCTTCGAAAAAAAAAAATATTAATAATTATGATAAAATTAATCGAATTATTATTATTTATTTTATTAAATTTATTACGTTTTAAATTATTATATTTTATAAATCGTTAAAAATTTAATAATAAATTACGAACGTTTTATATTCGTTAAATTTTAAAAGTATTTTTAATTTTTTCGAAAAATAATATATTAAATATAAAAAAAACATTAATAAAATAAAATTTCGTATTTAATTTTTATTTCGAAAAAAATATAAATATATCGAATTTAAAATATTTCGAATTAAAAAAATTATTTAACGAATTATAAATCGATTTTATATTATAATTTTATATATTAATGTAATTAAAATATTAATTATCGTTTTAAATATTAAAAAACGAAAATTTAATCGAAATTTTTAAAATAATTATAAAATTATAAAACTACATTATATTTAATGTAAAATTAATCGATTAAATTAACTTTTCGAATATATAAAAATAATATAATTTTAATAATAATTTAATTATTAAAATTATAATTTAAATTATCGTTTAAATTTTATAATAAATAATATAATAAAATAATTAAAATATCGAAAAAATATCGAATATTTACGTTTTAAATATAAATTTATTAATAATAAAATAAATAAAATTTTTTAATTCGAAATATTTCGATTTTGATTTTTTTAAAATAATATTTTTAAAAAAATAATATATATTTATAAATATATATATATTTACGAATTATTTAAAAAAATTAATTATTATAAAAAACGAATAATAAATAAAAATAATATAATTTTTATATTTATAAAATATAATACGAATTTAATTAATAATAAAATTAATTTTAATAAAAAAAATATTTTATTTATAAAAAATATCGATTATATATATAATAAATTAATTATTTATTTTAAAAAATAATTAAATTTAATTATATAAAATTTACGAAGTTATTTATTTTCGTTAATAAATTTAAAAAAAAAAAATTTATTTTTTTATAAATAATATAATTAAAAATGTAAAAAATTACGGTTAATTAATAAAAAATTAATTAAAAATAACGTTCGAAATTTTCGATTATTATATTTAAAAATAATTAAAAAAATTCGATGATTATATAAATGTTAAATAATTTTTTAATATAATCGATAATTATAAATAAATTTTATATATAAAAATTCGAAAAATTTAATAAAATAATTAATAATTTAACGGTAAATAATAATTTTTATTAAATTTTAAATATTAAAATTAATAAAATCGTATAATTAATTAATAATTATAATATTATTAAAATTAAATTCGATTATAATTTTATAATTTAATTTAAAATCGACTTTTATATTAAAATATATATTAAAATTAATAATAAAATTAATATAAATCGAATTTTTAAATATAAATTTAATATAATAATTAAAATTAATAACGAAATAATTAATAATAATAAAATTATAATTAATAATAATTATTTTTATAAAATTATAAAATATTTTAAAGTAATTAATTAAATAAATATAATTAAAATAAAAAATATTTATAAATATATAAATAAAATTTTTAAAAATATTAAAGTATATAATAAAAATAAAACGCGTAATAATTTTAATAAAATCGTCGTTTATTATATTAAATTCGAATATATATAATTAATTAAAATTATATTTAATTTTATTATAATTAATATAAAAAAAATAATATATTTAAAAAATATTATTACGAAAATTAATGTAATGATAAAAATTAATAAAAATTTTATACGAAAAAGTATTTAAATAATAAATATAAAAATTAAATTATATTATATAATAAAATTTCGAAAAATTTCGAATTTTTAATAACGAATAACGATGTAGACGATATAGTAAATTTCGATGTAACGATTTTAATATTTTAATTTTTTATTTATGAAATATATTATTAAAGTATTAAAAGTTGTAATAATTTATTTCGATATATTTGAAATTTTCATATAAAAAAAATTATATAAAATTAAAATAAATTAAAAAAAACTTTTAATTTTTATAAAAAAATATAAAATATTAACGATTAAATTAATATTATAATTAATTATAATATAATTTTTACGAAACTTTATTATATAAATAAAAAAATAACGATTTTTATAATATTAAATAATAAAAAAATAAAAATAATCGACTTGTTATAATAAAATTTTAATTTATTTTTACTTTTATTAAAAATTAAATTTAATATTAATATTATATAATTAAAAGTAAATTCGACGATAAATATTAATATAAATTTTATATATAAATTAAAAATATATTTAAAATTTTTTATTATATTATTATTAAAACGTAAATATTAAAAAAATATATACGTCGATATTAAATATATAAAAATATTAATTAATCGTATATAAATATAAAAATATTACTTTAAAATAAAAATTAAAAAATAAATAATATTTATAATTATATATAATATAATAATTAAATAATATTTAACGTTTAAATATATAATTATTTAATTTTATTTTAAAAGTGTATAAAATAATCGATTTATAATTATAATATTTATATACGAAATTATATTAATATAAAATTTATAAACGTATATATTAATAAATATAAATATATTAAATATTAAATAAATAAATATTATTATATCGAAAAAAATAATTATTATATAAAATTATTACGTTATTATATTAATATTAATAATTTCGAATAATAAATAATATATTAAATTTCGAATTATAATTATAAAAAAAAATATTATTTCGTTATAAATATATTAATATATAAAAATTAATTATATTATACATTTTAATTAAAATTTAATATTCGAATTAAAAAATAATTAAATTTTATATTTTATATTATTAATAATAAATATTATAAATAAAATTATTATATAAAATAATATAAATCGAAATGTAAAATTACTTAAAAATATATTAATAAAATACTTTATATTAATAAAATAAAAATTATAAAAACATTAAATTATTAATAATTAAATAATCGAATTAATTATTCGAAAATTTTTTATAAATTTTAAATTTATATATATTTTAAAAACATCGATAAAATTTATATTAACTTATATAAAAAATTCGAAAAAACATTTAATAAATATAATAATTTCTAAAAATTTAATATTTTTCGATATTTTTTAAAAATTAACGAATATTATATTAAATTTCGAAAATATTTTTTAAAATAAAAAATATATAAATATTTTATATAAAAAATTACTTAAATTTAACTTTAAATTAATTTAAAAATATTATATTTTTAAAAAATATCGATTATATATTATTAATAAAAAAAATTAAAAAATTATTAATATAATAATTAATAAATTAATAAAATAAAAAAAAATATTTAAAAATTAAAAATCGATTTTATTTTCGATATTTATATTTATTATATATAAAAAAATATTGGATTATATAAATATAACGAAAAAAAAAAACCGTATAATAATAAATATATAAATGTTAAATAATATAATATTAAATAATATTTATTTTATAAAATTATAAAAAATAATATTTATTATTATTTAAAAAAAATTATATATTATTATTTTAAATATAATAATATTTTATTATTAATGGTAAATATATTTATTTATAAAATAAACGTTTACGATTATAATTATTAAAAAATAATATATATTTATTTATTTAATAATAAAATATAAAAATAATAATATTTATATATAAAAATAAATAAATATTATATTAAAATTTATTTTAATAATAAAATATTATTATAATAATATATATATATTATTATTAATAATTAAAAAATATATATAAAATTTATTATAAATTTTTATAACGTTAAAAATAAAAAATATATTTATTAATTCATTAAAATTATTTATTAAATTTTTAAATATAATAATATTTAAATAATTAATAAATTTATTCGAATTATTTACGATAAAAAAAAATTAATAACTATTTCGAAATTTATATTTTTAATTATATTAAAAAATTTAAAAATTTTTATTAATTTTATAAATTATATATAAATTAATATATTTAAATATATTTAATTTATAAAATTATTAAAAAAAAAAAATAAATTTTTTACAACGAAATAAAAAAATAAAAAAAAAATAATCGTAAAAAATAAATAAAAAATATTTTAATAAATACACTTATAAAAAAAAACGATTAACATTTAAAACGATAAAAAATATATTAATATAATATAATATTTTATATTTTTTTAACCCTATTTAAATTTTATACATCGATTTTAATATATTAAAAAATAACATTAATATTTATATATATTATATAAAAAAAAAAAATTAAATAATTTAATTAAAAATAAAAAATTTAAAACATTTTTATTAAAAACTATTATAAATTTGATTATATTTTTATTACATATATTAAATAACGTAAAAAAAAATTATTAATTAATAAAAATAAAAATATTTAATTTAATTTAAACATTATAAAAAACATAATATTTTATAATAATAATTTAATAAAAAATTTATATATTTATAAATTATAAAATTATTTTTAATTTAAATAAATATAAAAATTTAATTAATTTAATAATATTTAATAATAAAAATTTACATTTTATTTAAACATTAAAATACATTATTAAATTTAATATTATTATAATATATAAATTAAAAAAAAATTATATAATATTAAATATATTATTTAAATTACTTATAAATATAAATATAAAAAAAATAAATATTTTTAATAAATTAAATAAACTTTTAAATAAAAAAAAAATAATTATAATTAAAAAACCATATATAAATATTATTCGAAAAAACACTTTCGATTTTATAATTAATAATTTTAAATACAAATTATACGAATATAACTTACTTATTATTAAAAAATATAATTTTTATATAAATTAATTCGACATTATTATAAAAAATAAAATAAAAATATACGAAAAATTCGAAATAAAAAATAATTTTAAATATAATTTAAATAAATATAAAATTTAATATATATAATATAATAAACTTATAATATTATTTATATAATAACTTTTTATAAAAAAAATTAAATATTTAAAATAAATTATACATTTTAAAAAATTATTATTCGATAATATTTTAAATAATTTATAATAAAAATTATATAAAATTTAAAAAAATATAAATATAATTAATATCATTTATAATTAATTATAAAAAATTTATAAAATACTTAAAAAATTATTTAAAATATATAATTATAAAAAAAAAACGTATAAACCTTATAAAAATATATAATTAATCGTAAATTTATTATATTTTTTTTATATTATAATTTTAAATATTATAATAAATTTTCCATAAAATAAAAAATTTAATATATTCGAAATTATTATCGATAAATTTAATAAAATAATATAAATTATTTTCGAAATAATAAATTAATTCGTAAAATAATAAATCGTCGTATATTATAATCGATTTTTATTTTTTAATTAAAAAATATTTAAAATTATAATTAATAATCGAAATTTTAAATTTTTATTCGAATTTTAAAAATATATATAAATAAAATACGAAATTAATTTTTTATATTTTATAATATATTATTTTTAAATCGATAAATAATTAAAAAAATATATTTTATTTATTAAATTAATTTTAAAATATTTTATATATTTATTTAAAAATAAAATTTAATAATATTAATATTTATTTCGATTATAATTTAAAATAAATTTAATAAAGTTTTTTATAATAAAAATAATATTAATAAAAATTATATATAAATTTATATTAAATATTATTATATAATATATTAATATAAAAATAAAATTTTTATCGAAATTTCGAATTAAAATATACGATACGATTATAATATCGATTATATTATCGAAAAAATATTATAATTTAAAATATTAATTTATATATTTTAAAAAAAACGATAAAATATTATTTAAATTATATAAAAAATATAATATTTTAAAAATAATAAAATTCGATTTAAAATTAAAATAATAATTCGTCGAATTTTTTAAAATAATAAAAAAAATTAATAAATTAATTTATAAATTAAAATTTTCGAAAAAATAATATATTTATAATATCGTATTAATAAATTATTTCGAATTAATTTTTTTATTAAATATTTTTAAAAAATATTTATTTAA
The DNA here is from genome assembly GCA_902806595.1 of Pyrenopolyporus hunteri. NCBI lineage: Eukaryota > Fungi > Ascomycota > Sordariomycetes > Xylariales > Hypoxylaceae > Pyrenopolyporus > Pyrenopolyporus hunteri. Next base: position 174,104 of record CADCXC010000009.1, on the reverse strand, counting down.
ATTAAATATTATAATAAAAAAAAAATATTAAAAAATATTTTACGAAAAAATAAAAATATTATTTAATAATAAAAATATTATAATTTTAAAAATAGATAATATCGAAAAATATAAATAAAAACACCTTTTATATTAATAAATCGATACTTTATAAATATAAATACTTTAATTATAAATTATATATATATAAATATTTAATTATATAATTTAAATTTTATTATATAAAATATAAAAGTAATATTTATCGATTATTAAAGTTTAAAAAAATTAAATAATTTATAATATTTATATTTTATTTATAATTTAATTTCGTATAAATATTAATAAATTATAAACGTTATTAAAATGTAAAATTAATAATATATAAATAATTATTTATGTCGGTAAATTATTTAATATAATAAAATATATATTTATTTAATTATTTATTTTTCGATCGACCGATATTTTTTATTTCCGTTTTTAAAAGTTTAAATATCGACTTATTTTATATATATCGAATTTAGATATAAACCTATTCGATTTTTTATATCTTTTTTAAACTTTTTTTAATTTTTTTCTTTTATTAATATTATAATAATCGGTAATGGTTTTTTACGAAAGATTCGCTGCCGTCGACGTTAATAATAATTTTTTATAAAATATTTAAAATAAAAATAATAAAAATTATTCGAATACGATTAAAGGAACGTATAAATATTTTAACGAATTAATTATCGATATTATTAAAAAATTCGAAAAATGAAACGAAACCTTAAATTACTTCGATAATAAAATATTTAATATTTAAATTTAATTCGATTAATTTTTTAATAAATTTAAAATATTCGTAAAATATAAAAAACGACGACCCGCGTCGCTAATATAAAACTTTCGCTTAATTTTTAACCCTTTTTTTTTTAATTTTCGCCTTCGAAAAAATTTTTTTTTTCGTCGTTAATAACGTTTTTATTTATTAAAAAAATATAAGTTATTACCGTTACCGTTTACGTAATGACTTATAAACGTTATTAATATAAAATGTTTTTTTAATAAAAAAGTTAAATTTATAATAAATATATTAAAAAAATTTAATTAATTTTAATTAAAAAAAACAAATTAAAATAATTTAATTTAAAGTAATTTTTTTTTTTAAAATAATAAATTTTAACCGTTACAAAAAAAAAAATAAAATAATTTTTCTTTTTTATTTTAAACTAATTTAAATAAATTATATAATAATAAATAAATTTTCCAAAATTTAAAACCGTTTAAAAATAATGTTAATATTTTATAAATTATAAATTAATCGAATATTTATAAAAATAATTAACGATTTTTAATAAATCGTAATATATTTATATAATTAAAAACCCTTTTAAATAATATTTTTAAAAATAATATTTTAAATATTTTTTAAATATTATATATTATTTAACTTTATAATATTATTTATTATATTATTATTTTATTAAAATAAAAATATAATTAATTTTATACGACATTTAAAAAAAATATTTTATTAATTATTTTATTAAAATCGTAATTTATATTAAAATTGTAAAATTTTAATTAATATTTTACGTATTTATATATTAAACGTTTAATTTTCCTTTTATAATTATATCGCATTTTAAAATACGACGTAAATCGTAAAAAAAACCGTTCGCTATATTAAATTAATTATTATTATAATAATCGAATCGAAAATTTATAATATTCCGATAATTACGTTTTAATTATAAAATATTTCCACCCCTTTTTATAATATTAACGTTTTAAAAATAACCTTTATTAAATTCGAAAAAATATAAATTAAACTTTTAAATACAATAAAAACCGTACTTAAAATAATGATAATATCGAATTTTTAATTTAATAATTATCATATCGTAATTATAAACGATAAAAATTATATTATAAATATTATTAAAATAATTAATAATAAATATTTTAACTACGGTAAAAAAAACTACTAAATAAAAAATTATTATTAACGTTTTTTTTAATAAAATCGACGATTTTTAAATAAATACGAAAAATTTAAAAATAATAAAATAACTTTTAAAAAAACTTTATTTAAAAACGATTAAAAAATTCGTTTCGATAACTATATAAAAAATTTTTTTCGTAAATAAAAAAATAACGTTTGATTTAACGTCGAAATCGTTTAAAATAATAAAAACGACGAAATCGAATATAATTTTTTCGAAACTTTAATCGTCAAATCGAATTTCGATTTCGACGAAAAATTTAAAAAATTTTTCAACGATATAATATAAAAATAAAATAACGATGTTTACTTCGTATAAATAAACATATCCAAATAATTTTTACTATATATAAAAAATAAATTAATACGAAAAAATTAAAAAAACCTTTATAACCTATTTTAAATAAAATTATTTAAAAGTAAAATTTTTATAATATTTTTCGATTACAATTATATTATTTATTACGTATCGAAAATTTTAGTTAAATTTTATCGACGATATTAAATAAATTAATCATTTAAAATAAAAAATATAAAAAATAAAAACTTTTCGATTAATTATAACGTTTTAATTATAATTAAATTCGAAACAATTAATAAATTAATTTTTTAATTTATTATTTTAATAAATGTTATTTTAAATAATATTTTTTTAAAAAATTTTACTTTAAATAAAAATATTTTTTATAAATAAAAAACGTTTTACGTCGTTAACGAAAAATTAACTTTAAATAATTTCGTAAATAAATCAACATTACGTCCCTTAATTTTAAACTAATATACGACGGCTTATATTACCTACAAAATTATTTATTCGATAATCAAAACTCCTTTTATTAAATAATATAAATTAATATTTAAAAACCTTAAAATATTATTTTATTTTAAATTTTATAAAAAAAAAATACTTAAACTTTTCGATATTAAACTTAAATAAAAAAATAAAATAAAAATTTAATATCGAATAAATATAAACGATTATAATTCAATAAAATTACTATTTCGACGATATAATTTACCGTAAATTAAAATTATAAAAAATTTTTTATTTAAATATAAAAAATTATATATAAAAAATAATATTAATTTTTAAAATTTACCATTTTTATTAACTTCGAAAAAAACTTTTAACGAAATTATTAAATTTTAAATAATCGATAAAAACATAATTTAATAATTTTATATTAATTATCGTCGTTTAAATAATATTATTATTAAAAATACCTATCCCCTATTTAACGTTATAAATTAAATTTAAAAAATCATAAACTATAAATAATATACTTTTTTAAACCTTAAAAACGATTTTTAACATATTTTTATTTATCTTTTTTATCGAAAAAAAATAATATTCGTAACATTATTTAAATTATATTAATAAAAAATAATACCTTTCGATTTTTATAACATTTTAATAACGTTTTAATTTATAATAAAAAAAATTTTAAAATTATATTAAAATTTCGTCGATAAATTATTAAATAATATATATATATAAGCCAATATTATAAAATACCTTTATAAATATATTACCATAATATTCCATTACCTCGTCGAATATAACCTATTATTTAACCCTTAAAAAATATTATTATTCGTATAAAAAAACGTATTTTTAAATTTTTTAATTTTAAAAAATAATATAAAAATTAATCCGATAAAAATCGCTACGATTAAAAATCGCCTTAAATTATTTATTATAATAAAAATACAAATATTCGTAAACGTAATAAACTATTTTAAATACTTAATAAAAAATTATTTATTAATAATAATACCCCTTTTAAAATTAATAAAAAAACTTAAAAATAAATTCGTTACTTTAAATTAAATTATTAAAAATATTTAAAAAAATATTTAAAACGTTATTATTATTATACCTTTAATTAAATTATTTAATTAACATCATTAATCGATTATTAAAATCGATATTAATTAAAAATATATAAAAACTACACTTTTATAACCTTATATATATAAATCGAATTCCATTTTTTACCTCGTAATATATTTCTCGAAAAAATTAACTAATATTTAATAAAAATATATTACTTAAAAAAAAAATTATTAACGATTATATTAATATTTTAACATTAAAAATATTAAATCAAAAATAACGATATAACCGTAATTATTAATTATAAATTATTTAAAACTTTAAATATAAAATTCGATTAATTTATAAAAATTTTATATTTTTTAAACATTATAAAACATTACAATATTCGTATTATTTATAAGATAAATAAAATAAATATTTTAATCGATTATTTATTTCGATTCGAAATAATTTTATCCGTTAAAAAAATTAATATTAAACCTTTAATAACGAAATTACACAAATTTATTAAAATAAATTTATAAATTATTTTCGAACATTTTAATTAAAAAACGGCGTTATTTCCTTTTTTAAAAATTAAATAAATAAAATATTATTTTATAATATATAATAACTATTTATATAAAATTACTTAACATTAAAAAAACTTCGAAAATTTACTTTACATCGTAAATACGTCAATAAAAGCAATTATTTTAAAAATAATTTTTAAATATAATAAATTATTTACGACTATAAAAAAAATTTATTAAAATTTAAACTATATTATAATTAATATTATATAAAAAAACGCAACTCGACGATATTAATATTTCGAAATAACGTTAATCGTTTAATAAATCATTATAAAATATTTAATATATTAATTAATAAAAAAATCGAATTCGATTTTTCCTAATTTATAACTTATTTACCCGCCGACTTCGTTAATATAATAAATAATCGATTATACCTTTATAACCGCTACCTATATTTTAATTATTATTAAATACGTAATAAATTAAATAATCGTTAAAATCGTATCGACGATATTTTTTATTAACACCATTTCGATATTTATTAAAATTAAAAAAACTTTTAATTACTTTCGTAAATAAATATCGAATAACATTAATACGTTTATTAATAAAAAAATTAAATAATAACATTAAAAACGCAATTTAATAATAAAATTTATTACTTCGTTACGCTTTTAAAATAACGAAAAAATTAAAAAAATTAACGGCGATTTAAAACGTATTATATTTAAAAAATATTAAATTAATTTAACCGTACGAAATTTTTTAAAATTATTAAAATAAACGATAAATATTTATAACCGTATTTTTAAATTTAACGGCTATAGTAATTTTTTTCTTATATTTAAAACTTAATTTTTTTAAAATTAATAATCGAATTATATCGAATACGTTCGAAAATTAATAAAAAAAAAAAAAAAATAAATTTATTAAATAATTAACGACGTAATACGAAACGTCGATAATAAAAAATTATTTTAATAATTTAAAAATCTTTCGAAAATAAATTAAAATATATTTATAAAAACGAAAAAATTTTATTCGAATTTATACGCTCGATAATTAAATCCTTTAAATGTAATAACGTACCGTTAAATACAAATCATACTACGACGACTTTTAAATTATCGTAAATTATTACGTTAATAATATATATTATTTACGAAATTTCAAAAATATTTTATTATTTAATAAATATAACGATATTAATTTATTTTTAATATACGTAAATAACGATTACTTCGTACGAAATATATAATACGTTAATTTAACGTTATTAAAACGTAACCGTTAATATATAACGAAACGAAAAAAAATATAAATATAAAATTTTAATATAATTTTTAATATATATAATTTTTAATATTATTTTAATATTATTTTATATTTTAAATAAATTTATTTTAATAATTAAAAAATTATTATTAAATAAAAAAAAATAATATAAATATTTAATTATATAATTTAAATTTTATTATATAAAATATAAAAATAATATTCGCCGATTATTAAAATTTAAAAAAATTAAATAATTTATAATATTTATATTTTATTTATAATTTAATTTCGTATAAATATTAACAAATTATAAACGTTATTAAAACATAAAATTAATAATATATATATATATATATTTATATAATATAATAATATATATAATTAATAAAAAATATTTTACTTAATAATTAAGTTTTTTCTTTTTATTTTTTAAAGTTTCGATTACTAAATCCTCCGGGCCCTTTAAGTTTCTAAGGCTTAAACCTTATGTAAAAGATAATACTATAGTCGTGTAGCTTTATAAGTTCAAGTACCTACCTATATATAAGTCGTCTAGTCGATGAAAAACAAAATTTCATAAAAACGAACCGGAATAAAATAAAAATGCTATATAATATCTACACCCAATACCACAAACCCCACATCATTGACGGCGACAGCGCTACTCCCATCCCTATCTCCCTCTACGTTACCTACTTCAGTGACGTCGCGAGACGAGGACGAGACGGTGTAGACCGTACGGTCCACCAGCGTCGAGATCTCTTCTTAGCGATTGATCGTGTTTCTCTTCCTCGCGAACTTCCCATCGATACAAGGATGTAAAATTCTATCCCCAGGTGTCGTACAACTACTAATTATTGGGCGCTTCGCTCCGCCGGTTTTGGCGAGATCAATTCCCAGAGAGAAACAGTCAATGGAGCTACCCATTTAACACAAGACCGCCTTGACCGTGACAGCGGATAAGGAGACAACAGAGAGAGCAACCCTCCAGCTCTGCTGATGGACCAGACCCAGAGCGTACCGGTTTAAGCGGTTGGCCAATGTCGGTTATCGAGGCCGGAGATTCTTACCCTCCAAACGAGCTACAGAGATAGATAGTATCCACATCGGATCATCGGGTCATCGGGTCAAGATAATTCTTCTCGAGTTCGAATAGACTGATCGGAAATCTTGATCGAGAAGTGGGAAGAAGGACGGTCCCGTCGCCCGTACCCCTCTCGAGCCTACACGACGGCAATGCTACCAACCCAGTGTCGTGCCATGTCGTCTCGTGTCGTCTCGTATCGGGGGAGTGTACGATGATACACCCATTCGGACTTCTCCTTCTTCGAGATCCTGGTCCGCAAGAGGGAGATTTTATCCCAAGTTGGAGATGTCAAGTTGTAGGCAGCATGGAGGTTTGGCGTTATGAGGCTAGATTGCAACCTCCATGCGCAGTAGCTACCAATAATCAACGTCCCCAATCAAGAATCGGGGAAATTTCAGCTGCCTCTTCCCCGCAAATTGCTCCCCACCGTTGGTAGGAGATCGGAAGGAAAATACCACCAAACTAAACCGCTTATGGCGTATAGCAAGCTAGCTTACCTTGCCTCGGTGTTCCTTCTCTGTCGATAGCGTCTTGGTTTCGCGACCATTGTCAGGGTACCCAAGGCAAGACAGCTAGAACATTCCTTTGTTTATTCCCATTCCCCAGATATAACGAGCCGACAGAGCCCCAATCGACACGACGACGCAGTTTGGTTCGTATTGTCGCGCAGCATACAATCTCTCGCAAAGACGAACCAGCCCGGGTTATTCCATGCTGTAACGTAGTAGTCGAACTCTTTGCGGGAGTCAGCAGTTGTCAGCGGTTCGTTCAAATCATCCTCCATGGCCTCGACCTTAGGGAAGGGCGCCGACGCCGATGCCGTCGAAACGGTACCGGCGCCGTCTGTGGCGCTGGAAGAAAAACACGAGACAATGGGCGACATCATCCGGAGCGCGCGGCTCGCGACCGAGAAAGAGCACAAAATGACGCTGTGGCAAGGTCTCAAGCTCTATCCCAAGGCTGTCGCGTGGAGCATCCTCATCTCGACCTGCATCGTCATGGAGGGTTACGACATCTCCCTGGTCAACAACTTCTACGCCTTTCCTCAGTTCAATGAGAAGTACGGCGTCGCAGTAACCGACCCGGAAGGCAAAGTCTCCTACCAAGTCCCAGCCGCCTGGCAAGCCGGGCTTAGCAACGGTGCAGTAGTGGTGAGTTAAGAGCTTTCACGCGCCTATGCGCCCCAAGTTAAAACAGCCCACCCCATTCCTAAGCCCGCAACAGAAATCACTCGCTGCTGTCGACCGCACCGGGTGTGTTTTCTAAAAGTCTCGTGGTCTAAGTTGCGCGGTGAAATCTTTCCCATCAATTTAAGAAACAGGCGATGGCTATTTTAACACTCGGTTTTCTCCCAGGGCGAAATCATTGGCCTGATGATAAACGGCTGGGTGTCTGAGCGGTTCGGGTATCGGTACACGGTCATCTCCTGTCTCGTACTTATTATCGCCTTCACCGCCATCTTCTTCACGGCGCAATCTGTCGTGCATCTCCAGGTTGCCGAGATCTTGTGCGGTATCCCGTGGGGTGTCTTCCAGACATTGACCATCACGTACGCCTCCGAAGTCTGCCCCGTAGCTCTGCGTGGGTACTTGACGACCTATATCAACTTCTGCTGGGGCATAGGCCAGATGATCGGGATCGGCGTCATTATGGGCAATCTCTGGCGTACCGACGAGTGGGCGTATCGCATAGTAAGTTCTTTGGTTCTAGTTTCCTCGGCGGGTGATGCTAACAGGCAATGAATAGCCCTACGCGCTCCAATGGATGTGGCCGGCTCCTCTCATAATCGGAATCTTCTTCGCGCCTGAATCTCCTTGGTGGCTCGTAAGAAAGGGGAAGCTCGAAGCCGCCAAGAAATCCCTCCTCCGCCTAACTAGCCTGGACCGGGAGACAGACTTCGACGCAGACGAGACCGTTGCCATGATGGTACATACTTCGGCGTTGGAGCAAAAGGTTATATCAATCCCATCCGGCTTCCCTGGTTGTTGCTAATCCTCTTGCTGCAGATCACCAAGGGAGCTAGCTATCTAGATTGTTTCAAAGGCGTCGACTTGCGTCGCACAGAAGTATGTCTATAGCGTTCCGTAATCATTTTAACGCCACTTTGGCGCTGACCGAGACAGATCGTGTGCATGTGCTGGGCTATCCAGAACTTGAGCGGCAACTCCTTTTCCAATTATTCGACGTACTTCCTGCAACAGGCCGGCCTTGACAACGACAAGGCGTATTCGTTTGCCCTGGGTCAATACGCCATCAATTGTGTCGGTGTCTTTGGGGCCTGGACGCTTATCACCTTAGGGATCGGGCGAAGGTAAGTTAATATGTACGCACCGATCTGGCCGAGATATTAATACCGTGTTTACAGGACGTTATACCTATATGGCCTTGCTGGTCTCTTTGTCATGCTCATGATCCTTGGCTTTCTCGGCCTAGCTTCTGATAGGAATGCCGCGTCGCTCGCGACAGGTAGTATCATGCTCGTGTGGGCTCTATGCTACCAATTAACAGTCGGCACCGTCTGCTACTCCTTGGTGGCAGAGATCTCGACTCGACGCCTGCAGATTAAGACTGTGGTTCTCGGACGTATCCTCTAGTAAGGCCCCTCCTGCTCGATGCGAGTTATAGGAAGCCGATACTAACAAGCCGCAGCAATATTGTCGGCATCATCTGCGGAGTCCTGACGCCGTACATGCTGAACCCGACGGCGTGGGACTGGGGCAACTACGCCGGATTCTTCTGGGTGAGTGGCTTACCTGTAGTTCCGGTTCCTGTTTTCATCTACTAACGCCATCCCTGGGTAGGCGGGATCATGCTTCCTCTGCTTTGTCTACACGTTCTTCCGCGTACCCGAGCCGGCCGGCCGAACGTTTGCGGAGCTAGACCTGCTATTCGAGAAGAAGATAAGCGCGAGGAACTTCGCGACAACGGACGTCGACGTGTTTGCCGAACAAGTCGAGGAGAAAATGATGAAGAACTATCACGACCAAATTGCCATTTCGAATATGAAAATAAAGGTTTGAGGCGCGATAAGAAGTTCGTGCGATTTCCGGCGCAGATCGGCCGAGACGAAGCCTAAAGCAGCGGAAGACGACGCAGCATGTATGTTAAGGCGATGGTACTCCGCCTGGGCACCTAGTACATATTCATTTCGAGGGTCCTTGGTGTATGTAAATTTATGAAGCGAGTGGTCCATATTTATTTGCACGATTCGTAGTGTGAATTACTTGTAAGGGGTAGATATGAATGTCGAGTCACAACTTGGGGATGCGAAGAACTGATATATGCAGCTTTCGAGCCCTCGTAGGACTATCCAGGGGTAACTGGAGTTATGAAGGACCCGGGTAAGCAGCAACAAATCCTATTGGTTACGCAGCGCTGGCACCTCTCATCGTACCACCTGCATTCGAGTTACAATTATAGAAACTCGGGACCGTTACAATGAAGTTGTAATGATGAGTTAATTTAGAAAGATAGTATGCCTTACTTGGTGAATTAGCGTCCGTATGTTGACGCGGGCTACGCTGTATGAACAGTACTACGCATTATTTAGCCATAAGCCTAAGCTTCGGACGAAGAGCAGACGGCGAAGAGGGTGTTGGACCAACGCTTATGACTACATTATCTAACGCGAGGAGCCTCTCTCCTCCCGCCATTCAAACGAGCTTGATCACATGCCATCGGAGAACATAACCATTAACAAGATAAATGTTGCGACCGCATTCAGGGGGTAAGAGTGGGGGGGCTCGATTGGACAGGATAGAATAGCCGAAGCTGCGCTCATTTGCCAAAGAGTACGACGAGCATCTCGCGAGAAGAGCAAGGCGCGCTGCTACCGATCCGGTAACGAGGGCTTAACCTGCATCTCGGCCGTGGTGTCCCGCACGGTCTGGCCCTTCTTATATTCCTCCTCCAAGGCCTTCTGCATTTCGAAGTCGAGCTGGCGCTCCCGCTTGATGCGCTGCTGCTCCATGTCGCGCAGGACGCCTTGGTGCATAGCCTAAAAGAGAGACACGTCCAATGAGCTTATGTCTTATCTGCTGTGCGTTTCCCGACGGGCTTGCGTACCTCTTTCTCCATCCTCTGCTGGAAGTGTACCATGATAATTGTCCCGACGGCAAAGAGCGACGTACCGGCCAAGGTGAGCTTCGAGGTGCGCGACATCCTGGTGGAAATGGACGGGAGGTGCCAGGACGATTGGGCGATCAGGTTTATGGCGGTATTGGCTACCTATATAGCGACTACCATGTCTTTCTCCTTATAGGGACTCTTTAAGGGAGTTAGGTTTGGGTAATTCGACCGTTATCAGAGCTCATTGGAGCTTGATCGAAGGATGGCGACGAGAGAAACAGAAAAGAGGCGCGTACATGTATTCTTAAGAAGCTTCTTTGAATTTTGGATATCGGAGAATGAGACCATTATCGATAACGATCGAGCAGCGGCAGCGGGAAGCCCGATTCATGCCGGCCGCAATGTGCGAGGCACCGTGAGGGGTGCCACGCCGGACCATAAGCAATTTTTCCGCTAAACCGCCAATTCAAAGAATTTCTAGAAATTCAAGTTAGAAACCCACTTTAATTACAAGGGTACGTTAAAACTATAAGGCTTATAACACATACAACCACTAAATCTCTTTATAAATATAAAGTTTATAACGTTTAATATCGTTATAAAATTCGTCGTATAAATTTTACGCGTTTTATATATTTATTATATTTATATAATATTATTAAATTATTTAAAATTTATTTTTTTTTAAATAAAATTAATTATTAATTAAAATAATTATTATATTTAATCGTATAAAATTATCGTTATTCGATAAATTATAATTAAATAATATATACGTAAATAAATAATTAAATAATATTTCGATATATATTTTTTTAAATATTAAATTATATAATTACGAAATATTTAAATATAATAAAATACTTTAAAAATAAAAAAAAATAACGTTATAAACCCTATAATTTTAGCGTACCCTTATAATTAAAATAGGTTTAACATCTGGAAATTCTTTAAATTAGCGGTTTGGCGGAAAAATTACTTATGGTCCGGCGTGGGGTACATAAGTAGGTACCTAGTTACCTACATGTAGGTAAGGACTCTGTAATCCGTACCTGTACCTAATTCCATACGCTGAGAGAGCTTCATCCTACCTAATACCCATCACCAATACAACATACAATATCGTCAATCTTTCCTAACACACCTGTGCGGGTATTTTTATATCTTACTTAAAAAAGAGACATATTGAAATGTTTCAGACACGGTAAGCCACCTAGGTACCTGGGGTATGTAACCTCATGGACTTCAAAAAAGGGACCCAGGTCTCCTTCAACAACATATCCTCCAAAGAGCAGGGCTACCCTCCTAAATATAACTCAAAATACCCAGTGCTACACTAATGGAGCACAAGGCACCGACGTCACTTCGCCGGACCTGGGTTCTACTTGGCCTGACCTGATCTTGAGTGAGGAGTGGCCCTGGCAATGTCCGACCCCCGTATCCCGCTACGCACTTTGAATACTACTATATCGACGTAAGTCGCCCAAATTCGCCGATATGGTCCCCAGAAGGCAGAGTATCTCCAAGATGTATCGTCTATTCACGTCATAGTGTTGACTTATCGACGCAATGCTTTTATTATGCAGACAAACCCTCGCCTTTACTCCGTTACTCCGTAACTCCGCAAGGCTTGCTTGGAAGCCGGCCCACGAGACCCTGTAGACCATTCGGACCCTCGCCCCCATCCTGAACTTCATCTGAAAGCCGGAGTTCGCTAGCCCATACATGCATGTCATGGATATGGAGGATACGGCTCGGTATGGCCACCATCAAACTTAGGTACCTAAGACGATCCGTTGGTTTGTGACACCTGACGACAAGGGGACGGAAAATCCCGACATGAAGCATCCTCGTATGTAACTCCAACCCTGACCCTAACCCTTATGCAAACCATACTCCATAGCTGGAAGATGGATTTCACCCGCGTAGTCCGTCACCATAGGGAATATTAGCTGAGCTCGAAACCCAGTCCAGGTTGACCTCTCGGTCCGAAGCCGATAGAACGTGAAAACCGCACGGACTTGTTTCTGGAGAGGGTTCAAGATGAAGATCTTCTCGAACTATCGGCATGGACTCTCAACGTATGTCAGCTCCGGAGGGCTCGGAGGGTGGGGCCGTTACCCCCATTGCCTAGGCGAGGCGCGAGAAAGGGTGGGAAAAGCATGTGTGGGGGATTAACCCCTATGGGGGTATTGGAGATAATCTGGATGATCCAAGTGACTGTGGTCACCCATGCGGGTCGAGTTAATCGAACATGAACGGTTGCTATCCCACCCGACAGTGCCTTAAGCATAGATCCCCAAACGTCGAAAACATGTATCAATATTCTTTCCCCGCAACAACCGAAGTCAGCGCCGTAATGAATAGGTAGGTAGGTAGGTATGTAGTCCGACGATACGATCCGATCCGATCCCATATCATCCCCCGGATTTAGTAGGAGCGAAAAAAAATGGGGACGACTCGTGCTCGATCAGTAAGATAATCAAGTATTCCATTTAGAAGTGAGCATTCTCTGCAAGGGTTTCCATGAGCCTTATTGCTGCTATCCTAATTCCACCCCCTTTTAGATCCAGTAACACTATGTCAAGTATCAACAGGCCCTTCTTAATAAGGACGTTTCCTGGGATCCGCGACTTTCTCTGGAACATTGCTTATCCATAATTCTTCGTCTGAGCGCGTTACAAGCCAAATTTTGGGGCTTATATGATATATGATAATGTAACGCAAATACTCGTGACGACTCACTTTTCTCTTCAATGCATGACCAATATGTATCCTAAGAATTATAGCAATAGTACATCTTAATATTCATGATATTTCGGCCTCTTGTTTTGTGGCCCTTCTCTTCTTGTCTCCTATTTACTTTCTTCGGAGTGTTATTTCTCAAGTTCCGTTCATTTATATATTCCTATTCTCACATCACTTATTCGGCCAATCAAAGGACAACCTAATGAGAAATTCAGAGAACTGCATAAGCCGCAAATGCGTGCTTTCCCGATGCTGGCTATGCCGATTCCGTATATCAGAGAGCGAACCCGTTGTTGCTAGTAAGTAAGCACGAGAAAGCAACGGAGAGATTCGCCTAACAACGACGGTAGTTACCGAGTCTGGCCTCACGACTGCTGAATTCATGTACAGCGATTCTGCTATTCACACAGATAGCCTTCAGGAATTGAGGCTCTTCCCGTGTCAATATCATCCCTGTCTTCATAGCAGCGGAGTCGTTGTAGGTTGCCACGCGGCTTGTTTAGCAGTTGCATCTCCTCCCTCCGCATCATTCCTTCGAGCAACCCAGCATTCGTTCGAGCCTAGGGAAATAGAGCAGGGCAGAAGGCATGCCCACATCCAGCGGACGCTTGCGTTGAAACTCAGTCTCCGGTATCAACGGCTCCCGATAGAACTATGGTTAATTGTTGCCGACCACCTTGTCCGTGAGAGCGCCACAATCACAACCCTACAGACCTACGCTGTTGGGTATCTTAGGTCGGATGTAAATATTCAAACTACCTCGAGCATATGGGCCCGGTATGTCTACTTAGATGATACCGCTTATATTTCTGCACTTTCGAACGAGCCGGAGGATGAGAAAAGCGTCTGTATCTTGGATATCACGGCGACCCCACACATCGATACATTGTATGTTTCCGAAGACCATCTGGGAATCAGGCAGATAATATTTGCAAGATCTGGTGATCCCACTGACCTATCGCGCCTCGACTACCGTAAGCCAGGGGTTTGGTGGCAGACCGTTTCCGTTCTCTCTGGAGTTCTACGAGTAAAGTCTGACGTGAGTTCTACTTTAACCTGCCTGCGCAATCATACTAACCTCCGACTTAGGGGTTTAAACTTCGACGTATAACTAGTACCGCGACGTCTGAATGCCACCAAACAGATATTCTGTGGCCGAGCCCGATGTCTACCCCCCGGACAAAGCTCCTCCACTTTCATAGCCTTGTCCCAACGTATGCCAGCTTACCCAGTCGTCATGCTCTCCGAATGACTTCACTCAAGTGCAATGATCCGGCAATTACAGGATATTCCGGTTGCTGGAGCGGCTCCATATTCTATCTCCATGCTCACGTGAATGGAGAAGACCTGTCCTTTTATCAAGATCTCGACCTTCGTCTACGTCATCCGCTCTGGGTCTACATGCCTGTCGACTTTGATGAAACCATTTCCGCCATCTGGCAGCGGCCTGGGAAACAAAATCGGCATACAGCTATAATGGTAGGTCAACTATCTAGCTTTTGTTCTTTCCCAGCCCTAATCTAACTTGTCACCCAAAGTTCCAGACGAATAAAGGTCGGGTTGCCACGATAGGGCCGCATCATGCACCCCGATCGCCAGGGCTTCTCTGGACTCAAATACATACTACTTCAGGGGAAGCGACTGAAATATACTTTAACGATTCACCTCTTGGCGTCTACCAACTAGCAAGCGAATCTCCCCCACATTACGAGCCTGCTCATGTCTCGAATATTTTACCTCTACACCCAACGAGTCGAGGCGTCGAAGGCTTCTTCTACAGCTCCGCCTCTCTACGAGATGTTGAGGAGATTGTTACGTGTGAACGACGATGCGAGACTTACTGCTTAGTATGCGGCCTCCTCATTCGTTACTCGAACGGCAGCCGAGCTTGCGTTGGGGAATTCCGACTAGATAGCACCGGTACGACATTCAGAGTCAATAATTATTCGACGATATATCTTGGATTTTCTCGTAGCAAGGATAATTATCCCTATGTGGCGAGGGTTGAGATATCCCCACCTAAAGATAGGGGTTCGCATGAGTGGCTCGAATTACCGTGGGAAGGAGAGTTGGAATGGTGGTTTTGCGAGCAGCAGTGTAAAATTTATCATAGCAGCAAAGAAATCCCAGAGACGAGATGACACGGGAACGTTGCTTTATGTAAATAGGTACATCATTTCGGAAATGGCATGATATGACCGGCGGCTTCTCCCCCCTATTTAGGAATTAAAAGAACTTCATATTTCGCATAATGCCTAGCCACTTACGAGAATCATCTGAGCAGAGACTAGATGGTCCTCGTCTACACAACCCAAAGATAGAAGCATCTGAAAATGCTCTAATGGGATGGCAAGGAAGAATCAAATACGATTAACTACGTGAGCGCTACCCTAACCCTAACCCCATCCCTAACCCTGGATAGTATCCAAGGGCTTGCTTTGTGATACGTCAAGTCAACTGCCTTAGGTAGTACGCGCGAGTCAATCATTTGATCTTTCACTCAACAACACGACCATCCGATGATAATCGTGTTATATAATTGAGTCCGTCAAAACAGGCTTAAAAGGAGATGAGAGATTGCGTCTTCATATATAACCTCCCCAAGCTAAAGTTGGGGCGTCTCATTGCGTAGACCATCGTCTAATCTCTCTAGCTTTTCTTGGAATTATAGCTAGAGGTTGACATATGTGAAGTGCTTTCCCATAGGAGTATTTTCTTAGATATGAGAAGACACAAATATACTGCGTAAGTCTAGAGCGTCTAGAGGTGAACCAATACAAACAGTAAAAGGTAGCGCGCGTTGCATACGTTGGTGGGCAAAGAACAACCGTTAAAACAGGGACCATCTAATGTATTTCTAACATAAAGGCATCCATTAGGTACGCAGTATTGTCAAGTGGAAATGTCAAAAGAAAAAAAAAATGACGGTCAATTGTCAATTAATAAGAATGTCCTTTCGGTGGTCATAGGCTGGACGAAGTCCTGGAAACCGCCAAACCGCCATTCATTTTTATTCTACCGTATAGTGCGCGCACAGTACGTCACACTTTATTCCCGGCCACTGAAGCCACTATAAATTTAGGGCATTTAGCATGTACTACCCCTAGAATTCAGCGCTATCTACAGTAATCAACCACTATTTTTTTTTAAAATCTCAGGTTACACGGAAAAGGTACGTAGCTACATAGGTACAAATAGAAATATGGTGGCATATACATAGGTAGGTACCTACGTACTTCTTTTGTGTAACGTGAGGTTTGAAATAAATATAGCGATTGACCACTGTAGACAGCGTTATATTTCAGGGGTGATATGCGCTAAATACCCTAAGTTTATAGTGGTCGAAAATACGGTGTGGCGCACTATAGGCCAAACTGTCTAGTAAAATAAAAATGAATGGCGGTTTGGCGGTTCTCTGGACTTCGACCAGGGTCGTATATCGTAGGTACAATACATGTAAATAGTCGTAGACTCTGAAGAGCATATGTGCTGGGAAGACCTTCTGGCCCCACCTGACCCCCCGGCTCAGCCTCGTTAGCGTAGCTGCCCGCTGATTCGTGCTCCTGAGCTCCCCCCCAATACACGACTACGTAAGGTATGTACCTACTGTACTGTACAATACCTCCCATACATTCTACATCTCCAACCTTCAACACACTTCCTCGATCTATCACGACAAACACTTCCTCGTACTTCTATACGACAGCCGTCGAGCCGGCAAATAAAACGTCTCGCGCTCCCTTCCCGACCGCGTCGACCTACCCATCTATCTGTTACCGTAGCACGCCAGGATGGTATGCTCGATCCAACCTCTCCAAACCTCTCCCATATAAACGAAGACATTCCGGATTATAGCGCAGCTAGCTAACCACGCTCTTCCTCCAATATAGTCGGCCCAGAACTCGGCAGGCATCCAGACCCTACTCGATGTATGCAACTCCCCCACCTAGACACCGTAGCGTCGAAATCCTATGACGGAGTCTATGTAGCAACGTCTAGCTGACAGGTAGCTCGCGATGATCGCATAGGCCGAGAGGGAAGCTTCCAAGATTGTCCAGAAAGCCCGGGAATGTCAGTAAATCCTTTCGAAAGAAACCCCGCTCTTCGAAGATACCACCCAAGGAGATAGAGCTACGCGACTGCGGCTAGCAACCGTCACTAACTCGGCTTGCTTACAGTCCGAACCAAGAGGGTGCGCGAGGCGCGAGATGAGGCCAAGAAGGAGGTAGAAGCGTACCGCCGAGCGAAGGACGAAGAATTCAAGAAATTCGAGGCAGAGGTACGGCCCGTACATGCATACATACACACACCACACACGCACTCTCCTTTTTTTTCTATAAGCCAGCATCACCATATCCCCAATTAATCGACGCGGGGCGCATTATGCCATGCCATATCAAGCAAAGCAAGCTAACATCAAACCCCCCTACCGCAGCACACCCAAGGCAACAAGCAGGCCGAGGACGAGGCCAACCGCGAAGCCGAAGCCAAGATCAAGGAGATCCAAGCCGCGGGACAGAAGAGCCAGGCCAAGGTGGTCGACGACCTACTCAAGGCCGTCTTCGACGTCAAGCCCGTCCCGCCTTCGAAGTCGTAGATCCGCCTTATCATAGTCTACCGAGAAAAGCCGCGTTCCGGGGAATACTCTGTACTCTGTTCGGAAGAGGTCAATCGGCACGGTTGCGGCTTTGACACCGGGGATTCTCGTTGCCGGAGGACTGCGGCTGTGGAGTGTGTGTATTACATTACATATTACATGTTTTTAGGAACCGGTGTTTTCGAACCGAGGGGTGAACTCCCGAAGTATGGAGGGGAAGTAAGGTCGCTACCAGCGGCCAGTCGCGAGGAGCCTGTCCATCTATCCATCTGTTCATAGAGATTATAAGGCTGCCTAGCTACCAAAGCCGGCACCATATTGCATTTATTCGCTAGTTTCTACTATCGCATACTATTGCCAATTGATGACCCGTCCACATTATTGCAAGAATTCCACCAGCGTCGTGAGCATTTCTCTGGTATCCTTGCCCTCCGCATCCTCTACGTCAATCCCTTCAATCTGTTCCTGCAGCGTATCTTTGATAACGGCAAGCGTCTCGTCGCGGTCCGCGAGCAGCTTCTGTATCGTCTTCTTGGCGCCGTCGTCCTCGGCCACCAGCCACGCCAGCACCACGTCCAGGGTCTGCAAGCAGAAGAGGCCCGCGTCGAGCCGGCGCGAGAACCACTCGTCCGCCATCTCCTCCTTCTCCTCGGCCCCCATGCCGGCCTGCTCCGCGCGGATGGCCTCGTCGACGGCGCCCAGGCGCGCCGCGTACTCCCGCCTCAGCCGGACCAGCTTCTGCGCCTTCTCGTAGTCCTTCTCGACGAACTTGGCCAGCGTCCGGATCCGCTCGGCCGAGTCGGCCGGCAGCAGCCGCAGCATGGACCCGAATATGCCGATCAGGTGCTCCGTCGTCCGGCTGTCGTTGCTCTTCTTCATGAACAGCGTGAATATGTTCTTCAGCCCGCCCGCCTCGACCACGCGCTGGCACACCTCGGTCCCCGCCGCGCCGGGACCCCCCACCGCGTGATCTAGCAGCCGCAGCGCCGCGGCTTTGCTCATCTTGCCTTCTTTCAGCATGATTAGGCAGAGCTCTACGCCCTCCGCCTCGACGAACTTGGCCTTTCCGTCAGGCTCGTCCGCTAAGCACGTCAGCGCCTCGAATAGGTTCTCCATGTACTCCTCCTCCTCTCCGCCCTTTTCGGGGTCGCGTTTTCGGTAAGAAGCCACGAGCTGTAGCATGATATCTACGGCGTTCAAGCTGGCCAGCTTCCTCCGATTCTTCGGCGACGTCTGCACCAGTATAGCCAGCACCTCGGCGGCGTATTGCTTGTTCTGGCTGACGGTGGCCTCTTTCTTCTGTATTCGCCGTAGCAGCCAATTGAGCAGCTTGTCGTTTTCAGCAACCTGCTCCGCCGTGGCTGTCCGTCCGCTGCACAGATTCTCCACCACACTTAGCGCGTAGTAGACACCGCTCCGGTCAACCTCCTGCTCCTCGTCTAGCCTCTCGAAGTTTGATACGAGCAGCCCCAGCAGGTCGGCCTCGAGCAGAGCATCGACGAGCGCGTTCCATTGGTCGTCGTCGGCCGCGACGTCCTCGTCCGTTAGCTCGTTGATAATTTCGACGGCGTCAATCGCGATGTCCGTATTTTCATGTGCCAGTAGCCCCACAAGACTCGCGACGCTCCCCAGTTTCGCAAACTCAGGGTACAGCTCCGGGTGTTCGGAGAGGATAGATAGGGCCTTGATGTCGGCATCGAGGTCGGCCTCGCTCGTGATGAACTTCTGGGGGTCGTCCTCGAACTTGGCGCGCAGCTCGGCGTTCTTATTTATGCGCTTCTCGAAGTTGAGGGCGGTGCGCCGTAGCCAGGCGCTGTCGAACTTCTCCGGCGCGGCACTTGCGCTGGGGTCGGGGTCGTCGACGTAGTCTAAGACGTCGTTCTCCTGTGCCGTGATTCCGCCACCGTAGAATCGTCCCTCTTCGTCGTCGTCGGGCGGGAGATCCGGCCCGTAGTCACCATCTTCGTCTTCTGGGGGAGGTGCGGGACCGGCCTCGATATCGCCATCGTCGTTCGCAGCTTCGTCTTCGAGACGCGCGTGACGGCTGCTGTGGCCGTTTGGGCTTAGACGGGCGGACTTATAGATCTCATCTATATTTTCAACGCGTGTCGGTTAGAAAACGCGGAATCAAGAGTTATCGGGGAAAGAGGAAGAGGGCGAGGCGTACTGGGATCCCGGAGAGGATCTAGCTTGCGCTTGCTGCCGACGCCGGATGCCTAACAACTTACAAGTTAGTAGAACGTAGAAAAGCACAATTGGGGGATAGTCAGATACTTGCCTTGAAGAGTTCGTCTATGCTAGTCATTATGCAGGGGAGAGCGTATAGAGTGGTTGGGCGCAAGCGTGTTGCTAAGAAGGATGAGATACCTATTACCTATTAGGAAGTCTTGGAAAGAGTTGAACTCCAATTGACATTGACATAAGGGTGAAGCTTCTGAAGGTTGATGTCAGTGCGCGTTGGTACGGTGCTGTACGTACCTGCCCATCTATCTCTTACTACTTGAGGGTAGGTGCATGTATGTACCTGCTAATAGTAATTTGGCGGCACCAATACCTGGCTAGGTTGGAAGTCACCAGGTACAATGCAAAGCTTACTCTACCTACCTACTAATGCTGCTGTCCCACCTTATAGGTCATAAAAAGCATGCTGACCTGCCCGTATAATAGGTACCGGTAGCTTAGGTAGAGAGGCACTACCCATCGGTCATCTAACATTTTCTTAATGCGACCTACCGTAGACCAAACACGTTTTTCTTTATTCTAAGAACGACTCATTCAACTTATGAGTCATGTCTAACGGCAAAATATCTTCGAGATTTCCTCTGCTCTGCCTACTTGGACTCTTTACTTACATAGGTACCTAACATACCTACCCAGGTACCTACACTGCGTGTAGACGGACCCACCTGATTCACAACTTGGTTTGCCGTGGATGTCCCAGTCCCTCCTTCCCTCCTATCCTGCTATACTCATCCTCCTCCTTCTCCTTCTCCTCCTCCTCCTTCTTCTTCTTCTTCTTCCTCTTCCTCTTCTTTCTCCTTCTGCCCATTTTCAGTTGTCTTTTTAGAAACTAGACGTAATAAAGATCTCCCTCGTGTTTAGAATGCCTCCCACTCTTATACTTGTTCGCCATGCTCAAGCTCTACATAACGCGCATAGTTAGTTTGATATAATTAAATCCTGAGCTCTCGGCTTGTCGGTTTTTGTTCTGACGCTTCCCAGAGGATTTTACGATACCTGACCCTGATCTAACAGGGGAAGGGCACGAGCAATGTGCGGACCTTCGGAAGAGTCTGGTAGAGAATCCGTTAGCCCGGCAGGCCGAACTGATCGTTGTTTCTCCCTTACGTAGGACTATACAGACGGCCTTACGATCTGTTGACTGGCTCATAGAGAAAGGCGTCAAGGCGGAAGCAGACGCGGGTTGGCAAGGTACGCCCCCGAATCGACTTGGGGGCCGAGGAGAGTTATCTCATCGAAAATCACTTCTGAAATCTCTCCAAAACTGTTCCCTCAGTAGACTGGTTCTAAGACGTCTCGATAGAAAACTCGGACAAGCCATGTGACACGGGGAGTTCCATCGATAAGCTTACGCAAGAGTTCCCCATGATCGACTTCTCAAAAGTCGACCCTATATTCCCAGACAAGACGTCGCCGGCGGCCAGCCACTATCACTTTACCAAGGCAGCCATTTTAGCACGCGCTCAAGCGTCCCTAAAAAGGCTATACGAACGTCCGGAAAAAGTCATAATCGTAGTCTCCCACTCGGCTTTCTTGCGGCTCGCAGTCTCCGGCTACTGGTACTTCAACGCTGATTACCGCATCTTTGACTTCGCGCCCCCGGACGGGCCGGAAGGCCCCTATCAGCTCGAACAGCACGAGTCTACGAAAGAGAAAGGGGGAGGTCTCGGCCGCAGTTGGATCGACCCGGTAGTGCTGGGCTCCGAGTTGCCGGTGGAGGAACCGGGCGCCGAAGGTAACGGAAACGGAACTGGTCGAGGATATTAAAGACACCATTTAAGACAACGATGACGAATTGCATAATAGAGGTTTAGTATCCCATTTTCTGACAGCCGTTGCGACTACATTAGGAAGCCCCTCATACACGCCTCTCATGTTCTTCGGCTTGGGTATAACGGTGTGCAACATAGATCGTACAACACAGTAAGACAACTTGCGCCGCGAATCTTTTTATTTTTTTCTACTCCGGTTCGATGCAACCCGCGTACATCCACTGCCTACCCTCCAAGCATCCAACAGGACGACCAGGGGCAGGCCTGCTATGCACACACGGCAGTTAGCCCGATAATCCGGCCGAAATGAAGCAACGGGGCTGTGCTGCTGGCCCCTCCCCCATTCGAGATGTCGATTCCCGTCTGAAGATCCGTCAATATATTGGTATTCGATGCGACAACTCATTCTCTCCCCATGGAATGTCCCCTAGGTTCCCCCCATAAAAAGAATATAGGTACCTACCTACGTACTTTCTATACGCCGTGGCTGATTCCTATGTGCTGTTCTAATAGGAAAAATTCTCCTTGTTGGTTTTGCCCAGCTTTAACTCGTCCTGGGCATTGGCAATGGCGCTGTAACCTAATTGGCTCGAACCCCGATACCAAGATCCTGCGGATCTCAAAATGCCAACCATGCTGCTTCGTACATAACATTGTATCGAGATCAGTAGGCTCAATTGGCTGCTGACGGTGGGTTGTTAAAGCCGAACCATCCATATGGCGCCTGACTACCCGGCAAGTCACGCTTCGATATGATGTTGTTGGTTCCTACATACAACTCTCCTTATACTTGGGAGCCGTTGCGTTCCCAGTGATCAATTACGAGTGTTTTGGAAGGTCTGGGGCTATCGATCTCACGCGTGTGTGTGTCCTGTAATCCGCACCAAGTATCTGGTCGTTGGCAGCGAACCCAACCCCAAGTGGCGTTTCTGATTTAAGGAAGAGCCAAGCAAAATTACGTAGTCGTTCGACATGGTATACAGTCATCTTCCGGGCTTATTTGTATAATGTTCTTCGCAGTTTCAATCCTACCCATCTAAACAACCTCCTATCAACAATTGACACTCCGCGACGACGGTCAACCATTCAGCAGCGCCGCCCGGCCTGAGTCGCGAAAATGTTATCTGTCGCTCGTTTAATCCACGCATTATGTCTCGCTCCAGCAGTTGTGTTAGGAGCGCTTGAGGTTGATCTAGATTCGCCAGGTAAGCTAACTAAATCCCTCGAGAGTGCAGTCTCATTCTCATAAGTTCATATGCGCCACCACGACACACCCCCAAGTTACTCAACATAGCCATAGATTCTATCCGAAATGCGGCGAAACAGGTCGCCTACGATTTAATGACCTACTATGACGGCAACGAGACTGGCCAGATCCCGGGTATCCTCCCTGGACCACCGCCGAATGGAGACTACTACTGGTTGGCACCCTTTCTCCCTCCCCTCGCAGAGGTGCTTTGCTAACGGAGGGCCGGAAATAGGTGGCAGGGCGGCGCGCTTTGGGGTACCATGATAGACTATTGGCACTTTACGGGCGACGATACGTATAACGACGTGACGTACGAGGCGATGCAGTTCCAGGTTGGCGAGCACAACGACTATGCGCCGCGGAACTGGACGTTGTCGCTCGGTAACGACGACCAAGCCTTCTGGGGCATGTCGGCGATGCTGGCCGCCGAGGTAAAATTCCGCGACCCTCCGAGGGACAGGCCGGGGTGGCTCGCCCTTGCCCAGGCCGTGTGGAATCAGCAAGCCGACCCGGAGAAGCACGACGAGGCGTGCGGCGGCGGCTTGAGGTGGCAGATCTTCCCCACCAACAGGGGTTACGATTATAAGAATAGTGAGGCCATCCATATCTCTATATTTGAGGGGGGGAAATTGAGAGGAGAGGCGTGAAGCAAGCGGCGAGAGGATGTCAGCTAACGCGAGCCAACAGCTATCGCTAACGGTTGCTTCTTTAATATCGGGGCCCGCCTGGCTCGGTACACGGGGGACGATAGATACGCGCAAGGCGCGAGTCAGACCTGGGACTGGATCACGGGCGTGGGATACATCGATAAGGATTGGAACGTGTTCGACGGTGGACACGTGCCATTCAACTGCACCGACATAAATCGCCAGCAGTACTCGTACAATGCGGCCGTCTTATTATCGGGAGCAGGCTATATGTACGCATACGTAAGTAGTCTTCCTTCTCCGGATTCACCCACCCCCTATATCTTGGGAACGGGATGGGATAGATTTTCTGGGGTAATTATCTGGATAGCTAACCCACATTCCCGTAGACAAACGGCAGCAAGGTGTGGGAGGATCGGATCAACGGGCTACTGGATTCGTTTGAGCGGGTATTCTTCCGAAACGGGACGCTCTACGAGCCGAGCTGCGAGGCCGGTATATGCACGACGGATATGCTGAGCTTTAAGGGGTACGTGCACCGATGGTTGGCGACGACGACGCAGACGGCGCCTTTTACGCGGGACCGGATCCTAGGGCTGCTTCGCAACTCGACCGAAGCCGCCGTCAAGCAGTGCACGGGCGGCGCCAACGGCCGTCAGTGCGGTTTCCACTGGGCTTCGGGTGTCTACGACGGCCAGACCGGCGCGGGCCAAGAGATGAACGTGCTCGGCGCCCTATCCGCCTTGCTCGTCGACGAAGCCGAGCCTCCAGTGACCAATAGCACGGGCGGCACCAGTATTGGCGACCCCAACGCCGGCTCTGACGCGCCGAAACTGCCGGAGCTGGAACCCATCATGACGGGAGACCGAGCTGGCGCGGGCGTGCTCACCGCGTTCATTCTCGGAACTACGATCGCAACGGTTGTTTGGATGGGCATGGAATAATTGGATTTGAAATCGTTTAATTTTCTTTATCTTTGGTCTTGGGTTTATCAGTGGCGTTGTACGTGAATCTCATATTCTATCTCCGCCTGAATATACGTCAAGTATTTCAACATCCAAGGTTAAACCTTTGGTCTAAGCGCAAGGATAACCCTCGGGCGAACATATCTCCCACCCTATATAGGTATCAAGTTACCAAGGTATAATGAGTTGGCCGGTTTCTTCAAATGGAATAAATAATCATCTACATATGTACATAAGCCTCCACGAATTGGATAGGGGGTCAACGCCGAAGTAGTCTATACTAAGAGATATTCTCTATCTCCTAGAATACTTACCTCGCAACCAGTCATTCTATGCCGGATAATATAGCTGTAAGTTCGATATCTACTATGGCAGGAAGGATATAAATAGCAAACCCCATGTTTAGAGTTGAAGTTATGGAGAGATAACTCAAGGATTAAATAGGTTACCCACCTAGATATACAAGCGAATCATATCAAGATGTCCGAGCGTTCGTCATGACAACTGTTTGTCTAAACCCAAGTCATCCCCATGGATAGGCAACATGGACCAAAACTCATTTGCGCCCCAAACCAGCGATCCGACTACAAGAGAACCTCCTCGGTCGCCAAGGCGCAGTCTACAACCTAGAGTAGATTCACCGGGGTATCCAGAGCATTGAAAGCCCGTCCATAACCCATAATTTCATCCCCGAACATGGGTGCATGGCTGATAGTGTTGCTCTCTGAGTCTTCCATCGCCCTTTCTCCTCTCAACGACCCTTCTAACAGTCACACCGCCGCCACCCGAATCCCCGGCCTTGCCGATAATACGTCTTTATTAAAGTTATCCAATACGAAGAATATATGCATCTCTATCTCGCCACGTCCATACAACCCAACTACAGCCATCTTCTACCAAGACACTCGCTTACAGCATCGCCACTCCCGCCGCGAGACCAACGACCACGCCCACGGCGCCCTTCGCCGCCGCGGTCGGCATAGATCCCGCAGCCTGGGACACGCTGCTCGCGCCAGAAGCACTGCTTGCGGTTGAGGTAGAAGACTCGCTGTTCTCGCTGTTCGAAGCGACACTTGCGCTGGTTTCTAGCGTCGTAGCCGTCGGTCCCGGGGTAATAGTTGCGGAGGACGATACCGTATCCGTCGCGCCGGGGGCGGGGACGGTTACAATAGCGGATGGTGTTAACATGGACGAGGAGGAAGGCCTGTAAGGCGCCGAGAATGGCGTCGAAGCAGCGGTTGGGACGGAGTCGTCGGACGAGCTACCAGTCGCGGAAGCGCCGAAGTTTGGCAGGAAGCTCGGCGAGTAGGTGGCGGTGCCTTCATAGGCAGCGCAGCCGGGCACCGTGGTCTTGGGTGGCGCGCGCCCGCCCCCGCAGTCGAGGAATTCGCAGATCTCGCCCGTGTCCGGCACATACCAGATCAGGCTCGCGCCACCGTACTTGACCGTCTGGGACGATACGCAGCCCGCGATGTCGGTCTTGGCCACGGCCTGCCCAGCGAGGAGGGCGGCCAATAGGACGGAGGGCGTCTTGACGAGCATGGTGTTTAACGATGGGCTCGGCCGGAGATAATCGGAAAGCCGTGGAGATCCGTGGAGATACGTAGCACTCCGAGAAAAATAAAAAGAGCGCGTGGAGTGAAGATCCGGGTTCGATCAGGAATAGTAAGAAACGAATGAACGGCTGTTCCCTGTTGGAGACGGCCACGAAAGGAAAGATTGGCGCTCGTAAGGATGGGGGAGAGAAGTAAGGGGAAAAGGAAAAACTCGAGCGAGATCGAAAGGGGAAAATATACTATTTCCTTCAGCCCCGCAACTATTAGGCTTCCATCACTAGGGCCACCCTTAAAACCAATATGAGTTATGACCGTCCAATGAGAGGGCCGAGGCCGACTGAAAGGAGCAATTTCACGACCAGAAAACTTTTTCTGGTAGCGAGCAAGACTCGGACTGTTGTTAGTGGTAGAGAGCAATAGGAACATCCGAAAGGGGGCATGAGCCACAATGTTGCCTAGGTAAGGTAGCTACCTAGCTATTGAACTAAACTGGGACGACCAATATAGAGAGGTTTGGTATACAATTCATTCCAACCTACATAGCATAGGTGCCCCTTTCCCGATAATGAATACAGCCTCTCTTAGGGGTATATACGACGTCCATCTTGGGTACATACATGCCTCCCTCCTGCAGGCAAGTTTAATTGAAGTCGCTTATAGTGTAACGGCCGTATATAACATACCTCTTACAAATAAAAAGATGTAATTCTATTAACTGTTTATATGGATTTATAAGCCGATATTAGGGTGTAATATAATAACAAATAGAAATCTATAATTTATATAATCAGTTTAGAAAATGAGATTTTAAGCAAGATCAATTTGAATGTCTATTCGCGAAGGGAGAAAGTCACGTACCTAGGTAGGTAGGTACCTAGACCCTACTAACCTCTTCGGGATTTAACGCCTTATATTCAACTTATATTCAACTCAATATTAAGTGGCGATGGAGTCTCTAGAAAAATAGGTAAGGGACATAAACCTTGACTAATTTTGGCGTAATTCTAACAACCCGTACAGTAATAAATAACTAGGGACTTATCTACTACCTCTCTACTATAAATCTCAATGCTCTAATAGACCGATCCATAATGTGGGTAATGGAGATACTTGCCCACCTGGTTTCTCGGTGTAACCATTTGCAAACTATTCGCAATCAATGGAACGCAAACGGGTCGACTAGAAGCTACGGGTAGGGCTATTATAAATCAACTCTAGGGGATCATGGCTCCATATCCCCCTCCTTTCCCGGCGCGCGAGCCAATCGGGTAGGCTCTTACGACTGTCTGGGACGTCGGCCAGCCGTCACGATATTAATTCGCAAGAGCCCGCTAGGTAGTCACGTCATAGATGACATATAAATTGAACAAGGTCAAGGTCTAATTATAATAAGGCCTACCCCAATAACCCGTCTGATGTTAAATTCGACTTCACGCGACTGGATTTGAGACGATTTAGATTCAAGTTCCATAGCCTTAACCTAGATACATACTTCTCTTCTATACCAAACCAAACAGCAAGTCAAAACTACCCCTTTTACGAAACTCAACATGGCTTCGGGGAAGAAAGTCCTCATCGTCGGTCCCGGCTTCATCGGTTGGAACATACTCGACTTGCTAGTCAAGGAGAAGTACGAGGTCACCGGATTCGTCAGGAAGCAAGACCATGCGAACCGGCTGAAAGCTTCCGGGGCTGCTGACGTGGTACTCGGCGACCTCGAAGACAAGGCCTTGATCACAAAGCACGCGCTATCCCACGACATTATATTCCATACGGCCACCGCAGACCACCTCCCGAGCGCACAAGCTATCCTGGACGCCGTCCAGCAGCGCGCCGAGAAGGGCCTCAGCACAATCTACATCCACACTTCGGGGACCTCCGTGATAGTCGACCAGGCGGCAGGCGATCAGAAATCGGATAAGGTATACCACGACAACGTCGCATCCGAGGTGGATTCTGTTGCCGACGACGCGCCGCACCGGCAGATCGACCTCACCATCCTCAAAGTCCGGAAGCAGCTGGGGGAGAAGGCCAAGATTGCCATCATGATCCCGCCGCTCATCTACGGATTCAACCCGAACCACGGACGGTTCTCCATCCAGATCCCGACGCTCACCCGGTACGCCCTCAAGCACGGCTACGCGGGGCACGTAGGCGCTGGTCTCGCCGTCTGGAGCACCATCCACGTCGCCGACCTAGCGAGGGGATACGTCACGCTCCTGCACCACCTCGAGTCTACGCCAGCTAGCAGCCGCGACATCCTGGAGAACCCGTACTACTTCTGCGAGAACACGGGCGACAAGGAGCCAAGCTGGAAGGACATAGCCTCGGTCATCGGCGCGGAGCTCCACAAGGCCGGGCTCATCTCGGACCCGAACCCGCGCACGATCCCTCCCGAGAATTACGGCGACCTATTCGCGGAATTCACGTCGGCCGTCGTCGGTCTCAGCAGCCGCAGCCGGGCCGTGCGGCTACGCGAGCTGGGATGGAAGCCCGTGGAGAAGAGCTGGAACGAGAGTTACGTGCAGGACGAGCTCCCTGCTCTTTTGAAAGAGAATGTGGACCACAAGGCTTTCAGGGGATACCAGGGGACTGTGGCCAGTTAATTTGGGCTTGAAAAAGGAGAGACGAAGTATGTACGTTAGGGGACACGTCAACCATGATATCCTAGAACGTGTAACGTTTAATAATTAAGGCAAAATCCATTTCTAACATTTTCCTGGCTTGAAGAATTGTGCGTCACGAAAGAGTGTAGGTATATAATTCAATTCGAACGAACAGCCCCTTAAATCCCCAATCCTTTTCAAAGTCACAACAGGCATCATAGGTAACAAATTAGACCAGCTAAGATATGTCCACCCAAATACCTAAGTATCTACCTTAGGTACCACACGTGTGCTCAAGCTGCATTGTAGCAAACACTAGGTACGCTACCTAGGGAGCAAATGAATTGGATTGATAGGGTTTCTATTAAATAGTGCCGGGCGTTGTGAACACCTACCTACCACCTACCTACGTAAAGGTACCAAGCAGACTGCCAATCACGCTGCTATGCTTGTAGCATTTATGGCCAAGGCAAATAGAAACAGTAACTAGAAACAATAGGAACAATAGGTAGGTAGCTTGGTGAGCGTTCATCCAACTGCTTGTTGGTTAGTACTGTGGCAACCCAAACTTTATCTGGCGGCAGAAAGAGGAGATTGGACGTCGTTCTTGACGCAAAACATCTAGTACCTAGGCAGCTGCTTATAATATAATCGAAGATGCCTACGAAACCTCAGTAACGACCTATCTAGGTCCTCCGTAGCTTTGTAGTTCTATATAGAACTTCATATATATACCTTACTCAGCCTTGATTAGTACAGTTGGCATTTAGGTAGCATTTACACCACTACCAACGTTTCCACCCCAGTATTTTCCAGCTCAGAATAAGGAGGGCTTGGTGATGGTATATTCCCTTCATTATCAGCTCGGAACGGTCCCCGGAGTGAATGCAGAACACACGAAAGAAATCGTTACGTGTAGTTACTCTGACAACGAGTTTATCTTTTTTTTGGCCTAAACGCATCGTTATCGAAGGGCGATGTCTACAACAATATCTCTGAAAGGGGTTGTCCACGCGAATCGACTATCCCCGTACAAACCTATTGTTCGGACTTGCTATACAGCTATATATAAAAAAGCTACACAAGCAAACCGCCCGGTGCAGCCTGTAATAGGTGGGACTCGAGGCTTAAAATACAATCATGTCTTGCCACTACTCGTATGTCCTTCGGGGACGGCACCTACGAAGAGGACATGGCATTCACTGAAGGTGTATTCTGATTTTTCAACCCTCCTCCCACTATTATTCGTACCGGTCTCGAAAACAAACACGGTCGAAAATTCAATTCTCTGACCATGAGGGTGCCATCGCCAAACCGGCCTGTTGTCTTTACACATCAACAAATACCATCACTCTCTAAACCTATCCGGTTACGAGCTGCCCGATATTCGCCAACCTCGCACCCTACGTCGATATCATAACAAGGTCTCCAGCATCGATATCGCGACAACACTTGCAGCATGCCGAAGCTAGTGAATTCAGTAGCCTACGAGCTAGGACTCGCAAAGGATAAGATTGAGAGTCTCGAGAACCGAAACCGCGAGCTGGAAGCCGAAGTCATCAGGCTTACCAAGTACATTCAAAAGAAAAAACTACCACTCCCTAAGTTGGAAACCCCTCCAGCAACGAGTACGCCCTCCATCAGTAAGGGGTTCATGGGGCCTACGAAGGCTTTTCTCAACCGAACCAACAAAACAAGCGAAGAAGAAGTAGTTACTATACCCGAAGCCGCCTCTCTACACAATCCTCGTTGGAGTTTCTCTAAGTACCAGTATAAGGATGGGAATCTGGTGGAGCATATCTATTGCTATAGATACCAGAACCCGACGACTTCCTCAGTCATGAAGTCTTTGCCTAGTCGAAGGCTACAGGCATACTTAGATACCCCCTTCGCGAAGGAAAAGTCCTATACACGCGTAGAATCGCCAGCGCCTGGTGACGAGGGTAGCTACGAGGGTAGAGACGAAGATGAGGAGCAATCCGGAAACTCAAACGCCGTGAGGGACCTCTCTAAGAGGTCGAGGCTGGACGACGGCGTCCCGGGTCATCTAGAATCTGTCCCTCTTAGGAGCACGATTGTCTATAATTCTTTAAGAAGGACTCTACGTCTAGCCCAAGAGATCGCGTTCGACTGCGCGAAGAAACACTTCCCGAAGCTCGCCCGTACATTTGAAGGGCCTCAAGAAGTCCTACTCGGACGTTTGGAATTGGAATCATCCTTCTTCTTCCATTGGCCTTACTCGGGCTTACGCATTGCTGGTCAACAGATCACTCGTGGCGAACTAATGAATGTCTTTGATACAATAACCCGGCTCCGCAACTGCGTATGCCACTACAGCAATTACACCGCGCAGATTTCGCTCCATCGCCATGACTTTTATACGAAGGCTGTCCAGACGCTCGCCGTCATGCTCGGGGATGAGCGGCGGGCCTTCCGGGCACGGGCTTTGCGAGACGAACTCGTAAAGCAGTCGGAGAAATCCTTGAAAGAAATGGAGCAGCTACTAGCCCTAGCCGAACTCCCCGGTGCCAGGCCGTGGGAACACCATCAGATGCGAACCTTCAAAATGCTCACCGAACTGACTGAGAGCGGCAGTTACGATGCGATAGCCCCCTCGGTTCTACGGGCAGCATACCACTGGTCTTGTACCCAGCCAAACCCCAAAACTGATTGGCTACCTCAATCACTTGCGGGTCAATGGGAATAAGCCCCGAATCCGCAGCTGCGCAGCCAAGGGGATAATGTCCTCAGCATCTGTTTCATAACTCCCTTACTACTACTTCCACTTTGGAGGAGGGCGAGAGGCATAGGCAGTAGCAGGTACGTGTAGTGTAGAACTCACAAATGTCTGTCCATCTCGAGACGCTAATCAATGATTGATAGGACTCGGTAGCATGAGTACGTCCTGTCCATAAGGTGACGGATTAACATGAGCGAAGTCTTCCACCAATACAACTCTCAATAGCAAAACACACTCACACAAAACCACAAAACCACCACCAAAAAAAAAAAAAAAAAAAAAAAACAATCTACTCATGAAGTTAAAGCCGAGTAAACTTCAGAGTCTACTATTCCCCGCCTATGCGTACTTCTAGCACTTCAGGCATTTTCGGCACTTCATAACCTAGAATGCGCAACTAGATGACGAACAGCATCGCGGGAATGGTACCTACCTCATAAACAAGACAATTCTGCATGGAAGCAGTTCAGGGTCCACGCGAAGCCATTGTTTGAGCGGTGGCAGGGAGATGGAGATGGGGAGGGAGACGGGGGTGGAGAGAGAGAGATGAAGAGGGAAGGGGGGAGGTTAACCCTCGTCTATACTAGAAAGCACAGGCTCGTGTTTTTCTGTTTCGTATCGGCCCACCTGGAGTCCGAGTACTGAGGGGGACCTGTTTTATTGGACGCGGACGGTTCATTTGAGATGGCGAGGTTCTTCTGTCAAGAAGGCGTTTAGGTCGCTGGTACCTATCTACCTAGGTTAGATGCCTACCTATGGTACAACAAGCGAATTGGAGGCCGGATGATTTAATCCGTGTGATACCTTTCCTAACATAAGTCTTCTCATTTATGAAACGTGGCCGTATACGAAGTCGTTTGACTGAATAGAAAATAAATTTAAGAGATCCAAACGTAATATAAACCTATACGGGCGTCCACCCCCATCCTGCCTACTCCTAGCCGGCTCCCTTATAATAACAACGACACGGTACTACCGATATATATAACATAAAAATACCGCTGCTATTAGCACCCTATTTATTTGCTCACTAGTAGCAAATATACGGGGTAAAATATGAACAACCACCTTATAAGCTCTAAATAGGTCATGCTATTAGGAAACTCCTAATAATAGAAAATACGAGCATAGTGTACTTACTGGATCATAAGTCACTCTAGTTCCATTCCACTCGAAGAATTGGTGGATGGCTGGCGAGGGAAAGCACCCAACATTATCTGTGGATGAACGATGCTTGCGAAGGAGACAAGGCGACCAGTACAGAAAAAAGCAGGTATGTGCAAGAACTCACCTACGAATCTAGCTATGCCAAGATGCTAATCAGAATCAGTAGGACTCAACAGTATGAGTTCTTAAGGTTTTGGGCTGGGGTTGTTCTTCCTTTTTCACCTACGCTTTCTACGCTGTCTACACTTTCTGCGCTTTCTGCACTTTCTACATTGCTCGGCTTAGGGCGTACGGCAAGCAGGCGAACTACATGGTAGGAGAGTGCCTACTCGAGGAGGACAAGCCCGAGCGGGGATAGTCTATGGTTTAGGCAAAACGGCCGTTTCGGGGTGGAGGGAGACGAGAAAGGTTTCTAGGCCATGAGCGAGGGGGTGGTTTTGGCTGTTGTAAACGACACAGGCTCACATTTTGTTATTCTGGGCCGGCCAGTCTAGAGGCGGTTGTTGGGGTGGATTGGGAGACCGAGAGACTGAGAGACTGAGATATTGGGCGATGGTTTAGTTTGCTAGTGCTCATCCGGGTGCCTACGATATAACAAGAGACCTGGAGGTCGGATAATTCTATCCGTATGTCACTTGTTGGATGGCCTAAGTCTTCTCTCCTCGTAAATAATGTGACCGTATATCAAGCCGTTTGGTTTAGTAGAAGATAACCCTCGAGAGACCTAAAGGGCGGTGTAAACGCACGCGGGCGTTCACTCTCATCCTGCCTACTCCAAACCGGCTCCCTAATAATAACAAACGATACGGTGCCCCCGATATAGGTAACACCAGAACACTTCTGTTATTGGCATTCTATTCGTATGTCTACTAGTAGTAAACACACGGGGCGAGATGTGGACAACCACCCCATAAGCTCCAAATGAGTTATGCCATTAGAAAACTCCTGATAATGGGAAATTTCGTCTAGAGCTTATTCCCAGTACTATTATAGACGGGGCCGTAGATTTCCAGCAGGTCCATGTAAAAAATTAGGGACCCAGGCGTGGATACGCCCAACACCCTCCAAACGAAAAGGGGCGGAACACGAGGGCAGCAAAACCACAGATATTAAAAGTTATTGTGTATGTATTCATTAACTAATATGCAGTTAGGGATTCCTCTATACATGGTATTAAGATGCGTATAGCATATTTAATTAGGTATACTCATGACGCCATTCTCCTCTTGGGCGCCTTACCACCTCGGGCCGCGGCCGCATCGTAGAGGGCCTGGATGTCCGACCGCCACTGCTCCTTGTCGGGGCGCAGTAGCCGACGGTCATAGGTGAGGAAGCCGTTGACTTCTCCTTCGACGTCGGTAGTTTGACTTCGCCCGATGTTAGTCACAGCTCATTACTTCGGGGTACGCGAGGAGGCGATATGGGTAAACGGAAAGAAGACTTTGGTAACTCACGTCCACACGGCGGCCGAGCAAGCCCACTTCTCGACTTGATCGCGCAGCTCGCTCAATAGGAGGTGGCCACGGTAGTTGTAGGCCTCAAGGTTCGCGTCGAGTTCATAGGTCTGGTTGATCGTGTTGACCGCAGCCTCGACCTTCCACAGGTGCTCTGCGGAGACGTTGTGACCGATTCCTCCAAATTCACCCTGAATGGCTATTCTCTGTGGGTCGTAAGGAGTAGATGCGGTAGAATAGAAAGGCGTTCCGCATTGCGGGTTCGCATAGTGATGGTTGTCATGCCAGTCACCGGCACCGTGATCATTCCATCCGGTGGTAGCATCAACGAATCTCGTAGGGTCGAGCTCCTTGACGCGAGTGGTGAGGTTGAATTCCGGGTAGTAAGTATCCGAGATTTGGCCCCATCCTTCGTTGTAAATGACCTGGGTTTCTGTTAGTTTCGAGACGGCTGTCCACTGGAGACGAGTACACATACCCAGGTGTAAATGCTGGGGTAATTCCTGTGCTGCTGAATCAGAATGTCGAGCTGGCGTTCCCAATCAGCTTGCTGGTCCTCATCTGGCCTTCGCAGAGGCATAGACGGCATGTCCTGGATAAGCAGGAGTCCGAGCTCATCGCAAGCGCGGTAGAAGAGGGCGTTCTCAACTTTGATGTGCTTTCGCAGCATGTTGAGACCCAGATCCTTCAAGACTTGCAGATCGTAGACCATCGCTTCCCGGTTCGGAGGTGTGTAGATACCGTCAGGCCAGAAACCTTGGTCGAGCGTGCCAAACTGGAAGATGAATTCACCGTTGATCAGAGGACGCTTTACCCCGTCGATCTCGCCGATGGAGAAGGTTCGGAAGCCCGTGTAGGAATTTACGGTATCCTCTCCCACTTTAACGGTGAGGTTGTAGCTATACGAGTTGTTAGATAGGTATGCACCCGGCAACGCGATAGTTGGAGAATGGGTGAACGCACAGTGTTGGCGAATCAGGAGACCAGAGGCTCGGGGAGTCTACGACAAAGTCGAACGGCTTGTTGGCGACGCCCTTCGCTGAAGCTACCCGCTTTCCTTTGCTATCGATGACGGAGACGATAACTGGCGCAGAGCTCTGGTGGGAGGTCCCAACGGTAACGTTTACTAGAGAAAAAATAAATCAGCAATAGCCGCAGAGCTCTGTCCGTAACAACTTACCCTGTCCGGACATGTCCGCGACAATGTCTAGCTGCTTGATATACGTCTCCGGAACTGACTCGATCCAAACCTATGATGGCCGAGATGGTTAGGTACTTAATATATACTTTTACGTTTCCGAACGAGAATTTTGGGCGAGAGAACCTACGGTCTGCCAGATACCCGTGCAAGGCGTATAGAAGATGTGAGAAGGGGTGCGAGTCTGCTTTCCGACGGGGATCATGTAACCTTGCAGAAGCATTAGCTGATTGCTATCCTTAGATAGAGACGACACGACCACTTTACCTTGTTGATCCGTGGGGTCGAATACGAATACATTTAGGGTATTCTTGCCGTTGGGATTAAGATATTTCGTAATGTCAAAGTTGAAATGCCAATACCCGCCCGTGTGTGTTCCGACTAGGTCGCCATTCACATAAACGGTTGCTTCGTAATCCACCGCCTCGAAGTTCAGGAGAACTCGCCGGCCTTTCTTAGCAAAGTCATGGGGGACGTTGAATTCTGTCGAGTACCACGAATACGTCTGGTTCTGTTGCATAACGCCCGAAAGAGCACTTTCTATGCAAGAAGGCACCAGGATATCGTGCTCGAAGCTGGCAATGGCCGGCACAGCTTCGCCTGAGTAGGAACCTTTCTTCCACTTCCAGATGCCATTGAGGCTCTGCCATTGTGAGCGCTGAAGCTGAGGACGCGGATACTCAGGCCAAGGGTCGGTTCCGACCGAGTATGTCCAATCAGTATCAAGCGGGGGAGTCTATGGAGCGTAAGTCTTCGAGCTCTGAGCAGCAGTGAGTCGGGGACGCGCTAACCTGGACCTCATATCCCAGTGCCAGGTTACTCAGCACCGGGATTAGGGTTAGGAGGTTTGTAAACAGACTGGAATGCATCCTGTTTACCTTCTCACCGTGGATTGGTAGCTTGGTATGAGAAGGTTAAGCAGGCCTCTAGGCACAGGGCGGCTAGGGGGCTCGGTAAAGTCGAAGGAGATTCTGAGAGGCTAGGGAGACGCTCGACTCATCGTGAGCTGGGACGGTCAGGTAGATCGACGGTGGTTTAAATAGATTTCCGAAAGAGCACAGCATGTTTGTCGGGGAAGCTTCACTTCGAAGCTATGCTCTAGCTATGGTAGGGATTCTCCGCAATTCCAGGCTGGAATGTTGCTCACCTTCCTAATTTCGATGATGGGTAGCCTCTAGCGCCTTGGATATAGGTACATCGAACTACTCTACCGTGTAAAGAAAGGTATGTACTGGACCTGTGGTAGTTTGTGCGTCAATAAACAGAATTACATGGTGACAGTTTAGCGCCGTCACCGCTAGGTCGGAAAAGCCTGGTTACTCGCTCGTCCGGCCTGCTAGGTCCCATTACGAGAGCTGCAAAGCACTCTTGGCTCCTTGTTCTGGGCATGGGAGGTAGTACAGCAGCTGATCTCGAGGCTATGTCGTGTTATGATTGTTGGACGATCTTATAGCCATTTTTTATTAGTCCCCATGTCTCTATGCAGACCATCCTGTTGGGACTCAAAGGTCGGTCTATAGCAGGTCGGCCGGGGGGCGATCCCTAGGTAGGATCGGAATTAATCGTGATTTCCGGGGGTTCCTCATATAACCCCATGCTTCTCTTCTCTAGTGGGCATTGGGCATACAATAACTCATATATGCAAGGCCAAGGTAACCGATCCTGATCGGATGCCTACCTATGTGGATACGTAGGACAAATATTTGCATAGTATTGTACGTACGGGGCATGTCAAGTATAGGTAGGTAGGTATAAATGATAAGAGCATGCGGCACGGTTTGATATAAACTAGGCCGAACCTGTCCTCGGGAAAAGTGAAGGCGAAGCGGTGGAGAATACGATTGGGATTGTATGCTATGTAGGTAACTTGGTAGGCATGTTATGTATGGCTATGAAAGTATGTAGGTAGGTGGGAAGGTAGATTAGGTACGTCATGGACATGCCCACCTCACACGAGCAGGAAACAACCCTAGGTACCTACAGGAAGAGCAATGGGCGAGTATCTCTAGGCAATATTGCTTTCTTCTCTTCTTCTTCTTCTTCTTCTCCCCGGACTGCCGGGTCTTGACGGAGGGAGAGGGTAGCGTAGGGGTCGGAAAATAATATTGATAACGACTAAGGAAACGACTGAAATACAGGTATGTAAGACTGAATAAATGACTGGCGGTCACGAGCGCCGTAAAATGCTAAAAAGGACCGAATCTGATGTGCATTAGTCCCGTCCGGAGGGTTCCGGTCGTCTTCTCGCTGTGCCTCGAGGCGCCGCCGCCGCCACGGCTACTGCTACCCTCAAGGTCATTGTAATTATGCAGGTTTCTCGGCACACTAGTTAGATCTGGGAATCAAACAGGGTATGGCTATCTTGGTCAACGACTTCGTGACAAACAGGACTCGGGGTTTGGGGCGTATCTCGGCACTGCGGTCAGATACATCATCGACAGTAAAAGTAAGTTTGAACACTTGTGTCTGAGTTCCCTTGCATCTGAAATGTTCGGAACGTGACCATTTAGCTCGGCTTGGCCTAAGCCATGACCTCAGAGGATTGGATATGCCGGACGTGGTCTACAGGCTTTGTATGGCTCTGAATGGTCCGAATGGGCTCTGTAGGTAGGTATGGTAGGCAGATTTGAAGGAGATGTTGAAGGGACGAACTAAATTAAAAAAAATTAATCATCACGGCCGAAGCGGGGCCCGCCAATTGCAACTAAAGGAAATCCGAAGGATTCCACGTTTAATTACCCCGACTTCTTAGTGCGGATTCTCAAGGTACGTTCAGGTACACGGCGACCGAAATGTGGGGAGAGACTGGGGTTTGGGGGAATTATAGAAGACCGGTACACAGTTATACTTACCTGGCTGCCTGGTAGGTACCTAAGTACCTAGTTGGGGAAGTTCACACGTCAAGGGAAGTGGAAAAGGGGGGAACGGGAAGCTTGTAAGCGGCGCATGTCAGACGGAACCTTGCTGGGCAAGGGCTCGGCAAGAGCTCGGCAGGCCGGCAGTAGGCAGGTAGGTCGACTCTAGCAATTTTAAGAGGTCTTGGGTTAAGCTTAGGTAGGCTTGGAAGTAGGCAAGTTGGGGAGGCAAGAGAATCTTCCATGTACTCTGCGCCTCGTCACCAGAATTTGGATGTGGGGAGTGAGGAGATTGGTGCTTGGGGTTTCCTTGTCCGCTGCGATCAATAATTGCCCTTCTGGGTTAACCTCTCTATAAATCTAAGTACCTTGGTATTAGTTCCCATGCGGGGCCCCGAGTTTCGCTTCTCGTCGTTACATGGGATCGTTACATGCGAAAAGAAACAACATCACTGAGGTGGGCACCGTGTACGTGCGGCGGCGCGTATGTATGTCTTGAAACGAGAGGCAAGGAATCGATAGGAATCGATGCGGAAAATACTCGAGTCAACAAACTAGAACCCAAAAGTTTTTGTGGCACGTGGTTGTGTAGCAAAAACATCCCACGGCAGATCTTCCAACACAACGTTCCAGCCTACCGGAAGGTCGCTTAAACGCGATACAGCCATATTGATGTTGATGTTGAGATTGGTACAGTCGGAACTCGATTCAAGGACGTGGAATGTGTAGGATTGTGTATTACGACTAAGACATACATACATACCTGCATAGGTACATACATGAATGTTTATCTACGTAGGAACGACACCAGGGTGTATGTACGCCCTCGTTTGCTTTGTCAGGCACATCCTACCTGATCCGCAAGAAGCAATGAAATACACGTATCTAGGTGTAATGTATAGTGGATTATTCGAGCTGGGATCTCTCGCGCTAGACCCGAGGTTAAGTAGGTACCTAGTAACTTAGTCTTCTACCTAGGTATTACAAGCTTCTCCGCATCTACCGGGGCCATAACAACCTAATTCTTAAGCTAACAAACGCTTATTT
This sequence comes from Pyrenopolyporus hunteri, assembly GCA_902806595.1. NCBI lineage: Eukaryota > Fungi > Ascomycota > Sordariomycetes > Xylariales > Hypoxylaceae > Pyrenopolyporus > Pyrenopolyporus hunteri. The sequence goes on along the minus strand of CADCXC010000009.1, from coordinate 134,499 downwards.
TTCAATTAGGACAACGCCATTCCCGAAGCCGCACACATCATCGGAGGAAGCACGTACCTATTATAAAAACCACTACGCCCAAGCATTCCTTCCCTTCTACGCCGGTAGGAAAAAGAGCGAAAAGAGAAACGTTTCTCTTAAGCTCATAATATCATGTTATGTAGGTAGGTAGGTAGGTGGGTAGCGGGAGTCGTTAAGGCCGGAATATCGGTCCGCTTTACGCGTCCAACACTTCGACTACCAACTTCCCAGATACTACATGTACATCACTCTCCCAAGACAGTTGTTTGCAAAGTTAAGGCTATGACACAACAGGATCTAAGAGGCTTGGCAGCCCCGCTCAGGTACCGATGAGATTCGTGTTTTCCTGGTGAGGGGAAATGTGACGCACAAGCAACAATAGCAGCAGTGGCGGCTGGCCCGTGGCTCTCGGCTTCCTTCTCTATTTATTGGAGGGGCTCTTCTAGGGGCCTGCACATACTAATGGTAGTAGATGCCCCGCATGCAATCTTTCTTGTGTACGCCATCTTTTGTGATACCTAATCGGAGGTTGTGGTACGGCCATCCGTTCTTGATCGATGTGTTTGTCGCTATTGCTCACGCGAAGAGGTCCTCTAGCTCCATTGCTCCATTGCTCCATTGCTCACAAGGAATCCTAAGCAAGAAGCAGGTACCTAGCGCGAGACTCCTACACGCAGCACGAAGCGAGAGCTTAAGACGATAAACAGAACTCGGATCGCATAGGTAGGTACCTAGGCGGGTAGGCACCTAGGCCCTATGTAGGCCCTTAGGTCACGAAGCGATTTAGGTCTGTCGGCCCAAAGCCTTCTTCGAATCGCAGCATTAGGGGAGGGGAAGACAGAAAATCCCAAGCACCTCCGTTGTCGACGAGCACTTTTTAGGACTACCAGGGGTTTTCCTATCATCACCGTGATCAGGTTCTATTGACGTGGAGGCCTCGTGACAAGCTTAACGCGCCGCCAATGCTAGAGAAGTTTATGTCTAGGAAGTTTCCTTTGACGGCCTAAGCTTCGAGGTTGGTATTGATTCGATTTTCTACGCCGCCTACCTATGATATATTAGGTATAAGGTTGGTCCGCTTGCCTGCAGGTTTGTCAGGCGCTCGATAGCCGCTCTCCGACCCTGGCCCTGCGTCTAGATTACCATCTAGATCTTCGATTATCTACCTTAATGGTTTAATAGAGCATATTAAGGGATCATTGACATTTCTGACTTGATTTTATGATATAAACGATGGTATATAGGTCTAACAACCTTGAGCGCAAAAGCTTCTAGCACGCTCTATGTAGGAGTTCGCATACTTTGCCGTCCCGAGTTGTCACAACCGATACACGAAGTCATTTGCCATTAAATTTTCACACCACTAAACAAGAGCCTCAGAAATGATCATTCAGAATCTAGAACCCTCTCATGCACCGTAGGGCTGAGCTTCAAGGTCATTGGCTAACACCATTGTCACCTACCTACTACGGAATTGAATCATATATTGTTTTCTTGGCATATACACCATTCCGGTTATTCAATCGGCAACCGTGTGTACATCCGGTATCATATCCTGGGACAACTTAGGAGGCGAACCCATCACGCTTCTAGAGCCTGTTGGTTACGATTACTTCTGGGCGGTCTCATTGGCCTAGTATCTATACACTGCAATTGTTGAACTACGCTCCAGCCCCCTAAAAGGCTCGAGAGTTAGGTCTTTACTTAGGTACCCAGGTATTCAACGATTTTATGGTAGGTAACATGCTACGGCTTAGTGAAACTTCACTCTGATTCGGGTCTCGTTGATTCTACTATGTAACGGCGGGCACACTACTACTACTAAGAGTGGTATACATAGATCCAACCTTAAAACCCCCTATGAACGAGCATAGTGAGGCAACGCTTCGATCGGTATATCTTGACAGCATGTTTTACTAGAATGAATCATTGGTAAAATATTCCTTCCGCCTAAACTCTAGACGGAGTTTATTATGTTTGAGTACATCGGAACGATGGCAACTTAGTTGATGAATACGAGAGGAGAATGGCATGGTCATTGCAACCTGCGATATGCCGGACAAGTAAGCAACATCTGTGCTGTTGGACTATGGTCGTAAAATGAAACACTGTAGAGTCGCAGCGTCAGCTAACGTCGCGGCCGCATAGTCCAGTGACCCGATTCGAGGTTAATCGACCAATGTTCTCCGGGTGTTGCGGATGCTAACTTTCATTCGGGTCACGTTAGTTTATCTTTTATTGGGTAAGTCTTCGGGTTTGAGAGTTTGCGATAGTGAGGGCTTTTACGTATAACGATGTACATGCTGAGCAGTGTTATCCACATACGTACCTCCTGGGAGACGTCCACATATGTCGGTTGCGTTACGTAAGCGTGAATGGTGTTGGGGGATCGGATTACGCGGGTCTTCGTACAGTGCCTCCCCACCTACGTGTAATAGGTAGGTACCCAGGCAGGTACCTAGGCAGGTATATATATTAGGCAGCTAGATGACTGGCACCTAGAGTTTAAGTAAGAGTTTGTCAAATCGCCGGTGACGTCATGCTCGATACTGGTATTGATACGTGAGTCAGTAAAGATTCAATACTTGTGTTGCGCGAATTTCCATGTAAGAACCTACCTAGGTACCTAAGTAGGTATGTACATGTACGCCTTCGTAGGCTGGACGAAGTCCTGGGAAAAGCCAAACTTAGTCACATATCCATTATCGATAAGCACACACTAGTGTTTGGGGCTCGACGCAGCTTAGCTAAGCTGGACGCCAAAAAAAGGGTAGTCCGTGCGGTCCGACCTTACTCTGGACTAGCGTATTTTCGCCACGCATAAGGGAATCTTTCACTGCTCGGTCAGCCTCAAGCTTTCAGAGACTCCTACAACAAAAAACATCAACTCTCTTTCCATCGCCAACGTACCCAGTGGTTGAACCAAACGTCGGGTCTTACCAACACACACGTACTGCAGTGAGTTCATCATGTCCCTCATGCATTTTGCTGCACCTATCGATCAATAGAGTGTATCACTAACCTGTCGTATTGGAACCAGCGTGTTTGGGGAGCGAATACGCGCCTACGTCCGCGCCTTTCGTCTTCGACGTTTTCGACCACCAGAACGCCGCCTTCTCCATCCTTTCTCTCCGTTCTTCAGCAAGTGCCCCGGCACGTCCTTTTCATTTTCGACCAACTCCTCCCACAAATAATACCCCGCATTCTTTCAATCATCGGATCCACCTCATTCATTCTAATCTCTACATCCTCACCTTCGATTAACTCTCTCATGATCACCATTCGCCACGCGTAGAACTTCAACCAGCCGAACGTCTTTCCATCCCCAATTTGCAAGATCGATAAACCTCCGCAGCGGTACTCCTGCACCATGGCTGACTACGACGAGGGTTTCGAATATGATGAGGAGTATCCCGATGATACCATCACCCCAGAGGATTGCTGGACCGTCATCGGCTCCTACTTCAAGAAGAAGGGTCTGGTTTCGCAACAGATCGACTCCTTCAATGATTTCCAAGAGACTACCATCCAGGAGTTGATTGAAGAGTACTCCCAGATCAGCGTTGACGAGCACAGTCCCCCGTCTGCGGATGGCCGAACCGTCGCGCTTCGTCGCTACGACCTAAAGCTTGGGCACGTCACTATCGCCCGCCCCGTCGCCATGGAGAGCGACAACACCTCCGGCCCTCTCCTCCCTTACGAGTGTCGCGACCGAAATATGACGTATGCGGCCCCGATTTACGTCAAAGTCGACAGTAAGGTGACCGCCTGTATCGAGCAAGATATTCCCCTTCACGAAATGGACGAGGAGCAGCAAGCTGAAGCACACGCCACCGGGAAGCATCCTACTCGTCTAATCTGGGAGGAGGAGGAAAATGTGTTGGAGTCACCCGCTACTGAAAAGGGCAAGACTAGTGACCAAGTTTTTATCGGCAAACTCCCGATAATGGTCAAGTCCAAAGCCTGCCATTTGAATGGCGAGAGCGAGGATGAACTGTTCCTGCTGAATGAGTGCCCCTACGATCAGGGCGGATACTTCATCATCAACGGAAGCGAGAAGGTACTCATCGCCCAGGAACGATCTGCTGCGAATATTGTCCAGGTATTCAAGAAAGCCCAACCCAGTCCTTTCTCCTACACCGCCGAGATTCGAAGTGCCCTCGAGAAGGGTTCGCGGCTCATTTCGTCCCTCATGCTCAAGCTATATACCAAGGGCGACGCTTCCAGGGGAGGATACGGCGAGACTATCCACACCACCTTGCCCTTCGTCAGGGCCGATCTACCGATTGCCATCGTCTTCAGAGCTCTCGGTGTCGTCAGCGATGAGGAAATTCTGAACCATATCTGTTACGACCGCAACGACAGTCAGATGCTTGAGAAGCTGCGTCCTTGCATCGAGGAGGCCTTCTGCATCCAGGACCGCGAGGTAGCTCTAGACTACATCGGGAAACGTGGCAGACAGTCGCACAACGTAGCGCGAGATCGTCGTGTTAGAGCCGCGAAGGACATCTTGCAAAAAGAAATGCTACCGCATATCTCCCAGACCGAGGGCTGCGAGACCAGGAAGGCCTTCTTCCTGGGTTATATGGTCCACAAGCTCCTCCAGTGTGCTCTTGGTCGACGCGACACTGATGACCGCGACCACTTCGGCAAGAAACGTCTCGACCTTGCTGGCCCTCTCCTCGCCAAACTGTTCAGGAATATCGTTCGTCGCTTGATACAGGAGATTACTAGTTCCCTGAAACGATGCATCGATCAGAACAGGCGCTTCCAAATCGAGCTTGCTGCCAAGCCGGCCATAATCACCAATGGTTTGAAATATTCTCTAGCCACAGGCAACTGGGGCGACCAGAAGAAAGCCATGAGCTCCACGGCCGGCGTGTCGCAGGTCCTAAACAGATATACGTTCGCCTCGACCCTTTCCCATTTACGACGAACGAACACGCCCATCGGAAGGGACGGCAAGCTCGCGAAGCCGCGACAGCTACACAACACTCATTGGGGTCTGGTATGTCCGGCCGAGACGCCCGAAGGCCAAGCCTGCGGGCTGGTCAAGAATCTGTCGCTTATGTGCTCCATCAGCGTGGGTACCTCAACGGATCCTATCGTAGATTATATGATCACCAGAAACATGGAGGTCTTGGAGGAATATGAGCCCATGAGATATCCTAACGCAACCAAGATCTTCCTCAACGGCTCCTGGATCGGTGTGCACCAAGATCCCAAGTCTCTAGTTAGAGACGTTCAGCAGCTGCGCCGGGCCAACCAGATTCCCTCCGAGGTATCTTTAGTTCGCGACATCCGAGACCGCGAGTTCAAGATTTTCTCAGACGCCGGCCGCGTCATGCGTCCCTTGTTTGTTGTACAGCAAGAGGATGACCCGGACACCGGTGTCCCCAAGGGCCACCTGGCTCTCACGAAGACCCAGATTGCGAAGCTGGAGGCAAGCATCGACGTAGAGGTCGACGCTCCCGGCTACTATGGCTGGCAAGGGTTAGTTAACGACGGGGTTATCGAGTATCTCGATGCGGAGGAGGAGGAGACGGCTATGATATGCATGACGCCCGAAGACTTGGAAACATATCGCATGGCCAAGGCCGGCATTGATATGCCTCAGGACAACGGGGACGAGATCAACAAGCGCCTCAAGACCAAGGTTAACCCCACGACGCACATGTACACGCACTGCGAGATCCACCCGAGTATGCTTCTAGGTATTTGCGCTAGCATTATTCCCTTCCCAGACCATAATCAGGTACGTAATTCTCCTAACCTCCCCTTCGGTATTACGCTGACCGTATCGATAGTCTCCCCGAAACACGTACCAGTCGGCCATGGGTAAACAAGCCATGGGTTTTTACCTCACTAATTACAACCGTCGTATGGATACGATGGCGAACATCCTGTACTATCCGCAGAAACCGCTCGGCACGACCCGTTCCATGGAATTTTTGAAATTCCGAGAACTTCCTGCCGGCCAGAACGCCATCGTGGCCATTGCCTGCTACTCGGGTTATAACCAGGAAGACTCCGTCATCATGAACCAAAGCAGCATAGACCGAGGCCTTTTCCGAAGTCTCTTCTTCCGATCCTACAGCGACTGCGAAAAGCGGGTGGGCATCAACACCGTAGAGACGTTTGAGAAACCGTTCCGAGCAGATACGCTACGACTCAAGCAGGGTACGTACGACAAGCTCGACGACGACGGCATCGTCGCTCCGGGCGTCCGAGTGTTGGGAGAGGACATCATCATCGGGAAGACGTCGCCTATCAACCCCGATAACGAAGAGATGGGCCAGCGTACCAAGGTGCACGTCAAGCGCGACGCGTCTACGCCTCTCCGCAGCACCGAAACCGGTATTATCGACTCCGTCATCCTTACCACGAACCCGGACGGCCTACGCTACGTTAAAGTGCGAGTTAGGACTACCAAGATCCCCCAGATCGGAGACAAGTTCGCTTCTCGTCACGGACAAAAGGGCACCATCGGCGTCACGTACCGCCAGGAAGACATGCCCTTCACGCGCGAGGGCATCGTCCCGGACATCATCATTAACCCCCACGCCATTCCGTCGCGTATGACGATTGCTCATTTAATCGAGTGTCTGCTTAGTAAAGTCTCCACCCTTAAGGGAATGGAGGGAGACGCTACGCCCTTCACCGATGTTACCGTCGATTCAGTATCGAGTCTTCTGCGCGAGCACGGGTACCAATCTCGCGGCTTCGAGATCATGTACCACGGCCACACCGGCCGCAAGCTCCGAGCCCAGGTCTTCTTTGGACCGACGTACTACCAGCGTCTCCGACATATGGTCGACGACAAGATCCACGCACGAGCGCGCGGTCCTGTGCAGATCATGACGCGTCAACCTGTCGAGGGTCGCGCCAGAGATGGAGGTCTCCGTTTCGGAGAAATGGAACGTGACTGTATGATAGCCCACGGTGCCGCCTCCTTCCTCAAGGAGCGTCTGTTCGAGGTCTCGGACGCCTTCAGAGTCCACGTCTGTGAGATCTGTGGTCTCATGACGCCCATTGCGTAAGTTCCCGACCTCAACCGCTAAATGTATTAAGAAGGGTGTGCTAATACGATTCATAGCATTCTAAGTAAGGGCTCATTCGAGTGTCGCCCGTGCAAGAACAAGACGAAGATTGCGCAGATTCATATCCCGTACGCCGCCAAGCTCCTGTTCCAGGAGCTCCAGGCTATGAATATCGGGACCCGCCTGTTTACCGACCGCTCCGGCGCCAGCATCCGCTGATGAGTCGGGAGGGTCGACCGACGGGGCTGAGAGGACGGCTTATGAGTCTATTCATTTCCTTTTCAGGTGGTAGATTGCGTCAAGCCAGTTTCCCGCCCACATATAAATGCATAGGGCCGGCGTTATTTTTCGTGAGTGTACGTGAGCCGGGATTCGTGAGGTAAACTTGGCAATTACAGGTTTGCAGATGGGCGTTCAAGGTTGCGGGCTCTCTACCATCTTAGATCAGAGGTCACGAAAAGTCGGATAGTCTGCTTAACATAGCTTAGCTTAATGAGAGGGCTAATAGCAGTTGCACTAATGTTGCGTTTGTGGATTCAAGCACTCATGATGAGCCGTGATTTTAGGGGACCGAGCAACGCTCTTGTACCACCGGATAGGCCTCGTAGGGATCGTGATTTTGTCATGTTGATCAGTGCTAGAGCTTATACTTCCATGCCCTACGAGCAGCTTTGTTTGCTTACCTACCCTCCCACCAGATACCTTAAATAGATATTTAGCTTAAGATGGCGATTATTCAACTTTGATATTCAATAACAGGTAGGCATGCAACCAGGGTAAGTAACTCTACGGGATCGTCTCCTCGCCGAATTCCCCAATCCTACTCACGCTCTCCTAGTATTTCCATCCAAGCTATACGTGCCCACCATCTGCGTACCATCCAGCTCATGGCGTTGATCGCAATGCTCCAGCTCAGCCGGACGCTCCGCTTCCCGGCCGCCCAGCTCATGCCGTCCAACCATATGCCCCCCTTCCGGGAGCTCCGCGCGCCCCCCTTCGACCCCCGGCTCTAGCTCATACGGCGCCGCCACGGTACTCAAGCTCCCCTCCGCTTTGCCTTCCTCCTGCCCTCCCACGCCCGCGTGAAGCGTGGTAGCCCCCGGTCCCGCCGGTGGTCTCCGGCCGAACCACCACCGCGCCGATAGCAGGGCCGCAGCGACGACCAGGCTACACGTCGCGACCAAGAGCGCCCACGTGCCGGTGCCGTAGGACCCCACCGCGCCGGTGGCGGCGGCCACGAGGCGCGTCTTGAGCCCGCCGAAGAGCGCGAAGTCGCAGATCAGGCCGGCCAGAGCGAGGGCCGCGGCCAGCGCGCACAGGAGCGCGGGCGCGGGCTGCGGGGACGAGGGCTGGGCCGTCGGCGACGCGGAGGCGGCGAGGGACAGGAAGGAGAGACATGTCGCGACCGGGTGCAGGACCATGGCCGTCGTGAGGCGAGTGGCGCCTCGGTCGTTGGCGCCGCCGAGGCTCGGGGAGGTGACGGGGTCGAGCGCCTTGAGGGGGTCGTAGGTTAGGCCTGATGAGGAGCATTGATCTGGCGTTGGGGCGGAGTTGGAGCTGTGCGGGTGGTTACGAGGGCGTGTTAGCTGGTAGGTCGGTTTGCTGTTATGTAGGGAGAGGGAGAGAGAGAGAGAGAGAAAGAGAGGGGTAGTTGATTAGATGGCTGCAAGACTTACTTGTGTCTTTCTGAGAAGTCTGCTTCGATCTGCAAGCAGTAGCCAAAAGTGCCTGTCGCGTGTCAACAACCTTGCCTACTCCATTCTTTATTCTTAAGACTGGGGCTTACCGAATCGAACGACGGGGTGGCCTTCGTTATACTCGATCCGACCGTTACGAACCGTGAACAGCGCCAGGCCGTGGCTGACGGGCGCTGTCACGTCGACGACTAAGAGCAGCGCGAAGGCGAGAACCGTGAGGAGGCGGGCGACAAGGTAGTACTTACGGCTCGTGAACGTCCCCCCGACGGAGTGGGAGAGCGGGAGACGAGCCATCTCCGGTCTCAACGGCGGTTTTCTCGGTCCTCCCACCTATCTATTCTTGTTTAATGGGTTGTTGGACTATCCCGCCGTTATCTCGACAGAAGAAACCCCAAAAAAGACTGATTAGAACGCCGAGCAAGAATTTACAGAAACCCTCGACGGGGCCCCTTTCCTATGTATACTCTTTTTCCCTGCACTTATAAACCCTTGAAAAATCGAAGACGATCATCATCATGGCGGTGTCCTATCCACAGTTAAAATCGAACTAAGACCTTAAGAGTACGCTATAATCCAGGGAATGAGGTACGATATCTCTCTCGATCGGGAAACTCGAGCGGAAGATCCGCAACGTGATTGGTTATACCCCGGCTGGGCGTATCCATTGAAGTCATTGACGGGCTCGGACGCATGCTAGGAACTCGGTGCTTTATCTGTTTACACTCTGATTGAGTTATATATAGATAGGCCCCCGGATAACTGTGAATTCGTAATGTTGAACTCCGGGAATGATGTCTTCACTCTTTTATTTTCGTCGCTTAAGGAAGCACTATAACGGTCAATTGTGGGATAGCCTTGTTCACGTCAGGATATTATAGGGCCCTAATAGCAGGGGATGCAGCGGTGAAAGTCGAAGTTTGAATCTATCGCTATAGCGGATCAAATTTGTGCATATAGAAGAATGCTACGGGGTGCTTACCTAGTACCTGATGCACTGGCTTGAATATAAGGATTATAATACGTAGTTGGTTCGTATACATACCTTAGAATGGTAAAAGTGCAAATATCCACGACGTATCCCGCCCCCGAGTCGGATACGGCTCCTCGCTTAAACCGGCCGCGGCTACGTATAAACTCCGAATCACAGTAATTCGGACGTTTAAGACATTAACCAATAATACATCGTATATAGTAAGTACTGTAATCGATCGGTTGGCAGGGCTAACAGATATATACGGTCGTCCACACCTAGCTATGGTTCTAGGAGTCCATTCCCGCCGAGGTATCGCGAAACTCTGCGTTGAGTCCCTAGACGTATCTGTCCCCAGGATTCTTCTTGGTAGCGGTAGGAGTTATTTATATGCCGACTGTATGCTACCGTATTAACCATCTTATAAGATACCTTCCATCGGCAAGGGCTCACTGTTTACCACTTCCGACCAAAACAATGCAAATCACTTAGTCCAGCTGAGACGTGGCGTCCAGATATCTTCCCCTTTCAGCCGCGACCAGCTTACGACGCCTAGCGAGAATGTAAGATCTAGATAAATGGGCGTCCAGTAGGAACGGCTGAGGCGTATCGCGGCGTCGTCTAGGGCTCACATGATTGCTTTTCTACAACCAGGGGCCCAAGCCTTGATCTATCGAGAATGCGAATAGGAATGTATGTATATACCACCTAGGTACCCAATAGGACAGCGGATATCGTCCGAACCCTCTTTTTCCAAAGCCAATTCCTTAAATTGCGAACCTCGTCGCCGGGAAGAGCATCGCCATCCGGCTAGTGACCCGACTCGTAAATCGCAGTCGATACGAAAGATGGAATAAAAACATAGAACTAGAAGAATTACCCCGGGTCTTGAGCGCTTCTATAATCCAACCCGCACTACTCCCGTGCCACTCTCCGTCGCCGTCGTCGACGGGGAAACAAGAAATCACAGACGAGATAAGATGGACGCCCTCTCCGATCCTCGAAATCAAACCTTCTTCATTCTCGGGGGCCCCAACGCCAACAGCAGCGGCAGCGGCAGCGGCAGCGGCGACAGTAACAGCGGCTCACCCCACCTAATCGCCATCTCGCTCCCGGTCATCGACGCGCAGCGCGTGCGTCTGGCCAGCACCTCGATCAACTACGGGGTGCAGCTGGGCCTATGCCTGCTCTCGCTGCTGACCTCGCTGCTGCTCCTGCCGACGGCCAAGCTGCGGCGCCCCGTGCACCTGACGCAGGTGCTGTGCCTGGCGGTGTCCGTGACGCGGCTGGCGCTGCTGGTGCTGTACTTCCCCGGCCCGCTGACCGAGTACTACGTCGCGTGGACGCGGGACGCCTCCGTGCTCCCGCCCGCCGCGTACAACGTGACGACGGCGTCCAGCGCCCTCAGCGTGCTCCAGCTCGCCCTCGTCGAGGCCAGCCTCATGCTGCAGAGCCGCGTGCTGGTGCGCACCTGGGGCGCGCGCTACACGCCTTCTTGTCTCCCGTCCCCCCCGACGCCTACCGCCGCCAACACAACCACTTCCTCCGTCAACACCTACGCCTACGCCCACGCCCACGCCACCTCTCTCCCCGCCAACCCCGCGGCCGCCTCCACGGCAAGGGTCGGCCAGTACAGCTGGCGCCCTCCCGTGCTGCTCCTCGCGGTCCTCCTCGCCGGGTCCGCCGTCGCGCTGCGCGCCGTCTGGGTAGCGCACTACACGCAAGCGCTGCGGGGCCACACGCTGCCCGTGCCCCTGGACGGCGTGGGCCAGGCGGCGGCGGTCGTGGGCGCGGCGTCCGTGTTCTACTTCTGCGGGGTCTTCTTCGCGCACCTGGCGCTGCACCTGGCGGCCACGCGGCGCGTGCTGCGCGGGAGTAGGCGGAGGGGGAGCGGCAGGCGGAGGAAGTTCTCCGTGGCGCTGACGCTGGGAAGGGGAGGGAGAGGGAGAGGGGGAAGGAGGACGACGCGGGGGTTGACGTCGCTGGAGATCCTGGCGGTGGGGAATGGGATTCTCATGCTTGCGCCCTGTAAGTAAAGCGCGTATATCCTCACCCACCTACACAACTATCCCCTGTTTTTATATTTCCTATTTCCTATTTCCTATAATATGTTCGTTTGTATGGACGAGAACTAGGCAATAAACCAGAGAATATGGAGTGGGAGTAATAACAGGGTGATGAAGGGAACAAGACTAACCCGTAATTAAACCAGGTCTCTTCGCGGGCCTCGACGTCGCAGCCGGCCCAGGAAACACCCGGGTACTGCCCTTCGACGCCGGGTCCTGGGTGCAGACACTCGTAGCCGCTGGGCTACCGCTCATCAGCGTCGCCGCCGTCTACCGGGGTTCCGACTCGGCCGAATCGCGCATGAGACAATTAAGTTATAGGGAGAGGAGTGACAGGCGGACGACTCGGCGGGCCTCGTCGCCTTTTTTCTTCACCTCGAACAATGTCGTGCCGTCTTTTTCTACGCGTTCTCTTTTTGGCCGCCAGTCCCGGGCCCCTTCCAAAAGCCAGGAGGATGTGGCGACTCTAGGTAGTACTATGGATTGGGATCCGAGGACGCCCGTAGACAGTAGGGATCTCGACGATCTCGAGGCCGGTGACGTTAGAGCCAGCCCTACGAATTCCAGAGAAAGCGGGAGGGAGGAAAATGAAAGGAGGGCTACTCATTCCCGACCGGACGGTCAGGTTGACGTTCAGAATGTGAGGCCTAGTTAGTCCAAGGTAATCGAAATACGAAACCTATACGTCTATATCAGTAAGCCGGCTCCGTACGCGGCCGTATATACCTAGGGGACGGTTACAACAATGATTTTACGGGTATAGGGGAAGGGCGGGAGCCTTCAAGAGAGAAGAAGGTTATATTGTATCACAATGGTAAGGGGATGCGAGATTTGTCTTGAATTCGTTAGAATTTTGGGTCTACCTCGTGGCAGCAACCAAGCGGCAACGCAACGTTTCTAATGTAATTCCGTTGCTAGCCGCAAGCGATTGCCATTTCCCTTAGTAAAAAGCTCAAATGACAGCCCAATCCATACGCCCAGTCAATGTCCGATATCGACCCCCCGGGGAAAAGGATTTATGCCCTCGACATGACGCCCCATGCACGGATAATGTTGTCGGTGTAACCGGCGAACAGAGTCTGGCCGTCCGCGCTCCAGGCCAAGCTCACACACTCGGGTTCCCGGCTCTTCTTGCCCACAGACGTGAATTCCGGCTTCAGCTCGTCCACCTTGCTCTTCTTCTCCAGGTCGAAGATGATGATGCTGCTAGCCGTGGCGGCGCAGAGCCAGTATCGGTTAGGGGAGAAAACGAGGGCATGGATCTCGTCGCCGGCGTTGAGGGAGTACAGGTGCTTCGACTCGTTCAGATCCCACAGCATGGTGGTACCGTCCTTGCCGCCGGAGGCGCACAGGGATCCGTCGGGGGAAATGGTGACGGTGTTGATGTAGCCGGTGTGGCCGATGTGGTCGGTCTGGAGCTTGCAGGTGGAGAGTTCCCAGACCTAACGCGTCAGAAGTTAGCAGGGAGATACAACTTCCGCGCTTGAGAGGAATAAATCGTAGCGATCAGGACGTATATCATCAGTGCAAGGTGTTAGGATGTCTCATGGCTCGCAAGCGAGCTCTGAAGTAGCAAATACTTTGAATATGCAGAAGCATCATATGAAAAACGGGTCGCAGATCTCTTCTTATTCCACGGCATAGGCGCCGACGAGTCCCATTCCGACGTACCTTGACGAGCTTGTCCCAGCTGCTGGAGACGATGACGGGGTTCTGGGGGTTAGGGCTGAAGCGGACGCAGGATACCCACTCGGTGTGGCCCTTGTCGGTGATGGTGAACTTGCAGTCGCCCAGGGTGTTCCACAGCTTGATGGTTCGGTCGCGGGAACCCGAGACGATCTGTCGGTTGTCTGCGGAGAAGGAAACGGAGAGGACGTCGTTGGTGTGGCCGACGAATCGCCTCGTGGTAGTGCCAGTGGCGAGTTCCCACAGTCGGAGGGTCTTGTCCCAGGAAGCGGACAGGGCGTAGGCGCCGTCGGAGGAGATAACCTGGGTGCAGGTGCGTCAGTAAGGCAGCGCTCTAATCAACATTCACCCGTGCAAACGTTGTATTCCACCGGGTACGGGGGCCGACATACGCAGTCAGAGACGATGTGGGAGTGGCCGTGGAGGGATCGCTTGGGGTAGCCGTATTGCGACTCGTCGCGGGTAAGGTTCCAGATGATCAACGTCTTGTCACGGCTGCCGGAAAGGAGCATGTTGGGGCTGCATCACGAATTGTAAGCTTGCGATTCTCGATTCTCGGTGTATATACACACGCACGCATACACACACGCGCATCGGGGAGGGGAAAAAGGAAATAAGAGGTAAGCCTACTTTTCCATTGAGGTAGCCAAGCTGGTGACCCAGCCATTCTGTCGACGCGAAACCCGTTAGCCAACGACATTCTTCTTTTTATCTCTACCGTTATATGATTTTTTCTTTCTTTTTCTCTTCTTCTTGTTCTTGTTCTTCTTCGGTATGCGCTTCTCGGCGCTCAATCGAGCAGAATAAAACTCACGTGGCCCTCGAGAGTACCCTTGAGGATAAGCTGTTCCGCCATTATGAAGGGATACTCGGTTCTATCCTCAAGTCTCTGTCGCGAAGTACACCTTACGTCGGGGAGTGAGGAGTGGGTGTTTGGATTGTTGCTTCGCTTGGTGGTCGAGATTCGGATGGGCAAGTCCTTGGAACTTTGAAAATTTCCCCGAGAAATTTTGTGTGCGAATGCTTTAGGGTCCAAATCGCTAAAAAGGGTAAGAACCCACTCTGCAAGCCTTGGAGGGGCCCGCATCAAACAGGCTGGTACATCTAACAGTACCTAGATGTAGCTTTGGCACGAAGTACCTGCGCGAGTGTCGCCTGCCTGCATACCTCGTGTAAATCGATAGTTGTACTCGTAACTGAATATACTCGAAGTCGAAGTCTTAGGTAATCGATTGCCTCTCTCTTCTTTTACCCCCTCTAATTAACTCGATTCTCGATTCTTCGTTTCGTTGGCTGGTCCCTTGGAAAATCCATTAACTCGGGCCAATTTGAAGAAAAAGCACCATAGACCTTTTAGAACCTTCATACCCATGATCCGCCCGTCGGGGGTTGATAAACCTACCATCTATAAATGGTCGACTTGTAATATCCATCAACATCCTCGAAACCTTCCTTGATAAATGATGCTAAGTGATTGTGTTCTTCTCAGACTTAAACTCGAGATATCTTCAGAACTATCCACATTGCTTAGGTACCTATATTATTAACGTAGATACGAGTCGCTATCAAGATGAACGGGCTCACCTGTAGCCTCATATCATCCAGCTCCCTTGCTCCCTTGCTTCCTTTATAGAGGGGAATAGAGTAGGGTTAATGTCACTCTCCTTAGCGGAACGTCAGAAACGGCATGGCGGTTAAACCATAAAATCATCCACAACTAAAGCCAATGTTTCGCATAGCACGAGCAACTCTACGAAGAGACCGAGGTAAATATAATTGCAACGCTCAAATTGGGTATCTCAAACAATAACATCTCGCTCCGTATCTCCAGATCACTGACCCCTAAGCCCTTCGGCTCTTTCTGACACTAACTCCCCTCTGGTTATATCTTATCGCCTGTTCGTCGTTCGCCCACTGGCCTCCTAGACGCACAGGTTCACGCAGGTGCTACCGTTCATAACGGCGATGTGTGGCTACATAGTGGTCCGCTAGCCCTATGGGTAGTCGAGTATGGCCATCGTATATGATATGACCTATGGAAACCTGCCGTTCATAAACCTGAGGCATCCGAGTAACTAACGAACTTCGTAGACACTATCTTATCTACCTACCCTAAGCAATGCCTTCGTAAAGCTGAAGATCCGGGAGTGTAACCTATCAAGGACCGGATGGTGATGTCCTTAGTTCCCAATATGCGACCCCGCCGAGGGACGGCCGCCGTCGTCATCGTCGTAGTACCCCTTTGGTGTGGTCAGCCTAGGGCTCGTCGGCCAGCCTTGGGCACGCCCTTTCGTCCGTATTTGGTGCCGAAATTGACAACCGTGCTATGGTCGGCAATGTCGGCAGTATTACTCGACAACCCAGCAGGGGGGGCGCCGTCTTTGGGTAGAAGTTCCGTCATCATACTCTCCCAGGTTCGGTGTCGCTGCTGGCTCATAGGATCGCGCTGGGCCATTCCCCTGAGCTCCTTCTGCCGGCTGATCCTAGCGGCCCGGTTAATTCGTCTCAGGGCCAGTTCGGCCTTCTTCGCATCCGCTTCCGCCCGCTGCTGCTGCTCCTCGATATCGGGCTCTTGCTCCGTCGGCGTGAACCGGTACGTATGCGCACTAGGAAACGCGGGAAATCCTTTGGGGATCCACGGCCGCGCCTCTTTCTCCTTCTCACCGGACAACTCCTCGCCGAGAAATGGTCGCGGCTTCTCTAGCTGCTGTAGGTCCTCCACGACTGGGTCAAAAAAAGACGGGCTAAGATGTTCTTTCCGCACCGGGTTTTTGAGATGTGGGATCAGAGACGATAGCGGGACGTTGTACTGGCGGAGGATGAGCTCGAAGTCTTGAGGAACCGGATCGTTCCTCCTTGCCGCATTCGCAACACGTCGAAGGTGGTCGACAAAGTCGGTGATATCTAGGTATATAGTTAGTATGTCGTCACGTCGTAGGAGAGCAATGTAGATTTTGCGCATACATATGTCAACCACCTCTGTAAAGCTTTCAAGAGCATTAGGAGTAGCGCTGTCAAAACCTATGTGTTTTAAAGCCACGCCAATTGACCGTCGCAAGCCATTTCTCCCGAAGTCTTCCGCATTCGGTCGCGTCACAACAGTGTAAGTAGGCTTCTCCGCCGCTACCACCTCGGTCACTACCTCAGCTGGTGTAGGAGGGCGGGATTCGGGCTCGGTTGTCCGTTGTCGCTTGGCCTGAGGTTCTTCGTCATGCTGGTCATCGCTAGGGCTCTCGCGCTTTAGAGGGGGATCCATAATATCAAACTAGTCGATGAAACAGAGTCTCTGTGGGAGAGATAGACGCCGTACTACGTAGAAGTGAGGATAAAGAGGCTTCGTGGACCGCGTGGAAGATCGTTGGTGGGTATGGTGGAAACGGGTTCGCGGGACGAGATTTTCGAGAGAAGTACGATGATTCTCCGAGGGTCAAGATCCTATTCACGAGAGAGCCGTAGCGTTCATCCAATATTCCCGACCCGCCCTCGTCGTGTGGGTATGACTGCGATGAGCCGCTACAGACGAACGAGGCGGCGCCGGGTTGCGCGAAGTCGTGGGTCGCAAAAGGAAGTGAGGCTGTCGGATCGAGAAGCGTAAAGATTTGATACTTAAAAGATATTGACGAGCTTCATATGAAGTGGTACTAAGAGAGGGAAAGGGAGCCTAGGCTGCTCTCGCATCAAGTTTGACGATGAAGATATGATGGCGGAAATTGAGAAGTCGGCTTGGACCTTAGGGACAGGGAGTACCTAGGTACCTACTTACTGTGGCTTGTTGTGGTTACATGTATGTACTGTGTAGGTAGGTACCTATGTACATAGTGGAAAGCCATTTTGGTGTGGCTTCGTTATTCCGAGGGCACCCCCAACCCCGCCGTCCACATATGGCGGATGGATGGTGGGGCTAGTGCGGCTGAAACTGGCCAACCTTGGAAAATCGACATTAGGTGCAACATAGTACTTCATGAAGCATTGCACTCATGAACAATGAATATAACAACCCACCTAACGACGCGCGACCAGACGCCATCTCGCTGCAATGATATCTGCATACTTGATGCTAGCTTCGCTGACTCGACTTCAAGGTTCTTGCTACATTTCTCCCTATGACTTCATAATACCAAGTTACGGTTGTAGAGGGAGTTGTCGCTTACACGCAAGAGGCATCCGAAGTAAGGAGGTAATTTTGATGTAGGTATGTACGGTTCGAGGTTGTGTTCAAAGGAAGATGAGATGTGTAACCGAGATTACTACCTACCTCTGCCCTGTCATTCCGTCGGCGAAGGAACTCTCCGCCCCGTCAGTGTTCACTGCCCGCAGAGATCATCACGAAGTAAACCGCTGAATGTCTCACATACTTACCTAAGTACTCACATACCTCGGATAGGTAGGTATCTAGGTAGATTTAGGTATATTCAAGAGTAACTTTTCCATTACTTTAATAGATGGCTGAATAGGTACCCAGGTAGGTTAGGTAGGTAAGTTCTGAACAATACGTGTAGCTTCATTACACATCTATATCCTATCTATATCCTATCTGCCTACCTAGGTAGGCTTATACAATCATCGATGAGGGTCATATTTTGCTATCGAAAGCTGTACAATAAGGGGCTTGGCTGTCCCATCTATATGGCGCTTTGATTGCCCGGTATACTTTTTCTAATCTTGTTATTAACTGTTCCTTCTAAGACTCTGGACAATCTCGCGAGATCAGATCACCGGAAACCCAGACTTGGTTTAATAAGAGTGATGACGTCAAGTTATTAAACCAACCTCGATTGGTGGTACATCATTTGACAGATGCAGGTGAGAAGGTAAGTTGGCGAGATTACCAGGTTGAATGTGCCAAAGCCCCTGAGTGGCTTTCCGACCAACGTATTCGGCCTGACTGGTTCTCTCCAACTCCTCGACTTCTCAAGAACAGGATTGCCGATTCTAGCGGAGGACTTCGATCGTCTGAGGAAGCTTAAGATCGTAATCTTCCCCGATTGCAACTTCACCGTCTTTTCAAAGCAAGCTGGCGTCATACCCTGAGCTTGGGATGGGTTGCTTTTCGGGCCAATCAAATATCAAAAATCCCGGAGGATTCTTTACCGCCGAGACTATGCTGGTTAACCCTCGCGAGCAGCTAGAAAGGCTCTCTATCGGAGCATCGGACGTTACGGGCGCATCTGGAAGCGCATACTGGTAAGAAACCGGCTGCGTTGCCTGCCGGACGAGATAGTAGCATGCGCGGGAAGCTCGGTCTGCTACGCCTCTCGGCCAATCGCATCCAAGACCTACCGGGGCTAGCTTTTCTCTCATTTGCTGTGAACCTAATAGCCGCGACGTTGAAGGATGCCTGTCACACCACTCCATACGACTCCTTCACCGAAGTTAGTGGGGGGCGACTCGATATTTGCGACCTCTTGGAAGATGGTCCGTCGGAAGTTTTTGAATATGGAACGGGGTCGATCGGGACCGAGAGGTAGCAATTAAATTGTTAAAAAAGGGGGCATTGCGAGCGATGGCGCGCCTGCAGACGAGATATTGGCTCGCGTCACGACGGGATCGCACGCCAATCTCATAGATCATCTGGGGAATATGAGCGATCATCCCGACAGGGAGGGGCTCGTCATGCAACTCGTTCCAATGTGCCACAACCCTCCTAGGGATGCCGTCGTCCTTGCAGAGTTGCACAAGGGGCCGCTTCTCGCAGGAGATCGGCCTCACCACACAGTAGGGCTTGCGAATCCGTCAGGGCATCTCCGTCACCGCTGCATACGGGCTGCACGAGCGAGAGGTCGCACATGGTGACTTATATGTGCATAATGCGTTCTATAACGACGTTGAGCAGGTACTGCTTGGCGATTTCGGCGCAGCTTCTATCTGCGGCCGGATCAACAAACCAATCCGTGGCTTGAAATACTCGCCTTCGCCCACCTGAGAGCGTCACCAGACCGATTTTGGACGGGGGAGGGGCTGCGGCTCGCCGTGGTGCTGGCGGCTCTGCATCGCAAATGCTCGGTTCCTACCGGGACCGCAAGGCGAGGCTTCTGTGAGATCACCCGGCAGTCGAGCGCCATTAGACCAACAGCTGGAGGCTTCCGTAGTGGTGCAAAGTCGTAGTCAAAAATGCTACACTCAGGGGTGGTGACTGGACGTGTTCTGTCAGGTCTTGATAATATGAGGACAGCGGTCTTAGGCTCGAAAAACTGAGGGATTCGCTCAACCTAAGCTAGGCTTTTGCTATTCGTCCTTCAATTCAATTTTTTTCTTCTTCCTTTTTCCCGTTGCCGGCACATGTTTATTTGCCGTACGGTAGGGGGGTAGTTAGGTAATGCCGGGGGCAGATAATAATGTGGTGACTAGGAACAAGGGGGTAGTTGAGCAAGCGACGACCCAATGAGGATCGCGGGAAGTTAGGCAAACCGTCCTATACCATCCTTACCGATATGATAAACCAATTTGGAAGGTCGAGGTCCGACGAGACTGTATAAAAATTATGTCTCCGACCCTGCTATCCCCGGGCATATCTCACTTTAGATAATAACCCCGATGCCGTTCGGACTCGGACACGAACAAAACTTCCAACTTGTAATCTTGGGTCGAACCTGGCCCAATGATTAGAAACCTTCCGATTATGGAAGACTCGGATGGCTATTGCGTGTTGTCTTGAATGTAGGTATATGCTGGACGTGATACGGGCAGCCGTGCGGCCGCTCATCGGTTCTCACACGCCTGTTTGTAGGCAAGCATGCTTAAATGAACTTGCTCGACACGAGTCGTCATCACCGTAACCCCATTTCGACGCAGGTCCTATCTTCTGTAGTAGATACTTTTCAGTCCCGGACATTCGCCCTTCGTAATGAGACATGGCCCGATCCTCCCGCAGCGGGAATATGTAAGGAGATAAGAAAGCGCCCGCTCGTACATACGCTTTAAGATACATTAAAACCGCGTAACATAATACATCCCCAGGATATCGTGCCGGCCGGCAAAGACGCAAGGGATCACTGGGTAGGTTAATTTCGTAATTCTTTTTCTCCCTCGGAACCTTCCAATCCCGGCTCGACCAGAGCAGTTCCGACACGCGGCCTTCAGGGACAACCCTGGGAGCAGCATGTGTGCGTACACTAGTATGTAATGTATACTCGCTATACGCTTGCGGTGTGCTGGTGTATGTTCGTTGTATGCTTGTTATACATATGTATGTCTACGTATCCGTCCGTATGTAGAAGCAGGAGGCCGTTTAGGGTCGTATAGGCTTGCATACATGTAGGTAGCTTCTTAGGCACGTAGCTTAGTCGCCGGCGCGAATGTAAGTG
Source organism: Pyrenopolyporus hunteri (assembly GCA_902806595.1). Lineage (NCBI taxonomy): Eukaryota > Fungi > Ascomycota > Sordariomycetes > Xylariales > Hypoxylaceae > Pyrenopolyporus > Pyrenopolyporus hunteri. The sequence continues at coordinate 113,715 of CADCXC010000009.1, read as the reverse complement.
AGTGGTAACACCCACAACGGCTGTCCTCCTCGGCCGCCTCGTTCAATAACCTATGAATTAATCACGGCTGCAATAATAAAGATCTTACGTGCGGGCAGGCTGACAGTTCGTGCCCCCCCTCCTGGGTGCCTGACTAAAGATTGGGCTACAACTCACGAGGCAATAGGATCCCGTCTTTCCCGCAGGATTCATGCCGCCAAACTCCGGATATATCGTGCATATCGGCGCGCTTCGCATGAGAAACGTCTAGCCACATTCTAGAAGTCCTACGGGGGAATGTGGGCCCGTAGATCATGCTCTATCGCGAGGGTGTCTACCCAACCTATCCTAAACTTAGCGAGCGAACAAGGAGGGTAGTCTCACGATACATATATGTATATACGGTACCTAAGGTATATAAATTTAGCTTAGGTGTGTAGGTATTTTGGTGAAGCGACGCGGGTCGTCGGCGTGGGGTTCGACTAGGGGAACCGTCCGCACCCCGCATGGTTTGGGTTCTACACGCCTCGCACGCCCTGACATGTTAATATGTAGCATTTTGCCTACGTCAGGGAGAAGGAAAAGCGAGGTGGTTTTAGCAGGTAGGGCGGCCAATCACGAGGACGAATCATAGTCGGAGCCGTTCAAGTTATGATATTTCACCCACGTGAACATATTTTTCGGTCCCCTTTTTCCTTTCGTCGATCGAGGTATGATTATCCTCGCAGGCGGTTAAATACGCATCGCGTCACAGTACAGCTGTCGAGAGGGGTCTTTTTTAGCTTCCCTGCGATGTATGTGCCTAGGTAGGTAGGTATCTAACATCAGGACGAAATACTCGAGATGTGCTGTACGTGTCTTCCCCCCCGTATCTTCGTTTCGGGTCGTGGGACTGTCTCGAGAGATCGTCAGGAGGTGCATACCTCCTCGACATCGTCGCTTGCGGACGCTTACGCAAGGGGCTGTAAGCCTGAGTCCTCGTTTTGCTTATCTACCCTACCTTAGCATCCATCAATCGATAAGTGTTTATATCGAATCGAACGTAGTAATGCGGAACGGCACATGATTAATGCCTCACGCAGAGCAAGCGCGGCAACTACAGGGCGCACATATATACAGGGCCAAGCCAATCAAAGCCAATCAAGGCGGCTCTTAGCCTACGTAGACAGGCGACTTGGGTGGAGGTTACCTCGGATCGACGACGATTGGGTGTCCAACCGTAAGTTAGGTACTTCGAATAACATGGGTATATATATATATATGTACATACGAACGTACATATGCGGAACCCGGGCTGTAGTAGGGGAAACTGGGGTTTTCGTTAGCTGCGCGCTTCCAAATTGTGCATGTTGCGATGTAGATCATAGCTACTATGATAGCGACGTCGATAATAGTACGCCGCGCTCGCGTCGGGGAGGATAAGGAAATAGATAAAAGTCAGAGCATTATAGTCTGATTAGTCTGATCGACGAGCCGAATCGAGTCAAGCTTAACCGAGCGCACATCCATTCGGTGGATATTCCCAATTATCCCAGTCGAAGTACGATAGCGGAGAATTTCGTCAACAGGGCTCGGACGTGGAAGACGAATCCTACGGCTGTACTGTAAGCCCTCGTACTGTAAGCCTTCGATGAGAAGGTCTAGAACAGATGGGCGGAATCACGTTGGTCTTCGGATCTACCACAATAGATATAGCACCGCAGATCCGCATTGACAGTCCCCATCAGATACGCAGATTACCGGACCAAGTGTTGCATCTTCTACGCCTTGAGCGTTGATGTACTTGGTAAGGATGCATGGTACCAATGATGAGAGAGGAACGGATGATACACGGATAGGGAAAAATGTACGACGCTTAAAGAGGAAAAAGGGCGAAATAGCAAGGGAAAGAAAAGAAAGGGAGAGAAGGGAAGAGAAGAAGAGAGAAAAGTTGAAGTTAAGTTTGATATAGCACATGTATACTTAGGTACTGAATGTACTCAAGGTTCCTACTTAACATAAATGTAGCACACGCGGGTTAGGTCCGGTGGAATTAGGTACCTATTATACCACTGTCTTAGGTAGGTACTGACCTTGTATTCCAGTAGGTGCGGGCTAAGGTTCTCCAACCTGAAGCTCCCCACTGGTACTATGGTACTGGAAATGAAAGAAAATTGAAAGGTTGGAGAGAGGAGGATAGCTGTATGAAACTGGCGCAGTCTGTAGAGCTTACCTCTCTACCTGCGTAGTGGGGTACGGTACAATACATATGTATATTAGAACGTGCTTCAAGCCCGCGTCCACCGTTGTAGGCGCCTGTTTGCATTATACAGCTTGACGGATCATCACGACCACTGACCTACCACTACATACCTTTAGTATATTTTAGAGGATAAGCTCACTGTAGCTGTACCACAGTAGCTGTAGCTCGTTCACTAGGTACCCAATAAATGTATTATACAATACCATTACATGCGTGTACAATGGGCGGATAAACATTGGGCAATACCTAGGTACGTTCCACTAGGTACCTACGTACCTATGGATCTCCGGCTTCTAGAAAGAGCGGGCTGGAAGGGGAACATGCCGCCCCTCCAGGCCCTGGTCTCTTGCCATGTGGATTTAAGTTTTTGAAAGGGCGACAGCCTACGACCTATGAGGTACCTAGGTACCTGTATAAGTACAATTCATGTTTTTAGGGGAAGGAACAATGTCTGAGGGATGGATATCACCTAATCTATTTTTTTTCTTCACTCTTCACTCTTCTCTCTTCTCTCTTTATAGGTCTTTCTTCCTGTAGGCCTGTTATATTACATTTATTTCTTACTATGGCGTTTTCCCTTCCCTCTATTTCCCCTTTCGCTTTGGCTTCGCCTGTCTCACACACATACACACCCCCAATCTCCATCTCCCATTCCCCATCCCACACCCCCCCTTGTCCACTCTCCCACACTCATTTATTCCCTAAAACGACCAGGAAAAAAAATACGGCCCCAACCTCACTTGACATCTGCTGTTCCTAAGCTATGCATCCCACATAATACGTTGAGCTGTTAATATTAGATGACCGCACATGCATGCAGAGCAATTCATCGTCATATTAAGACAGGACTGTTTATAGCAAAACCCTTACCCTGTCCTGCATCCATACTTCCTAATTTGATGTCTCCATTTCCCGTATCTTAGTCTCCGTGACCCGTGATCCTTGCTCTTCTTTTCCCTTTCTCTGCCCGTTTAATATAACCCGGCCAAGACTGTGCCAACTGTGCATACATACCTACCTAGGTATATACATAATACTTGCCTACTACTAATCGCATACCCTCACACTCACCCTCACCCTCACCTTCACCTTGACCCCTGGTCCTTATGCTTCGGCTTCATCATACTCGTTATCGTCGACTCAGGATCTGGTCTCACCTAGGTCCCTAACCACCGCGGTCACCGCTGCTATTATATACTGTCACTATATACTGCCACTACCACCATCATCATCCCCTCCTCGCCGTACCCTCGCTCAGATCCCTACTAACCGCTACATCATATCAGCCCTCCTATCCATACTGGATCCACTCTCGATCGTCGAACACATTAGTTCATCCACCTAGACCCCCGGTCGGGTTTCCTTGGATTGATCTTCCGTGGCTCCCCAAGGGACAAGCCCTCAGACGCTGTTTGCCAAGCTTCTTTACAGCCCTAGTGATACATATCCCAGTATAGCTAAATCGTACTCTTATACCACGCCCTTGTCCGGCACCCTCGCGTCCCCCGACAACGAGGCTGCTATTCTCGAATATGTCGTAGCATCTGGTACCCCCGTCGGTAGCAACGCAAGAATAATAAGTAAGCAAGCAGCCGAACTAACTATTTTTTTCCGAGAAGTGCCGTTCTAACTCGGTTCCGACTTAGGAGGAGCGCTTTCGGACTTCCTAACTGAGTTCCTTGATAATAGAGTCATAGTCATGTTTCCCATAGACAGGAGTCTCCTCCCGTCCTTGGCTACTCGTAGAGCGCTGATAGTGGTCGATCCCCAGAACGACTTTCTAGCCGAGGATGGCGCCCTACCTGTCAAGATGCCCCCAGATCTCCCAGACCGGATTGCGAGCCTGGCGACAGCACTCCGGCAGGGCGGCGACGACATCATCTGGGTATGTAGCCACTTCGAGAAGTCGCGGCCTGTGTTAAATGAGCAGGTCCTCATATCAGATCGATTGGGCCACCCTCGATCTCCGGACCTCTCGCGGGGTCGGCGCCGGCCGACACCACCTCAGACGAACCAGCAATGTCAGTCTCCGGAGGCCTTTCTAACCCAGGAATCTCCGGACATGCCCAAGTGCGTCCGGCCAGGCTCGTTCGGCGTAGAGATGCACCCGGCTGTGAAGGGGGCAGTCGGGCCCAAAGATTTTTCGGTGGTCAAGACGTATTACTCGGCTTTCAGGTCAGAACAGCTTCTCCGCTTACTGCGCATGAGACTTGTGACAGAGCTGTTCATTTGCGGGCCTATGACCAACGTCAGCGTCATGGCCACCGCCGTCGATGCCGCGAGCCACGGATACACGATTACTTTAGTCGACGACTGTTGCGGCTATAACAGCGTGATGCAGCACCGAAATACTATCAAGCAGATCTCAAATACGACGGGCTGTGACGCTCTATTTTTGGCGGACATCGTGGCATCCCTTAAACATAAACCAAAATCCTCGAAGAGGCCGTCTGGTAGGCCGACGATTCCTCCAGCCGGCAGGTGCTCCAACGTACGTCGCGACGGGGAAGAGGACGATTCTGCTGCGTCCTCAACCTCAGAAACCTTACCATCATTTAAGAACCTGTCGCTAAGTATTCAGCGTGCAGCCGATACTCCCGCCATCGAGCCATCCACGGAGGATTCAACCCCATCGATTCAACCCCTGGTGAAGCCGACGGCGACGGAATCCGGCCGACAGTCACGTGCCGATTATTCGGCGCCAGGGTCGGACGAGGTCGACTCAATACAACAGCATCAGCAGCCGCTTGCCGATGACTCACAAAGCAGTCATAATGCCAAGACCAATAACGATGACGGAGTTCCACTGAGGGGCAAAGAAGTAAGATCGCTAGCTCGGGATAACAGTATCATTTCTGAACCTACCCGGGAAAAGGTGTCACTAAACAAAGAAGAGAAAGCGAGTGTTTCGGATCCGAAGGTATTAAAAAGCACCGAGGCCCAGCCATCGACAGAAGCAAACGATCATCGACCCCTGTCGGGACATTCGTTGGAAGACACGGCCCAATCGGCAAAGATAACCGGTGAAACACCAAACCGGAGACATCCGGAGCGGGCAGGAACGCCATCAGAAGTTTCGGAGGCCACAATTGACGAAAATACAACGATGGCACCGGAAGAGCAGAGAGTACCGAGGGAAAGCGAGCCTCTATGCGAGGGTGATACTAAAGTCATCTATGACATCTTACCAGAACCATTGTCAGAAAATATTTTTGAGAAGGTAAGGGATGAGGTACAATGGCAAAGGATGTCACACCAGGGCGGCGAGGTGCCAAGGCTTGTTGCCGTCCAGGGACAAGTGGATGAGGATGGGAGCATGCCCATCTATCGCCATCCAGCGGATGAGTCGCCCCCGTTGTTGCCATTCTCTTCCACCGTGATGGAAATCAAGAAGGTGGTCGAGGACCGGTTAGGTCATCCCTTAAACCACGTTTTGATCCAATTTTATCGCGACGGAAACGATTATATTTCAGAGCATAGCGACAAGACCCTGGATATCGTTAAGGGTAGCTTTATCGCCAACGTCAGTCTCGGGGCTGAACGGACTATGACATTACGCACAAAAAGGCAGCCGAGAAACAGGGCTCCGTCAGACGTAGAGCCCCCGGCAACCGAGTTAAAAAGACAAGTACAAAGGGCCCGTCTACCCCACAACTCGCTCTTCCAGATGGGATTGAAAACCAACATGCGATGGCTCCACGGTATCCGACAGGATAAGAGGATGGAACGTGAGAAGGCGGAAGAAGAGCTGGCCTACGACGGCGGCCGTATCTCCTTGACATTCAGGCAGATAGGAACGTTCCTGGACCGGGAGAACAGGCTGATATGGGGCCAAGGTGCTACGGCAAAAACCAGGGAGGCGGCGAACAACGTAATCAACGGGCAGACGCCCGAGGCCGTCAAGATGTTACGGAGCTTCGGCAGGGAAAATCAGTCAACAGAGTTCGACTGGGACGAACACTATGGTAGCGGGTTTGACGTGCTGCACATCAGTACCGCACCTCGATTGTTCCTATCGTTGGATGCGATCGTTAACATGCGTATTCAGCTAATGCTAGCCGAGTACGGAATCGGCTACGCAAGAGGAAGCATGTCGCCGCTCTTCAACTGGAAGGATGGCAAGTCTGCCAAGGATCCTGAGGCCATCCCGAAGGACCTCCCTGTAAAGTTCGTCGATAACAACTCGGTTAAGTCGGTCGTCCAGGGCGAAGTTGCAATCATGCGATATCTCGACCGCGTCTACGGACAGAAACTGGAAGGCGACGCGTCTCATAGGGATCCTACGAAGGAGGTCGCCCGCTTCGAGCAGGGAATCGCTCTTCTGGCAAAGTATAGAGAGAGCTTGGACGACTTGGGGAAATTTAAGGCAGAGTTAAGCATATGGGAGGGGTACGCAGCGGAAGGTAATGACTTCATCGCGGGGCCTACCATGACACTGGCTGATTTCGCATTCTGGCCCATCCTCAACGACATCACTAGGATCCCGGGCCAGTGCAAATTTTGGGAGATCACAGCTGGGCTCGAGAACCTGAAGGCGTACTACGAGCGCATCAGGTCGCGGGAGTCAGGCAGGGCAGTCCTAACCGCGCACATGAACAGCATTCGGGAGAAGCCCTCCGAGACAACACCTACTTCCGCCCCTACTCCGCAGGAGTAGCTGGCTATCATCGAATGGAAGATATAGAAGGAAACAAGCGAAAACCTGTTGCATAGCACCAGAGATCGAGCATTTACATGGGAACGCGTACATTTAGCATAGCATCGGGCGGACTCATTGTCCATTTGTTTCAGTTTGAAGCTCGCATCTGATGGGATATAATGTATGGATAAGAATCTACAAGGGAAAAGTCGTCCAGACGTAAGATGGGACATCTAACGTACTATGTAGGACTAACAGATTCATAGAGTATTATCTACCTCTCAGAAATTATAAATTGACTTGGGAGTATTAATCTATAGTTCAAGTTAATGGTTTTCTTCAAACTTGTTCATTCATTCCCCTTAGTTTATCTGATATCGGTTAGTCTTCGTTCAAAACCCCCGAGGACGAGATAGTTCCACTGTTGTAGGCTCTCTAGTCTTCTCTATTTGTTCCCCTTGGGTCAGGTAGGTTTTCCTGCCTTAGATACAGGTAATCGGGCACTTTGGATATAACCAGTGCGCTCGCACCTCCACACACGGTCTTGGCAACGGCGGGTAGCCTCATGGTGCTTAGGCATTTTGGATGGGGGGTAGATGCCTATATTGATGGGTCGTATAACCCTATGCTTCCCTATGCACTACATCGCATTGCGTAGTGAACCGCGCGCTTCGCGCGGGAGAACCAGCTAAACACCATTACCCTTTGAACTGCTAATTCCCCTATGAGCACTTGTGTAGGGGAGTTGGCGCGATATCGGGTGCTTGGGTATCTCGACGAATACCTACCTACCTAGGTACCTAGGTGTCTATGTACGGCACCTCCGTTACCGAACTCACGGGCACCGGGGGAGGAACATAGCTCTCCATTAATACCGAGCGCCGCTCGGAGCCACACTAGTACCGGTACCGAGATTCGAATTCACACCCGCCGCGCTCGCGTTCGGGCGTATATTGGCAGCGGCATAAGCAGACACAGTCATAGCCGTAGGCACACCGGGGCCACTGCCCCCGCCCCCACCCCCTCCACCGCCAGCGCCAGCGTCCCTCCCCAGGCTCTCCTGCAGGATGATGGTGGGCCTGTGGGCGACGACATCGAAGACGACGGAGCTCTGGTGAGCGGCGTCGGTGGGCAGGTCGACGTCGCTCATGCTGAGGGCGCGCAGGATGTGGCGGTCGATGCGGGCGAGGTCCGGGTCGGCGAACTGGCCCTTGAGGTAATCGGCGACCTGGCGGGCGGGCATGGCGGCGGCGCGGGCGAGGCGGGCGATGGCGGTGCGGATGCCGGCGTTGTTCTCGCGCTGCCACCGGCGGTACGAGGCGATGGTGTGCATCTGGTCCGGCGGCGTGACCGGGTGGTTGTGGCTGGGCTCGAGCACGTCGACGAACCACATGTCGCCCTCGCGCTTCAGCCGGCGCACCACGGCCTTCCAGCCGCAGCCGCACTTCTTGCTCTCGCGCCGCCGCTCCCCCGTGCTCTGCGACACGAACTCGGACCCGCCCCGGTCGCACGCGAAGTCCCGCCGGATCACCTCGCCGTCGGGGTCGTAGCGCCCCGAGGGCAGCTTCTCCTTCACCGTGCGCTTCTGCGACACGCCGTACCCGGACGTGAAGACGTGCAGCTGGAGCGAGAAGACGGCGTCGTCGGACGTGTGGTACGGCCCTTTGTTCAGGGGCTGCGGCGTGTGTACCTGCGGCGGAGGGGGCGCGGGGGGCAGGAGGTTGCTGCCGTTGGAGGCGCGTTGGTCCAGGTAGTCCCGCTCGAGCTGGGACTTGGGGGGTCGGCCTACACGTCGGCGTTTGCGCCTGGGTGGGCCGGTTGCGACGGCGGTGCCTTGCGCGGGAGCAGGTGATATTGATGCGCCATTAGGATTGGAATTGGCGCTGGGATTGGGATGAGGATTGGTGGTGAGGTTGACATTTTGCTGCTGCTGTACGGGGTTGTTGGTGGAGGGTAGGTTCGGTGGTGTGTGTTGGTAAGTCGGTGCAGGGATGGGCGGGGTGGTAGTGTGAGCCGCTTGGTGTGGTTGGTGTATCTGATGCGGTTGTTGGTTATGGTGAGGAGGTTGCGGATGCGGCTGTGGCTGTGGTTGCGGAGGCGGAGGTGGATGGTGTTGGTGGAGTTGTTGTTGCTGTTGCTGCTGCTGCTGCTGCTGTTGTTGGCGTTGTTGTAGTAGTTGTTGTTGTTGCAGTTGTATTTGTGGTTGTGGTTGTGGTTGCAGTTGCGGTTGCGGTTGTGGTTGCGGTTGCGATTGTGGAATAACGGCAAAAGACAATTGATTGTATTGCTGAATCGGAGCGAGAGAGCCGTACTGCGACGACGTCATGTTGTACGACTTCTAGCTACCACCTAGGTACTTCAACCGGGTCTAGGTTAGACTGTTTGTGTATGAGGGTCGGAAGGATTGCTTGACTGTTGGTGTAAAGAAAGAGAGGATTGAGTTATTACTATGGCAGTTATGGTAAGGAATTACTAGTAAAGGATCAATTTAAGAAACTAAAGAAGAGACTAAGAAGGCGGCCACTCCGCTGTTTTGGCTCAAGATTCCCCCTAAAGTTCGAGTCCGGCTTAGTCTCGGCTCCACATATTTAAATCGCACGGTCAGACATCCCCTATTCTTTTCTTATTTAGACGGTGTCTTAATTGTACCTGTACATTTAATGCTAGAAAGAACGGTCACTAAACAAAAACTTAATGTTCTTTTTAACATGCGTCTTAGCGAACGAGGACGCAAACCCCGACTCCGAGGTTGATCTAATTATATAGAATATTTGAATTGTATCAAGTTTCGGGATTGGCCAACTTATCCTCGGAACTTACCGGTATACATAAGGTAGATAGCCCAATGCTTCGCACAGATGCGATATGTACGTAACAAATGTTCGTGTAACGCGCCTGTTCTTATACCGGACTTATACCGGACTTATACCGGACTTATACTACCTTAGGTACTTAGGTAGGTATGCATCCGTCAAGGCATCCATCCATCCATACAGCAACTTCATAGGTATGTAGGTAGTTAGGTGCAATAGAGAAGTCTTGTTAGATACCTTGGATACCTTGGTAGGAGTTTGGCTACCTTTTCAAGTATCCTTCCACACGTAACTCCCAACCCTCGAACTCGCTACCCATCCCGCCTCATCGACGATCTCCTGTTTCTTATTCCTCTCGCGTAGGGCCTCCTCCACGCTAACTCCAGCTGGAAACGGAGCTTTCTCCTCCCGTTCGACCCTCAGCCAGCCCTTCCAGCCCGCATTGACGTCCCCCCTTACGCCTACGCCCCCTCCTGCTCCGCTACTCCCACCGATCACTATCGTACCCCACCAGCAGCGCCCCCGGCTTTCGTGGGTGCCGTAGACCATAAACTCACCCGCGGCCGCTACTGCCTCTCGCACTTGTTCCCGCCCCCGTGTCGGCCTGTACACGTAGACGTGGCGCAGGTCGGAGGGTTGCGCCGGACAGCCGCCGCCGTTCAGGGAGCGGCGCGTAGGGGAAGCAGAAAGATGGGGAGAAACTAGACGGGTCACGTCGAAGCGACATTCGGCATCAACTACAACCACGGCGTGGTTATGTGGTTCGGCAATGATGGTGGAGATCAAATGGTACAATAACGGTAGATAGCGACCATTCACCGAGAGGACCGGCGGCGGTGTAGATTGCGTGGCTTTATGGTGGCGGGTTGCGATATTGGCGAGGGCTGGGATGGGGATATCGGGGCGGACATTGCTATATGGACCGCCTGTAAGACTGACGCGGAGAGAAGTAAGAAGCTATGTGTATGATAGTTAGTTGGATATTTGGGTACCAAGGTAGTAGGCTTCCAATGATGAAGACGTAATAATAAAAACATTCGCCGCACCTCATAATGATAGAGAGAGCGACATATACAATAACGGATGCATGAGGCAAGGAATTGAGTATGTAGCACTTGTATAAAGCGGCGATAAGATAAAGATTCAATCGAGCTTCTCAAATCCCTCTTCGACTCTCAACTATTCAACTACGTCGCATTCCTTCACATCCAGCTTATAACAGGTAGAGTACCTAAAATAACCCCAAGGAAAAGAGAGAAAAATAAAAAAAGGCTCAATACAAGAAGACGTGCCTTGGTACATACCTCTTCTAAGCTACCCTCCTCGACCTCCTCTAGCAATCGAGCGCCGACACGCTTCGCCGTCGCGGCATCCATCCTCTCTCGCTCTCACTCTCACATCACAACCCCCGCGTCTCACGAGCTACGGTCGCAGTCTACGAGAGCTGGGAATTGAGAACTGAGAATCGAGAACTGGGGACTGAGAACAGATGGCGCCTCCGTGCAGCGTATTCCCGGCCTCGCAGCTCGAGCGGCAGATCCAGGTCGCCGATGGACGCATGCGCAAGGGCGGGCCGATCGACTTGTCCGCCTGCGAGCTGTTCTCGATGGTCCAATACGATTGCCAGATCGACCGGCCCAAGATGGCCGACAGCCCTGTACGGTGCTGGCCGGTGCAGCGGTGGTTTCGCCGGTACGCTTGTTGAATCCTGTTCTGCTTTTTATTACTTGATTTATTGCTTGATTTATTACTTGACTGACGTTCAGAGCCAGATGCCAAGACAAGAAAGGCAGTTTTATGGTCGAGACTACGATTTGGGAGGGGAAGAGATAGAAGAGACGGAGACGGCGGGGGCCGTCTTTACTCACATATACGCAGGTGCTCTCTATACCTAGGTACCTACCTAGGTACCTACATGTATGATATAATAAGTGCCAAACTTCACATAGTACATATATGTTCTAGGACTAGGTGCCTAACCTGCCTAACCTGCCTACTTGTAGCGGCAAAGGTACACGGATTAGACCTTCTATTGGGTGCCTAGGTACCTAATACCTAGTACCTATATCCGACAGCGGGTAGGGTTGCGGAATGAAACTGTCTATTTCTCTACAGAGCGTTTTAACGCATACGTCACTTACGAGAAGCACGACGAACCCAGAACAAGCCGACGGTTGCGCACAAGGACGACCTCCTCACTTCCTGCTGAGGAGGTACCTTGCAAGAGGGGACGTCCTCGCCTATACGCTCTTCCATAGAGGCTCGCGGTCCTTTTACTTTCTCAGCCGCGGCCACGAGAATACGTCATACACCTCATAACATATACCCGAGTCAATGAACATTAGGTAGGTAAACTCGACGACAGCCTAGGTACGTAAACGGGGTCACAACAGATAGGCAATCAGATGTCAAGGATACTCGAGGGAGTCTGGATTCGGTAGGCGGGGGCTCGTTGGCGCAATATACAGATGACCGTCCCTAGCTTCGAAGCACAACCGTCTATAGCATCCTTCAGCCACACAATGAAAATGTCGTTCTCGACTAGTATTCCGCGTTTCCTCCTCCGCTCTCCCCTCTCGCATATTCTCATCTTCCGCTCCAGCCGTCTTAAAAGCTATCCTAAACCGTTCGCGCGGCCGCTCGCTCGGCCTCGAGTTTCTGATAGAAGTTGTCTCGTGCGTGAGTGCGCGGCATGTGGTATCCGTGCCTTGAGAACGCTAGTTAGTCCATAGAGGTCTTCTAATTCGATCGATTCGCGGTGTTTTCCCCGGTGACTATGATCATGAATGGTCTTCGTACCAGTACAGAGAGGCGAACGTCACACCCAGTCCTACGAACCGAGTCAGCCAGAGAACCGCCCACACACAGCACCCGAACCCTAGCAAGTACGGAAGCCCGGAAGCATCCGAAGATGCATGTCAAGAATTGAGGTATACATACCGAGCGCAATGCCGAGGTCGGTGACGAGGCCCCGTCGGAGCATCTACGGTCATGGAATCAGCTTCGGGAACTTGCCCGCGGTTGGAGGGGTATGCGCAAGCCGATTGAACGCGGGAAATACTCACGCCAGTAATAGGTTTGATGGCCATTTCGAATGTGAGCTTTAGAAACTAAGTGGAGAGGTTCGAAGGTAGGTGAATTGCGGAAGAAGATAATGCGGGCGAATTCGGCGGCACTGGTGTAATTCTCAAAATGTTGGAAATGGTTCGATCGAGTTTCCCAATTCGCGCGGAGCTTTTTGGGGGGCATTTGGAAGCTAAAGGTTTCCGAGCTAATGAGTCACGTGTCTGATACTGTTCGTATTGTTACCTACATAGTAGGTAGATACCTCCCTATCAGGTACCCTTTCACCCGATAGCTACGACCTGGTACTAGTATGTATTACACATCCGGCTAAACGTCGGCAAATCCATCGGACCCGACGTCCAACGTCGAAAGCGTTGCCCCAACTTTTTCCATTTCCAACTTCGTGAAGAGAGAAACCTCGAGTTTCCTTAAGCGATATAAGGCTTCGTTCTCGGGCTGCCAAAACAAGCCGATTCGCAGCAGCCATGAGTCTACACCTTCCAGCAAGGCGGGTAGCCATCACCGGTACTTATCTCTCTTCGAATTGACTCCCCACCCAACTAACCAGGGCATCCCCCATCGCAGCAGTGCGGACGGCCGCCGGCAAACCGTCCCTCCACCTACAATACCTGCAGCCTCGGATGCAGCGTCGTAATGCCTGGTTCGGCTGGGGCAATGATTCCGACAAGACACCCTTCGCCCAGGAGCTCTCGCGCCGTGAGCGTGAGCAGATGATGGTTAAGAAGAACATGGAGCGGACGCGGGGATCCTCCATCTTCGAGGAGGAGATCCAAGAGGTAGAGCGCGAGCGAGAAATGGAGGAGCAGGGAGAGGAGCCGGGAGTGCCACCGCGCACGTCCATGGCCAGCAAGGTCAAGGAGCACATGGAGCGCGCCGAGAATCCGGATCCGCGGTGGCGCGTACGCTACCTCAAGAAGAAGGTCATGCAGATGGTGCGCAACGCCGACAAGCCCCTCACGCGGGAGCAGCGTATCCGCATGACCGAGAGAGAGCACACGAGCACCAGTCCGCCGCTAGCCACCAGCACCAAGAAGCTCGTGCACCTAGCCCACCAGATCGCCGGCAAGACCGTCGACGACGCCATCACCCAGATGCGCTTCAGCAAGAAGAAGATGGCCCGCGAGGTCAAGTGGCAGCTGGAAGAAGCGCGCGACCGCGCCATCGTCGCCCACGGCATGGGACTCGGCGCCGCCAACGGCCAAACCTTCGACAAGCCCCGCCAGATCCGTACCAAGGACGGCCGCTCGGTAAAGGTCACCGACCCGACGACCTTGTACGTCGACCAGGCCTGGGTCACCAAGGGTCCCTGGCGCGGTGCCCGCGTGCAGTACCACGCCCGAAGCCGCATGTCCCTGATGTGGCGGCCTAGCGCCTGTAAGTCTTGATTTCTCTATCGTCTCCATCTCTATCCGTCCCTCCTCCTCCCTATCTATTTATCTCAAAAAGCCACGATCAGGCTTCGCGTCCCCCGACAACCGTTTTGTTCCCAGAGATACCATCTAACAAAATCTTCTTTTTCGTTCTAGCCATTTCAGTAGTCGTAAAGGAAGAAAAGACGAGGATACGTCAGCACGACGAGAGGGTGGAGAAACAGGCCAAGAAGGCGCCGTGGGTACATCTGCCGAACCGGCCGGTGACGGCTCAGAGGCAGTACTACAGCTGGTGAAGGGCGAGTAGTCTGAACCATGAGATAGGATAGACCAAGGCGCCAATCATCTAAAAGGCTATGCTGTTCTTGCTTGTAAGAGATGTCGTATCAGCTCGATACGTGTACCATACTACTGAAAATCAAACTCGAACGAAACGACGCCGTAGATCTCTCGACGAGACAGAACGCTACAAAACCCTACGAGAGAAATAGGAACGATGCATACGTATCCATCAATTAGGCAAAGTTACCGTTACGGCATCATCTGTTTTCTGATTTTGGTCCAGCGAATATCTAATTAGGCTAACTAGTTGAGGGCCGATTTGGTCTGCAATGCGAAGCTGGCCGTCAAGGGTGGCGCGCACAGCCGCAGACTATCATATGATTGCAAGAGGCGGGTGTTGCCTGTGTCATGCTAACAGATAGCAAAGCTTGGTCCCTTCTGTAACTACATCATCTGGCTACCCTTCCTTATTAACTGCGATAGCCAGTACTCTTGTGCGTAAATCGAAGCGATCAAAATCGGAAACCCTCCTAAGCCTTCCACTAAGACAGATTGTCATCTAGGGACGCGAGCCGAGATCCATGCTACAGGCGTCCATAGTACATCCCAAGAGGCTAGTTGGCTTCGCATCTCAGATCTCTAGGCTCACGAAGAAAAGTCATCCGCAAACTCATCAAAAATCCTTACCGAAAACGACGTGAAGCGTAATCAAATAACGAGGTCATCCGCGTACGAGTCCGGTTAGATCATAGTTCGGGGTTGTGTTCGGGGGGTTAGCTCCTCGTAGGGGCGTGCGTTTGCGTCGAGTTCCGAGGCGTAAGATCCTGCGGACGGCGAGTATGGACGCGCAACAGGAGACTGGGCTCGCATCGACTGTGCCGGAGGGAGGAAGTCCTTGGACAAAGTAGCATCAGGTCGGCTAACGCTATCCGCAAACTGTCGTCCGGATCCGGGGAGAGGCTGCGAAATATCCATAGTCTGAATGCGGTCTCCTCCGGGTTGATTCTTTCGACGACGGAGAATGAAGACGGCGAGGATGATAATAAGAACCGCAGCCACACCAACACCAGCGCCAATGCCGGCTCGTGCACCAACGCTCAAGCCGCCGTCATCGCTAGGAATCGCTCCGTCACCCGATTTATCCGCTGAAGCTGTCGCAGCACCAATGGCACCTGAGTCGCTGGGGGTGGCCGAAGACTGGGACACCGGCATGGTTACCTATATGCGAGTTAGTACTTGATTCGTTAGTTGGGGAACGGCGCAATAGACGTACGGATGAAGCCGCGGTAGGCTCAGCCACAGCCGAGGTGGAGTCCGAAGCAGTTGGTTCCGCATTCGCAGCCGAGAAGGCTCCTTCAGAGGATGCTGCTTTGGAAGACGAAGCAGGACTGGGGCTTGAAGCCGAAGTCTTGGCGCTCTCCACAGCCATGGTAACCATGGTGGTTGGCGTGGAAGTAGGAGCTTGTTGGGTAGGCTTAGATTCTGCAGCAGATGTTGGCTTGCTGGGGGTAGGTGTGGGGGAGGATTGAACACCAGCTGCAGAAGATGCGACTTTAATGAATTGGTTAGTCCAGAATACTTCCAGAATATCTAGGGCTTGGGTTGGCCTTACTCTGACATTCTTCATTACCGTAACCCTGGGCAATGGAGAGCTGGCCTGCAACGGCATCGCTCGGGCAGGCCTGGCTGATACAGTCACGAATGCCATTGGCGAAATCGGTACTCTTGCCGCAGACGCAAAGGCGGTCGTTCAGAGGGCAACCTATAGCGGCTGAATTGGCGAAGACGCCAGTGACACAGCCCGACTAGTGGAGGAGATCAGCATTCATTATGGTCTCAATATACGAGGAAAGCAAGAAAGGGAGAGGCATTCAATCAAGCGGATTGAGTAAGGAAGAAACATGAGCCTTGTTTAATCAGAAAAAGATCTACTTACGGCGCAAGGCAAGAGGCCGGCATCCTGAGCAAATCCTTGACCCAAAAGGGTAATAAGGAATGCGACAACAGCAATGAACATCATTGTGAAGTCGGTGGCCGTTAGAGTCAAAGTCGTCGGTGTCAGTTCAGAGGGGTCTCAAGATAAATGTCGATATGGGACCGACGGTGGAATCCGCAAAGGCGGCGAAATAGAAGTTGAACAAGAATCGAAGTTAATGTCGGGGTATCTCAAGTTGAAGATGGCCAAACTAGCTGGCCGAAGTAAAAAAGATTAATGGTGGAGAGAAGAACTGTCTTGACCGCGACGATAAAGCACCAAAGCCCCACTCAGCAGCCCATGGCTATACTAAATTTGAGTAGATGTTGGTGAGGCGTGGTGAAGGTTGGTGAAGGTTGGTGAGGCTTAGTGAGGATACCTGGTTGGCGGTGAGTAGAAGGTCGACGGCAAACCTGGTCGAACAAAGAATCAAGAGACTCGGAATTTGATTAGGACTATGTAGGTCGACCACTTGTGTAAGGTCGTCCAAAGGCGCGGAAGTCCGTGTGGAATTCTAGGGCCAAGGTAACCAGGTAACCTAGCGACGAGATACCCGAACTTGAAGGGTTTTGCAAACCTGGGGAGAGCCCAAACAAGTTTTAGTCAGCGCCGACTTTCGTTGTCGTCCTTGTCGGCGTTGTTTGCGTACGACTCGGCTATTGACCTCAACAGCGGAGGGAAACTGTCACTACTGCTAAGCTCAAGGTTCCTCGAGCGGTAATGCCGGCAGCCGATTGGGGAAAGGTTACCAGAACTAAAGGAGTGAAGAAACTCAAAACCCTCCAGGGAGAGAATCGACGAATGAATGTTGTTGACAAAGGAACGGAAGTTGGTCGGTGACCGAAATGCAGAGAAGAGAGAGAGAGAGAGAGGTAGAGGAAAAGCGTATGAACGCCCGCCTGTGCGCAAGAAAGGAATGTAGGTGGACCGAGTGGACGACTGCCTGCGTTGATTCCACAAGAGGGAAAGAATTGCAGGTGCTTGCCCGCTATGTCGAAGATTGGTGAAGACGAACGGAAGGAGGGACCATGAAAAGAAAGAGGGAAGGGACCTTGTCGGCGTAAAATGGAAGTGAGCAATTGCATCGGGAAGGTTGCTGAAGGGAATGGCCAACTTTGATTGGCTCGTGCCTTGATCCTAGCAAACAGGGATGGTGGGGCTGTGCCGCTGACCTCAAACAAACCAGCCTTATGTACCTCTACGCTGATCCACCTGTCAGAGGTACTCGATTTGCGATACATTACATGAGTAATTGCAGGTACTCGTCTACTACCCGGGTACGTCATGTTGAAGACGCCCAGTGCCTGAAACAGCAGAATTAGAGAAGGGGGTAGCAATACGTACCCCGCGATCTGCTATAGTAATTGATTACCTAGTACCTATAACAGTGTGCCCGTAGCGCAAAAAGTCCAGCGCTTTCAGGAGCGGGTGATCTGTAATTCTATAATAGTACATACCTAGGTACCTAGGCACCCAGGTAGGTATGTACCTCCCCTTCCTACTGTATCTGGATAAGAATCGACGGTAATTGGCCGAAGATTTTAGATGAAAAAGTGCCGTCTCCCTGCGACCGGTGCGGTATCTGGCAATTTATCTGAATTAAATCAGATGAACCTTGACATAACTAATCCTGATCACTAGCCACAGAGGCCGCGCAGACCTGCCTCGTCTAGCCAAGCTTTCAAATACTGACCTGTAGTATCCGGGTATAATCATTGTCGATCCCCTCGGACACAAACGTGATCATCGTAACGTCGGTCCTTATTGCATACCTAGGTAGGTACATGTTATATCCGTCATCTGTTGGTGGTAGACGGGTTCCCGAAGGCCGGCACCGCTCATAAATCATACATAGCACACACGCGCACATGCGAAATCTGACTTGGGACGAAAGCCATCCCATTCCACAAGGAATATGAAGGGGGCGCATCTGAGTTCAACATGTTGATTAAAAAAATAAAAGTCGGGTCCGCATCAGTTAGAAAGACTGGACGTGGAGACGCCATGTTACAAGTCTCGTTAAAGTTGAGTCCAGCGAGACGGAGACCGTGAGACGGTAGTACGAGACAGCGCTAGACCCCAGACCATGTCGTCAATGCCATCATCATTTTTCAAGACATGGGTAGCGCGCAGTACCGAGTACGACCTAGCCCAAACCCAGCCCCGCAGATTCATACACGATTTCTTTTCTAGAGGAAGTACTGAGTACGATCACGAGATGAGACACACGCACATTAGGAGGAGATCTTCGCAAGGGAGGTATGTACTACAGGTCAGTAGGATATAGTTTCATAACTGTGGGGTGAGAAGACGCCAGGCATCAAGACGTACTGATCTATATAAATTAGTATGTAAGATACCTACATCACCTGTTTATTCGGTTGCTCGCCACCAGCATGGGTCGATTAAGCCGTATGTTCGAAACCTGATTTTGTAACTTTGCATACTAAATTTGTATAAACGGTACTCACTTCTAGAATGGTTCAGTAGATGCCTTGATGCCTTACGCTCCACAGTTATGAAACTATATCCTACTGACCTGTAGTTATACGTAGAAGCGCCGCCCGCAATCAACAGGAGCCAATGGAGGTTACATAACCACCGCTGGCGCCGAAATTTCACCATTTACCGCCTGTCAGGAGGTCCCTGGATTTTCCTTTCTATCCATCAATCATGCTTAACCCATACCAGGTAGTATCTACCTAGGTAGGTATGCGCATCCACCATCACCGACGAACGCGTTTCCTTCTCCAGATGGTTCTATACGGTATGCGACGAAACAGCAACCCATACTTCTACCTCATACACCTGGCCTGGTAGGTATATAGGTACCTACACGTAGGTAAGTAACCAGTAGTACCTATTCTATATCGCGCACGTAATGATACATTTGTAGGTACTTACTTAGGTATGTATTGCACATATTTGGTACTTACATGTAGTTCAAAATGCATTCAGACCGTCGTTAACACGTATGTACGTGAAGAAACCCCTGCCGCGAATGCAACAAGCCAGGTACGCATGCCTTGGTAGCTATGTATGTACCTATTGTACCTACTGCATGTGTGTAGGTATTTGGACAAGATGTTTCCTTCCATTTAGCTCTTAGTTCCCGAAGATTCGTCATCGTCATCGGGCTGCTGGGACTGTTCATGCGAGGCAGATCCTGCAGTCTTGGCCAATCTCGCCTTATATATTACCCAGTGTAAAGATCAATCCTGCCCGAATAGATAAGGTATATACCTAGGGTAGGTACCTATACCTTGCGCCTATGAGGTGTATACATGTAGCAAAAGACACGATTGCCAGCCTACGTACCTACCTAGGTATCCGTACATACTATGTAGCATGTACGTAGCATGTTTGATTGGTGGCTCCACGAGGAGCACGGTGTCTTACTACTTCTTACCACCGAGTCGTCTCTTCGGATCCGGCCAGACTAGCCCATTGCCCGCCGACGTTACACTCGAATTCAGGTCAGGTTTAAATTGGAGGAGCGCTGCCTACCTACCAGCTACATCGTCGTCAACCACTCTCGTCGCAGATTATATCTGATTCCAGTCGTCGGGAAATTAGGTACAGAACGCGCCCGCACGGCATCGACGTGGTGTCATGTAGATACGCCGCATAGAATTCAACTATGTAAAATCCTTTGCGAATCCAGCGTTCTTATTCTTATTCTCTTATTAATTTTTTTTATTTCTTATTATTTATTTATTATTATTATTATTATTATTATTATTATTATTATTATTATTATTACTATTTTTTTTTTTCCCGTCGTTCGTCATGTAGAAGTGGTGGTTGTACGGATCCCATCAGCTTGCTATTTCAAGCGTCATTCGTTAGCGCAACCCATTCCCGTTCGTTTCGCATCTACAGAGACCGAGAAATAAGCCCATCCATGTAAGACCGAGATGTTATGATCGATCTGAACGGCTTACCTCATTCACGTCTACCTATATTTAAATTTCACAAGTGGAAAAAATAACCCATCGTTACCTCTAAAGCCACATCCTGGCAGCCCAAGATTCCCCTGCTCTACGGACGCCCGGAGGTTACTAAGCCATCAAGCTCTTCCTGTCATCATCGAACAGGGCCACCATTACTTACACATAATCAACTATTCTCTAGCCACTTTCTATGGTGATTGTACGGCCTACGCTACGTCCCTATCCCGAAACCTTGACCACTTCGACAGCAAATAAAATGTAGCCAGCGTGGCGATAGACCTATGGATCCGTCGCGGGTCGAAAAGTTCGTATTTATGCAAGTTTGTCGGAACGGTACAGGATGGTGGGATCTTGGAACTCGTGTCACCGAAGTATTTTTCGCGTGGGCTAAGAAAAATCTGGCAAACTCCCAGGTTTGCTGATTCGGCCCTTGACCGCAATAGTTGGCTGGTGCTGACATGACATGCCTCCCAAGTTTTGTCGTAAGTACCGAAAGCAATCCAGAACATCGAAGTTGAGCGGCTATATCCATCCGGCGACCCTATAAGAGGAGCGAAACATCAGCTCGAAATCCCTAAACAGCCCTAGTAGAACTCATCCCGTATTCCTGCTCCCACTATTCTACATATATCACGATACTAGGTAAGAGGTGGGCCGTACGAATGCCTACTATCCATCACGGACGCGGTCAGAGCACACCTAAACTGCCTTTCCCTATAAGGATAGCCACCTATCACACAGCCCCCCAGCTCTCAGGAGGCACAGTAGATAGATCCGTAATCATCCCAGCCACTATCCATCTGTCGCCAGTCAACCAGTCGCCGATAGCCCGAGGGTGACTGTTAGCTTCTCCATTCGTTACCACCCTCGCGACTTGATCGTCGAACTTGTGAGCCAAAATATCGATAGATTCGGCGGCGGTTCGCCGGTAGTGCAACCTAGAAACCACAGTTAACCTACCTCTTTAGTAGTAATAGCGCCACAGAGGCTTAAGAATACGTCCGTTGCAATGGGGTCCGGTAACTCAAAAGCCATGCTATCGCGTCATTGAAGTCCATACGCGGTTAGCCCATCACCAATGCTCTAGTTAAGCTTGTTAGCAATATATGTAACTATATCCCCATCATCCATTGTGTACCACCCTCAGGTCACGGGTCATTGGGTTTTGCCTACTGTCTTCTGTAGCTATCTGTAGCTACCTTCTTAGCAAGTCCTCATCACGATAATTCATTAGGTAGCTAAATCGATACATAACGCGCAAGATATGTAGCCCCGATGTCTATCCTAGGTCGATACTCTACGAGTATCGGGCTGCCGATAGAATTGTACAGACCATTACCCCCCAATTGCCCTATTTGACCCTTCTAGAGGGGATATATGCTACAGTATCATATCCCATACGCATTCTCTATAGGTGACTGAGGATTGCGACGTAAGTTGTGTCGGCTGCCCGGCCGTTAGTCTATAAGAAACAAGCCACAGTCAAAAGGGGGAAATGAATAAAGAGGGGGGGGGGAGGGCCAACAGGATCTCCTTTTCGACTCTATCTCCCTTTCGACTCTAGATTGCTCACTTTGAAAGCCCTGTTAGCTCTCAATGCGAGTTTCGACACTGTGTCATCCGTATCTGAAGCGTTCTATACTGTCGATCGTGGTTATATTAGGCAGGTAATTGTATTCCTAGCCGGGACCTGCTGGAACTTATGAGTAGGGCGTGCAAACCTAACACGACGTAGAGAAACGAGATAGATCGGCGCTGGACGGAGGTCCAGTGCTCAACTTGAGAAACCTATCGGCTTCCGTTCACCCACTCTGAGCTCGCGGCCCGCAGAAACTAGGCCTCTCCAGTTCGTACAAGTAATGTCCGCACTTATTTAGCGAGGCCGTCAGTACCGTGAATTTAAGTACCTAGCTACGTATAAGTCAAGACTTATAAACTAGTACGGTCGCAGAATGATTATAGCGGTGGCAGATATAGGTGGCCTAACCATAGGAGTATTCAGTTAGTGATATTCCGTCCACGTTGATTCTTCTCGGAATTATAAGCTTGTTTCTCCTAGGGGTGGCCGGGTCACGGTATACAAAGAAGTATTAACGAAAGTCCTTTAGATATAGACACCTATGCCCTGAATTCTTGAAGGGAAACCTACGGGGGAGGTTTTAGGTTTTGAGGTTTACGAGAAGACTACGAAAGCAACCCGGAGGTCACGAGATCTATATTATATCGGTGGAATACCTATCGTCTCTCTTATGGCAGTATTGGCCTCGAATATTCTATCACCCCCTATACGGGTATCATAACGCAAAGCTACCGGAGTAACATTTCATCTCTAGCTTCTCAACCCACCAAGGTACTCATCTATATACTAGCATTCCTTTAAACTTGTATAGAAGCCCGATAGCATACAATAGAAGGGGTCCAAGATCTGTTGAAAACACCCCAATATATCAAGCCTAAGCTGGCCCTCAAATATCCGAGTCGCCCCAATTCCAAATCGGCCCCAAGTTGCTCATAGAGACCCCAACGGAGCCCAGACTCGGGTGGGCTGGTTTCAACCGACCTCCACTACGTTGAGGACCAGCGTAGCCGACTGTATTACCTATACGACGGGCTTACTCTGATTCACATGTGAAGCTTGGCTGGTCAGGCCCGTTTCATTCTTCGGCTCGCCAGACTCGGATAAAGGGTATCATTAATTACTCAGCCCCTCTACGGGTTCACAGCCTTTACGAGTATATCATCCTACGGTGCCTAAACTAATATGCTCCGAGCAACGCACCTTCTCGCTATATATATATTTGCTTTCTCCATAGTCGTAAATCTGATACCTAGTAGAAGATTGGATTCTGATTGCTGTTAGGCAGGTCTAGCCTCGACGGGGAATCCGTTGAACTAGGGGTCTCGCTCGTCCATCGTGAGCCTCAGCCCCTCTACACTATCGACTAAGGAAAATATATAGGACCGTATCGTATGCCTCTTTCGGCGACTGTCCTTAGACGGATTACGTCGGCCAGTCCCTCGAATGCCTCGGAGATGCATGTTCCCTTGATAAACTCGAAGATGGGGTCCTACCTGGCGGGCGCCGTATTTCAGAAGCGGTATGTGCGCGGTAGTAGTCGTAGTCTTAGGCGGGGTGGCCCCCCCAGCGTGTGATTGCTGTAACTGTAACCTGTATCTGTCGGGAATGCTGCTCCTACGTCATTACGTTGTAGTGATCCAGGCTGGGGGTGTTCGGCGTGGGAAACCCCGGCTTGACGGGTCCCCCGGAATCGTCTGTACTGATGCCTAATAGACGGGGAAAGCTGAAAGCACGCGGATTGGTCTTAGATCTCTCGGGAGGCGGTTCCGTTGCAGAAAATTTATCTACTCGGAATCAGGGACTGGTGACCTGATAGGTCGGGGTTTGTAGCCTGGTTATGTTATTGGTACTAGCGATAGCCATGTACTTGACAATTCTGAGAGGCTGGTTTTTTTTTTTTTTTTTTTTTTTTTCTTTGGCTTGTTACCCGACTCAAAGCGCTCATCGGGTCGAATATTTCATAGTTACTTTGGCGTCCGCTACCCCGGGACCCCGATTTATGGGTAGTGGGTTGCGAGATAGAAGAACATATATGAAGCCTATACCATATACTAGACTTTAGGACTCCAATGACTTTGTAACCTATTACTTAAGGAAGACGTGAGAACGACCTTTTCCTACGATGATAAAAGCGATAAGGAATGGTATATCGGGACTGAAATAATATTTGGGGTTGGGATATAGGTTTGTGTACGTATACGTTCATCTAACTTAGTGACTCGGAGGGGTTGGTTCTAGAAATTGTTGGGCCAAGAGAACCCCTCGGAATTCTCGCGAATACCACCGTCCTATAGCTTCGTATATAAATTTAATATCTTATTGAATCATTTCTCGCTAGAGTGATTTCCTCTAGGGAAACCCGTGGGTGATCCTCCGGAGTGCTTTCCGAATTGCTACGTCGGCCCACCCTCGAGTACCGGCATATGTGGTCACCTCGGAGCTATTGAACAGGAGGCTATCACAAAGGCCCCGGAGTATGGGATGCTAGGGCTATATCGTGACAAATAGAGGATTCTATCCTATATGCCGGCTAGGTACCTAGGTAGACAAGCAGGTGGGCAGGCAGATAGGTACCCGGGCACGTAAGCGGAGTTCAAGATACCAATAACTCAATGGGACTCAAAAGCCTGATTTCGTATGTGGTATCACGTAGACGGCCAATATGCTTCTATCTTCCCATGGAGAGGCGATTTGGTAGATGCACATCCCGGCGGCATTAATGGGATTCTTTCCCCCCCCAGACGAGTTACCTAAGATACTCGACGCTCTAGTGAAAGTTGGTTGGCTAACTGCCCTGGACGGAGCAGCGGCACGGGATATGCAGTGGAAAATACAGCGAGCCTCCAACAAGACGTTCCTACACTCTTGTTGGTGCAGGAACTATGAACAAAGATGACGTGAGAAGAGCCGATATGCTTTACTATGGACTTTCCCCATCCTCAGCCTCCTAAGACGTCTGCTAGATGCGAGGTTGCGATTCATCGTTTGATTATTGTAAGCCCGAGAATTCGTTTCCCGAAGCTGTCCCGTAGGTACGGCGTAGATCAGCAACGAGTCCAATTGTGTTGGCGCCGGTTATCGTCCCCATTTTCCGAAGCGGTCTTAACAGTTTCACAATGGAGGCAACGATGAGGCTAATTTAAGGGGGAGCGAAGAGAGGTCGCTGTAGCGCCTTACTATGATAACGATTCGTGATGTATGCGCGCGTGAGGGTATTGTTCTATTTTCATGATCGTGTTACCTTTTGGTCTGCCCCATTTGCCTTGATTGGTATTGTGCCGTATTGAATGTAATGAGGCGGGCTGCCCTCAGGATGGAATAGGCCTCACATAGGCGGTAGGCGGTAGGTGGTAGGTAGTATGCCCTCAGGTCTTGTCTTCGAATCAAGATAAAACAAACGTTACTAGCAACTAATATCGCGGACACCGAACGGGATATGCAGAGAGTGACCTTAAGGTGGTAGGCAAAAGGGGACGCCAATGGCTGTGCCCGTCTCATGCGATTCTTTAAAAAGGGAGACGATCTGTCATCGATGTTACGTGACGGGCGACTTTTTATTTATTAGGTATTTATGATTTATTTTTAATCCTAATTTTTCAAATCTAGGTACTTACCTGGGTACCTACCTAGGTAGGTACCTATGTTTTTTCTACTTTCTTAGGTACCTAGGTACTATGTGGATGGATGGATACGTGACGGTACCTAGGCTGGTATACGGATTACACGTGGTATCAATGTACAATACAATACTTGAATAAACGGGGAGGGGGGAAAGGGCAGCGTGATCCGGACTTGGGTACGGGAAGCGACAAATTAATTATACAGTGGGAAATCGTAAGACTTTCTCCTTCTCTGGACTTTTTTCCCTTTCCCTTTTTCAATGGGCTCTTTCCCGTCGCCTACTTCTCCAATTGTGTCCTATACGTTCCAATGCATCCGCAAACCCACAACCCACAATGCATCCAAAGTATCCAATGTATCCAATGCAGCCAAGAGAAGCCCACAGGAGACCCGCAAAAAACCGCGAGGAGGACCCGCTGGTAAGACAGAATGACGACATTGTGGATACGGTATCGCCTGCATCATCACGAATGATTCGGCTGGCAGCTGCACTGTTCATCAATTTGGGGGTGCTAGGGATGGCTAGGGATGGCCTAGAACAGCCTCTAGAACCTCGGATACACCCAGGCCCTTCCTTGGCCATGCTGTCGTGTCACTTCATTTAGCTCTTCGCGGTATAATACTTCGACCTAGCGAAGTCCTAAGTTGCGTGGTTACGTAGCTACGTACGTGCTATACATCATACCGGTAGAGGGCAGGTAAAGGGTAGGTAAAGGGTAGGTAGGTACCTGTAGATTTTTGTTGCGCGATGCCGAAAGCGCCGAACGTGAAGGTGCACGCGCTACCAGCCTTTCATGCCTGCTCGGATGATACTGATCCATCCAAGTGCACACATCCAATACTAATACTGATACCGGTGAAGTGAGTATACCTACCTAGATAAGTATTCGGGAACACTAAGAATAATAAGGCGGACTAGCGGGGGGGATCTGCGCGGAAGTAATAGAACTCAAAGGGTCTTTGTACCGTGCATTTCAGGTACAGCACGGTACCCTCGGCTTCGCAGCGTACCTAGGTACTGATCTAACTGATTCCTGAGAGGAAGAGCCAGGCGCAGTGTTCCAGTAGTACATTCTTAAGTTTGCGGTGATCTGCCTACGAGTAAGGGAATCTCTTGTACTTGCGCCCGTGGTACCTACATGTACATGTGCCCTGAAGGAAGCCGACATGCGAAAGTGGAGTCACTAACTGGAATAATCCTAAACTCACCTCTTTTATTTTATCTCTCTTTTTTTTTTTCAATTTTTCAATTTTTATTATTATACTTGCTGGGCCCCATCTGACTTGCCAACAACATCTCCCTCCCCGTTCTGCTTCTTTTCTCAAGGTGATGTTTCGGGGATAGAGGACATCAAGAGAAGAAAGAAGAAAGAAAGAAAGAACAAGAAAAGAAAAAAAAGAAGGCGAAGAAGAGAAAGCATCCACGACAGAGATATAGTGGAGAGGGAAAACCCGCAACTTTTCGGTCGTCGGCGATGTTCCAGTGAACCAGAATAGGTTCATCAGAACATTAATTAGCAAGCCCGCTCTTCCTTTATTCCCAATACCGAGAACAAGTCGCCGATCGCAGATTCGAGACCCGCCCGCGGTATCAGCCTGCCCAAACCCAAAAGAAAATCCCCGTCGCGTGTTGACCCTCTCTTTTATTACATTTTCGCTTCTTGTTCTCGTCTTCGCAATCCTCTTCCTAGGCAATTTACGCAATTTACGCAATTTACAGTACATAGCAGGACCTGGCAGCCTGGGCACGCGCACCCTGTCCCGGCCGTATTGTATGACCCATACGACCCATACAATCTGCGCAGCTCACGCTCGCTACTTACTACTTGCTACTTACTGCTTTGCCTACATACATACATAACGCATATTACATCTCACACATACGTAACTGCAGCACGATACGTTACGTATCGCTCCCGAAACATCCTGGCCGATCGGGTTCTTAGACCTGGCCAATCGTAGACAAGCGCAGATCCCCAGTGTCTCGACTTCGCCCGGTCGCATATCGAGAGGAGGAGAAAAAAAAAGGACAGGTTTGCCGTTTGCAGAGAAGGAGAAAAGAGAGAGGCTGGACTTCTGGAGCACAAGGTCGACAAAACGAAATCCGACCGCGACCTAACCCGATTCGAGACTAGATCAAAACTACCACCGCGAAACACATGAAGCCGGCCGGGCTGTCTTTGCGCGATACAAGGACAGAATGGCGAAGCCCGTGGGTGAGGATAGTTGGTTAGCTTACGTCGAAGAGGAAAGCCGCCATGCCAACGACCTCGAGGCGCGCGTCAAGGTGGTCGAAATGTTCAAGAGCGCCGTCTCCTCGGAACCTGGGAGTTTGAAGATTTGGCTGGCATACTGCGAATGGTTCTGGTCCCTCTTCACCGATTGTCAGACGAGCGAGGCTGGGTGGCCGGAGGAGGAGCGACAGCTGGGCCGCGATTTATTCTCCTTTGATGCCGCCCTCAGCCTTTGGAGCGAGGGCTACGAGGCCATCAAGTACCGTATCAACGATAGCCATGAGTTCTGGAATCGCTGGGTCTCGATAGAGCTCGAGCAGCTAGCTAGGACCCGAACCCCCGTCGGCGTCAAGCGTATATCGCACTTGTTCCGCGACCGGCTTCAGGTCCCCCACTCTACCTGGGATAACACCTCGCAGATGTTCTCTAGCTTCCTAAGCACATACAACAACGCTGCTTACGAGTCCGAGTTCAAGGAGGTGACCGCCAGCGCCCAAGATGCGAAGGCTGCCTACGAGGTAAGGGAGCCTTTCGAGCTGAGGCTGAACAAGGCTGCCAAGTCAGGTGATCAGGATGCGCTCAAGGCTATCATGAAGGAATATCTGGGCTGGGAGATGTCACAAGTTAAGAAGGCGAGGAATCCTGGGCTGGCCGTCTCGCTTTGCCTGGGGCTGTTCGCGAGGGCGCTGAGCGGCATATTTGCTTTCGATGACAAAGTCTGGACCGACGCAGCTATCTATCTAGCTGGGTTGCAGCACCAGGCTAGGACTTCGCCGCACCAGCTGCCTTTACCCAGCATGCTGGATTTTTACCAGCGAGCCACGTCCCATTGTCCCTGGTCCGGTCCCCTCTGGTCTAGGTACATTTTGACTGCCGAGGAAGCAGGCTGGTCTTTCCACAATATCGAGTCAATCAAACACGCCGCCACGAGCACGAAGGACCTTGATAAGGACGGTATGGCAAGCGTTCTGGACATGTACACTGCCTGGTGCGGCTTTCTGAAGCGGACGGCCATGGACCCCAACGCGCCCGAGGATGCGGCTGACGTCGCCGAGGTCGGGCTCCTGGCCGCGCTGGAGGATGTTGACTTGTGGGGAAGGCGTCTCTATAAGGACGCGTATCGCGGAGATCCTAACTTCAGACTGCAGCGTATTCTCATACAGTACCTCACGGAGGTGAAGAACGAAATCGACGAGGCGCGAAGTCATTGGGACCGTATGGCTAGCCAGGCTCTACTTGCTGACAGCTACGATTTCTGGCTTAGCTACTACCTATGGGAGATGATGGTTTACGCCTCTAAGCCAAAGCCTCGAAGTCCTACGCCGGCTACGCCTGTGGGCGGTACGAAGATCATACGAGTTCCCGGCCTCGCTACTAACGTCCTACAGCGCGCCATCGCACGGCCGACGCTTGACTGGCCCGAACGGGTTATGGACGTCTACCTGCAGCACTGCAATGACTACGAGCGACCCGAGACTCTTCATCGCGCTCTCGATATGGTTT
The DNA here is from genome assembly GCA_902806595.1 of Pyrenopolyporus hunteri. Taxonomy (NCBI): domain Eukaryota; kingdom Fungi; phylum Ascomycota; class Sordariomycetes; order Xylariales; family Hypoxylaceae; genus Pyrenopolyporus; species Pyrenopolyporus hunteri. Next base: position 84,438 of record CADCXC010000009.1, on the reverse strand, counting down.
GCCGGGCCCGACAGGAGGTTGCCAAGCGCCGCGAGCGGGAGAATGCCGAAGCCGCCGCCGCCTACGCCGCCGAGGTGCAAAAAGCACAACAGCAGGCGGTCGCTGAATCTACTACCGATAGTGATGTGGTGCAAGGATCACCGTCTAGCTCCAAGAGAAAGCGAGAACATACGCCGGGAGATGCGTCTAACAGCGTGAACAAGCGAGTGAAGAGTGTGGAAGCGGATGGCGCGGAGAGCGCAGCTAACGAACAGAAGCTCAAGCGCGACCGAGAAAATACTTCCGTTATGGTTACGAACCTACCTGCTGATGTGACGCAGACGGCCATCCGCAAATATTTCAGGGAATACGGGCATATTAATAACCTAGATATATACAGGGAAGCGGATGGAGAGTCTAGTTCTGCTCTAATCGAGTTTAGATCTACGGAGGACGTACAGTCAGCTCTTCTCAGAGACCAGAAGTTCTTTGGCCAGAAACAGATCAGCGTCAAACCCGGCTCCGGCTTGACCCTGTTCGTGTCTAACTACCCCCCTACTGCCGACGAGGCTTATATCCGCAATCTATTCAAGGCATGCGGCGAAGTTTTTAGCGTGCGCTTCCCATCCCTCAAATTCAATACTCACCGCCGCTTCTGTTACGTTTCGTTCAAAGACCAGGAGTCCGCTCACGAGGCGACACTACTCGACGGGAAGCTCGTGGAAGGTAAATTTAGGCTGCAAGCTAAATACTCTGACCCTAGCCACAAAAAAGATCGCGAGGGGGCCGTCGCCGAAGGCCGAGAGGTTCGAGTCAAGGACGTTGATTCCTCTGCGAATGAAAACGACCTTCGGGACGTGTTTGGCAAGTATGGCAAAGTGTCTAGTGTGCGTATCGTTAGAAACCTGGGCGGCAAGAACCTCGGCATCGCGTACGTCGTGTTCGAGACAAAAGAGGAGGCCAATAGCGCTCTCCAGCTCGACAAGACCAAGTTCAAATCTCAGATCCTCCAAGTCGACTTGAGCAAGGAGACGAATTTTAAACCTCTCGCTACGAATAGGGGTGACCGGGCTTCCGCGTCTCCTGCCCCGAATGCAGATGGGGACGTAACAATGGTAGATGGACACGGAGAATCTGGTAGCGGTGGCCAGAAGCCGACGCCCAAGGAGATCCGGGAGCGCACGATGGCCATCATGAACGTACCGGACACGGTCAACGATGCACGAGTCAGAGCTGTGGTTGAGAAACACGGCGATATCGTGAAGCTTGTTCTACGACCTGACCACCAGAGTGCCATAGTCGAGTTCACGGACGCCGCGGCCGTCGGGCGAGCATCTTTGGCTCTGGAGGGATACGAGATCGTGCCCGGCCGCAAGCTCCGCACTGGCACCGTGAATGAGCTCTTCCAGGAGAAGAGCGAGACAAAAGAAGACAAAGTCGCCGCTGGTAAAGGCAAGGCCACTAACAATAGAGGAGGTTCGAAAGAAACTAGTTTCGTGCCGCCTCCTCAGAATGTGCGTAGGCCTGTTCTCGGCAGAGGTGGAGCGAAGCGAAGGCTAGGCTTCGTCGCGCCTAGGGAAGAGGACGGTAAGGCGAATAGTCAAACTACCGATCTAAATGGCACCGGGCCTGCTGTCACGAAGCCCAAGAGCAATGCCGACTTCAGGGCCATGTTCCTCAACCCCGGGAAGGGGGCTGATGGTGTTAGTACGGATGGTCAGATTGGCGCCACCCAGATAAACGGAACAGGGCAAGCCTAAGCACAAGGTAGACGTTGCATACGACTTTGAGAGTAAGAAAAAGAAAAAGATGGCGAGGTAATAGGGGGCGAGAGGAGCATATTTTCGGCGTGGCAGATCGAGTGACGATGGTCGATCGAGTTGAAATTCCTTCCTTGATACCCCTGGCATTAACATCATTTTAATAATCCTATATGTGAGGGAGAGAAACTAATAGTGCGAGATGTTGGAGGAAATGAGGAAGTAAGAAGGAAAAAGTGAAAGAAAAAAAAAGAGAAAAAAAAGGGGGGAGGAGAGGAGGACGAAAGGCAAATGAATAAGCATGACATCCATGGCATCATTGGGTTTCGGTTTGGTCCGGGTTAGTTGGCTGTCGAATTCTGGAACGGGGGAGACGTCATGGAAGGGCGGTTTCGGTCTACGAGGTGTTTTCGAGAATCCGTTATTACAGTCTTGTTTCCGATAGGTTCTTGGTTTATTGGTTGTCTGGACGCTTGACTAGCTCAACTAGCATTCATCTTGCCTGTCCGCCTGATCCCGGGATTCCTTACCGGGGGCAATGCGCCGGTGGATTGGCTTATGGTTAATGTACTACGTTGACCGGCTGACTGAAATATAGCCTACCTACCTACCTAGGTAGGCTTATTCAAGGTCGCTAGAATGAATTATTGAATCAAGACAGTGTCCGCCTTTACCAAATGTGCCAAACATGTTAATGGTAGCGTTCTTATTCGTAGAGTAGACGTGCCCTTTGTCTACGCCTAGCTGGGTACCCAACCCAAGATTGGGTAGGCATATCCCATGTGTCTATCCATAATGCAGGTAGCCTTCCATCCATCTGTCCTATCCATCTAATAATAGGCTAGATGACTTGACAGCCTTCTTTCTTGGTATCAACTGGCTTGTACGCGTGGACTAACAAGCAAACCAAGCAAACAGGCCAAGCCAGGCAGCCATGATCTAATGGGGTTAAGCCACATTGCTATGGGCTTTAATGCGACGACCGTATGCGCCTCAGCCGACCGTATCTGTTTCCGAGGTCCTCCCAACCTGCCCGTGATGCCTCTGCTCTGTGGACCACACTCGGACAACGCTGTCCGAGTAGGGAGGTAAGCGGAGTACTGATGGCTAATATGCAACATTGTAGGCGAACGGTCATGGCTGAAACCAGCTAGCATCCACAAGGACATACACTCGTCAATGAGCGCACGTATATCCGTCTTTAATCTTCTTACCCCATCTTTCGCCTTCCTCTAGCGCCACCTCCTAAACGCCAATATTCACCTCCCAAACCGTAAAGCTTCCGCTGATCGGGGTTAGTAGCGCGCGGTACGGGCACCCTAGGCCTTGTTCGCGAAGTCCTGAGTGAAGATGCGTTGCCAGGCGTCCAGCCAGCGGTCCTGCTGGGTGGTGAGAAGCCTGCCGGGCGTACGGAACGAACGGGTAAGCACATCGCGCAAGCGGTTGCGCAGCGCCTTGATTACGAGGAGGGTCTTCCAGTCAGGCACGCTGAAGCGCGCGCGGTGGCCGTCAAGGACGATGACGCCGGCGTACATCTGCCGCTCATTAGTTTTCCGCGCGTGGGGATTACAGGAATGTTAGACCTGGAAATTGGTAGGGGCGGAAGAGAAAGAAATGCCGATGGGGATGAGGCACAGAAACACTTACGTCAATACGTGCGTCGCCGCATATTAAAGCGATGGCAAAGTTCTCGACGGCCGTAGTCTCGTGGGCGTTGAGGAACCTGACGTATTTCGTTAGCCTTTGTAACCTACAATTGCTCGCGCCTACATTCTCGATAACTCACTGTTTGGACTGCATGATATGATAGTAGGACAGCCACCTCAGTTCCATGTGCCCCTTATTCACGCTCGATGGGTGTAGGCTAATACTCTGATTGTTGCCAACGTTGCGGAAGCCCTTCCCCTCACGTACCAGAAGCTTAGGGTAAAAGCTCCACGCGATTACAGACGCTGTGATGACGTCGTTGTCGCTGTGTATATTGACGCGTTGTGGAAGCTCGTAGAACTGACGGCGGCGGCTCGAGTATCGGAGGCGGTTGAGCGTGCGCCGCTCCTCGTCGGTGAGCTGCAAGAAGCCCGAATCCGCGAGCGAGGTAAGTAACTGACCTTTAAGGTCTTCGATATTGGAGAGCGTCTGCGGGGATAGAAAATTCTTCTTGCAGTATTGAAAATCGTTGCTAGACACCTGGCATACTTTTTTCCAGCCTAAATAAGCGTTGTATACCGTTAATAGGTCAGAATCGCCTCTTCTGAAGGCCCTGCGTGCTTGGTCTGCCTGGTTTCGCTGACCAAAAGGTGCGGTAAATGGCGACTTAGATGACAGAATAGCTGCTACGGTTATAGCCATGTCAAGGCACTTGAAAATTGTGCCTTGGAGAATAAGCTTGCCTAGGAACACGTCAAGGGGAAGTCTAGCCAATTGGTGACCGAGTGGCGTGAGTTCTTCCGTGTTCGTAAGCGCTCGCACATCGATGAGGGCGTCTATAGCCCGACGGATGTTCTTGGCGGATGGAGGGTCGAGTGCTTCGCCCAAAGTCTCTTCGATACCGCCGATCTTGCATATCTTCACGCGGATGGCTAGGTCCTGTAACGAGAGCCGTAGCATCTCGGGCGTCTGTTGGTCGCTCATCAGATTATCGTGGCGGTACTTGGTAAACAAGTGGAAGCAGAGCCCTTCTTGAACACGACCTGCTCGGCCGCGCCGCTGCTTAGCGTTCGCCCTCGAGATGAAGGTATCTATAAGACGAGACAACTGTCTCCTCTCGTCGAACCTCATCTCACGATGTTTCCCCGTGTCAATGACGCAGGTCACATCTGGGATGGTGATGCCTGTTTCTGCGATATTGGTAGCAAGGACAATCTTCCTCACACCTTCTGGCGGGACGAGGAACGCTCTCTCCTGATCTTCGGTGGCGATGGTAGAATGGAGAGGGAATATATCCCAATCTCGCTGGAAGAAAGGTTCGCCAAGCAAGGAGTCGTTTAGGGCCCTGATCTCAGCGATACCGGGAAGGAATACCAGAATTGCCTTGCTGTAGTTCATGTATGCAGGATCAACAGCTATCCGCCCGATTAGTTGCACGATAAGGTCGAAGTCGATTTGATATTCGTCAAGCTGGGATAGCGTGTTTCGAGTTCTGGCGGAATACTGCCGCAATTCCTTAGCGGCTGCTGTAGCTGAGTTGGAATCGGCGGCATCGATGTCTGCTGGGTCGTCGTCCAAGTCCGTCATCTTCTCATGCTTAAGTTGGTCGGGAACGTAGCCGGTGGCCTCGAGAGCATCCTCTAGGTACTTGACCTGTACCGGGAACGTACGACCGGGTACATTTAGGATGGGAGCGCGTCCCAAATAGTTCGAGAACCTCTCTGCATCGACGGTGGCGGACATAAGGACCACCTTTAGGTCTTTTCTACGAAGTAGGAGCTTCTTGAGCACGATTAGCAAGAAATCGGAATCGATGGAGCGCTCGTGAACTTCGTCGAGGACGAGGTGAGTGATTTCGCGCAGCTCGTTAGATCCCTCTAGCATTCGCATTACTATACCCGTGGTGGCGTAGACGAGTCGGGTCTCCTTTGACGTATTTGACTCTAAACGAATGGAATAGCCAACGAGCGATCTCGGGGTACCGAGGTCGCCACGTCCTTCCCCGAGCTCTTCGCTCACACGACGAGCCAACGAGATGGCTGATATTCGTCGGGGTTCTGTACAATATATCTTACACGGTCTGCCTTGAGATAATTGGTGTTCTAGAAGGAATGATGGCACCTGTGTGCTCTTACCGCTGCATATCCCATTAGTTATAAAGCTGACGTCGCCATGTTTGGGTATGTCAATTTACCATCCAGTCTCTCCGCAGATAATAACTACCTGCTCACGCTCGACTGCGCTAAGGACCTGGCTCTTGAAATGCCACATTGGGAGTTGCATTCGGGATTGCTGAAAAAAAGAGAGAGAGAAAGTCAGAAATCATCCTTAAGAGGTTGATGGAGGATCTTACCAGCATGGCTTGGAATCTCGGTGTGCTCGACTTTTCATACCATATCCTCTGATAATATTCCGGCCCAAGTCCATTTGTGAATCCTTTTTCCGTATTAGAGTCTTCGCCCGCCTCGTTCGCATTGCGTTGTGAAGCACGCCCTCTGAAAGCGCCTTGGAGAAGGACTCCGTCCTCGAGCTCCTGGTCCTGTTTCCGTCGGACTAGAGCACGAATGTCCTTGATGGCTGCTCGATCTGCGGCGTCCACCTGGTTCTTCTTCTCTTCCGCCAGCTCTGACCAGAACTCCCTCCAGGCAGAGGGTAGCTTCATGAACACCTTCTCCTCCTTACCCGACCCGAAGATAGCGAAAAGTGCAAAAGTAGCAATGTATGCCTCGGACTGCTTGGGATCAGGGGTTGCGACTGAAGCCATCCGAAAAACGAATTGCTGAGGGGAGATGGCGCTCTCGATAGATGGTATATTAGGATTCGGTATCAGCTCCTGTGGCTTGGACCATTGGATAGACACTAAATGACGATGCGAATACGAGTTCTCGGATACGAGTCTATATATAATCTTGACGGAGGAGTCCCTGGCGATAACGTGAGTAAAGGTACCTATGGAGGCAGCATCTTGAAATACCTCGACCGGCAGGCTCCCTCCAAAGCCCAGGTCGGACTGGTGCCCGTCCATTTACCGAAGTCGCGAATGGTGGTTTTCACACCGTCCGCTCCGTTGATTACGTTGACCGTCTTGCCTGTTACTGCATCCGTTTCTTGAACGGGGAGGCTCGCGAAAAGGTCGGAAAGAGTTTGGTCCTCGTCGGCGTCGTCCTGCTGCAGGATTTCCTCCGCGATCCGTTGCGCTTCTCTGGTGACCTCGTCGTCGTCTGATTGTGTCTGCTGGGCCGTATCGTCGCCTTTCCCCTTTGCCTCTTCCTCGGCTTGAGCTTCGGCCTTCCTCTTAGCTGCAAATTCCCGCTCTAGTTCTATGAGATCAGCTCGCCATTTCTGCTCGGCAACGGGCTTATCGAACAGCACGTCCTGCTCGATCTTTTCGATTTTCGCCAGCAATTTGGCCTCCTCTAAACCATCGCCTGGCAGCTCCGCAGCGGCATGTTTCGCACCATTCGGACTACGATCCTTAACCCCCTTACCTCCCTTGCTGTCTTTCTTCGGTCGCTGAAGTTGGAATAGTTTAGCCTTAGTTTCGAGATAAGCAGGGATGAGATCGTCGGGCTCGATATCTTCGTGGCAAATCACGGCAACTCTCTTCTGAGTAGCTGACTTGGGAGTTGTCGTTCCATTTCTTACGCCGCTAGGTTTTTGTCCGCCATTGGCTTCGAGGAGAAGGGGTGTGTTCGCGCCCGACGGCAATGGACTATCCTGCGGCGTATCGGATTGGGACTTTGTAGCCCTGCCTCTGTAGTCGTAATCATGAAGCTCGTCCCTCGCGCATTCGCGGGCGAGCCAGTCCAGAGCTTCCTCCAAACCCCAAACACTATCCTTGCTTGTGCCAATACTGGGGGCGATATCTAAAACGTATTGCAGCACAGCCTTGACCTTGTCCTCGGAGAAGTTGACGCCTGTCAGAATCTGCTGCAAGGTCCATAACCTAATTACCAAATCTTCTTCCGTGGGTGACTTGCTGCTGCCAGTCGTGCTCTCGGAGGCGAGGGAGGATGCGCCAAAGCGGTTCTCGGCCTGAATTAGGCCTAATATGTGGTCTATAAGCTCTTGGGGTAGCCATTTCCTGGTGTTTAAGGGCTCTGCCTGTCCGCGGAGTAATCGACGATCGATTTCGAGCCTTGACTTGTGACGTTGGGCGTCCTTCTTTACCTTCTGCGCGTATTTCTCGACCAAGAGCTGTAACTCGGACTCCTCCAGCTGCCTCTCGAATTCTTCTGGACTTAGCTCCTCCTTCTGCTGTGAATTCTTGGGTGTGTTATCGGAGTTAGGAATCGATGGTGGGGCGTTGGAATCGCGAGATGACGATTTTGGAGGGGCATTGAGCTTCCCTCCCGCTGCGGCGGTTTGCGCCGGTTCGCTGGCAATTTCAGCTCGCGGCTTCGAGGCGATCGACGTGGTAGCAACTCCTCGCGCTGGGTTGGCGGCCGGCTTCGTCCTCTTCTTCGCCATCGCTACTCAATAGGCGATCTGAAGGAGGGAAAGGAAGAGGACAAGGAAAGCAGAGTTTGGTCATGCAAAAGAACCAAGGGAATCAAAAGGTTAGAAGAAAAGGTTGTTGCTAGGCGCAGGTAGTATGTAGATGTAGATGTAGGTAGGGTGGTCATTGGTACTACCTAATACCTAAGGCGTGTAAACGACTCGGGGCTGCAATATTCAGATTGATGTAGGTAACAAGGGAGGGGGAGGGAGGGCTTAGCGGCTAGGTTAGGCGGGTAGGGCGGGGCGCACACCCCCCATACTTCGAATTGGCAATTAATACAGCTGTCCCTACCTGAAAAAAACGGTACTTGGGTAGGTACGCTGCGCTGCGTAGGTACCTAGGAGGTCATGGGTGGTAGTACGGTAACATGTAGATACCTATAAGAGGGGTGTCCAGGGCTACGTCCAGCCTACTGCTACTTACCAGGCACCTAAGCGATAAGATAAGCTATACCCACCTATCACGAATGGCACATAGAATACTCCCCCCACCAATATTTTCAACCCACATCGCCAACTCGACGAAGACTACTGTCCACGAACGGGCGGCTTATCGCGTTACCCTAAGATACCGTCGTGCCAAACCCCGTGTGACAAAGCAAGGCGCATAGGGAATTTGCAACTTTCCCCTATCATGTCAGTAGATCTTCCGTCGGACCGTCAAAATGACTGAAGCGGCTGTGAGTGGTGCCTCAAATCTAGGCCTCGACCTTCCTTCAGCCAAGGCTGTTTTTTTTTCTTCCTCTACCAAGGCACGCGCGGCCCAATTGCAGGCGATCGAAGAGAAACTAAAGGAAAAGAGTGAGATACACCACTTCCCCAGGCCCATTCGAAGTCCTGCCTTTATATTGGTAGTACATTATACTAGTACATTATACTAAGCTGACAACTAACATTTGTGTTTGTGTATATAGCCGTCGATCTGTCCTCGATACCATCTCTGTTACAAATACTCTTCGACACTCACCGCTTATATGATGACCGACCGTCTAGGAGAGCGGTTGAGTCTTGCCTCGCTTCCATCTTCGCGACGACTAGCGATGCTAAGGCGTTGACCCCATTTATCTCGTCTCTGCGGCACGAATCGCAGAAACCCGGAATAGCCCCCAAAAATGCTTTTGTGTTGGTCGAATGGTGTTCCGTACTCCTGCAAGCACTGGCCGGCAAGCCCTTATGGGATAATTTCGGGCTGGAGATCGTCCACGCCAACGCTGACGCCCTCGAGAAATGCCTCCAGTCCAGCACCAGACCGAGCGTCGCGCAGTCGGCTCTGGTAGTATCCCGTCGCGGTTTGCGCGCAGCCTTCTGGCGCAACGAGTTCAGAGAGAAGGCCATCCTGGACGTTGTGAAGGCTCTTACTACTAAGGGGGCCCAGCCGGTAGCGAAGAATGCTATCATGCTTGGTGTAGTCGCGGGGGTATGTTCTCGCCATGCCCAAGCTAAGGACATCTTGGTAGCCGCGAAGCCAGAATACTTTGCCTTCTTCATCAGAGAGCTTGTAGGATCTCGCACGCCCGTTCCTGCTCACATAGCAGGTGGTCTTCGAGATTTCTTCTCCGAATTCGTCAACCTAGACGACTTAGAAAAGGACATTATACCGCCAATCGAGAAGGGCCTCCTGCGAGCTCCAGAGGTGGTCTTAGATCTGGCGGCAGTATTGATTCGCGCTCTTCCTAGCAATATAGACCTTTCCCAAACTCTGAACGGAAGTCTTCTGAAGCCCTTGCTATCGAACGCCAAATCTAGTAACGCGACTATCCGCGGGGGAGTGCTGGCCGTATTCAGGGAGGCCGTGGCTCGTAGCCACGATGCGAAGCTAATAGATCAGGTTGCCGACGAGGTTCTTAGCCCACTCAAATCTGGAAAGCTTGCTTCTGCGGACCAGCGTGTTCTTCATTCACAGATGCTAGAGCACGTGCCCTTATCCAACTCGATAGCAACTAAGGTGGCTACCGGCCTCCCCCCTATCGCGGCGAAGGAAGGAAATGAAACAGCTCTCGGAGCAGAGATATCCGTCATCGGCCGAGCCGTCTCCCATCTGTTAGACGATGGTAGTGATCTACCAAAACCTGTTGTCGACGCGTTCGTCAAGGGCTTCGGGGACAAGAAGATACCCTTGCGCAGACTATGGCTACTTCGAGTCGGAGATGTGTTTGCACCTTTCGCTCAGCAAGGTACTTCTATCTCAACGAATGCGGCTAAACTGGCCGAGGCCGTCACGGGCCCGCTTGCCGAGACCTGGGCTGAAATTATCAAGAACCCTCCGGCGGCAGCCCAGAACGGCCTAATAGTAGGTGCCTACGTCTTTTCCACTCTAGCCCTCCAAGTTCTACCTAAGGTAGATAGTCCTACTATCAAAGCTATTCTCAAGAAGGTAGCTGTTTCGAAAGAGTCTCTGGTGGCAGACCCCAAGCCTTCTTTTCTTCTCAACCACCGAATATATAGTCGACTCTCTATAGAGGATGATACTAGGTGGTTTCTACGGGCGCTCGCGGCTATCCACGGCGACGTATCAAAAGCCCCCAAGGCTGTCCAAGTAGCCTGGTTTCAAGCTCTCATCTATCTAGTATCCTCCACTACCGTTCCTCCTCAAGTGCGTAAGGAGACTTGCGAGACCATTTCGAGGCTCTTTGTCCGGGACCCAAATTTTGTCTCAGAGGTTGCCATTGCCGGGTTATGGCGGTGGATCGAATCCTCACATATGGAGGATAAGGACAGTGCAGCAGCAAGCGCTAAATTCGGAAACGCCCATTTGCATCTTGTCCTTCGGTCTATATGCCTTGGCGACGACGAGTTCAAGGAGTTGGGTGCCCAGAAGCCACAACAAGCGCTAGAGAAACAGATGTGTTCGTTACTGGTAATTGCCCGGAATGATCTGATACCGAGAGTGAGCTGGATAGATCTCTGTCTCAGGGTCGGTCTCGACCCCGGACGCCTAGCGCAGAAGTATGGGGATGAGCTCATACAGCAGGTAATAGACAAGACGAATTTTGACCAGAAGGTGAGAGTTGATGGATAGCCGCTGCTTACGGCGCGAGGCTAATGGGAGAGTAGTCAAGCGCAATCAAACAAGCAGCTTGCAACGCCGCTGCAGATCTCGCATTCGTAGCACCAGACACCGTAACACCAAGGATAATCCAGCTCATCCGGACGGATCTAGCTACGGAGGAGCTCAAAGAGGTAGGCCCTGTTGAGGCGGCTATATTCCGGACCCCAGAAGGTACGGCTTTCATCGACGTGCTCGCGAAGAAACAGACACTCCCGAATAAGAATACTAAGGATTATGATACGCTGAAATGGGAGGAGGAGCTCAGAAGTCAATTGGCACAAAAGAAAGGGCAGCAAAGAAAGCTTACGGCCGACGAACAAGCTAAGGTCAATGCTCAGTTAAAAAAGGAGTCTGAAATACGACGTTCGATCCAGCAACTAGAATCTCGGCTCGCCCGCGGATTCGGCATCATCGAAAGCCTCGTCAAAACCCCGCCGACGGAGCCTAACTTGTGGATTGGGCCCTCGATTAGCGCTCTGCTGGGGGCTTTAGAAGCTGGCGCGGGCCTCATCACGGGCGATGCCGGCCCCAGGGCTTATCTGGCTTGTTCCGAACGTGTAACCGCCCGATTAGGAGCCATCCGACCTTTTATTGGTGTCGCAACGCTGCGAGCCCTCGAAATCACTTCCCTCCCGGAGAATATGACCGAGGAAAACCTAGAAGAGCTCGTGACGAGAGTCTTATACCGTCTTCGCTTCGCCGGCGAACAGCGACCGTTCGATGCTGTCTCTTTGATCTATATGTTATCCCTGATCTTCGTTGTACTACGAACTGGCGGCATTGGAACTGGCGCTGACGAGCGAGACGCCCAACTTGTGTTGGCAATCGAATTCCTCGCGTTTCATACTCACGTTTGCGCAGACGAGACCATTCCTAGAGCCGACCTACTGTCTACCCTAATCGCGTCGATGCAAAAATATAACCAACACTATAAAATCATTAAGGATTGCTTCTCGGATATGGTGCGGTGTGTTGCTCCGAACATAAGCGTGGACGAGATAGCTGTTCTCGCAAAGGGCGCGATCGTCCCTCAGGCTTCCGTTCGCGAGACTGTGCTGCAATCTATCAGCGCAGAGGTTGACATGAGCGATCTCGACTTCTCGGAGGAGATCTGGATCGCTTGTCACGACGATATACCCGAAAACGTTGAGATCGGCCGCGAGATCTGGGAGGAAAGTGGGTTTCAGCTTTCTAAAGATGTTCCTTTCAAGATGCTTCCGTACCTCGAAAGCAAGGACGCTCAGCTTAGGAGAGCTGCTGCGCGCTCACTGGCCGAAGCATGCAAGGCTCACCCATCGACCGTCGAGGATGTGCTAGTGAAGCTTCGATCTTCATATATTGAGTTTGCCAAGCCTCGGGTTCCCCAACTGGATGAGTACGGGATGCCTAAAAAGACTGACCTATCGGACCCTTGGGAGGCGCGGCACGGCTTTGGTGCGGCTTTCAGAGAACTAGCCGCCCACTTACAGAAATCTCAGATTGATGACTTCTTCAACTTCCTCATCGAAGGAGGGCCTCTGGGCGACCAAAACGCCGCCGTGCGAAGCGAGATGCTCGAGGCGGCTCTCGTGGCTATAGACCTCCATGGCAGGGCTCTTGTGGACAAGCTTATGAAGACGTTCGAACGCACTCTCGGCGCTCCCGACGAGGGATCGGAAGCAGCAGACCGCGTCAACGAAGCCGTTATTGTCATGTACGGCGCTTTGGCCAGGCACCTGAAGCCTGGGGACGCGAAGATCCCAGTTGTCTTAGAAAGGCTGCTCGCTACGCTAAGCACGCCATCTGAAGCCGTTCAATATGCTGTAGCGGAATGCCTGCCTCCTCTAGTGCGGACCTGCGGTGACAAATCATCAAAATATTTTGACCAGCTACTTGATACGCTTCTAACATCTAAGAAATACGCCGAAAAGCGAGGTGCCGCGTACGGATTAGCCGGCCTAGTTCAGGGAAGAGGCATCTCAGTGCTACGGGAGTACCGCATCCTCATCACGCTGAAGAGCGCAACCGAGAATAGGAAAGAGCCTCAGCAGCGCGAGGGCGCATTCATCGCGTTCGAACTCCTCGCTACTCTCCTCGGCCGCCTGTTCGAACCGTACGTCATCCAGATCGTGCCTCAGCTCCTTGCCGGCTTTGGCGATAGTAACGCAGATGTAAGAGATGCGTGCTTAGCGGCTGCTAAAGCCTGTTTTGCTAAGCTTAGCTCGTATGGAGTTAAGCAAATTCTGCCCACTCTCCTTAACGGTCTCGACGACGACCAATGGCGCAGCAAACGTGGCGCTTGTGATCTACTAGGCGCTATGGCGTACTTGGATCCGCAGCAACTTGCGCAGAGCCTCCCAGACATTATACCCCCACTTACCGGCGTGCTGAACGACAGTCACAAAGAGGTACGAGCTGCGGCTAACAAAAGCTTGAAACGTTTCGGTGAAGTTATCGAGAACCCCGAGGTGAAGAGCCTGGTCGATATCCTGCTTAAGGCCCTGAGCGACCCCACCAAGTACACCGATGACGCCTTGGACGCGCTTATTAAGGTGCAATTCGTTCACTATCTTGATGCTCCTTCTCTAGCTCTCGTTACCAGGATCCTCCAGCGCGGCTTAGGAGATAGATCCAACACCAAGCGCAAAGCGTCCCAAGTCATCGGTAGTCTCGCGCATCTCACTGAGCGAAAGGACCTAATCGCGCATCTACCGGTACTTGTCTCCGGGCTCAAAGTGGCAGCTGTTGACCCCGTCCCGACGACACGAGCGACAGCCTCCCGAGCGCTAGGCTCTCTGGTCGAGAAGCTCGGCGAGGATGCTCTACCGGACCTCATCCCAGGGCTCATGCAAACACTCAAGTCGGACACTGGTGCGGGGGACCGCCTCGGATCTGCCCAAGCTCTAAGCGAAGTTTTAGCGGGTCTCGGCACCACTCGATTAGAGGAAACGCTTCCTACGATATTACAAAACGTGGAGTCGTCGAAGCCCGCCGTCAGGGAAGGCTTTATGTCACTATTTATCTTCTTACCGGTATGCTTCGGAAACAGTTTTTCCAATTATCTCGGCAAGATTATCCCTCCTATTCTCGCTGGTCTTGCGGATGATATTGAATCGATTCGCGAAACCGCCCTCCGAGCCGGCCGGCTCCTAGTCAAGAATTTCGCCGCCAGGGCTGTAGATCTCTTATTACCCGAGCTAGAACGCGGCCTAGCAGACGACAACTACAGGATCAGGTTAAGCTCTGTCGAGCTTGTTGGCGACCTGCTCTTCAACCTTACTGGTATTAGCGGAAAGGCTGAAGCGGAAGATGAAGAAGAAAGCGCGAAGGAGGCGGGAGCCTCGCTTCGCGAAGTCCTAGGAGAAGAGAAACGTAACAAGATCCTCTCCGCTTTGTATATCTGCCGCTGCGATACCGCCAGCGCCGTCCGCGCGGCAGCAATAAGCGTCTGGAAAGCTCTGGTCGCCACACCAAGAACTCTCAAGGAGCTTACTCCGACTCTCACGCAACTCATTATCCGCCGCCTCGGTAGCTCGAACATGGAGCATAAGGTTATAGCGAGCAATGCCCTGGGAGAGCTGATCCGCAAGGCAGGCGATGGCGTCCTATCGAGCCTGCTTCCGACGCTCGAAGAAGGCCTCCAGGCGTCGACGGATACGAACGCCAGGCAAGGAATCTGCCTCGCGCTGAAGGAACTCATCTCCTCCGCCTCTGAAGAGGCTCTCCAGGACCACGAGAAAACGCTAATATCAGTCGTGCGGACGGCTCTCACAGACTCAGACGAGGATGTTAGAGAAGCTGCCGCTGAAGCGTTTGACTCTCTACAGCAGATCATCGGCAAACGAGCCATAGATCAGGTGCTCCCGTACCTCTTGAATCTACTCCGCTCCGAGGACGAGGCGGACAATGCATTATCCGCCCTCTTGACGCTACTCACCGAGACCACCAGATCCAACATCATTTTACCGAACCTCATTCCAACCCTGATAACGCCTCCGATTTCCGCATTCAACGCTAAGGCTCTCGCGTCTTTGTCCCGAGTGGCAGGTCCTGCTATGAACCGGCGCCTGCCCAACATCATCAACTCTCTCATGGATAATATTGTGAGCGTTAAGGATGATGAGCTTCGTGCAGACCTGGAAGACTCGTTTGACACCGTCATACAATCGATAGATGAGTATGATGGGCTTAACACAGTTATGAACGTCCTGTTGCAATTAGTTAAGCACGATGACCATCATAAGCGCGCCGTGACGGCCTCTCGACTCGCTATCTTCTTCGCCAATTCTACCGTAGATTACTCGCGATACAACCAGGATATCATTAGAGCCCTTCTCATCTCGTTTGACGACCGCGATAAGGAGGTTGTCAAAGCGGCATGGACGGCACTCAGCGAGTTCACTAAAAGGCTCAAGAAAGAAGAGATGGAAGCTCTCGTGCAGTCCACTAGGCAAACACTGCTGCAAGTTGGCGTCGCCGGCTCGAATCTCCCTGGCTTCGAGCTTCCGAAGGGCATCAACGCTATTCTACCCATCTTCCTCCAAGGTCTCATGAACGGCACCACGGAGCAGAGGACCAGCGCTGCGCTTGCCATATCTGACATCGTCGATCGAACAAGCGAGGCTTCCCTTAGGCCTTTTGTTACGCAGATTACGGGTCCTCTCATTCGTGTCGTGTCCGAACGTTCCCCTGATGTTAAGGCGGCCATTCTCCTTACTCTGAACAACCTGCTCGAGAAGATGCCGACGGCACTCAAGCCCTTCCTCCCTCAGCTCCAGCGAACGTTCGCAAGGGCGCTGGCTGATACTGGCAGCGAACTACTTCGGTCGCGAGCTGCCAAGGCATTAGGCACACTTATCAAGTTCACGCCGCGCGTGGACCCGTTAATAGCGGAGCTCGTCACCGGTTCTAAGACGTCAGACCAGGGTGTCAAGACTGCTATGCTGAAGGCGCTGTACGAGGTCATCAGCAAAGCGGGTTCGAACATGGGCGAGAGCTCGCGGACGGCGGTGCTGGGATTGATCGATATGGACACCGACACAACTGACTCGGCGATGACGGTGACCAATGCTAAGCTACTCGGTGCACTTATTAAGAACGTTCCTCCCGAAATCGCACATGGCCTGCTCAAGAACCGCGTAACCACAACCCATTTTACCAACGCGTCAGTGCTCGCGCTCAACGCAGTCCTCGTAGAATCGCCACAGACGTTATTAGAGTCTCCGCTAGCGGAAGACCTGCCCGACCTACTCTGCCAGGGCATGTCGAACAAAAATGTGAGTTCCCCTGACGAATACTTGGCGATTTAAACTTCGATCATACCTAACCCGTAATATATAGCTATTCGTAGCGGACAACAGCATTCTAGCAACGGGGAAATACCTGTTGACGGACTCGCCGAAATCCTTCGAGTCGACGAAGCCAATCTTTTCAACGCTCGCCACGATCATAAGCCCCGGAAACCCGTCCGACTCGCGTAGGTTGGCGCTGGTGATAGTACGCACAGTGTCACGCACAAACATGGAGATGGTTCGACCGCACCTTCCGCTATTGGCGCCGCCCGTGTTTGCCTCGGTACGGGACCCGGTAATCCCGGTTAAGCTGGCAGCCGAGGCGACATTCATCGAGTTGTTCAGCGTCGTGGACGAGGACACCAAAGTGTTCGAGAAGTACATTGGTGGCGCTGGAGCAGATCTACCGGCAAACACCAAGAGGAGCATGCAAGATTACTTCAAGAGGGTAGCTGTCAGATTAGGCGGCCAAGCAAGAGAAAGGAGAGAGGCGGAGGGTGGGCAAGGCGGATTAGGCTTGAGCAACGACGAGGTCGAAGACGAGAAGGAGATATGGAGCGTCGGTGCCGTGGAGATTGGGGGCGGCGTATTCGCTCAGGATTAACCTAAGCGCGTGTATTTGGGTTGTACGTATGTGTGAGTGTAGGGATTATGCGGAGAGGAATCATGGACGCAGTACGCGTCACGAAAGGTTGCTCTGCATAAGGTGGATAAAATGCGGCGTGATAGGTAAGCAAGATGAATAATCTTTTCGCTTAGTAGTTAGTAGTGAGAGAGAGGCATCGCTCATAAGTAGATCTAGAGAGAATATCTAGAGGTAGTCTTAATATGAATGATATACCCCTCGGAAAGCGCCTCGGAGCGTACTGTACCAACCGTCTTGGACGTACAACAGACGCCATACAGCGAGGGGGTGAGAACGGCTTCGATGCCTTTAACACTAAGGTACCTACCGGAATTTGGCTACGAGCATCAGACCGAGTTCCCTCCGGAGAACGAGTGATACTTAGGTACCTAGGTATCTTAGGGATATGCCATTAGAAGGGAGGAGATGAGAGGAAGGCTAAGACGGATGGATGTATGGAAAGGGGCTACCTAGGTACCTATGACGTTTGGGCGCAATACCTAAGGTACCTAGGTACCTAGATACTTGAAGGACGAAGTATGCACGGACCAATAATTGATAGGCGGGCGATAGGGTCATGTGATCAAATTGCCCTATCGCTTACACGGGCAAATTGGGTCCTTGCAGTCCACAAAATTTCCTTGGTGCGTATTCTCAATCAGAAATTCTCGCTTGTGCAAAGATCTGAGAGGGGGCTCTCAATTCAACTTCAACCCTTCTACACCTTACTAACCTCACAGCAAAAAAATTTGACCATCACCGGCACCCGAAATCAAGATGTAAGTCAAACAGGCTTATCCATTAATCCAACAGCGATGAAGGAGTCTCTCGCGCGAGTTTTTGGATTGTATTCGATCGATTCTATTGGGCGGGTTGCGCGGCTCTCGATGCAGCGTCATCGACAATCGCTAACACGGATCCATCACCACGCAATCATCAATAAACGTCGAGCTAATCATCTCTCCTCTGCAGGGTCAACCTTCGTACTCAGAAGCGCCTCGCGGCGTCCGTCATCGGATGCGGAAAGCGCAAGATCTGGCTCGATCCCAACGAGGTTAACGAGATCTCCAATGCCAACTCCCGTCAGACCATCCGAAAACTCGTCAGCGATGGCCTCATCATCCGCAAGCCGGTCACCATGCACTCCCGATCGCGCGCCCGCGAGCTGAACCTCGCCCGACGAGATGGCCGACACCGAGGTTTCGGTAAGCGAAAGGGTACCGCAGACGCTCGTATGCCTCAGTACGTCGAATCCCTTACTCTTAGCTTTGCCGGGCAAGTCACGGACTGGGTGGCTGCTACAGCGAATAGCATGGCAAAACTAAAACGGCGGCTAACTTTACGGATAGGCAAGTTCTATGGATGCGACGCCTCCGAGTTCTCCGACGCCTCCTGGTAAAATACCGTGCCAGCGGCAAGATCGACAAGCACCTCTACCACGAGCTGTACCACTCCAGCAAGGGTAACACATTCAAGCACAAGCGAGCGTTAGTCGAACACGTATGTTAACCCTCGTGGTTCTGTGATCCTCCGAGATTTTCGAGATGGGTATCTTTATCTAACGTACGTTATAGATCCATCGCGCCAAGGCCGAGAAGGCCCGCGAGCGCGCTCTCCAGGAGGAGATGGACGCCAAGCGACAGAAGAACAAGGCTGCTCGTGAGCGTAAGCTAGAGCGACAAGCCGCGAAGCGGAACGCGTTGGCGGGTGAGGAGGAGGCGTAAGCGGGAGGCAGGGAGATGCGTTTCCATGCGGACACGATCAAGCTACATAGGAAAGCTAGAGGAATCGTCGTATGGACTACCGGAATCTGAGACGGCTGCATTCGGAGTAAATGGTTGGGTCTCTATTTCCTTGCGCCCTTCGGTCGTAATGCTTCCACCGCCGGGCTTTGCATGTATGGCATTGAAAATGGAATCAATGATCTTGACGCCTATTCCTTCCCATTGCCCAGGGTTAACCATGTGACTTATCCCGACGTGTCTTTCAATTAGGTTACCTGCTTTGTGCATCGTAGACGTCAATACCCGTGTTACCTCCGTCCGCCCAATAAGTTGAACTTTTTATTTTTTTATTTTTAATTTTTTTTTGCTTTTGGTTGAAAGCGTATCCGTAACACTGGTGTCGATTAGCTTCCAATGCGTTTACAATGTTTGAAAGAGTACTGTATTAAACGGTAACTAGCCATGCAGACGCATGTAATTTGCTAAGCACATTCATTCAAATCAAGTCAGGTAATATTTAGGACGTTCCATTACGAAAAAGCAAAGTGGTTTTTGTGATATCTACCTAGGTATCCAGCTACCTACCTATCTACGTAAGCATGGTACAAAAACAACGTGAATAAATAACGATGAAAAATAAATGTATACCCATATATCCGAGATCAACCACATTGGATCAGATGTCTTCAAATTGTCCCGTTGAAGGTGGTGAGGTGCCGCCCAGGACATATCAGCATGCTCCCGCTAGGTATTTAAGAAAATACACAGCGGAAATCCAAATCTGCCATTGAAGCGGAGCTCGTCACGCCCAATTTAGTTGATACAGAAGGAAAAAGAAAAGAAGAAAGGAAGAGGAGAAAATTTTTAGGTGTTCGGGGTTCATAGGCAAGCTTCGTTAGTCACGTGAACGCTAGATCTAGATTGGGGAGCCTAGGTACCTACGTAGTAAGTCCGCGGGGGCTTGAAGGCCTACAGCGGATTAGGCCATGTACGTAGGTACTTAGGTACCGAACGGGAAAGATTGAAGCTTCCATCCGCCATTGAAATGGGCGAGCTCACGATAAGCTGATTAAGTGATTATGTACACTACCTATCGATGTATTTCGTATCAGCCCAGGCCCTTTAGATAGGAACTCCGCTGATGTCAAAAAAAAAAAAAGCGATAGAAATCTTCGCCGACTTCGCTTCCCGGTCTGAATTCTATCTCATCCATTACCCATGACGATGAATTAAGAGGGTCATTTGAAATAGACACGTATCCATACAATATCTGAATAAACGTCAGCTATAGACATCTGTGCTGCGATATACAAATAGCGCGGATCGTACCATTTCACGTCGACGCCACTCGAGGCATATCGAGGAGACTCAACCGAGAAATTAACCAATTGACCAATTGACCATGTCTCTATCCACCCTCCGAGCCCGAGGCGCTTCGCATGCCCTTCGTTCGTTGTCGAGACGGTCGACACCGGTAACGGTTCAATATTTGACGAGAAGGGCTCAATCGTCTGCTACATTGGACGTCCAGCAACGAGTACGCAGCCTCCAAGACTGTTAAGAATCGGTTTCCCCCTTGCTTTTCCCCCTCCTTTTCTTTTCTTTTCTTTTCTAACAAAAAGAAAAAGAGAGAAAGAGAGAAAGAAAGAAAAAGAGAAGGGCTCAGCCGTCGAGTACTGGCCTTTGTCGATGATACTAACTCATCCGCGTAGTTACTCTCAGCCCATCTTCAAGATGCTGACCCGGCTATATTTGATATCATCGAGAAGGTAGATCATTCTTGATCAATATAGGTAGTGGCAACTAGATACTAATGGAGGCTGGCAACAAAGGAAAAAGACCGGCAAAAGCATTTCATCAACCTAATCCCCTCCGAAAACTTCACGTCGCAAGCCGTTCTTGACGCTCTAGGCAGTGTAATGCAAAGTACAGAGATACCATGATGACGGCTTCCGCTACATCCGAGCTAACCTTGGGATATAGACAAGTATTCAGAGGGTTATCCTGGAGCGAGGTATTACGCAGGCAACGAGTTCATCGACCAGTCTGAAAGGTTGTGCCAGCAAAGAGCTCTCGAAACCTTCGGCTTAGATGAGAGGGAATGGGGTGTCAATGTCCAACGTAAGTCTGCATAAAGGCATTGAATCATGATTCGAATAGCAGTGTAGCTTGACCATCCTCGTGGCTAATGTTGCGGAATTTATCACGATGATCAGCACTCTCTGGAGCGCCCGCAAATCTATACGTCTACTCCGCACTGATGGAGACTCACGACCGGTTGATGGGGTTGGATCTCCCTCACGGAGGCCACCTCTCTCACGGCTACCAAACTCCTACGAAGAAAATATCAGCTGTATCTAAGTACTTCGAGACTGTCCCATACCGCTTAAATGAAGAGACGGGGTTAATCGACTACGAGAAGCTCGACGAACTCGCTCAGATCTATCGTCCTAAGATCATTGTGGCTGGAGCTAGCGCCTACGGTAGGTTCATCGATTACAAGGCAATCAAGGACACGTGCGAGAAGGTGAACGCCTACCTATTAGCCGACATAGCGCACATCTCAGGTATGGTCGCGGCCAAGGTTATCCCTGGCCCCTTCAGCTTCGCGGATATCGTGACTACCACGAGCCACAAGAGCCTGCGCGGTCCTCGAGGTGCCATGATCTTCTACAGAAGGGGTGTAAGGAAGGTCAATCCTAAGACGAAAGAAGAGATTAGGTACAACCTCGAGAACCCCATAAACAACTCGGTGTTCCCCGGCCACCAGGGCGGCCCTCACAACCACACCATCACGGCACTGGCCGTGGCGCTGAAACAGGCGCAGACGCCCGAGTTCCGGGCTTATCAGGAGCAGGTCTTGGCGAATTCGCAAGCCCTCGCAAAGCGCCTAGGAGAGCCCAAAAACAACGGCGGCCTCGGATACAAGCTCGTGAGCGGCGGCACAGATAACCACCTAGTCCTAGTAGACCTGAAGTCCCAGGGAGTCGACGGCGCTCGGGTCGAGCGAGTACTAGAACTGGTTGGCGTAGCCAGCAATAAGAATACAGTCCCTGGTGATGTATCGGCGATGATCCCGGGAGGCCTGCGGATAGGCACGCCGGCCATGACGACGCGCGGCTTCGGCGAGAGCGATTTTGTCAGGGTGGCTGACATTATCGACCGTGCGGTAGCCATCGCATCTAGGGTGGACAAGGCGGCGCGCGCTGCGGCTGAGGAGAAGGGTAATAGATACAAGCTCAAATCCTTCTTCGAGTACCTTGGCACAGGCGAGGAGGATTCCGAAATCGTGCAGCTACGCGCAGAGGTCTCCGACTGGGTAGGGACGTACCCTCTCCCTTGGGAGGAGAGACAATGACGTAGAAGTGCATTATCGACATTATGGCCGTAACGGTAAGGCCACGCGGTTTTCGACATGAGGGACGGTTAAGGAAAGGGTGTGGTATCCCGCTCTTGCGATGCGGTTAGGGCCCCCTCCTCCATCCTCAAGCGATGTAGGTGGCGTGGGGAAACGCGGGCGGTTTACTGTACGTACGGGACGGTACGAGTATGGGAAGGGTAACATTGGGGAGTTTCCGGTTGACTCCTGCATTTAAAATAAACAGAAGGGACACCCTTTTAGGTTATGGTGATGGCCTCATTTGCATCATTTGGTTTCAACAACAGAATTTCAACATTGCGGTTCTCGTTTCCGGTTCGCCCGGCAGTACATGCACACAGCCTGACACTTTGTGCGAAAGATCGGTAGAATTGACGGATAGGAATTCTCTCTTCTCTCCTTTCCCCCTCCTGCCGGTCTTCTGGAATTTACCTAAACGGGAATCTCGTCGTACACGAGAGCGAATTAAATGCATTAGGGTTTAATTCGATTCGCTTGTGATAACACGGCAAGTAGATGAGGTCATCATGGTCGCCATCATTGTAACAACATAGGGCTTATTTAATCGTGTATGGACATGCCCTTTATCGGCGTAGAAATGTGGCTGACTGGCGGGTAGATTAGGTACCCACACGGAGACAGAAGAGCAACGCAGCGCAGGCGTTTGATTCGGTATCTAACATTTCCAGGTAGTACAGAGACGCAAGGGATCAATGTCGTGATCATAATACCCACGTACATAGGCCCACGAGTACAGATAGCGACGTTAGAAGCGAGCCGAGTTATATATTAGGTATACCGGCCTACACACCTACGTGGGTACACTACGCTATTTCCCTGGTGCATACCGGAGCATAGGAGACAAGGGACGTCGGACAGAGGTGAGCAGCGCGTACTAGAGAGTCGACAATAGAAGATTAGAATGGATTCCCATAAAAAATCCCACGAAACATAGGTTAGGTAGGGACGCTCACTACTATTCGGCCAAGCAGTCAAGACGCCGCGATATTAAATCCCAGGGTAGATGCCACTTTTAGAAACCTTCAACTATAGAGGTATAAAGATATTTAGGTCACCTGTGTTGTTAGGGCATGTCGGCTATAGCCTCTCCAATATACGTAGGTAGCCATACGACGGTTATGCAAGCTAAGGAGGCAGTCTAGAATATGCGAGTTCAATTAAACGTCAGATTGGAGTCTCCGAGTTGCTTAGAAGGGCCATGGACTGAGTTCATCGAACGTTTCTAAAATTACAAGATATTCACCGTTGTTGTTACTCTTTACTGATTCTACCGGTAAGCATCTTACCTCCAGCGCAATATCTGGATAATTGTACTATTTCGCATTCAGCTTCCCGGTATATTACTACCATTGCCTACTACGGTTATTTGTTGTCGCAACCGTTGTCACCTCGTCATCGGCGCGTACCGTACCTCATAACATTCGGTTCCGCCCCGAAAGGACAAATCCGGCCGTCCTCATCCCATTCATTGCAGAAGGGGAGAGGGGGGGTTGAGTTAAAGACGAGTCGTCGACCTGAAATCCCTGCTCGATATGTGATGACTCAGAAGTACATGCATACGTGCGTACCTACAAACAGATACATCATGTATGTGCGTAGGAAATGGAAAAGAGCGACGTCTAGGCGGGTAGATTAGGGTAGATCATCATCGCATTACTGGCATATAGGTTCGTCCGTGCTCAGGCCGCCCACTGCCGGTGGCGGCTCTGTGGAACGGTTGGTGTCCTACAATATGACACTCGAAAAGAGCGGGATGCAATCTCAGACGGGTTGTCGAGTTTAAGCTCGTCAGGTGTAAGTAGTCGAACGTACAATACAAAATACATATATCCCATAAACCTCCAGAAACCCTAAAAATGGGATCGGCAACATGTTGGGGGGAAGGGGGGGGGAGCGCTCAGCAGCGATGGTGCAGATCTTGTGCCTTATCGTCCAGCCATGTGGCATTCCAATAGGAAACGAACAGCCCGTTGCATATACTGTACCACGCAGCGCTGTACGTCGTGCTTTTTGTTGTTGTTGTTGTTGTTGTTGTTATATTGTTTAACGTCTGAGCGTATAGGCGCGGGCTCTTTTACGCAACCTCCCTAAAGGTATGGAACGTAGCAAGCTTTAATTTATAAAATTTTTTAATATATCGTAATGTCGTTAGTCCAGTAATTAAAATATTAACTCGTGTTTTTAAAAGTTTATTATTTTTTAATTAACGATTATTATTTGTCGATTGATTTAATTTTAAAACGTTTAAATTTTTTATTTTTTTAATATTAAGTTTTTTATTTTTATAAGTTTTTTATTAAAAAATTAATTTAATTATAAATTTATAAAAAATTATTTTCGTGTATTTTTTCGTAGGTTTTTACCGTTTATAAACTTTTATTTTTTAAAAGTTTTTAATCGATTAAAATATTTTTTTTTTAAAGTTATTTATAATATATTAAATTAATAATTATATTTCGTTTTTATTTTTTCGAACGTTTATATAAAAAAAATTAACGTAATATAAACTCGTAAATAATTTTTAAATTATTTTTATAAAAGTAATTATATTTAATTTTTTTTTTATATTTTTTTTTCGTTTATTCGTCGTTTATTTATATTTTTTTTAAAATAATATTATTTTTTTTTAAATAATAAATATATTTTATTAAAAAAATTTATTATAATGTAAAATTTTTTAAATTTTAATAAATATTATATTAATTACGTTTAATATTTATATTTATCGATTAAATCGTATAATTTAAATCGATGAAATTTTATAAATTAATTATTTTTTTTTATTTCGATTCGTTTTTTTTTTCGATTTAAAAAGTCGAGGTTATTTTTTTTATTAAACTTTTAATTTTTTATAATATATTATATATTTTAATTTTATATTTTTTTTTTAAATACGACGTATAAATATAATATACTTTTATTTTTTAATAATTAAATTTATCGTAATATTATTTATAATTTTTATAAATCGAAATAATATTTAAATATTATTTTAATATTTTTTTTAAAAGTTATAATACCCGTGGTTTTTAATTTAATTTATAATCGATTTTAATTATTAAAAATTCGTTCGATATTTTCGTTTTTTTTTATTATATCGTTATTATATTTCGAGTTTAAAATTTAATTAAACTTTTAATTTTTATCGTAATAAATTTCGAAGTTAAATTTTTAAAACTTTTTTTTATTATTTTTTTCGTTAATATATTTATTTTTTCGTTATTTTTTATTTTATAATATTTTAAATATTATTTAAATATAATATTTAATATATTTTTAAATTCGTAAATTACGATAAATATTTTTTATAAAATTATCGAAGTATTTTTTTAAACGTTTTAAATTATTATTATATTATTTACGTATAATATTATTTTATATTTTAAAAATAATTTCGCCGTTTTTTTTAATTTTTTAAAAACGTTTAATATTTTCGTATTAAATATTACACCTATTTTATTTATTTCGTTTTTTTTTATCGATTTTTTTTAATTTTTAATATATTACGTATTTATAATCGAAATTTTTTATAATTTAAAATTTATTTAAAAATATAATTATATTTTAAAAATTTTATTATTAAAATTAATATTAAAATTTTTTTATAATCGTTTTTTTATTTTTATTTTTAATAAAATTATTTTTTAATTTTACGTCGAAACGAAATAAATATAATATTTATTTTCGTATTATTAAAAATAATTTAATAATTAATTATAAATTAATATATATCGTTTAAAATTATTTTATTTTTTATTTTTTAAAAATTTTTATAAATATTATTCGATTCGTTAATAAATATTTTTCGTATATTATACGTAATCGATAAACGTATCGACGTTTATTTATTTTTAATATTATTTTTACGGTAATTATTTTTATTACCGTAAATAAAATATTTTTTAAAAAAGTTTTTTATATTAATAATACTTTTTTAATTATTTTAAATAATGTTTTTTAAATTAATATTATATAATTTTTTAAATAAATATTTATAAATATTATATATATATTAATTATTTTTTTAAAGGTTTTTTTTTTTTATATTATATTTTTTATTCGTATAATAATATTAATATTAATATTAAATGAATTATTTTATATAATTTTTTTATTAAAAAACTTTTAAATATTATTAAAAAATTTTTAATATAATTAACGATTTTTATAATTTTAACGATTTTAATTTTTACGTATTTTTTATATTTAAGTTTTTTATTTAAATATATTTTTAATTATTTTAATGTTAAAAATATTTTTTTTATTTTCGGTTATAACGGAGGTATTAATTTAATTTTAATATTTTTTTTAAATTTAATAATCGAATTATAATTATTTTTTTTTTAATAAAATATATAGTTTTAATTTTTTTCGATATAAACGTTATTTTATTTTTTTCCTCGTATTTTAATATTTTATTTATTTTTTTTTAAATTATTTTAATATTTTTTTTTAATGTTTTATCGAAAATTAATATCGTTATATCGTTAATATATTTTTATTTATTATTATTATTTTTTAATAATTTATTAAAATATAATATATATAATATTAATAATAAGAAAAATTTTTATAACGTATCGTATTTTATTTTTTTAACTTTTATAATAATTTTTTTTAAACGAGTAATAATTTTTTTATTTAAAAAAAAGTTTTTTATAAATCGAAGTATTTTTTCGAGTTAATTTTATTTTATTATTTATTTTAATAATCGATTTTTTAATATAACGTTAAAAATTTTTTATATATTAAAAATAATTAATATAATTTTTTTATTATTTATTAATATTAATTTAATATTATAAATTAAATTAATTATAAGGTTTATTACGAATTTTTTAAATATTATTTCGATGTATTATAAATTAATAAAATCGTGTTAAAATATCGTTTATATTATTTTTTTAATTATTATTTTTTTAATTTTTTTTTTAAATATAATAATAATATTATAAATTTTTAAATTTTATATATTATAAAATCGATTTTTTTTATTTTAAATATTATTATTATTTTCGCGTTTTTTTATACGTTCGAAAATATTTTTAGTTTTAAATATTTTTTTAATAATTTTATATAATAATTTATAAAAACCGGTTATATTATTTTTAAATATTTTACCGTTATTATATCGGTTTCGAAAAAAGTAAAAAATATTTTTATTAAATATTTTTTCGTTTTTTTTTTCGTAATTTTTATATTTTAAAATAAGTGTTTTTTTATTTTAATTAAAAATTTATTTTATAAATTTTTTTCGAGGTTAAAATAAAATAATATAACGTTTATTAAATATTTAATTTTTTTTATTATTTTTTTTATTATTTAATCGTTTATAATAATAAATAATATTTTAATTTATTAATTCGATTTATATTAATTAATTATTTTTATTAATTTTTTATCGTTTTTATATTTATTTTTTATTTTATTTTAATACGTTATAAATATTTTTTTATAAATTTTAAAGAATTTTTTTTTAATTAATTCGAATAATTCGATTTTTTTTATATTTTTTTATTTTTATTAAAATTTTTAATATTTTTCGTTTTATTATAAAAATATTTTATTTTTTATTCGATATATTTTATTTATTATTTTAATATAATTATTAATTAATTTAATTAAATTTTTAATAATTTAATTAATATTTTTTACGATATTAATTTTTATTATTTTCGAAAAATTATAAATTTTTATTTTTATTAAATTTTTTAAACGGTTTAATTTATTTATAAGGATTTTTTAGGTGTGGGTTTTTTTTATTAATAATTTGATTTTTTTATTTTAAAATGTTATTTTAAATAATAAGTAATTTACTTCGTATATAAATTTTTTAACTATTTTATTTTTTACGAAAAAAATATTCGAAAAAAATAAATTTAATACGTGGTTTTTTTTATAAATAATTTAATTTAATTATTTTATAAATTTTATATCGATTTTAACGAATTATTTCGTTATTTTTCGATTATTATATTTCGATTTTATTTTTAATTTTTATTTTAAATAATAAATATTAACGTTTTTTATCGTTAAATAATTTTTTAAAAGTTTTAATATTATAAAGTAATTAATTATTAATTTAATAATAAATTATCGATAATAATTTAAATATAAATATTCGTTTATATTAAATTATATTAAATTTTTATAATAAATTTATTAACGGTATTTTATTTTAAATTTATAAATTTATTTAACGTATATTATAATTTTAAGTCGATTTTTTTTTTAAGTATTTTAAACGTTTATTAAGGGGTATATATTAAATTCGAAGTAAAATATTATTCGATTTTTTTATTATTTTAATATTTATAGTTTTATTATTAATATTATTTCGATATTTTTATTTTAATATTTTTATAATAATATTTTATATATTTTAAATATTTTATTAACGTTATAATATATTATATTAATTATATCGAATTTAAAAAATTTATAATATATTTAATTTTTTATTATAATTATTTAACGTTTTAAAAGTTTATTAAATTAAAGTCGAACGATTTTATCGTTTAATTTTTAATTTTTTTTAATATTTTTACGAAATATACGTTTATTAATTTAAAAAATATAAAGTTTTTATTAAACGAAATAATTAAAAGTAATATAAAAATAACCGTAATTATTTTTTTAATAATTTTTAATTTTTTTATTTTTTTATTTTTAATAGTTATAAATTTGAGAATTGCTATGTGCACTACCATGCTTTGCTATCGGACCCTTATTTGCACTACCAATACAAAAAGTACATCTCCTACCCCTCACTCCGCCCCACTAACAAATCCGCATATAAAAATGCAGCAAACCAGATAGTCTCTCCGAGTACGGGTACACTTTTCAATTGAATTTCTTGTACATATTCAATTACACACAGCTCCCACCATACATCCCACCATACATCCCACCATATATACCTTTATATCCTTCCCATTCTAAGGATGCAAAATATAAAAATTACATCGCCATTTTCGCCTCAATTAGACCTTTCCAATGATATAATTTTCATATCAGTACATGCCCTATTTCAAAAGTTATTCGAATATATACTCAATTCTATACCGATGTCAAAGGGGTATGCGACCGCCAAAGGGGATCACATGATCACCCCCAGGGCCACCACTTATACCTTTGAATTGAGTATATATTCAAATAACTTTTGAAATAGGGCATGCACTGATATGAAACTTATACCATTAGAAAGGTTTAATTGAGGCGAAAATGGCGATGTAATTTTTATATTTTGCATCCTTAGAATGGGAAGGATATAAAGGTATATATGGTGAGATGTATGGTGGGATGTATGTAATTGAATCAATTGAAAAAGGGGCATAAGGTGTACATTATGTATTAACGCGATTGTACGTAGATTTGTATGTGGGGCTGTTAGATATGGTTGGTATTTTAATGTACTGGTAGTGCAAATAAGGCCCGATAGCAAAGCATGGTAGTGCACATAGCAATGCTTATAAATTTTATATTAATAATATTAGTTTTTATTTTTTTTTTATAAAGGTAAACGTTATTCGTTTTTTATTAATAATTTTTTATTAACGTATTTTTTCGAAGGGGTTTTTATTTAACGATAAAATTAATATAATAACGTTTATTAATATATTTTTAATTACGTATTAATTATTATTAACCCGTCGAATTATTTTTAATTTTATTTAATTTAATAAAATAATTTATTTATTAATTTTTTTAAATTTATTTAAATAATTTTTATAATTTATTAAATATAAATTATAATAATTAACGTATTTAACGAATTAATTATAATTATTTAAAAATATAAATTTATAATAATTTAATTATTTATTATAATTTTTATAAAAAGTTTTTTTATTATAATATTTAATAATATAATAATTTTAATATTTTAAATTATAATAAATAATATAAGTTTATTTTTTTATTTTTTAAAATAAATTATTTATTAAAAATAATTTAAATCGTTTTACGTTTTTTTTAAATATTATTATTTAAATAATTATTTTAATAACGTTATTTATTTTATATTTAAAAATGTATATATTTACGAAAATAATATTTATTTATAATTTAATTTTTTTAATAATTATTTTTTTATTAATAATTATATAATTTTTAATAGTTAAATTTATTATATTTATAAATATTTTAAATATTACGTATACGATTTATTTTTTTAAAATTTTTATTATTATAACGTTTAAAATATTTTTAATAAAAATTTTTTTATTATTTTTTAATAATATATTTTTTATATTTAAATTTATCGTTTAAATAATTTATTTCGTTTTTATAATTTAAATATTTTTAATAACGTTTAAAGGAAATTTTAAAATATTCGTTAAAATTTTTTTAATTATATACGAAAAAAGTTTTATTTTTAATTATTTTCGAAAAAATCGTATTAAAATACAT
Source organism: Pyrenopolyporus hunteri (assembly GCA_902806595.1). Classification (NCBI taxonomy): domain Eukaryota; kingdom Fungi; phylum Ascomycota; class Sordariomycetes; order Xylariales; family Hypoxylaceae; genus Pyrenopolyporus; species Pyrenopolyporus hunteri. The sequence goes on along the minus strand of CADCXC010000009.1, from coordinate 54,072 downwards.
ATATTTAATTTTCGTTAAAAAGTAAATTATTTATTAATTTAATTAATCGAAATTTTATTAAAGATTTTTTTATAAATTTTAATTATAAATATTTTTATAATTAATTTAAGTAATTTTATTTTTTATTTTATTATTTTTACGTATAAAATTAAATTTATTAATTAAAATTTAAATTTTATAATTTTTATTTTTATTAATATATTAATAAATTATAATAATATAATAAAATTATCGTTTAATTATATATATATTAAAATATTAAAATATTATTTTAAAGTTTTAATATATTTTTTAATTATTTTTTAATGATTATTTTAATTATTATTTTTAAAAAATTTAACGAAATTATTTAAAATAATTATTAATTTAATTATAATTTTTTTTTAAATTTTAATTTTTTTTTTATTTTATTAAATTATTTATTAATAATATTTTATAATAAAAATTCGATATTTAAAATAACGTTTTTTTTTTCGATTATTAAATCGAATTTTAAAAATATATAAATGTTAAAAATTTTAATTTTTTTTTATTATTTAAAATTAATTATTATCGATATATTCGTTATTAATATTATCGTATATTAAAAATTAATTATTATAATAAAATATAACGATATCGTAAATTTTAATATAAATAAATAAACAAATTAAAAAATTATTATTATTTATTTTTTTTATTAATATTTTATTATTTTTACGTTAAAATTAACGTTAATTAATATTTTTAATAATACGTCCGCACTGCTATTAACAGTAGCATACGCACGGATAATAAGTATAAGGAAAGGTGTCGTGCTTTTTATACGCTTCGATTAGCGTATTATCATGTTTATTGGTGCTAGCTAGCACTCCTATACAAAATACTCGCCAAGAAGATTATCTCTAGGTTCTCGTACGAGTTGAAATTTTACGATTGGACAACTGGCTCATTAGCTACGTAAGAGCAAGGGACTAGTCTACATGGACACTCGAGGCTGTGAATGTAAGTATGCATTGGTCATAGATAGAACCATGGGAAGTGCCAATTTCAAAAAGAAGAATATTCTGTATTTACGCCGTACTCCGCCTCTCGAGTCCCCCTTTCCATGCTTACGCTGGCGGCGGAGAGCGGTAACACAATCGTCATCGAGCAGCAACCACACGAAGGATTTCTGGCAACCGGCTTCCCTTGGCGTCAGGGGAGGTGACTTTCACATGCACCCAAACATAGTGTCGTCCCCTTATCTCATCGGCGCCAATCTCAGGCTATCATAACGGCCCACGTTATGACGACCCAACCATTGGATATTAGAAATCGAACACCGCTTGCAAAATCTTCAGCCCCTGCCCCCCACCCATCTATGCCACTTATAACCACATACCATATACCACATACCGCATACCGCATACCGCATACTACGTGACAAGTAGACCCTGTTTCGAATTTTAAAATTCACAATCAGAAATGTCTATAGATCTCTGCACGGTGCAATGCTTTGAATGACGGGTCGGTGACGAGACCTCTACGGGTTCCTTACGTCTGCTGTGTTCGCTCATTATCCGTTTTCCAAGTCTCCTAGTTACCACCTTCCTGTGGACGTCACTATGCATGATATAGTGGCATTTCGCAGCTTAGGTAGGCGATAAGTGTTATAATATTGTGCCAATGCTCAAACGTATATATGTAGGGCCCCGTAAATGAAACGGAATGGCTGGCTGAATCTATTCTACCAGTAGGGTTTACACATTTTATCATCGCTATATTAGCACGGCCATGGACGTAGTTTTCCACCTCAATTAATTATTATCATTATTCTGACCTAATCTTATGTAGTTCCTCAGCGCGATGTTAATAGACTCATGTGGCAGCTTGACACATCCACTCGGTTATCGATGTAAACACGGGGTAAAAGGTCCATAAATTGTTCGACTAAAGCAGCCCAGGCTACTGGGCTCGAGCTATCAAGTAATACCTAGATAATAGGTTATAGGCCAGAGAGCGGGGTCTGTTCGACCCGTTAATGTTCCGTTTCCGTGTAAATCAACTGATCCATACGTGGATCCTTAGTCAACTGATTCTTAACGGAAGGTGACGGGGAATGACTATGTTAGTTGATAGTAGTCGAAACCTCTAACTCGCATATATCAGGGAAACGGAGGATGCTAGCGGCGAGCTAGACAAGGAGAGAATGGGGCTCATAGATTTCAACCCCCCTTGTAAGATCTTAGCTGCTTACAGTAACCCGCAAAAATCGAACATTTCCATTAAATGTATTCATGGCATTGGATAGGCGGTAGATACTAACCTGTGCAATATACCCGTATGTGGTACCTAGGTAGGTAGGTGTATATACGTGTCTCTTAGCTAGAGAATTAACCTATTCTATCGCCAAAAGGATTCCCTGTTCCGGACGTCAATGCTGAGCCTTTCCTCGAGTCCTTGTGGGTTCGTTCCCCCAAAGATCTACATCTATTGCAGGCTAAGAGTGGGTTTGGGCTGCGGTGAGAATCACGGTAGCGCTTATCAAGTGTTGGAACCGAGCCCGACGGCCGCTACTTGATCTTCGGAGACATGGGGAAGCCGGGGAAACATAGCAAGAACGGGTCCGGGGGAGGAGTAAGGTATGGATATCGAGATGGACGCCGGTGGATATACAGTGGCGATTATATCGCTTTTCTGGAGCATTTTGTTTCTAGCGGCTTCACCACATACCTACTACAGGTATATACCTAGGTAGGTACGCGGAACATGTAAACCTACGTACTTAGGTAGGTACTTATTTACTGTGATACCCTCATATAGACGCCCGGGCGCACTTACACGAATACTACCAGGGCTACCTAGGTATACATATAGACGAAGAAATGATGGCGGGGCAATCTCTTTGTATATCATCATCCAACGCTGCCCTGCCTTAGATAAGTATATATATCTCTAGGAATTATGCGTCTTAGTCAAGAACAAACAAGACCACGTCAGGCGTATAGGCGTATGCCCTCACCGGCAACCCTTGCATGTCTAATTCAACACAGAGATGCCTGTCGATAGACATCTACTTGAGTATAGTGTACACGGATCCATTACACAATTATGCTCATGCTACCAGTCTAAGATTAGATCGGCCTCGTGGATGGCATTCGACCACGATCGGAAAGGAGAGATGTTCCTTTCCGTGATAACCGCCGCCGTAGCACCGTTCACAGGCTGATTATCCCGCATCTTTCCTCGTTTGGGCACCCGTAGTCCCCCAGGGGAGCCGTGTACGTATGCTGTACCTAAAATCTATATCGAGCGAAGAAGTAGCAGGTTGTGTGAATGGATCTCCAGGGGCACCTGAGGTCAAGGTAGGTTGATTGAGGGGTGCATGTAGAGCTAAAAGGGGTGGTGGATGGATATGTGTATAATGTGTGTATAATGTGTGTATACATACTACGGTGTTATTGGGTAGCAGTGGAAAAGGGGACAGGGAGGGGCGGGTGTCGGCCGAAGGGTGGCTAATGGTGCCGAGGGGGCGTCGAGGGGTCAAAAACGCCGAATAGGCACAAGAATAACCCCAACATTGCATTAAAAAGACTTAAGAACCCCATATATAATCCACTATTTATCGGCGCTTGACGTCAGAGTTTCTGCGGCTGTCCGATTCCTACGTGGTACATACATACAGGTACCTAAGGTAGGGTACTTGTACGCACGCTAACCGCTAACCGCTAACCGCTTGACAACACCCTTCGATGCCTCCTTTCTTTTCACTACCTTCATCAAGTTCATCACCACCCCAGTCATCTCACCGCACCAGTCTCATATGGACAGTATCTTTGGTCGCTGTACAGCCTTGATTGTACCTCCCTGTAGCCGCACCGTTGTATTGTATCCATCCATTCATCCATCCATCCATCCTTGCTGGCAGGCTACTCGCCGACGCTTCTCTCAGATACCTAATAACATTTGAAGCATCCAGCAGCCTGGCTTCTCGGTCCGATCTATCAGAGACCCTTGCATCGAGTACGTCTGGGTAGGGCATGCTTGGCATGCTAGATTAATAGGTTACCTACCTGCCTATCTAACGAAAGAAAGCGACAAAGAACACCGCCGCCGTCATCTCTTACCAGCTTCAAGCGAAGAATCAGCCTCCGTGCCCCCCCCAAAAAGCTCTAAACCAAGCTGGTTATTCCATCATCCACCTGCCTACCCGGGCCCACCTCAACAGGACTCGTGTAGGCTGTTTCCCCCCGGTAGCCCTATGTAACCCAACACAACGTCTACAGCAAACACGGTCTAATGCTATTCGGGGCTACATACAAAATACATTGCCAATGATTCTTCATACGAAGAGCGTATACACCACTCAACCTGCTTTCGAGCAATGCCAGGCTACCTCTAGAGGCATCAATGAAGCACGGTTACATATGCGTACAGTACAGGGACCAAGCGTCGGTGCTCGAACCTGATAGATGACACTGCTAAGCGCGGCGTCCTACGTAACAGATCATATCCCCTTTCGGTAGCGGCGTCATCATACCTGGCGAGGCTAGTGTACCTGATGCTGCACGCCACGAATACTTGTCGGGTTCCTTGACGCTTCCAAGGCGTGACAAGGAACCGGCCCTACCTGGTTCGGCAACCCAAGCGAAGGGACAGAGCAGACGAGAAAGACCCTGATTCTCGATCCTTGTAAGGTTCGCAACCGGGTCTGCCACCTCATTCGCGAATGCTCCTTCGCCTGGCATACCGCGTATGTACGGGTATACGGGCAAGCTAGCCACCCAGCCAGCGATGTTGCTCTATCGCCTCCCCTACGTAGGTACATACCTAACCTAGGGTCCTGCCAAGGGTCCCTGCGAGGGACGTTAGAATACCTAGGAAAGTTGCAGATAGATGTTCCTACACCTTTAGGAACCCCTGGATCATCGGCGGGCGGACGATTGTGTACGTACAGTACATTATCGAATATGCTAGATGCCCCGATGCCGAGACACAGAGGCGACTTCAACGTTACAGGTCAGTAACGCCAGACACACACGAGGCTGACGTTGGCGAGGAGTGAGACGGTCCTCTAAATATGATGATTTTTCTATTGGCTTTGCGCGCTCGGCGACTCAAATCTCACCCTGCTTGCCATGCAAGTACCCGGAAGCGATAACCGAGCTCTTCGCCTTCTGATCCGCGCGACCTGCTACATGTATGTAGGGATACCTGTACTACTATTGGGACACGACTATATTATGTAGGTATGTATGTACGTATATCTAACACTGCCTTATACGACTACACCTGCACGACTATATACAACTATATACGACTATATACTAGCTGTCCAGGGTAGTATAAGGCCAGGATCCACACAGCAAGCACGCCTCCATCCACACTTTGCAAAGATACATCCGGCCAGTACGTAGCCACACATCATTGTACATGTCGAGCCTACTAGTATGGGGTTTCTGCTGCTACATGTATTATCTGTATTATGGAACGACGGTGCGTGTTTACTGTTTACTCTCACATGTACCAGCCAGAACCACTCTTTCCAATGCCTAGCAGTTAGTTCATGTTTAGATATATATAGCCCCTCCCCCAGACCCCAGAATGGGATCTAAATTCTCCTTCTTTAACAACAAGTCGACTACTCACCAGGAGTTAGAGTTGTCCCCTTTCTGCGTTAAGACTGAGATACACGCAAGACATATCAACAGTTGCAACGACGACAACGACCGTTTTGGCTGGTCCCCCTCAAACTCCCACGTTTACCTGTTTGCTTTTTATATCGCGTGTAGAGTTCGGTCATTACCTTTCGATTCTTTAACCCCTCTTATTTCATCAACATGTCTTTGGAAACGCAACAGCCTACCTTCCACCGCGGCAGCTTCGCCGAAGAGATCGAGACGGCACGAACCGACCTCGCTCGCAAGCTGCTCGTCGAGTCTCCGGTCGGTAGTCCTTCCGAGTCAGACACAGCTCCGTCTCTAAGCCCGGCCGCCAGCGCTACGTCTTCGACTCCGGAGTCGGACGCGGCGGTCTCCCCTATATCTCCACCCATCGACGAGGAGCTTGTCGCTGACAGCTTCGCCTTTGCCTTCGATATCGACGGCGTCCTCGTCCGAGGCGGTCGTCCTATCCCTGAGGCCATCCAGGCTATGAAAGTCCTGAATGGCGAAAACAAATACGGGATCAAAGTGTAAGTGATTTTATCTCCCCTGCTTCGCTCGGATGTCTCGCTGAACGATATGCTAACGGGAATAGTCCATACATCTTCTTGACCAATGGCGGCGGCAAGACCGAGGCTGAGCGCTGCGGTGACCTCTCTCGCCAGCTAGACATTGAGATCTCGCCAGCCCAGTTCATATGTGGCCACACGCCCATGTCAGAGATGGCGAACAAGTATAATACCGTCCTCGTCGTTGGCGGCGAAGGTGAGAAGTGCCGCACGGTGGCTCAGGGCTACGGTTTCAAGGATGTCGTCACCCCCGGCGACATTATTAAGGCTAACGCCGCCACTACCCCGTTCCGCAAATTAACCCCCGAGGAGCTCCGTAACTCAAAGGAGCGGGACTTCAGCAAGGTCACCATCGAGGCCGTCTTCGTCTTCGCTGACTCCCGTGACTGGGCTGGAGACCTTCAGATCATCCTCGACCTGGCTATGTCCAAGGGTGGCCGCATCGGAACCCTGTCAGAGACTTTTGACGAAGGCCCGCCGATCTTCTTCTCTCACAACGATGTTGTCTGGTCAGCCGCCCACGACAACGTCCGCCTCGGCATGGGAGCTCTGCGGGGCATCGTCGAGTATACCTTCAAGGAGGTTACCAAGGGCAAGACCCTGCAGACCCACGCCTTCGGCAAACCCCAGATTGGAACGTTCGAGTTTGCGACCCGCTTACTCAAGCGGTGGCGTATGAATGAACACCACCTAAACGCTCCCCCGGAGACGGTCTACTTCGTGGGTGACACACCTGAGAGCGACATCCGGGGAACCAACCAATACAACGAAAAGGCCGAAAACGACTGGTTCAGCATCCTGGTCAAGACAGGAGTCTACCAGGATGGTACCGAACCGGCCTACAAGCCTCGCGTCACCGTCAACACGGTGCTGGACGCTGTCAACTACGGCATCGAGCGCGAGATGGAGCGGAGGAAGAGGAGCGAGAAGCCTCGCCTAGCTGACATGCCCAAGCTGAGTCTAGAGGAGGCTCAGGATTGCGCCGTGTTTAGCCCCGCAGAGGAGCGCCCGCTCGAGTTCGCCGCATGATGATCACGACTTACCATGAGGAGGTTTAGTCTTCTTTTCTAGAAGGAACGTTTTATGATACCACTACCCGTTACATTGTTGTCATCTCTTACATTGCATTCTACCATTACATCTTTACCAGTTTATTGCTATTCACAGACGCTTCGCGCATGAATCATGCTGTAGAAAGGGTGTTCGTTCGGGTTATACTAGGGACGATATTATCACTTACTATAAGGATCGGACGGGATTCTGTCTTAATCTAGATACTGCCGCATTCTTTGCATAGGCGGCGTTCTTCATATACAGTATTAGGCGGCGCGGGGGATATTCAGACCCGAATTACTACTTAACACTTTCGCTGCTGCAATACTAATACCAGTTGGCAAACTACCACGAGACGTGACATGTGACTTATACCTACGGAACTTACTTCGTGCTGGATGTGTCTTGAATATAGCAGTTTGTCCTCTTAGCTACACACTGATGACTTAATATGTAGGTACTCTACTTTGTCGGAGATTCAGACCTTCACGGTGTTTTCCTTATTCTGCTCGCCCATCCATAAGGTCGCGTCGCTGAACTTTCACATATAATCCGCTCCTACGCATCAGTAACTGCTATTCGCAGTTTCCATACATCGCACCCCGGCCCTCCTTCAAGCCTCAAATAAACGTTTTAATCGATCCAGCCGACCGATCAACACATTTCCAAGCTCGATTACAACTAAAGGGGTATCACATTCGCCACCCTGATCGGCGGCGTTCCCACATTAGTATCCCTCCATCCATCCACTCTATCCACTCTATCCTACTATATATGTACGTGTCTCCATCTTTCCCTTCTCCGTATCTTTGCTACGCGCGTACGTGTGCGGGGTGGGATAGGTGAGTGACCGTTTACATACCTTAGTGTATGTATGTATCACCTACTGCCAAAGCGGGGGCGCAATCAGATAGATATGCGGGTATTATGGGATTGAGACTTTGAGGGGGGTGGAGGAAGGATCATCGACTTCCGGTGGTGGGTAGTGTGTACAGGTAGGTATGTGATATACGTAGACGATAGATGGTAGACGGACGGGTGGGCGTAGAGATATCGGCCGGCCGTCTGCCTTTACCATCGTCATCATAAGTAACGCCACCCCAAACCTTCACTGCAGGTTGACGAATAATCCACCGTCAACCAGCAGCTGGGCGCCGGTGACATACCCGCTCAGCTCATCGGAAGCTAGGAAAACGGCCGGGCCGGCCATGTCGCGCGGGTCTCCCGTACGTCCCAGCGGGATGCGGCCCTCCATGTAGGCGCGCTTCGCGTCGTCGGCCAGATCCTCGTCGTTGAGCTGGGTGCGGATCGTCCCCGGCAGCAGCGCGTTGCACCGGATGCCGTGCGGACCCAGGGCCACGGCACAGCTCTGCATCAGCGATAGCACGCCCGCCTTCGTCGGCGTATAGTGCGTCTGCCGGCCCCCGCCTACGAGGGCCGAGATCGAGCTCAGCCCGATGATGGACCCGCGGCGCTGCTGCTGCGGCCCCCAGGAGAAGGAAGAAGAAGAAGGAGGAGGAGGTAAGGGCTCCTGCGACGCCATCTGCCGCGCGGCCGCCTGTACCACGTAGAAGGCGCCGTCCAGGTTCGTCCGCACCGTCCGCGACCACAGGTCCCCGGTCAGGGTCAGGAACTCGGCGAATTGGCAGATGCCCGCGTTGCTGACGCACACGTCCAGCCGCCCGAAGCGCGCGACGGCGTGGGCTACGAGGGCCGGGCCTGTCGCGGGGTCCGACACGTCACCGGCCAGGTGGTCGAGCGTGCCGATCGCCGCCGTCGCTATGCTCGGGTCGGAACTGGTGCTAGACGACGTCTTTAGAACTTCGGCTTCGGCGATCAGGGACTCGAGGTGCGGCTGGTCACGCTCGAGACCTAGGTGATTCACCACTACGTTGCAGCCCTGCCGTAGATACTCGAGGGCGATGGCCCGGCCGATGCCCGTGGTGCCCCCGGTTACGACGGCGGTCTTGCCCCGAAGGAGGTTTGTCGGCGGCATTGCGTTAGTCAAGTCGCGATCCTCGGCAAGTTGTATAGAACTCGTATTCGTATTATTACTACGCGGTTTTGTGTATTATTGGAAGGTAGTTGTACCTAACCTGTGCCCACGGTTCGGGTACGATGTGCGTCGGTAGAGGAAGGGAGGGGCGTGGATTACGTTCGGTGCAGCTTCAAGCTGGGAATCAACGGTTTTGTACGAGGATGTCGTATTGATGAGAGGTGCTTCAGGGAGGTTGGCATATGTGTGGCGGGGCATTGTACGTACAATACCTGTACCTTAACTAACTAGGTATAGAGGGGTAGATGAGTTATAATTACAAAAGAAACAAACGAGAGTATCTGTTCCGTTCTATGCGGTGGGAGTCGTGATGCTCTTCTCCTAAACCCCCAAGCGTTCATCTACTGCTCACTTACCTCATACCTCTCTACCTAGGTACCTATCTATTCATGCCACGTAGGCATGATCTTTTTCATTTTATTTGTTCGTCTCACATGAAATAAATCTTCAAGCTAAGATTACCTCTTAGCCCAGCCTCTAGGCTTCGTCGTGTCTGTGCTATCGACCCCCGGCCGCGTGCGATTAGCGTCTGACCCCACGATCTCGGTGTAATGAGTAGCGAAATTTTGGTTTAAACCTAGTCGTAAAGAGGAACACAAAAAAAGAAAAGAGAGGAAGAAAACCGCAGGGTGCCTACCTCGGTACCCGATTCATTATGTCTCCTTCCCGGAGCTACGGATGCCATCCAGTGCCCTTGAGGGAATGGAATCTAAGACGAAGATCGCACGGAATGCTGCTAGAACATATCACGGGCTTGTCGCTCATTTCCTCATGCCTTATCCTCACTTCGGTATTAGTGGAAATAGAGAAACCCATCGCGGGGGGAATTATAGCAGCACCTTGTATCCTAGACGCCTTATGCTTCACATATATGGCCTGCCAACCTATAAGAAGATTAGCGATGCGTTTACGTATGTAGGTAGTATGGACGTGCAGCATATTGTCGTCCTCGTGACTTGGGGCTGGTACGATGGACTCGTTCGACGGCCTATTCGACGGCCTATTCGACAGGAGCTCGACCCCGAGGACCTTAGTCATGGGTCGGGCGATTAGGGACCGATCTGCGTATAGGCTAGGACGACGACTATTCTTCATGAAACGTAATGCAAGTGTAAGTGCTGGCTAAGCCTGTATACCATCCCCCCCCCCCGTCCCCATGTAGAAACATCGGGTTGGGACGAATGGGCAACGAGCTAGAACGCTTCGATGGGCTATCCCGACCACCCCACCGCCCTTGACTTACGGGCTCGTTCGGTCTTTGTGAGTTTTCATCCTTTAACCCAATCCCCCCCAAGGGTCCGTCGCTGTTCGGGAAGCCGAGCTTGACGCTACCGCAATTTTGTCTACACATATTTAATATTCCGGTCACGACGCTTTTAAGGGTCACTCTACTTGGATGATGCTGCCACTCTAGCTCTCTCCTCTTCCCCTGTTTCTTGCTCTTCCTCTCCCCCCCCGCCGCTAGACAAGGACGCCTTCGTTGTAAATTTGCGAATCGGCGACACACGTAGAACGCGACAACCCGAAACGGCTTATTTAAGGCGATAAAGCCCACGATGGCTTCGGTGAGACATTTCCCCACCATCAAGGCTATCAGATCGTATGTGATTGGTGGGGTCGGCTCAGGTATGTAAGCCACATTGTGCAGCTCTACGTATGGGGAAGGCCGGCGGGGATAGGAAAGGAGAGTAGAGATTTCAAGGCAGGCCAGAACTAACTCATCCAGGTGGCGACTATCACAATGTCAAAGGTGGCCACTGGTGCGTATTCAAGCTTTAGCACCTCTTACGAATGCGATTTTAAGATGGCGATGCTGATAGCAGTGCTACCTCAGGCTGATCGATACCGATATCTCAACGCCGTGCTCGATATGGGATAAGTACAAGAAATCGCGAACGAGCTGGGGAATCAACGTGCTCGGATCGTTCCTCGTCGAGATCGAGGCCACTGATGGTACCGTAGGTTTCGCAACGGGCTTTGGCGGTACGAACCTCCCTGCTTAGCGACCTCGTGAACGACATGTTATACTTGGGCGCCTAGATGTATACATAACATGGTTCATTCTGACGTTTATATCTTCTATATTTTAGGCCCGCCGGCTTGCTGGATCGTCCACAAGCACTTTGAGCGTTTCTTGATTGGGGCCGACCCCAGAAACACCAACCTACTGTTCGAACAGATGTACCGAGCGTCTATGTTCTACGGCCGCAAGGGTTTACCGATAGCCATCATCTCCGTCATCGACCTGGCCCTGTGGGACCTGCTCGGCAAGCTGAGGAAGGAACCTGTATATAGACTCATCGGCGGCGCGGCGAGGGAGCGCATAGACTTCTACTGCACCGGGCCCGAGCCGACCGCAGCTAAGGCCATGGGCTTCTGGGGCGCCAAGGTACCTCTCCCCTACTGCCCGGCTGATGGTCACGAGGGTCTGAGGAAGAACATTGAATTCCTGCGCAAGCACCGCGAGAGCGTGGGGCCGGACTTCCCCATCATGGTCGACTGCTACATGAGCTTGAACGTACCGTACACCATCGAGATCGCCAAGAGGTGCGAGGACCTGAACATCAACTGGTGGGAGGAGTGCCTAACCCCCGACGACACGGATGGCTTCGAGCAGATCAAGAGGGCCCACCCGACGCTCAAGTTCACGACGGGAGAGCACGAATACTCAAGGTACGGGTTCCGCAAGCTGATCGAGGGCCGCAATCTCGACATAATCCAGCCCGATGTCATGTGGCTAGGCGGCATGACGGAGCTCCTCAAGGTCTCGGCCATGGCTGCTGCATACGACATCCCCGTCGTACCTCACGCGAGCGGACCATACAGCTACCACTTCGTCATCTCGCAACCCAACACGCCTTTCCAGGAGTACTTGGCCAACTCCCCGGACGGAAAGAGCGTCCTACCGGTCTTTGGCGACCTGTTCCTCGACGAGCCTATCCCAACCAAGGGTTTCCTGACCGCCGCCGACCTCGACAAGCCCGGTTTTGGCCTTACCCTAAACCCCGCTGCAAGATCGAAGCTGGTCCCGGCGGACTATCTACTAAACCCGCCGCCCGCGAGCGCCTTGCAGACAGCGACAGGGCTGCCCGACTCGGCTCCCGCCCAGGAAGGGGAGGCAAAGCCTGCCGAAGGGAATAAGACCGGTCTTGTAGAACAGCTAGCCGAGGGCGTCAAAAACATGGCTACAAGTGCCTAGAAGAGGGGAGTGCTCGAATTCAAACGACCGTAAACACCAGGGCTTACTTAGGTACTTAAAGTGCTTAAATGCAACAAGCAGCTACTAGGCGTAGGAGTTGCTAAGAAGCAGAGGAAAAGGGGAGGGGGGGCACAGTTCAAGGAAGTATGAAACAAAGCACCGGCAGTTGGATAAATATTGGAGGCCGGGTGAAGACTGCCGAGATTGGAACGGAGTCCTACGGAGACATGTCCGCCTAATGTAGCAATGGTCGACTTTCTCGCATATAACGGCTCTGCCGTGTCGGGACATGTGTATCAGGGAAGATATTTTCGATACGCGGCAATACCTACCTAGCATATCTACCTAGGAGGCCATGGGATGGGAGTATATAGTATAAAGGAAGGAAATAAGAAATTGAAATAGGAATAGGAATAGGAATAGGAATAATTACCGCAAAAAACGAAGTTCGAGCGAACGCGAAGTAATGACAACTCGAATGTATGAATTGAAAGAGGCTTCATTACGGTGAACCTATTCAACTCTGGGTGGATGAAGGCAAAGTGTACGATGGGAGAATCCCTGACAAACGAGATATCATTGGTCTCCGCATCTGAATCCTCCTCCACACCGCGCCCCTTTTTGCTTCTTGTCCTCCCCAACTTTTCTTTTTCTTTTCTTTTTTTCCCCCCTCTCCACACCCTCGTCCCCTTCCCTCCGCGCTTCTAGACCGGGCTCCAGCCAGTCTCCATTCATTGATCTCCCCCGCAAATCATGATAAGGGATTCTTCTGGTCGAGCAAAGCAGCCTTGAGCAGCACGGAAGACAAAGAGGCGGATATAATGCGAGTAGAGCCATAAGGGAGCCCTGCTATCCTCGACTTGCCCAATACATATTGCACACTATTATATTTTGAAGCTCTTCCGCTCTCGTGGATGGTCTGGGGGACAATGTTCCGGAGTAGTACTGCCGTCCGGATTTCCTCGGAAGCCCTGTCGCCATCGACCGATCGGATCCATCATCGTTCACGTTCTCTTATATAGCCCCGTCGTAGAATTAACCCGTTATATCCAGTTTTTCCTCCATGACCGGTAGGCAGCTACCTACCTTCCTTAAGGGTACCCGACTTAGGTACCTACCTAGGTAGGTAGCTTCCAACGTAGCGACGTCTAACAAGCTTCTAGACCTTTTTCTTTTCTTTTTCTATTCCAATATTCGTAGTATGCTTTTTTCTCTTAACCCTAGGATTGATTACCCCGGCTTATTCAAATTTATTTCCCATTCTTCTCTTCTGACTCGACCCACCCATAAATCCACATGGGAATAGAGAATGGATATATATATAATATATATATATATATAGGTAGGTATCCAATCAACCAATACATAAAGTAATATACCTAGTTAAGCGAAGAAAAAAAAGAAAAGAAAAAAGAGATTCGGGAGGTACCGTATAGCACAAACACCCATACCTGGTACCTGCCTACCTCCTAGATACCCAGGTCATGTAGGTAGGTACCTAGGTATTATATTGTACCTATACATAGATACCTAGGTACCCAAGGTTAGCTGAGCCTTAGCCTAGCCGACCCCCAGCCCAAGCCCGAACCCGCACCCCTTCCGCAGTAGACGCGAACGCTTCTCTCTCCCCCCTCTGCTCAACATTACCCCGAAGTGAACGGCCCAGCTCGCAATGCTGCCGCACACAAACCCCGAGTCTCAGAGGTCCAGAGTTTGCAATTGATACCGAGACATAATGCAAGCTCCTCATCCCCAGCCCCAATCTCAGTCTCAGTCTCAGAACGGACCCGGAACCCATCAGCAGAGCCGTGTGTCGCTGCACGGCAAACAGGAACCCGAGAGCGACGATGGTAACAACGCCCTGCAGAGCGGGGACGAGAACGACCAGGACGACGACCATGACAGCTCCGGCGCCGTGCGCAACGGGAAACGCAAGAGACCCATCTCCGTCTCGTGAGTGTCTTACCCATTGTTTTACCTATTGCCTTCTACTTCTACTTCCGCTTCCACTTCCGCTTCTACTTCCGCTTCTACTTCCGCTTCTCCTTTCCATGTCTTATTCCCTTCGGGTTGCGTGTATTATAGGTATCTATCTATATAGGTTGCCTACCTAGGTATCCATACAGCTACCTATCTAGTGTCCAATGAGCGCCAATTATCCATTATAACATTACATGTCGGACCAAGCTGTTTAGCTACATGTAGTTCTCTAGTCTTCTCTCTCCCTACCTCCTCCCTATCTCCTCCCTCTCCGGGGATGTCTTGAATTGCCTTGGCCGTCCCCATCTAAAACACCATCTCGTATCTCTCGCCCCCATATCCCACATCACAATACTGTTCCACGTCCTAATCATTTCTCATCTCGTCGATATAAATCTCACCCTATCTCATCTTATCTCACCTCAGCTCATCAACACATACATACCTACCTACCCAAGGTATACATGGCTCCTCAAACGTGACCGGGAGTGCTAACGTATAGATGCTAAACTGAAGTTGCGAAACGTGTAAGCAGAGGAAGGTTTGTGGCCGCGTCTCCCTTATTATCCTTCGTATCCTCAGCCCGGTTATCTTCTACATAAGTCAACTTACGACAGGCGCTAACTATAATCTAAGGTAAAATGCGACCGCGGCCAACCGTCATGTGGTTGGTGCAGGCGGAACTCTGTCTTTTGCGAATACCGCGAACGCAAGAAGCCCGGTTTGAGGGCTGGCTACGGTCGGGAGCTGGAGCAGAGGCTCGATAAGCTCGAGGAGATACTGAGATCCCATTCCGAGATCCTGCAGAACTCCTTTATCGGCCATGCCCACCACAACGTACCCCCGAGCGTACGCAATAGCAACTCGAGCCTACCCAGCGACCACGGCACCCCGCGAGAGCCTGCGCCGCTATTCCGGCCTACCGAGTCCATAAGGACTCCCCAGGCTGAGACCGCCTTATTCTTACAGAAGCCCTCGACCTTCCCCACGACATCGCAACACGTCGACTTCGGCCTACCCCCTCCGACTCCGTCCATCCATTCCGTTCACGACGGCTTCCAACCGCAAATTCCCATGGCCGGCATATCCCCTTCTACCCAGCTCGGACCCGGTCTCCAGTCAGGTCCCGGGGTCCATGAATACTACGGCCAGCCCCAGCAGCAGCCGTCCGTCCGATCACCGGGCGTGGGCATCGCCGCCCAAGGCCAGGCCCAGATATCGTCAGACCAGGACCTGCCCCCTTATGATCTCTTATATGCCTTAGTGGACTTGTACTTCAAGCACATCAATACCTGGTGTCCTATCCTACACAGGAAGTCCACCCTTGATTCGCTATTCGGGCCTTCTACACTAGACGATACCGACAAGGTGCTGCTACACGCTATAGTCGCCGCCACCCTGAGGTTCTCGACAGACCCCCGGCTTACCGAAGATAAGAGGCGGCGCTACCATGACATCTCAAAGGAGAGGGTCCTGCTCTATGGCATGGAGAACTCGTCCGTCAAGGCGCTGCAGGCTCTGGTCATCTTAGCGCTAGACTTATGCGGAAGCAGCAACGGCCCGCCGGGCTGGAACATCATGGCCCTAATCACCCGCTCAGTCGTACAGCTAGGGTTGGCCGTCGAGAGTAATTCGCTCTCTGTGTCGCCCAACTACGCGTCGATATATACCCTGCGAGCCATGGTATTGCCAGAGCCCAAAGATTTCATCGAGGAAGAGTCGAGGCGAAGGCTATTCTGGATGATATACCTCCTGGACCGGTACGCGATGATCGCTACCGCGTTTGACTTCGCCCTAAGCGATAAGGAGATCGACCGGACGCTACCCTGTCGCGACGATTTGTGGATCAAGAACCAGAAGGTCGAGACAAGGTGGTTCCGCACCCAGGATCGCCCTCCGGACCTCCTCGATCACGACGTGAACAAACCCGAAAACCTGGGGGCCTTCTCATACTACATCGAGATCCTTGGCATACTCTCCAAGATCCACGAGTTCCTCAAGCAGCCGGTCGACATCGGCGCGCTGGGCGACGTCGAGCAGTGGCAGATGCGATACAAGGAACTTGACAACCTCCTCGCGTCCTGGAAGTTCGGCCTCCCCGGCGAGTATGGCAACATGGCAAAGCTATTCCAGCCTGGCGGCAGCAAAACGCTCAACTGCGGCTGGGTTATGCTACACGCTACCTACCACACGGCTGTGATCCGGCTGCACTCGTCGGCCGCGTACCCGACCACGCGGTCGCCCATATTCACGCCATCCTACAGCGCAAGCCAGCGCTGTCTCGGCGCGGTGGAGAACATCGCCGCACTTGGCGAGTTTGTCGTGCAGAACGGCATGCTGAACAAGCTTGGCCCCCCGTTCGCCTTTACGCTGTGGGTGGCCGCGCGACTCCTGCTGGTCCACGGGTCTACAGTCGAACATAAGCTAGCGCCGCAGATCGCTTTTCTCGTCGATACCCTCCGCGACATGGGGAGGTTCTGGCCGGTAGCAGGCAGGTACTGCCAACTACTGCAGCGGGTACTTGATGAGCACAGCGACAGCGAACGTGCCGTGGGCCAGACGGGAGAGCGAGTCACGCCGTCGTCGGTGAAAATACTCGCGGATATGAGGAGGACAGCGTTCGACCTTGACTTTCTGATCAGCCGTCAGCCGCGCCACCGGGTCGGCGTCCCGAGCCGTCGGCCGAGCGTGACTCCGGCGCGCACCCCGGCGCCGAACGAGTTAGAGTACCTGGACGTCTTCGACTTCTTTAACGTGCCACGATTACCGTTCAGCCACGAGGCTTCGGCGGGACCGCCGAATTCAATCGAGATGAGTTCGGATAATACGGCCGGGAACAACGAAAACGGCGGGGGCGGTATGGGCAACGGCAACGACAATGGCAACGGCAACGGCAACAGTGCTACAAACGAATTTAACATTACAAATTTCATGGTCGATGCGAACAGCGATTGGTTGTTTAAGCAGCCGAACTAGCCTTGATAAGCAGCACCAGGAGTAATAGCAGTTTGGCATAGCGAATCTTGTCTCCGTATGTACTGTGTGTGTATGTACAATATCTAACATATCTCATCCTATAGTTCACTTGAAGCAACCCCAGATATTCCCAACGTGTTGGCGGAGACCGGATGGGGAAATGGTCTCCCCGGCGGCTTCATCTCGGAAGTTCAAGGAGCTGGGACGATAACCTGGGGTTTAGCTACCTGGGTCGGTCGGGATCAGTCGGCGATATCGTGTAGAATGTGTGTTCTGAATCCCGACGCCGCGATACCTAGGGTTCTAGACTATTCGAAACATGTTCGGAGACATCAAAAAGTCAAAAGCCGGTGACTCTCAAGTCGGAGGTGAGAGTTGCTGTGTATGATAAAAACCGCCCCTGGTCCCAAGTAAGCGAGGTTTCATAGCGGCTCTGAAGGATCATGACCTTGGGTCCCAGGGTCGGCGGGTGGGGATTATCAATAGGATTAAAATAACAAGCTACCATATGGACCGGGGGCTCCCGAGCTGTAATGTGATTTACGTCAGGGGAAACGTCGTATGATAGGACTGTGCCTGGTGCCCGACTCGACCCGTGATACTATCGAAAATGAGCCTGTTTGCATGCCATATACCTACATTTGGTACAAACCTACCTGCTTAAGGCAGTCAATGTATTTTACGTACGTGCACAGCCCAACATCAGGCGACTCGGGACTTTCTAGCACAGCCTTGACCGCTAAGCGTGTATAGAGTATGTCGGTGGTGTATGTACCAGAACTTACGAGTCCAGTGGTAAAGCCCGATAACTCAAGACAAAGACAAAGCCAAAGCACCCGATTCGATCGGGATGGTATACACGTTCGCAGATTATTAAGCCGGCAGCCCTCGTATGCATGTATGTATATGTAGGTAGGTATAGGCTGGACGATGTCCGTAGTTAATAGCAATTTGATGGCGCTTAACACACATTTACATGCTATGGTAAATTACTGCCCGACCTCGTGTCCGCCCCTATTCGAGTCGCGATATAGCCAGGGGAGATATTAATATCTTCGGTTCGTCCCGATACGTCAAGAATGAAGGGTCGTAAAGTTTTAAGCGATGTCGTCATCCCACTTAAAGGGACCCTTGAAGGGGCAAATACGAGATGATCGTCAGCCCAATTGAGATCCGTGGCACAAAGACGGTGCGACCCCCCAACGCAGGGTCGCATCCGCCCGTCGAGAGATGCCCATTTTGAGACCAACGATGCAGCCCCGGCCTACCGAATACGGGAAGGAATCTGAGCGAGCGAACAGACGGTCCAGGGGGCGACTTACGAAGGAATTATATAAGACTGACGATGTTGCCGGCCGTATACATCGTGATACCGTCTCTTGACTCATTCTAAGCCAATTCTAAAATATCTACACTAGACCTCAGTCGTTCGCTTTCATCAATAGTCATAGGACAACCCGTTATTTGACGCCATGCAGCTCAATAGCTTTCTCGCAACGCTCTTCGCCGCCACAGCCTCTGGTGCTGCTATCCAGTCGAGGATGGCGACCGGCTTCAGCGTGTATAACTTCACGGCGTCCTGTATCCCTCACAGCGTCTACTGCGTGTAGGTTATTTCTGCTCTTGTCTTCGCGTCAGCAAGAGCATCCATGAACTGATAAAAAAAATAGCTACGACTTCGCCGTCATCACGGACCCAGCTTCGTCCTCGCCCTCGGGCAACCCGAATCCGTTGCACTGTGGCCTCATGCTCCGTACGTACCCATCTCGACCCTTACTACTTAAGGAGAAAAGCAGCTGACCGCCATTGCAGAGGGCCCCGACTTGCTGCCCCCTGTCAAATTAACGGGGTGCGCACCTAACGGTGCCTACTCCTGGGCCGTCGACCGCGTGGATGGTGCCTTGCAGCTTACTGTCACGACGCCTCAGGACTCGCACAGCAACTACACCGGCGTGTACCATGTACCCGCTGACCAGGTCGTCGCGGAACAGCACGACACTGTTTACAGCGAGAAGTACACCGGCCCAGCCGACTTCTCCGTGCCCCTATAACGTCTGTCGTAGACGATGCTGGTATCGCTTCGATACCTATTGAGATAGGGATCCCCGGATGATACTTGGAGGGGTGTTCGTCGAGACTTGGTAAACCGGGTCACGGAAAGAGGCGGGCGGTTTGGAAGCCTTAGTATGGAAAGCGGCCTACCTAATGAAGGGGAAACTAACCCAGCAAACCAGACAAGGCCAGGATGAGTGGTTATACGTAATTGTACACATATTGTACACATATTGTATATCAGAGGCGGCATGCTTAGCCCGGGCAATGTACCGATAGCCAGCTCGGTGTTGCTATCGTCGAGATACCCTATTTGTAATGTTTAGCAGCGCATAGAATATAGACTCATTCGGAAGGCAAGCCGACGCCCTCAACGGTGAAATGAGCAGGGTTTCCTACGATGCCTTTAGTGATGCTGTGGCTAAACCCGGAGCGAGATCGATGGGGGATGTGCGAATGATTATCTAAGTCATCATCGCTCTTCCCCGGGGCCCGTATTAACGAATCCATTCAGCTTGCCTGGAGGCATGCCCACATGAGAAGTTCCAATTCTTGCGATCATCGGCGTACTCAAGTCAATTGATAACGGCGAGTCGGTATTTAGCCGTGCTACCGGGGCGAATATATATTCGAATGGGCGAGAGTGAGCTCTCGTGGGAGTGAACCAGCGACAAAAACGATCGAGCGTGGAAGAGGCCATTTAATGGGGGCTAGATCCCGCCAACAGATACTTACACGCCCGGCGAGACGGCTACAATTGCAATATGTTGTGATAGATAGAACTATGGCTAGTGTCTTGAATACCACTGCAGAGACCGCCACCCGAGCTACTGTTGGCTTAGGGTTGGAGTCCGTTCGTCATCGAGGAGTATACCAAAAGTGATGCTAGATTATAGGAGGCTCTTAAAGACGCCGGTCTTTCAACCCGACGAACTGCCTCATATGACAAACTGCGTATCGAGTAAAGACGAGGACAATGCGTGGGATTAAACGTAGCCCAGCAGCTATTCTGGTAGGTTGTATCGGGCAAGCATCTTACATCAAGATTCGACGCTAAGGAACATTGTGGCAGGAAGTCTACTTTCGACCTTATCCCGTCTAAAGCAGTAGCTTCATGAACAGAGAGCGACTGGGCGATCAACGTTATCGGCCGCGAATCATCCTATTCCGTACCGACACCCTGGTAGTTCCCTCTTGAAAAAACTAGGCTACTAACTCGACGGATACCTACGTATCCTGATAGGGTAAATCACTGAGGAGCGTTAGTTACTTGGAATCCCAGAAGGCGAAGAGAGTAGTATGGAGTCCGTGAGACGTCTCTCCCATAACGCATGCGAAATCGCGTATCTTAGGAAAAAGCTACGTATTTGATTTTCCGTATTCCCCGGAAGAAAGCCCTCGACCGAGTCCTCGGAACCTGCTATGTACCTAGGTTGAGGCCTGAAGCTATTGCATTATGTAGAATTATTGAAAATATCCGCTTACGTTATGGGTACTTCAAGGCGGGTTCCGTTAAGCCTATATTGGAAATGCACCTCATCGTAATAATTGCAACGGTTGGGCCTTAGTCCACGAACTTAACTCATCCGGTTTACGTCGAACTAAGATTGTTCAACTAGAACAAGCCTACACAAAATCTCGTACTGAGCATTTCCGCAACGCCTCTCGTTCCTAGCATATGTAATTATATAGGTATATATATATATATATATAGGTATATTCCCGAATGAAATTTGTAAATACTCAGAAGATGGGCTTATAAGGTTCCTACTTATTAACGCAAGTATTGCGCCCGTCTACCTACACGTAAGCTTCCGTGACCTATATAGTACGTATGTACATACCTACCTACATGGAAAGTCAATGACGTATGCCGGCCCTCATGGACCTTGAATTAAGATCCAATTCAAACGTCATATACTAATAGCACCAAATACTTTCCATTTCACTTCCGGATGTGGGGAATCGGGCTCATCCCGGTCACCCTAGCTATGTGATGATGCTCTGATGTCGTCGCTGCTATATTGCTCATATATTTTACTGTATTATAAGGCCACGGCTTACATAGGCAGATCCGTATAGTATATAAATACTCGAGTCCGCCTCGGGATGATATACGCGATCAAGGAACCAAATGAAACTAGGCGAGATATAAAAAAGGGAAAATAAAATAAATAAAATAAAAGGCATCAGATATCATGGCAACAACGGAAGGCGCATACATGGCCGAGAAGGCTATCGGTCACGACGGAAGTTCAATCACGGCGCAGGATATCGCCAACTACAGCGGAGACGCCGGGAAGGCGGAGACGATGAAGGCGCTATGTTGGATGGGTAAGAACACCGTAGAGGTACGCGACGTGCCGAAGCCTAAAATCATCGAGCCCAACGACGTGATCCTCAAGGTCACCGGCAGCACGGTCTGCGGTAGCGACCTTCATCTGTATCATGGTATGTTGCCGCCGCCCAACTCGTATCATCCCAAATGACTGTGTGAGCTCATACGTGAAATAGGCACCATTATCCAGCTGAATAAGGGTGACGTCCTAGGCCACGAGTTCTGTGGTATTGTAGATGAAGTCGGGTCGGGGGTCAAGAAGGTGAAGAAGGGCAAGCGGTACGTGGCGTCATTCCAGATTGCATGCGGCGACTGCTTCTTCTGTAAGCAGAAGTTGTCTTCGCAATGCGAACGGACGAACTCCAACACCACCCAGCGCGCCATGTACGGCGGCCAGACCGCCGGCATGTTCGGCTACTCGCACATCACGGGCGGTTTCGCCGGCGGCCAAGCCGAATACGTCCGCGTACCTCTCGGCGACGTCAACCTCCTCGAAATTCCCGACGGCGTGCCCGATGAGAAGGCACTCTATCTCAGCGACGTCCTGGCTACCAGCTATAACGCTGTCCAAGACACTGCCGTCTACCCCGGCGATCAGGTCGCCATCTTTGGCGCCGGCCCCATTGGTCAGATGGCTGGCGTCTTCGCTATCAAGGCGGGCGCTAGCAAGGTAATCTTCGTCGATACGGAGCCGCGGCTTACCTTCATCAGGGACCACTGGCCCGCGGACCATACAGATAAACTGGAGCTTGTTGACTATAAAAAGCTGTCGTTCGGCGTCACGAACAAGCCTACCGTCGTATCAAAACTTAAGGAGCTATGCGGTGGAAGGGGTCCCGATGTAGCTATCGAGGTACGCTATACAGTATCCTGGTTCCGTAACTACTTGGCAACGTACTTGTAGGTGACGAGCCGACAGTCTGCTGACGAGTTGCGTACGGATAGTGTGCTGCGGGCGAATATGCAAAAGGCTGGATGCACTGGCTCGAGATGGCACTCGGCGCGGAGACCGACACCAGCGAGATCCTCAACGAGATGATCGAAGGTGTCCGGAGCTTTGGTCGGTGCGGAGTGACCGGCGTATACGTTGGATATGTGAGTCCATCCTTTCCTTATATTTCTAGCACGTTTTTACGTATTATATCGTATAATCTTCATCGCTCGGGCTTGCTAACGGGAGCCAGACCAACCACTTTAACATCGGTTCTCTCATGGAGCGAGGCATCCGGCTCATCGGCAATGGCCAGGCGCCGGTGCACAAATATTGGGAGGATCTGTTGAAGATGATTCAGGACGGCGAACTCGACCCACTTCAGATGGTGTCTCACCGTGTCCGCGTCGAGGACTTGGACAAGGTGTACGCCAAGTTCGAGAAGCGCGAGGACAACATGCAGAAGGTTTTCGTCGAGACTAAATTCTCGCGACCGCCGTGTGAGGGTAGTCCTCAGCTAACGAGGTATTGAGGCGATTGGCCTTGTAGTAGGGTGAGGAGGGGAGGAGAGGGGAGGAGGAAGAAGAAGGATGAAGGATGAAGGGGAGTAAGGTTGAATTGTGTTCGAATAAATTGTGTATATAAGTGAGGACATAAGTGAGGACCCTGATGGTCGGCCCTGACGTATAGATTTGTCCGAATAAATCCGTACGTTCCTGACCATACAGGAGTTTGGAGTTGTCCGATCTCCGGGTTCCACCTGATTGGTCTCCGAAATACATAGTACCTACCTCTATGTAGGTACCTACCACCTATGTACCTAGGTACCTATACCTCCCTACCCCGGTACCTATTATTATGACAGGCTGCCCTGGCCAAGGGTGCCACTTTCGGCCATACCATTCTGGGAGAAACCCGCGAGCTTCCTCTTGGCGCTATACCTTGCTTAGAAAAACTCACGAGATGTTGGCCAACAATTAGCAGTCTGAACAAATCACTATCTAATATATATCGCGGAGTTTGAAGGAAATTACATACGTTAACTCCTGTAGCATTCGTCAGGTTATGGAACTCAGGATGGCCTCGACGTGACGCTCACAGGAGAGAGCGTGTGGCTAGGGAAAATGTTATGACAGAACTTCGACGTACGTATGCTCTCGTCCTTCCATACATACGAACTGCAAGTTTCGTAATGATACCAGAATGAGATAGATATCTATATAAATTGGCGTGCCCGTTCTCATCTGCTGTTCTCCTTGCTGCAGGTAATCCAGCAGGCCAGACACAAGTAAACATATCTAACGAATATATATAAAAAAAAAAGACATATTGGTCACCATCTCTGCCATTATTTAGTCTGAATCAACACCGACGCCCTTCAACTGTGCCCTATAGCCATGGCTCAAATCCCGGCATCGATCCAGAAGAGTGTCGACAGCACCAAAGTCGATTATGTCAAGGTGGGCACCTCGGGGCTCCGCGTATCCACGCCTATCTTAGGCGCCATGTCTTTCGGCTCCCCGGGGTGGCAGCCATGGGTGCTGGAGGAGGAGGACGCCCTCAAGATTCTCAAAGCCGCTTACGATAGGGGTATCAACACGTGGGATACCGCTAACTCGTACTCCAACGGTACCAGCGAGGAGATCATCGGCAAGGCACTCCGGAAATTCTCAATCCCGCGTAATAAGGTCGTTATCTTGACCAAGTGCTACTTGCACGCCCTGCAGGACTCGAACGAATTTGCCCCCCCATTTGCCAATTTGCTCAACCAAACCAAAGACTACGTTAACCAAGGAGGTGAGTGGACTGCCGCCCAACCAACCTAACCAAAATATCTCCATGCCCCTTCCTCGATAGGACAGGAGGATTCATAAAAGGAGTTCCTGGGCTCACGATACACATCCGCAGGGCTTTCTCGCGCCTCCATCTTCAACTCCGTAGAGGCGTCCCTCGCGCGCCTGGGTACGAGCTATATCGACCTGTACCAGATCCACCGCTTCGATTATAATACGCCCATCGAGGAGACTATGAAGGCCCTGCACGATTTGGTGCAGACCGGCAAGGTGCGCTATATCGGCGCGAGCTCCATGTGGGCGACGCAGTTCGCGCGCATGCAGGCCGTCGCGGAACGCAACGGTTGGACGAAATTTATCAGTATGCAGAACCTCTACCACCTATGCTACCGCGAGGAGGAGCGGGAGATGATCCGCTACTGCAATCAGACGGGAGTTGGTATCCTCCCATACTCGCCTAACTTCGGCGGCAAGCTAGCCCGACCCCTAGGCCAGGACAATTCCATCCGCGCCAAGATGCCGGGTCCTTCGAGCGGGGACCTAACGCCCGCCGACGAGGAGATAATTCGCCGCGTAGAAAAGCTCGCCGCCGATAAGGGCTGGAAGATGAGCAACGTTAACCTGGCGTGGCACCGCACCAAGGGTACCGTGCCGATTGCCGGCTTCAACTCGATTGCTAGGCTCGACGAGGCCTGCGACGCGCGCGGAAAGACCTTAACAGAAGAGGATGTTCGATATCTCGAGGAGCCGTACGTCCCCAAGGCTGTTCGGGGGATCGTCTAATCGGGCCATCGCTTTCTTCAGCAGGCGTGGGTTTCCGCGAAATGGTCGGATTTATAACTGTATCTAGAACTTGAAGTTCCCCTGTTCGATGACCAATTCCAGGACGGTGTCTCCTAAAGCGTTAGCAATATATCTCAATTTGCACTTCAGCCACTGCTTCTGAAGATCCGGTACATCGTCGGTACTGACCGCCAGCGTCAGCGGCCACGCTAGGAACGTTGCCAACCTAGGTAGGATGCCGTATTCGACGCGAACAGTTCTGTCGCAAGCCCTAGTCGTTCCTGTGGATGTGATGTCCCCTGCCGTAGCATCAGAGGTAAAAAAGCACGGGATACCGCGGCATAAGTCAGTTGCTAGCGAGGCCATTTTCTGTATACACGCCTCCAGCTCTACACTCGCGAGCATAGTCTGAGATGAACTTCGAGACGTGATAGAAAGAGCTCTCTTCCGGATGCTATTTACGATTAAACGGACTGCACGATACCGATTCCAGACAGCCGCATGGCCGTGAGTGGTATAAACGTGAGCCAATCCATCGAAGGTCACATCGGGTACGGAATCTCTCCGTAGGGAGAAACCCCAACCTTCAGGAATAGTAGCGGACCACGATTCTAGGGCGAAATCTAGAGCTTGCGCTTCCGCTGCAAGATCATCATGGCGGGGTTGGGATGAGGACTTTACGCTCTCTGGGAGAAAAAGACACAGCGATTTCTCGCGGAGGGCGGCTACACGAACAAAGATGGAGTCGAGTTCTAGCGTAGGACTCTCTTCGCCGAACTGTACCCCGTTTCGAAGCCACTCGGCCACTGATACGCCTCGAAGAATACAGGTCCGAATCTGATGGTGGTCAGCATTATTTTAGCGCTAAATTCCTATAGAACTTACTAGCTGCCGTCGAATAGCTCTATGTAAGGAGAGATTTGGTGCCCATCCGCGTTGCTGTCGCAGCTTTAAGAGACCCGCAGCGCCATCGTGATGGGATACGTTCTTCCAAAACTGGGAACCAGTCACCTCGGGACTTAGAGGAACCGGACCCTGGCCCGGATCCTGACGAGTCCGATCTCTAAACATTACGTTCTTAAATCACTGATGCGTTAGCGCTTACACCTGCCGTGCTTTTACTTGCGTCTTCTCCGTACCTCATAAAAGGCCAGCAGCATGGTTGTGACAAGAAGTTCGTCGATGCTGTGCTGCGTCAGCTTGGGGATCTCGGCCCGCACCCTCGCAATGCTTCGGGTGAATAGCTTGTCCGCCTCTTCAGTCGCTTTACCTAGCCGCATTACACGGCCGAATACAGCGTGCGAGTATGCCGATACGGCTAAGCATAGACTCGAGTTAGGCCGGGCCCTATCGCAGTAGGCCCTGAAGTAGTGGCTATACTCACGTGCGAATTCGGGCATCTCTTCAGCTTGGGAAACGAAATTCCGGAACCAGAAGTGAAAGGCCTCGTTCTCTACGGAGACGAGAGGCGGGGTCAGAGGGGCCGGGGCCGGGGCCGGGGCCGGGACTAGGGCCGGGCTTGATAAGCTAATTTCTGGTACCGATACTATCGCCTTCTGTTCCTTCGGCTGCCAAGGGCGCCGGCGCTTGCCTTGCGCGAAATCATTCTCATTTTTGAAGAGCAGACCAGACTCTTCGTTCTCAGCCCAGGCACAGTCTCGGCTTGCTTTCTGACATCGGCTACATACCGGGCGAACCGAATCACACTGACGGTAGCATGCTCTTTTTAGTTCAGTGGATACTATGCGAGTGTCTCGTCTCTTGGATATTTCATCCCTTACCTTGATGTGTCTTTTCTTGCAGGTGATGCAACCGCGGCTAGGGAACACCATGTTGTTGACGTTATCTTGGGGGGGCCTAGGCATAGCTAGGTAGGTACCTAGGTAGGTAGGCCGGAACGTTACGCGTGCGTAAGCTCTATGCAGGTAATCTTTTATAAAGTGGGGTACCCTAGGTACCGGTATCAAGTGGGGCAGGCCCATAAGACGGAAAGCGGAAAGGTACCTAGGTACCTACCTACCCAGGTATTACCTAATCCACGCCCAGCCCCGGTTTCTGGTAAGCGAATGCGAAACTGGGGTGCGTCCTTGACCTATTCTAAGCGACAGGGGGTCCAAAAGCGGTCTTCACAAGCGAAGACTCCAAATCCTTATACCAATACCTAACCCATTAGCAGCATGGCTATTGGCCGGAACCAAAAGCACTGAGATTGCTACACGATACGGAGCCGCCTATCATACATACCATAGATACCTAGGTATAACTTCGTACGTATTATATCTAGGTGCCTACCTACATACCAGGTAACCTAGGTGGTACGTACCTAGACAGGTTATATGTGATACTCCGTGTTTCCATCGGTTGGCTGGACACCCCGGTTAGCTGCGTCGTGGACGGGTCAACTTGTATGTTGTGCGTACTAGGTAATTCTCGCATTCGGATACCAGCCCGGAGTCTCTGTTTGTCCTTGATTCTAGAAACGAGTCGTCCTCGTCAGCCCATATCACCACCTAACGGGACTCTGACGTCTTAGATACTCTGATACGGCGACTAATCCCTTCATCATATAATGTAGCCGACGCCAAATTATTTATATCGAGGTCCTGGAGCTTGATTCATAGCCCGTCGTATTTACAAACTACGAACACAAGCAACTACCGGATACCGGGTCTCTACAACACCATGACTACAGGAACCAAGGCGCAAACTAGGCGGGAAAGGCAGGTTCTTAGAGGACCGGAGGATGAGGATGCCGATTTCGAGAATACGGTACGAGGCATGTTGGATGCCGATTATGAAGACTGGCCTAATGAAGCGGGTGTAAGTGGCAACCCTAATTCACTTTGCTCCGCATCTGACACTGACAAGTATCGCAGTTTGAGGGCTTAAATGAAATACGTGGCCCTGTAGAGCTCACTGTCAAGGGTTCAATTCCGGCGTGGGCTGCTGGCACGCTGTACCGCACCGGTCCCGGGCAGTACACTATCGAAAATACCCCCAAGGGCACGTTTCGTACCACGCACTGGTTTGACGGCCTCGGCCATTCACATAAGTTCAGCATTATCGCCGACTCGGATAACGCCAAGAGCCCAGTAAGAGTCGAGTACTCGTCCCGACGCCAGAGCCAGGCTTTATACGATGCCATCAAGAGGGAAGGGAAACGGCCGGATATCGGATTCGGACAACGCATGGACCCGTGCATCGGCTTATTTGGTAAAATCATGAGTGTCTGGCGGGAGCAGCCGAAACACGTAGGCCCCGACTTCGATAATATCTGCGTCACGGTGCAGGCAAACGTACCCGGCTTACCGTCGACAGCTGGAGAGGCCGCCCAGTCCGGACACCGGATAGGCATCAAGACTATATGGCTTACTACGGACAACGCGATCCTGAAAGAGGTCGATCAGCATACCTTAGAGCCTGTAGGTATAGCCAAGCAAGAAAAGCTGCACCCGCTCCTAAAAGGCCCTCTTAGCTGTGCCCACGCTCAGAGAGATCCGGAGACGGGAGACTTCTTCAACTACAACCTTGACCTCGGCTATAGATCGCCCTACCGTATCTTTCGCACTAGCGCCTCCACAGGCACGACCGACATCCTGGCCACGATCTCCGCTACCGATGTGAAGCCAGCGTACATCCACTCCTTTTTCCTCTCGCCGTCCTTCGTTATATTCTGTGTGCCGTCGACGCATCTCGCCATGATGGGCATCAAAATCCCGTGGGAGGGCAACATTGTAGACGCCATAGAGCCTTTCGACGAGTCTAAGCTCTGTAGGTGGTTCGTTGTCGATCGACTTGGTAACCGCGGCGTTGTCGCGACGTTTGACAGCCCTGCGGGGTTCTACTTCCATAGCGTCAACTCCTTCGAGGAGCTCGACGAGGTGTCCGGTGAGATCGACGTGTACTGCGATGTCATGCAGTATCCTACCCCCGACGTCATACGAGCATTCGAAGTGGACGTGATGCTCCAGAACGGTGGTGCGGCCCAGAGATTCTGGGGCAACGAGGAGCGGAACCGTAACTGCCACGTCCGATTGACCAGGTGGAAGTTTAGGATTCCCAAGTTAGATGCCGACGGCGCAAAAATATGGACGGTAACCCGACGTCCGGCGGAAAAGGTGTTTGAGATCAAAGCGCCACATGCCGGCGAGCTGCCTACCATCAACCCCGCATACTCTACTAAAAAATACCGTTACGTGTATAGTATTGCCAATCGTGGGCATAGCACCCTCTTCGACTCCATCGTCAAGACGGACCTAGTAACGCGCAAAACAGCCTTCTGGGATAACCCGAGAGGTCACACGCCCGGTGAAGCTATCTTCGTGCCACGGCCGGGCTCGGTCGCGCAAGGGCCGGAAAGCCTAGACGAGGACGACGGTGTGCTTTTAAGCGTTGTGCTCGACGGGGAAGGCAAAATGAGCTACCTATTGTGCTTGGACGCGAAGACAATGAAGGAGCTGGGGCGTGCTGAGTGTGACTTCGCCGTCGGGTTCGGGTTCCACGGGCTGCATTGGCCATCTGCGCCCCCTGAGGCATCTCATTTGTGATATGGTTCAGACGTAGCCGAGGAGCAGAGAATATCGCACATGGATATGGGGCATCCTAGTGGGTCGATTTGCGGCTTAGCTATTAGATGCTCCAAGCGTCGCGCTTTCGGTATCATGACGCCGGTCTAGGGCTGGCCGCCCTTCATGATTTACTATATCACAGATACTTTCTCTGGAGCCCAAGACGTTGCGAATGCGCTCGAGGGGCCCATCTCGAGTATATCTGCGAATGTTAATGGAATTGTGACTATTAAGAAGCTCAGTTACTGCCTTAGTCCGCACATGAAATACTACCTCTGACCCTCCTTGAGTTACCTAAGGTATTAAATATCTGCGACGACGAGCCAGTGAGTTACGGTATAGACTACCTAGGTAGGTATTTTTCAGCGTGCAACAGACAAGCCGGAGGAATGTTAGACGGTACGGATGCTAACCGGATCTCGCCGAATTCCCCGAATTCTCATTTTTTACACCGCGGATTTATCGTCCTGATGCGATATTACGTCGCTATGACGTTCACCCTCATTCGGCTTCTCAGCTACCCCTCCCTTAGCGGTATCGGCATCACCGGGTGGCGGCGCCGCCGCTGCCGCACCCTGCCGCTGCGTAAATGTGGTACTGGGCTTCCACGTGGAACTCTTGCGGGCGCTGTCGACCTCGCTGTACAGTTCGTCAACTTCCTCGAGAGACCACCCTTTAGTCTCATAGATGAAGAAGTACACGAAGGAGATACAGATGAAGCACGCGCCGAACCAGACGAAAAATATCTTGGACTGAAGATTGGCGTAACCCTCGCCGTAGTTGACCAGATATGGCGTCGCGTAAGCGATGGCCCAATTCAAAAGCCACTAGTTAATAGGACGATTAGCATCAAGTGCTCAAAGAGGGAAAAATAAAACAACGTATACGGAGGAGACTCAATCGCTTACATTAGTGGCTGTAGTCATACTAAGACTTTTCGCTCGCGTCTTCAGTGGAAAAATCTCTCCAGTCACAACCCACGCGAGAGGCCCCCAGGTGCTAGCGAAGAAGAATATATAGATGCAAACGAAGGCAATGCCAGCCTTCTGCGCTGCGACATTGTGCACGATAATGTTGCCGGCCGAATCCTGGCCCGTGGTCAAAGTGCCGAGCATGGCCACAATGAACTGGCTGACGCACATCCCGACAGCGCCCCAGAGAAGAAGAGGGCGGCGACCAAGCTTGTCGACGGCCCATAAGCCGGGGAGGGTCGAGACGACGTTTATAGAGGATGTGATCATCTGGATTGTGAACGGGTCTTGGATTCCCGAGTTCTTAAAGTATTGGGTCCCGTAATAGAAGATGAAATTGATACCTGCCAGCACGCACAACAATAGTTAGAAAGGGAGGGCTTCGAAACCTTTAACTGGAAGAGGCGGGGGGTTACCTGTCAGCTGTTGCAGGGCCTGTAAGCCCATACCAGTGAGCTGCCTTTTCAGCATGGGGCCGCGGAAACAGTCGATATAAGTCGACTTTCCGATGCTCATCTCATAGTTGTGGTTCGCCTCGATCTCATGCAGCTCGGCCTTGATTACGGCATCGTTGTGATCGATTCGTCGAAGCCTGCCCAACGAGCGAGCAGCTTTCTCGTGCTGGCCCTTCCTGATCAAGAACCGCGGCGTTTCAGGCAGAAAGAGCATTCCGGCGATGAGGATTATGGCCCAGGCGAATTGCACGGCTACCGGGATTCGGTACGAGCCTGTGTCTTGGCGGTACTGCGTCGCGTAGTCTACCACGGCAGCTAGGAGCAGCCCGATCGTAATGGCTAGCTGGTACGCGCCTACGATCGCACCCCGGATCCAGCGCGGCGACGTTTCGCTTTGGTATAGGGGAACTGCACCGAATGTCAATGCAACCGTGTCCGGAAGTTATGGTACTTTCGGGGGTTGGGGATGTTACGTACTTAACGCAGATATCAGCCCGACGCCTGCGCCAGCGAAGAAGCGGCCGGCTAAGAACAGAGGTAGGGCAGTAGCAGCAGTTTGGAGTATGACACCGAGTATAAACACCCACGAAGAGGCGATAAGGGCGAGGCGGCGGCCTATGGTATCGGCGAAGAGCGGCGAACCCAAAGATCCAAAGAAAGTGCCAGCCGACAGGATGGACACGACTGCAGATGACTGAGAAGGCGAGAGGTCTAGGTGACCCTTGGTATTAACGTAGCCGGTCGAGAAGAGGTTTTGGAAGTAGTCCATGGCTAGGATACCGCTGATGGTCCCGGTATCGTAACTGCGATTACGGGTCAGCGCAACGAGGACGAGTTGGACCGCTCTACTACCGGCCTACGTGTAGAGACTTCCGCTGAACATACCCGAAGAGAACTCCACCGAAGGCCACGAACAGGCCGATGACGATAGCCGGCCATGCTTTCCCGGCGTCATCGTGAGGCTTACTGATTCCAAATCTAGCCATCACGAAACTGTTGCTGTGAGGGTAGATCTATATGACCGACGACTCGATTTTAGAACAACATAGGAGTGTGGAGGTATTGGTGTTGTTGGTGTCGTAGGTGTCGTGGGTGTTGACGTTGTTGTTATTATTGTTGTTATATAGGCGGACGTGGTCAGTTTAACCAGCGGTTGAGGGTTACCTTCGTATCGCAGCTGCAGTCCTTGAACTGAAATTTAAAACAAACCCGATTTGGTATATAACCGATAGAGTACCTAGAGACAGGTGCAACGAGAGGGGGTTACCACCCAAAGGGAAGCACGAGGGTGCTGGGGTAGTTATTGAGGCCATTAAGAGCCGTGAAAGTCGCGGCCCTGGTTCTTTAGCCCACCTACCATCTACATGCGGTACTGCATCGTGTACCAACCTAGGTAGGTACCTACCCCATGCGAGTATATGTCTACCTACCGATATGTAGGTATGTATGCACGTACCTACCAGGTAAGAGGGTAGGTAGGTAGGTACAAGTACTCACCTAACTCGTACGCTGGATGGTAAATCACATATTCTATTCATACAATATACCTATGATCTGCTCACCTAGGTAAACCAAGGTTCCTATAGACAAGGCTATATACCTAGGTAAGTACGCGTATTAATAGAGGTGAAATAGTTATGTACCTACCTAGGTATGTACCTATGCAGGTACCCACCGTACCTATAGAGAGGTAGGTAGGCAAGGTAAGGAAGGTAGGTAGGTAAGCAATGGATGGAAGGTACTAGGTAAACAGCATCATGTGGTACTAACAGATGGAACTGGAAGGAGGGGTATAGGGCGTACCCGTAGGTATACTTCCATGGGAGTCATCATCATCCCCGAATTTTCTATCTCATCCAAGTAATGTAGGTACCTGTGGAACCTCGACCAGCCTATATATTAGGTAGCAGGGTTGTGTACATCACGGGACACAACCAATAATGTCTAGTCTAGTCATAGCACAGAACCCCAAGCTGGATATTCTTTTATAATCTGGAGAGCCCCACGGGGTAATTCCGTTATATTCCTCGGTCGGTTCGGTCGGGCGGCGCCACAAGTTATCGGGACGGACTGTAGTGCTTGAATACGTAATGAAAAGGCTTGTCTCAAGTTTCGTGGGACGTTCTTCTCTAGGTAGACTGTTTACGAACTCACCAGCGCGGGGCTGCGCTTGGCTAAAGTTATTATATACCTGAGGTACCTAGGTACCTAGCTATAAAGGCTGAGTGCACGACGAAGAACATTGTACTTGAGAACGGTTCGTAGCTGTAGGTAACAGGGGAAAGAGGCATGTACCCCAACATACATGTATGTACCTCCTAAGCAGCAGGTGCTTACCTTTGGTACCACCTATATGAGCACCTATATGAGGGTATATAGGTGTAGATACCTACAAATCAACATTTTAGGGGCTCTTTACAATCTTAGACTCTTTAGATTGAACCCCGTCCGTTTCCTCGTATACATAGGTACCTACCTATGTATCTCTTACGCATCTATGCTGCGGAAGCGTGAAGCTCGCATGTTCTGCATCGTCACGTACATAGTAGTCAAAGAAGAAACTCCCCTCCCCATCCAAATTAGACACACATGTTGCGCCCAGCATCATAGCCAAAGGGTTTCAGGCGGGATGGATTCGGCATTAGAACTTAGCTTGATTGTTACCATATCGTCGGAATAAGCCAGGGTGTACCCCATGAACTTGTATATATGCGGCCCCCTACAATAACCCTACGAAGCCAAGTGCCGTTGGCTACCTGAAAAGAGGCGGCGAATTTCCGCGTCCACCCACTCATACACCTGCGTATTACCTACATAGCACGTGTGTTGCCGTTGTTATTAGTCTCGTATGACCATGCCGCTACGAAGGAGCTGCGCCGCGCGTTTGGGAAGATGCCAACGGCTTGGACATATGCATCTTTAGCTTCCCAATCTGATGAGTTGGCTGACTTCCTTTTCACCATGACCTCGACTTACTATCCACGGTCTTATGCAGGCAAGCCCTCACTGATGTTCAGACTATCCAAGATCATCATCCGAGGAATGAGTAATGCCGCCGAATGAACATGGATTCGACATGTCATCGGGCCTTCATGATTCCTACGGTATACGTACATGGAGGTCTGTCGGGTGCCAGGAAATAAGCTAGGAGTTAGTTACTACATACCTGGTACATGATAAGCCAAGATTTCTCTGCTCGTGCAGTTCGTATCGAACATCTGAGTAGTAAGCATCGGCAGCAGACGCTCGAAACTACGTAAAACGTGTATGGTACCATGACGTAAGGAAACATGGCCGATACTACAGAAATTCGTTACTGTTGTGGTGTATGCTACTCCTGGCATCGATAGGGCCCTCTTGAACGGGCTGGTGTCGATTGAACTACCTACGATACCTATAATCAACTGGGATTCCTTGGTAAACAGCAGATCGAGGTTGGGGGAGCCCTGGTATGGCTCCGGTCTAGATTGCTGTAGACTGGAATACTTCAACCCACAAATGGTAAGAGCCTGGGCGGGCTGCATGATCGTCGTCCTGAAGCATCGGGCCGATATATTGTTCGATGGCGGTGCCAATTCTCGAGTGGTCGGGCTGTTATCGGACTTGCCTTTCAACTCTGTATGCTTCGAAATGGACGGATTAGGAATGGGCACTCAGCTAATAAATATGAATAGGAGATGGTGTTCGTTTGAGGAAAACTCGTCATGATTTAGAAGATTCCAAGTTGCGGATGAAGTGAAAATGGCGTGCTTTCGGGCGCCTGTAAGACTCTTTTTGTGCTTGTATCGAGTGGAAGCGACTGGAAAGCCTTTCTTCAGTTCGCTTGCGATGGTGGTATCTGCATAGGTACCTACCTAGGTACTGCATGCATGGTACACCCTAGGCTGGACGAGGTCGAGGGTACATGTACTACAATACATACGGAGCTAACGTACCGCCTAAGATGCATAGCTTCAGAACCGGCCACCTATTATCAATAGCGGTTCCACTAGCGCCCGGGCACTGGGCTTAATAGTGAACCCCAAGGGCTTGTACGCCAAGCCGGGCTGTTTATCGCTAAATCGCTAAATCGCCAAAAGCAGGTTGTGTTATCTTCACCTGCGCGTATTGCCCCAAAGGCCGGACTTAACTCTTTTGTCCTGCGTCCAATAGGACCTTGCCTTGCCTCGAGCTTCCCGGAGCTGTCCTATAATGATGAACGACCACCCAGTGGCTCCCACAGATGGTGATAACGTGACGCCGCCGGCCACAACCACCACCCCAAGACAAGGCTCTGCCGTTCGCGCTGCATCCTTGCTCATCGTCCTTCAGATCGTGTCGCGCGCCATAACCTTTGTAGTCAACCAGCTGCTGCTTCGCTTTCTGACCGCCCAGCTCCTAGGGGTATCTACTCAGCTCGAAGTTTATTACCTATCCGTCCTATTCTTCGCCCGCGAGAGCTTGCGTGTAGCCATCCAGCGACAGGAGAGCCCCTCCGCATCTTTTCACGATAGCAGCCAACGGGCCAACGCTGCAAATGCAAGAGACTGCCAATCGGTCGTGAATATTGCCCATATATCTCTAGTTTTGGGATTAGTAGCATCAGCTGGCTTAGGTTGGGCCTATCTACATTATGTGGACGGTACCACCGCCGCTACACCTTACCTCGATATTTCTCTCTACGTCTACGCTTTAGCAGCTATCCTTGAATTGCTCTCCGAGCCGGCTTTCGTGATACTACAGTATAGACTACGCTTCGGACCTCGAGCTGCCGCCGAATCGATCGCGACCCTCCTACGATGTCTCATTACTTTCGGAGTCGCTAACCGGGCCTGGAGGAGGCGGCTAGAACTGGGTGTGTTGCCGTTCGCTCTTGGCCAGCTAGCTTACGGCACTGGACTCCTCGCCGTATACGCGTGGTACGGTGCTCAACTGGCGTCTGCCGAAGGGTTCTCCCTACTGGTGAGAAGGAGTGCTCCCTCTCAAGATAAGGCTGGCAAGTCAGACAAGGCTAACACGACGAACGCGGTCCACGATACGAACTACGCGCTTGGATACTTCTTCAAGCCAACGATACAGCTCGCGTCTAGCCTCACGGCCCAGTCATTCCTGAAGCACATCCTCACCCAAGGTGACACGTTCTTAGTCTCCGTCCTCTCCGACCCGGGATCTCAGGGTGTCTACGCACTCGCCAATAACTACGGGAGTTTGTTGGCGCGCTTGGTCTTCCAGCCCATCGAGGAGAGTAGTCGGAACTACTTTAGCAAGCTGCTCTCTTCCGCCAAGGGATCTCCCGGGAAGCAAGCTATCGCTAAAGCGCGCTCAGATCTCCAGGCGCTCCTGAAATTCTACGTCTTCCTTAGCATGGTAGTGGTTACGATAGGGCCATATGCAGCACCCATCCTGGTCCAGATCGTCGCCGGCGCCAAGTGGTCCGCTAGTGGAGCCGGAGCCGTCCTGGCACGATACTGCTTGTACATTCCTCTCCTAGCAATTAACGGTATCGCGGAAGCCTTCGTCTCGTCCGTCGCCACGGAATCCGAGGTCCATCTCCAGAGTCTGTGGATGGGTGCTTTCAGTCTAGCGTTCGGGATTGCCGGGTTCGTCTTCCTCCGGGTCCTGGACTTCGGCGCTGCCGGTCTTGTGTATGCCAACGGTATTAATATGCTATGCCGCATCGCCTGGAGCGGAGCTTTCATCACGCGGTACTTCAGAACCAACGGGGCCGACTTCAGCTGGAGCGACATACTTCCAAGCGGTTTGGTCCTCTCGACCGTCGCTACCGCAGCTTTCTGGGCTTCCTTGGCAAGGGCCGGTATTTCCGTCGGCAGCGTCTCACCACATATCTTCACAGATCTGTTCACGGTTGGAACGAGGGCCGTGCCATTTATAATCGTTATGTAAGTGGCCTTCGTTACTACCTTCTAGCCTCTACTCGTCTATAGATGTTAACCTGCTGACTAGCGCCTACGCCGAGCGCCAGTACTTGGTGGATAGCTACCGCTCCATCCGCGGCAGCGACAGATAATCTATCTGGGTACCTACCTAGTTATATAGGTACCTAGGTAGGCAGGGTAGGTAGGTAGATAACGTCCGCGTATGAGCACACCTCGATCTACCTATATAGAAAATAATTTGCCTCGCTTGGTACCACCTAATCATCGAATGTGATCTTCGTCCCCTTCTTCGTCATGTCAACGTCCTTGAAGAAGGCTCCGTATGTACCGTGCGTCTTTTTCTTGACGGTAGTCCCGAACTTCAGAAGCTCCTCTGGTACCGGTTGACCAGCAGCTTTAAGGATGTTGATCAGCCTTAATAAGAAGCGTTAGCGTAATGTCGCATCTAGTGTTGGGTAGCAGCCGTTCAACTTACTCTCCAGAATGTGCCTTATCATGCTCAGTAAAGAGAGTGATGGCCTGTCCGGTTTTACCCGCACGTCCTGTACGCCCGATGCGGTGGACGTAGTCCTCGATAGTGAGAGGGAACTGTGAATTAGGTAGGTTAGCATACGGAACTACGTCTGTGTCCACAACATATCTACAAAGAAAATAGTTCAACTTACGGTAACATTAATCACCAGCTTCACTTCAGGGATATCTAGGCCTCGGGCCGCGACGTCGGTGGCAACTAGGACAGGCGTCTGCCCTGTCTTGAAAGCCTCGAGACTCCGCGTCCTCTGCTCCTGCTTCAGGTCTCCATGTATGCCGACCACCTTGATGCCGCGCTGCTGCAAGAAGCCCTCAACCCGAGTGGCCTCCTTCTTATACAGGCAGAAGACTAGGACTCGCTCGTTCTTGGGCTGGGCCTTGAGCAGTTGCAGAAGTCGGGTTTCCTTTCCCCGAGGATCTACGACCTCGACGCGCTGCTCAATCCTCGTGTTCGCCTGCAGATCACCGCTCTCGTTGCCGCCTATCTGGATTTTGACCGGCGACACCATGAAGGTAGATGCGAGGGCCTGCACGCTCTGGGGCCAAGTCGCCGTGAACATAAGGGTCTGACGGTCCTCTTTCGGCGGCGTACACCCGATGATCCTCTTAATGTCGTCCTCGAAGCCTTTGTCAAGCATCCGATCGGCCTCATCCAACACGACGAATTTGGCGTCGCCCAGCTGGACAGAGCCCTCATCTAAGAAGTCCTTTAGTCGGCCGGGGGTTGCCACTACTACGTCCGCCTTCCGCAGAAGTACTCTCTGGTTATCTTTAGACGCGCCCCCATAGACACATACGGTTTCCAAGCCCACGAGGCTGCCGAGCTTCGCTAGCTGCTCATTTGTCTGCATTGCCAACTCCCTGGTGGGCGAAACTACGACCGCACGAATCCTGCCGGCGCCCTTCGATTTGGGCATTTTCAGGACGGCAGAGATGAGGGGCAGACCGAAGGCGATAGTCTTCCCCGAGCCCGTCTCTGCTACGCCAACGATGTCGCGACCCGAGAGCCCAAAAGGCCAAGAGGCTGCTTGAATGGGTGTTGGGGCTTTGAAAGACGCGAAGGGGTTCTTGGCGATGAGGGCGGAGGATGGTAAGTGAGAGAATTCAATAATGGGCCGGAGAGGCTCGTCCGAGAGCGGATCAGTAACGACGATCTGATGCCTGCTCAGGAAGGCTGCAATATCAGATTCGGGTACCGTGGTAAGAGCAGCCGTCTGCTTGTATGCTTGCCCTGTATGGGGGGTGACCGAAGCGTCGGCCGCTCCATTCGCACCATTATCCATGCGCCCGCTACTTTCGTCGTGAGAAATATTATTAGTGTCAGCCTCTTCCACCTTGCGCTTCTTTTTATCTTTTTCCTTCTTCTCCTTCTTCTCCTTCTTCGCCTTCTTTGATTTGCGGTCCGAATCTACCTCGTCGCGTGACTGGGCCTCCACGCTCTCATCAATAGACTCCTGCTTGTTTAACTCGCTGTTCGAGTCCGTTCCATTGCTGTGTTCGGTCACGGTTGTCTTCGATTTCTTCTTTTCCTTCTTCTCCCTTTTCTTGTCCTTCCGACTCTTCTCCTCGCTGGCTTCTGATAGTGTTGGTTCCGCGGGAGATTCCACCGTGGCTCCTACCGCGTGAGCCTGCCGCAGCTTCTCCTTGCGATCTTTATCCTTCTTTTCCTTCTTGGACTTCTTGCGCGGGATTGTTGTTGCATCCACTTCCTCGTCCTCGAGGCGGTGTTTCGACATTTTGTGAGCGCTCGCAGATCTGTTTTCTATGCAGAATCACACATTATGGTGGACTGGTAGGTTTATGGCGCTATATTGCAGGAATTGGCCCGTGGTTAAAGCGTATTAAATTGAAAGCGTTGCGAGTGTGAATTCAATTCCCAGGTAATATGAAGGAAGAAAAAAAAAAAAAAATAGGCCGGACCAGATAAGATAAGGTTAATTTTGTATGCGCATGTACCTAAGGCGCTACGGCCACGCTTGCGTGGGCTGCGTGGATACCTACCTAGGTACCTAGGTAGGTACCCAGGTAAGTACAGATAGGTACATACCTCTTACCCCTGTCCGATGTCTTAATCCGTACAGGTATTACCTAATCTACATGCATACCTAGGTAGGTACCTAGCTCCCATTAGATCGGATATGGCTGTTGTAGGCCGATTAATTAAGATCTGATCTGATCAACCCAGGCAGAGCAGCGCGTAGGTAATTTGTATTAACCAAAGTAATCCATACTTCACACAAACCTAGAGGGGACCGAGAATCCACATGAAACATGGAATCGTGTCAATTGCCTTTCGAATACTCCATCTATTCATCCATCAATGTTGAATAATAGGAGTAGGTAACTACTGTCAACAATAAATCAGCCAAGAAGGCCTGCCTTCCTCCCCTAGGTAGATTTGTTGGGCTAGCGCATAGGCCTAGATAAGGACATCTACATTTAAGCAAATCTTTCTAACATAAAAAGCTTTAGGTACATAGGTAGGTATATATAGCAGAGCCAACTACCTACCTGTAGGTGCGCATCCTAACTTAATCTAATAGTATATACACAAACGAATGATAAAATTTCAAGAACCAACATATCTATAAATTTGTGTACTCATATGGAAATCCAAAAATACCAGCGCAGCCCTGCTCTAGTATTCGACCGTTCGAGGACGACGAGGTCGAACTTCCGGGCTCATTGGAAGATATCGTTTTGCGCACCAGGCTGCCAGCCCATCTTCTGGTTATAGCCGGGGGAGACGCCCGGTGGTGTTTGGACATTATTTCCGTCAAGCTCTAGACAACGCGTGAGAAGATACATCTGGGGGATGAGGGGACAATTGAACGTACGGTTCCAAGCGATCATCTGCTTTGCCCCGGGAACGCACGGCGTCTTACCGTCACCGCAGTACACGGGCGCCTTAGCGGGGGCGACGACCCTCGTAGAAGTCGATCCGGTGACGCGGCACTTAAAGTTTTGCATGTACATGTTGGGTTGGCCACCTGAGCGGCGCGACTCGAGTCAGCACACGATGCTTTTAGTATGTGAAGTACAGGCTTCTTTCCCACTCACATCCGTCGGGAACCCAAAGCCAGGCGCAGTAGCAGCCACCCTCTGGGCAAGGCGGCAGGTCACGGGGGACCTGGTACGTCGCAATACGTTTCCAGGGGGTACTATCGCCCCAGGTTAGCTCGCGAACACAGCTACACGCGACCTCGATAGCACACTTACTGCTCCAGCACGGTAAACACGGCTAAGTTCTCCATCGTGACTTTGGTGATGTCCGAGTTGTACGAGATGGCGAATGCAGTGCCGGCAGCCGTTGACTGATTCTGGGTATGCATCGCGCCGTCGTCAACACAGCCGTCGGGAGGGGTACCATGCCAGTCTTCGGGGTGGTTCGAGCCGTCCGGCCATTCAGACGTAAACCTCCCGTCGTACGACAGGGTGGTCTGGGCGCGGTTGTGGGCGAGCTCAACGGTAAAAGACCCGCCGGCCGGGAGGTCTAGGAAGTCGCCGGGAGCAGGGCGGAAAAGGTCCGAATCGCAGTGACGGTCATGTTGCATCCACCATTCGCTCTTAGGAAGCTGGTACAGGGGATCGACGACCACCTTGGTATTCTGGTCGTCTACTCCGGCTGTGTTACCGCCCTAAGTAGCCAAAGATTAATGGTGCTTGCTGCGAAGGGTAAGTTGAAATATACTTACTAAACAGTACATGCCCTTTGTAAACGCGGCTATGTGAGCCCGAACGTGGCCAGCCGAAGCCAGCGTGGCTATGATTGCGATCGCAGTCTTCATGTTTAAGCAGCCGGGATGCGATAAGACCGAAGTAAGGCAAGGTTAAAGAAAAGTGAAGGATTTCAACAGAAACAATAAACAGAAAGTCAACTTGTCTGTGGTGGTTTTAAAAACTCGGCCTTCCATCGTAGGGGCTAGCTGTATTTAAGTCTTCCCTTAACTGCGTGGTATGCGATGTCCCTGCTCAAGGGGCTCTCGGCGAAGCATGAGGATCCCGAGGCGAACAAGAACTTACTAGAGTAAGGATGTGTAAATATAGCTGACATTACTAAGGGGCTCAGCTATACCCTTTGAGCTTCAAATCTAATATATATTAAGTCAAGTGGAGCATATAGGTCAGCTTATTATTGGAAGTGAACGCGCCAGCATTAAACGTGAGTTTCAAACTATAGGCCACTTTAAAATCTCACATAAACAATTCAATTGCCTTCGTTCATGACGCTCGATCTTTCATTCGTTATAAGCGACTTCCTATTATTTCACAATTTAAATGATAGTTAAACTAATTTATGAAAAGCTATTTCCCGAAGCAAGGACTTACATACCGGTAATAGCAGTCAAGTATTGATGACATATAAAGCCGTCTCCGGGCATGTTCAATATCCGGTTGCAACAATCTAATCCTCCACCAAAAAAAGTCATATATACTTAAAGTCTCCAAGTTACGGTACGCGTCCGCACTGCTTTAGGAACGGCCTATGCTTTAAAGAACCTTCTTTTCATCTGTAGATTATACCTATTATACTTGGTAGGTACCTACCTACCCAGGTACATACCTAGGTACCTATGTACCAATTTTCTTTTTAAACCCTCCCCAAAAACTGGACCTTGTGAGTAACGCCTTCCGAGTTGACGAGACAAACGGACGGCTCCGCCTACCGCATACCGTGTGGGGCCAAGCAAGGCACGGCCGAATCATTCCGAAGTACCTAAGTATTTTAGTAACCCCGTCTCGGCGGGAAATTTTCTCTTTAAACATGAAATTAAAAGTCATTACGTAGGTACATAACAGAACGATAGACCATGATAGCCGGTCACATACCAACATACATCGACGTAGGCACCTAACCTTACTACCTAGGTAGGTAGGTACCTAGGTATAGAAGCATCAACAAAGGACTAGCCTCTTATTCGCTAGGATGTCGAGACTAAAACACGGCTCGAAAGCTAAGTCGAAAAAGGAGCAGAAGCTCGATACGGCAGATGACTTCCAAGCAGTTGGCGTCGATTTCGAGGAGGCTGCAGGCAAATGGCGTGCCGGAGATGCTGCCAAATCCGTGAGATTCTTCCAGCGTGCAGTCGACGTTTATGATCGGGGCCTGCTCAGATTCCCTCGAAGCGTCGACCTTGCTTATAATAAGTAAGGACCCCCTCCACGATACTAGGCGGGAAGGAAGCCGGAGAGCTAGCGTAAAGAGCATATATCCGATTCATTTCGGAGTGCGACGACGGTTTAGCCTGGCGGCTTTACCATCGAAGCTTCCTCGCATCGCCTTCGGATCCGTTAAGGAACCCACCGTGCTGACCATGTTCACAGGGCTCGGGTGCAGCTGGAGGTAGCTACGCATCCCATGTTGGTGGACCAGTTACCAAAACCGTTAAAAGATGCGTTAGAGGAGGCATTGTCCTCGCATCGATATGCGTTGCAACTGGATCCGGATAATGCCGACACGCTCTTTAACACGTCTCAAGTCCTTACGGCCATCGCCGAAGTGATTGCTACCGATGAAGACGACGAAGCAGCCGGCGCCGATGCTCAAGCCTTGAAGGCACTTAGGGAGGCGCTTGAGCTACAGAAAAGGTGTCTCGATTTACAAGAGCAGAGATACCAGGACTTCCTTGAGCAAGAACGCGCCGCAAACGAGCAAGGAGAAGATGTGGATATCCATGCCGCCACGCCCGGGGGTTCGGCGGTTGCTTCTGACTCGGGCGCCGCCGAAGGAGATGGAGAGTGGTTCAATGTCGTCGAGCCGGTCACCCGCAACACTCTCGTCGACACAGTGCTCGCTCAGCTAGCGACTCTTACCACGTTCTGTAGCATCCTAAGCTCCTCGCCGAGGACCGCCCCCGCGGATGCGCTTGCCTGGGCCGAGGAACTCTCGGTAACCCTCCTAGAGAAGGCACATACCGTCTCG
The DNA here is from genome assembly GCA_902806595.1 of Pyrenopolyporus hunteri. NCBI lineage: Eukaryota > Fungi > Ascomycota > Sordariomycetes > Xylariales > Hypoxylaceae > Pyrenopolyporus > Pyrenopolyporus hunteri. The sequence goes on along the minus strand of CADCXC010000009.1, from coordinate 10,394 downwards.
AGCGACAGACAGGACCGGTTGCAGGAAGTCGCCCTTGCGAGAGGGAACTTGATTTCTTCAATGCTAGAAGCAGGTTACAGATCTGGGAAGATCGACGCCGAAATCTATAAGAGAGAAAGAGACGCCGCCTTCGCCGCGGCGGCCCTCCAGCTCGAGAATTACGTGGATGGCCTTATCGCCAACGCTCGTTCTCTTATAGCGTTCAACTCGGCCCTAGCAGAATCCGAGAACGGGGACGCCCAGTCGCAGTCGGCGACACGGTGGAACGTCCTCACGGCGAGCATAGCAAGCTTGAAATCGGCGTCGGCCGTGCAGAGCATCTCCCAAGATGATCTTGCTACGACGCACCTCCTACGAGGCGATGCGTCTCTGTGCCTCTACGCCATGGCTCTCCCACCGACGTCGCACCAGACGGCGGCAAACACCGCCGTACAAAACGCCAAAAACGCGGAGGTATATTACCGGAATGCGAGCAGGTTAAGCCAGAATCGGGAATACAGGGATATCGCATTGATGAAGTCTGCGGTTGCCCAATACTTGCAAGCCTGCGCTCAGGGGCATACTCCCGGAGATCTCGGTGCTTTGTTGAACGCGAGCCCGCGAGACCCCGAATGGGCCGTTAAGCAGCTCGAAGATATGGTTGCGGAAAATCTTATACCTCAGAGTTTACTTTCGTAATCCCGAACACCGGAGACTGTTAATTAAAAAAATAAAAAAAAACTAAAAAAATAAACCGTCTAAGTATCTACACAGACGGTTAAGAGAATGGCTATGATCCTTATTATCCCCGACTGTGTCGTCACTTATAAAAGGGTTGTAAACATCACGAGTAAGCGCATGTCTCATGTATCGTTAACTAGGCTTTAAGATAGAGCTGAAACTGTCTAGTCTTTATATTACCTATCCGTATATGGGTGTATTCTTTGATTGACGTGTCACCTGCGTTGTTGCTATTTACCTCGTCTCCATCTCCTCAAGGTCGGGCGTGATCCCGTTCGGATGATATTGAACACGGCTTACACACGCACCTAGTAAATATATTCTAGATTCGCGCGGAGTGGAAGGGGACGACCAGGTCGTTGAACGAATTTCCCCTCTAACTAATTTCCTCATTCAAACTCTTCAACTATCCGGGATTCGAAACCGGCTTCTCGTATGAAAATGGGTAGTTTAGCATCGAGGGTATCACCTGGTCGCAAACGTGAGTTGTTTAAACTACCTACCTACCTAGGTACCTACCCAACCTACGCAGGTACTTGGTTCAGTGGGTGACACTCATATGAGTGGCGAGGTTCGACTTTTTAATGGGGGTTTTAATTCGGTCGACTTCTTAAACACCAAGTTGAGTTTATTCACTACCTACCCATCTACCCACCCAGGGCATCGTACAAGTTCCACGAGCCTTACCTAGCCCAAGCTCTCAAAACAGAATACCAACTAGGTTATATAGGTACACATAGCGGCTTATTTAGCTAGGAACTTCTGGAAGGCCTCCTGTTCGATGACGACGTTGCCGACAGCGCGCAGCCTCTTGCGGCCCTCTTTCTGCTTCTCGAGTAACTTTCTTCGGCGGCTGACGTCGCTAGCATGTAGCTTTGCGAGGACATCCTTGCGGAATGGCTTAAGGGTTTCGCGCGCAATTATCTTCTTGCCGACAGCGGCCTGGATCACCACCTCGAACATCTGCCGCTGTACGTGCTCCTTGAACTTGGTCACCCACTGCCGTCCCAACCGTTCGACCTGAGACAAGTGTACCACCCGCGAGATAGCGTCAACGGGTTCCTTATTGACGAGCAACTGTAACTTCACCAGCTTGCTCTCGCGCCATCCGGCATCCTCGTAGTCTAGCGTTGCGTAACCCTTGGTGGCGCCTTTGAGCTTGCCAAACAGGTCGTCAACCAGCTGCGCCGTCGGGATACGGTACTTGAGGATCACTTGCATGCCGTGGAAGAACTCGATACTCTCTTGCTCGCCGCGGTTAGCCTCACAGAGCTCGATCGCGCGGCCTAAATACTCCTCCGGGAGCGTCATGGTAGCCAGCACGTACGGCTCGTAGAACGTGGCTCCGCGCGTGCGCCCGTCCTCGGGGTTCGGGAAGTCGGTCGGGCTTTGGAGGATACTCTCGGTGCCGTCGCGCCAGACCACTTTAGTCTGCACGGCGGGTTCGGTGATTATGATGCTCGCGCCGTGTTCCTGGCGCAAGCGGTCCTGGAACACGGAGCAATGGAGGCTGCCGAGAAATCCTAGCCGCCAGCCGGCTCCCAGAGCCTCGGAGTGGTCTTTGAGGAGGGTTACGCTACGGTCGTTGAGGACGAGCTGGCCGATGCTGTCCGCCAGGCGGCTATAGTCTGCGGGATCCGTGGGGAAGGCGGCGACGAAGACCATGGGTTTGGGTTCCTCGAAGCCCGGGTACGGTTCGACGACGTCTTCGGAGCCCGCAGTGGTAAAGGTGTCGCCGATCTTGGCGTCCTGGATCTTCTTCATGCCGGGATTAAAGAAGATGTAGCCTACCTGACCAGCGCGTAGGACGGTCTGGGGTACTTGCGTGGGATATCGGATGCCGACCTCGCCCACGGTGTACTTGTTGCCGGTCGCGAAGCTCACGAGGTTATCGCCCGCCCTCACGGTCCCGTCGAAGAGCCGCACCAGACATATGACGCCCCGGAAACTGTCGTACCAGGAGTCCACGAGCAGCATCCTCAGCGGCTTGGACTCGTCCCCCGTCGGAGCCGGGATGTTCTCGACGACGGCCGGCAGCAACTCCTTGACGTTCAGGCCGGTCTTGGCACTCACCCCGATGGCCTTGCTAGGATCTAGCTCGAAGGTTGACTCGAGCTGCTCGAGAACCCGCGGGACGTCGGCGGCGACCATGTCTATCTTGTTGACTACCGGCAGGATCTTCAGACCTTCGGCGAAAGCAAGGTAGAAGTTGGCGACGGTTTGAGCCTGCACGCCCTGGCTTGCGTCGACTAGCAGTATAGCGCCTCCGCAGCTCGCGTAGGATCTCGTGACTTCGGCGCGAAAGTCTACGTGGCCTGGGGTGTCGACAAGGTGCAGCAGGTAGTCGAGGCCGTTGTGATTGTAGATCATGGTGCAGGTCTGGGCCTTGACGGTGATACCGCGCTCGCGTTCGACCTCGAGGGTGTCGAGGATTTGGCGGTTCGCGCTGGACGAGGAGATGGTGCCGGTGAGCTCGAGGAGGCGATCGGATAGCGTCGACTTGCCGTGGTCGATATGCGCCACGATACAAAAGTTGCGGAAGCGCTCGATGGGTATCGCGGCGATGCGGCGTTCTAGATCACCAACCGCCGCGGTCTTTGAGGTACTATATCGTCGCAAAGCAACAGGCGCGGGGGGTCGAAGCACCGGTATCGCCGCGGCGCCCCGAGCCTGCCATGGGGATGGGGGCTTCGAACGAAGGGGCGGCCATATCGATCGAGAGTATGAACCGCGGCTATAAGCTGTGCGGAAAGAAGATGGGTAGGAACATGATCGCATAGGAACGAATGTTGTCGTATGGCAAAATCTACCACCCATCCATACGAATTGCGCTTTTCTCGCTTGCTCGACTCAAGATCGGTCCTTAGGGAGAAGGCGAGGAGACTATTCCTGGAGTCGCTCATGTGCAATAGGGACACGAGTAAAATCTCGGCCAGTGATACTTTATCGCTAGCTTATCGTCGATATGCACGCCGTTATCTTATCGTACCTGACCGGGCGCCTACAGTATAGGTATGCCTTAGGTACCCTGCAGGAACCTACCCATGTATAGTACCTAGGTACCTTTTTGGTTCCAGGGGGCGTTCATCACCCCGCTAAACCCTAGAAAGAGGTTATAAGTAAACAATCTACCATATCGGGTAATGGGCCGCTTCGTTAGGACGGTGCAGGTTGGGTTGTATACGGTACCTGGGTACCTGCCTAGGTGCATATAATAAATATTTGAGATCGGTACTTACCTACGCGCCCCTACGTACCTAGTACGCAGTGGTGTTTCTAACCTTTCATCGTCGAACTTGGATACAGCATTGACCCCGAAGCCTGCCACAACAGACGGCTGAGTATCGACCAGAATGTCGTCCGCAGCTCCGGAGAAGGACAAGTCCAAGGTCCATAAGCTATCCCTGAAAGGAAGCGCCAAACTCGTCGCCGAATTTGTGCGTTGACCGTATCCCATTCAAGCTACCTGAGCTGTCGCTAACTAAACCACTCCCGCAGTTCCAATACTCGATTCATACCATATTGTACGCGACCGCTATACTCTCATCGAACCCTCAGATACCTCCGGTGGCTGACTCCAAAGTAGATTCCAAAGAGGCGTCTACCCTGCCGAAGACTTCACTGCGTGCGTAACCTTGGTTTCTCAGACCCGGTCCAGACGGACCCCTCTCCTATGGCCGATTTTGAACTGACGGACCTAGCGTCAAAAAATATGGGTTGAACATGCTGGTCTCGGCCGACGACCAGGTCAAGGCGTACATCAAGAAGATCATGTCGCAGCTAGATAAGTGGATGCAGCGCGGCAAGATCAGTAAGCTCGTCATCGTCATCACGGATAAAGATACGGGCGAGCACGTCGAGCGCTGGCAGTTCGATGTCCACATCTTCAACCCCTCCAAATCCAGGAAATCCAAGACCTCCTCCAACCAGGAAAACGACGCGCCCCCGTCCGCCTCCAACACCGCCCTCCCCGACCCCTCCAAGACCGAGGCCGAGATCCAAGCCGAGATCGCCGCCCTCTTCCGCCAGATCACCGCCTCCGTCACATTCCTACCCCAGCTAGCCGGCGACTGTACCTTCAACGTCCTGGTCTACGCCGATGCCGACAGCGACGTGCCCGTCGAATGGGGCGACAGCGACGCCAAGGAGATCGTCAACGGCGAGAAGGTCCAGCTGCGGGGGTTTAGCACGACGAGCCACCGGGTCGAGACGCTGGTAAGCTACCGGCTGGGCGACTGAGGCGCCCGCATCTCGCCTCGATCGCTCACCGTCCCCGGTGGCGGAGTTATAATGAATTATTAGACATGTACAATTGGGGAGTAGGGTTAATGAATCGGGAGACGAATCGAACCGGGCGTTTTAAGTTTCATTCCCAGTTTTTCTCTTCTTTCTTTTCTTTTTTCCCCCTTTTCTAGCTCGGCCTGGGACGATTACACTACACCCTACCACGTAGATCCGTCGGCAGGATGATTATCGGGTGCTTACTTAGGCAATTAGAAGTTTTCCCAACATCTTCGTTAGATGGCGAGTGACGATCTGCTGAATGGTCTACTGTATTGCTATGCTTTGGCAACGACCAATCTATGAAAGGCAACCCAACCACCAGGTAGCCCTCAACTCTCTATGTGTCATGCCTTTTTTTTTGTCGCCCTTTCTTTTGCTTCTGTGCTCTCCCGGAACACGCAATGCTTCGTCCACCATCCGCTATGCGCTATGTCCATTCGGTTCTCGAAGTCGGTCGTAAACTCTACGTGCGTATTGCCGCAATGCCACACTCCTGTCCTGTTGGGGCACCTCGCCGCCTACCATTAGTTGCCCACTCGGTTGAAGAAGTAGACATACGCCGTCTTCTTCATTTCCTCCACATCGCCTGCTGCCACTACCTTCTCATCGTTGAAAAGGACCCATTGCGGCCCTGCAGTATCCAGTAACTTGCGGATGAATGCCACGTAGTGTCTGCCTCCGTGTTAACGCTGTACGCTGCCGCCCTAATAGGCTTGGTACGACTTACCCTGTGTGGATGCTAGTGCCTTTATGGCAGACGATGCTCTGTAACTGAAAACTTGCCGGTAAATCAGCGTTGCCCACGGGTACGGCCTCTTTTTTCTCCCCCGAGGACGACGTTGCCTCGTCGCCGAAGTCGCCTTGGTCGTCCGGGTGGCTGAATAGCCATTCAACCGCGCGCTCGACGTCCCCGCCGGTCTCTTTGAGGGCCTTGCGGGCTTGCGGCGCGCCAAATCCCATGGACCCGAGCATCTCAATCTTCTCAGGATCCGCCACCAGGGCGCCTCCCCCGGTCGCAGATGCCACTACTAAGGGCTCGTCGATGTCTGGGTCTTCCATATGACCGAACAACCACTCCATCGCTGCGTCCGCGTCCGAATTGCCGGTCGCGTGCAGCGCTTTCTCGCAGCGGTTGCGTGGGAATCCCATCGCCATGAGCCCATCTAACGCGATCTCGTTAGGGGCGAAGGCGGGCGCGGCGGACGCCTCCTCTTCGGGAAGAAGCTCCTCGGACGCCTGGGGCCCGGTGGATAGGTACTCGTCTAGCAGGAACGGCTCGTCTCCCACTATGACGGGGACATCGACTTTCCGAGGAACCCAGTTCTCGACCGTCATCTTGCGCGCGTTGACGACGAGAGTAGTTGGGAACGTCTTGAACAGGGATCTCTTCGTGAATCCGTCTTTGCTTCCGCATGAAGCGCACGTCAATTCGACCACTTCCATAGCAGTAAAGTTATCAAGGCACTGCTTAAGCGTTACGGGCTTGTAACGGCCCGCCTCGCCCTCCGCGGCAGGCAGCTTCACCAGGGGCACGTCGATAAAGATGCCGTCCTGCTCATTGCTGGAGTAGCGGACCTTCTTACAGCTCAGACATTGCAGACGCTGCTCCAGGACGAATCTAAACTGCTGCGTGGGGTCCTTCAGAGGTGGCTGGTGCTGAGATCTGGTGACGAGCTTGACCAGGTGCTGGAGGAGCTCGAAGGCGTCCTGCTGGCGCATCGTGGAGAATTCGGCGTGTCCCCGGCCGATGAGGTGCTTCAGCATGCTAGGCGACAACCCTCTCTGGTGCGGGATCTCGGGAGAATTCTCGGACGCGATCACGTCCGAGTCCGGCTTCGAGTAACGACCCGATAGCAGGCCGTCACCCATCTTGCGGAGCTGCGTCTCGAGATCCTGCGCCGGGTCAGGGACGACGGGTAGCTCGGCGTCCGGGATATTGTACCTCTCCTGGAAGGCGGGTAAGTCGAACAGGCATTGCAGTATGCTGGCAAGGTAGCAGCTGTTGCCGAGGTTCTTTAGGCCGGTCAGACCGGGGCCGAAGAGCGGCTTGAGTTCCTTCCCGTCCTCCGTGGTCATGGAGAATTCCCACCGCAGGTTCTGCTCGATCTGCATCTCCGTCAAGCTCTTCTCCGTCTTCACCTGGTCCGTGAGAATAATGCCCCAATGCGCGAGGTGGGTGGCGAGGTTATCGTCTACGCGCTCCTCGTCGCATTGGTAGCAGTATACATCAGCCGTGCCTTCGGGGCTGATGGAACCTAGCTTGACGGCGACCGCGTGCTTGGTTTCGGTGGCGTGCGCCAACCCGTGCGAGTTACCGCCCACGCCGCCGAACTGGGCCCGACCGCAGCCGAGGTTACCGCATTCTAGACACAGCCACAGATTCTCGTTGAGGTCGCATTTCGAGCAGTGACCCAGGTCGCTCTGGAGCTTCCGACTCTCGTGCTGCTGCAGTAGGAGGATGTGTTCGCAGGACGTCAACTCTTGCTCCCAAGCCTTGACCTCCTCTTGCCTAGAAAATGTATTCGCCTTGAGGATACCGTCGACGACGGGCGCGAGCTTCGGGCTCGTCTTGTCAAGCTCGGTAGAGCACTCATGGCACCTGACCACAGTTGAGATGTCGTAGCGGTCGGCTTCGGTCTCGGCCGCGATGGCCAGCTTCGTTATCTTCGTAGGCGGCTCGTCTTTCACAACTCGCTTCCGGGTTCGGCGAATATTGAGGGCTAGCGGGTGGCTACGGGTGGCATGGTGAAGCCGCGAGTGAGCCCGGGTGCCCAGGCACCCTCCGTTGAAACACTGCAAACAGACATCGAGACCTTCGGGGTCGTCCTAAACGGGGTTTCGGTAAGCATTAATCTGGTTAGAAATGACGAGACCACGGTGACGAATCCTCCCTGCCGCCGCCGCCTCCGTATACAAACGTACAATAGAGTCGAAACATTGAGTGCAGTCTTCGCGGTAGACCGACTGGGCTGGTGTCGGCGGGTGCAAAGCTGCAAGACGACGCAAATATGTAAGTTTATAGCAGCGAGAATAGAATCGACCTCGTCCCCAACCCCGACTTACAGATGGAGTCTAGATGTGGACACGCCATTCTGGGTGATCAAAAGAGTGTCCGAAAGGCAGAAAAGCAGGTATCTAAGGTTGTTTAGACTCAAGGGTGCGGCGCGGAATGGTGATAGCTTTACCGGAAGGGGGACAACAGCGATGGCAACAAATTCGCGGGGGCCAGTTCCTGAAGGGGATACCTAATGTCGGTGGCGTGAAAGAGTCACGTCGTGAGTACTTCTTAGCAGCTTCTAGGAACTCGAACTTAAATTTCGATGAGAATTAATTGTGGAAGCCTTTTTGAGGAAGCTTGCACGGATGGCTTGCACATAATACTAATGTATACCGAGCTTCACACCTTGGCGGGGCTAGGCTCTCGACCATGGAGGGGTTATGAAGTAGATACTTGGGGGGCTAGGTACCGATTTTACTCCCACCCGAACGTAATATACGCCTAGCGCATGTAGATTGTATAAGTACCTAGGTAGGTAAATTGAAAGTGCGAGGTACTGTGAGGGGTAGAAACCTCGAGTGGTTTCATGCGTATATCTTGCCTAGGTAGGTACCTACGTATACCCCCACTGACATGAGCTGGATCTGATTGATAAGAAGGGAAAGCGGAGAACGCTTACACCGGATTTAGAACTATAGAGGACAGTGCATGCGCTATCTCCGAGGTGGATGATTTCATCGCTAATTCAAAGCCTCTTAATTCGCCACAGATTCCTAAATCCATATTATTACTACCGAGATCGCCGATAAAAGACGCTTTACTTTCCTTAACCTCTGCCTTTTATCTACAATCTGCATCATCATCTCCGGATAATTAGTTCCAGACATACTCACCTCCATTAAATTTCACGCCTACTTCTTCCGCAACACGCCAACTCTTTCTCGATTATCATCCCGTGGATCAAGTCAAATTCATCGCCGCGAAAAATTCTGTTCCGCATAATATCGATCAATTCGGGCTATACACAACCTACCTGCCTCGTCCAAAATGCTGTCCAGGACGCTCGCCACCTCCGCTCGCCGAGTACTCGCGTCTACGGTCCCCCGCGTCGGAGCCCGTCAGACTCTCAATCCCGCCGCCAACATCGCCCGCCGATCCTACCACGAGAAGGTACTCGACCACTACAGCAGGCCGCGCAACGTGGGTTCCATGGTGAAGACTGACGCCGACGTCGGTACCGGCCTCGTCGGCGCCCCCGCTTGCGGAGATGTCATGAAGTTACAGATCCGGGTCGACCCTAAGAGCAATACCATCTCCGACGTTAAATTCAAGACTTTCGGCTGCGGCAGCGCTATCGCGAGTTCGAGCTATCTGACCGAGCTCGTCAAGGGCATGACGCTCGAGGAGGCTAGCCGTATTAAAAACACCGAGATTGCTAAGGAGCTTTGTTTACCACCTGTTAAGCGTAAGTTCTCCCAAATGATACCCGCCACCTTATGCTGTGTGTCGCAGATGTTAACACCTCATCAAGTGCATTGCTCTATGTTAGCCGAAGACGCCATCAAGTCCGCCATCTCCAACTACTATAGCAAGAACCCCCACGCCAAACCGACGAACCTCGGCGGCACTCAAGTCAAGTTCTCCGACGTTAACGAAGCGACACCAACAACAGCAGCAACAGCTTAGGAGTGAATTACTAAGTTAAGGCTCAGCCCAAGTCGTTCGTTTCTCGTACCAGTGATGGAATTGTACCGGGAAGTTAAGAGTTAAGTCTCACCAAACAATTTCCATGGTAACGGCCGCAACGATACGCGCTTATGTTATATGAATAAGAAAAAGGAGAGGGGATGGATGATGTGCTTTTAGACGAGATGTTAATAAGGGAAACGAAGTATACTTATGAAAAATGTAATAAAATTTACTTTAAGTTTCCTTCGGATATTATACCCGAAGTTTCCTCGGAATATTATTAAAAAAAAAAATAAAAATTAATTACGTAAAAATTTACGAGTTATATTTTTTACGTTATATTAATTATATATTATATTATATTATATTACGTTACGTTACGTTAATTAATTACGCGTATATTTTATATAACGATTTATATTATATTTTTATTTAATTAATTAAATCGTTTAATTAAATCGTTATATATATTATAATTATTATATTTAAAATTATTTATATTTTAATAAACGATTTTATTAATTAAATTAATTTAATTATATAAATTTAATTTTAATTAGGGTTAGGGTTAGGGTTAGGGTTAGGGTTAGGGTTAGGGTTAGGGTTAGGGTTAGGGTTAGGGTTAGGGTTAGGGTTAGGGTTAGGGTTAGGTTAGGTTAGGGTTAGGGTTAGGCTAGGTTAGGTTAGGTTAGGTTAGTTGTTA